>OW388080.2:39550200-40964478 GCA_936449025.2 Sarcophaga subvicina
TTTATAAACTTTCTGTAGAAACCAGTTAAACCTAAAAATGATCTGATTTCTTTAATTGTTTTCGGAATCGGAATTTTTTGAATAATTTTGATTTTATCCGGATTTGGCCTTATACCATCCGGAGTAATAATATGTCCTAAATATTCAGATTCACGTTTGAAAAAATTACACTTATCTACCTGTACTTTGAGATTATACTCTGACAGTCTTTGAAAAATTTTCTTCAAGGAAACTATATGTTCCTGAAGTGATGTAGAAAACACCAAAATATCATCTAAGTAAACAACACAAATGTTGTTTATAAAATCATGTAGCACCTCATTCATCATCCTTTGAAAAGATGCAGGCGCATTTTTCAAACCGAAGGGCATACGGTTAAACTCATAATGTCCCGTTGGCGTGGAGAATGCCGTTTTATGCCTGTCTTCGGGTGAAATTGGGATTTGATGGAACCCCTTTGCTAAGTCGAGTGTGCTAAAATATTGAGAACTTCCTAATTTTGTGAATAAATCCTCCATATTGGGAATAGGAAATTTATCCTCAATAGTCACCTCATTTAGTTTTCTGTAATCTACCACAACTCTCCACTTTTGTTCGCCAGAATTATCTAATTTCTTAGGAACTATCCAAATGGGAGCATTATATGGACTACAGGACTTAGTTATTATCCCCGATTTTAACATCTCACTAATTTGTTTTTCAACTTCAGAGCTGTGGACTTGTGGAAAACGATATGTTCTACTGTACACGGGAATATTATTAATCGTAGGTATCATATGCTTATATTTACCAACAGATGATAAATGCTCACCCTCTATATAAAAAACTGTTTTGAATTCTTTAATTAGCTTTGTCAACTCTATTAATTCCTCGTCATTCAAATTCTCCGCTTTCAATTTATCATTCAGATAACTAATTCTCGGTTCATTGAAGTTTATATCTATGATTATGTTTTCAAAGTACGAGATATCCTTCTCATTGTACGGTTTCGAAGATTTTTCAAATATTATTGGAATTTTTGCATTATTGGTTATTAACATATTTTCATTCAAATCAATTTTTGCACCCAATGGTTTCAAAATATTACAGCCTATAATTCCATCAAATTCATTAAATATTTCGGTCTCTAACAGTTCAAGTTTGGAGTTAGGTAAATTAAATTCTTTAAAGAAAGGAATAGTAACTTTAGTTGTAGTTACTGTTTTCGAACAAATAGTATTTAAAATAATAGGATGTTCTAACTCAGATTGAAAAGAAGAATGAAATAAACCTTTTCTAACAATTGTAGTACCAGAACCTGTGTCTATCAAAAATTTTACTGGAATAGATTTTGTTTTCAACACTATACAGGGTAAATTTCTTCGGCCTGAAGCTGAAAATTTGACACTTCAACACAATCTACGTCCATAGGATATTCGTTTCTACTACTTTTTGTCTGTCCGCTACCATTTACATTTTGATTTGCGTTATTTCTACTAATATTACTATAATTTCCTCTAAAAGTTCTACTATTGTCATAGCTTTCATTTCCAAAATTTCCACTTCGATAAAAATTTCGAGTTAAAAAATTTGGATTTTCAAAATTATTATTATTATTTTGGTATTGTAAATTACTATTAATATTTCCTGAATTTTTTTGAGAAAAATGTTTCTTTCGATTAACATTAAAATTACTAATATTATTCATATTAGAAGAAGATGCTTGTAAGAATTGTGAACTTTGAAATTTGTTCACGTAAAAATATTCTGTTTCAATCAAAATTTCTTTTGCATTTAGCATAGAAGATGGATTTCTTGATTTTAACACAAGTTTGGGTTCATTGGGCAATTTCCCAATAAAAATTTTCAAAACCATTTTTTCATTATTTGTACAACTGTACCATTGTTCATTATCTCTATCAAGACTTGTTTTCAAATTTAATTTTGTCTTAAGTGATTCTATATAATCATAAAATTGATTAATTGAGGTTCTTATTTCCGAAGTTTTTATTTTATTAATAATACTTTCTACACTATCAGAAATACTAAAATTAATAGTTAATATTACCTTAACCGCTTCCCAATTCGTTGGATTGTTATTGTTAATCAGCGACACATTAGCCTCATCCACGATTTTGTTGCGTATTCTCAAGTCAAATATTTCTTTAAATGTTGAATCAACATGTTGACGGATTGCTTCAACATTTTTAATAAACATCTCCAATTCCTCTGGTTTCCCCCCAAACTTAGGGACATCGGCTAATAGCTGGAAGGGAATCATTGTTGCTGTAGACATCTTCGGTTAATTCTCGCCTCTGTCTCCACAAGCCTCTTGCTCACTCTCTGGCAAAACCGGTTTGTGATGTTGTTGTTGATTTTAAAAGTTTTAATATTTGTAGTTGATTTTAATAGTTGTTGTAGTTTTAATATTTGTTGTAGTTGTTGTTTTCTCAAAGTTCTCTCTGTAGTTGATCTAACTTATTGATTTTTATTGTTGTAATTTGTGTTGTGCGCTTCACGTTTTTTTTTTCGTTTTATGCTGCACAATAAATTTACATTAAGTTCGTAATGAAGTTGTTGTTATATTTATTTTTAGTTTATTATTTTGTTATAAAGACCATACATTTTCAAGGTCAGTTCTTTTAGAAATTATTTTCTTTGTAGTTAATCATAATTATTTATTTTAAATAATAACGATTATGTTAATTATCATTGTATTTTATATATTGTATATATTTTTATTCAAAGTTTTTTTTTTTTTTTATTTAAGTTATATTTGGTTTATATTGTTTAACTATATTTTATCACACTTTTTATTGGAAAAAAATGTCAGTATTGTGATTTTATATACAAAAATATTTCTTTATTTTCTTATGTTTTTGCAATACCTTTTCACTTTTTAGTTTTATTAGAAACAAGTGTTTAATAATTTTTTATTTTTTATTTTCTTTATTTTCTTATGTTTTTGCATTACCTTTTCACTTTTTAGTTTTATTAGAAACAAGTGTTTAATAATTTTTCTGCTTTTTTTTTCACTTCAAATTAATTTAACAATTTTAAATGTAGTTCGTAAACCCGACTGCGCCAGTAAAAGAATGATCTTTATTTAGAATCAATATTTATTTAATGTTGTCACTTCAACGATTTTTTCTTAATTAACTTATCTTTAAAAACGAAAGCTTATTTATACTTTACAAAAATCGTATGATTTAACGGGATTAACAGGATTAACAATAAGGGAATATTTGATAATTTATAAGTAAAGAGTAAAAAGAGATAATTAGTAATTAGGAAAATAGTTGATAATATTAAAAATAAAGAGTATTACATAATAAATGATATTTAAGAAAATATTTGATAAAAATGAAAATTAAAGAAAAATGTTAAAAGAAGAATAAATTATGTTAATGAATTACAATTGATATAGCATTATAATGTTAGAGTGGCGTACATATGTATGTTTATACATAACTCAAGGGCCTAAATAGTACGTATAAATGGCTTATATGAAAAAAATATTTCATTCAGGGGTGTCATAGAATCCAAGTCGGTTTTGCCTTTGGTCGTTTTTGAAAAGCAATATTGGATTCATTTGATGTCACAAAACCAATTCGGTTTTGTTATTTTCGAATTGAACTAAAACCGATGTTCGAAACAGCTCTTGTTTACATTTGTGTATTTATTTACAATTTTAATTAATTTTTTTTTACAAAATATAAATTGTTTTTATTAAAAATTGCTATTTCTATTAAAATAATAAAAAAATAAATCTTTTTAAATAAATAAATAAAAAAAATGAGTACTGCTGTTATCGCATTTTTTTTTTGTTAGAGGAAAAGGGTTCAGAAAAGGTGAAAAGACGAATATTGCGAGAATGCAGCAACCCGCTTGAGTTGCCGGAGGCATATATTTGTTGTACTGTACATTCATATCTAATGCCGCTTTGCAGATTTATAGCGTATTACCGATTGAACAAAGACACTTTTTGTATGGTCCTAGACGCAGTAAGAGAACACCTTTCCCGTTCTAAGATCCCGCCATTGCTACAACTTGCAGCTACGTTGGGATTTTTATCTGAAGAGTCATACCAAAGATCTGTTGGAAATTACTCTAGCTTATCTCTGGGTAGAAGCAGTTTCTACAATTTTAGACGATGTACTCAAAGTTATGGAGCTGGTTATTTGCCGTCAATGGGTGGGACGATAAGCAAAGATCAAGGGCCTATTTCTTTAATAAATTTAAAATCCCTTCAATAATTGGTTGCACAGACGGGACTCATATAAAGATAATAAGGCCCAGCTTTATCGAGCATTTATCCTCTAATTGAAAAGGTTAATGAATAGGAGTGTACTACCATCCTACCACTACCATCGGAAAAGGCAGTAAGAAAAATAAACTCCTGCTGTGCTCTGCCTAACATTTGCAGGACCTATAATGTGCAAACCAGTGAGGATGAACTGACTTTATAATTACCTGATAGTGAAGACAATGTTGTTTTGTCATCAAGCACGTCTCTGCAAGTGAAAGTCAGATAATCGGAGACGAAATAGCCAACACCTCATACAAAACTGGTAAAATAAAAGCTATTTATAAAGTCAAATTAAAGTTGTTTTTATTTCATATAACAAACAGACAGGTGTTAGCTGCTTGGTTTATTTTCAATAACAAACCCGATAACAAGACATTCTGTGACACCTAAAACCGACACATATTCAAGTTCGAAAACAAAACCGATAATCTTGGATTGTATGACACCAAATTGATTTTTGTGTCGTTTTCAAATCCAATTCCGACATTGTTGGATTCTGTGACATCCCTTATTAATTTTATTGTGTTCTTCCCCCTTCAAAGTAGAGCTGTTCATGTAAAAAAAACATCGATGTTTTTTGCCATTCGATTCATCATTAATTAACATCGATGTTATTCGATGCATCAATTAAAAAAAACATCGATGTTTGCGATGCATCGTATTTATTCTAACTGGAACTTAACAAAATTAATTGAATAAAAGTCGAATTATTTTAACATATTGAATACAAGAATTGTTTATTTTATGAGGAAAGTTTTCATTAAATTCAGTGTTATTAGATTATTACGGTCCTAATTGTGCAAAACATAACATCAAGTTATATTTATATGGATAGAAAAAAACAAAATTTTTAATATATGGGGAATTTCGTGTCAAGTGACCCAATTTTTAAAATCGATGTCTTCCGATTTGGATGAAATTTGCACCACGGTTATTGGATAGTATGCCAGACACAAATTTTCAGCTCTATCAGTCAAGAACTGCCGGAGTTAGAGGGGGCCAAAGTTGGACATTTTGGTCATACAGGGTTTTTTTAAAATGTGTGTAACTTTCCACCTATTGGTCCTAGCAAAAATTTTCCAAAGGATATTAGACAGCTATTTCTTCAATCTTTGCAAAAAAAATTTTTTTAATTTTTTAAAAAAAAAAGTTGCAATCTGCTACTTAAACAAAAGCTGCCGGATGCGCAAATTTAAAATTCAGCTTTTCGATACATCGAATAAAAAATATCGATGTATCGATTAACATCGTATGATACGATACATCGACATTTTAATGATGTATCGAAATCAAAACATCGATGTTTACGATGCATCGATTAACATCGAACAGCTCTACTTCAAAGCCTTGATTTACACTGTCACAAACAATTGCCCGCACACCAAGTAAGTGGAGACTATTTACCAAATTTTTATGAATTACATACATACATAATTGGTCATTACAACCCTTCAGTCAGGATTACGACCTAGTTTCTCACACCACTTATGTTGTGTGTGTTAATTTTATACATGAGTGGCGGGACCTACAGTTTAAAGTCGACTCCGAACGACAGATTTTTGAGAAACTTTTCAAGGCAATTTTATTTACACTCAGAGTTTTTGCCAAAAATCTGCTGAGAGGAAGTCACCGAAGAAATACTTTTTGTATTTTATTTGATGTCTGGCCTGGGGCTCGAACCCTGGCTTTTCGTATAATAAGCTAACACACTACCCTACTGGACCACGGCGACTTCTATTCTTTTATGAATTATATTACATTAATTTTATTAATTATTTTATTAATTTTATCCATAAGTAGAGTGACCTACAGTTTGCAGTTGACTCCAAACAACAGATTTTTGAGAAACTTTTCATGACAATTTGATTTACTCTCAGAGTTTTTGCCAGAAGACTGCTGGGAGCCATACACCGAAAGAAATATTTTTTTATATTTTGTTTTGATTGAGATGTCTGTCTTAGGGCCATTATTATAACTTGCCTTTAAGATAAGCCGGGCAGATAATTTTTTTTTTTCATTATTATAAGCAGACAATTAGGTAGAAGTGAGAGTTAAGCTAAAGGGAAGATCATCCTGCCTGTAACTTTTAAGTTCAAACATGTTTGAACTCGTTTTATTATGAATTATTTTCAATATGGCAACTTCAAATACAAACAAAATGTGGAAACACAACAAAAACAAAGCTCGGCGTTGCCACTACGTTTTAAAAAAACTTGTTTAATTTGGCAAATGCTATCGACATTGCTTCGGCACTGGCATATTTTTGAAAAACTTAACTTTATTTTATCAGCAGGCTGTAATAATGAAAAAAAATCAAACGTAACTTTAAAGTTCACTTTAGCTAAAGTTACCTTTAACTAAACCCAACTTTAATGGCAGGTTGTAATAACGGCCATTAGAGTAACATCACGTGTAATAAGCCAATACACTACCTACTAGACTAAGACGACTTTCTCATTTTTTATGTGGGGCACTTAAACAGGCGCCTTATTATCGCCTTTATATATTCTTTGGATTAAGACCAGTAATGGTCTTCTATCTAAACTCAAAAATGCATAATAATAGGTGGCAAATCGACTGTGAACTTGCACAAATTCGAGGTGAAGATAGTTCTGAATTGATTAACGAAGACATTACTGTTCGTTGCAGGAGAGTTTAGTAAAAAAGGTTTAAGTGCAACACGTAGGTTAAGGTTACTGACGACATGCTGCAGTGATTAATCTGATTCTACCTTTCATATATCTTTTCAGAACTGCCGTCTTTTGACCATAACCATTTACCCTCAAATATGTTGTCGAATACAGTTTAAAATCATTAGAATAGTATGCCAGTGGTTCTATAATAAGTTCAAGGAAGTCTTTACTTGCGCCCAGATACTAAGCATATCTTTAATGATTCCAAAAACAATAACATCTAGAATCATCTGTTAATGCAGAAGCTAATAAGTTAGATATCTGCTCGAAATGATGATCAAACCCATCTTAGATAGTGCCGCGCACTTCTTAAATTATGTTTTGCACTGTAGCCGACAGTTGCGTGAAAAACGAAGTTTGTAATTAAAAAATTATAAACGTTTGGTAAAATTTCTCTATTTTTGATACGATTCACACAATAAATGACACACAATATATAATGTCTACCATAGTCTTCTCAATCTGAGGGTCCTTTGCATCATGCAATGTGTAACCAACTTCTTGTAGGAAGCACAGCTGAAATAATTTTCATTATATTAAAAATTTATCCCAACAGCTTTAAAGCAAATTTGTTATTAATACATCCTTCCCCTTTTCCGTGAATATAAAAAATGCAAAAACCATAAATCATTTCGCAGGTCCTGTACAGTTCGCAGTACCGCACATGGATACAAACGTATACTCGCAACAATTTAAATTTATTTATGGATTATTCCTTTGCTTATGACAAAATAATGTAAAGAAAAGAAAATTTATGGATTTTAATATTCAATTCGACAAGGTTGTTGCTCTTTTTTTGTTATTTGTGTTGTTTGCAAAATAGCACATGTTAAAGCTGTCAGTTCTATTTGTAGATAAATTGAATGTTTATGCCTCCGTGCATTAAATATGTCTGTTTACGGAAATCGAACATTTATTTTCATTTATTTTTTATTTTATTTTGTAAAATATTTAAGTTAAGATTTCATTTATTGCTTTAAAAATATTTTTATATACAGTCATTTAATTTTTTGGGAAGAAAGTTTAATAGAGTCTTTAATTGTTGCTGCTTAAGTTTCTGTAAAGATATGATACAGGCAGTTGGTGTTAAATATGTGCATCTGATCTATTTTGTTTGACAACAGTATTTGGCCAACTTTGTAGCAAATTTGAAGGTTTTTACATATCAGCACACTGACTCACTTCTGCCCTTAAATCGTATGGTCATCCATCGCACAATGGCGATCTTTACGTGCCATTATCCTTTTGGTATGTATATCGGAAGGCTTGAAATTACAACTAATGACTTCTGTAGGAGCTGTGAATCTGAGGAGGAAGAGGAGGAGGAGAATGTCTTTCACCTCATGTATCAGGGCACTGCTCTTGCCATGAAGAGACGGAAGTTTCCGAGCTCTCATTTTCTGACATCGTTGACCGAGCTCTCAAATATAAAGATTGATTTTGAACTCTGGCATTCTCTTGGGAATGGTTGACCCCCGAGTAGAATAATTGTGGTATCGCAATGGGCCTAAATTCTGGCCTAAGTAGGACATATTCCATCGAAGGGGTCAGACTCCTAACCTAACCTATTCTATGTCAGTACAGATTTCAACATTGCTAGTCATGCGATATTTTCTAATACAAGGAAATGTTATATCTTTAATTGTTAAAGGAAGTTGGTAGGTGTGTACAATGAAGGAGAGGAAATTAATTAAGGCTCTAATGCTAATTCACATACACCTAAACCATCATGTGCTTTTGTTGTGCGTTCACTATTAGAGATACTACCTTACTCTCAATAGGAAGTCTGTAACTTGTGCGAACTTCCTTAGCTTCTTGCAGTCCATTCCCCTGAGATGAATTATATCTGGTGTAGTGTCATCCTCAAAATATTGGGATCTCGATCTGACGAAAGCTAGGCAATGACAAAAAGAATACTCTATCATTTCGAAGAAAGTAAGACAAACGAATATTTGCCACCATAAGCATAGAATTTCAAATTTGGTAAACTATTTCGTGAACTCATATGAGGATCAAGCAATAACAGTATTTTTCATTTCGCAATGATGCATAGCTCTTCGATTTCATTATTTATTCCGTGTAAAATTTTAATATTTCAAGCCCACTTTCAATTTCAACTATCGCTTGCTCAACAAAGCCTAAACTGTGTTTTATACGCGTTATCTTACCTTTTGCAATGTTCCTTTGCTTCTTCAATGCGGCAAAATTATCTGAGTCAGTAGGCTCATATATGTAATTCCATTTTTAATCTTGCTAAGCTATATGCTTAAAATTGCTCCACCGATTATTTAGTAAAATGTTTTAAACACTTATTAACGGTGAAAGGTTTTACAGAAATGTATACAACAAGTATCAAAATGTTTGAACGAATCTAGTTTGATGATGATTACTAACAAGTTTGAATAAGTTGGTTACGTTCGCTACAACCCAATAACCAAATAACATTTCATATGTTGATTTAAACAAATTCGCTATGAACATTGTACCCTTCCATTGTCGTGGAAAACATGTGAAATGTTTGTCAACATTATATTGTAGTTGCAACAAGTTTCTGTCAACATTTTATTCCGTACGAAATCAACTCAGCCTGACTTTTGCGCAATTAGGGAAGTTTGGAATGAGGAAATAATAAGTAAAAGAGAATATTTAAACATTCTAAAGAACATATTCACCTAAAGTTCGGAAGAGTTAATAATTCATAATGATTATCACTACATTATCACAAGTTTATGTACTCAATCATAAGGCTGCTAGCGTGACGATCTGATTTGCCTACTAAAGTTTTCACAGGCTTAATACTCTTCCACAAAGTTACGATATGACTCCAAGAGAGTAATTAGAAGATTATTTGGAAGATTGGTTACCTAGCCGCTAAACCCCAAAGAAGACAACTGAAAAACTTGCTAATGAGTGCATGACGGCAAATATCAACAGAAAACGCTGAACAAAACTGGTACTGTTTGTCCTTAAGGGATATTCTCCTAAATATTAAGTATAACATTTTAATATATTGGGGCTTGGAATTTTAAATTAACTCTGAGTTCTTCTTGAAGGTACTTACACTTTTGCGGTGCGAAACTATGGAGTTACTATTGGGATGTTCGGAAAGTAATTTCGTTATTTCCCGACAGAGGATTTAATTGCATTTTTTTGCACCCTACTTCACGCTTAAGTCGTATAATTTTGAGAGTTCATATAGCAAGGTTTGTGTATGAAAAATTTCAATTAATTCTACGCAGTAATTTTTGGTTGGTGCCCTTTTAAATATGGAGAGCGATAAGCAGCTTTTTCGACATATTTTTTGTTTTACTACAGAAAGGGTAAAAATGCTGTGCGCCAGGACTGGTTCGCTAAATTTCGATCCGGCAATTTTGATGTCGAAAATCCACCACGTTCGGGACGGCATGTTGAAGCTGATAAAGATGCAAAAAAGGTATTAGTTGATGCGAACCGGATTGAAGCTAAATTTATCAAATTCAACAGTTTATAACCGCTTGATTGATATTATACGAAAACTTTCATTTCCATAAATAAAAAAAACAACCAAATTACTTTCCGAACAACCCAATAGAAAGTTTCCCTTATTTTTCTTATGGTTTGAGAAAAACCTTAATAATTGTTTTATTTTATACTAAAATAGAATAAATTAATAAAAGAAATATAAAAACCACCAATAATTTTTACAAAGTATTGCTTAAAATTCATGAAATTGCTAAAATATATGTATATATGTATACCTAAACTTTTGTTACCTACTGTATATGCATCGGTTTTATTTACATAAGTGAAACTACATATGTCGCATACTTTCAAATACTAAAGACCACAAACCATGTAAAATCAAAATCTTGGGTACATTTGTTGCTTGTCAACATTTTCATACGGCAGCAACATCTTCATGTTGCACAACATATTTTGAAAATTTGAATAGAAATCTACGCTTTATATGGAACGAAACAAGTTTTACTGACACGTCCTATTCCATGTGTAAATTTTTATCCATTTAAGCTTGATTTGATGCTCCACTATTTTAAGCTCATCTTTCCAGTTGATAGAAAGAATCAATTCCCATTAGCGGCATTGAAGTTTCGTTAATTCAAGCGCATCTGTCTGGGTAACTATATTACTCAAGCAGTTCCATAGGTTTCTCCATTCACTTTTGTTACAAACTATCTTTGCAGAGCATTTACTAACATTATAGAGTCTACTAGTTCGATTTGCCTTATTTCTGTTTCGGTAATTTTTTGTTGTTCGAGCTTAGCAGGTGATTGGTCTGCTTTAGTAGGTCCTAGAATAATGTGGCTGACATCTATCGTTGCCTAAGAACAACGCTCTCCTAGTATGTGCTGCAGTGGTGGGGAACCAAGCTAATCGTTAATTCCTATCTATTTGTTCTGCTAGTTGGAGGTTTTGTAGGGTAATGGAAAAAATTATTCGATTTACGAAGTTACGAAATCTCCCAATGAATCTTATTTTAGAATCATCTCCCAGTATCCTAACGATAATGGACATAAACTCAACAGAGCCTTTAGCGTCGCCGTAGGATGGTTTCTCACTGTGCCGTCATATTTAAACTAGAAAAAATTCATCACAATGTATACAAACCGATTATACAAACATTAAAGCGATTGCAATTATAGCAATTCGTGCAATTCGTCTCTAATAATTTATCATAATCAATTAAAAATAAATCATGTTTTATTAAATGTTTGCTTTAAAAGTGCAAACAATAATTGTCACATAATTATTTGACGATAACCTGTTTACTTAACGAGTGAAAGCGTGCGTGACATTCAGTAAATTTTGTAATATGAAAGCAATTATAACTTCAATTATAATTCCATTTAAAACTAAATTGTTTTATTTCAAGCAATTGAAAAGAAATTGACAGCGAAAAAAAAATACAATGATTATGAATGCGAATTAAAATGAAGGTGATGACAAGTTGTGAATTTCATAGTAAATATGGAAATGAAAGGTAATCAATTTTATACGATAACATTACAATTATTTATTAATTTAACGTTTTGTGCCTTTAAAAAATTAGTATTTCATATGAAACCGTAGATTGCAATTTAATATAAAAGGGAGTGGTAGATCTCGTGTTGTAATATATTTATAAACGACTTGAAATTGGAGCAGCATTTATTTTTGTGCTGTTTCTGTTTCATTTTGAAAATAAAGAAATATCGTGTTATACATTAGCTGCCAGTGAACTTTAAAATTATAAAAAAATCTTCATTAAAACATTACTGTATCAAGTTTTGTTTGCGATAGTTTTTATTGTATCTTCATTTTTATGAATTAACGATAAGTGTTCAAATCTTAAGTCTAAAGTTAATAAATATTGATGTCCAGCCAGTGCCAGACAAAACTTCTAATTTCCAAATGTTAATAAAAAAATAATGTAATGTATAATTTGTGAAGAAATCATCTGAGTTCGATGGTGTCCCTCCTTCTCAAGCGGGTATGTCCACGATGTTGTAGGATGTTTCGAGCGAGAGGATTTGGATGTATTTCCAGCTTCTTTAAATATTTGGTCACATATTTTGAGATTTCGCTTTTAACCAGTGGGACGTCAAGGTCTTTATGAATATTGATGTTTTTAATATACCAAGGAGCGGCAGTTATCATTCGTAGGATTCTATTTTGAGGGCGTTGTATTTTTTCAACATTAGAAGCAGAAGCCGTACCCCATAACTGGATACCATAACTCCATATTGGCTTCAATATAGATTTGTAGAGCAAGAGTTTACAATCGAGGCTAAGAACGGAATTTCTATCGATAAGCCAATTGATTTGGACTGCTTTCGGTTTCATTTGGGTCAGTTTTGCATCGATGTGATATTTCTATGTGAGACGTCTATCCAAGTGAATACCGAGGTATTTAACAAGAGTATGTTGCGGCCCCGTCTGGTTGTTAAAACTGATGGGCGGACATATTTCTTTCCGTAGGGTAAAGGTGTTGTGGACGCATTTTTGTTCTTTGATTAGTCCATATCTCCACCTTGGTAGCATAGTGCTGTAATTGACTTGAGGCATCTTTTGGATTTTTGTGGATGCAAAGAAAAGCCGTATCATCAGCAAAAGTTGCTGTGTGTGTTGTTGTTGGCATATCTGCGGTGTATAACAAATATAAAATTGGTCCTAGGATACTGCCTTGTGGAACGCCAGTCTTTATAAGTTGAGGGCAATTTAAAAAATCTCTTTCTTTAATTATGAATTTTCAATCGATGAAAAAATTCAATGGTAAAATCTACTTCAATTTCGATAAAAGACCTTTATGTCATACTTTGTCGAATGCTTGAGAGACGTCAATAAATAGCGCTGAACAATATTTTTTTTTTTCTTCAAAACCTTTTCTTATTTCTTGCACCAATCGGTGTGTTAGCTCAATAGTAATATGTTGTCGTCTAAAGCCAAATTGATGATTGGGAATACAGTTGTTTCGGTCCAGAATAGGTGTCAGCTTGTTAATTAACAATTTTTCGAACAATTTTGACATAGTGGGTAATAGGCTTATAGGTCTATAAGATTCCACTTTTGATTTGTTTTCCAGGCTTAGGAATCATTTTAACAAGTGCTAATTTCCATGCTGGTATGAGTAGTATTCGAGACGCCAAGTGGCGTTAAAAATATAAAGGATAATTCTCTTTGCTATGCGGGGCAATTCTATAAGCATCTTGTTGCTGACTTCGTCGAATCCGGGAGCTTTCTTTGCATTCAAATTTTCAATAGCAATTATAATCTCTTTTATTTGTAATTTTATTTTTACTGGAGGTCGAGTGATTTGAAAAAGTCTCTGTATTGATTTTTTGTCTTTATGTTGGCGAATGGCGTTTGCGTTCCAGAAACAAATTCGTAAAGAGCTCATGGCCTACTTAATATGGCTTGCAGAAGCGAAGTCTGCACTTTTTGCATTTCCTGCATCATACTAGTCATAGTCGTCATGAACTGATTTATGGTTTGTAAAAGATTTTCCATCATCCCTTCAAGACGGCTGAAATTGGAGTTCGATTTTTCATTAGTTGGCAACTCTTTTTGCGCTGTTGGTTGATTAGACTTTAAAATGTTGGCGTATGAAAACTGGCTATATGGCTGCCTGTGCTTGTGGCGGATTAATTAGGGTAGGTATTTTTGCTGGCTGGGCAGGTACAGTTTTGTGTACCGAGTAGTGTTTGACGATATCAAAAACTGGGCAACCCCTATAGTTGGCAGTGTGGTTGCCTCCACAATTGCTGCATTTCTTTACTGTGGAGTCGTTCTTTGGTTTATCACATTTTGACGTGTTGTGAAGATCGCCACAAATAACACAAACAGGAGGTAACTTGCAATAAGTTTTGGTGTGTCCAAATTCTTGGCAGTTTAAACACTGTACGGGTCCGGATCGCTTGTGAGGTTCTTCGACCGTGACTCTTCGATGTATAAAAAATTGCAGGCCATATCTTGGATGTGTTTCGTTTTTCTTAAGTTTAACATCACCAGACGGCACCGTCCTTTGATTTTGGACCTGCGGTATGAGCTTTGCTCGACACATTTATTTAAATTAGGTGCACTTGCACTTAATTTTGATACCGCACTTATTTTCGGTTTCACATTTCTGTTGTAGTGCGGGTCAGTAATATTTTCATTGCTAGCACACATAACATATTAAGCATTTCGGCCAGTTGCACTCACACTATTGAAGTTTTCACAACTCATTAAAAAAAATGGTTTTTTTTCTGTTTCACTATTTACATATTTTTATTTGCAAAAAAGTCACAATAAATGGTTTTTTATTTTGAATAACTCGAGCTCCGAAAAAACAAACCGTCCGTACTCTTCGAGAGTAAAAGAGTGAATTTCAAAGTTTTCAAGAGCAAGGGTATTTTCAGTTTTCTGAGTAAATAAATTAATTCACTAAAGCGGCATGCTATAAGTAAAAAAAAAATAATACCAAAACCACAGTTGGTTTCTCTTATTTAGTTTTCTTTTCCCCAACATTCCTTTGAACAATAAATCACAATTTTTACTTTTCAAATTAGCTGGGATTTAGTGAAATCATTTGTGATTAAATTACTAGAATATTAGCTTAGTTAAGCAGACAACACATACATACATAATTGGTCATTAAAAAACTCCACTCACGATTACGCTAGTTCTCACACCACTTATGTTGTGTGTGTTAATTTTATCCATGAGTGGTGGGACCTACAGTTTAAAGTCGACTCCGAACGACAGATTTTTGAGAAACTTTTCATGGCAATTTTTATTTACTCTCAGAGTTTTTGCCAGAAATCTGCTGAGTCGCCGAATAAATATTTCTTATATTTCGTTTTGTTGGAGATGTCTGACCTGCGGTCTGAACCTTGGCCTCAGATCGAATACGCTAACACACTACCAAGTCAACTATGGCGAATTATGTTGAATATGTTGTACATTGTCCATACGAAAATTCCTGCATTATGGCAGAACATTACTCGCACATATAAATAAACTTTACATTTCCTTCGTTTTGGTTCATGTTCTTGCCAATAACCATGGTTAATAATCCATTATCGTCAAACTGATTAGTTGTATCAGGTTCATAAATACTGTTTTCACTTTCAATCATCTTGTCTGCATTTTCTTCTTTATCTCAGAAAAACTGGAAAAAATTGTCATATTCACGAGCATCTTTCTTTTATGATGCGCTCCCAATATTAAATGAGGCAGCTCCCTGAGCGTATAAGTAATATATGAATGCTTATGTTGATATAACTCATCCGCTGTGTAAAATGTGATTCTTTTTTATTCACTGAAAGCTTCAAAATTTGGTAAAAACATATAAAGAAATATACGCGCGAAATGTTTCATCCCCGGTTTAAAAATTGATTGTGGTATCACAATTAAATAAATTTCGGAATATTTTTCTCAAGCTCTTATTTCATTTAATTTTGATCTTCTCAATAAAACAGTTTCAATTGAAATGTAATTTAATTAAACTGTTGTTCAAATAATAAAACGAGTTGTTGTTTAATTGGCCATCATCAAATTAGTTGTCATTTACTCAGTCGGTTTGATAACCATCAGTATTCCCAAATTTTTGTTGAAAAATCATTTTCAACGAAGTAGATAGTGTGTTAGCTTATTAGACGAAGGCCTTGGTTAAACTTTAGATCAGACATCTCCAACGAAACGAAATATGAAAAATATTTTTTCAGCGACTTCCTTTCAGCATAAAAGGCAAAAAAAATAAAAAAAATGCCACGATAAGTTTCTCAAAAAAATCTGTCGTTCAGAGTCGACTTTAAACTGCAGGGCCCGCTACTTATGTATAAAAATGACAGACACAACATAAGTGAGAAGCTAGGTCGTATCCTAATCCTAACTGAAGCGTTGTATGTATGTATTGTATTATGTATGTATTTTTACGAAAATGGAAACGGTGTACATCGTTTAACATTAAAATGAGCAAAAGCTACACAAACAAATACAACGAACTTGTTACAAGTAAACCAACATCATCATTATGAAAGAAAAGGGGATAGACAAGTAAGCGACAACAACAAGCAATGTGAACAAAATACACAAACAACAACGAAGTTTTCAAGAAGGCGAGAAGGCAAGAAGGCGCAACTCCGAACGTTCGGCTTCGATAACCTTCACCAGACAGATTACGTGGGCATATATTTAAAAAGGCAAGACAAAGCAGGCAACAAGTAGTAGTAAGAATTCAGTCAGTCTTGTGTGAAGACGCGTTGCGTGCGAAGAGATCTGTCGTGGTTTGAAGATCGCCGTTGAAAAGATCTGCGTTGTAAGCAAAGAAGAATAGTGAACTAGCAATTATTGTTGTATTCGTCAAGTGTTAAACGATGGCACACAAAAGTATTGCAAACAATAAAGAGTTTAATTGGAACTAAACACATATTTGTTTTTATTTTGTTTGCAATCAACGAACTCATATTGTTTTAAAAAGGTAAAAACGTAACAGTATCATTTACTTCCACATGGCCAAATTGTCGCATTTGGAACGATACAAACACATGATATCACATGATATCAAAAGCGTTCATCCATAAATGCCATTGAACAGTTCACAACTGTTGATGGCGAGCAATACAGGCCGATGTTAAGTTCTTGAAACCGACCAGATGAGAGAGAAATTTATAGCATAATATATGGATTTTTGCCATTTAGCACGAAATTCATATTTTGTCTCACATTATCCTCAAATTAAAGCATCAATCCCAAACCTAAGGAAACAATGTCTTTGTTGAAAAGCGGCCCACTCGTTTATGTATTATTAAAGCAATGCGGACCAACTAAGGGTCTCATGCCTCTCAGCATACACATAGGTTTGTTGTATGTTCGCCATTTAAGTTAAACTGACTACAGTATGAAGTTAAAAATTTCACATCCTCCAATTAAAACTATATTTTCATAGAAAACACAGAAACTCCAAAAAAAAAAATACAAAATTAATGATGCAAGCATAAACAATTATACGAAAACGACTTTATTTAGTTTGTCATCATAGTTTGGCTCTTTAAATTGCTTGCAGCTAAATTTTGTCTTTGTTATTGTGTCGCTGCATTTAGCTTTTGTATTACCACGACACTTAAAATATATGACAACCAACTAGAACTCAATTATATTTAAACAAAGCACTCGAAATTTTGCGTACATACATATTCATTGTTTAAAAACTCATCTACTCTCCGAATATGTCGCCAGCAGACTAATTTTTTTTACCGTTGGCTGAATGGTAGTCAAACTAGGAATAATATTATTTTGTCGTCGTATTCATTCCCATTTACTAAATAAAAATGTATGAATAATTAACGAGTGCAACAAGCATTACCACCAACAAGACGGACAACTAACACTCACAACTAATAACCAGAAAAAGTTTTTCTACGCACATGTATATGTATATAACGGGTAGGAATATCTACAGTTATTAGTACTTAAAATTTAATGTGTGCCCGCTATTAATACCACTTTTTGTTACATCTTTAAATAGTCTGTAACAACAAAAGTCAATTAACCCTTTCATGCCCGATGTTGCCTATATGCAACATTGTACATTTTTGTTCATAAATTCCGTAATTTTTCATTTTTTTAAAAGATTTTTTTTTGCAAACAAGCTTGGTTAAAAACGTGTAAAACCAGAATACCTAGGACTCTGAATTTAATATCACTTCATATTTAGGCCATGACTAACAAACACATGTCCTTAAAAAAAATTTAGCTCTGGCCCAAAAAATTCGGGCATGAAAGGGTTAATATTACTGAACACGGGTTCCTACAAAGACCCGCTGTAACACCGCTAGTATTTTTACCATCATACAATAATAATTGCAAACTAGCATCTCTCAGCCATGCTGTTAGTGTCAGCCTTAACGCAAAAGTTTGTCTGGTCCCTTTACAAATGGTCTTTCTACATACATACATACATAATTGGTCATTACAACTCTTCAGTCAAGATTACGACCTAGTTTCTCACACCACTTGTGTTGTGTGTGTTAATTTTATATACGAGTAGCGGGACCTACAGTTTAAAGTCGATCCGAACCACAGATTTTTGAGAAACTTTTCATATCAATTTTTTATTTACTCTCAGAGTTTTTGCCAGAAATCTGCTGAGAAGAAGTCGCCGAAGAAAACTTTTTGTATTTTGTCTGATGTCTGGCCTGGCTCTCGAACCCTGGCTTTACGGCTAACACACTAACTACCAGACTACGGCGACTTCTATCCTTTTGAAACCAGATCATCTAATTTTGCGCAAGAAGTTGCTAGTTATAGGCCTATAGAGCCCGCCATCACCAGTAATGGACTGGATAATGTCGTTCTCATAGTAATATCGGTATGCATTTGACGCTCTTGGATCTGATGTTGCTTAGTATCGTCTTAAATACAACGAGTTTGTTTGGTCACGTACCCCTTCCTCCAGAAATAGGCCTCATAGCTGCAGATGACTTTATGATGAAAATTTGGATCAGTTGCCAGGTGCTAAAGAGTTCATTCAAAGAACTCGCATCGTTGTCTATGGTCGTCCAAGTGCATTTGTCTATACAGATAGCTTTTATCAACTGTTGAAGTTAGTAAGTCCCTGTTGGAAGACCTGATACAATGTAATCTACTTTTAAAGCTTTATATAGTATATTGAATTATTATAAAAACATTTCCTTCTACTACACTTAGATTAAATTAAAGTTCTAACTAACGAACCCTAAACAAACAAATGGACAAGCACAATGACAACAACAAAACATGAATTTTAATTGTTCCGAATGCGTCAGTCACTGAAGGAATACACAATAAGAATAACAAGAGGTTGAACCATGGTATAAGAAATATAGAAGGTAGTTTCAATCAAAATATTTTTCATAAAATAAGGTTTTTTGAAGTTTTATTTTCTCATAAACAATACATGTAGCGTTGCCATATTTGTAATTTTTCTTATACCATGGGTTGAACGAATATTCTCCGAATTTAACCCGAAGACATAACAACTTATTTTTACAAAGAGAATCAAGAAGACTTTGTCTAAATCATTCGCACATTTAGACATTTGTTGCTGCCATGCTCGTGTTGCAACGGTAATTGCTTTCTTTAACAACTTAAGAAGCAAAAGGATGAGACATCTGTGTTTTATTTTATTGTGTTTTGTTTTCTTTCATTTTAGAGCACAATTGTTGAATAAACAAAATAAAATGAGGAGGCAATTTTCATGTTATTTTTCTCTATTATTATTGCCTCAGCAATTCCAAGCATAGTAGCTGGTACCTTATACCGAATATGATAAACTATATTTACATCTTGTTCGTTACACCTATTCCGACCTACATACACGGTATGGTGAAAAGCGATAAAGGCAATGAGCAATTCGAAATTCTTTTTAAAGTACATTGATGTGCCTCTACTGGCGTCACAAATGCCAGCAAAAGAACACCTGAACCGGCTATTGCATGCAATTCTTCACTTACCCCCGATTGAGGAATATGTGATGAAAGAAAATGTCAGCTTGAATCCTTTTTAGACTAAAAAGGCCAGGTCTAATGTTTCCCTGTAGATTATGTTATGTTGCAGTAACTAAAGGAGCTCAAGAGTTACAATTTACTTGGATAAACAAGCAACACTCAAGGCTTTGAGAGGACACATCTGATCTGGAAGTATAAAAGACTGCTAAGTAAAACTATGTCAGGTTAAACTATGCTGGGTCCCTGGTCGGTCATTGCGGCGTTATTGGCAATGCGGTTGCGGACAAATTGACAAGATCATGTTGCGGTTTGGGGGATACAATAGAAGAGTACTTGGGGAAAAATTTAGATTCACTCTAAAATCGTGCTTTGGGATGTAGAACGGATTGTAGGACTTTTGACCAAAGCTCCATGCTATAGGTATAAATCTAGCATCAGCAGTAGGAAGATATGAGCTATTAAAAGAGTATATACTAATAAGTTATGGCCCCTTTAGACGTAGAATCAGCGGAAGGAATAGGAATATTTTTTTGGGTTATGTAAAGAACCAAAGGAAACCGTGAATCTTATTTTACGTCACCGTCCTTATATTCAAGTAGGAAGAGATTGCTGAGAAATTGATAGATCTAAAGGACTGCAAACTTGAAGATCTAATTGCTTTCATGAACGGGATCAACTAAAGATATGAGTATAATGGTGGTGTATGAGTATGATGTATAAGTATGATGATGAAGTATGAGTATAATGACGATGTATGAATACGATGATGATGTATGAGTATGATGATGATCTATGAGTGTGATGATGTATGAAAGTGATGATGTATGAAAGTGATGATGATGTATGAGTATGATGAAGATGTATAAGAATGATGATGAATGTATGAATACGATTATGATGTATGTGTAAGAGTATTATCATCATGTATGAGTGTGATGAAGATGTACGAGTGTGATGATGTTGTATGGGTGTGATGACGATGTATAAGTATAATGAAGATGATACAAAAGAGATACAAAAGTGGTCATTACAACCCTTCAGTCAGGACCTATCTTCTCACACCACTTCATGGCAATTTTATTTACTCTCAGAGTTTTTGCCGGCGAAATATTTTTATTTCATATTTTCTTTTTGTCTGCCCTGGGATTTGCTGATGATGTGTGAGTATGGTGATGACGTATGAATCTGATGATCATGACTTATGAGTATGCTGATGATGATGTGACGACATTTGTGACTTTTGGGATAATGGTTAATTATTATTTTTGCTTTTCTTCTTTTTTGGATATTTTATAACTTCAAGATTTGGTTCAAGAGCAGTTCGTGTACATGTACGAAAGCTGGAACAGTAGAAAAATTACATGAATTCATATGTTAGATTAGTATTGCTCCACAGAAGGGCAATTAAATGGTCGCAACAACTTTACTCACATGCAAAGGAGGGATAGAGGAATTACCTCAGTCGTAGACGTTGTGATTCAAACAGAATAAAATTTGCATTAAACCTGAAAAGAGTCTACTTTAGGAATTTCATAGCAGTTATAATGGGAAACTGGCATTTGGGTAAACATGCCCAGAGTATAAGAATATCTCACAACAACTTCTGCAGAAGTTGTAATAAGAGGAAGAAGATAAGACCACAGAATACCCTTTCTGATGATTGCACACCTAAAATTTATGTGATTTGGATTACATATTCACCTTCATAATACTGTTACGAAAATGGAAACGGTGTTATCATTTAACATTAAAATGATAAACAAAATCTACAAAAACAAAAATAATTGACTTGTTTACATGAATATATAATATATATGAATATACAAAAACATAGAAACAATATCAGTATAAAAAAGGGGACAAACAAGTAAACAAGAAGCAACAACAACACTGCAAGGACAAACGCAAACAATATACACAAATAACAATAACGTAAACAACATGTTTATATTTATAGATATTTCGCGAAGGCAAAGTCATTCTCCTTCAAGAGCATCCATCAGACTGTTTACCCTGCGATATAAAAGGCAAGACAAAGCAGACAACGGATCAGAAAAAAATTCAGTCAGTCTTGTGGGAAGACGCGTTGCGTGTGAAGAGAATAAACGTGGTTTGGAGATCTCCGTTGTAAAGATCTAACGAACAACTGTTAGCGTGTACGCGGAAGAGCGTAAAGAATAATAACAAATTAAGCAAATTGTTGTTCTTTAAATCAAGTTGAGAACAGTGACACACAGAATTGTACGAATAATAAAGAATGTATCTAAAACTAAACAAATTTTATTTATTTTTAATTGTAGTTGCAATCTACAAACTCATATTTTAAACGTTTTTAAAAGGGTAATAACGTAACAACACTAACGGAGTGTGTGACTCCACCCAGGAGTCATAGTTATATAACAAAAAAGGTACCGCCTGTTTTACAACGCGACCCAAGTAAATATTGTTACACAAAAAAGGCATTCTATTGTAAAGATGCTTACTTAGTCTGAATTAGATAATTAACTACATTTACTTTGTGAAAACCAGGCATGAGGACTAAAAACTTAGTCTTATCCCTGTTTTATTGTTTTAATATGAGCAACAATGTCGTTTAAGCAAGCCTATTTCAAACCAATAATTTTTCTACAAATTGCACAGATTCTATGCCATTTTATATATAAAATGTTTAATTAGTTCCATTTCATTTCTTCTGCTTCTGCTTCTGCTTCTTGGTATGGAAATGGACGCAGTTGGTAAATGTTTATCACAAAACAAAAAACAAAACTAAAAGGAAATTCAATTCAACAAACGCTTTTAGACAATAGCAACAGCAGTGGTGTGAACTGTTTCAAAAGAAAATGGAATAAAGCAAAAAAGAGGACGAATTAAATTTCATGAACAATGAAAATTACTTTCATTAACTAATTAGTTTTCTGCTGTTCATTTTATCCCTGTTTTGGAGATGAAGTTCCTTTCTGCTTAACAGAATTTCTGTTTCTTGGTCTGCAAGTATTAAATACATTTCGGTTTAATTAAGTCTGGTTAATTGTGGTCTGGTGTTGTTGTTGAGTTCATTCATTTAATGCAAAAATTTTGTTTTTCTTTTCATTTTTGGTTTCTCTTTTTTATTTAAACATACATTTTTATTAAAATCTGTAAACTGAACGGAAAGAAAGTCAAGCCAAACAAAAAACCAGATGATCATTCCTGCTTGTCTCGGAGAAGATTTGATTCATGGAACGAAAATCTTTTGTATTAAGTGCGTAAGTTATCTCAATTATCAACAGGGTCAAACGTCTGAGTGTTCGTTACTGTACAAATACACAGAACGATCGAAAAATACATTCTGAATTTGAAAATAATTATGATACTATATACACAGTGTGTAGATCGGATTCAGTAGATGAATATGAACCAGCACATCTTAGCACTAACATAGGAAAATATCAATCGTGCGCTTTCGCTAATGTAACGAAATAACCGTCAAAGAGGTATTTGCGATGAAATAAAGACTTCAGCGTACAGCCTGCTCTCCGAATCTGCACCTTAATATTGTTATGAAAATGGAAATGGTGTTTTGCTTTTACATCGTTTAAATTGTAAACAAAGCTACAAAAACAAAAACAATGAACTTGTTTACATGATAATCATTTCAGTCAGTCTTGCGTGAAAACGCGGTGTTTGAAGAAAGTAATCGTGGTTTGAAGATTTCCGTTATAAAGATCTATCGAACAAATTGACTAGTAGTTGTTATTGCTTACGCAAAAGAGTATAACAAACAAAGCAATTGTTGTTGTTTACATCAAGTTGTGAATAGTGGCACACAGAATAAACAATAAAGAAATTAATTAAATATATAAATTTATTTTTATTTACAATCTACGAGCTCATATTTCAAACGTTTTTAAAAGGCAAAAACGTAACAAAATTAATGGATAATTTTAATGTCCGAATAGGAAGCGACAACAAAAGATAGCAATAGCGACAACAAATAGGAAAGGCAGATATCGTTTTTGGCAACTTATATTTCCACAAATTACACAAAATGATGTGGAGCTCACGACCACATTTTAATTAGTAAGAAGCTTTTGAAGTTGCCAAAGTGGGTTGGCTTATTAGATGAGAGCCCACGGCAGTATCTGCAACATAGGATATTATGCCCAAGCGATTTGAGGACATGGTCATCTCAAGTGGGGGTGATATTATGTGGCCAACGAGATCGTGGAGTTTTGGCAAAACAGACTGAATAAATGATAACTAATTTGACAGAGAAACTAGGTCGTAATCCTGACTGAAGGGTTGTTATGACCAATTATGTATGAATGTATGTAATTTGACAGATGTGGATTCAACAAGGTGATAACGACCATGCGCCAAATCGTCAAGATACAAAAGTCTTTATAAGGAACATTTATTGTGAACGTGCTTTAATTTGATTTTTTTGTGTAGGCGATGACATCCGTCAAACATATTTGGTACACATCAAATCAGTGAACACACAACTTCATATTTATTCAACTTATTAAAAACGGCGAATTTTGTAGCATAAAATTAGGATTTGCGGAAAGTATTAATTTTTTGTCTTCATTTGAGGAAAAGTTGTAGTGAGTATCATCGAATGCTAATCGATGCATATGACGATTATCTTCTATCAGAAGGAACATGCAAAGTATGGTTTTGGTTCAGATATAGAATATTGGATAAAGATGATACTTTGAGTCAGAAACAAGTGGCAGAAATGTTGAGGGTCATTATTACAACTCCCCGTTATAGTTGGGTTTAGTTAAAGGTAACTTTAGCTAAAGTGAACTTTAAAGCCACCTTTAACTTCTTTCTAATGATAAAATAATGTAAACTTTTTGAAAAATATGGCAGTGCCGGAGCAATATCGGTATCACTGCTCAATTAAACAAATTTTTTAAAACGCAGTGGAACGACGGGCCATTTTGTTTATATTTGAAGTTGCCATATTGAAAATAATATATAATATGGCAAGTTCAAACATAAACTTAACTTTAAAAGTCCATCCATTTAGTTCAACACACACTTCTCCCTTATCGTCCACTTATAATAATGAAAAAAAATGTATCTGCCCGTTAAATCCTCCCTTTAGTTAGCGGCAAGTTGTAATAATGACCCTAAATGTTGCACAATAAACAATTAGTGTCCGCTTAGAAACTATGTATAAGATCCAAAAGCCTAGAAAATAGGTGTCACATGTATTGAATGACCGAAAAACCTCTGATGAAATTTTACTTCAAAGACACGACAAAAATTGGATTGTGACTGGGAATGAAAAATTAATTTATTTTCAGAATCATAAACGGTAAAAATCATGGCTTAATTCGAGACAACCATTAACTTCGGCTTCAAAAGCAGATCGAGTCAGCAAGAAGGCAATGCTGTGAGACTGAGGGGACCAGAAAGTTGAGGTTTACCACGGGCTACTAAAACCTGATGAGACCATTAATACAGATCTCTACCGACTATAAATGATCAATTTGAATCATATATCATATATATAATCATGTTGTTCACTTTCCCATTTGTGTTTTATTTTTACAAAAAACATTCATTTCATACCGGTATACCTAGTAGAATATAAATGCTTTTGAAAATGAATTGTAAACACAAAATAATTAAACAAATGGGACAAAAATGTTCAGACATTTAACGCAGATATATTTTTCATTGATTTTAATTGTACAATTGGCAGAAATACAGTCCAACCAGTCGATTTTATGGTCTTTGGGTCAAAGATGGGTAGTGGTGAATTTATAAAGAAATTTTTAAAAAGTTTTATAATTTTGTTAAAACATTTGGCCTTTTAACTTTATGCCTTAATTGAAACCCAATATTATTCTTAAACTTGTTTTAATTTAATTTTCTTTTCAACATCGAACAAAAAACCTTCAAACCGCCAATGCAGGCGGCTACCTAACATTTTTATATATTTCTCCTTTCTTATATTTCTGTTGTCTTTTCTTTTCTTTTTTATACCACAAATTCATAAAATTTTTGGTCGACTGTAGTCAGTGTTCTTTTTTTTCGTATTTCTACTCTCAGAATGCAATGGAAATTTACATCAAATAAAAAGAACAAAGGCTAAATATTATTAATGCGAAGCAGGTTTGTAATGAATTTATGGAGAAAACAAAAGGGACAAAGAAAAGTACACTGTAACCCAACCATTAATGAAACAAAATTAACAACATAACACCCAAATAAGAAAAGGCTTTAACTGAATTAATAAGAAAAGGAGCCATTTTATATGGTATTAACAAACTTTAATTGTCTCTCTTTTAACGACTCTTGTCAAACTGCAGTTGGTATAATTAAATAAAATTTATGCAAATAAAAAATAAATAAAAAGGTCCAAAATTAAAATAAAAGGGTTGTAAATTTCAAATTATTTCCATATTACTTGCCTAATAAGTACTTTGAAATTAGGCCTTCATTTACTACTTACTGATTATGTTCTAAAAAGAACGAAACTTCTTCATTTTAATTTGTTTTAATTCGATTTATAATCAATTTCTTTAATTAACCAAGATTTATTCAAACAGAAATTTAATTTCTCTTTATTTCTCTCAAATAAAGGGTCCGCCAAATACCTTTTTTTTGGAAAATGCTTTAAAAAAACTACTGAATATTTTCTCAAATTTCTTTTTTTATTTGAAAGTACAATCCGATTGATAATGGAAAATAATCTCATTCAAATGGCCGCCTCGGCTGGCCATGCAGTAGCCTACACGATCGGTTCAATTTTTAAGCACATTATCGATTGTGTGCAGCTGTATTTCACCAATGGCTTCAAGAATATTGTCCTTTAAAGCGTCAATTATCTCTGGCTTGTCGGCGTAACACTTATCTTTGACGGCACTTTATATGACCCACAAATAATAGTCCAACGGTGTCAAATCGCAGCTCCGAGGTGACCAAAAGACATCAGCTATGCGGCTGATAATGCGATCTTCAAAAACAGGGCGCAAAACATCGAGTGTAGCTTCGGCTGTGTGGGACGTAGCGCCGTCCTGTTGAAACCAAATGTTGCCAATATCCTCGTCTACAATTTTTGTGAACAAAACATGGCCCGATAACAACCGCCATTGACTGTAACGGCCACTCCTTGCTCATTTTAGAAGAAAAATTGCCCAATTATGCCTCTGGACCAAAATCCGCACCAAACAGTGACTCGTTTTGGGTGCGTCGGCTTTTCAATGTATGCGTGCGGGTTTTCTGTACCCCAAATGCGACAATTTTTCTTGTTTACATACCCGCCAAGATCAAAGTGAGCTTCATCTGAAAAGATGATTTTTTTGCCAAAATCGGCATCTTCTGGTGTAGGCTACTGCATGGCCAGCCGAGGCAGCCATTTGAATGAAATTATTTTCCATTATTAACCGGAAGGATTGTACTTTCAAATAAAAAAAGAAATTTGAGAAAATATTCAGTAGTTTTTTTAAACATTTAAAAAAAAATTTTTTTGGCGGAACCGTTATTTAGGTTTTTAAAATAATCACGCACATTTTATTTATATTGTTCCTTTGCTACATACAGTTGTGGTCTTACAATTAGCACACCCATCAATAATACCATTTTCCAGTGACAAACAATAATGAAATAGTTTTTAAATTAATTTCAGAGCAGTAAAATATTCTAGTCGCCGTAGTCTAGTAGGTAGTTTGTTGGCTTATTAGACGTAAAGCCTCGGTTCTAACCCCAGGTCAAACATCAGAGCGAAAATATGGAAAAAAGATTTTTTCGGCGACTTCCTCTCAGCAGAAAAGTTTCTCATGTATAAAATTAACTCACACATCATGAGTGGTGTGAGAAGCTAGGCCGTAATCTTGACTGAACTGTTGTAATGGCCAATTAAGTATGTAAAATATTCTATGAAGTACACTTAAGCGAAGTATCGGGTGAATAATCTATTGGTTTAAATATGAACCATCGATTGTTTCGAATCTGCCAATACGTATATCATTCTATGCTGTTGCAAAAATCAATATATTATATCCACTGAACCTAATGAATCGATTTACGCTTGAGCAAGGTTGTGGTTTATTGGAAATTTATTTCCAAATCAAAGACAATTGGTCGGAAATTGCACGAAAATGTCGTACAAAAACTGGGTGCAGAGAAGGACCAACCGTGGCCTGGTAAACGCAAGTTTATTGCTAAAGTTCTTAAAACTGTTTTCATTGTTGATGCGCCAAGACGTGAGCGTACAGTGCGTACACCCGAAAATATCCAAGATGTAACTGAGAGTGAGCGTGAGAACCCATCAACATTGTTTTCAAAAATTGAACATTTCACTCATCAGTTTACGTCGAAGTTTGCGAAAATATCTCGGTATGACGCCTTACAATGTTCAATTCTTTCAAGAGTAGAAGCCGCATGACCATTCGCTTCGTTTTCACTTCGCTAGAACTTCAAGCAAAGAATTCCTTGTTCACTTAATTTTTTTTTGTTTATTTATTTTTTTATAGAATATCACATACAACAAGAAATTAATCTTTTAAATTACAGTATGTGATTATATAATAATTAAAAAAATTAGAAAAGATATTATACGATAAAATAAAAGTAAAAAGACAATATCAAAATATTAATAAGTACAAACAAGAATAAAAATATATGCATGTATGTATATATGTATGTAATCATTTGGCATTAACATTTTGGAAATAACACTTTTTTTAAATTGCAAAGCGTTGCCAATGATTTGTAGTGGTTTTGGTAACGAGTTCCACAGCTGTATTGTATTCGTAAAGAATTGCCACTCGGATATTAAAGTTTGATATCTTAACTGAATGATCTTTCCCCTGTTTGATCTTGCAAATTTAATACGATTAAATAAATAAGATAGTTCTTGAGTGTAGATAACTTTGTGAAATAAAATGAATGCTTTGATTTCAAGTAAATCCATTAATTCAACACCATATAATGATTTGGAATATTGAGAAGTACCATCATATCTTCTTATGCCGTAGACATATCTAAGAATCGCGTTATACGCTACAGTTAATCTAGCTTTACTTGTCGAATCGCAATAAGCAAAAATTTCGCAGCCATATAACAACTTGGGCATTAAGTGCGTTTTCGCAAGAAGCACATGAATATTAAGAGGTGTAATGTGTTGTAGAGGATATAGCGTTCTAAGGATAGAATTAACATTAATTAACACATCCCCATTAAATATGAACAAAATCAATATTTGGTTTTAATTCTCTTTAACCTTTTGTGGAGAAGTGTCTCTTTAATAATCAATCATAAACATCTAGGAAGACTTTCAAGAAGTCTTTTACATTTTGCATGTTGTATGTCATTCCATATCGCTCGAACCAGCCTACTACATGTCCTAAGAGCTTAAAGCATGTAAGTTTTAACAACTGTAGCCAAAGTAGCCATTTGATCTCTGAAAGGTTAATTGGTTTATAGATTTGTTTTAAAAATTTTTGAAATAAAGTATGAAAATTCGTTTGTTTGTTGTTAGTAAGTCTTGTTTCAACGAAAGGGGCCAAAACCTCGTAAATTTCCACATTGTATGTCGTGGGATAATTGTGTTTTTGTAAAACTTCGGTTAAAGAATTATCACCTTGAGTAATTTTAGATATTTTACGCCTCTTTGTTCTTTCTGAAGACTTGAAAAATTCCTTAGCAGGACGACCACGCTTTTGACTAGGTGCAGGTAGTTCTTTTCCAAGGGATTTTGCTTCTAGCTGAATAGGGTCAAGACATTCAAACCATTTTCTATGCTCCTTCAGAATAATTAATTTGTTTACCAATCCGCTTACAAAGACTTTTTAAAACTTTTGTTAAATTGCTCAGGTCGAATTTCATTTTTTCATTTTTTCCTCCATAATTTGAAATATTTTTTTTTTCTTTCAAATGATAATTACCAGCTGTGGAACTCCAAATATCAAGCACAAAATAACAACATTTAAAAAAATTATTTCTCTTTACTCATGTTCTTAAAAAGATATAGTACAAAACAAAATGCGTTTTTTTATTATTTTTCGTAGGATGACTATGCAAATCACATCCATATGCGAAAATATGCAAAAACCCGCAGCCACAATATTATTTAATTTAAAGAGGGATAAAAAATCTTCAATTTTATGTATAATAAGTTCTGGGCAGATGAGGGCCAAATAACTAAAAGTCTACGTGAAAAATTAATTTTTAAAAAATGTGTGTTTTGAAAAGGTCAAAAAAGTACTCTTCAAGGATTTTTTAATGGGCTTAAATTTTTGCAACTTTTATCATTTAATTTGGTAGAAAACAAGTTAAAATTTAATTTTTTTGCGTTTTTGGAGACTTCTGCCACAATAACAGGAAAATTTTTTAATTGAACTTAAGTTTTTTTGTAGGACTATGCGACCACAATATATGCAATATAAACATACATCCACTATCAAATGACGCAAATATTAAATCTCACAAAAAGAACATTAAAATTTGTTAGATTCATAAAATTTAGAGTGTTGTCAATAGATTTAGTGCAATAAAGCTTAGAAAATAAACTAACTTTTTTTGATTTTTGGCCTATGAGGGAAACCAGTGTGCATATGTAGTGCAAGTAGCATTCTAAATAAAAATTCTAGTACATAACAGCATGGACTGCGATTTGCGTTCAAAATGTCGACGTTTATGTGTCCTGCAGTCCAACTTATTGGTCCGTTAAATACTTTGACCAATCGTGTGCAAATATGAGTTACGTAATCCATTCGCTCAATCCAATTTTTAACCTCCTTTTTCTTTTCTTTCAATGTTAGATTGAATGCTTCAAATTTACATTTAATTCAAACTTACTAGGTGCCCGTAGACCAAGATAGATTTGACCTGACCACTGCTGTGTTGATCCAGTGAGTCTTATGGTTAATTTCGTAACTATAGAATTGAGCTTTGGGCATAAGGCTCTTGCGGCCTTAAAGTCCGCATGCGCGACTTAAGAAGAATTCTATGCTTGGTTTCTATCATCTCCATGTACCCGTCCATGAAGATAGCTCAGCTATCAAAGTTTTTATCCGAGCCTATTCAGAGTTCAAAATCGATCGATATGTCATTCCTTCACCGTGGCCATGCTTATAGGGCATTGCGTTATGGGAAGACACGCGGAAAAACTGCAGCTCTCTCTAACGACTTCTGCCGTGGGTGTGGGTCTGCTGAAGGGAAGGAAACTGTTTTTCAATTTCGTTGTCAATGCCCATCCCTTAAGAGGTGCAGATTTAGGTTATTTGGCTCTCACTACCTGTCGGCTTAACTGAGTTATCGTCCATTTATGTCAGGGATATAGTTTCGTTTACTAAACTTTCAGGCTGGCTGCGCTGACCAACTTCTTTTGCGATTACCTGTGACGTAACAGCGGGCCGCTATGTGTGCTTAAGTAAGATTTGGTAATCAAAGCTGCCACTTCAACCTACCTACTTACTTACCTACCTATTCAGAAGTCAATGTGACGTATTACTACAAGCAGTGCATCACAGAAATAAGCTAAAAGTGGATATTACCCAGGTCCTTCAGCCTACCTTACAACAACACACTAGCCCAAAGAGGCTCTAACTGTCAATGTCTTTAAATATTCTTCAATTGGCAGAAAATTAAGAATAACATCTAAAGCCGCCTTAGGTGTGCTTCTACTAACACTTGTAATAGCAATCAAAGCAAATTTCTGTACTTTTGATAGAAAGCTGCTATTACTCTTTGATTTGAATACATGTAGGATTTGTATGTTTTAAAGGGATTAATTTGTATTTGATGATATAAATTAAATTTATTTGTAATAATATTTATTAAATTTTTAAACAAATTAAAATCAAAAAACAATTTTTATTTTTTTATTTAAAAAACACAAAATCGAACTGCCTGGTTCGGCTGCCAAATACAATAATTTTTTATATGTCTTTTTTTATATTGAAAAACTATTTTTTCCAACTCGATCGAGTATTTAATTTTTATCATGTTTTTGTTTTTTCAGTCCGTTTACTATATTTATTTTAGTTCAGTTTTCTTTTTAACCCTACGGGATCGCCTTAATCCTTTCGGGTGCGATCCCACATACATTCGATAATGCCGTGTACCTATAGATAAGCACTGGTCTGACGATCGACTTGTAATTCCAGTTTATCATACACGCTGCAAGACCCCAGTTTGAGTTCTTGTTCATGCAGTATGTATTAAAACTCTTACTAATTCCTTTCTGAATATTCATTCTCTATCACAACCTGAAGTTGGTTATAACCACCCAGTATTTCGCCCCTTCCGAAAGTTCTAAAGTCACACGCCTAGTAAATAATACCAGTTCCGTTTTGTGTGTTTTAACACCTTAACCTTACTACGATATTACTATATGTATATATGTATATGTATACAATAAGTATGACGATTTGTAATGCAATGAATTTGCTTTAAAATATATACTTATACTTACTGTTATCGACAACAGCTGTAAGAAAAGTTAAAAATTCTTAACACTTGTTCTGTAGTTATAGGTTATTTTGTGGCCCTTAAGGATCTAACAGACGCAATACAGAGGTGAAAGAAAGGAGAGGGAAAATTGCTGGCAAATAAAAATATATCCTGGAGAAATTTTGTAAAGGCTTTTTGTTCCGTAAAGAAAAGGTTGAAAAGTTCTATTGAATCGTGTATGAGAAGTATATTTAGTATAGTAACCATGATGAAGAATGGCGAAGAGTAGGAACCAGATGGATCGATCGGTTAGATCTCCCTTGGGGCACTTCCTCGGGCTGATCAATAACATAATTGCACCTAGAGTGAACTCTTTTTGTGGAAACAGGGTAGACTGTAGAAGCACTAAGCCTAAGTTAGACCGTTCTAGACTGCAATGAAACCTCGACTGACGATACGTTTCTGATACGTTTTCTGAGGTGACAGCATATCTGACAGGAGCATTGCTTCCTAGAGTAAGATTTATAGTAACGTGGAGGAGCCGGTACCTGTCAAGCATATGCTGTATTTCTGCCACGGTGTGTAGTAGTACAGATTTAGGATTCTTGGGATTTTTTAACGACCTTTGTGTGTTACCCTCTGCAAGGATTTGTGATATACGTATAAGGTCGCTAGTAAGATTACTGTGTTTGCCACTCTGTATTTCTTTTTTTTTGCTTTGTTTCTCTCTGTTCTCTATTTTCCTATCTTTTTCAGCTTTTTAGCATTTTATTAGCGGCTAATATGTTTGGTTTGAACCGCAATACACCGCTTCTGATTTCCGAAGTGTCTCACCTACCTTCCGAACCTAACCTAGACTTTAGATCACATAGTCTTCATCAAACTAAATATGCACTTCTTTATTGTAAAGTCCCTCTTAACCACCACTACTTCTGTTCTAGCTGCTGTGTCAAACAGAAGTTAGAAATCTTAGATGTACTGCCACTGAAAGAAGAAGAACGCCATTTCGACGCCTCCGTTCTATAACATTCTCAGTCGAAAAAGTGTATTTTGAGTTATGAGCTCTCAAAGTTTTCATGCTATATACGACTATATGTGTATTCTAAGAAGATTTTTCCCTATAACTTCGGAACGGATCGGCGCATCTTAACCAAATTTTGACAGTATTTAAGTTAGAGAACGTAGAATTTAAAAATGCAAGAACATTGAAAACGTGTACTTAGAACGTTATAGAATGGAGGCGTCGATTTGTGTTATTTCTCCGATCCGATCTTCTGCGATTTGGCAGTTTTCAAAAATCGGGGATATTTGAGGTATTAAAACCTCCTAATTATTATCCCTTTACGCTTATCCTGCCAGTTGTTCAAGTTGTTTCAACTTTGGGACAGCCAAGTCCAAGACACAATATTTTGTAATTCAACTTACAATTTCTGATTTAAACCACATTTTATTGGATTAGGCTTTATTTTCAATATTACGACTGCTTAAGTACGTTTTGATAGTAGTTACTGATTTAGTTTCCATTGTCGTATGTTACATAACCGCAAAATGTCGAAGTCAACAGTGGTTTCGAGTTTTTCCAAGAACACAAGACATAAAGACAGATCTCTTAGTACCGATTGCATAAAAAGAAAATATATGTATCAGAGGAAAAAAATTGCCATGTAAAGTTTCTCAAAAAATCTGTCGCTCAGGTTCGACTTTAAACTGTAGGTCCCGCCACTCATGTATGTATAAAATTAACACACACACAACATGTGTGGTATGAGAATCTAGGCCGTAATCCTGATTGAAGGGTTGTATGCATAGCTGCCAGATTTGACGATTTATCGTCATTTTGACGATTTTGAGCTTTGAAAATATCATATTGACGATTTGACGATTTAAGTCCTTATTTTGACGATTTTTGGAAATTAAAAATTTACATCATGTTCTTTACTTTAGTATATTTAAAGCTACTTTAAGCTTTGTATTTACTTTGCAATTGTTACTATAAAATTTATGTTAGTAAAAACAAGGAGTAAAGTATTATATTTTTAAGTTATTTACGAACACCTGTGGGGATTTTTCTGTATTTTATTCCTTTTTAACCCCTTAAAAGCCAAAAAATTACAACTCCTAAATAACATCGTAGTTGAGAATAATTTATCACTTGTCGTTGTCGCGAATTTTAAAAATTCGAGTTCAGCTTCTAATATTACCATCGGAAGAACAAGGGCAAGCGCAGTTATTTTGTTTCATACGACCAACACTCAGAGGATCGATGGCATTGTCTTTGGAACTATGAAGATATGTTATGTGAAGTAGGAAAGAGCGAACAGTGTTGATGGACACTCGGCTTGTATATATTTATACCATAAATAACAGGAAAGGCCTCTGCAGGAATTGAGTTCCACTTACGAATAGTCCAACTAAAAAACCTATTTTTACTGTAATGCAGTGTGCGATCCAATCGACCACATACGGAAGTGGTGGTCGACAAAGACGAGCGTTACGTAGGAATATATGATTTTCGGGAAAAGTCCCCTTACTTCGTTCGAGCAAAATACTTTTGTCGAAGCGATAGAACAGTAAAACACAAACCACATAGCAACAATGCTCCAATGATTCAATGGAGTTGGATACACTACCGTCATTACCGAGCTATTACGGCCTCTCCTGTACACGATCGAGAAACCTCAAAATAGACGTTGAGGAACCGAGCCATACATAAGAGTTGTATTCCAGTCTCGGTCGGTTACAAATGGTGTAAATAGTAAGATCATAAGATCTTAAGGAGGAACTGAAAAGTGTTTCGGTTGAAGCCAACATTACACTGAATTTTCATGCTCAGAATGTCAAGATCTTCTTGATATTTACACCACCCATAGATTAAGATGATGCAATATTATTGCTGCGCTTATGTGTCAATAAACAACACTGGGATAGATTATTTAAACCTTAAACAATTTTTTCCTAAAAATGGTATAAAATTTCTCCGTTTTTGGAAAAAAATTAATAAATGAAGATGAGGGACGCTAGCTTTTAATTTCTAAATAAATTTTTGTTAAATGTTTTATTTTTAAACTCAGATATGTACGTACATTGATTTCATATGTTTTACTACAATAGAAATAATTTTGGTTTTTAAAAACCTTTAATTTATTTTTTTTTTTTGACGATTTTTTGACGATTTTAATAAACGTCTTTGACGATTTTGACGATTTTTTCTCAAATATTTGACGATTTGGAGCCTCAAGGAAAAGTGTTATTCTTAGATACAAGGAAACGACATTGTTTAATTCTTTTTTAAAATTTCCTTACTAAACCAACAAAACAACAATCAATTTTAAATTTGACTTCAATTAAATAATAGACTCGAAAAAAACGTTGCCTTTACTCATTTCATAATTTTCATAAAATTTCAGCAAAATTTTATTTTAGCAAAAATTGTTTTATATTCGCTCTTTTAATATCCTTTTTCCGTGCAACATATCCGTATACTCTAAAGTTGTATAATAAACTGTTATGTTTATTTGCTTTTTGATTCAGACTCAGTCTCAATAAGCATGTGTATTAGTAGTGAAATCGTGTTCTAATTTTCGAATTGTTTTTCGAATTTGTTGAACTTGAAAGCTTTTCCTCGTATACTTCTCAATGTTGATGTGTATGTAACTAACATTTTAGTACAAAATATTGCTCTTGTAATATAAACTGCTGAATGTAAGCTAAATATACTCTTATACTACGTTTAGCCTATTACTCTCTTTAATAACTCTTCCCACTTTCTCTTCACAGTTGCAAAGGAAGAGAATAAGTTGACCAAAAACTTCTGTACATAAAACTTTTTACACACACGATTTAATATATTGAATTATCGTAGTCTTATTATTGTTATTTATTTTGTCTTTTTGTTTCGTAAACTAGACACACCATATAAACAAGTCAACAAAAAGTAAAAACAAATTGTTTTAAACTGTTGATATTCAATTTTTAAATATAATTAATTATAATTTAAAAAAAAATTTATTATATAATCCGTTGACAACATATAGTAGAAACTGCATCTTCATTTCGTGTGCATAGAAATTTATTTCATAGGTACAAACAAATCAAGTCGCCGTAATCTAGTAGGTAGTGTGTTAGCTTATTAGATGTAAAAGCCAAGGTTCGAGCCCCAGGCCAGACATCAAGACAAAATACAAAAAGTATTTCTTCGGCGACGTCCTCTCAGCAGATTTCTGGCAAAAACTCTGAAAGTAAATAAAATTGCCATTAAAAAGTTTCTCAAAAATCTGTAGTTCGAAGTCGACTTTAAACTATAGGTGCTACCACTCATGTTAAAATTAACACACACAACATAAGCGGTGTGAGAAACTAGGACGTTGTACAATGGGTCAATTGACAAGTACACGTCCTCTAACCTAACCTAACCTAACCTACAAACAAATCACAAGACATTTGCATTAACTTCTCAGGTATATACCGAGCTTAATTGAGACTAGCTACATCAGCTTAATTGGTCTGGACAAAGGATTATATTAAGAAAATGCAGTGGAAAAAATTAGGTTAGGTAAAGTGACGGGCCCTCCTTGAAAGAAGAAGTCGCAGCTCATTAAATAAATAAATAAAAATCGGCCAGTGTTTAGGCTCATTGTGTTACCACTACCAACAACAACACTTATATGGCTAGACCACAATAATCTGCCATTAAAGACATTGCCCAGATTGGTTGCTGACTTGACAAAGTCAATTCTATTTCCTTTGAAACTCATTTCAAGTATGACCAATTGGTTTTCGAAAGCATAATACATTTGGAGTTTGAGGGATTGATGTATAGTCCATTTGCCGAGGCTCAACTGTCAATTCTCTCCAAATCACGGTTAATAGAGTATAAACAAGAATCAATATATTCCTTACGTGTACTCTTCTAAAGCTGCACATCATCAGCATACGAGTACATATGAACATGACAGTCAACCAAAACATCTGGTAGGTTAGGTTAGGTTAGAGGACGTGTACTTGTCAATTAAGACAAGTACAGTACCCGGAGGTCGAATTGACCCATTGTACAACGTCCTAGTTTCTCACACCACTTATGTTGTGTGTGTTAATTTTATACATGAGTGGTGGGACCTACAGTTTAAAGTCGACTCCGAACGATAGATATTTTGAGAAACTTTTTCATGGCAATTTTATTTACTCTCAGAGTTTTTTGCCAGAAATCTGCTGAGAGGAAGTCGCCGAAGAAATAATTTTTGTATTTTGTCTTGATGTCTGGCCTGGGACTCGTACCCTGGCTTTACATCTAACAACACACTATCTACTAGACTAGAAGAACAAAAACGTTACACTATTTTCATCTAGCTCCAACCTAAGATCCTCAACTATATTTAATAGAGCGGTAGTACAGCTCCTACCTTCCATGAAACCCGACTGACTAACAGTTAGGTAATTGATTTGACTAGCTGAAATGTTTTCCATTACTTTTGACAAAAAAGGAAGAATAGTAATTGGCCTGATCTCATTGTTAGTTTTGGCTAGTTTCCGACCATGCGGATTTATGAAGAGCTTTCAAGTCATCAGTTCTAAACCTCTTCCACCGCTTGTAGACCCTATCCCTCTTTTCAATTAGTGCTTTCATTTCAGTAGTAAACCACGGTTGTTGTTTGGGTTTAACGAGCTAATTTTTGACTGACGCACATTTTCCTGAATAAACGATAATTGGTCATTAGCATTACCCAGTGTATAGACCTGGTCTCAATATATGTTATCTAATTCAGTATTTAAAGTTACATAACCTATATTCTTAAAATCACGATAAGTGATATATGTATCTGCCTACAGCACAAATTGCAGACATATTATAATTCAGGAAGAGAAATTTGGTCATTTAACAGTGCCCTTTCACTGTGATTTACAAATACCAGGTCGATCAGGCTAATCCGGCAATCCCTAGAGAAAACCAAGCCGAGTCCAAAATAAATCTAACTATTACAGCTGCCTTTATGGTCAGGAAGTGACAGGTCAAAAACATGCGTATTTTTATGACCGAAACGAAGCACTGGCGCATGAGCCAGTTCCTTCTCTTTAGAACCAAAACTGCTGCGGAAATCATTTAGCGAAATACCAAATCATTGGATGTGCCTACCTAAAAGAACTTAGCCGTGAAAATCACTATTGTGCGATAGATGGCTACGAGATTTAAGAATAGAAGTGAGTCAGGCCTCTTCTTGTCCATACGTATACAGTAGAGTCTAGGAATATTGCAAGTACCATATTGCTGCCATCGAGACTAATCCTCCCTGTAAATCGCAATTGGAATATCTATGCCCTATAACATGTCTAAGATTGCAAGCTCCGTACTGACCAGCTCATCATATCCCTATCCCTCGGCATTCACACAGGGATGGACGTTGAAAATATGTATATTCGTTAGGAACTTAATCGGAGTCTGACTGTTATTAAAAATTACCTTTTCCCAGAACTTTGGTCGTTTAAAGATCGCAAAGTATAGATTTTTCATGCTACGAGACCGTGGTAAATATTTTCTATTTTGTATTTATCGAATAGTGTCGCCACAAACTCTTTTTTAAAGTTAATTTCAATGTCCTTTTTTTTTGTTGCGGTCACCTCAATACCTCCTCTTTTCTCGTTAGGTAAGTTTTTTACTTTTTTTTAGAAACAACTGGACAGCAGAGCGAAAGTTCCTCTGAACAATACATTGAATTGAGTTCGTGCAAAGTTACTTGTTTGCACAAGAAAACGAAGGAAATGTTGTAATATGTATCAGTTCTTAAGATCTGTAGAATACGAAAAGTCTAGGAATACAACTGCCCGCGAGTCTCAGTTGCTATATTGAACAAAGAGAAACCTACCTACCTACTAAAACAAGGTTTTCCGTTATGAATCAGCGAATCATGAGCTTATTAATCCTGTAGCCCCTGCACTTACCAACTTCTTCGATGAGTTCGGTGGAATTTGGTCAGTACGGGGACTGCGATTAACCTTGGCGTCACAACGGGCCGTTATGAGTGCTCAAGTGAGCTTTGGTAACAAAGCTACCACTCCAACTTAAGCCTGCATAAAGTGAACTGATGTGACGAATAAAAAGGAATAAAGATGATTGTGGAGAGAACTTCGAAATTATGTAACACTTTATGTTATCGACTTTCTACGTCATTTTTAGATAACATTTTAAAAGAAGTTGGTTATAAGATATTGGGAGAATACGTACACCAAACGAATTCTCTCTGAATTTTACGTGATTGGTTGTTCTCACTGGTTAGGGTACAAAACATGATAAACGTGATGGCTTAAAGAATGCCAATAAAGCAAGGAATAATCCGTAAGACAGATGATCCTCAAACTACAACTTGTTTTTCAAACCTATCTACTTAAATAAAGGCTCAAACCAAAATATTCATTTATTTATTTATTAATTACAATACAATTACAAATTATATTCTAATTATATACGAGCTGGGTAACTTTGACCATATGCTCGGTGTAGTGTCACAGACCAGAGTCTCTGGATGGAATCGAACCCACGACCCTCACGCTAATAGTCTAGCACACTACCCACTAGACTACCAGGGCATCCTCAAGCCAAAATAATACTTTACAATCTAAAAAGAAAACAGAGAAATTGATATAACAGTAGTCAATAGTTCCACGATGTTATTTTATAACAAAATACCAACCAGATCTATAATAAATTTTCACCATCGGTGTCTATGAATGGTTCAAAATATTTACGAAAAATGTATGTATATTACTTTGACCCATTTGTTATGAATAACATTATCCTCCTATACTTTACACCTATAAATAAATTCGTTTTTACAATTACTTATACAAATATCTACTCATATAAATAACTGAATAATTTATATGAATGTATTGACGGGGGATCAGTTTATGTATAATAATTTCATCTCATTATTGTATTTTTTTCTTAATATCTTTAACATATTCATTCTAATTTGAACATAAATGGTGTGATTTGCATTTATCAGATAAATATATACAGTGGTTCACAGTAAAATTGGTCCGCTTACAAGTAAGACCTTAAATGTACAAAAAACTGAGAAATCTCTTGTTACGTTTTTACCTTTTTAAAAACGTTTAGAATATGAGTTCATTGATTGCAAACAAAATAAAAATAAATTGGTGTTTAGTTTCAATTAAACTCTTATTGTTCGCACTACTTTTGTGTGCCACTATTTACAACTTGACGTATGTAACAACAATTTGTTAAGTTCGCTATTCTTCAATGCTCACAGCGTTTGCGTAAACAACAACACTTGTTCGTTAGATCTGTATAGCGGAGATCTTCAAACCACGACCGTTTTCTTCACACGCAGAGCGTCTTCACAGAAGACTGACTGAATTCTTACTACTCGTTGTCTGCTTTGTCTTGCCTTTTTATATGCCCACGTAATCAGTCTGATGAATGTTCTTGAAATCGGATGTTCGCGTGTTCCCCTTCTCGAGGGCTTTATCGCGACTTCATTGTCGCTTTCTTTCTTACTTGTATATCTCCTTTTCTTCCATACTAATATTGTTGGTATATGGAAGCAAGTTCGTTGAATTTGTGTAGCTTTTGTTTATCGTTTTAATGTTAAACGATATTACATCGTTTCCATTTTCGAAACACTATATTAAACTCTAAAGATTAAACTTTAATAAAGTAGATCTAGTTTTAATCTTAAATAATGAAAAATTTGTAACATTTTTCATTTTTTCATTGCAATTTTATTTTACTTTCAGAATCCTTGCCACAAAACCGCTGAGAAAAAATCACTGAAGGAATATTTTTTCGTTCTTCGTTTTGTTCTAGATGTCTCCGCTGAGGTTTGATCCACGACCTTATTAGACTACGACGACTACGTAAGAAATTCAGGTCACAATAAAAATGGCTGTGAGATAATATAAAAAGTAAGTGATCTTTTTCACATTCTTCTTTGGTTTTCAAATATTTATTTAAATATGCTTGCTCTCTTAAATCATAATCAATTATTTAGTTTAAAATTTCAACATTTTCCGTTACACACTTCACTTCAAATGAAAAAGTTAATTTTGTGGTGTTCAAACAAGAGTAAAGAAAATCAAATGGAAATTGCATAAATCGTTAATAAATCAAGAACAAATTTAGAAAACATCGTCTAGAGTTTGAAAAACGAACACACATGAAAGCAAAGACATAATATTTCTGGTTGATTGAGATTAAGTCCACATTTGATTTGTACTAGAATAATAATTCTAAGCACACAGCTGGTGTTCTTAAGAAATTGCTGTTGAACAATTATACACGAGGTGTTGCTTTCTGGTGGACTGCTCTGAACAGACAACACAAAGTCAGAGTTTTTGACAAGGTCAGAAGGTCTGCGGCCATTTATATAACCGGTGCTCTGTGCAGCACCCCCAAAAAGGCCTTGTTCGCAATGCTCAACTGGCTTCCTACTGAGCTTCTCGCTAAGTAGGCAGCTAAGTTTGCTGCGACTAGACTTAATGCCCTGTCTCGTTGGCACATTGTACCTTCTGGTCACTTCACTATTTTGGAGGTTGATCCCGTGGCCCCTGTGAACATCGACTATCCCCATGCGGAATATTGTCTTGACAGGGGTTTCAACTTTCGGATTCCGAGTAGGGAAGACTAAGACCCTAATACGATCGTCCACCCGGAACACCTGGATATATACACCGACGGCTCTATACTCGATTATGGGGTTGGAAGCGGAACATATTCTGGGAAACTGGACCTAAACATTTCTCTGCGACTGCCGGATTACTGTAGCGTGTTTCAGGCGGATGTGATGGCCATTTACCGAGGCGCTCAATGGATATACGTCAACGGTGATTCTTTCACCCGCGTCTCGGTCATAAGATCACTGTCAGGTGATCACTGTCAGGTTTTGTGAATAACTCCAGGATCGTTAGGGAATGTCGCCGCTGTCTCGACCTTCTTTCTGGATAGAAGGCGTACCAACCAGTTACTTGGACTTGGTCGTGACATCTTCTCAACCACAGTGGCCATGCTTACAAGTCATTGCGTTATGGGTCGACACGCGGAAAGGATGCAGCTCCCATTTAATGACTTCTGCCGTGGGTGCAGATCCGCTGAGAAGAAGGAGACATGGAGAAGGAGATATGGGTTATTTCGCTCTCCATTTCTTGTCAGCTTGACGGAGCTATCATCTATTGACATCAAGGATATAACTTCGTTTATCAGACTTTCTGGCTTTCGTGCTTTTGATGGGCAGCCCTTGCGCTGACCAACTTCTTCCTCTTCCCTGGTTTTGATAGAGCTTTGTCAGTACAGGGACTGCGTTCACCTGTGGCGTCACAACGGGCCGCTATGCGTGCTCGAGTGAGCTGTGTGATATCAGGGCTACCACTCCGACCTAACGTAATCTAATTATACACGAGTTATTAAAACTTAACCACAATCACAAGATTTGATTACATACATACATACATACATACATACATACATACATACATAATGTCATTACAACACTTCAGTTAGGATTACGACCTAGCTTCTCATACTACTTATGTTGTGTGTGTTAATTTTATACATGAATGGCGGACCTACAGTTTAAACTTTAAAGTCGACTCCGAGTGACAGGTTTTTGATGAGGCAATTTTTGTTTACTCTCAGAGTTTTTGTCAGAATCCTCTGGGAGAAAGTCGCCGAAGAAATATTTTTTCATATTTCATTTTGATGTCTGACCTGGGGTTTAAACCGTGGCCTCACGTCTAATAAGCAAGATTTGATTACCATCAAAAATTTCGGACAAAATCGCCAAATATAAATAGGAAAACGAACTATTTCGAACCACGCAGAGCTGAAAAAGACTCTTTTGGAGGAACGGAATAAATTAAGCTTTCAGCATGCAAAAAAGCTTGCAGAACCTGTACCAAAGCTTCTTAAAAATGTCATTTTACTGTGATCTAAGTTCAATACTTTTATTTAATCACGCCATATTTTTTAATGCTTAATTAAATTAAAATTTTATTGTTTACTTATCGTTTAAATAAATTAAGCTACCGTCCAGAGATCAGCAATGAGTATTCAAAAAGAATCGAATCATACTCATAATTTCTGATACTTATACGCATTCATACTTATTTTAATTTTATACTCATACTACTCATATTCAAAGTTTGAGGTACTCATTATACTCATATTTAACAATACAGTACAATATTTAACTCATACTAATTGTACTCATACTTATAAATCAAAGTTGTAGTGAGCACGAATGAATCTGAGTAGTTAAATTGCAATATTATTGACCCACTTATATTCAAAATTTCATGAGTGCTTATGAGTAGCGAAAAAACGATTCATTGCTGATCTCTGCTACTGACCCTAACCTTTTAAATTCAATGTAGTTTTCTTACATTTAAGTTCTTAATGGCAAGTGAATCAATTGCCCTGTGATCCACTGTAACTCTAATACAATCAAAAACATATGTATACCAAACATTGGTGGAGTCGTCGTGTATTTCTTTTTTTTTTTGACCGTCATCAAGATCCTTAAGTTTCATACCAGTAACCAACCATTGATTCATCTCTGGTTTTAGGTTTCAACATACCCTCAAGCATGGTGCCGGTCTGTGTATGTTCAATAAAACTGACCTCATTATCTATTCATGGTCATAAGGTCCTGTCCATCTTCTTTTTGCTGGATGATGTTATTGTTATAGTTAGAATTTTACTATATGAAATACTTGAGGACGAGCGGATTTTTTTTATTGACAATACTTGTAAATACGTAAACTTTGTTTGCTTGCGAACCTATTATTGGCTTGTTTACTTTATTTATTCATTATTGGCTTTATTGTTTTCCATCAACATTGGTACCCATTGTAGTCAAGTACATTTGTACAGCAACAATAGCAATAACAGCAGTAATAATAAATAAAATTATGATAAACAACATACATACATACATACATACATACATACATATGTACATATTGTGTGCCTATGATCCTGTATTTATTGCAGCATGATAATTTTGTAGGCTTTTAAAACTTCTTCCAAATATTGTTAATTTTAATCGTTCGCATATAAATTAAAACATTTCAGAATGATACGAAAAGGTAGTATAAGGAAAACTTTTCTTTTCTTCCAGCAATTTGTGGATTCCGCGTCAATAAAACTGTTCGTCACCCATATTTTGGAATTCCCCCTAGAAATTAATGTGTTGCTTAGATGCTTATGGTGTCCTATCGATGGAAACAAACAGTGGTCGGAAGCAACCGAATCTGATGAATACGGCGAGTGGGGTAGCAGCTCCCAACCTAAGGCTTTAATTGTATCCTGAACCAGTATTGCTTTGTGTGCAGCTGCATAAACTGTCATGTAAGAAAATTATGTTTCCGTGTCTAGTGTCAGTTCGTTTTGCGGCCAATGCATGGTTTAAATTAAGTAGTAGTGACCTGGTTAATCTGGTTTTGTAGCCAAAGTTGACGTTTGTCCAGGTTTAACCCATGATTTTGTCCCGTTTGGAATACTGAAAATTTGTATGTTCCACCCGAATGTGTACAGCGACACGTATGCCTGGTAATAGAATCCATTCATACAATTGTAAAATAAATTTTAAACATGCCGGAAGCAACTTTATGATATGACCAAGGGGAGTAGGTCCCTTCTACAAAAATGGATTAATTTACATACAAAAATATTTTAGAAACTAAAATAGTTCCATATGTTGACTGAAATATGAAATTTCGCTAGGTGTTTCAACACGATCATGACCCGAAATACACATCGAAGTTGATCAAAGAGTTCAAAAAAGCAAATTGGATTCAATACCTTAAAGCTTTATCAAACTTTAAAATATTTCAGAGGAATAATCGAAATGAAATTTTTGAAAACCTAGAATTTGTATGAAAATATGCCACGAAATCCGTAAATAATAAACTAATTGAGTACATGCCATGTAAATGTTGCTTTTGTTTTGCACTCGTATATTAAAAGACCTCCATAGTTTTTGCTGATATTTGGAGATACTGGTTCTACATTCTACTTTAAAGTGAGGTCCGCTCAATCGATTTACGAAATAATACATTCGTAGGAAAGGTTGTCTATAACTGATGGTTTCTTTTTATCGAAATATCGAAAAATGTCTACGGATTTTATATACATACTTTCTATGTAAATAAAATGGGATCTGTTCCAGTTCCCCGTCAGCGACCTAATCTCGCAGTGCCCTGTGATAAAACCGACAACCAACCTTAAGCTGGCCTTATCCAAGCCCAGCAGCCAACCTGTCCTCCTACTGTCCAAAGCAGGCCATAGACATCTAGAGACAAAACAACCAGATCCATTCCCCAACGCCTCTGCTCTTCCTCCCTGACACATCCATTGATGAGGCCATAGAAGTGACAGACCGGGGGGTCAGGACCAACTATCAAATCGCCTTCAGAGAGCGAACCTATCAAGGAGGAAATCCGCTGAACCTTATCCGTTAAAACTCTTAACCGTTGAAAACTCTTATCTAAGGCACACCACCAGACAACGCAGCCATAAGTAATAACCGGTCTAACAATCGCCAGATGTATCAAGCGAATGGCCCTAGGCGGAAGACCCCAGCTCTTACCTATGGAGTTCCTACACTGTTAGAAAGCATTCAGTCCCTTCTTCATCCTTTCCTCGGTGTTTCGTTTCCAGTTCAGCTTGCTGTCCAGGACAACACTCAAGTACTTGACCTCAGAAGACAACGGAAGTTCCCTACCAGCTAACCTCGGCAACCTGAAGGTGTCAACTTTGTACCTACGCGAGAACAAAACGAGGTCTGTCTTATTCGGATTTATACCCAGACCATAGTTCGTAGCCCAAGAGGATATAATTCCAAGAGCAGACTCCATCAGTTCCCCCAGCGTCGGCAAAAATTGTCCACCCATCAGAATAGCCACATAATCGGCATATGCCACAACCCTAAAGCCCCTACTTCCCAGAAACCTCAGACCAACATTAGCAACCAAGAACCATAAGAGAGGGGATAGGACACCCCCCTGCGTGTACCCCTGGTTGAACGCTTGACGATAGAACATCCAGCCAGATTCGATCGGATTAGTCTATTACCCAACATGTGGGTGATAAACCGCACCAGAAAATCTGGGGCATGTATATCCCTTAGCGAATTCTCAATAGAAGAAGTAGTAACATTATTGAAGGCCCCTCTATATCAAGGAAAGCCAACAGTGTGTACTCCCCTCTAGCCAAATTCGCCTCAACAAAACCTGTCACATCATGAAGAGCGCTCTCAACCGACTTAGCCTTAATGTAAGCATGTTGCGACCTACTCGACAGAGACCGGTCCATGTTTGACCTCAAATATAGATCGATAAGCCTCTCCAAAGCTTTGAAAAGAAAGGATGATAGCGATATCGGTCTATAATCCTTAGGGCCGATGTGACTGGGTTTACCAGCTTTTGGTATAAAAACCACAAGCACATCTTTCCAACCGTCAGGTATATCACACAACCGGAGACAGTCCCTATACACGTAATATATCACCAGCATGCTGAAGCAGAGCCGGAAAGATACCATCCGTACCAGGCGACTTAAAGGACTCAAAGGAAAGCTTTCTGGATCCACACAATTGGGAAAATGAGTGCTCAATAGAACCTCTAGGGTTTCTTTTCTCTAGGCTGCCCACGTGCCATCGCTCTTTTGGACGAAGCCTAAGATTTTGGGGTCCTTAGACAGCATCCTACGGAAACAAAACACATCGGCAACATTCTCGATACTTGTGCAGAAACTCATCCAGGTGTTTCTCTTTGAGTGCTTTATTTCCCTCTTATAATCATGAAAACTGGATGTATATGCAGACCAGTCAACATCCCTGCCCGACGTCTTAGCCTTATTAAAGAGTCTCTTGGTACGATATAGTTATTACGTCACCTGTACAAAAGGAAGGAGTGATTAACAAGTCTAAATTACCTCTAGCTAGAATACAGGTTCTTACCTTCTCGCTTGTTCTAGGAACAAGTAACCTATAATCCGGATCGCTCAAACCCAGAATCCTATCTCTAAGGACCAAGGTTCCTGGATAAGAGCGATATCAACTTCAAGGCGGAGCAGGGTGGTTAGCAGGTTGTGTGCGGCGGCTTCGCAGTCATGCAGATTAATCTGCACCACTTTTAGCCTCCTCTGGGTTCCTGGCACCACCTATATCCGGATGACGGAATTTTAGATGTGCCAACCCACTACACCCCTTGCCCCCGTAGCCTTTCTTTTCATCACCAGTCAGGGAGTTGACAACTACCCACGAGCTGGTGTTCAATCTGTCATTCTGCTTTCCAATAAGTTTTGGTACGACATTCACCTGCCTAAAAGTAGGTGGGACCCATGCCGTCACTATTAAACGTAGAGGGAGGTCGGATTAAGGGTCCACCTCTAAGCGAGCACCAGGCCAGAGTTCACCAAGGTGCTTCGCTGCTTCTACAAGGAACTTTGCAGTTCCCTCGTTTTCGTAGTCCACTACCTTGACGCCCCTGGACCAACCGATGGTGGATATGTGTGCATTACTGCCATCGCAGCTATCCTCCAACAAAAATTCAATGAGCCTCTCCTCAATTAGCTCCCATCTTTCAGGAGAGATCTTGCCATCTAGATCTGACATGTCGATGAAAGCCAACTGAAGGGAAGGGTTAGTCCCCATGCTTCCTTGTTTCCTAGGACGCTCGGAGCCGAAGGGAGGCACACCATCGGACCTGTTCCTCTTCATGCGATCTCCTCTGCGGGAATCCTGCATGGAAGACCTATCCATCGAAGCGCCCCCCTTCATCTCCTTCGCACCCAACCTTATCTGCTTCTTCTGGGATAGAGGATTAGCGGCAGTTTCTACCACCTCTCACCCGTCCATTGAAGACGGAGCACCAGCACCCTTACTCTTCACTTGAGATTTGAATACCCGAGAGGTCTTTTCCACTCCAGTTGGGAGTATGGGTGTAGAACCTTCGTGCCCCTTACCTGCAGCTTGAGAAGTAGAAGCAGTTGACTCTACGTTCTCGTCCACACTCAAGGGTCTGTTATACTTACCAGAATCAGCGCCTCGTCGGAGGACACTTCCCGGGTATTTGGTTTCATATCGCGTGTCGTGCCAGCATCTTCTGTTCCTTAATGGAGAGAGAATCCACATCACGGCTTGCAAATCAAGGTAGTGCAAGCCCTGCGATATGAATTTCTCTCTTTATACAACGCGGAACGTTTCCGTTTCCGATTTGCTTTTACCAGGACAATGATCCCAAGTACAATTCGGGTGTGGCAAAGCTTTAGTTGATCCATAATTGCCCCAAACTTATAGAAACCCCTGCACAGAGCCCAGATCTCAACGTAATTGAACATCTTTGGGAAGAATTAGCTAGAAGAGTATACCAACAACAATTTAACACTTTGAATCAGCTTAAGGCGGTTTTACTGGAAGCGTGGAACTCCATAGAACCTGAGGTATGCTACAATTTGGTAAAATCACTTCCAAAACGCTTACAGTCCGTTCTTGAGAACAAATGATATGCCACAAAGTATTAATTGTTCTCTTTCGTCATTTGTTCTCTTTCGTCCTTTTTCTTTAAAAAATTATCGTTATCATGAAAAATGTTATTTTTTTATTAATCTGAAAGACTGTAATGTAGAGTTTAAATAAAAGCAAAAAAACATATATTTAATATTTTCTTTTTAAGTTTTAAGCACATACATATCAGACTAATGCTTGTCCGATTATGCGATGGAGCCACTGTAGTTCATAATTTTAAATTTCTCTAAATTAACTTGGATTATTACTATGTAGTTTGTAATTAAATATCTGTAATCATAATTCACCAAACAAAATCCAAAAAACGCAATAGTTGCGGTCAAAATATTTATGAATTATGAAACTGATGCAATAGTTTTAAGAGAGAATTTCTAGGATGAATCATTCACACTTTAACGATCAGTTTCCCGTTCTTTAAGATTTTTATATTACAGTTAAGATTGAGTCATCGATTTTTTTTAATACATATTTCATTTCAAATACAAATAAAAAACGTATATTATCGTTATGGCCAACAACGCGGACTAGTTTACTATAGTGGATATCATTACTGTATGTAGATATTTTCGACAGCGAAAAATAACCGTAGAATGCCATCGTAGTGAGATGATCCTGTTGTAGTTAAGACGCATTTTGTTCTTACTCTTTCCATTGGGTATTCACAATCGCTTAAAATACAATTGTCGTTCCTTGTGAACCAATTTGTAAGCAAAAAATTAAAAGTGTTTGACGTTCCTTATTAATTTTGTGTAATAATTTGTTGATAATGGTGTTTTTGAAGTAAAGGTCACATTCAGTTTTTAATTAATTTTGCAATTTTCATGGCAATTTTTTATTTACTCTCCGAGTTTTTGCCCGAAATCTGCTGAGAAGAAGTCGCCGAAGAATTATTTTTTCATATTCCACAGCTTTTAGTGAAGGCAAGCAGTTTGTCCTTGACGTGTTTATTTACTAATGCTGGGTAAAAGCTTTTTATGCGTTCATACTATGACATTTTGAGACATGACAATGAGTACTTGTAACAACGTTATTCATTTCAATTTTTTCCCGTCTCTTTTATTGTTAACTATTAAAGAGGTATCAAACTTACAATTCCTGCTTCTCTATTTTGCAAAGAAAACTAAATCCTTACTTAGATTTCATCGCTTGATAGTTCTATATGGGTCCATACGTTGTAAACGTTACTCGTTCCTGTACTTTTAATCTTCTTCATGCTGCACTTACAGTGATATTCCTTATTAAGATAAAAGAATCCTTACTCTCTTGCGATTTTATGTCCTGAGCTGAGCCCATTGCCTAATATTTTTTAATTAACTTTTCATTCAGACTCAGACGACATTTTATTGCGACATTTGGTTGTTTATGTTTATTACATAGTATTTTAAACAATTCTCAACTGAACTCACTTCATTGTAGAAAGTTGAAGGCTTTCCCTGGCACATGCCGAAAGATCTGTATAAATAAATAAATAAAACGTTACTAATAAATAAACTACTCATTATTGAAAAAGAAACTTAAACTTTAATGACCTTATACTTACATTATAAACTGCAGATAGAAATTTCAAGTTGAAAAATATAAAACGTTTACTGTTTAAAGTAAAATGGTCTAGTGACCAATGTCCAGCAACGTGCCATCACAAACGGAAGACACGCACTTTCAAAAATCTCATAAGGGGATTTCGTAACTTAATAAATTGAATGGCTGACAGCTCTTCCCTTAAATTGATTAGAAAATACAAAGAACGGTACATAGCAATACTACCTGACAATCAGCATGCCAACCCACCACCAGGCTTCGAAATCGAAGATAGTATGGAACTACCTAGGGAATTACATAAGGTCACAGCTCATGTGGGAATTTGCGGCAATGAGCAGGCAACTGAGCTTACATGCAGCTTCTACGTTTTTGATGGCTACAACTTTCCTATGGAGTGAGAGCGGATATTTGGAAAGGTGTACTCTTTGAACAAATGGTTTTGAGGCAATCAAAATATATGTTGACAAATTACAATAGGAAGAGATTTAAGTTATGCGTCAAACTAGCCAAGAATAACCTGATGTTGGAAACAGCTCTTTTTGACTAGGCACTGTAAACGCAGAGTGCAGTTGTTCAAAGTGAGTACGTTTCTAACCCACGATGTAGGTCCTGTGATGATGAAAATGAATCATCAGAACACATTGGATCCTGTGAGGCCCTAATACATCCTATAAAGGAACACTTGGAAGCGTATTAGTTGCTAAACAGGGAATTGTCCCTGTCGAACAGCATACTGAAGTTTACCAATGCAATAGGATCGCAGGAGTTTATACACTATAAAGTTTAAGGTAAGTACAATAGATCGTATCGATGCCTCCATTCTGTAACATTCTAAGTCGAAAAAGTGTGTTTTGAGTTATGAGCTCTCAAAGTTTTCACACGACATACGACTATATGTGTATTCTAAGAAGATTTTTCCCTATAACTTCGGAACGGATTAAATTAAAAATTAAAAAATAAAAAGAATGGAGGCGTCGGTATGTTCGCGGTAAAATCAATATAAAAACAAATTTTCTTTCTGAAGGTTCAACAAATAGTATGAACAAATCGCTTTGACACTGAAAGAAAGTCAAGAGATATAAATAGTAGAGACAACTAAAGTGGTAATTGTGTCAATTGTATTAATTCCAACTTGTTATCAAAGAAATGATTTTATTTATATATCAATTTTTTTCGGGCTTTTCATTTATTGTTTATATATAAAATATATTAAAATTTAATTTGTTCTTTATCAATAAGAAGTTACGATTGATTTTGTTGTTTCTTTATTTTTTCTTACGCTTTTTCTTTTATTTTTAATAATTTACGGTCTATTTACTTCATATATATTTTTGTATGTATGCATATGTATCGTGTGTATTGTATTCTTTTTTTTAATAAAATCTAAAACCGATTCTTAGCTAAAATATTTTCACAATCGACTACTTACGCGCACTGTTTTCTTATTTATGCTCTCATAGGCGCAGTTTTATTAGATAGCGAGACGCATAATCGATGAGAAAAAATTAAAATTAAAAAAAACTAAATTTGACATAATTAAATGATAATTAATTAATTGATCGATCAGAATATTTTGAATAATGTTACGATAGAATTTATAAATTTGTGTTTAAATTTCTTAATAAATTTAAAGATCTAACATTTATATTCATTTATTTTACGTATAAAATTAAACTTAATTTCATGTTGTTTTTTGCTTTTCAATTTGTTATAGAAAACGTTTGTAGTTTTATTAATTTTAGTAGGTTTTGTTTTATTTCTTTTTTTACCATCATCAGCAGTTTTATATTGTAATCATATTGTATATGTGGATTTTTGGTGTTAAAAATGTATTGCATTATTTCGATTTTTTTTTTAGTCCAGTCGGTGTTTTTAGATGTTCAGCAGTTCATTTTATTCGATTAACCGAAAATTTTATTGTTGTTGCGGCAAATACTTTGAAGCAGTATCTGTACTAGTTCTAGTAAAAGTAAAAATGGGGCGCGATAGTTTACTGGTTTATTACAAATCGGCTGCAACTTGTTTTTCCACATGATTAACAACAACATTTGAACCATCCTTGTTGGTGGCATTAGTTGAAACTGAAGTTTCCTCTATATTATCACGAAATAGACGAGCGTATTTAAAACGTTTATGACAGGTTTCTTTGTAATTTTGCACCTCATTTTCACAACTTCCAAAAATACCATCGCGCAGCGATTCGTATATCTTTGTTGCCTCCTAAAAACAAATTTCAATTATTTCGATACATTTTTTTTCTTTTCATTCCACATATCAAAAAAATACTTTAAAAATACTAAAAATCCAGCCTAAATAAATCAAGTTTTAAATTTACTTACCTCCAGTTTCATTTTTTCAGTGTTGAATGTGGTAATTAACTTAATTGCCGCATCTTGATTACTAACATCCAAATCATACATAATACGAGCTGCTTCGTATAAATGCATAATGGAAGAGCTGTTTTTTGCAATAAACTCATCGTTTAATTGTTTTACACTCTTAGTACCTATCAGATCTTGAATAGCTTTATCCACTACCGTTTTAACATAAACATTCAAATCCTTCGTCAGTGTTGGCAGAGCTTGCATTAAGCGAATTAGACAACGATGCACTTCCGGATGCAGACTGTCAAGCGCGCGAGCACGTTTGATCGATTGAATCATTAGTAGAATTTTACTTTTGCGTGAATATACTTCAAAAGCCAACAAATGCGTTTCAATCTTTTCTTTGGCTAATTGTTGAAGAGGCTTCAAAAACTCGATTGCCTTTTCCAGAGGATTAGCGGGTCGTTCCAATTTTTCGGGTATTAGTTCATCGAGCTGAGGAGCTTCAGGATCTGCCTCCTGGTTAGCTTGTTGCTTAGATTTCTGATGTTGTTCGCGTTTAATTTGTGCTTGTGCTGCTTGTTGGCTTTCCAATTCGGCTTTCTTTTTAGCTTTACGTTGTTTACTGCGAAGTTTTTTAAGTTCAGACGGTGGCAAATTTTCTAAAAATATTTTGTCATTATTAATATTTCTTATACATACATACATACGTATTTAAATTTTAATTTCTTGTACCTGTATCGATTTCCTCTATGGTCTCTTCCGATTTTTGAGGTTTATCGCATAGTCTAATATAAACCTAAAATATAGAAGAAAAAAAGTTAAACAAAGAATTCAATAATCAAAATATTTATTTTACCTCTATGGCACACTTGGCCGCCTTGAAGTAGAAAGGATGAGTTCTCAGCACATCTTCTAAGCGTAACAACCCAACATAGGCACGCATTGTCATTTTACGCATGCAGTAGGTATGAAAATCAAATTGATCTTCAATAATCTCTATGAAATGCCTATCCACTTCATGACATTTTTTCAAAGCTTCCCCCAATTTTTCCATACGCTGATAGGCCAATGCGCATTCAGTTTGGAACCACATGCATTGCATTTCATTAAGATTTTCCATAGGTGAGACACCTTCACGAGTAAATTTCCCGCAAATGTCTTCAGCCTCCTTAATGAGATTGGCTCGCAGCATATATTTAGCACACTTTGAATTAATGTATCTATCTGCGGTGTCCATACTTTGAGCTTCATCCAACCACATATAGGCCTCCACGGGATCACCAGCATGTTTGTAAATACGTCCCTTAGCAATAAATAGTTCTATTAGAGTTGGCGTATGTTCTATAGCGGCATTGATATATTCTAACGCCTTGTCTGTATCTCTCTTATAATCGTAATGCTGAGCTAGGAACAATAAAGTCCATACCACTGCAGATGCCGGTTCTACAGGTTTATTATTATCAGCATCTTCACGCGAAAAATGACCAGAGCGAGTAAGATTTTCATAATACTGTAGTATAAGATTTTCTACGACAGCCGCTTTTTCGGGTTGCGAGTGTAAAGAACGTACATTTACAAAAAGTGGTGGAACACCTTTGCGAAGTCCTCTTCTCAAATAATCATCCAAAACTGAACGAAAAGCATCGCCCATGGCCACATCTAAAGGTAAACGACGAGGGCACAATGCACGAGGATACTCCTCTTGCAGTTTTTTAAAAGCTAACAGTTTCTTATCGACATCTTCAATTTGTTTAGCCAGGAAGTACTGTCCATAGTAAAGAGTATTTTCTGGGTTACGACGTATTAATGTTTCAAAAATTGGCACAGCCTTTGGTTGTTGTCCCAATTTAATGTACAAATCGCCCATAGTTTCTTGAACGGCCAATTTATCTACCATTTGGTTCTCATATACGATTAAATGATCCAAAGCTTCCTGATATTTGCCGGCCTCAACTAATATTTGATTTTGATACAGTAACATTTCTGAATGACGATAATCATTAGGCTCCTGAAAATTGCAAACAAATTTTAAATGAAAAATAATGGAATAGTTTTTTTCTTTAATATAGTTTTAATACATACTACAGACGTTTGCGACTGATTGAAAGCGTCCAGTATACTATTAGCCATTTCTAAATCGCCTAATAGATGATAGCTCATCGCAAAACCAATCCATGATGCATGTTGAGATGGACGTAATTTAAATAAGTGATGTCTGGTCTCCTTATAGCCCTCTAGATCTCTCATTTGTATTTGTAATAATGACAAATCCTTGAGAATTTGCAAATTATCCTTTTCCCATTTCAGTGCATTTCGGTAACATTTAATTGCCTCATCGTATTTTTTATCACTACGCTGAAGGAGACCATACACATGCCAACACACATGCGAACGTAAATCATTACGTAATCCTAAACGAACGTATTTGTAGGCTTCTTCACGTCGTCCCAAACCGTTAAGAGTTAAACCTTTCATGGCCAAGGTTTCACCATGTTCAGTGTACTTTGGATTCGACAGAATTTGTTTTGCCAACTTAAGGCCGTTTTTATATTGTTTCATTTCATAACTTTTCTAAAATAAATAAATTCAGGATTTTTTTAATAAATAAATTATGATAAATATATGTATCGAATATAAAACTGTGTAGTGTTGTGTTGTTGAATAACATGGTTATGTTTAAAATAAACTTAAATGCATTCTAATATTTATCACACTCTAAATATTTTCGAAACATTGATTCCTGTATTATTACCATTCGGATAGTTGTTTCGAATAAGTGAATATAAAATTACGGTCTATGTAATACAAAATTAAAGTTGTTCTTATCATTCAACTAAGGCATCGAGCCCATTAAAAAGGTCTAATAAAGAAAGAATAGGTAACTTAACTTATATTATAAGTGTTTTTAATTCAATCCATTATAACTTAGTTATTAAGTTTTAAGGTTGAAATCAAAGAAATACTTACATTCTTTAAAATTACCATAATTAATATAATTAGTAAAATTCTTAAATAAAAGATGGAAATGACTAAACTTATATACCCTAAAAGTCAATATAAGAATTCGGTAATAATAACATATCATTCATTATCAAGTTCATGCAATACTTATCAAATTAAACACATACATATGTATATTATATACTTAAACAATTATTTACATTTTCTATTTAAGCTAACCAATTGTTTTTACATACTATTCGATGCATTTTCTAATATTATACGTAATATTTGTACATAGTTTCTGTTATTTGTTATACAAATGATATTCATATTCTAAATAATTAATGTTATTTTCTTCAAAATCTATGTACACATATGGATGTGTTAGGTGCCCTTTCGAGACTAGTGGTTATTGTGCTAGTTTCCTATAACTTTGGTCTGTAACATTATACTAACCATACGATAAAGATCATCCCTCTCCTACTAAATAAAATAAAACATTTAAGTTACATAATTCAAATGAAATATAAGCTATTTTTGACAATTTTATCTTTACAAGTTAGCAAGAATAATTGTTAATAAAGTATTATATGTATATATTTTAGTATATAGATTGTAAAATCGTAAAAATAAATAAATAAATAAATAAATAACATTTAATGAACCACCCCCGTAGATTTAGGTTAGGTTAGAGGACGTGCACTTGTCAATTAAGACAAGTATAGTACCCGGAGGTCGAATTGACCCATTGTACAACGTCCTAGTTTCTCACACCACTTATGTTGTGTGTGTTAATTTTATACATGAGTGGTGGGACCTACAGTTTAAAGTCGACTACGAACGACAGATTTTTAAGAAACTTTTTCATGGCAATTTTATTTACTCTCAGTGTTTTTGCCAGAAATCTGCTGAGAGGAAGTCGCCGAAGAAATACTTTTTGTATTTTGTCTTGATGTCTGACCTGGCGTTTGAACCGTGGCCTGGCTTTACGTCTAATAAGCCAACACACTACCTACTAGACTACGGTGACTTCAGCCCCGTAGATTTACATTTTTCAATTCTGACTTCGTAGAAGGGGTCACTTAAATTTAAATTTTTGCTTGAATTTTTAGAATGTTGTTTTATTATTTTACACACATTATATATATATATATTATATTTTTTCTTGGTGTCATTATTTATAGCACTATCTGCTTGATATTCCTACGGTGTAGTTTTGATTTTTTTGAAAGTCACGTTAAGTTTGAGAACTTTGATTAGGAAAGTAATGTTTTAAAGTGAAGGCAGTGAATTTTTAATTCCCAGGCAAAAAATTGTACGCATGTTGTCTTCTAAAAGTAAATATGACTATAAAATATATCGATGGATTAATATAAAAAAGGCCTAACTCGATTTTTGGTTACTTTACAGGAGAAGGAAAAAACTTAATAAAATTCGTAAAATTTTAGATAATACAAAAATTTTAATACAATTTTTAATAAGAAACAGCAACACATTTAATCTCTCATTTAAAAATTTTTTATTTTTTTTGTGCATCTGACATTTGTCTACCAGAATAAACAAAAAAGCTTATTTTGAAAAAAAATTGAGTTAGGCCTTTTTTATATTAAGCCATCGATATAGAATTTATTGGGCAGCACTAGGTAGCAGAAGGTCTCTAGAACTTTTTTATCAGCTCTGCTGGAGTACCCGTTAATCTATTTCGCCCATTTCTGAGTGAATGGATTTGTATGCAAATAATGGAAACAGCAGATTCCTACCTTCCGTTAAGTCTTAATAAGATTTTGAGCATCTGCAGATTACAATATAAGTTTTTTTATAAATGTAAAGAATAAGCGCATGTTGGCTAATATCCGTAAGCAAAGAAATCGTATCTAATAAATATTTAAAGGAATATACCTGTAAACAAACATCACTATAAATAAATTATAATTTTTTTTTTGTCCTTTTTATATAAAATTAGAATTCAAAACAAAATGTAACGAATTTGTTTTAACTAAAATTTTTTAGTTTCGGCATGTTTAATGCTGCAAATATGCACCTGTTTTATTTGCCACATTTAGTGTCACTTTGTAACATTTCTATAAATAGATTGTAAAAAACAAGTTGAACTAGCTTTACATCCTGCATGGAATTAAATGCAAATGTTTTTGGACCAAATCTTTAAGGCGTAATGTAATGAAAACAAACTAAAATACAAATCATACTGAAAGTGCAGTAAAGAATCAAATCTTTAAGAGTGTAAGCGATTCAAAAATATTTTAATATTGCCAATTTTTAAGGTCACATGAAATCCGTAAATATTTAAACGAATCTTTTCCAATGTTGTACATGTACATGTTGTTATTCATATTTTGGTTCCACAAAAAACGCAAGCAATTTTTGACAATAATAAAAACAAACTGAATATTTTTTTCCTACAATTTTATGTATTAATTTGCACATGCATATGTGTGTTAATAAATATAGCGGGTATATTGCTGTAATTTTTGTTTTACTATGGGGGCCAAGTTTAGTTGTGGTAGCACCCTCACTTTGAGGTTATGTTAAAATAAATTTGCAAATAAAATACTATTTTTTATTACACCAAAATTAAATAAAAATAATAGACCAATACGAAGCGAAATCGTCTCGAACTTAAATATGTTTTTCCTATATTATACTCCAAATCATAAGAGATTTATGATAAAGTCCATCGAGTCTTACAAAACAAAATATTGTTATATATTGTCCAACCAAAAAATTAACTATGTGTTAATGTATATAAGTATTTCAATTAATAAAAATAATTTACCATTAATTTCCTAAAGAGCGCACTCTCTTTGGGTGGCAGTGGATCGCTGGAAGGCATTTTTATTTTCCTTATCTATTTAATAGTGAGTGTCTATTTCTGCTTTGACAAACACCGGTTACACCGCTGATTATGACTGTGAAAACTGTATAGAAAAGAAGCACGCTTTTATTGAATGTGTTACTGACCACAACTGCTTCTGTTATTTGTTAAATATATATTGTTATATATATTTGATAAATTCTAAATAGGCTTTTAACACTCCTTTTCTTTAAAGACTTTAATATTTTCTGTTGCGTTTTATTATTATTTTTCACAATATATGTATTTTCTATAAATTTTCTTTATATCTATTGTACCGTGGAAACCACGAGCAAATCGAGGTTTCCTCAAAGTTGGAAAATAATTGAAAAACGAATCGCACAAAATACACACACACAATAAAAACACCTCTACAATTTACCAATACCAACAACGAAAAATATGCACATGCACGAATCTTGAGAGAAATGTCAAACTGAAAAAATTTTGACAATTCAACATTCAAATAAAACTATTTATGAACAGTAACTGACATATCATTAATGAGACTACAAATCTAAAAAAATATTGGCAACACTGGCGTGGTTGGAAAAATTCGTTTTAAAAAACAAAAATTCAAATTCGCACATTGTTTTTTCGTGTACGGTTTGTATAGATGAGAAATTAGTGTCCTCGTGTGAGGAAGGAGAACGGGTGTTTTGGTGGGTGTGTTTTTGGAACGGACGCACGGACGAGTAATGAGTTTCTAAAATGGTTAACGTTTGGAAGTGTGGTGAATTTATTCGGTGTGGTGAGTTTCAATAATGTTTTTCTGCAGTGTGGTGAATTTGTCCGGCATGTCGAGTTTTTAAAGTATGATGAATTTGACCGGGTTGGGGAATAAAATTGAAATTGACAGGTGTCGTATTTCAAAATAGTTACTGTACTACGGTATAACACTGTACTATCATCGGTGGTGAATTAAACGGTGTATGTCTAGAATAAGTCATTTTCACCTCCCTTAGCAGAGCCATTGGTGCTAACAGACATCGTCTTTATTTTTATACAGAACAGCGTGAACTCATCCAACATCATTAACAAATTTAACGCAGTTCATTTTATGACTGCCAACTTGGTATACTGCTCGTCAGCTGTTTAACCTAAGTTTGGATTTTATTATTTTGCAACTAACTTTTAAATTATTAAAGAGATTAAGTTTTGTGAAGTTAGACAATGAATTCCTTGACTCGAGTGACAAGTTTTGTTAATAAATCTGTACAATTTGCTGGATGTGGAGTAAGTTGACTAACTTTCCATACAGTAATACAAAATATTGACAATTTTACCCTAATACAAAGATTCAGCAGATACGGACTAAATATGCTGATTGGAAAATGATTAGAGATGTGAAACGCCGTAAATGCGTTACTGAAAATGCAAAGGATCGTTTGCGAGTTAATGCTTTGCGCAAGAATGATATTCTTCCCGCCGAATTGAGAGAAGTAGCTGATGCTGAAATAGCAGCATTTCCCAGAGATTCATGTTTAGTACGAGTTCGTGAACGCTGTGCCCTTACGTCACGTTCCCGTGGTGTTGTACACAAATATCGTTTAAGTCGAATCGTTTGGCGTCATCTGGCGGATTACAACAAGTTATCTGGTGTTCAAAGAGCAATGTGGTAACAGGCAAACAGTAATTGATAATTATACGTTGAAAATACTTGTACAATTTATTTAAAATAAAAATTCCTAAAGGTAAAAATAATATTGAGTTTTAATCAATAAAAGGCAATTCCGTGTTCAGAGTCTTCAGGTTAAAACAATTATGTGTGGCTGCCAAAGTGCGATGGTAGGACTCTTTTGAAATTTCCGGATACTTTTTACTCAGCTCTATTACTGTGTCTGCAATGAAATGGTGGAATTGTAATGAATGCAAAAACAATATATTGTCTCATATACCTTTAATTGTCTCTTGTAGACGCTTCTCTGGTGTATCATAATGTAAAAACAGTAAATCAAAACAATTTTTTATGAAAGTTAGCCAAATATCACGATCGGTTTCTTCATTAGAAAACTTGGGTCGTAATTTTGGTATAACAGCTGCGGCTAATATTCGAATATGAGAAGAAGGATCGTTGAGCCTTTGCAAGCAGCCTACACAATAAAAAAAATTACACAATTAATATTTTTATTTTAAATAAAGTTAACTCACCATAACCGATCGGTTTTAATGATTTAATATCAATTTCTCCGAAATTACAAAGACATTTAACGGCATAATGTCTGGAAGATACAGCTTGATCTTCCAATAGCTGTGGTATGTATTTAGAAAACTTTGGTAGAACGACTTGAGCTTCTTCTGCTGCCCCCTGAGATATTGAACATAAAGTCGCTATAGCTAAGGAACGCATAGCTTCAGCATTTGCACCAGCTTTCCAGCTAAGATGATTTTCTACTACAGAATCTAAGAATTCATTGAGAATATTACAGCTTTCATCTAAACTTCCGTTAATTGTTTTGTTCCAATCTAACATGGCTACTGAAACCGCACTAAATATTTTAATCTTGGATTCATCAGCACAATGTTCAAAAACAATATTGATCTTTTGTTGTAATTGCTTCAGACATGATGAACGAAATTTCACTAATTTGATCAAGCCATATAAAAGTAGTATTGGTTCACTCAAGGCATCAAGTTGAGCATCTAGATTTTCTACATATGCTAAAGCGTATATAAAAAACTGTTCATGTAAATCATCACTGCTGCAATTATTACAATTCGCAATGTTCTCCAAAATATTAAAGCATTTTCCTTGCAAATCTTCACAATTCAAATGATCACATTCTAAAGATAGTGCCATTATTTTGATAACGGCACAATAGCAATTTCTATAAAGTTCGACTTTTTCGTTTTCTTTCGTCTGGCTTTCTGTCTCGCCATTAGTCTTAGACAAAATGGTTTCAATCGTTTTTAAAACATATAGCTGAAGACCATTATTTAGCGTTTGGGAAAAGTCTGGATCAGAAAGTACTTTAGAAAGACGCAAGTTATGTTCAAATTTTACTCCCAATGAGGCTGTATACATATAATAGAAGCATTTTAAATATCCTTCCTTGCACTTTTTTTCCAACCCTTCGAAACCATGCTCGTACCAGTCCTCGTAATTCAAAAGCCGTCCCATTAAATCGGAAACTTTAAATGCCTCTTGTACTACAATTGGTTCAGAATCAATAGAGGCCTTAGCAACGTCGGGATAAATCTCAAAAAATTTTGCGGTCATTGCTGCTTCAGAGTGTAGAACAAATTGATATAACAATTTAAGAGAGTGGAGGCGAACATTCTGCTTCCAATCGCTCGTTTCCTGCACTATTAGCTTTAACAGACGTAGGGAGCGTTGTACTATACCTCGACATCCTATAGTTGGTCGAGTTACGTTTGGCGGATAATTTGGCGGCAAAATATCTGAGATTTCTTGTTTACTCAATTCAGCCTCATTTTCTTCGTAATATTGTTTGCCACATTTTTTCCATAAAGGAAGGATGTAATCCTGTACCTCAGGTGAATCATCTTTTAAACTGCAGAATAATTTTAAGTAAAAAAAAATATATGTATTTATATATACATACATATGTACATTGGAAAACAATTTTATTCAATATAAGTTTTTTTAGTACTTACCAGCATAGAACAAATGGTATTAATCTTTCAAAGAACGAATAACGATCACGTAACTCCAGCAACAATCGTATACCCAACTCTCCGCATTCTCGTCTAACCAATGGCATTGAATCCATTAACAAAGGAGACACTTCCATTAATAATCGTGGTAATGCATCACCACTGGCATCGATGTGTAAAGCAATAAATCCCAATGCCTTGACAGCAGCTATACGTGTTTGAGAATGCTTGTGATTTAGCAACGGATATAAAGCTTTAGCTAATTGTTCCACCAAGGGTCTAAATGAATATGTATCTGCTGATTCGGCTAATAAAGTTGTACAAGCGCATGCTTCCCTCTGAACAGCCGGGTAAGAATCACCTAAAGCCTTAACAATAATTCGAAGAATGTCATCATAACAGGAATGTAATGATGCTTGATTTCCTGTCTTTATAAAACGCTTTTCTAAATTTAACAATTGCTGCATGAACACCAAACGAATTTCTTCGCTACTCTCCAGAGTCTCTTGTTGCCCCATGCGCTCCAACAATGTGGATATGATATTTGTCAAATGGAAATCATTTGGTTGCAGACGTTCCATAAATGTATCGATTGTGTCTACGGCACTTTCCCGAACACTTTCGAAACGATCATTATAACATTTCAATAAATACAAATAACATTCATCGAAAATTTGTAATATTTCTGCATCCGTGGAAATACCGGCATCCAAGCACTTATGTTTTAAAACATCCAAAGCTGAGATTTTAGCCCTACGATCTTGAGATTGCAGCTTTTCGCAAATTTCTTCAACATTCAGGGACATTTTTAATCGCTTTTATATTATATCGTAAAATAATTATTTTAATTTGATCAATAATTGACGAATTATTTTTCAAAAATAACAAGTTGCCTAGTGACATTTTTTATAATATTTATATTTGAGATTTATCGTTGCCAACTATTATTTAAAAAATAAACTCTGAAATTAACAAAAAAGAGCGTATTTTGCAATAAAAAAATCACGATTTTACAGCAATAACGGTTTCCATTCAAAATCGTATAAAACGCGGTCGTGAAATAATTTCGCAGTATTTTTAAATAATAGGAGATTGATTTCGTAACAAAATAATATGTTTTCTGTGTTTTGTGGCGACGAAAATAGATTGAAAATAATACTATTTTTGTATGTGCAATTAATGTAAACAATGAAATGATCATTTTTTAAGTAGAAGATGAGGATTTCCAATATTTTTTTAGCTAGTATTATTTCCTGAAGTTACGATTTTATTCTGTTCCCTAATTAACAAACACACATTATTACCGAAATGGTTAAAATATTGTCTTCCAAGTTTCGTTACTTGTCACAAAATGTTGGGTAAAAATTCACAACAAAAAAACTAAAAACTAATAAGTTTGCAACACTGTTCACATATGTCCGGCGCGCTCGTGCAGCTGATATTTGTTTTGCAAACAAAACAAATCGCAGTTCAAATTGAAGAATATCCGCGTCTATAAATTGAAATTTATACTGTAATTATAAAGTAAATACACTTTAGTAAAAATTTTATGAAATTTGTTTGAAAATGGAAAAGAGTTGCGACAAACACAAAGCAATAACCGAAAAACCTCATAAAAACGAGACTAACTTAATTGATTTCTCCTTCTGTGACCACAAATCGTTATATGAACCATTACTTTTAAGCAAAGATCAACGAAACCCAATTATTGAAGATCGAATAGATTTTTGGAAATTTGTTAATAAGTATGAAAACATGTTAAAAAATATTGGTAAATCAATTTTGGCTAAACCTTTAGAAGACCATCAACATGTCGAAAAGGATTTGAGTCATAAACTTGAGAGTATTGCCTTACGGCTAAATGATGAGACCAAAAGTTTTAAAAGGGTGTTAGAGCGAAATTTTTCTTCGGAAGTTAATTTAACGCCTTTGAAGATAAAACAATTCCAGGAAATAATTGTTATTTATTTGGACTTTAAGCAAAAGGAAAGATTTAATAAAATCAAAAAATTAAGAAAATGTCAAAAAACCTTACCCATATGGAAATTTAAAAAATCCTTGCATCAATCATTAGAGGAGACAAGAGTTTTAATAATTGCTGGTGATACTGGTTGTGGTAAATCGACTCAAATACCGCAGTATTTATATCAATTTGGTTATAAAAAAATAGGTAAATTTTTGAATTTCTTAAAATGCTTTTTATTTTATTTCGTTTTTTTTTCCTGCTCTTTAGCCTGCACTCAACCTCGACGACTGGCGTGTGTTTCATTATCGAAACGCGTCGCTCATGAAATGTTGGAGGATTATGGTTCAAAAGTAGGATTCCAAATACGCTTTGAGAAAAATAAAACCTCTAACACTAATGTTCTCTTCATTACTGAAGGTCTTCTCTTAAGACAGGTAAAATTTATTCAATTGTGTACATTCGTCACAGCAAAGAATATTGTACTTGTTTTTGTGTTCTCTCCTATTGGAGTTCTCATATAGGCTTTAAAGCCTTATTCGATAGGATTTTGTTGTTGTGGATTGTATTTCTGTTGGTGTCGTTAATATTTAAAACTTATTACGACAATAATAAATTATTTTTAAAGTTTAGTTTTAAACGTTTTTTAGTAAACATTTCAAATAACGCCACTTGCTTGTAATATGAAAAATAATACGCCATCTACGAGTGGTGGGGGAATAAGCAGGGGATTATCCTTTTTATATAGTATAGGATCCTATTAACATTAGAAGACTTTGTGTTGTTGCCGTAGTCTAGTAGGCAACTTTTCTCAGCAGATTTCTGGCAAAAACTCTGAGAGTAAATAAAATTGCCATGAAAAAGTTTTTAAAAAATCTGTCGTTCGGAGTCGACTTCAAACTGTAGGTCCCGTCACTCATGTATAAAATTAATACACACAACATGAATGGTGCGATAACTAGGTCGTAATCCTGACTGAAGGGTTTAATGACCCCTTATGTATGCATGTATGTATGTTACCCTTTTTATACAGAATAGGATGGTATTAACATTAGAAGACTTTGTGTTTTCAATGTTCTTTCTTATTTGTGATTAATTGTAAGTTACATTCAATATTAGCTGGCCACTAATTTAGCACAGTTTATAAATTCTTACATATTTTATAACTTTTCGTTTATAAAATCTGAAAATTCACCAACGCATTGTATTTAAAGTTGAAAAAAGGCAGAGTAGCGTTAAATTATTCAGAAAATTAACTCAGGCGGAAAAACTAGTGCTGAGACTATATCCAGTTTTCTCTTGGCGGATGAAGTTTCCGTTCCAAAAGCTTCTCATATAATTCGCTAATTATCATTTGCAGAAAAAAAGCTGAATTGATCATAGCCATAAAACTTACTGTATGAGTAGGAACTTTGGAGGGCATGGTAGCAGTGTGTGTTGAAAGAGTACTCAGGTCAATTATTCTCTCTCCATTTCTATTGTCCCTTAAAACTGGTCAGTGATTGTGCATATTTAGAAATGCAATTTTTCCTGCATGAAGATGAAGTTCTCAATTAAGTATTACAACTTTTTAACTGTCTCTTTCCTTTTACACTGCTGGCACAATTAAGGTGGATTCGTTTTCTTACTATTCAGTACATAACTTCCGATGAATTACGAATAAAAAATTACTTCAATTCAATGCAATAAATATAGTGTACAATTTGTATCTGAATTTTGCAAATGTTTGTTTACTTATACGTGTATACATATGTCTATATATTTATCTAGCTGGCATTGGAAGCAAATTTGGATCAATATGACGTTCTAATTCTGGATGAAATACATGAACGTAACCTTTTTGGTGACATTCTTTTGGGTGTAACTAAATGTCTTTTACGCGCTAAGCCAAATTTAAAACTGATACTGATGTCAGCTACAATTAATGTAGAATTATTTCATAGCTATTTCCATGAAGAGGGTGCTAAATTATTACAAGTACCTGGTCGGTTACATCCTATTAAAACTATTTTCATGCCACCACCTGCCTTAGAATTAAAAAGTAGAGGTTCGGCTCGTTCGCAACAAGAATCATCTCGCTTAGACCCTGCTCCCTATATTCAAGTGCTAAATATAATTGATCAAAAGTATTCACGTAAGTAAAAACGGAAAAAAAGTTTTTCTAAAATGTGTCCACAACATTTTTAAAATATTGCAGTTAATGAACGTGGAGATGTCTTAATCTTTGTAAGCGGTGTTAATGAAATCACTACTATTTGTGATGCAATTAAAGAGTATTCTGAACAACAGTCTCATTGGATAATATTACCATTGCATAGCGGTTTATCATTAGCTGATCAGGACAAGGTATATAAATAACACAGAAAAACACAGAAAAACAAATCATAAAAATATAAATACATAGGTATTCGATTATGCTCCTGAGGGAATGCGAAAATGTATAATTTCTACAAATATAGCAGAAACCTCTTTAACGGTTGATGGAATTCGTTTTGTTATTGATTCTGGCAAAGTTAAAGAAATGTCGTATGATGCTTCTTGTAAGGGACAACGACTGAAAGAATTTTGGGTCTCAAAGTCATCAGCAGAACAACGCAAAGGTCGCGCTGGACGTACTGGGCCTGGTGTAATTATTTCTCGCTACTATCATTATAAAAATCTATATATTTAAACTATTTTAGACGTGTTTTCGTTTATTTTCGGAGAAACAATATGCAGCTTTTGAAGCATACCCCACGCCTGAAATATTTCGAGTCCCTCTCGATACAATACTACTTCAAATGATATCAATGGGACTTCCCAACGTGCGTCAATTTCCATTTATAGAATCGCCGGAAGAAGAGAATATTGAACAAACAATTTTAAGCCTTAAATATCATGTAAAATAACTAAAATCCTAAATCTTATTGGTATAAAGGAATACTTATTTATTCTTTTTCAAATTCTAGAATGCTTTAACGTCAGATGAAAAAATTACCGCCTTAGGAAAATCACTCTCTAATTTACCTGTTGAAATTTCCATTGGCAAATTGTTATTAATGGGTTGTGTTTTTCCAGACACAGAAAAGATTTTAACCTTAGCCGCCGTAATGAGTGTTCAAAACCCCTTTACAAATCGTGCATATACCGATCCCAAGTGTGAGGTAAAAAATCTATGTGCATAGATATTGTTATTAAAAATATTGTATACATATATTTATATACGTAGGAAGCTCGTTCGTGTTTAGAATCTGAGCATGGCGATATATTTACATTATTTCGCGCTTATCATGAATGGCTACTAATGAAATGGAATCGTGAAAATTCTCGAAAATGGTGTTACAAACTAGGAATTGAAGAGCAAAGGTAGGAAGTAAGTTTAGGTATTTGTAATTTAGGTTTATAAAAAATTTAATTTTTTTCTTAACCACTGTAAACAATACTTCAACTACTGGACGTGTACTTGTAATTGAGATAATATTTTTTTTCAACCTCTAATTAATAATTAATTTACGTATATATTTTGTAATCAATTACTATAGGTTTTACGAAATTACCAAATTACGTAATCAATTTCAAAATATTCTGGAATCATGTAACATGAGAACATGTAAACCATCTGATGAACTCTCAAGTTCTGAAAGGGCTCGCCGACATGGAGAAGTTCGTATGTTGAAGGCTATCAAACGTAAACAGAAGTACCAGGAACCACGTAAACGTAAAATTCTTAAACACAACACTGAACAAACAGGTGATGACAATGATCTAGAAAATCAGGATGAGGATATTAGGGATATAGATTTTCGTCTATATAACGATAATGCAAAATTGGAGGTAAATTATTAAAAGTTAATTTTGTAAAACCATTATTATATTCTCAAGCCGTAAACATTTTCTAGATTCTACTGAATTCGTCAAAATCTGAGAAGCTACGTGATGTCCTTTTATTGAAACTTGTTATTGTTAGTGGTTTTTATCCCCAAATTGCAATAGCAGATGAATTTAACTATTGCAAGGGTGGAAGCCAGCAATTTTTTCATACATTACTTAAGCCATTTATATCTATACACCCTAATTCTTATTTTGCTAAATGTTTCGATATTTTAAAATTAAACGATAGTGATATTTTGGATAAACCATCATATTATACTCCCAAACAAATATTAAGCGAAGCGCATCAGGTTTTATGTTATCAGTAATTAATATACATACATACACTTAAAAAAAGATTTTATTTTTATTTTATTTTTTGTTCAATTTAGAAATTTACTCGAGACAGCAAAGCCATATTTAATGAATTGTATAAAAATGCCAGCTGCCCAATGTTTACTTTTATTTTCGTATAGTATTGATACAAATGCTTCCATAACTCGCATAATTTGCGATTCTTGGCTGTGTTTAGAATTTCCAGTTCTTGATACAGGCTGTGAATTATTACAAAGAGCCATTAAATTGCGAAGATTGTGGAATAAACTATTAATGGATAAATTATCTGGTAATATTAAAAAAATCGGTATTGTTTTCTTTACTAAAATGTCACTACTTTTTTTTAACAGATTTGGAATTGAATGCAAACAATGAGTCCAAATCGAATACGCTAATATCAGCTAATAAAGATATAGAGGAAGAATTGTGGAGTAAATTAATCGATTTTATGAGTGCTAATGTTTCGTATACCATTAAACGTTTACTGCCAGCAGATTTAAAGACAATTTATACCCACAAACCCTTACAGGATTTAGAGAAAACATTTAAAATCAATCCATTTGCTAAAGATTATGAAGTATCTGCTAATTTCGAAAAAGGTGGCCTAAATGTTTGTGAAAATGTTGTTTACAATTGGTAAGTTTAATATACATACATAAAAATAATTGGCCATTACAACCCTTCAGTCAGGATTACGACCTAGCTTCTCACATCACTAATGTTGTGCGTGTTAATTTTATAAATGAGTGGCGGGACCTATTGTTTAAGGTCGACTCCGAACGATAGATTTTTGAGAAACTTTTCATGGCAATTTTATTTACTATCAGAGTTTTTGCCAGAAATCTGCTGAGAGGCAGTCACCGAAGAAATATTTTTTTTCATATTTTCGTTTTGTTGTCTGACCTGGGATTTGAACCCTGGCCTTAGGTTCTAATAAGCCGACACACTACCTACTAGACTAAGGCGACTACAAATTAATATACATAATACAAATAAATTAAAATTTTATTTCGTGTCAAAACAATTCTGTCCGAAAATTTTGATATTTAAATTTTCATTTATTCTTCGAACATTTCTTTCTATGCAGGGCGAAAAACACCGATCTTATAAAACAAGAGATTTCACAAATGATTGAAAATTTCTATTAAACTTACTCGAATTTTTTTTTTAAAAATTAATGCTTTTCATATAAATTATCGATTGTCTGAAGACAGTTGTTTTACAAGAACATAAATACCACCGTTTACAACACATTTATTTTCATTTTATAGTTTACAGGAACAAGAATGGTCCAAAAATATGGATTTGGAGCTTAGTTCACATACCTGGACTTGTACTTATTGTGATAGTGAATTCGAATTTAACATTATAGAAAAATTTATTCATAAAATAAGTAAGTTTACCTCAATAAGATCTAAATAATATTATTAACAAATATTTTTTTTAATTCAAATAGATTGTGTAAATCGTCAAAAATACGACGAAAGAAAACGTGAAACAGAATTGTCGTCTTCATCCACCGCTAGTGGTGGTAAAAATAAAACAAAATATTTTTGTGAAAATTGTTCTCAGGAGATGTTCAGCAGTCACATTGAGATTTTAAAACATAAGAAGTCTTGCAGACGTTAAATTTGTCTTTTTAAATATTGATTTATTTTTTCCATATTTTTTTACTTAAATCAAATTTTCAAATATTTTAAAGAATGATTAAAATAATGTATGTAATTAATAAACATAATGTCAAAGAATTCAATTTTATGTTCAATGATTATTGGTGAAAATGATAATGCTATCATTTTGAATTCATATTCTGATGTTTGGACAACATTATTGTGCATTATCAAATTTAGCACCAATTTTTGGAACACGTGGAGGTTTCTTGCGTCCATATGTTGGCTGAAAATAAAAAGAAAAAAAAAAAAAACACTTTAAATGATTGTGTATTTAAAAAAACAAATAAAATCTGTACAAATAGAAGCGAAATGTGAGACATTTTCACGACAAAAAGATTCTTTCTTTTCCTGAACCCCCGGTCTGTCGGCCTCATCAATGGATGGGTCAGGAAGGAAGAGCAGAGGCGTTGGGGGAACGGATCGGGTTGTTTTGTCTCTAGATGTCTATGGTCTGCTGTGGACAATAGGATAACAGGTTGGCTGCTGCGCTTGGATAAGGCCAGCTTAAGGTTGGTTGTCGGTTTTATCACGGGGCACTGCGAGATTAGGTCGCTGACGGGGATCTGGAACAGATCCCAGCCGGACTATTGCAGGACATGTTGCAATGAGGAGTTGGAGACTATCGAACACCTCCTCTGTAACTACCCAGCCCTTGGTAGTTTGAGGTTGAGGACCCTTGGCAGGGCCTACTTTGAGAGTTTGAATTCTGTGTCGAGAGCCGACATCAAGGCTCTCCATAGATTCATTAGTGGCTTAGGCTGGTTGAGAGGCGCTAGGGCTTCATCAGTGTAGTCGCGCCCTCCCCTTTTTGTTGTATCTTATCTGTGTAATTCCTCCACCTCTCATTCTCCTCTTTCCTGTATCCTCTCTTATTTTCCCCTCTATTATCCTTCCCTCTGTAAGGATGTTGTACAATGGGTCAATTCGACCTCCGGGTACTGTAGTTGTCTTTATTGACAAGTACACGTCCTCTAACCTAACCTAAGATTCTTTCGATATAACATGATTTTACATTCATAATTATAGTAACGGAATACACAAAACTTAAGAAACCAAACAGTATACGAGTCTTTTATTTAATATATTACCTTAATATCAGCCTGCTGATCCATATTATTTCTATCGCTGTTATTCAATGGAGCCGTCTGGTCCACCTAAATAAATATTTTAAAGCATATAATTTTAAGTATTAAAATAACTATCAAAGTTGTCACACTTACATTTGGGACAAACATATTATTTTTACTAGTGAAATTATTGGGATCAGTAGTAGACAATGTTGAAGTGGATGGAGTATTTTGGGACAATGTTTTGCTGCCGCGTACAACTTGCAGTGGTATAAATGCTCCTTTTTGATTTAAACTGTTTGGATTGAATATTTTCTCCTGTGGCATTATATAATGTTGATGTTGTTGTCGTTGTGCGCGTAAATATTGATGCGATAACAGGTTGTAAGTTGCTGTTTGTTGTTCTTGTGGGTTTACTTCAATTTCTGGTTTCAATATAACCTAATTGAATACATTAACAAAGAATTAATATTTAAATTTTACAGATAATGAAATGCTGTACTCACAGGTTCTTTGTGTTGGTATTGAGGAACTATTTGTTGATTAGTTGAAAGGGGAATAACCGTGTTTCCAACAACAGATAATGGAGTATTAGGTAGATATTGCGTTGGTGGCATGCAAGGTAAATTATTTGGTAAACTCTGTATTTTTTGAGCCTCTGCTCGCCAACTTGTAGGGGGCTGTGGCAGTTGCGGCTGTAACAAATTAACAGATGGTGATAAAAGTTATAAAAAATTAAAAATAATAAAGTAAATAAATGAAATTATTAAGTGTAAATATATATATGTATATACTTTCGAGTTTACAGCCGTTTCAGTCATTGCTTGCGATTGATTCATTGACAATCCTAATAGTGACTTTAGAATTTGAGTGCTTTCATTATATTGATGCGTTTCCCCAGGTACAGTTTTCATAGGGTCTATCTGATTATTAAATTGTTGTAACATATTTTGATCTTCATGAGAACTCGCCATGCTTTTAAATGTGTCACAATGTTTTTGCTTAGTATTTAAAGCTGGTGTCCAGAAATTATCTACACTTTTTTGTACAGGCTGAGGGACCTTAACGTCATTATTTTTATCTTGCGCCAACAACGTAGGTGCCGTAAATAAATTGGTAACTGGTTTACTTTGTCGCCAAGATAATGTTGATGAGTTGTTTTGATCGTCTACTTTATGAGATATTTTTTGTTCATATGAGCTTTCGTTCTGCTTATTGTTATCTGCAATTTTCAATTATAAATTATAAAAAGTAAATCATTATTTAAATTTAAAATGAAAACCGAATTACCTGATGTAAATATTAAAAGGACGGAAGATTCTGGCACTTTGCATACACGTTGCGCAGCAATGCCGTGTATGTCATTACCATTCGGTATATGTTTATCAAAGAGAATTTCATAAAAGTTATCCACAGCCTTTATGCATTCTAAACGTACCGGATTAGGATCACTCACGGGATAGATTCCCACAACTGTACCTTTAGAGCCCAGAGGAACCTATAGAGAAGATATCAGAACATTTTTTAGGAAAGACATTCAAAATTGACTTACCATATATGTCGTTTTCACGACAACAACACGATCAAAAAGTCGAATTGGTCTTTTTGATTTATACTGCTCTGGCAAACTAACATCGGGTTTTAACAAGAGGTGAGGCTTGACTTGTAACTTTACAGTCTTAACTGGCAAACACTTGAAAATAAAGAAATTCATATTCACTAACAGCTCAAAAATGCACATTTTATAAGCAAACCTTTAACTTTTCTATAGCATCCAAAATTCTTTCCACAGATTCTTTTTCCATAGTTTTTGATCCACATGCAATCCTTTCTGCATTTATATGATCCTGTGCCTTTATCCAGGCTACAATTTCTTCAAGCTTTTTCTCTCCGATTTCATTAGGAAACAGATCTTGCTCAAATAATAATTCGGCTCGATCTGAAACCTTTCCCAAATATTCAAATACAATTGGAAATTTTTCGACGTAGGCTTCCACAATAGTAATAGCTTTGGAAGATAAAAACCACTGATTATCACTGCGTCTAGCATAACCAGCCAGTTCTTCTTGTTGTTTAACATATTTGAATTGCAAACCAATGTTACATTTTGGTACATTTTCAGGAAGATCAGATTTCGAACGTTTGGGGCCTTTAACGACCAATATTGAACCTGTAACGCGTGCTAAACTTTTCACATTTATGCCGATTTGGGCAGCTGCTTGGTATGAATTAACATAATCTCTTTCTAATTGACTTTGGATGTACCTAGCTGCTGCAAAATCTGGTTCGGGTAGTACTGTGATGTTAACTAAATTAAAAAAGTACAGATAAAAGCGAATTTATTTTAACAATTTTACTTAATCAATTGAATGATAACTTACCCTTAAGTCTGCCACACTCATACACTAACATTGGATTCATTACAATGCCTTCACTGCCAAAATAGGGACTACCAATAAAAAATATTCTACTATTTTCAGGAAACAATTGCTCAATTTTCTTAAGACTTTTTAAAGATTTGTGAACTTCTATCTCTGATACAACGCCCTGGGCAGGATAGGCCATAGTTGAATCCCTCCATATTTCGGTCATATTCACTTTACCTTGACTACCACAAACATACGAAGAGCCCAAGTAAATCCGTGCATGTACCATTACGGAGTAATCGGAAAATTCTATGCCCATTCGAGTGGACAAACTAAAAATACATGAATTTTAAATACAAATTATATATTAATCACTTTTTAAATGTTGTGTATACTCAACTGCTCCTTGGCTGTTCTAACTTGTAAATCAAACATATGTGGATGCGTATCCTTAATGCCATCGACATCTATGTATTTCTCTTTATTTGATATTGCCACAATTTTAGCTTTTATTAAATGTGGCCATCCAATGAAAACAACTTGATTTAGATATTTTTCAGCTACTGTGTATACATCTTCTAAAGTTTTACGATTTTCCGGTTGTAAAATCATATTGTCATTGCGACTGGGATAGTCAAACACCTTAACACGAGCACACTTGATTTCAAACTATAATTAAATTAAAAAAAATAAATAAATAAAAAAGTATTATAAAAACCATATTGTTTAATAATTTAATTAACCTTGTATTTTAAATGTTTCATAGTAGGAAAACCCGGAAAAAACACAGTCCGTGCTGCATTGGGCAATTCCCTGAAAGAATTATGTTGAGGAGAAAGACTACTGTAAACGGACTTAACAGAACACTTTCCACCTTGTCCTTGTCCTTCAGATTGATATTCGTACTCCATCATTGGACCAAACTCATTGCGTTTTCTTTCACTAGCAGTTAGCTTATCAGTGCAGGTAGCCATAGCATTTAACAAAATGTCCTGAACACAAAGTGATTAAAAATTATTTACAAAATTCAAATGCAAAAATTATACTTCATCTATAAAAGGTAGGAGCACAACAGCCTCCCAATCATGTTTCTTGCCATTAAGATCTGTTTCGAAATTCTCTGGGTAGTAATCTATCAACTCACTATTGGCATTGGTCATTAGCTCCTGATATGGAGTTGGTAATAAATATCTACTTGGTGCCGGCAACACTGCCAATAACTGTATAGAAATTGAAATATTTTTACAATCAATTTGCAATGTAAGATCACTATTAATCGAACCTGTTGGAAGGGTGTAAATGGTTTTCCGATATTAAATTTTAATTTAATATCCTGAAAATTTTTCAAATCGCTTATAAAAGGAGCATAATGGAATGGATAATACCAGTCCCAAGAATTAACGCCACGATAATAATAAAATAATATCCATTGTAATGCTGTTATATAGCTATTAACCAATGCTTTCACACCATCCCTGAAATAAAACTTTAAGTATTATATACTTACTTGTATGCATTCATATTAAATGTTATATTACCCATTAGCTTCTTCAATGTTTAACTTATTCATGTAGTAATTACGCTTATAGTTTTCGAACTCATCAGTAATATGTTGTTCATCATCTGAAAGATCTTCATCATCTTCAAGAAACTGAAAGACATATATAACATAGTATAAAATTATACGAGAATAATTTACATTTTATACCTGTCTACTACTCTCTATTAAAGCTGCCATATCATCATCCAATTTTTCATTATCAATTTCATTCACATCAAAATCAAAGGTTTCGTCAATTCCATTCTAGTATAAAAGAAAACCCACATTAGTTGTCAAAACAGTTCATTTAAGTAAAAATCACCTTTGTTAGCTTGGCCTCAAAATATTTTAGATCAGCGTGATTTTCTTGGAAAATTTCAAATTCTACCTCGGCTAAGGCAGCCAGATATTTTTCCAAACGCGACAAATTTAGTTTGCCTGCCTCATTGATATTACCTGAAACACATATTAGAATAGTAAAGTCCAGTTTTTTTTGTGAAATTCAAATATCATGGAGATATATACAGTTTTCACTTACCTCCCAAACTACTGTAAATTTTTTTATATGTGCTATACAGTAAAGGTAAAGCATTTGAAGATATATGCATACATGGTAGATGTGGTATGAAATCATTACCCACTAAAAAGCCCATAAGTACCCAATCATCTATTAGGTTAGCAATATCGAAATTTGGATCTTGTCGTTTTAATTCGTCAAATTCCATTTCTAGGTACTCTCGTAATAAGCCTAAATGTAGCAAAAAGAAACGTGTTTCCTCTACAGAAGCTTTTTTAGTTTTCCTTCCAAATTTCACTTCCTCGCGTAGGACAACAAAGTGTAGCTCATGTGTACACAGGCCAAGTATTATTAAATCAGCATCCAAACCATAGAGGCAATGACGTGTATTTGGATTATAATTGTCATCTGATTTTATAGCGCGAATATATTCCATAATTTTATGCTCTCCCTCACCTACGCACTGAAGATAAACGGAAATTTAAAAATACATTAACATTTAATTATTTTTTCACACAATTTTTGATATATATTTCTGTCATTTAATTAATTTCCCATTTGCATTCATTAAAGTTGAAATATTACTCCTACTTTTACCGAGTTGTTGCTGAAACTATTGGAATTTTTTGGTATATGTGGTGTGAGAGTTAATATGTGTTAACTTTTCTTGAAGAGTTATATTTCCTTTAATCAAAGTGAAGGTAACAGCGAGTGTTAAACTAAGTGTTTGGCACGTTTAACAAATCAAATACGTATAAAAAATGTGGAATTACACTTAATTTTATAATGTAGTTTATAAAATTACTAAATTGTATTTAATAATTAATCCACGAAGGTTCCATGCACGACAATTTATGAAGAAGAGCGTCTTAAAGTAGGTTGTCTTATTGATATCTGGCAAATGCTAAGTTCTTATTGATGACATTATTTGCGTTTTCGAATTCTATTCATAATATGAAAAGTATCATTATAAAGAAGTTCAGCTAAATATGATATTATAGAAGTAATTACAAAAATAGGAATACTGAATTCCGTACACTCTTGGGATGTTTCTGTTTAATAATTTGAGTGCCTTTATGATTTCAAAATTTGATTCTAGATAATACACCTAATTCTGTTTTTACACGGTAGATTGGTTCCAGAAAAAACCGTGTAAAAAAGACACTGATCGTATGCAAAAATAGGTGATTGGTTCCTAATATTTAAAACCTGGACAAGGATTTTTTAAGAAGTTTTGTATTTGACATTTTCTTTTAGGGATTCATAAAATATTTAACAAAATTAAAAATATAAATAACTAAATAAATATAAAATATTTTTGGCTTGCCTTTTATCTTAATGCGTTAAATTTAATGTAACGATAGAAAAACAAATTTGCCAATAAGAAATTTCTTTACCAAACACAAAATATTAACACATTTCAATTGCTCTGACTTTTGTGCTTGTATGCACAAAAAGGGAATTCCCCTAAATTTGTGCCATTTTCATTTGCTTTGACCAGTAAATTTGCTTGTACGCGCAAAAAGGGAATTCCCTTAAATTTGTGATATGAACATACTTTGCAAAAATTAAATTTGACAAAAAAAAAATTAAGCACAAAAAATTTTAAATCGTGCTAAATGGAATAAAATCGTGTAAAAAAAATTAAAAATATTTTATTTTCATACCGTGTTATATCAAAACCGTGTAAAAAAAGACCGTGTAAAAACAGAATTAGGTGTATATTGTATGATTTGGTTCCAAGTTCATTGAATTATAGATTCTTAATATTTTACATATTAAGTGAAAAGCCTTGATCTTGGATAATATAAGTCCTTGTGCACAAAATTTTAAGCTTCTAATCTTCAAGTGCAAGAAATCATAATTTAAATATTTTCCTTAAAAAAAAAACTAATAAAACATAGAACAGTTTTTAAGAAAATTTAATTTCTTTATCAGAGAACGATTTGAAAGCCTAATTACGAGCTTCGATTACATTCATGAAAATAGAGTCCATTGTAGTCATTTCTTTTTGAGAAGAAATGACAAAACATGTGAAGAGCGAATGTAGCGAAATTCATAATTTTTTTGCATGTCTTCTGTTAAAATCGTTTACCATGCAAGAAAACTATGAATACAGAACAAATGGTATGTTTAACATGCCTCTTGAATGAAATGCAAAATTGTTTTCTGAAGTTTTTATGTGTATGTGTGCATATTTCACACACCAAAAGAATTTAAAGATTTTTCTTTTATGTGAGATTATTCACTACCTGACATGACATTACCTTGTAAAAGGAGAAGTTAATCCATAAAAATAGCAAAAGTGAACAAAGAATCAGTAGAAGTTGATGTTAAATGAATCACTGGCAAAAGCAAAGAATTCAAGAATTTTGAGCTGAGGACTGATGGAAGGCATTCGCCTTTCTGTGTAACATGATATATGCTATATCTGTGTCACACTTTTTATATATGAATAGTTGATACACTAAGTACCTTCCGCCTGTATCTTTTTGCACGGGGAGAAAATTTTGATCATTTATTACATCGCTTTGTTTTGATCTTTTTAATGTTTACCTTTTGGTACCCCATGGTACCATGGCAGAAAATATTTAAAAACTATGGTACGGATATTTAATCCATGAAAAACGATTAATTTTGGTAAATAATTAACACCTTTGATAGAAATATTGGTAATGATATTCATAAAAAGTATGCATTTTTAAAGATGAAGATATAAAATAAAAACAATTTAACAGAATGATATATATATGTACTTAGACCATATATCTTAAGGAAATAATTAAAAAGACAAATTTTACTCACATTATGTCCACTTAATATAACACGACATTTTTGCCACAATGGATCAGCGCTTATTTTACTTTTTACAAAATTACATAAAGCATTGTGTAAGCGCTCCATAAATTCAGTTCCTGGAGTAATACAATTAGTATCAAAACGTTCGGGTTTTTCCTCCCCACGACTTAAAGCCAACTTATCAACAGTTTCCGCATCTTTAGCAGACCTAAAACGACGACTTCTTTGTTGATTCATTTTAGCACGTGGTGCAACACCATCCACTGCCATGTAGAACACTTTCTGTGGCTTAATAAGGAAGAACAACTTGTCAATGTAGTTAAATATATCCTTAAAGATTTCTTCTTCGGGGAGGGTAAAATTTGTATTCAAGTCATCTGGATGCGAACAGTTGTGTATAATTCCATTCATATCCAGGTATAAATTATCAAATTCAGGAATCTGGAACCCAAAAGGATATCAAATTTATTATATATATGCATATGTACATATGCATATCATTTATTAAACTTACGCATTCCTCTCTGGCCAATTCACTTAGGCATGGATAACGTTCACTTATATAGCGAAAAAACTTTGGCACTCCCATGGCGTAAATCTTAGAATAAATAAATAAAATTTATAACTTTCTTTTTTCCTTGGTTGTTATTTTTGTCTTATTTGCCTGTGACTTGCAATCTCTTTTTTTCTCTTTTTGCCAAAATCAACAAATGGCTTTATTAAACATACACACTCCAAAAAATTTTTTTCGACTTACTTCTAATATAGATTTTTGCTAAGCTATAAAACGTATAGAATTTAATTATTATATTTAAAATCTTTTCAGTCGGAAAATAAAATTATTAAAAATTTTCTTCAGAAATATTGAATACCGAATATTTAACAAAAGTAAATTAACAACTGGCACAAAATTGTTTCAAAAGCAGTGTTGGAAAGCGATATCCTTTAAAAGCAACGAAATTGCCTTTAAAGAAATAGAAGAAAATTAGAGTTTACAGGTTTATGACTATGTTATTATGTAGGCTTTACAAATGCAATTAGTAGCACAATTACTAAATTAGTTAGTTAGTTCTAGAGTTAGTGTGCCCTTTTATACTTTAGTTTTTTAAATATTATACATCTGCATGAAATATAAACGTTGTGATTAGTTGTATGACATAGTTGAATAAACAAGTAGCTCGTTTTCTTCATTATTATCGATTTTAAAACCAATTTTATTTATTAGTTATTCTTGTAGCATCATGTTAATAGTCGGTTAATTTAAAATCAATAATTTTTTGATCTTCAACCAACCTCCGGTCAACCGATTATCTAACCAGCTCTCCAACATTACAATTCAGGTTATACAACCAATCGCAATGTGTAAGGGCCTCATTGCGGTATATATTCCAGGCTGAATGTTTATTTCAGTTTATGGTTTCATCATTCTTGTTTTGTTGTGTTGCCCATGGGCGGGATCTACAGCTTAAACTCAGAAAGTTCTGACAATTTCAGTAGATTGTTTAATATTTTGAATGAGGTTTTAAAAATCGGCGAAATAATAAAAAATAATAGAGAATGAAGTATAAATACAAAAAAATAAAAATTTTTATATAAATTTAATGGCTATTAATTTACAAGACTGAGTATTAGAACATGAACATTTGGAACACAAACATAATAAAAAATTAATAAAAAACAAATATTAAAAATAAAATAAAGAAAATTAATAATATAAATTGATGTATTAAAAAATATGTTAATAAAATGAAAGTTTGTGGAAGTTAACTTTAATTTGTAAACTAAGTACCACAAAACCCGTTTTTTAAACTTCTGTTATCGGCATGTAAAATTAACACTTGCGCAAGACAATTCTCATTGAGTCGGCAACTCTGACTATCCATTAAATCAGCTGACTGTCGGCATATTTTTTTAGTTTTCCAATTGGACCAATTTATTATTGTTATTTTTTTTGTACTGTTTTTATAAAAACAAAATCACAAATGTGTTGATAAGACAATAAAATTAGCCCAAAAACAAATAAATACAATAAAATGTGCAAATCAACAATCGCGTATTATTCGATGAAACAACATCGAAGACGATAGAGGAGTATAACAATAGCCATATTAGAATTAAGAAGCAAAAATTTGGTAGTAAAATAGTTAAAGAAAATCATAAAAATAAGAAAAAGTTATGTAAAGTGGACCGCGACACAATAGATTGAAAAACTAACAACAAAAAATTAAACAAAAGGTGCTGGTGTGGAAGGAATAGTAACAGTGGAATTAATTGAAGGAATTGAATGCATTAATTGAATTCGAATGATTTCGATTGACGGACGGCATGTAAGTACTACTGGAATAAAAGCATATAAACTACAGCAAAATGTGATCGAAAGTTTCATTTACATTAAAACACTTTTGTTTATTTTAAGGTTGAACCGATTTGAGATGATTTTTAAAAACATCTGAACACATTATTATTCAACACTTGGCGACTTTACATCGACCCTTTCTTTTTTTAGTTTTACTTTTTCTTAATATTTTTTTATTTAGTCATTGCAAACACTGCGCCATTCTTTAAACAATTCCAACAAGTGATTTTTCTTTTTGTTTATTAAGTTATTTTTAAAAATAAGTAATTTCTAAAGGAGGAAGAACAAGTTTTTATGTTATATTTTTTTGTACGTTAAGATCAAAGTGAAATTTCGTTTAAAAATATTTTAAGCAAACATGCAAACTCGAAAACAAGCTGCTACAATTGCAGCTGCAACAATTTCCCCAGCAGCTGATGCTACACCCATGCCAACATCACCTACGCACGTAAATGCTGATACACAGACGTTGACACGCAACCAAATGCGTCCTGTTAAGTATGACTATGCAGACAGTTTTGCATGTACGTATATTGTATCAGTAGTGGCTGCTGCTAATGCCGAGTTAGTGACATATCCTTTGGATCTTACAAAGACTCGATTACAAATACAGGGCGAAGCAGCATCTGCTGCTCATCGTACTGTTGCTGGCACTGTTTCAAAACCACAGGTAAGTATTTTTGTTAACATACACAATACATGTAAAAAAAATTTGTAAATTCGTTAGAGTTACAAGAATATAAATACATATCAAATTATTTTTAATTAGGCTACGAACTAAAAGCTTTATCAGTAGATATCAAGCCCAAAGTTTAAAACCTTTTTCATACATAAAAATATGTTTAAATTGATATTCGATTTCAAGTTTATGCTGAGATTTTAAAGAGACGGTTTATAAATAATATATATTTAATTTTCTATTAATATCTCAAAATTTCTATAAGATTTATATACATACCACACATACATAATTGGTCATTACAACCCTTCTGTCAGGATTAAGACCTAGTTTTTCATCCGGGGCTTGAACCGTGGGCTGACGTCTAATAAACCAATACATTACATACTAGACTACGGCGACTTCCATATTATAATATTTAAATACTAATAAAATTTTAATACTCTACGATCTTTCATAGATTGGAGTATTTTTTTAAACGAGGAAAAATTTAAAATTTAGTTACTAAGTAACAAATCTAAACGGAAGTAAGGCAAATAAATATCAAATAGACATAATAAATCTATTTGTCCTTATGAAAAACAACAATCATAGTATTTATACATAAATATCTCTTTTAAATAAATTTTTCTAATAGTTAAATATGATTTTTAAATAGGTACAATATCGTGGAATGTTGGCAACTTGTTTTGGAATCGTTCGAGAAGAGGGTGTACTTAAATTATGGCAGGGAATGACACCTGCTGTTCTTAGACATATTGTCTACAGGTAATAATATGCAATTAGTACAAAAAAAAAAAATAAATTTTTTTGTTATTAGTGGCGTAAGAATATGTACTTATGACTTTATGCGTAAAGAACTAGCTAAAAATGAACATGGTGTCAATGTCTCACTGCCCATATATAAGTCCGCATTGTGCGGCGTATTTTCGGGCGGTTTAGCCCAATGGTTAGCATCACCAGCTGACTTAGTTAAAGTACAAATACAAATGGAGGGTAAAAGACGATTAATGGGCGAAGCCCCACGTGTTCATGGTGCAGCTCATGCTTTTAAAGAGATTCTGAGAAAAGGAGGTATAAAAGGATTATGGAAGGGTAGCATACCAAATGTTCAAAGAGCAGCCTTAGTTAATTTGGGTAAGTATGGTTTACTAAAAATTAAATTAAAAATAATTGAATGAAATGAATAACTTTAATTTTATAGGTGATTTAACTACTTATGATACGATTAAGCACATGATTATGAATAAATTACATATGCCAGATTGCCATACTGTTCATGTTTTAGCTTCTATATGTGCTGGTTTCGTAGCTGCTGGTTTGGGTACTCCTGCTGATGTTATAAAAACACGTGTTATGAATCAACCAATTGATGAAAATGGAAGGTGTGTATATGCTGATTTTTAATCTCTACTCAATATTAACTATTTTTTGTTTGATATAATTTTCTAAAAATAACAAAATTGTTATTTATTATTATCTAACATAACAACATTTTTAAAATTTAAATTTTTATTGACTTAATCAAATTGATAAGATTTGCATTATTAGGTAATATTCCAAACAAATCTCAAATAAACAAACATAAAGTTTGGAGGCACGATTTCAGTTCTAGATAACATTAATTTTATTGATTTCTGATGTGTTTAACTTTTCTTAAGATAACACAACACATTGAAAGATTAGCAGTAAATTATATGCACTTTAATTTAATTTTGAGAACGTATTTTCAAGTACATAGTTTTTTTTTTTTTTGGAAAAGTCGAATTATCAGGGTTAGTTTATCAATTGCAACTTAGGTTTTATACATGCTATTAATCATAATATTGATTAAGATAATATGAAAAATGTTGATATCAACACAATAATTTTATTAGGAAAACATAAAGTCAAATAAAAATTAAGACCTTCAAAATTTGATTGTCATGTGATACGTTAAATATTCAGTAACATCAATAATATTTAAAGTTGGTAACAAAAATATCAATTTAAAATATCATTTTGATTTGATAGCATGGTTTTTAATCTTAAAATGCATAAGAACTTAAAAGAACTTAATTCCGAAATATGTTGCATTCGTACAGAGAAACCGATAACAATTTTTTAAGTGAAAATAATAATGAAGCAATTGGTACATCTGTACTATATTATATCGGTTTAATGTTATAAAAAATTGTAATGAAAACTTTTTAATAAATGTAGCGAAGACGTGTAGAAAGTTAGAAATTGGTTTTCAGTATTGTTTTGATAGAAGAGAATGTGTAATTTTGCTAATAATCGCATATTTATTGATTTAAGTAGTGATTTTCAAAATTTACAATTTAAAACTCGTATACTAATAGTAATTAATAATTAATAATTTTTCTAAGTAGTTTCTTTTTTAAATAATCCACGAAGAGTCTATATCTGGTAGAAATCGAATTTACAACGATTTTACTATTATAATACATACACTGGACAACAAAAGTCTAGGTACACCAACATATTAAACCAATTTCCCGAATTTTAAGAAACATTTTTTATAACAAATTAAAGTTTAGGACGTAAAATTAATTTATTAATTTAGTTCTACTTTACAATAAAATACAAAAATTATTAATGTCTTCAATAAAACAAAAGAAAAATAAGGAAAACTTTTTGATGATTCTATATTTTGGGGTACCAAGACTTATGCTGTCCACTGTATGTATAGAAACAATGCTGCCAATAAATAGTATCATCATATGCACAAGTTCCGAATGTCTTACAATAAAAAAGATCTTACAAAATCTGAAAATTATACTGAATTCTGTCAACACGATAGTTTTACTTCCGATAATATTACCTGGCCATTTTTTTCTGTTAATGTTATCACGGAAAATTTGCTGGTTGACACGGGATTATAATAAATTTTTTCACATATTTTACTGAAAAATTAGAAGTAAAATTTAAATCTTATACTTGAAAGTATGATCAGTAAAAAGTCCAATAAAGGGTTGTGATTTAACCAAACCTATTATTTAGAAGAAATAAATGAATTCAATATACTTTTTCTATTTAACAACTTTCTAGTTCCTAGACTAAATAAATAACTTTAAGAAACGATATATTCAGTTTTTCAAGATAAAAATTTTTTTACACAAAAATTATGCACATACTTATATAACAGTTTGATAATATACGTTTTTAATTCTATTTTACTTTCAGAGGACTTTTGTATAAAGGTTCTGTAGACTGTTTGCGCCAAACCATAAACAAAGAAGGTTTCCCAGCACTTTATAAAGGTTTCTTGCCATGTTGGATTCGCATGGCACCCTGGTCACTTACTTTTTGGTTATCCTTCGAACAAATACGCACAATGTTAGGTGCATCCAGTTATTAAAAATCCAATATTTTTTACTTTTTGAAATTAATAATAGTAATAGTAGATATAACTTTATTATTGTTGTTATTTGTTTTAATTAATTTAAATACTTTTCAAAAAATTTAAACAAATGCATCACAGAAAAAATTTTTAAAGTTTATTTTTTTAAGGTTTATTCCCAAGTAAGTTTGCTTGAATTTTTTAGAAGATTATAAAAATATAATGGTATTTCTAAATTGTATTATAAAAAAAGTTACTTGTCATTAATAAAAAAAATATAATTTTAAACGAAATTATTGAAATATGAATTTAAATTTATATAAATAATTTAAAAAAATAATTTAAATTATTAAAAAAAAACATTCTTTCGTCAAGCAAGCCTACATACTGCTAACCTGACGATGATCAAAAGCAATAAATAAAAAAAATTAAAAAGAGCTTCTCCAAAGAGCAATATCATTTAAATTCTCTTTCAAAAACAGTAAAAATTACGACCATTGAATTTGAACAATGTGTGTGTACCATATTATTCACAATAACATCATATATTAACGAAAAAAGGGACTGAAGTCAAGTGGTGCCCATACCATTGTTGAACTGTTTCGGATTTATCTTGAGAATAGCAAAAGATAAGAGTATAGAATTTACAGACAATAGAAGAAAAACCAGAAGTGATTCTTGTTTCATTCGAGGTTGCAGAAAATAAAAACCATTTGATATTTACAGGTTTCATTGTTGGTCGCAATGTGTGTGTCAAAATATGAAACCTGAACGTTCAGCCAGTTGCATATACACATTGCATGGTGTACATCCACTATTAAAGGCAATGTAACGCTGCATTAGCATTTTATACAATAAACGTACACAAGATGTTGTCCTGTGAGTGATAAAAACAAATTTTTACTGCAGAAAATTTTTCGTCCAGCATTAACCAATCACTTTTGCATAGTACAATACAATACATAGAACAAAGTTTTCTTTCTAAATTATTTTTTTAAATTTTTTATTTCGTCTTAGAAAGCACTGCATTATCCATTTCAAATAATTCGAAGCAATGAATTTTCATTATATTATTGCAAACGCCAAGATTTTTAAAGTGAATTTACGAATTTTAAAGCAACCATGCCAGCACCAGATGATGTATCAAAATCACATGCCTCATCGGTAGCGATACGTAACGAATTACATCAAGTCAAGAACAATTTTGTAGAGAGTTTTCCATGTACGTACATTATATCAGTAGTGGCGGCAACAAATGCTGAATTAGTTACGTATCCCTTGGACCTCACGAAGACACGATTGCAAATACAAGGTGAAGTGGCATCTAAAGCGAATCAGGTTAGTATTCGATTAAGTTGATAATGATTTTAGTGATGTCACGTGTGCTGACGACTGGCATAGATTACACTAGGAAAGATTATTTATTAAATATATACATATGTATGCATGTGAATTTTATTCATGAGTGGCGGGGCCTACGACAGATTTGAGGGACACTTTTCATGGCAATTTTATATTATTAAGAAATATTTTTTTTATTATATTTCGTTTTGTTCGGGATGTTTAAGACAGGGATAAAGCCACGAAAACTCATCTAATTAACGAACACAATACCTATTAGACTATGGTGACTCTGATTATTTATTACTAGAATCTATATGATTTTGGAAGAATCTTTCATGTTACAAACATCTTATACTATAAACAGATTAGGTGGGACAAAGGCTTGAATATGTATTGTTCAATTTAAATAATGAGAACGATTATTCAGCAAATATAGAAAACAAAGCTATGGATTCGCTTGATTTGGCAATAGTACTACTAGATAATCTGTTGAAAAAATTAATGGTAAGCGATAGAAAGATAAAGAGAGAAATAAATGAATGCGTTTTGAAATGGAATGGAGGGATGAGTTTTAAAATGGATAACAGGAACGCCTGACAATGATGTTTTTTTGTTTTTTTTCGTACTAATTATAAATTGGACTGCTGTAAATTATATGTTATAGAAATTAAATAAAGAATTTAATGTAATGATGCTATAGCGAGATGCAATATTTTTATTAATAAGTTTTCTATCATGAATTTTAAATTATTTTTTCATTATAAAAACGTTTTAGGGAAAATATCGTGGAATGTTGGCAACTGCTTATGGGATTGCTCAGGAAGAGGGTGTACTTAAATTATGGAAAGGGATGACACCTGCTATTTATAGACATTTGATTTACAGGTAACAATGTTTAACTTACGTTACTAAAGGTTGTCTCACTAAGAATACACTTTTTAATTTTCAAATAGAAACGCGAACATATTTCTTTAAAATAGTTGTGATTTTTATTCAATTTTTCTAATTAGATTGTAAAGCAGATATGTTCCAATCAATTACGAAATAAAATGTTGAATTCAAGGCTCTCATGAACCATGACAGACCATTACTCTTCACATTCGCATAAATCCGAGATTTCACGAAAATTCAAAAAAAATTTTTTGGGAAATTTTGTTCTGGAAATCGTTGAGAACACAAAAACTCTGTTATCATGTTCCTATAACTAATACCGTTTACACTCACTATAACTTCGGCATCATTTTCAAAGTAGGGTTCAATTATGCTGCCTGACCAAAATCTGCACTAGACAGTTGGTCGTTATCTGTGAGAGAATTGTCTGAGCACTAAATTCAATAACTTTTTTGTATTCACTAAACTAGAAGATGACTACTTTAGAACAACTGGCATTGATTTCACTTTAATCCATTTTTCAATGCCAACGCTTTCCATTGTCTGCTAGTTTAAGCTCCTCATATGTATCTTTAGACAAAATTCGCTACCTGGTGCTTCGTGAAGTTTGAAGTAGTTGAGAACGATGTCGAATTGATATTAGTAACAGTCCCGTCTACAACAGCAAAGGTTTCAAGGGAACGACCAGTCTTTCTGTTTTTAAGTTTCTTTGACTTTTTGGCTGACACAATAGGCGCAGTTTCTCAACTGAAAATTCGTCAAAGTTTTCGAACGGTCTCAGCATAACTTTCCAAATCTTTATAATAAGTTTTCACAGTTATAACGTGCCGATCTTCGTAAAGCGATTCAGTAGCCACGTTTACAAAAAATAAAAAATTACACTAAATTTGAAAAGCGCACTCTTACTGAGACATCCTTTATGTTACAAATTAAAATATGTGTATTATTATAGTGGCGTAAGAATATGCACTTATGACTATATGCGAAAAGAATTAGCAACCAAAAGAGAAGATGGTACTAATGTCCCCTTACCATTATATTTGTCGGCGTTTTGTGGTGTATTTGCGGGTTGTCTAGGCCAATGGCTAGCATCTCCAGCTGACTTAGTGAAAGTTCTAATACAAATGGAGGGTAAAAGACGTCTAATGGGTGAAGCACCACGTGTACATAATGCAGCTCATGCTTTTAAGGACATTTTCAATAAAGGAGGCATTAAAGGATTATGGAAGGGTAGTATACCAAATGTTCAAAGGGCAGCCTTAGTTAATTTGGGTAAGTTTAACTTATTATAAAGAAATATTAACAAGTTGCTAATATTAATAATTAATATTATGTATCATAGGCGATTTAACAGCTTATGATGTTTCTAAGCAAATGATTATGGCTAAAATGCATATGCCAGATTGCCCTACTGTTCATGTCTTAGCTTCAACATGTGCTGGATTCGTAGCTGCAGTTTTGGCTACTCCGGCTGATGTTATCAAAACTCGCGTAATGAATCAACCGATCGACGAAAAAGGAAGGTATGTTTGATTAATTTTATTTTAACATGTAAAACCGTTCTCATGTTTGAAATTGCTTCTGCAAAATACAAGAAATTGCCTCTTTTATTGAAAAATGTGTACGGTGAACGTCAAATGAAAGTAAACATCTCATTTTTTCAAAACCGTGTGGATTATATTCATAAAAACTTAAAAAATGTTTGAACATGTTCTACAAATTCTTATTCGATTTTTTTAATCTTGTTTAATTTCGAAATTACATGGGGTTAATTCTTAAAGGTACAGAAATGCGAGTGCGAGTCACTGTATTATTAAAGTACATACTAATAATGGTGATTATGAGATAATATTCAAAATTTTTATGAATAAACAATTGTGGACCTTATTTAAATATGCATTTTAAAGTATAATAATTATGTCAGGATATAAATTGAATTAAATAATCAAGTCTTTCTCGAAAATGTTCTGAGGGTTTATAATTGCCAATCACAATAGGCCCAAATGTTGGCCTAGGTTAGGTTAGGTTGGAGTGGTAGCTTTGACACCACAAGCTCACTTGAGCATGCATAGCGGGCCGTTGTGATGCTACAGGTGAAGCAGTCCCTGTATTGACCAAGTTCTTCTAAACTAGGGAAGAAGAAGTTGATCAGCGCAAGGGCTGCCCATTTAAAGCACGACTATCCCACACTGGAAAACCAACCAGAAAGTTTGATAAACGATGCTCTTTCCTTGACGTCAATAGATGATAGTTCCGTCAAGCTGACAAGGATTGGAAAGACAAATAACCTTTATCTGCACCTCGCAAGAGATGGGCATTGACTAAAAAAGTGGATAACAGTCTCCTCTTCCTCAGCGGATCTGCACCCACGGCAGAAATCGTTAGATGGGAGCTGCATTCTTTCCGCATGTCTTCCCATAACACAATGACCTGTAAGCATGGCCACTGTGATCCAGATGACTTTACGACCAAGTCCAAGTAACTGGTTGGTGCGCCTTCTATACATCGAGGGCCAAGTAAGCCTAGCGGCGTAGCAAGACTCCTCTTTGACCCAGGATAGTTTGGCGTCTCGAAAGAATTACCGCGCGATGTCCAACTTGACCGAGGTAAGAAAAAATGCGGGCCTAACTGTGACTTCTTCCTTCGCGGGGGTCCTCCACCTAACCTAACTTAATTGCCATGAATATGTTTCTTAAATCTATCGTTCAAATTCGACGTTTAACCGTAGATCCCGTCAATTATGATAAATTTAAGGTAAGAAGCTAGGCCGTAATATTGTTTTTGTGCAAAGTTACTGTTAAAATCTATACATATATATTTAAATATTTTAATCTGCGTATTTGTCTATAGAAGATTTAGTTTGATTTAATGGTATTACATTAATAGAACATAAAATTAAAAAAACAATCAACCAAAAAAAAAATATCCCAAGTTAAGAACTACATTATCGAAAAAATTAATGTTTTGCATAAATTTTTATTTCATTAATGTGCTAGTACACTCAACACACATAGGCTTTTTGCTTAATAAAAACTGTTATTAAAAATATTTTTTATTTCACTTTTAGAGGACTTCTGTACAAAGGCTCTGTAGACTGTTTGCGTCAAACAGTAAGCAAAGAAGGTTTCGCTGCACTGTACAAAGGTTTCCTGCCATTGTGGATTCGTCTGGCACCGTGGGCCCTTACATTTTGGGTGTCATTTGAAAAAATACGCTCATTGTTAGGTGCATCTGGATATTAAAAATATAAAATTGTTTATATTGTTGTATCATTAAAGCTAATTATTGTATATATAAATTTATTACAGTATTTATTTATTTGTATTAATAATTAAATTTTTTTAATTAAAAATAACAATATCATAGAAATACCTTAAAAATCTTTGTTCCTTTTAAACTTTCTTGTAATACGTTGTATGCATAAATTTTTATATTATTTTTTTATTTTAAAAACGTTTTTACATTTAATGTTTTTAATTTTTAAATTTAGTCATGTAGTAAAAATTTTATTAAAATTATTATTAGAAAAAAAATACGTAAAACAAAAGTTATTAATAAATATAAAATATATAATAATATATACTTCAGTTTATCTTATAAATACTAATAATAATAATGGTTTTAATTTTTATTTGATAATTAGGTATTTTTCTAAATTGGGATTACTTTCAGACTTGCAGCTGTTTTTTGTTTCGTGAGTAATTTTTATCATCTTTCCCAAGTATGTGCTACATATAGGGAAGGAATACTATTGTGCTTGAAAATATGTAACCAATATTTTATTTGCCTCCAATTAATATTTGCCCCTATTGCCGTTCTCAACTCAACTCAGTTTGGTCGTCTGCCAGTAAACCCAACTTTCACTCAACCAAATTATTTTTTGATATTGCGGAACTGAACAATTTTTAGTTGTAATTGTTACAACACCGTAATGAAATTTCAATTTCAACGTCGAAAGTGTGTCCAGATGGAGCTACTTGGTCATTTAGTGATAACAGCTGGGATACGCAATCCTCACGGATGTTAAGGGGAATTTCTTGTGAAGAACCACCTCCTCTTGCTTGATTGTTTTTTTTTACTATTAGTTAGTTTTTTTTACTTGCTTTGTAGTGAATCTAAACCTACACGGAGTAAAAATTCTAATAAAATTTTTATTTACAATATTTTAGATGCTGTATACTTACACTTTGTCATTCGGAGGAGGTTCTTGTAGGTGGACCCAAGCTATTCAATTCTATAGAAAATTCTTCCCACGCTTCCTTGCACTGATTTTTGGTCATCCCAAATTTTAGCTTTCCTTTAGAAATTTCTGGATTATTTTCCATCAACTTCACAAGTCGCTCAAATTGGGTTTTGGTTGTTATTTTCAATTTCCTGCGTATTAAATATTTAATTATTTATTTTAAGCAGAAAAAAACTTGCTAACGATTTTTCCATTTTTTTATCTCTTTCTATTAATTTTGAAAAGAAATTGTATTAAATATATAAGTGAACTCTATAATTGACAGAGAGACTCAACTACTAATAAGCAGTTGTCTACGTTAAACGTTTATGTTCATACAAAGTGATGAACCGCAATACCATAAAACACAACTAAAAAATCAACCGCACAACCAAAAAGTCAAACGCACTTAAGTTGAGAATGCAAATACCGATTTCTGAAAGACGACCAAACTACTAAAAAAGTTGTCTACCGCAATAGGGGCAATTATCATAAATATTTAACAAATTTGTATTTGTAAAATACTAAAAATTATTTATTTTGTTTATTTATTTATTTAGTATAATTAACATAACACAACAGGATAGGAATCTTATAAGTGAAACAACAAACTTTATTTAAAAAAATAAAACTTAGTACATAATATTTTTATTAAGAAAATTATTTTTATTTTTTATAACTCCTCTTAGAACGAATTTGCATTGCCTGTATTTTGATTGTAATTTAAAGGGCATTCCAAATACTTGTGGTATGTTTAAAACACTGTTACTGTGTTAAAAGAGTCTTGTTCTTTGTAAATTAATAATCTTATGGCGTTTAAATTTAACAAACTACTATTCTCCTAAATAAATATGTCGGCTGTTTTAAGGTAATAAGTTTATGCAAGAGAATAAGGAATTTAATTTTAAAGAGATCTTCAAATTTAATACTAAAGTGAGAAATATATGGTTATGGCATCCTTTAAATTACTGAAATACGAATTTAAATTGATAATATTATTGTTTTTTTTGCATGGAAGGCGTGAGCAGCATAGAGCATAATTGGATTACATATCTAACCCTTGGGTGCCCTGGTAGTCTAGTGGGTAGTGTGCTAGACTATTAGTGTGAGGATCGTGGGTTCGACTCCTACCAGAAACTCTGGTCTGTGACACTACCCTGAGCATATGGTCAAAGTCACTCAGCTCGTATATAATTTATAATTGTATTGTTATTAAACACTCGATCATGGTTAAATTACAAAAACAAAAATTTACTTTTTAAGAACGTCATAAGGCCAATTTTAACTTATGCATGCCCAATATGGCGCTCAGCAGCAAATTGCCACCTAAAACGTTTACAAATCATACAAAACTAGTGCCTTAAAATTATTAATAAAAAACCTTGGTGGTATCCAACGTATCTTATACATGAAGAAACAGGCTACTAAAAGATAATAGATTTTATAAGCAAATTAAAAATAAATACTTTGAAAAAATGAAACTTCCTTCTATTTATTAATAAGAGAATGTAATAACCCTATTTAAAATGTTATAATCTATAAATTATCAAATGAAAAGGTAGTGCTTATTTTAGACTATTGTAAATAATAGTCATACTATAACCACATTAACTTTTCGTATGTTTGGAATATCTATCAATTAATATAAAGGTGTTTAAACCCATTTTTGCCTTTAAAATCCTCAACTATTTAAATAAAACTTCATTACCTCATTATATCAAAACAATCATTTGTTGTAATATTTATATTTTAAGATAAGATCTCATTGTTAATATTTAGTTTAGTAGAAAATGTAAATAAAGGAAGACTGTATAATTAAAATTAAAAAAATACAGACGTTTTATAAGCCATTACAATTTATTAGTCAGGATTATGGCCCAACACGCCTTATACCACTCCCAACGACGACAGATTTGAGAAAAAAATTTCTTTCGTCTAGCAAGCCAACATACTGCTAACCAGACGATGATCACAACAACAAATACAAAAATTAAAAACCTAAAGAGGTTCTCTAAAAAGCAATATCATGTAAATTCTATCTCGAAAACATTAAAAATTATGGGCAATGAATTTAAACGAAAAAAAGAGTATGAAAAAAATATGAGTATGAAATCAAGTGGTGAGTCCATACCAATGTTAAACTATTTTGGATTTATCTTAAGAATAGCAAAAAATAAGAGTATAGAATTCACATAGAATGTTTTTAATTTTATTCGAGGTTTCACAGACATCAAAATTATTTGTCAAAATACAAATCATGAACGTTAAGCCAGTTGCATATACACATTGCATGGTGTGCACCCACTATTAAAGGCATTGACATTTTATACAATAAACGTACACAAGAAACTGTTTACATGCCATTATTTTCAAGTCCAGGTGATGTTGTTCTGTGAGTGATAAAAACAAATTTTTACTGTAGAAAATTTTTCGTCCAGCATCAACCAATCACTTTTGCATCGTATGTATGTATGCTTTTAGAACAAAGTTTTCTTTCCAAATTATTTTTTTTTGAAATTTATTTATTTAGTCTTAGAAAGCACTGCATTATCAATTTCAAATAATTGGAAGAAAAAATGAATTTTAAATATATTATTGTAAACGCCAAGATTTTTAAAGTCAATTTACGAATTTTAAAGCAACCATGCCAGCACCAGATGATATATCAATATTATATAGGTACGAAAATCCCCATCCACCGGGAGCGTTATTTAATGAATTACATCGAGTCAATTGTGAAAAGAGTTTTCCATATACGTACGTTATATCAGTAATGGCTGCAATAAATGCTGAATTAATAACGTATCCCTTGGACATTACAAAGACGCGATTGCAAATACAGGGTGAAGTAGCATCTAAATCGAATCAGGTTAGTATTGCATAGAATTTATATGTATGAGTGGTATAAAAAATTTCGGCATGATATCAGTTGCTTGAAAGTAAGGTACAGGTGTGAATTGAATGTGAATTTAAATTGATGTTAAGATTTGAAGAACAGGCAGTCCCTTGAAGCAAAAAGAAAAAAAAATACATAAGAGAGCTAAGAAGTTTTTCTAGTATGATGATCAAGATGGACTATGCGATGATATCAAATGCGCTTACTAAATATTTAGCAGGAGATAACGATAAAAATTTTTTAAAAATTTCAGTTAGCTTAAATGAAGATGGAGAAAAGACTTAATAGGAAATTTTTAAAATATTTATTAATAGGATAGGATAGAATAGAATTAATGTATAGTATATATATGTATAGTATGGCCATTAGGAGTCGTAAGATTTATGAAATATCTTTACGACTCAAGAGACTTATAAATTCATACAGACCATCAGTCCTTAACATTCACTTTATTAGTAAGGTAGTCGAACACGAAAGTAAAAAGATGGCATCATTTAATTAAGGAACGCTAACAAAAAATGGTATACAAACTAAGAATAACATAAGTATGTAGTAGATGACACATTATAAATAATGTTAGTGGCACTGTCAATGTCAGTCAGTCGCCGTAGTCTAGTAGGTAGAGTCTTGGCTTATTAGACGTAAGGTCGCGGTTCAAACCCCAGGTCAGATATCGAAACGAAATATGAAAAATTTCTTTGGCGACTTCCTCTCAGCAGAATTCTGGAAAAAACTGGGAGTAAATAAAATTCCCATGAAAAGTTTCTCAAAAATCTATCGTTCGGAATCGACTTTAAACTTTAAGTTCCATCACTCATGTATAAAAATTAACGCATACAACATAAGTGGTGTGAGAAACTACGTCGTAATCCTGACTAAAGGGTTGTAATGGCCAATTATGTATGTAACTCAAAATGCTATACCAACTAGGAACATCAAATGTAGTAGATGACACATTATAATCAATGTTGGTGACACTGTCAGTATCAGTCAGTCGCTGCAGTCTATTAGGTAGAGTCTTGGCTTATTAGACGTAAGGCCGTAACCCCAGACCAGACATCAAACAAAATACAAAAAGTATTACTTCGGCGGCTTCCTCAGCAGATTTCTGGCAAAAACTCTGAGAGTAAATGAAATTGTCATGAAAAGTTTCTCAAAAATCTGTCGTTCGGAGTCGACTTTAAACTGTAGGTCCCACCACTCATGTATAAAATTAACACACACAACATAAGTGGTGTGAGAAACTAGGTCGTAATCCTTACTGAAGGGTTGTAATGACCAATTATGTATGTATATATGACTACGATTATTTCTTACTACATCAAGGAATAGTGGCAATCTATAGTGAATTTGTAAGGATCTTTCATGCTACAAATATCTTATACTATAAACAGTTATTAGATGGGACAAAGACTTTAATAAGTGAATGAATATGAATACGTAGTGTGCTATAGATGCTCTGTTGCAAGATTTAATGGTAAACGATTGGAAGGAAAAGGGAGGAATGACTTTTGAAATGGATAACAGGAGCGCCTAACGATGATGATTTTGTGCATATTTATTATAAATTGAACGACTGTAAATTATAAATTCTAAAAATTAAATAAAGAATTTAATGTTACATTTAATGTTTTAGAGCCAAAATTATGATGATATAGCGAGCAGAATTTTTTTTATTAAAAAACACTTTCCTATAAATTTTAAATAATTTTCTCATTATGTTGCTAATTAGGGTAAATATCGTGGAATGTTGGCAACTGTTCATGGGATTGCTCGGGAAGAGGGTGTACTGAAATTATGGAAAGGGATGACAGCCTCTATTTATAGACATATGATTTACAGGTAATAATGTTTAACTTATGTTACTAAAGGGTGTCTCACTAAGAATGCACTTTCTCATATTCAAATAGAAACACCTGTTTCTTAATTTTTCTTATTAGATTGTATAGCAGACATATTTTCAATCAATTATGAAATAAAATATTAGTTAAATGGCCAACAAGGCTCTCATGACAGACCATTACTCTTTTCATGAAATTTTACATTTTCACACGGATGTGGCTGTATCTCACCACGTCAGAAATTGTTTTTGATTTAATCGTATTAATCCAAGATTTCATGAAACCCGAAAGAAAAAATTTTTTTAAGATAATTTGTTCTGGAAATCGTTGAAAACACAAGAACTTCATAATCATGTAATTGGGCAGTACAACCCTTCCGTCAGGATTACGACCTAGCTTCTCACACCACTCGTGTTAATTTTATACATGAATAGCGGGATCTACAGTCTAAAGTCGACTCCGAACGACAGATTTTTGAGAAACTTTTCATAACAATTTCAATTACTTTCAGAGTTTTTAGCAGAAATCTGCTGAAAGGAAGTCGCCGATGTCTGACCAGGGGTTTGAACCGTGGCCTTACGTCTAATAAGCAGACACAATAGACAACGGCGACTTTACAGCGACTATAATTGCGGCCCCATTTTCAAAGTAAGGCCCAGCATAGCCTAATTAAAATCCACAAAATCCGATGTCTGTGCTTCTATTTCGCATAGGTTGTTAGAGAATTTACTAAGCCCGAAATTTAATAATTTTTGTAATCACTAAGCCATTCAGCTCGAGAGAACAATTTTTTTAGAAAAATTTGCTTTGACTTCACTATGATCCATTTTCTAATGCTGATGCTTTCCATTGCCTTCTGTTTAAGCTACTCATATCTTTAGACAAAATTCGCTTCGTAGTGCTTCGTGAAGTTTCAAGTAGTTGAGAACGATGCCGAATATGATATTTTCGAGGCTTTGGCAACACTCTCGTTTACAACAACAGTGTTTTCAAGAAGTAGGCCAGTTGTTAGCACACAGAAGTCCATAACTTAACAATACTTCGAATGGCTTACACCTTAGACGAACTTGTTCAACTGAAAATTCGGCGAAGCTTGCGAGAGGTCTTAGCGTAACTTTTTAAATTTTTATAATAAGTTCTTACAGTTATAAAGTGTCTGTCTTTGTAAAGCGCTCCAGTTTTAATGAAACATCTAGTAAATTTCACTAAAAAGTGTACTCTTAATGTGACATCCTTTATATTACAAATAAAAATATGTTCTTTTTTTATAGTGGCGTAAGAATATACTCTTACGACTATATGCGAGGAGTGTTAGCAACGAAAATGGAAAATGATATTCATGTCCGCTTACCAATACCCTTGTCGACGTTTTGTGGTGTATGTTCGGGTTGTCTAGCCCAATGGCTATCATCTCCACCTGCCTTAGTGAAAATTTTAATACAAATGGAGGGTAAAAGACGTCTAATGGGTGAAGCACCACGTGTACATAGTGTAGTTCATGGTTTTAAGTATATTGTAAGTAAAGCAGGCATAAAGGGATTATGGAAGGGTAGCATACCAAATGTTCAAAGAGCTGCTGTAGTTAATTTGGGTTAGTATAATTTATTTTAAAGTAATATTCATGATTAGCCAATATAAATAATTAATATTGCGTATCATAGCCGATTTAACAGCTTATGATGCTGTTAAGCAAATAATTGTGACTAAAATGGATATTCCAGATTGCCTTACTGTTCACATCTTAGCTTCTATATGTGCTGGATTTGCAGCTGCCTGTGTGGGCACACCGGCTGATGTTATCAAAACTCGCACAATGAATCAGCCAATGGACGAAAAAGGAAGGTATGTTTGATTATTTTTATTTTAACATATAAAAAATCGGTCCTTGAGGCTCGTAAAATAATCGTAGATTTCATAAGAAAGGAAAATCCTTCAGCTAAATAAGGAAAGTAGGTAGGAATCGTTGTGCTATAAAAAACAATATCAAATCGTCTTACAGACTCAAAGGTTACAGTTATTGTAAGAGAAGTAAAGGGCCAATACATTATCTAGCGCAGTCAAAATGGCTGACTTCCAAAATGTTAATTGCTTTGTGTTTAAACAAAGTATCGTGTTTCATAATGCCGCTATACAAAATGTTTACAATGTATACTATTTCAAAACGTCGTCAATGTGTATTTTTAAAGCAGTCAAAAAGCAATCAGGCATCGGATTTATAGTAGATGCATTGTTTGGCAACTTTGCATATCTACATAATTCATATACCGTAGTAGAACTGCATACAAACTTTGTATTGATACATTCTGAAAGGGAGCCAATATCTAAAGATATCTCGCAAATATCTGGAAAGTCTGGAAATTTTAGCATCGTGCGATGATCCCTACACCAACACGCTTTACATGGCAGGGTAGTACACAAAAAGGAAAAAAAATATGTACGAGCCTCTATGGTATACAGTATTTGGTATTAAAGAGACCCCCGATGGCATGGCGAAATAAAAGCCTGCAAATGCATTCTGAAAACGGTAAGCAAAGTGGAAGGTCAGTTGTCATCTGGAGTACATGACAGTATCGGGTTTTGACAATCTAATTTTATTTGGGTCAACGATTCAAAAGGAGTACTATCTGGATATTCTCAACAGTGAAGAAATTGAGTTTAACAAACAACAGGGGTTTTCAACAGGACAACGATACTGGACACTTCTCCAAAATTTTAAAGGATTGGTTTTTTTAGCACCCCCAAAAAAGCTTTACCATCTGTCACAATCGCCAGATTTGAACCCAATTAAATATTTGGGGAAATATCTTGAAAGGATGATCAAAAACTGGCATTGTAGGATGAATGGAATCTCGAGCAAAACGGAATATAAAAAATATTTCAGGATTGAGACTTAGCTTCTCACACCACTAATGGTAGGCGGTTAATAAAGCTTACCATTAAGCAGGAATAAATGAATTTAAAAAAACGTTCACACGACGAATATCCCAAATTAAAAACTACATTATCAGGGGAATTAATTTGTTTTAATAATACTTTAGGCTTTTTGTTTAATAAAAACTGTTATTAAAAATATTTTTCATTCATTAAATTTTCAGAGGACTTCTGTATAAAGGCCCTGTAGATTGTTTCCACCAAACAGTAAGTAAAGAAGGTTTCACTGCACTTTACAAAGGTTTCGTGCCATTGTGGATTCGTCTAGCACCCTTTGCCCTTACATTTTGGATATCATTCGAACAAATACATTCATTTTTAAATGCATCAGGATATTAAAAATCAAAAATTTCTTATTTCGTTGTATCATTAAAGCTTATTGTATATCGATGGCTTAATATAAAAAAGGCCTAACTGAATTTTTTTCAAAAAAAGGGTTTTTGTTTATTCTGCTCGACAAATGTCAGATGCAAAAAATAAATAAAAATTTTTTAAATGAGAGATTAAATGTGTTGCTGTTTCTAATTAAAAATTGTATTAAAATTTTTGTTTTATCTAAAATTTTACGAGTTTCATTAAGTTTTTTTCCTTCTCCTGTAAAGTAACCAAAAATCGAGTTAGGCCTTTTTTATATTAAGCCAGCGATATATAATTTTATTAAAGTATTTATTTCTATTAATAATAATAATATTTTAATTAAAATAATATCTCATAGAAATACCTTAACAATTCTTGTTCTTTTTAAACATGTTTTGTTTTAAAAATGTTTTTATAAAATGTTGTTTTATAAATACACTTCAGTTTGTCTTATAATACTAAAGTAATGTAATTATAAAAACAATAATAAAATATGTTTTTAAATTTTTATTTGATAATTTTCTTCGATTGTTTACATTTACGTTATCAGTCTTAGGTATTTCTTAAATTGGGATTACTTTCAGACTTGCAGCTGTTTTTTTGTTTCGTGAATAATTTTTATCATGTTTCCCAAGTATGTGTTATAGGAAAAGAATACTATTGTGGTTGAAAATATGTAACCAATATTTTATTTACATACATACATACATAATTGGCCATTACATCCCTTCAGTCAGGATTACGGCCTAGCTTCTCACACCACTCATGTTGTGTGCGTTAATTTTATACGTGAGTGGCGGGACCTACAGTTTAACGTCGACTCCGAACGACAGAATTTTTGAGAAACTTTTTCATGGCAGTTTATTTTACTCTCAGACCACTTATGTTGTGTGTGTTAATTTTATACATGAGTGGCGGGACCTACAGTTTAAAGTCGACTCCGAACGACAGATTTTTGATAAACTTTTCATGGCAATTTTTATTTACTCTCAGAGTTTTTGCCAGAAATCTGCTGAGAGGAAGTCGCCGAAGAAATACTCTTTGTATTTTGTTTTGATGTATCTTCATTACAAATGGTGTCCATCTATCTAATATCTAACAAGTCATTAGCATACCGAGTAGAGCCGAAAAGATACCATTCGCTCCAGCTGACATACAAAGCTCAAAATTTTATCCGTAGTTATGATATCCTTCAAAACCAATGTCATATCAACATTGCGAACAGGATCAGCCATGCTGGGCAGCGCGCTAAGAGGACCCTCACAATTATGCAACACAACCTCTGGTGTTTCTCTTCTTTCCATGTGCCATCATTTTGTTGAATAAAGGCCACATTCTTGATATCATTAGATAATCTTCTGAGAAAACGAGTCACACCAGCTGGTTCTTTTTGGACGGTTAATTTCTCTTTTATAACTACCCGACATTGACGTTTTGTGGAGTATCCTAATACTAGGTCGGAAGTTTTTGAAGATTCGCGCTAAACCAAGCAAGCTGATCATTCCTTGCGGTGTAAATAATAACCTTAGTAAGGAGATTAACACGATCATTGATGCCAGGAGTAGAACGACTCCTTTGGATTTCAAGATCCCCTCCACAACATTCTACAAATTGAACCAAACAGTTCTTCTCGGAAAGTCAACTGAGTGCCATCATATAAATTAATACTGAATCCCCGCTATCCGGATGCTGGAACCTCAGATCTGTCAAACCACGTAAAATCCTTCCTTCGTTTGCTTCCAACCACAGCAACGGCGACATATGCACTGCGGCGTGAAGATCGCAACCTTTCTTCTCTTCAACAACCAGAGAGTTGAAAACTGTCCATTATCTTCTATCACTTAAATATTTTTATTTTATACAAACAATATTGTTTACATACAGTTTTATTATATATTTTATCAAACATCTTTCCCTTAAAATTTTACAAAACAACTTTTTCCTTTCTTTTTTCCATTTTATATTTTTTTAAAGGCATTTGTTTTCATTATTTATTTTATTAAACATTTTTTCTTTAAAACTTTTCAAAACAATTATTTCTTTAATTACATTTACATTAAAATTATATTTATTATAAACTACAACACCATTATTCTTTAAAACAAAACAGAGAATTTTAAAAGGAACTCAATAATAAAAATTAGATTCAAAAACTTGTAATTAATAAATTTTTTATATAAAAGTGCAAACATACATGTAATCTGATTAGTGAAATATGAAAATATATATCAGTTTTGAACTTATTACACTCAAAAATAATTCTCATAAACCTAATATGACTAGAATTTGACGCAAATGAGTATTATTCCAAACCCAATGTCCAATTAATTCCCTGAACAATGAAAAATATTAGGGGTTGCCAAGCCACCAGAAATCGAATCCAATCTAACAGTCTGCCATATAAAACATGCGGCTTTTCCCATCTAAAGGAAATTAAAAAAAATTATAATCAACATGTAAACGACATTTTAAATGTCCAAAACATTGTATACTAACGGATTGCAAAACATTTTTTGGAGATCAACTTTCTCTTTACAATAAGGACAAGTTTGTTTTTTTCCAACAATACACCAGCCGCGTATGCAAAATTCATGAAAGACATGATTACAAGATAGTTTATATGTATTTTCAATGATGCCTTCTTCTTTCTCACTAACAAGTAAAAGATTCCCACAAACTGCACAAACGTTATCCTCCAAATGTCTAGTTGGTATTCCTTGTGGCGTGTAATACTAATATTTCATGCAAGAAAATGAAAAATTAAGTGTAAAATTTTATTTACTGGAAAATAATTGAACTTACACCAATTAATGCAGCCATTTTTTCAGAACATATTTCTGATATGTCTCTACCTAGAACTCCAATATACAAACCATAAAAGACAAACATTAAGCCAACATCCATCCAAACATTCGGTGCTTGATTGAATATGAAATTGAAGCCTAAAAATGTTGCCATCATTATCAAATAGCCAATAATACCAAGACCATAACTTAATTTGTAAATAAAATAAAACCATTTGTACACCAGCCTTTTGGAGTTTTCCGAGAAAAGAAAATATTTTATAAAAAAAAATGTTTCTTATTTGTTAAATGTAAATTAATAATACCTTGGAGTTGTTCCTTGAATTGGTTTACTGATTGCTCTTCTTATAACGATCGCTGTGATAACAGAAAACACAGACCAAACAATGATGAAACGCATAAAACCATAAAAAAACGATATGCCTAAAGGTATAGTCCACATTGCTAACAGTGTGACAGCCTAAAAAAATTTACATATGTATATTAATAATGTCTTAAGAAAGGTTTTCAGCGTCTAGATTACACAGAATAAATTCAGGAACTTATATTTTTGGCTGATATTCTCTGTAATTTATTATTGTCTTATTTTTAAATGCAAAATTATTTTATTTACTTTATTAACCACAAAATGTACGAGGTCTCTTCAAAAAATAAGGTGAATTTTAAAATTTCGAGGGCTACGTACATTTGACTTTTAATTATTTACTTTGAGGTGAAGAGACAGTCCGTTTCAAAATTGTTGAATTTTGACAAAATGAAAACTTCACTTGGGAATCGCTCATGAATTGTTGAATGACGTCAACAAGAAAAAGTTTTATAATGGGAGAACCAAATGCAACACACATCACGAAATCGAATCAAGTGAAATAGAGAAATTATGAAATGAATTCATTAATATACATGTCCGATTATACTGAACTGACACTCATACTCATACCCGAGATATGTATATACACCATCATTTCGTCTACAGGAATAATTATTTGACAGAAATTTTAATGGGTGACGATGATACAAGATAACGCTTTCGGAAATATGCAAGTGTATTTTTTGGGAAAAATGGATTTATTCGCTGGAACCCTATGGAAGGATAATGGAAGTCCTATTAAACATATAATTTCCTATTTGAAAGTAGATGCCAGAAACTCAAAAATAGCGCAACATCCACCTCACAGTTACTTGTCATTTGTATATAAAATTGAATTTTGTTTATTGGCTCAGTTGGTTTGTTTCGGTGTAAGCTATATTGAGGTAAATTCTTCTCAAGATACGCAGTACGATTCAGATCTACCAGACGCGGTCCGCAAGTTTCTTACAATAACAAGTTGGAATCGAGGTCGACTACTGCCTAATTTAGCCAAGTGGAACTACTATACTCGATTAGCAGCGAACTAATGTCGCCAATAATAAGTAGACAGTTTGTATATAATTACAAACAGTAGCTATAAACTGCATCGTGGTAAATCGTTACACTCCACAGCATGGTATGCTACAGTGCCTGTTATGGAATGTTGCTACAAAAAACCTGCTTCCCAAAATGAATGATACTGTCTTGTTGTGCATTACGATGAAATTCATATACGGTTGCATATGCAAATTAAGTTGCTGTATCTAGATACTATGTCAATATATTTACGTCTTATTTGGAAATAATTGGTTGGCTAAGCATAACCATAGTCAATCAAGTCAACCGATCAAATAGATATGACGATCAATAGTAATCGAAAAACATTGCCTCTCTTGTCCTCTTTACAAATTAGTAAATTGCATAGAAAGCTAAAGGATTTATATGTCAGTATTGATTGCAATTGCAATTTTATAATTACCGAATAAGATCTGTAATGTCTTTGCTTCCACTGCACTAAAGCAATTTGTGCCACTATTAGAGTGGCAAATAGTATAAGTACCATCTCAGAATGCATTGCTTCATGACCCTTGTGTTTTTCATGTCTCATCTGGTGTTCATATCTAAAATACAAGAAATAAATAAATACCAACTACACATTTGTCGTAGAATATTTGTATGTAGTTGCTTGCTAATATCTTTTGAACTGTTATCAACTGTTGTTACAAAATAGCGACTCACCTCATTTTTTCTTCGGGCGTCATTTCTTCCAGTGACTATATTAGTTAAAAGTAAAACAAAAGTATAAACTAATTGAAAATATTCTTTTATTAATAAAAATAATTATTGTTTACCTTGTTAAAATCGACTGGAGCATGTAAATCTCGGTGATCCATCATGGCGGTTTAATTTAATTATATTCACTATTTTTCTATATTAATTTTACTTTGAACTATAATTTCTTAAAATTGTTAATGATTCTTTAAAAGTATCATTAAAAACAGCAACATTAATTTATAAAATATTGTAAAAAATAATCCTGTGCAAATGAACAGAAAAAAACTTACAAATAATAATTCACAATAGCCGAATGACAGAATTATTTGTTTATTCTGACGTTGCGAGCTTTGGCAGTTCAGTAGTGTTGTTAACGGTTAGATAATACCTGAACTAAAACTTTTACTTAATGTTTTTCCACTTACAAAGTATACTTTGTAAGGTTTTGTGTCTGCTGACAGTTTGACTCTTGAATACCTCTCGTTTAGTTTTCTTAACTTAAAGTATGTATTATTATTTTGTTAATATTCCTGTTATTCCTTTCAAGAACAAATGACAGTCACATCTCATCTTCCTTATTAATTCGTTTGCAGTTTCAGTTTCAATAATCAAGCTTTTTTCAGTTTTTTGGAAGTGATTGATCTGAGAGGTATGTAATAAAAGTAATTAAGTGATTTTTATAAATTTTATTTAAACACAGTTTTTTTATTCCAATTGTTAAGGAATACCGAATACGTTAAAAATTTTATCTGAAAATTTAAAAGGACTTCAGAATTGATCTATGCAACAAACATTGACGAAATTTGTCCCTTAAAAGACCTCTCTTCGATATACATATAATGAAATATAAAAAATTTCGTTGCATTTTGAATTCCTCAGTCGAGGATAATTTTATAGTTATAAAAAACTACGAGTATTATGTTTTAATTTATTTTACCCACCAGTTTTATTCATAAATATAAAGATTTAGAAGTTTTTTTGTTGTTATTATAATTATATTTATTACGATAAACTTTCTATTTTAAAAATCACAAAGATATTTATTTTATTTTTTAAATAATTTTATTTTATTTTTTAAATAATTTTATTCTATTTTCATTCCATTTATTCTTTCACCTTAATTCAGTAAACTCCTTAATCACTTCTTTACTTTAAATAATTTTATTTTATTTTCTTTCCATTTATTTTTTCGCCTTAATTCAGTAAACTCGTTACTCACTTCTTTTTCATGTAAAGCACCGTGACTACTCATTTTATAGTAAAAAACTTTATCTTTGCGTTCTTTTTTCATTGCCCACATTTTCACTTCAGCCCCTGATAGTATAAAATCTCCATCTACAGCAACTGATTTACACATGTCATCCTTTTTACAATTACTATCCGTTAGTGTATCTAAGGTTCGTCTTTTAATTACTGGTTTTTTATCGGGTCCCTTAATATCGTAATTAATTTCCTCATATGACTTAACAAAACAATTAACGCCTTTAAGGAGTTTTACACGATTTTTATATTTGCTTTCATCTTTGTCTGGCTTGCAGTTCATAGATATGTCATGAAATTCGTAATGCTGTTTCAGAATTTCGGTTAATTTTTTCGCCAAATAATTTTGCATTGATTCGGGTAAATTAAAATCGGTTCCTTTATTTTCAGCTCCATCTTCAATATAACGCTGGGATTTAGGCGGTTCTACTGCTCCATAAACAAATAAATATACTTATTAGGAAAAAATTATTATTATTCAAAAGATGTGCTAAAGAGATAAGTATACTTTATATTTCTAATAGATGACTAAGTAGTGTTAAAAAATATAAAATTTTGTAAAAAAATATCTTCTCTGACAATTTAACTAATTTGGAGTATTTAACGGAATGTTCTCTAATCACCAACAGCAGAATAGTCTGCATACATTGACTGTAGTTAATTATTTTAGTTTCAACGGGTTTGATTTTTGAACTGAATCACCCATTTAGAGCGATGATGCAAATGGGTTAATGATTGTCGGATGTAATATTGTTTGAGCACGTGTCGAAAATGGAAACTAGCACTTTAAAAAACAAAGATTTTTATCGAGAAAGATGATCTCGGACCACCAGATAAGACTTCCAATCAAAACTGTTAATTAGAAATTGTTTGTTAATTAACTCACAGGGTGTTGTTTCTTTATTAAATATTTGCAACATCGTCAAAGAATATTCATGCAGATGAAAATTTCTCTTTTCAACATATAGGGTAGCTATAACATTTCCATCCACTGATACCATGACAAAAGGGGCCATGCCCCTTCAATAATCTTATAGCACTTTTCATTTCCCACATTCTCATGGTTAGGACTAGTTTCGTACCCGTAGGATAGAGCTTTGGCACATTTGAATCTAAAGAAGCCTACTGGTGGTTTCACCGATCTCTTTTCTGTCGATACTTTCAAAACTGAGCCTGATGTAGCTAGTTTGTTTCCTGAAACTTCACAATGACCAGGTACCCAGCATAGTCTAATCTGATATTCTGACATAAGTTTCCTTGGCAGCATTCAAAGGTTTTAGTGTTAACTGATCATTTAAGCAAATTGTTACTCTTGAACTACATGATTCTTGGCTAGTTCGGAGGCCATAACAACACTGCACCCCTCCGCCTGATAACCCGTTATTGGTTCCAAATATGAAAACCACTACATTCTTGTGTCTCTATTTTGGAACTATCCGTGAAAATAACCTAGCCAGACTTCATCCGAACCTATCCATAATTTCCTACCAGGTATTATTACATTCTGTACATCACGTAAGTAAACTTTTGTGACCAATTAGTCCCTTATTGTGATAAATAATTTGATTGCGCCAATTTACTTCCTTCAGTATGGAGGAGTGGCCAACGCTACAGGCACTAAACTCTAAACCCATTCAATCTACAAAAACACTTCTAGCTGTCATATTTTATACATATATTCCTCAGAAACAATTATTATTACTTTTATTATATTACTGCGACTGCTATTAATTGCATATCTGTACAATAGAAATATTGCCTAAATGATTTCAAATGCAAAATTAATTTTTAAGTACTTTGAGTAAAATCAAAGGACTAATTCGTTCTTAAAATTAAAATAGTGAAAAATTAAAATATTCGAATTGAGTTTAAAATCACTAATTTGGCACGTGACTACATAGTACTAAAACTATTTTTATATTACTAAATACATAAATAAATAATATTTATACCATTTTTAATTATTTGCGTTGTTTCGGTCTGATCCACAACAGCTTGTTCTAGTTCGCCAACATTTTCCACATTTTTTTGGAACATTGCATTATTTAACAATGTTGTATCTGCTGCTTCCAAAAACTGTTTCATTTGAATATCATCGTCACTATCAGTATCAGAAGACATTTCAAATTTTTTTAATTATTTATAAATTTTTATTCCGAGTTTTTTTTATTGTTTTTTATTATTTTACTATTTTTGTTTATAAACAAATATCACGTGTATGAAGAGCTACTTCTTCTCTGAATGGAATTCACTGTAAATGATTGACATATATGTATATAATGTTTGTATGGAATATATAAAATAGCATTTGAATTTAAGTATCTAATTCTGTGTAATAAAATACCGTTAAAAGTATCTTTCAGATTGAAATTTATTCATGACTTTGGAAATGTGAATTTATGTCAGTATTATATGTATTCATATCAACTGTTGTATTATTGGGATCTTGTACATTTATTTGATTTTGATTTTCTAAGAGACTCATTAACGTATTCTGATGTACAACGTTGCCACTATTACCAGCAGCTGTGGAATTTATGCCTGTACCACCGGTCGTAACTACAGTATTAAAATCTTGTATACTCATTGCATTGCCATCAGAAGTAGAAGGCATTTCAAAAATATTCATAAAATCTCCTTCTTGGAATTCTTCTTTCTGCATATTTTGGCTTTCTTTCATTAATTTATCATATTCGTGGAATGCACCATTAAATTCAGCAATTTCCATGCGGTTGCGAGCAATCAAATGATGTTTAAAATAATTGTGTACCTGAGTTAATGAATTATTCGTCATTGAATAATACGCTTTCTCTAAATTTTTTACTTCAATTTCTCGCGTCTTCTCTAATTTGTCGTCGTTGGCATGCACTTCTCTTATATGTTGCATTAAATTGAGTATAAATTCTTCGCAAGCGTCGGCAAATAATACTAAAGCCGATTCAGCAGTATCCGTAAAACCCGCCACTCTCATTTGACCACAGACGGCTTTACGCAGTGAAGCTCTACAAATTTCGGAATTTACTTGCGGATAATGTTGTGGAACACCTTTTGAAAATTTACTATCGCGGGGAGGCATGAACCAGACAGGCTTCGTTAACTTCTCATCTGTAACAAAATTCGCAGCATTTTCAGGCGGAAAGTCTACTTCCGGTATCATTTGACACGGATTTAATAAGTAATTTGATGTACCCTGAAATTATACTGTGTTATTATAATTGTACTATTTTGCAAGCATAACTGCTTACCGATTTATTTGAATAGGTGTCAATCAGTGATTGTAGCATTTCTGTTTGTTTCATTACTTCAATCGTTTGCGTCACAAGAGGATTCTTAACTTTAACCAAAACACTACAATAGAAGTTTACTACATGCATATATTAGATGTTACAACCATTGTCTTCAGATCAATACCTTACCTTTTGTTTACTTCCGCAGGCTGTTGACTTTGAATTTCGGTTAATTTCATACGTTTTGCGCCAAGCGGTATCGTTTTGCTTTCTTCATTTTGTGAAACTTTTTCTTCTTCGACAAATTCCCCCCAAAGTTGTCGAGGCATTATTTTATTTTTAACTTGCTTTATCTATTAGCAGAATCCGACAAAAAATGAAATCGAACAAAACAATACCACAGCTGTTTATAGTAAACAAAGCATTTACTGATGATTAATATCATTTTAAGAGAGTAACATATAATTCACAATAAAGACGTCCAGAAAAAATAACAGTGGAGTGCATATATTTTCACCACAATAAAATAAATAAATAAAACTATCAATTTTTAAGAATTATTTGAAGTCATTTTTTGTTAAGTTAGATCTTAATATGAATGAATACGCTATGTCTGTATTACAGTGTTGAAAAATTCAGTCGTTTAGTACTTTTTTCATTACTTTTCCATTTCAAAAATACTACAGTTCCCCCGCGACACGTTTAGTACTTTTTTATGTCTTGCGCTTTTCAACTATTAATGGGTTAGCATAATGCTAAAGGTAGAATTAATCTTTAGCCCCGATTGGCCCAGCGTCCATGCAAAGTACGTTTGTTTTTAGAAAACGAAAAGCAATGAGAACGGTTGCCGAACCGTAATGTAATTTAGGTAATTATTTATTTAATTTGCTCCATATATGCTAAAATGAACGTACATTCCGTTACGTTCCGTCGACATGGGGGGACTAAACGGGGCTTTTACGTTTCGAATAAACTGTTTTTGTTTTGTATATGAGAAATATGTATAAGTCGTTAGTTTTTCTATTCCATTCCGTACGTGTATTAAGTATAAATAAATGTTTTTTATAAAAGTAACATTTGATACATAAAAGTACTTTTTCAGTTTTGGTTCAGTACCACTTTAAAATTTCTATTTTGCAACACTGGGGTATACACAATATTTGCTTATCTTTTGATTTATAAACAGGTGGTTTCCCTTTTCAATGTAGCAATAAGCAGAATCGAAATAATTTCTAAACGAAACCGTTTACTGTTGAACAAGTTCAGTTAGGGAACGGTTGTGAGTTAAGAATAGTGCAGCGAAATGTCGGAAAAATATGGAAATCCTAGTGCCACTTATAATATTCCATTAAACAGCAGTGAGAATGATGTATTTCGCATATGTTGTGCCCATCTCTATCATTTTCTTCACACAAACAGCAAGTAAGTGTGTGATAACAAAACTTAAACAAAAAATCTTCTTTTCAATTCATCAATTTATTGGCATTAGAACGGCTGATCCCATGATGCTTAAAATGCATTTGGAACTTGATGGCTCACCATCAATTGGAGAAGCTGAAGAACGAAACATTGAACACAACAATTCTAATAACGGCTTAAGACAATCTGTACAACAACTCGAAGAAGAGGTGAAAGCCTTAAAAGATGCTTTACTACACGCAAAGGATGATGTGGTAAATCAATTAATATTAAATCGTATTGATAAGGCTCCTGATGTTGACAATAACGCAACGCAAGAATCAAACTCTAACAAACAGGCGAACAATGAAAACAAGATGAGCGGTGAGCATAATGATACTGAAAATGTTGCTAATGCCAGCCAAGAACACCATACGAACGCCATGCCAGAGGAAAAGCCATAGTTTTTTGATTTAAGACTTAATTGTGTTTACATACAAAATTTTAAATGTTCTGATTCAAGTTTGGAGAAGGCTTTCTGTAATGTTCGTAAATTAGCGAATGAAATGAATGTAGAAATTCCTGACGATTCTGTCATTCATATAGACGTGCGGAGGAACTTCGGAGACGATCTTGACTACTATGTTTACTTTTGCGACGCGGGTATTAAAGAAGAATTTCTAAAGAATAGACATTTTTATGAATACAATCCAGAGACAAGTCGTTTAAGAATATTAGATTATAGTGAATGGGGCATTGTTGACAAAACCAAATTTTCTTACTTATTCTGTTCGGTTTAAAAGAGAGTTTATGAGAAAGAAATTTGTACACAGAAGAGAAATTTTAAAAAAATTCCCAGAAACAGAATCTTTAGAAATTTTTTGTGCAGGTGAACATGTATTAAGTTTTTATAACGTAACTAACGTTAGCATGATTGTAGCTAGTGCTAATGTTATTGGGGCGGCGGAACTAATTGGTTTGTCATTAGTCAATGATAATTTCAAACGTATATGTGTTCTTAATAATGTTTATGGTGCTGGTGATCGTGGACTTTTTTTATTTGTTGAGTTTTCTAGCAAGCAAGTAAAAGATAAATTTCAAAAGGAAAAAGAATGCTTAATGTAAATGGAATATTTAAAATATATAGAAATTTCTGATATTAATTTAAAAAAGAATGTTATTTCGATAAAGTATGCATATGATCATGTAGCCACTGCAATTAGTTTTATTGGATTAGCGAAACAGCTGGGTTGCTGTCTTACTCCTGATCAAATTCATCATTTCTTTGATTTGTCAGAATTCATTCACGAAGTATGTACCAATTGATGATTTTTGTACCGAACATATGAAAGAGGAGTGAAAATTCACATTTCCAAAAACCATATACAAGTTTATTTCTAACATTTTCTTATTAAAACATTGCATATCGAATCATAATGCATGGTCTTATACATATGTTGACACTATAACTGCCAAATAAATAAATAATAGTAACTATTAATATAAAGTTTTTTCATATTTTTCTTTATGCTCCAATATATAGTTGATTTTAAAACATTGTTTTAAACACATTATAAATATTTACTCAAATTATCTTAATGATAGTCGAGTTCCCTCCAAAGGGCATTGTATCAATATTAATATATGTATATTTAATCTATTGTTTATTTTAGTAAGTAATTAAACCTAAGAAAATTAAATATTTAACTAAATGGAAAAAAAAATAATCAAATCGTCAATAATTAGAAGAAAAAATCATCAAAGACGTTCATTAAAATCATTAAAAAATCGCCAAAAACAATAAGCAAATCAATTGAAAGGTTTTTAAAAGAAATTATTTTTATAATAATAAAGCATATAAAGTTAATTCCATATAATATTTTATTGCAAAAATAAAGCATGAAAACACATTAAAAAAAACATTTAACAAGTCTTTTCAACGCTTTAGTTATAAAAATAAACTTAGTAAACGAGTGTTTTAAAGTCGGAGCAGTTACAATTGCTAAGTTTTAAGGAATTTGGTTTAATTTAAATTAACTTGCCTTACTCTCTTTAGAATATGGTAACACTAATATTATTTAATAAATTTAGTCAAGGCCTTAAGTTAAAAGCTACCATCTTTTATTTTCATTTCTAATATTCAGGAAAATATTGTTTAAGCTTCAAACAATCTATCCAAGTGTTGTTTATTGATACATAAACGCAGCAATAATATTGCATCATCTATAGCTTTGGGTGGTGTAAATATTAGGGAGTCAGAAGCTCTTGACGGCAACTTCGTCTGGCAAAAACTCTGAGAGGAAATAATTGCCACGATAAACTTTCACAAAAATCTGTCGTTCGGAGTCGACTTTAAACAAACAGTAGATCCCGCCACTCATGTATAAAATTATTAACATTAATTAATTAACACACACAAAACAAGTGTTGTGAGAAGTTAGGTCGTAATCCAGATTGAAGGGATTGACCTTATATTGTATGTATCTTTTACAAAAGTACTATTTGATACAACAAAGCACTTTTTCAGTTATAATTCAGTACCATTTCAAAATTATGATATGTAGAGCAAATTAAATACCTATCGAAAATTACATTTGGGTTCGGCAAGCGTTCTAATTGCTTTTCGTATTCTAAAAACGAACTTACTTTGCATGGACGCTGGGCCAACCGGGGCTAGAAACATCTACCTTTAGCATTATGTTGAACATGTTGCTAACCCATTAATAGTTGAAAAGCGCAAGACATAAAATATGTTATAATAAAAAGGTACTGAACGCGTCGATAGGGTGCTGTGGTGTTTTTGAAATGGAATAGTACTGAAAAAAGTACTAAAGTACTTAATTTTTCAACACTGCAACATATGCTAAAATGCATTGCATAATGCATTACGTTCCGTCGACATTTGACTAAACGGGACTTTTACGTTTCGAATCAACTGTTATTGTTTTGTATATGAGAAACATGTATAAGGCTAACGACTAACGTACGTGTATTAAGTATAAATAAATATTTTTTTTATAAAAGTACCATTTGATACAAAAAGATACTCTTTCAGTTATAGTTCGTACTATTTCAAAATTTAAATTTTGCAACACTGATTACAAACTACTTCTGAGTTGATCAAAAGTATTGTCACAATATAACGTATTGCTAAGCCTGGTTCACCCACAGGCTTCTGAAACATTCTGGGTTCGCACAAAATTTTTTTTATATGTAGTTTGACGTTTCACTCAGAGAGCGAGAGAAATTATTTTGTGCGAAAAAGCTGAGGAGTTTTGGAATGTCAAAATTTTGTTGTTTTTTAGTGTTTTGTTTTGATTATTAATTTTCTTATTCTGCGTTTTATATGTCAAAAGTATGTTTGTTTTTCTTAGAAATCATTTTCGAGTTTTCTTACATTCATGCAAGTTTTTAATTTTTAATATTTTTGAAAATTAATTTAAATCGAATAATGTCTAATGCATCACGTACGGCAATAATTTGCGAAAAAGATTCATGATAAATCAACGCAGATGGTAATAGTCAGAATATGTCAAAGCCAAAATATGTAATATTATACGACTGCAATGGAATTGTCCATACGAGCTTCTATAATTACTGTATTTTCATTTAATTTAATTTGTAGTAATCATTTTTATAAATTTTTTTAACATTTTTCTTTCTATTGTTATTCTTCTTGCTGTTTTTGACAAACCGGGTGCCCTTCTATGAATTCGCCTTTACATTTTCTTGCATTGTTGTACTCAAGGCGAATTGATTATAAGGTGACAGCGCCTCGGCAACAAATACAACAAGGCAAAAACAACATGCATTTTGTTTTTGTGAAGCTCCCGCACATTTGTCAAAATCAGCTGTCATTTGTAAATAAAAATTTGTAATAAATATCAACAAAAATATACATTTGTTGCGAAGAAAATTAAATTTTAAGTAAAAAGACTAAATAATTCTTGAAAAATATAAAAAAAATAAGAATTACGTATGTATATGAAAATTAAAACAAATAACTGTTGGAGATATGTACATATTTGGCTTTCATTTTATATATCCTGATGGAATCTCTCTCCGCCACATCACATATGTACATTATTCCGGAATGTATACGGAATTTCATTCATGAATTTCAGACAAAGCTGAAACATATGTTGAAGGGAAACAAATTCATCGTCACCATTTCACATACATTTTAGTGCCATAAATTTCACCCTTTCAATGTAAAACAATTTTGCTTATGTTTTTAACAAATTCAAATATTTTGACGCTGCTGATGCGAAAATTATAGGGCTATAAGTAAATATATATTTATGTTAATGTTATGTTAATTACATTTTAATTGGGTAGATTTGCTATCATTTCTGTACCAACTGTTGTACAAAAGTCTGTGGACAGTATGTTCTGCCATTCTAATAAAGGCATAACATCTTCATCGCTTACCGTAGTTTTCGATACATGCTCATACCTGTTTTAAAAGCTTGAAAAATCACTTGACTGCTGATGTGAATATGGTTCAGCTATTATATATGGTTCTCAATTATATATTAACTTACCCAGAATTTTCATCATTTGGTTTCAAAGGTTGTATGGAAGGCACTGCATTGGGCATTAAATATAATTTACTAACTGTAGTAATTATATATTCTGGAAGAAAGTGGCCAATTCAAATATGAGAGTTTGCAAAAAATGCATTTGGCGGACCTCGCTCCACTTAATTCTCATCAGTTCATCTTTAGGAATTTTAATAAAAGTGCTCTTTCCCAATTCCTTCTTTTTTTACAAATTGTACACCAACGCATTTCAGCCACAAATTTCTTACGAATTTGCACAAATTTTAATATTTTATAGGTTTTTTTTTTTAAAACTTTTCGTAATTTGCGCTGTTTAATTTCACCAATACGTATTTCTAGGTTTTGAAAAAATTTTTTCTGTAATTTGCGCTTTTTTATTTTACGCAACGAATTTTCAATTCCATTAAATTTAATGACAGCTAAGAAATGTAAACAAATTATGACAAACGTGCGGTTGCGGCGAAATACAGCGCAAAAGTCAGCTGTGCTTGTGCTGTCACCTTATTAGTTGCATCATGTTGCAGAGTTACGGTCACCTTCTAAGAATTCGCTTTGATTTGGTCCGAACCATTTTAGAAAAGGTTGCCACACCAGTTCTAAAGCCATAATATCCGACAGATTTCATGGAATCGCCACTACCTAAATATCTAACGATACAAAATTAAAAATATTTTTTTAATCATTTAGATTATTACTAACTTTAACGTTAAGGAAAGCCTCTCTGACGGAGTAATATATTCCTGTTTGCGAACAGGCATATCTTTTAGGTAAGGCTCCAATATTTGCAGAAGTTAATCGAAAGTCCCGGGGTCTATGCGATGAAAGTTTATAAATAAATCTACGTCATTTAAACACATTTCGGAAACTAGTGAGTGAAAATACCCTTTGGCTTTTCTTTGTTTCAAAAGTGGTCTTACAGCCGTCCTCTTGTTTATCTTTGATTTTCGTTTTTCATAAATATATTTTGCAAGTAATTTTACTTTGGTCACTTCAATAGCGAACAAGAGTAGCAAATGATTTATATCCATCGCAGAACAAGATGTTTTTATTCTTACCAAATAATTCACCACAAATATAATTAACTTTCTTAAGTTTAAGCACATATGTATTTACGTCATTTTCAATTAAGTATGGCATCACTGTTTTTACGAACAAAGTTTCTGAAATGGGTGAATAATTTTGCAGAAAACTCTCAGAAACAAGAAATTTCTCCGAACCAAAAATATTTCAGAAACGTGTGGGCGAACCAGCTTTAAGAAAAAAAAGAAGTATTGGCGGCAAAAATAAAAAAATTGGAGAAAAAGTTAAAATTGAATAATATTACATTAGGTAAGTTGTAATATTAAAGCAATTTACTATATAATTTCTACATTTTCTTTGTCCTTCAGATAAAAATTTAAGATGGAGTTATCAGAAGCTGTTGTCCTAAAGTTAATTTCTGAAATAAAAAAGCCAGGAAGGGAATGTTTGTATGATTTGAGCAACAGCTCTTATAAGAACAACCATATCAAACAAAATGTTTGGTCGGAAGTAGCAGAAGCAGTTGGAATTAGCAGTAAGTTCATTTATTTTTATAAAATCTTATCTTTAAAAATTTACATCTCAGGGTGGCCGCCCGAAAAATTTTATAACATATTAATATAAGTAGTATTATCGTGAAATCTATTGCTTGTCACCCAGATATTTATATTGAATATTCTGTTACGTTTTTTGCAATTAATAAAGAGAAACAAAAACTCCTTTCTTACCAAAGGAAATGAATGTCAAACGCACTGGAAAAGCTTGCGAAGACGCTATAAAACGGCAATAAATAAAAGTGACAGTAAGCGTTTGGAAATAAAAGGATTCTCCAAGCTGTTGCTAACCGAGATGGATTATTTCTTTAATTTCAACGAAGATAAAGAGTTTTTAAAGTGTTTCCACCAAAAGAAAAGGATGGAGTTAGATGAGACTGAAGAGGCTGAAGAGGAATATAAAGAGTCTATCAAAAAAAGGATGAAGTTAGATGAGGCTGAAGAGGAATATAAAGAGTCCCTCAAATCTTTAAATAGCCTTACAGCAGCTGTACTACAAGCTTCCAATTCAAAGCGGGACCCATTTTTTTCAGCACTAGAAGATGAGTTTGCAAGGGTTCCTGAGAATCGCAAAAGTGTACTAAAATTAAAATTAATGTCTTTGGTCATTGAAAACCAAGAATAAATTGTATAAAATTTGTTATTTATGTTTATTTAAAATATTTAGGTTTTTATGCTATTTATATATATATTATATTAAAAAAAAAAATAAATTTTAAAAACATTTAATTCTGAAGTGTTATAATACTTATATATATTATATATATACATATATATGATATAACCGAATACACACATAACCTGATAACCAGGTTATCGTGAACACGTCTAATGCATTTGGGTAAAGAAGTCTGTGTAAATATTTCTAACAATAATGGCGCCGTTGGATGCACGATTTGAATCTGTTCGATGAATTGATCGCAGTCCCTGCTTATCCGTTTCTCGCCACTGTCCTAAAATGACAACCCCTTCACTGGTTTCTCTGTCGAGAAGTTCGGCTTGTATGTATTTTGAAGACGCCCTATCACGCAGGAAGTTATGCAAGCAAATCGATGCTTTAACAATATTAATCGTCGTCTCTTGACTGGCAATCATTGGCTTTCTGTGTATACGAAACGACTTGGTAATATGCCAAATAAATTTTCCACCACACGCCTGGCTCTAGATAGCCATCTATTAAAATTGTCTTGCTCAGATGGTAAGTTTCCGATGTTGCGTCCAGGATAGGGTCGCATCAAGTTCGGCCGCAGCGGAATAGCTTCGTCACCCACAAATACAAACGGCGCCACTTCATTTGTACCGGGTCAATTTTTTGGAGGGGGAAGTTGCAAGTCCTCTGTATTATCTGAAATTGTGTTACCACTGTGTGTTAGCACTGTGGCCTAGTGCTCCAATGTCGACAAGTATAAATTTGTAGTCTGCAACAGCTACCGCCATTAGAATAATGCTATGCGAGTGCTTGTAATTAAATGTGAGAGAATTGGGATTTTGAAATGCCTTTATGCAAATAAATATATTGAAATTATTATAAAACAATAATGAAAATTTTAGTACCTGTAAACTCCAGCGATTGCGAAAACTTAAGGCAATGTCTTCCCACATTGCTCTTGATGGTTTGGAAAGACAAATTGCATTTTCTTCCATATTAAATTGATTATTTAACTTATAATATTACTGGTAGTTGACTTACCAATTCTAAAGCCATACTATCCGACAGATTTCATGGAATCGCCACTACCTAAATATCTAACGATACAAAATTAAAAATAATTTTTTTTGATCATTTAGATTATTACTAACCTTAACGTTAAGGAAAGCCTCTCTGGCGGAGTAATATATTCCTGTTTCTGAACAGGCATATCTTTTAGGTAAGGCTCCAATATTTGCAAAAGTTCATCGAAAGTCCCGGGGTCCATGCGATGAAAATTTATAAATGAATCTACGTCATTTAAAGGCATTTCGGAAACTAGTGAGTGAAAATACCCTTTGGCTTCTCTTTGTTTCAAAAGTGGTCTTACAGCCGTCCTCTTGTTTATCTTTGATTTTCGTTTTTCATAAATATATTTTGCAAGTAATTTTACTTTGGTCACTTCAAGGGCGAACAAGAGTAGCAAATGATTTATATCCATTTTATCCATCGCAGAACAAGATGTTTTTATTCTTACCAAATAATTGACCACAAATACTGTTTATTTTTTGTTATAAATATTAATTTTTTTATTTCGTTATTTTGACACAAATATAATTAACTTTCTTAAGATTATGCACATATGTATGTATTTACGTCATTTTCAATTAAATATGGCAGCACTGTTCTTACGAACAAAGTTTCTGAAATGGGTGAATTATTTTTCAGAAAACTCACAGTAAACAAGAAATTTCTTCGAACCAAAACTGTTTTAGAAACCTGTGTATTACCAGCCTTTAATGTCTTAATACTAAATTTGCCGCTAACAATTTAAAACATATTTCCCATTTGGGCGATTGTTATTGACACAAAAAGTGTATTGACACCACTTTTAAGAAATAAAAAAAATAACAAATCTACAAATTACTTTCGATAATGGCGCTTAAATTAATCGAATGATAGCGAATTTAAAAAAAGTGGGACTTTCTTACCAATGTTATAGAATATTTAAAATGTCTACTTTAACGGAAGGCTCAATAAAAGTAAGGAGCAAGCATTTGGACCTGGATTTAACTCTGTTGGGAGGTCAAAGTTTCAGGTAATATAATAACTTAAGTGTTTTCCGAGTTTCATAAAATAAATTGTTTTATTGCAACAACTTATAGATGGGAAAAACGTAAATTCAATGATCAATGCGAATGGTGTGGTGTTGCCTATGGATGTTATTGGATATTGAAGCAAGATGAGGATAATTTGTTTTATAAAGTTTACTTTTCCAACGAGCCATGTGAACTGGAGAAACGAGATCAGGAGTTTTATAATGACCTGTTACGCCATTATTTTCGTTTAGATTTTGATATTGAAGAGCATGTTAAATCTTGGGGACAGTCGCATCAACACTTTAAAAAATTGATGCCAAATATGAAAGCAGTACGTGTATTGAAACAAGAGCCTTTGGAAAATATTTTATCATTCATTTGTAGCCAAAATAATAATATTAAAAGGTACATTCAGTTCTCTAATTTAAAATTCTTTATACTACATTTGTTTGTTAATTTTAAACAGAATTTCCACGATGATTCAATGGCTGTGCATGAAATACGGGAAAAAGATTGGGAACTTTAACTCAAGTGATGCTTATAGTTTTCCCACTTTGGATTCGTTAAATAAAGCTCGAGATGAGGTAAGAAGACTTATTTTGAATTGAAAATTAATATCTACTTGGCTATAATTTCACCTTTGGTAAACCGCATTAAGTCTGGGTAGTAGGAAGCATAGTCTGGCTTCTGGCTTCTAAACTCCTGTAGATTGAGAGCCTATGTATCTGCTACATATGAACCAACATCTACGAGTTTTTACAATCCTTCACTCAAAATTTTTTCAGTCCAGTGTTAACCCTTACTAGCCCAATGCCATATTTACATATTGGGTCTAATGGGACATATATGACGCCATAAACCATTTCATTACTTTTATCACTATTATTCTTGCCATATTTAACGGTGACGCCGTGTCCTTTCTGTACGCTTTTTTTCGCTTGTTATCGATGTTCTGTATTCTTTTACTGTTTTATTTTGTACATACACTTTTGTGTTATTCGAATATAAATTCAGTCTTGTTTTGATTTTCTCTTCGTATGAAAAATAGCTGGATCTGGTGGGAAGTAAACTTGAAATACCTCCGGACCATTAAGGGTTGAATCTATAATTATATAACCTAGTTGAATATTTGTATTTCTTAGTAAAGAAAACGGGCATTTCATATCTTAGGCAGCAAACGTGTCTCCGAATTATCCGTGTTATTTTTCTTATATTTGCTGTAGACGTGTTATTTGAATCACAGCCATATCATTTGATATCGTGTTTTTTATTGCGATATGAGCACATTGGCCTTTAAGACCAGTTTAGACGATAAGAGTTTTACTGATGTAAAGTCAAAAAATATTACAGAATGCCATCCGTATTTTAAAAATGATCGTAAAAATAATACGACAGATTTTTCTTAAATAAATGAAAACAGGTTACGGTTGCCAAATTTTCATCCTTATTTTCTATCAAAGCCTTACGTTCTCATTACATATTGATTTCACACGATATTCTCCGCTCTCTTCTACCCAAAAACTAGACACGTTGTTCTACTTGTGTGACAGTCTAATTCATTTTTACGCCTTGTAACGAATGGTTTGTAAACTAGTAAATCTGTTATATTATGTTAGATTTGAATTAAAAAAAGGTCGAATTTGCAACGAAACATGTATAAATTTAACAAAACTTAAAATATTTAACTAGAAGTATATCTTTTAGTTGGAATCACTATTACGTGCAGCTAAATTTGGATACCGGGCAAAATTTATCGCTCAAACCGTTCAAAAAATAAATGAGTTCGGTGGCACGACTTGGTTTCAAAACCTACGCTTACTTCCTTATCAGGAGGCGCGTCAGGAACTAGTTAAGCTTCCAGGAATTGGTTTTAAAGTTGCTGATTGCATATGCTTAATGTCTCTTGACCATATGGAGTCGGTTCCAATTGATACTCACATTTTTAAAATAGCCCAAACTATTTATATGCCGCAGCTAGCTGGAACTAAAGCTGTTACCCCAAAAATTTATGATGAAATTGCTGAACATTTTCGTAAAATCTATGGACCATATGCTGGATGGGCTCAGGCGGTAAGTGAAATAATATTTAATAGTATTGCAATAGAGTGCAATAATTTTGTTATAGGTACCTTAAAGGGTTAAATTCTGCCAAGGTTTCCAAAATATTTTTTAATTTTTAATGAAACATGCCAATAATTTAATTTAGTTCAATGAAATCAAGTATTTTTTTTTTGTAATTTTATTTTTAATAAACAATGACATAAAAATGTTAAAATTAATTTGATTGTTTTTGTAGATAATTCATCATTTTATCTGGTAAAAATACTTCTTATTTAAAAATAGTTTTAAATATTTCTTTAAATCGGTCTTAAAATGAAATGTGATTCCTGTGGCAACAATTTAGTTTGTCACTGTACATATATCCACTCGTATTTAATATTATTATTTGATTCATTAATTTGTTTAATTGTTTAATTCATTGTATTATATTTAAAATAACATATACGCTTACTTCATCCCTAATTGTATGTGTTATAACTGAGTTTATATTTTTAAAATATTGATATAAATTACTTTTTACAGGTTTTATTTTGTTCTGAACTTCAACAATTTCAAACTAAAGGCGACGAGTTTCAAGAACCAATGAAATCTAAGAAAAAACGTTGCAAATAATCAGAATTATGCAAGTAGGTAAACTTTTTTGTTTATTTTATTTTTTATTTTGTAAAATTTACATTTATAAAAACTAAATATAAAAATATGAATTTTATTAACATTTAATGTTTTTAAAAAAACAACAAAGTCACAAATAAAATTATTGTTTAAGTTATGTTTTCCGCTTTCTTTACTACAATAGAAATATGCGATATTAGAATTAAATTCATTTTTAACATAAAAAAGCTTATACAAGGATAACTTACTTATTCCATGCTAAAATGTTTGTATTAGTTTATATTCTGCTTAGCATTTAATAAGTAAAGCAAAATTGTTGCGATCAGTCAAAATCTCTGATCTATTTAGAATTTTTCTGCCCTATTGAGAAAGTATCCGACAATAAGATCCTTTTTCATGGGATTGAAAATTTCAATTTATCCATCACCATGTTGAGTTTGATCCTCTTCAGCATTCTCCATTAGTTTTTCAATTGTTTGTACCTTAATTGTGAATAAACAATCTTTATTTATATTCATATTAATTAGTTTAAAATAATTAGTATCTTACTTTGAACTTTCTTTGCTTTGAATCTTTGCTTGTGTCATTTTCTTGTGGACTATCGGACTCATCGGTTGTTTTAATAAAAGACGAATAGAATGAAGAAAAACTTGAGCCATCCATATCGTCACTGTTGCCATTGCTGTCTGTGTTGCGCTATTTTCGTATCAAATAAATAAGTAACTTGTTAATATATTGTATTGTTTAATATGATATATAACAATTTTAGATATTTCTGTTTTATTTTTACTTTTAAACTATTTGCATTGTGTTGATCTGATATATAATCACCCATAACGGATGCGATAGGCGAATCTGCGATACCTTTTTTCGATGAATCAGATGGTGCCTGCATAAATCAAAAAGTAAAAGTGATCAAACATAAATTTTTTATCTCTTAAAAAATATAAATTGTTATAATCAGTTCTGTTTAAGTATTATGTTGTTTTAAATAATAAATATTTTACATAATCAAAATATACACATAAAAACGTTAATACAAATTACAATATCTTTCAAACAAAATCGGTTTCTCCGTGATATCTATGATACATATTTAATTTTTTCATTTATTTTCATTTCATTTATCAACAGACAATCCCAACTAACATAGTTGGATGTTTATTAGTTAATATACAGTATTTCCCGGAAATAAACACCCAGGATATAATAATTTCCCGCTTAGTAGCACTGAAAATTTTGCAATTTTGATTTTTGCTTTAAAATATATAGAAACAATTTCGACATATGCATCCCGCTTCCCTGTTTGCACTGCATACTCTTAATTTACTTGAAAAAATGTCGTTTATATGCACCCGCTTTTTGACAACTTTCATTCCAAAATTGGCCCTGTAGACTAGCTCCACCGTTCGTTCAATTAAACGTTTCTGGATTTCTTTTTATGGAGATATGTTAAGTAGTCGGGTTATGCTGATAAAAAAGCTACCCTTGAGCCATTTATTGCAAAAATTTGTAAAAAATGGAACAGCACAATCCAATTCCATAGAATATTCTTTACGGTTTCATCCTTTAATGGCACTATCTCCCATCCAGAAGACGTAACCAACTTAGGCAATGCAATCCCAGATAATTGATTCCTCAACCAATGTTCGCCTTTCGTAATTTGTAAAGTTCTTCTACTAATCTGGCCGACTCAACGACCTGATTCTCTGTCTGCACTGTCTGTTACTGCTACAATAGGGCTCTTGACTATGTCTCTAAACTCTGCTGCCATTTCCTTCAGGAATTTAAGATTACAACTTTGGTCGCCATACCGAGTTGTAGTAAATAACCAAGACGAATGTGAAGTCAGTGCTGCCGAAGAGACAAATAGAATTCTATCAACTTGAATGACACGTGGCTGTATGATCTCAGGTGCAAGATTTCGATACAAGAATTCCCCTGCAAGAATTTTTGAAAGTGCTTATAACCGGAGAATACCGTATTCATACACGTGTTTAGTAGTGTCTGAAGTTACTGCGTGAATGTTAATAACCTGGAAAATAACTGAGACAGATAAAAGGCCTGTTATAGGTGAAAACTTAATTAATAAATGAATTAAAAAAATCATAACTTGAAAACTTCAAATCATAACTTGAATGAACTTCAATAATATCTCCGGCAACAGGGACAATAAACGAAATTTGCATTTTAAGTTGTCTAGCCACTTCAAATGACCATTCTGAACAGTTTCCCAATCATATCACTTCTTTTAAACTCCAGATAAGGAATAAAATTATATTTTGTGCGGATCTTGAAAGGTTATTTGCTGCAAAAAGAATGCCTCTTAACATAATTGCCGTTTTAAGCAATACAAAAAGCGCCACAAAGAACTTATTGAATCTCGCAGAAACGGAATAATAAATGGTTTGTCGTATTGAAGCCTTTTATGTGAAACTTCATTGGCGGTTGGAGCAGGCAACCGTCAATATACATATTAATTTGTAAAATATTGTTAAACAAATTTCTAATACAACAAATTTACCATATTTGAACCAGGTTCCGCTTTCACCGACGTCGCTTGTGAGGATGGCCTCTGCAATTGTGAAGGTGTTATAGAATGAAAGGCACCCTGTTGTTGAGTCTTTGTAGTTGTAGGAGCCACCGTTAGTGTTTGAGCCTAAACAAGTAATAAAGTTGTCACATTGTAAACAATTTAAATTTATTGAATTTTTCTTAATTAATTACCGTTTTAAAATCAACCGTTGAACATGACTGTTCGGCTGTCATGTTAATTGTGCTTGCAACATTTGAAAATGATACCGGCTGATACATCATGGCAGCAGCAGCAGGATGAGTATAGAACAATGAAGGATATGGGTACATAACACTAGCCATATATTGAAGAGGCAGTGCTTGATTTGAGGTACTCGGCATATCTGGGGGCGGTCGTTTTTGAACTTGATTAGCAGCAGCTACAGCTGCGGCAGTGGCGGGTATATAATAAATCGTCGGAAGAAGACTGTGTTGCGGGGTCAAACTGCTTTGTGTGATTTGTGCTGTGTGCGCGGTAGGTGTTGTAAGGCCAACGGAAAACGGTGGCCATAAATTCACGTTGCGTGAACACGATAAGCCTCCTGCATAAGGTACTGTTAATGTATTACCTCCTAATGTTGTTTGAAGATTACTAAAGACCTTGTTGCTGACAGTAGCTTGATTTAGATGATCGGCATAGTCACGTTGTATATCCATAATATTTGTATGTTGTTGTTTTGGCTTATTTGCATCACCCTCCCAAGAATGAGATCCTACTCGTTTAATTCCGTGCCCTGGACCACTGTATTCCATTATTTTTTCGGTATTCTTTTTATTTTTTTCACCACTTCGTCCACGAGATTCGCGATGTTTTTTCAGCATAAACTTTTCCATTTCATCATTGTGTTTATTTAATAGAGATTCTGTCAAAGTTACCATGGGAACACTCCCCGAGGAAGTACCCGTGCCGGTATTGCTTGTGTTAGTGACACTGCCCATATTAAGATTACTGCCAGATGTAAAATTTCCTGACGAACCACTGCCACCACTACCCTCAAAGCACTGAACCGGGCTTAATGTACTTCGTGCATCAGCTGGCACACTGTAAGTTTGCTCCATTTTTATGGGATCAAACTCTACTGGTGCTGTTACTGGCTTACTATTAAAAAACCGCTGCAAATTTTCATTGTAATTGAGCTGGTTGTAGGACGGCGGTGTCTCCGTTGAACTTTTACTGTCATAATAGTCATGATGGGGAGATATTTCTCCCAACATTACGGAATCTCTCTCAGAAACTGTCAGTTCATTTTCATTGGGCAGTTCTAGTTTCAAATCAGTACGTGAAACTTCATCCATTAAGGTTTCCATAAAGGAAGCAAGTGCTTGACACCTTCTAGAGACCTCTTGCTTTACAGTATCTGAAGGCCTAGAAACAGTTTCCGCTAAAAGTTTTACAATATCTTCTTTAATATGACCAATTCGTGTTTGAGAATCTTCTGATAGCTTAGATTTAGTATTTGGTGGGGGTTCAAATACGTTGACATTTTTCGGACCTGTTTTTAGGGGGTAAAATACACATGATATAATGGTCTGCTGTAACACAATAAAACATTGAATCAAACCTTGAAATACGCGGTGATGTCCAATGACAAATTCCAGTTTTCTAGACCAGGGATTTACAAAACTCGTCCATTCGGTTCCAAGAAGCACATAACAACCGTTTTGTATAAGAAAACGATAGGGTTTGCTGCAAAATGATGCACCAGCCGTTTGTCCTTTTTTCATAACAGTCTCATAGATTTCTTTTAAAACAATAAGATCTTCGTGATGATAAAAATCAAGTATAGAACGTCCTATGAGATCCTGCGGTAAGTAGCCCAATGCCGATACGGCTGCACTATCTACATGCGAAATTATACCAGTTGCCGTATGGCGTATTGTAAATTTCGCACTTTTTTGCGACAGTAACTCATCTGATACTAAATATAAAAGAAAATTATTTATAATTATTTAGAATATATGTTTAAAAGAAAAAGATACATGCCTTTGTACGCACTTTTGATTGGAGTAGCACAAATAACCAGCAACATATTGGTGCCGCTGGGTAGATGGTTATCAGATCTTGCTTCTTCGGGTGCTTCGCGGAATGTTAAGCCCAAACGAAATGGTTCGTAATTAACTGAACGCCCAATGACACCATATCCACCAGATTTTAGACCTCGATATCGTCTTAGCATAACACAAAATGTACTACGTGCGTCTTTTGGCATGCTATTTCGTGATTCTGCGATAGGAATTCCAGTTGTTATTTGACTAGCAAATGTAGCACGATCCTTTGTATGAACAAAGTCAATAAATGAGCGCCCTAGCCACATGTCTCGGGGAAAACCCAATACATCAGTAATACTAGGTGTTGTGTAAAGAACGATGCCGTCATGCATAGAAATAACACAACAAAAGCTTTCCTATTTGAGAAAAGTTCAGTAAATATTAAATTATTTGCAGTTTTTAAAATCATTTAACCTCTTTAAGTTTTTCAGTTTTTCCTGATGACTCTAACTTGCCAGGCGCCGATTCACAGGTTTTCTCAGACTTGACGCCTTGCTGTGTTGAAGCTGCGTAATAGAAAGGGTGTGTATTACACAGGATAATTGTTTGATAATATATTTTATTTACCTGATAATGGAGATGGTGTAGGAAACTGTAATAAAGATTTCTCCGATTTATGTTCACTAGATTCTTTCTCTAAGTTTTCTTTGTTATCTTTTTGCCTACTGCTTTGTGCTATTCAAATAAAATAATATTATATGAATAAAATATGCATCCTGGTTACTTTTATTTAAATAAAAGTTAAAATACTTACTCATTGTTATATCATTAATATCAGTTTCCACCTCATCTTGAACTTCACTTGTTTTAGCGATATCTTCCTGATTTTCTAAAGCATTTGTCGTAGTACTAATGGAACATTTAAGTTTCTTCTTTTTGCGAGATTTATCCTTTCCTCTCTTATTGAGATGTATTTCACTGCTAATAATACAATAAGAGACAATTTTAAGATATTCTTTTTTAAGATACTAACGCAAAACCAACCTGCTAGTTTGAGTTGATGGCTTACCACCATAGCCACTACTTCCAGAAGAATGACTTCCACTTAGACGAGATTTTGAACTTCCACTGCAAAATATTAATATGATTTTTTTTTCATTTAAGGTTTCGAATAGTTTTGTTTTTAAAATATAATTATTCCCATTCCCATTCCCATCGTTATTATTTTTTTCCACCGAGTATTTCCGTTTTCCCAAACAGTGAAAACGTAAAGAATTTTCGTTTGAAAAGAAACACCCATACTATCAAAATAGTTGTCATATAGTAGTTGCCAGTCTGTTTGGCTAAATCAACGTCTATGGACATATTCAATAACACGTGCAAATAATAATATACATACATATATGTATATATAATTGGTCATTATAACCCTTTGGTTAGGATTACGACCTAGTTTCTCGCACCACTTATGTTGGGTATCAAAATGAATGTTCTATCTGGCCATAATTTTAAATAATTTAAAATAAAGCCCATTTCTGGATGAATGGGTACGTAAACAAACAAAATTGTCGATACCAACCCTCATGAGATCCAAGAGCGTCCAATGATTTTCAAAAGAGTTACTGTTTGATCTAGATTTTGGGCGAGCGTCATTGGTTAATAGTAACGGCTATTACTGTCCTATAGGTCAATGATTATCAACTACCTTGGATGATCTGGACACCAGATCACCAGTACAACTGGTTATCCTTCACAAACCATTTGGAGGATGGTCACACAAAGATTATGCGAACTGGCCACAGTTATCGAGCAATTTGACCTGTTTAGACATTTTCTTGTGGGGTTTTCTTAAGTAACAGGTGTATGCGAATAAATCTCAGAACACAGTGATCCTCAAACCTTGGTTAAGTACAGTTCCAAGTACATGTTTTTGTTAAAACCTTTTAAAATCTTTTGATACGTACTAAAGTACTAATCATGATAGTGTTTTTCTAATAAAAGTTTGTCATGGGATTCCTTCATATTGTTTTTTATTGTTAAAAATATTAAGCCGAAAAAGGGAATATAATAATTTTAAGGGCCATTATTACAACTTGCCGTTAAACTTGGGTTTAGTTAAAGGTAACTTTAGCTAGAGGGAATTGTAAAGTTACCTTTAACTTATTTTCGTTATTACAACTTACGGATAAAATAAAGTTCATTTTTTCAAAAATATGGCAGTGGCGGAGCAATGTCGATAACACGACGGGCTTCTTTTTTTGTTGTATTTGCTCACTTTGTTTATATTTGAAGTTGGTGTATTGAAAATAATATATATGTATGGCAAGTTCAAACATAAACTTAACTTTAAAAGTTACCAGTAGGATCTTCCCTTTAGCTTAACGCTCAGTTCTCCACTTCTAATAATGAAAAACAATTTATCTGCCCGTTAAAATCCTCCCTTTAGTTGACGGCAAGTTGTAATAATGGCCCTAATACATACATATATTTTGGAGATGAAGACTGTTCTATAAATTGTCTAGATACAAAGCGTTCTTAATAGTACCGTCAGTAAATCTCAGTTCAAATATATCATTTGCAACTACTATGCATAATTGTACCATGACAGATCCGTTTCTATGTTTTATTGTTGGGCATATATTTTGTTGACAATTTTGGCCTACGGTCTCTTCCAAAAATCGTACATCCTCTGTGAGTACTACTCCTTCCCACACTCTTAATGGTGGTTAGGCGCTTTCCCCTTGCAACTCATTTCTTTAGATTTTTTCATAGATCTGCAAATGGTTTGGTCGGAAGAACTTATCTCCAAGATCAGTTTTTAATTTACGATTTATTTCGACTACACTTTGCATAGGATTTTGCCAAGTCGAATAACTATGCTTTCTACTCGATTGTCTAAAATACGAGGACGACAAGAACGTGGCGGACTTTCATAATTTTCTCTTTCGTTGAATTGTAATCGTTTGCCTTTTTTTAAATACAATATTTTTTCAATTTCATTTAGGAAAATGTCTTAATTTAATTACGTTTTTCTGAATCATAGCATTTGTTGTTTGCAATTGCATATTCAAACATACATAAATTCAATTTTAAATTCATTCTATTTACCTTCTTTGCGATTGGCTATTACTGCAACTATTTGAATAGGCAGAATCCGATACTTTAGTATTGTGGGTTGACTCAGTTGATTCGCCTTCCATTGTAGGTAGTGTAAGTTCCCTTTGTGTATGTTGTTAATGTGCCAAATTTACTGCGTAAGGACTAATTTAAAATCCTTTATTTATGGCCTTCTTAATAAGCTGTTCCGTAGGTTTCAACACGTTAACCTGTTCCTGCAAAAAAAAAAAAAATAAAAAAATGAATAATAATTATACCACAAGTAGCTTAACCACAATTTTAGGTGAGATGTGATTTGCCTACCAAACTCTCTTAAAGCTTAATAGTCTTTCACCTTCTTTCATTTCGAAAAACAGTTGCGTAGGCACTAAATGTCAAACAAAAATCCTAAACTTATGTTCAAGAATTTACTTATCATGTGTGTAACTATGATCATTGCCCTTATTGTGTTACGTTATTGTGATGACGAATTGATTTGCGACACGTTTCTATTAATTTGTACGTTTAACTATGACGCAGGATATAAATATGTCCACAGAGAAAGTGAACCAATCAAAATAAATTGTTGGTGTAAACAATTCAATTTTTTCTCGAAAACACCAAAAATTCAGCTTTAAATGTATATATTGCCTGCAGTCTACGAAATTATAATGAAAAAATGTCGGGTTATTGTAAATGATTTGATTTAAGAAATTAATTTATTGCCTCAATCTATAAAATATTTGTTGAAAAACAAACATACATCTATAGTTACAGATTTAAGGAAATTATTCTTAAGCAAAATTGTTGTGATAAAAGAGAAAAATGTAATGTAATGTTATGGCATGAATTCCCCTCAATTTTGATGAGTAGGATGCAACAGTGAGCACGTGGAACAACATGTTATATTCTGACCAAAACGAAGATTGTTTGGTTGAGATGGATAATTGTATTTACGCAATCCTCCAAATAGAAATGGAAATGTGTTGAAATATTTACATTAAACCCACTAACTAGTTGATTGGTCTGTGAAGTAAACATTTTGCCTAATTGAGAATATTTATCATTGTTATAATTGCGTAACAGATGTTGAAGTGGGAAAATTAATCCACATACACGTGCCAATACATATTCGTCCTTGTCATTTAACTGAAAATATCATCACTATAAGGGAAAACAACAATAAAATTCAAAGAAGTCGATTGGATGACGTTTACAGTAACTGGAGTTATTTGTATCCATTGCAGAGTTCTTAAACATTTGAGAGTGTAAGCTATTGAAATACATATTATTTCGCTTTCATTTCTTATCTTCTTATTGTGCCTCTTTTTTCAGTATCATAAATCAGGCTTTTATAGCTAAGCAAGTGATTAGACTTTTGTAACATGTCTCTGAATATCTTCCTTGCCTTGATGTCGGCTCTCGACACAGAATTCAAACTCTCAAAGAACGCCCTGCCAAGGGTTCTCAACCTCAATCTACCAAGGGCTGGGCAGTTACAGAGGAGGTGTTCGATAGTCTCCAACTCCTCCTCATCGCAACATGCTCTGCAATAGTCCGGCTGGGATCTGTTCCAGATTCCCGTCAGCGACCTAATCTCGCAGTGCCCCGTGATAAAACCGACAACCAACTTTAAGCTGACCTTATCCAAGCTCAGCAGCCAACCTGTTCTCCTATTGTCCACAGCAGGCCGTAGACATCTAGAGACAAAACAACCCGATCCGTTCCCCCAACGCCTCTGCTCTTCCTCCCTGACCTATCCATTGATGAGGCCGTAGAGGTGACAGACCGAGGGTCAGGACCAACTATCAAATCGCCTCCAGAAAGCGAACCTAACGTAGCGAGGGCATCCGCCGTCTCAATGCCCAGTATTCCGCTATGACCCGGAACCCAGCACAGACGGATACGGTCTAGTCCAAAAGTCCTCAACGACTCCTTGCACTCGCGAACGAGCCGTGATTTGCACCAGACCGACGCAGTGGCCCTAAAGGCAGCCTGACTTTCAACGAAGATCATATAAGATTCCAAATCCGAAGCTTTGCCGAAGTATAGTAATGTATTATTCATAATACTGGTGATGCTAAGTCTTCAAACGAAGGATATTCTTAGATGCTGTCTTGTGCTTAACTTGAAAAACATTACCTCGAAAGAAAATACGTCATAATTTAATACTTTTTTGAAATGCGGAAGCCAAAAAATGTTTACTTAAAGGATATGAGACCTAAGTGGCTTATGGGTAGCGCAGAACACAGGAACCAGATTTTAAATATAAATTGAATAAAATTTACAAACGTATTGAACTAATATGGATAATAAACATAACGAACTAATATAGAAATTACATTTAACTGTTTAAACTTTTCTAAAAGAACTTTTTCTGCCTGCTTAATTATTTTCCAGCATTGACGAGTATACTCGACGTAACATAATAAAATGTTTCTGCCTAAAAGTCAAACGTTTTGAATTTCTTTTTAGAGATTATATATTTTCATTCGTTATTTATTTATAAAGTGATTTCCCCAGAATTTGTTATTTCAATAATACAAGCTATTGTTAGTTCAATAGCCAAACTAACAAATATTCTAAAATGTAAATTTTTTAAAAAACCTTTATACGATCTTTCTCATGGAGAGAAATTCCAGCAGATTCGTTAAATAATAATATGAATCTGATTTTTTCTTCAAGACGAGTAAACTTGATATTATGTGAAAAAGTTTCGTTTTGCTCTGACGAGTATATTCGACATAAATAGTTAAAGTTTTAAAAACTTTAAAATATAGCAAGCAATATTTAAGTACGTAGTAGTTATAGAAGTATTTACATTTTTTTTATAAAATATCTATAAAATATAGTTCAATATTTCTTGAAATGTCGTATCTGAACGCTTTTACATAGGTTATCTATATAATTGGCACCTTTAAGTTAATGCTATTCGTTTGAGAAACCAACTTCCATCAGAAATTCAACTAAAAAGCAAAGCAATGCAATTTAAGACTGCAATTATAGCACACTTCTTAGGGGGATAAAATTCTTTTTCATGGCAATTATAAATGTAACGAATGTAATTTTTCTCTTGGTTTCGATTTTCTCTATTTGTATGGAAAAAAGAAAAAAAATAAAAATGTTGAGTTTATCTGCTTCAATCAATAAAGTGCATCGAGACCAATTTTCTTTGAAAGTAAAATCGAGTTTCTACTGTATGTGTTTCGATAGAAAAACTTATTTCCTAAAAATATAGTTTTTCAAAAAATAAATTTACTTATTTACAGTGAACTTTGATATAAAGATTTAGCAAGAGAGTAATGCAGAGAAATTTTTGTCAAAGCAAAAGCTTTTGTTATGTGTCATACGTACAACCGTAGTATTCACGTGCAAAAACATTCGTGCTGTTGCTATCGCTGCCGCAGACTACTAAATTGCAGTCAATGTTATGACAACACTTATTAAGGCCGACAACCATTCCAACAAACAATGCATGTACATATACAACGTACGTATATAAATGTATGAAAAATTTTCATTGTTTCATGCTATGCATACATATACAAACATGTACATACATATGTGCATATATAGATTAGAGTAATAATAATAATAATTAAATCGATGAGTTTAAGCACATTTTCTGATCATATTTTATTTTTGCATTTTTCTTTTGTTTTGTTTTTGTTTTTAATTTACATTTAGTGAGTGGGAGCAATAAGCATGTACGAGCCCCTTATAACATGTGGATAGGCATGCTTATTGTGTGTGTGTGTTATAATGAACTTAAGGAAGTTGTAGTCACGTTAATTGGAAATAAAATTTCTTGTGTTTCAGTGCTTTTGCAATTTGAAAAACTTTTTTTGCAGTTTTGAAAGCACTTTTTTTTTAAATTGTTCTCATATTTAGAGTCACAGAAAAAACACAATTGTACATCGGGAAAAAGTCCACATACAGCGGTGTATGTAGACTTTTATCTTTGACTGTATATGCGATTTATTTGTTTTTTTTTAAATAATTCCAATATAATAAAAAAACTGTTTACATATAAAGTGCATTACTTTTGGAAAATTTTTTAGTATTGCATACTAAGTCGTATGCAATTTTTATTCTATGAATTTTAATGTACATATGTATGTATACAGTGTTCAACATACACACAGTTACTAAATTATACATACGGTTAAAAAATTTCAGAAATTTTTTAACTAATCCGTTTTCGTTGAAAATCTTTATAGTTTCCTTGATGATAAGACGGTCTTTTGCATTGGTTAAAAAATTTCTGAAATTGAACTGAATTGTGGCAAGGTATGCATCCGATTTACAAATTTCACAAATTTCTGAACCAATGCAAAAGACCGTCTTAAAATCGATGAAAGATGTCAGACAATTATAAATATTTTCAACGAAAACGACCGTCAATTACAAAGATTTTCAACGAAAACAGATTAGTTGAAAAATTTCTGAAATTTGTTATCCGTATGTATACTTTTGTGGCTGAGTGTAAGTCTGGGTGCTGTAATTACGTAGACATTTTAATGAATTATAAGTAGGAATTTTGTAAAAATAATTGATTTAAGGAATACTTTCTGACCCTATATTTTTATGCTGCAAAAGTGTAGATGTCCCAAAGAAGAAAAGAGAGTAAAATTTAAAATTCAAAGGCTCTGTGTGGGCTGAGTTCAAAGAACTTGTGTGAAATAGTTTTTCTAATGCTCTGTTGATACGTGCCGGCACCGGGTGTGGGCAATTTGGCACTTTGGCATTTGGAAACAATGAGTAAGAGTAAGTAATGTTTAAATACACTCACTTAAACATTTAAAGAAACTAAAATGCGGAAAAATTAGGAACTTGTAATGATTATTACTTCCAACAGGGCAATAATCCTAAGCATACTGCTGCTAAAGCGAATATGTAATTTTTCTGTCAATACTTTTCCATAAACTCCCGAAATGACTCTTATCAGAAGTGAGGCCTCGTTTCAAACCAGAGGTCAAGACATCAACAAAAACAAAATACGAAAAATATTTCTTCGGCGGCTTCGCTGTAGATTTCTGGTATAAACTCAGCGAGTAAATAAAATCACCATCAAAAGTTGCTCAAAAATCTGTCGTTCGGAGTTGACTTTAAATTATGGGACCATAATAATTAAAGGATTTTCTATCCGAATCATACTAATTTTATTTTGGTTGGATACCTTTCCAACTTTAATTCGTTTCAACACTCAGATGGTAATGGTGGGAGTATACATTTTTCTGCAGTAGTCCGTAACACCACTTTACAAATGCAAGATTTTATACGCCCGTATTTTAAAAGATTTTCTATGCATGAGAATGATATTCTGGTGTCATATTTTGTTAGTAACGGATACCGGTATAGTATTGTTGAGGGAGACTAGGGAATATGATCTCTGCCTACGACTCTTTTCAATGTTCTAGGTAGAAAATAAGATAGAAATGAAGTTCTAAAGTGTTTAGCCTTGGTATTAGTTTCTTTTCCTCTTTTGGAGATTAAGACAATCTTATAACCTGTTCAATTTGAAGTGGATGTAGGGTGGGTACGATTATTAAAAGGGAATACATCATAAGATTATTACAGTAATCCTTCTATTTACGTCGCAGTTGGTTCCAAAAAAAGGCGACGTAACTCGAATGACGACGCAAATTGAAGTTAGAGGGAACAAAAAATATGACGACGTAAATCGAAATAACGTAAATCGAGGCGACATGAATCGAAGGATTACTGTAATGTTCATCTATAAGTCTGCTGGTATAAATAATATGAAATAGAATATTTAATACGTCATATTTTTGAGTATCTTGATGCTAAAGACAGCTTAGAAAGTACCTTCTCTGTGTCTTTACCACTACTGGACTAAAAACGACTTATTCATTACTTTTTATAAATAATAAATATATCTTCTAATATGCTATGCAATTCAGAAAACTTTTCAAAATGTAGAAAAGGCAACATTTTTAACTTGAACTTGAACTAAAAATCATTAATAATATTAAGCACTTCGTGCGAGTTCACCAAATATTACATAGAATTTTCTTCAACTCTTCATATAACATTTCGCAGAGGAAATTTAAGTGGTTGTTTTCTTCAGTCTTTTTTCAACTGAGAAATTAAGCCTGTCATACTATTCGATTTATGGAACTCTATTCTGAATTTTGGTGAATTGATTGACTAAAATGTTGGTCTTAACGGCCCAGTTTAGTCATTTTATTAAAAGTTGAGATCGAATTAAAATTCTTTTCCATCAATTTTTTATTAGCCTGAAGCCCTAAATACTTCAAACCTTATTAATGAAATACAACATTTTTTGATCAATAAGTCCGTTACTTTTTTAATTAATATGCATGTTTTTTGAAAAAAATTTCTTTTTAATTTTTCAACAGAGACTCCTTGGAACACCATTCACTTTGATCAATATTGCTCCAACTCAATTTTTTACAAAATTGTTTTGTTTGTGAGATAACTTTGTCTTTTTTTAAGTTTGAAAACTTAATAGATTAAATCCAAAATTCATGGACTTATTGAACCACGTCCAACATTGAATAAATATGCCAAATATGAATTTTTTACTCTTGTTACTATGCCATGCAATAAAGGGAATAAGGGCGTTATTTCAATTTGACTCAATATTGCTTGAAGGTGAGCAAATAAATCTTATTGAATACTCTTTATATTGTAAAAGGCTTATGAACTTAATTTCAGCATAGATTGACGTCAAAACGCATTAACAGTAGTTGGAAAAGCCTATCAGAGTTGAGTCACGGATGCTGAATGCACGTTTCCGAGCAGAACTGTATTTTCGAAACGTTTTAAATTTTATGACAAACGCATCGTACACTCGTACAAAATAGTTCAATTCAAATCGGTAGGATGTAGGCATACGAAAGCAATCAGTCTCTTGAAGGTGAATCATTAAATTGAGGAGAAAATGCCAAAAATTTTAGGCTTCTAAAAAGCGATCCTGTACGTAAGAGGGTTAATTGAATTTTGTTTTACAACAATTGGCATTTTAATTGCATTTTGTACATTTCAATCTCGTTCAATTTCCTTTCGAAAGCTTTTATAATGCATATGTACTGATTGAAAAATTTTTAAAAGTATGCTTCGAAAAAATGTAGTCAATACTGGCAAACAGTCAATATTGTTTGTTTGTTTTATTTTTAAATCGTAACTAAAATTGCTTCTGAAGTTTTTTTAATCAAATAATCTGTGGAACAGCAGACTTAAAACAATAAACCTAAAGAAATCCATTCTGAAATACTATCTGTTGAAGTAATTTCGTTTGAATATGAAATGGTTTTTATAATGAAATACTTACTCTTCAATCTTTTATTATGATATTTTATTTTGTAAGTTTATTTTTATTTAATTTAAATTATTTAATTGCATTAGATATGTATAACATATGTATGTACGTAGTTTCAAAGAATCGTTATTATCGATAGCTCCGTTCCGTATTTATTATTGGTTTCAAGTGATTATATTTCACTAGCTTTGAAAACTCACTAACACTGAAATTAATTTTACTTTAAATGAACTTGGAAAATTGACACTTTGTTATTAATTTTTTATTATAATTTCAAACAAAGACATTTCGCTTATATTTCCACACTATAAAAACTTTTATTTTTTTTATTCTTATGAAATGAGAAATAATTTTTAATTCTTTTTTTTAGTTTGCAATATTCTATTTAAAAATAATATCCACTTTTTTGTTTAGTTTATTCGAGATTATTTATCTCTCAAAACCCGACTTATTTGTGGCAATCTTTTGCGAATACTAAACGATTGGTATTTAAAATAAATGTATATTTGTTATCGTCTTGTTGGCAATTGAAGTTGAGAGCATGAATTCAAAATACCTTTGAGTTTGTAAATCGCACTGTAAACGTTATTTTTCTCTGTTCAATTGCACAGCCGCAGGAAAATTACGTAGGTTGTATACAAAGTAATTAAAAAAAATAGAATTAAAAAACAACTAAAAGCATTATCGATATGTGTTGTTGCTTCAAGTTATTTTAAAATTAGAAAATAACCGTCAGTTACCTTTCTTTCTAGCAATCTTAGACGGAATCTCAAATATGTTTGAGATGTTATCAAACAAATTGGCTGCCCCGGTAGTCGTGGGTTCGATTCCCACCAGAGACTATGATCTGTTACACTATACCGAGCATAAGGTCTGAGTTACTCAGCTCTTAATAACTATAATATAATTTGTAATTGAATTCTAATTAATAATAAATAATTGAATATCAAACGAATTTTCGTACTTTTGAAATTGCTTTTTATACAGTGACAGGCAGTAGTTAACTTATAATTATTATTATTTTAATTTTATTTATTCATTTAATTTAGTTTAATGTTCAGTAAGATTTTTATTAACGATCTTTATTTCTAATATAATGCTCAAAAATATAAAAGTTCATCACCTTTGAATCAGTCCTCCTGTAATAAATTTAAAATGTTTGAGTGAGTAAAGTAACAAGTGTTGCCACAGTGTCAAATATCGTATAGCCAATCTTCATGAAAATTATAATCTGTCGACCAAAAAATCTATTGGTCGTTACAATCCTTTAGTCAGGATAACGATATAGTTCCATGAGTGGTGAGATCAGTGTTGCAAAACTGAAATTTTGAAATGGTAGTGCACTATAACTGAAAGAGTACTTTTTTGCATCAAATGGTACTTTTGTAAAAAAATACATACATACATACATGGCGTTTTAACCGTGAGCTGACTTCTAGTAAGCCAGCACACTATTTATTTATTTATATTTAGTACACATACGGCACGCAACAGAAAAACTAACGACTTATTCGTGTTCTTTACATACAAGACAAAAATATCTGATTCGAAACGTAGCAAAACGTAAAAGCCCCGTTTAGTCAAAAGTCGATGGAACGTAATGTAATGCAAATGCTTACCGATATCACATTATCGTTCGGCTAACCGGGGCTAAAGCCTAATTCTGGCTTTAGCATTACGTTGAATATGTTGCATTAATAAAAAGCACAAGACATAAAATATGTAATAATAAAGAGTACTGAAAGCGTCGCGGGGGTACTGCGGTATTTTTGAAATGAAAAAGTATTGAAAAAAGTACTAAAGTACTGAATTTGAATGAGATCTACAGTTAAAGTGAACTGTAAGTAGGAGCCAGACTTTTGAGAAAAAATTTTCTTGGCAATTTTATTTACTCTCAGAGTTTTTGTCAGAAGACTGCTGAAAGGAAATCACCGAAAAAATACGTGTCCAGACTGGGTTTTAAGCTATGGCCCTGTGTCTAAAAAGCCAATCGACAATTGGAATAGTCAAAGTTTATGATATAACAGATTCTACGTGATTCGACCTTACATCAGTGTGCACTGGCACTCGACTAGGAACAATTAATTCGTTTAAATCTTGCTTTGCGATATTTACCTAATATTTTCATATCATATCACCATCATATAATATCCTTTTATTATTCCGTTTATATAAATATCGATAGTTTAAATATATTTGTGGACATTGTCTCGTAAGAGAAACTAGGTTGTAATCCTGTCAATACAAATCCTAAATCTTCAAAAGCTGTTCTTGGGGGGAAATTACGCCCAAATTTCGCAGAAATTTATGTTAACAAAGGTTCGTTCACTAAAGGCTGTAATTTATGTCGTCAAAAACTAAGTTTTTTTACATTTTATATAAAAAATTTTAAATAATTTTTATTTGCCTCGGCAGTATGTTCAGTTTTTTTCTTATGAAATTTTAATTATTTTTGTTTTTGTTGTCTTTGCATGGAGCTATTTATATATATTTTTTTATTATTTATTGATACCTTAAAAAATATCGCATAAAGTTCTTATTACTCTTTAAAATATTCAAAAAAGATTGTAACAAATCATGTTATTCCTTTTATTAAAATTTGCCCATTTTAACCATATTATAAAGTAAAAACAATTTTCTGTAGAGTGTTTCACTGGATAAACTAAAACAGATTAAATAAATATATTTAATCAAAGTGTACTCTTCAGGTATATAATAAATAAAACTTTACTTAAAAATAATTAAGATGGCAACACCAGTAATATTAATATAATAATGCAATTACTTGCAATCTAAAAATTCTCTCTGTTCTGTACGTAACCATACCCGAGCGAAGTAAAATAACAAAATCACGTTGTCCATACGTATGTAGTGTGTAGGCATGTGTTTTCTATATACGAGTACATTAGGTTTATTCGAGCAACATTTTTGAAACATAGGAAACAACTAATTTGATCATAAAACGATTTTACCAAAAACACAAGAAAAAAACTGATACAAACTTCAAAATTAAATACTGTTTAATTGTTCTTTTAATTTGTTTTTAAATATGCAGATAAGAAATGCAAAATCAATATATAGAAAGTTTTTAAATTTCCTGCTCATTATTTGAAAAACTTTTAACAGGCGGGTTTTCTGAGTTTACATGAGCCGAACAGACCTACTATTTGTGTATTCTATTAAATGTTTGTATGGTTTTCAAGATAATTATGGATATGTTGTTATAGCTTTTCGTTAGTAATATTATTTTACACGTACAGTGATGTGCAAAATAATATGGATACTTATTCTAAGCTTATTTAACACAAAAACAAGTTTCACAGCGATTTTAGAAATTTTTTATTTTAAAATGTTTACTAAAATAAATAAGGACACCTCATTTTCTATACAAAATTGATATAAAAAATAATACTGTATTAATACATTTGAACTGATTTAAGTTCGAATGCGGCCCCTACACGTTGCGATTGGTTGTACAACTTGATTAAGTTGTATAATCAATTACAACGTTGGAGGACTGGTTAGTAAACGTTTGGTTGAAGATAAAAAAATTTTGGTTTTCATTCAACCGATGACCAATACAATGCTATAATAGCAATTTATCAGTAAATTTGGTTGAAAAACCGAAACACGTGAAGAAGTCAACCAACCGTTTATTGAACATGTTGTGCAACTAATCACAACGTGTAGTTAATTGATTAAGCGCAATTATTACAACTTGCCGTTAAAGTTAGGTTTAGTTAAAGGTAACTTTAGCTAAAGTGAACTTTAAAGTCACGTTTAATTAGGTAATTGATTAAGCGCAATTATTATAACTTGCCGTTAAAGTTAGGTTTAGTTAAAGACAACTTTAGTTAAAGTGAACTTTAAAGTCGCGTTTAATTTCTTTTCGCTATTGCAACCTAGTATTAATAAAGTTAACTTTTTCAAAAATTTGGCAGTACCGGAGCTATGCTCAATTAAATAAGTTTTTTTTTTTAACGCAGTGGCAACGATTTTTTTGTTGTATTTGCTAGTGGCTTTTTTTGTTGTATTTTGTCATTTTGTTTATATTTGAAGTTGACATATTGAAAATAATATATAATATGGCAAGTTCAAACATAAAGTGAACTTTAAAAGTTAAAGGTAGGATGATCCTTCATTTAGCTTAATGCTCACTTCTACCTTATTGTCCACTTATAATAAGGTAAAATAATTTATCTGTCCATTAAAATCCTCCTGTTAGTTAAAGGCAGGTTGTAATAATGGCCCTAAGTTGTACAGTCAATTGCAACGTTAGAGGTTGGTTTTGATTTTTATTTAACCGTTGACCAACATGATGCAACAAAAACAATTTATAAGTAATGTTGGCTGTAAAATCGAAATGTGTGAAGCAAACTACCAACTTGTGCAATAAATCGCTATGTGTACAACAAACCGCATAATGTTGTTCTAGAGTTGTGAATGTTTTATAGAGTCCGTGTAAGTATACGGTCAACACAATTTTGGCATATCGGATCTCGTATATCACACCACGCAGTCTGAATTAATTCCTAATTACGTACGTACGTACACACTTGGTCATTTCAATCCTTCCTTCCACCTTCTGTCAAGATTAAGATCTTTAGATCTTTAGACTTATGTTGTGTGTTAATTTTATTCACAAGCACCGGGACCTACAGTTTAAAGTCGACTTCGAACTTGTTGGAGATGCCCGACCTGGGGTTTGAATCGATCCTCACGTTTAATAAGCCAACACACTACCTACTAGACTACGGCGACTACAATTCTTATCACAAGTTGTACGATACTTTTATGTGATTATTATTTTTACTATATTCCACTAGTTTCTTATCGAATTTGGATCTGAAGATGGTACAGACCAGTCAACTACATTATAATTGTTATCTTTGAACTATTTCTTAATGGACTTTTCTGTATTTCAGGATTATTATCCTGCATATTTTGTGTGACATGAAATCTCGAATGATTACAATATAATACTTTAATTTCTAAATGCCTTGTTTACTATATTGTGGCCTCACAATAGTATGAAAAGTACTTCCAAGCTACAGTATTACAGCCACCAAAGTTTGTTGTGTTATTATTATTTTTCACACCACTGTATACAACACGTTTAAATATTTATTTGTTTATATTGGCATATTTACAAATTAGTTTGTTTACATATAGGCACATGCGTGTATGTATATAAATTCTACGAGACGTTCTCAAAGTGCACCGCTATCCCTTATTCAACCCCTCACAGCCGTGCTCTTATAGCGGAAGGGAAAGTTAGTTGTAAGCACTCGTTTCTCATTTCAAAGAGAATATTCTCTAATATTATGTATTTATAACAGTACTGTACTCAATTGTTGTCAATAAGAATAACAGTCACGCAATTTAAACACGTGAATCTTGTTTAAGAAATACTCATGTTTATCGGAATGGTCATATGGTGTTTGTAGGCATTTCTAACCTGGTTGGACTCATTTCTGATGTCTCTCTTTTGTTGTTGTTGTTTTAATATTCAGTGGATATTTTGATTTTTAAGCTACAATTTCATATGTGTAAACTCTATACGTACATATGTATATACATGTGTATATGAATGTCGTAATTAGTCATTGTTTGAGAGACATAGGCAAGACATAAAGAATTGATTTAATTTAAGCGTAATAAAGAGACACATTATCTCACATACGCTCATTCACGTTGTGCTGCAGTAAACAATCTCGTTATTGTTATCTAAGGTAATCGTGATGATACATTGGCATGTGTGCTTTCATAGGAAATCTTGAAATTTGGTAAACTAAAGAATTTTAATGGAAAATATTTTTTCATTTTTTTTAAATTTGACATTGGCAATGAAAGCGAATATTCTTATTTTTAACTTTTATTTAATTTATCGAATTTATTTGTAAAAGCCTTAACGATATATAATGAATATTCATACGTATTCATATTTATAAGTTTACGGAACAATATTGTTTGTATTTTGAACCATTGCACCAATATCGTGATTGAAACGATGCTAGTCAAAATTCAATGTTCAGTGGACAAAACTTCACAATGTGACTGCTCATAGCGTGGCATAGCAGGTGCAAGTTTCAGTACAGGAAAGCAAACAAAAGCAATGGCATTAAGACACTTGCATGTTTTTGATGAGTTTGAAAAATTAGTCATTTCTTGCAAAAAGAAAAAAAAACGCATTTGATTAGTTCAGCAAAGCGTAAACAAAGTAAATAATCGTGTTTGACTAGTGTGTAAATCAAATGACATTTTAGACAGCGAATTGCTATGCAAATGCATCAGCCTGCCACTTGTCACTTGTTTTCATTGAAAACATTGTAAAGGTAAATTAACAAATCTACTATAAAAAGATGTTAAACGATGTTTTGTTACCTAAGGCACCTAAAATATTTGCTAGAAACAGTTAAAGCTTTCAATAAGATACATATGTCCGTGGTTACAACAAAACGAAATTTGAATATTTCTTCGGCGACTTCTTCTCCGCAGATTTCTGGCAAAAACTCTGTAAATAAAATTGTCATGAAAAAATTTCTCAAAAATCTGTTGTTCGGAGTCGACTTTAAGTTTTAGGTCCAGGCACTCATATATAAAAGTAGTATACATAACATGAGTGCTGTGAGAAGCTAGGTCGTTCTGACTAAAGGGTTGTTATAACCAATTATGTATGTATGTATGTATGCCTGTGGATATAATGTTTTTCATGGAATAAAGTTGATTTATTCAAAAAATTGGTAAGCATATTTGCTTTAAATGAAAAACACACATTTTAATTAGAATTTTTTTTTGTATTTTTTAATACAGAATTAGCTGTGCACGCTTACACTTGTTGACCTTTCCGGTTAAATAGCACGCTAAACTTTGACTTTATAACTGTTTCTAGTATATTTAAATAACAACTTTCTTTCAGGCATCTACACAGAAAATGTTTGCTAAATTGTTTCAAAAATCCTTTAATTCGGCACATCGCATCGTCAACGTCCATATCAAATTTACAGCTACATTATGAAGGTGAAATATCCCAATGACACAATCTAACCAAACTGAGTATCAAGCAGTGATGAATTTATGCTACATACAGAGTTGCATTGCTTAAATGTTTCAAATACATTAGGTTAGGTCCTTTGGTCCCGTTGTAATACCGATATTTTCTATTTTATTATACAATTGTAATTCCTGGTTGGCATCCCTCAGCCATCTGTGAGTTTAAATTTAAATCGCTTTTGGTTAGACATGTTCTGTTCTTAAATTCTAGGTGCTCAAGAATCCTTCCTTTTACCTTTACAATCACCGTAGTCGCTCGGAGTTCACTTTAAGCTGTAGGTCCCGCCACTCTTGGATAAAAATAACACGCACAACATGAGAGGTCTGAGAATCTAGGTCGCCCTGACAAAAGGGTTGTAATGGCTAATTCAGTAAGTAAGTAAGATTCCCAAGTGCCAGACAATGACTGAGATTATGTTCTGTTCTTTCTTCCGCATCGTTATAGCTTATATAAAAGTCGTTGAGGGACATTTCAAGCCTATGTGAGTATGCATCTAGAGCACACCTACACGCTACCTATTAGATTACGACGACTTCAATAAGGAGGTAATACATATCTTCGTATATTGCATAAATACATATATAATAAATTGCAACACTTCAGTCAGGTATTATAGACCTAGTTTCACACACCACTTATGTTGTGTGTTTTAAATTTCTTCATTAGTGGCGGGACCTACAGTTTAAGGTCGACTCCGAGCGACAGATTTTTTGAGAAACTTTTCATGGCAATTTTATTAACTCCCCGAGTTTTTGCCAGAAATCTGCTGAGAGGAAGTCACTGAAGAAATATTTTTTTATATTTTCGTTTTGATGTCTGACCTGGGGTTTGAACCGTAACCTTACGTCTAATAAGTCAACACACTACCTACTAGACTACGGCGACTTCTTATATAAAAAATTTTTTTTTTTTTTTCGCAATTTTTATTTACAATCTATCCATTTAAGGATAATAAGTAAATTTGATATAATAAGATAATATTATTTGTTGTCCTCCACTGAGAACAACAATATACTAATACAATTTGTATACTGATAATATTATAATATAATATAAAAGTTGTTATATGTACAATTCAAAGTTACTAAAATAAATACTTCATAAACGGCAAATGTATACAAGTAATAGAAATAAATAACTAATTAATTTCGGAATGGCAAATCTAAAATGTGATATCTTTTTAATCGGTTTACTTCATTGGTGTCATCTAGAAGAGCAATGGCTAATGGATTGTTGTGGTAAATTAATCTTTGTAAATATTTCTCACTTAGCCTTCTTATTTCGTCAGCAACCTTTGGAATGAATAGATCATTGTGGATTGAAAAATTTGAAACAAAACATGGAGCGTTGACAATAGATCTCAGCGTTTTTGATTGATACCTTTGCAGTATTTCAATATTTGAGTTGCTGGCTGTTCCCCAAAGTTGTATTCCATATGTCCAGACTGGTTTTAAAATTGTTTTATAAATCATAACTTTGTTCCGCAAATTTAATCGAGATTTTGGACCTATTAGCCATAATAGGCGTCTTGTTTTTATATTCAAATGTTGCTTTTTTGCTTTTATATGATCCTTCCATGTTAACCTCCTATCAATGTACAATCCTAAATACTTAACACAGTCCTTTTGAGGGATAGGATTATTGCCTATACGTACTACAGGGCAGTTACCCCTTCGTAGGGAAAATGTGACATGTGTGGACTTATCGCTATTGACTTTGATATTCCACTTGTTTAACCAAGCTTCAATTTCATTTAGTTCAGTTTGAAGAATATTTGATGCATTGTTCGGGCAAATATCAGCTGTTAAAATGGCTGTGTCATCTGCATAGGTTGCGACTAAGACGTTTTCAATAACCGGAATATCTGAAGTAAAAATTTTATATAGGATTGGTCCAAGCACGCTACCCTGAGGGACTCCTGCTTTGATATCATATATTTGAGAGAATGTCCATTTGACCTTAACAAAGAAACTTCTGTCTGTCAAATATGATTTCAAAAGTAAATAAAACGGTGTTGGAAGTAATTTCTTCAGTTTGTAGCATAGTCCAATATGCCATACTCTATCAAAAGCCTGCTGTACATCTAAGAACACTCCTGAGCAATATTTTTTGGTTTCCAAAGTATCTCTTATAAATATATAAAAAAAAAATAATAATACATTATTTCAAGTTTTAGGACTAAAACTTTTCAAACCAGAAAGAGTGTGAGATTCCCGACTGAAATACTTTAAACGTATTTATGGTAACCACAATAGGCCACTAATCAAAAGCAGTATACACTTCAGTACAACAGCAAATTATACATCTACACGAACACAATTGCAGTTGGCTTGAATCGCTGCTTGTATTCAGCTAAATAATTACTGTGAAAATGATATCAGCATTACATAACAGCTGTATGTAATTGCAATTAAATTTAGATGCAAAATAAATACCTCACGCATCACTATGGCGACGCAGAAATTATATTTACTGTGAATACTTCTATGTTCGCTTAATTATTTTTTTGTTACTGTAAAAAATGAACGCATAATTATAAAACGCTATTAAATAAGCTATTTTAGTTGGAAAGTTTCCACAGCATTATAAATAGAATATTCTTTAATTTAAGACCGGGACGACTAACTTGCGCCTGTACATAAATAGCGGGACCTACAGTTTAAGGTCAACTCCGAACGCCAAATTTTTGAGAAACTTTTCATGGCAATTTTATTTACTTTTTTCGAGAAGATGGCTGAAGTCGCCGAAAGAAATATTTCTTATGTTTTGTTGTGATATACTGGGTTTTGAACAATGGGCTCTCTTCTAATAAGCCCACACACTACCTACTAGATTAAGGCGACTTCTATTAGTTGGCATTTCTTTTCAAAATAATTTAGTTTGTTTTGCCAAATTCCCATGAGACCCTTATACTATGTTCAGACATGTACTTTTATTGAGTCAATATTCGGTTTATTGAGTACAATATTTTAAGTGTTCAGACATAATAATATACGCAGTTCAGCTGCTTATTCAATATTCATTTGACAGCTGGTAAACAAAACAGCTGGTTGTTTCAACAACATTGTTTTTATTATTTTTTTTGTTTGTTGGTGTTGACAATTGAGTTTTCAAATATCAACAGAAAGTGTTCGCATAAGTTGTAACGCTCTCACTGAACATACTTATGACAGTGCTGAATTTTAAGTTTTACTCAATATTATAACAATTTGCGTATCTATTGCGCAATAATTAATTGACACTTTATATGAAGTATTGCGCTCAAGTGAAGTTGCCGTAGTCTAGTAGGTAGTGTGTTGGCTTATTAGACGTCAAGCCAGGGTTCGAGCCCCAGGCCAGACATCAAAACAAAATACAAAAAGTATTTATTCGGCGACTTTCAGCAGATTTCTGGCAAAAACTCTGAGAATAAAAAAAATGCCATGAAAAGTTTCTCAAAAATCAGTTGTTCGGAGTCGACTTTAAACTGTAGGTCCCACCACTCATGTATAAAATTAACACACACAACATAAGTGGTGTGAGAAACTAGGTCGTAATCGTGACTGAAGGGTTGTAATGACCAATTATGTAAGTATGTATTGCGTTCAATAATGGCATTTATTGCGATTTACGCAATAAAGGTGGATACCTGAACACCGTTTTACACAACGACGTGAGGTCTCTGAATAAACTCTGGAGCAGTTGGAAACTGAACTTAATTTTCATCAAAAAATTATTTTCAGCCATAAAGTTCATTTCTAGATGAATGGGCACGTGAACAAACAAAATTGTGGAATTTAGGGCAACACCAGACCACATGAGATTCAATAGTGTTCGGTGTGGATTTTGGATTGGTGACGTCATTAGTCCATATTTCTTTAAGAACGTCGTTGGCCAGGCCATCATTGACAAGGGCGAGCGCTATAGGTCGATGTTTGGAGGATCTGGACACCAATGACATGTGGTTTCAACAACACTGTGCTAAGTGCCACACGGTTCATGCCGCATTGAATATTCTACGCGAGCAATAAACATGCCATCTTACGTGGAGGTGATGTGAACTAGCCACCGAGATCCGCACGAACGTATGTCCCGTGAACGTTCGGCTAATTCTAGCTTAAGGCATATAAACTTTTTGTTGCAATTATTGAAAGGGATGCTTTGGAATTATATGGGAATTGGTTCGTACACATCAACAAAATTGGTGTTTACATATATTCGTACAAAAGTTTGCCATAAAGACGTTACCAGCAAAACAAGTTATCTTAGAAAAACATCCTACGCTAACTAAAAAAATATAGACATCTTTATGGGGTCTTAGTAACTGATATTCTGAAGAGCATTGGATACGAAACCAATGTTTTTCTTGCCGTGTATGAAATTTTCATTAATGTGTGAATTCAGAAGACAAAAATTAATTAAAATTAAAACTTTTTTATATAGTTTAATGCAATATTATTTAAGGAAAACAAAGTAAAATGAATTATAAATTATTATGTTTAACGCAAATGAATTAAATTTAAATAAAATATTTCATTAAAATTATTTCTGTTGAATTTTTATTTGGAAAACATTTCATTTAACACGCAACAATAAAAATGAAAAAAATGAAAAAAATTAAACAAAATATTCAATTTAATAACGACAAGTGGGGTTCAACTTCCTTTGGGTCGCGTGTTTTCCATTGCCCAAGTCAACAATCCACACTCAGTGGAAGGCTATTTCAAACATACATATTTACAAGTGAGGGAGTTCGAACCATCTTCTAAGAAAAAACAAAAGAAAAAATAATAACAACAGCAACAAAAACTATATTTTATTGTAATATTTTTGCTTCAGTTTGTGTATGAATGTATTTACTGTGCTGGGAAATTTTTTAATGGTTCTATTGTGTGTTAAACAGACAACGAAGTCTGCAAAACAGCAACATCTGTAGCAGAATATGTAATTATTTTCCCATGGCTACATGCATAATTCCCACAATTTAAATCAAATGTCGCGATAACAATAAGTCTCTCTCAAAGAAGATAAGTAAAATAGCACAGTGGTGGCTAAACGTTAAAAGGATCTGAGGATTTTTTTTAATTCTGTATAAATTTTAAAGGATGGAACAGAAACTATCTTCTCCACTATGAGAAATCAGACTGATTCTGGATGTGAGGATTGACCTGGGGTTTGAACCGTGGCCTTACATCTAATAAGCTAACACACTACCTATTAGACTTACGGCGACTACTTACTTAATTGGTCATTAAAATCTTTTAGTCAGTATTACAACCTAGAGGTATTTGAGGAATTTTTCATGCCAATTTGATTTACTCGAAGAGTTTTTGCCAGAAAACTGCTGAGACGAAGACCCCGAAAGAAATACCTTTTTTTGTATTTAGTTTTGTTCGAATTATCTGAGCTGAGGTTTGAACCAAAATTTTTCGTCCATAAGATTTATTTCATTAAATTTTTGACTACGGGATCTACTCAATGGACAGGTTTAAATCAGATTTATTGAAATATTTTGCCAACTGCGTATATACTATTACTCAATAGTCCTTGTTGGAGAGAAGTTGCAGTAGTTTATTACTATTATTTACACACTTCTAAGGTGAATTCACTTTGAATGTATGGTTTTGACAAAATCAAACTGTTGTAAAACTACCTAAGTATCCATGGAGATAATTGTAAAATGTATCATTAATACTGGAGAAACGAATTGAAGGCAAATAATAAGTGCAAGAAAAGTAGACATCGTGATTGCATAATATCATATAATTGGCTAACATAGCTAATAATAATGATCCATTTTTAAAAAAATTTAGTTAATGTTAACAATAATCACAATCCTATATAATCTTTTTTTATAAATAATTTAAGTCTAGTATCATAAGTCGCTATGATTTGGGGCACTTGAAAATTAGCTAGTTAACGAAATGCATACAAATTTATTTTGAAACTGGTTTAAGTCCATTGAAATCCATAAAACATGGTTGAAAATTGTGCAATCGGCAGAAAATAATGCAGATATTATTGACCATAAGTTTTTACTATCAGGACATTCATTTTTGCCAAATGATGGTGATTTTGGAGTGATAGAAATAGCTTTTAAGTAAAATTATTTAATGTATGTCCCCCAGAGTTACTACGAAACCATAAAAACATGTCGAAAGAGTAACATATTTATATTAACCAAAATGAAACGTGAAGGTTTTTTTCTACAAAACCTGGAAGAAGCAATTCATAAAAGATTAAAAAACACTAGTGGCGAACCTGTAAATTGGCGAAGGATATGTTGGATGCGATTTATAAAAAGTGAACACTTTAAAATGATTTATAAAGAATCTATAGAAGTAAATACAGAGTTCAAAATATTTGATATATTACCTTGTCGCGGAAGATCAAGGAACTTCAGCAAAATAAAATTAACACCATTATACAAAAATGTACGTCTCTTTCCAACTCCTAAGTATAAGGATAACTATTTAGAGGAATCACTATCACTAGTGGAGTAACTTTAAGTGAAAAATTAACTTATAATAATATTAAACAAAGCACACAAAGTGGAGTTATTCGTTTTCACAAACAAAAAAGTCATTTTATTCTTTTTGAAAGTGGTTTTAAGTCCATTTGAGGTTCTGAAACACAGCTTATTTTTCTAGTACAGTTTACAAAACGTATTACGTAATATATTCTAACATGTTTAAGGTCTCATAGCCATAAAAACAACTTAATACCAGTTAACAATATTTTTGAAACAGTTCAAACGCAAACCCTAAAAAATATCTCAGTATAAGAAAAAATGGACTTAAACCATTTTGAAAGTAAACGGCTCATATATTCATACATGTAATCACTTACATTCAGGAAATAACATAACATTACTCAACAGATTAGCATTTGATTCTTTTCACAATTGCTTCTCACGTTGGTAGGAAGTTACATACACGTAAAAATTAAAATTCTGCAAAAATATATTAAGAAGTCATTTAAATGACAGAAAATTCAAATTTTAATCCAAGAAACAAATCCATGACGATAAATACCAGACTGGTGTGGTAGGCCGACATGTGGTACAGCAAGTCAACATACAAATATTTCCTAGGACGTGCTAATTAGCATTACGTACAGTATCAAGTATTCCAAATATTTATTTATTTTACTTTACTTATTTATAATGGATATAATCTATGTATATCTTATTATTTAAAGTGTTAATGGAAATTTAATATCTTTAGCGCAGACTCTGTGAGGAGGTTCTTCGAGGTTTCTATTCATAAGAATTTGAAAAGAATATCTGGTTGCCGAGAAGTTAATATTTTATGTACGCAAATAATGCACTTAAATTTCAATAGATTCTCCAAGTTCATCATGGTTAATTCGATATAAAACCTGGGAAATTAACTCACGTGGTCCTATTCCACAGAAATTGTATATCTGGCTATATATACAATATATATACATGTATATTACCGTAAGTCTGTTAAAGTCACTATCAGAGTAGTTCACAAAAATTTTAGTCATGCAAAAAGTCCGTTTTTGGGAGTAAAATAAGTATTTCGACGGTCCAAAGAGAATTTCGTACCATATTTTGTCAAATATGGCAAAGTCGCCGTAGTCTAGTAGGTAGTGTGTTGGCTTATTTGACGTAAGGCCACGGTTCAAACCCCATGTCAGACATCAAAACGAAGTATGAAAAAATATTTCTTCGGTAACTTCACTCAGCAGATTTCTGGCAAAAACTCTGAGAGTAAATAAAATTGCCATGAAAAGTTTCTCAAAAATCTGTCGTTCGGAGTCGACTTTAAACTGTAGGTCCCTCCATTCATGTATAAAATTAACACACACAACATGAGTGGTGTGAGAAGCTACGCCGTAATCCTGACTGAAGGGTTGTAATGGTCAATTATGTATGTATGTACATATATGATCAGATCTCTAAAGTTTAGTGTTGACCACAATTCATAAGTTTTTTCAATGACTAACAAATTCAATAACTTTATCACGATGTCATTATCCGGTGTAATATCATTGTTGGTAATAATCTAGTTAATTGTAACATATAAATTTTACTCTGCTCTATTCGCATCGATTATGAACATGACTTGGTTATACATTTCAATTGGCGCTTAACCCATTTCCATCACTCAACCGAAAGAAACTAACTGCGAAGGAATTAATAGAAATGATAGGAGAAAAGTCGCCGTAGTCTAGTAGGTAGTATGTTGGCTTATCAGACGTGAGACCTCGGTTCAAGCCCCAAGTCAGACATCTTCAACAAAACCAAATATGAAAAAATATTTCTTCGGCAACTTCCTCTCAGCAGATTTCTGGCAAAAACGCTGAGAGTAAATAAAAAATATTCTCAAAAAAAATCTGCCTTTCGGAGGCGACTTTAAACTGTCACTCATCTAAAAAAATAACAGACTCAGCATCAGTGGTGTGAGAAGCTAGACTGTAATCCTAACTGAAGCGTTGTTATGACCAATTGTGTGTGTAAGTAAGTATTGACGATTGAGAATAAAAATCATACATTTACACTTAATTTTAAAGGGTGCCCTGGTAGACTAGCTGGTCTGTGACACTACATCGAGCATATTGCCAAGTTACTCCGCTAGCATATGATTAGAATATAATTTGTAATTGTATTGTAATTAATAAATAAATTTTAAAACATAAAATTTATTTTAGAATAAACCACTGTGCACTAATAAATACTTAAAAATAAAATAAATCTTTTAATACCTTTTAATTGTTTGATACTGGTACTACTTATTTTTACCCACATGCACAACATACAATCACTTGAGCACAACGTGTGAGTATTTAAAAATTCGTTAGTGGAAAAAGTGCTTCCACAACTAAAAAAAAAACAAATCCAATACCTTTATGTCTTACAAGAACAAACAAAACAATTAAGAGATGCAAGTAATAAAAAAGCATGGACTCAAACACAACGGCAGAGTGGAGTAGTTCAAGTTAAGCCGACATAACAAGCCACAGACAGTTGAAGTATGTAACGCATGCGTTGCTAACACAAGTAACTAAATATCTATGTATATACATATATAATACTATAGATATTAATATAACCTTCCACAGGGTGTGGAGTGTGATACTATAAACGCACAAACTTGTTAAAATTTATTTTCAACACAGTACAACACATAGTTAAAAGAGATATTATAGAAACCGCAACAACAATGACAACAATCGTTGTCTTATAATTCAATTGTCGCTTTAATTTTGGAACCAAACACAACTGATTTTTTCATTTCTTTCCATAAAAATTGTAACGTTATCTCTGTAACTATGTACTCAAGTCTATACTTCCTCTTCTTCCGTTATGTTAACTCAAAACGCATAGTGATGTCAATTAAATAATTTTTTGCGTTTCTTATTATATGCAAAAAAACTTAAATGTTTTTTAGGGCCTTTAAAAATCGGTAAAAATCTATGTAAATTAGGGCAGAGTTTAGTAATTATCGCTCATATTCATAAAAATAATTTTCGAATTATAAAAGGTTTATTAAATATAATTTGTATGAAAATTTGTTTCATAAACCCTTTATTCATAAACAAGAACACGGTGCGACAGTCAAAATACATCCAGCTAATGACATAGGGTATGTTGTGAGTTTTGTTGAGTAGAACTGAAAAATATTTTTTTATTTCTCTTGAACCCTCCAAACTTGTTTTATTTGACAAAAACTGTATTTTTGATCTTTTCACACAAAATTTTTGATTACCCAAATATTTTTTAACCTATTTTCAAAATCCAAAGTTTTTTGAAAAGGGGACATATGAGATGGTATATGTACATAAGTATATGGTTCAAACTTACATATTATGAGTTTTGATCGGGTAAACTTGGAAACTATACTTTTTTTCTCATTTATTCAAGTTTAGCTATTCTTAATTGCAAAATTTAATTAAAAAATATAAAATAAGTGACGACATTCTGAAAGTGCATTATCGTTTGATGAAGTCGGACAAAAATTACCGTAGTTCTTATTTAAATAGTATAACAGTCGTGCTATATTTTTTATATATGCCATCTTATCAAAAGAACTTTTAGTTTAAAAATTATCAAAAGTTTTGATGGATCTTGATTGTTTATCGCAAAATGTGTCAATTTCATGTTACCCGACTACCAGAAGTCTGCTAATATTTGTGTTTTTTGCAAATATTATTATTTCTTTTTGCGCAAACATTGGCCAACTTCTGGTGGTCGCTCAAAGATGAAATTGACACGTTTTCCTACAAACAATAAAGATCCATCAAAAATTCTGAAAATTTTTGAACTGAAAGTTTATTTTTAAAAAATATATATGTATGAAAATTATAACTCGATTGTTAGACTCTTTAAATAATAACTACGGTAATTTTTGTCCGATTTGATCAAACGAAGTGTCAATCTCTTTCATTATTTCATATTCTTTAATTAAAGTTTGCCACTATGAACGGACAAACTGGAAAAAATATGAAAAAGATTCGCATTTGTCAAGTTTACCTCATCAAACCTCATAGAATATTAAATCGAATACTATATTATACTATATGTATGCATACCGTTTTAAAGGCCCATTCCTTCTCTTTCTAAGAAAATTTAAATTTTAGACATCGGTTCAGAAATATTTGTGTAATCAATAAATTTGAGCGTAAAGTCGAAAAAACAGTTTTTGTCAAATAAAACAAGCTTAAAGAAATATAAAAAAAATATTTTTGAGTTTTACTCAACAAAACACAACTTACACTATGTCATTAGCTGGGTGTATTTAATTTTTTTTTTAATTTTGTCGCATTGTGTAATAAATACACCTTTTTGAATTACGATATTTTTTTTTTGATATCCTACTTCTCTGAACTCTGAATTAATTTTATATAAGCTCTCGATAAAAACTCTGAGAGTAAAATAAAATTGTCATGAAAAGTTTCTCAGTCGGGAGTCGGCGTTAAACTGTAGGTCCCGACACTCATGGATAAAAATTAACACACACAGCAGGGGTGGTGTGAGAAGCTAGGTTGTAATCCTGACTAAAGTCCTATGAAGAAGTTCGGGTTCTTATGTCATTATTGCTAAAATACTTTGACAATCAATTTACAAAAGCTTTTCTTTCGGAGAGTTTACAAAAAAATATTTTCTCCAATACGCACGAGTCACTTGATGTCATCTCAAAACTATATTGTGGATGAATAAGGTCCACTCAGTCAGGCCGCTATCGATGCATGAGACCAGATCTAGTCCCTTGTATTAACTCGTGTTTTATTTATTCTATAACGTTTTTAATTCTTGGTCAAGCGTAGAGTATCTTTGGGCCTCAATTACCAGAATTACAGATTAGTTGATATGAACGAATTTGCTTTAAATCTTGATTGTTTAAATATTGGATTAAATACTACGACCATAAACATTTGCGCCTACATTCCAGAGTGAACGAAGGCTTTATGGTAGAATTTACAGCGAATAATTAAAATGTAAGATATTGGTAGAGCTCACATACTGTACAGCACTATAGAAGAAAAAGATAATACAACACATGTGGGATATTGAAAATGTTACCAGTTCATCCTAGGCAGTACGCAGATCTACTGAGACGGCTTTTGTAAATTTAGTGAGAACTATTCAGTAGTTCTTGAACATAAAGTAAGTGACACCTCACGATTTTATAATGTGATTACCAGATGGATGGTAGAGGTCCTATACACATCATCTGCAAAAACATACGCCGTAATTGAAACAATAGTAATAAAGTTTGGTACAACCAGGGAATTACCACAGGTTGGAGTTGTTCTACAACTTATGTGGAGCTTAGTAGTGGATGAGATTTTAAGGATATTATCTGAGACGGGCAAATTCTACAGAAGACAATAAGCAGCCTTCGATAACCCCAGCAGCAATGTCTGAGATCGGTATACCTGTGAAGCAGAAAAACGTTAAGCAACTCCTTCAGCTCCGTCGAGTTAGGAATGGGCCTTTATGAACCTTTTGATAACGTGCAAGGTTTCGGACAAAGCAAACTCTTCAACTTCGCCATGGAGGACGTTGTGCGCAAGGCAGCTGTGCATCGTAATGGCACTATTTTCCATAAAAGTTTTCAGTAGCTTGCGTTCGCACACAACAATGACATCATAGGGCGTACTAAGCGAGACGTTACTGCTATTGAACAGAAGTCTATCAAGATGTGTAATGCAGTAAATGAGGATAGAACAAAGCATATCATCATGGATCCCAGATTATGGCCGATAACTATACTTTCGATATTGTTAGTGTATTTTTTTATCTTGGTCTTGCTGTTACTAGCAACAATTATGTCCGTCTAGATATTAAATGTAGAATTACAATTGTCAAGAGGCGCTATTATCGACTCAATAGGCAATTGAGTAGCAGAGACCTTACACGAACAAATAAATACTCTACAAGTCGTTGATCCTCCCAGTGAGAGTATTCGAAAGAAGAGTGCTACGTAAGATCTTCGGTCGACTGCGAGTCGGTAATGGTTTCCGCATTCTATCAACAATGAGCTGTATTAGATTGTCGAAGACATAGACGTTATAAAGTGCATTAATATGCATTAACGGTTGAAAGATTTTCCGGCGAGACGGGTATTTGATGCGGATATAGGCGTAGAGGATGAAGATCTGAGGCGGGCATTCATTGCCAAGAACTATATCAAGGGCATATAGTTCTGATGGCTAAAGGGAAGTTTGAAGTTGGTTATGTCTTCTGGATGGGACAGAGTACAGCATCTGTCTCAAGAAGTATGAAACCATAAGGAAAATTCTATGAAATGTTTACTACTTTTTCCAATAAATTTGACGTTAATGGTGGCTTCCAATGACTCAAGATATCCAGAACCGTTTAATCGCACGAAAGAGTGAGATAGAGAACAGGATCAATTTTGGAGAGAAAGTTGTCATAAAGCGGATGCATATAACGAATTTTTTTAAAGTAAATTTAAAAGCTGAGGTTCAATATTTAGCGTTTATAATCGGGAATGCTTTCGAAATAGTTTCAGCATATTTTAAAGCAAATATCAAGGTTGCCTAAGTTTCGGTGCTACTAAGTGGGATATTATTATATACGAGGTGCTTATATTAGGGGAATACTATATATTTTTTATTTGTATTGTTTTTAGTCGATTATGTTTTGACGGTTTTTATTATGTATTGGCAACACATGCTCATGAGCTACCGCAGTTTTGGTTGGTGATCATTTAATAATGAGAATTTTTATTTTGGTTTCTTGTGAACTGCTATTGTTTTCTGAAACATTGAACATTTTTTTTCTACTGTCTTGAACACATCATCCAACACAAGAATCATAAGAACGCCAAACCAACACAACAAAAACAATGAAATTTAAGTTCGTTCATCTAGTAAATGCTTTAATTTAAGTACGAATGGGTACAAGTTGCTTTGTTTTGCCTTTCCTGGTCGTACATAAAGTAAGACTTGATCACTGGCGAACGAAAGAAACAAAACAGTGGCTTGGAAGACGACTAAAACATTGCCAACAACTACAACAGTAGTATAATGATAATAATAACTACATATGTACCGTCGTCTTCATTTTATTAATATTTAAATAAAAAACAAAGTGTAGTTTTCTTTTTGTGTTTTGGCATTTTTTTTTATTGGACTTGAGCGGTGGTTAAAATTTCAGTTCACTTTCTAATGTCTTCGAGAACGGACGTATTTCTTTTTATGCGGTATAAACAAATAAGATACGGAAATTTCAACTACAATACAAGAGTATTCGACAAATTCGAAAACAGAGAATAAGAATTTATTATTCAATAAAATTGCTAACAACAAGCTTGCTATCGTTTGACGGTCCAAGAGAAAAATATAAAACGGTTCGTTGGGTTAACTCAAGCGTAACAACCCCCGTTTTCAAATTTAAATGCAACAAAAAAAAAATAGTTCAAGAAAAATGGAAAATGAAATGAATGATCACCCTTAATTGCTAATATTCACTACCAAAAGAAAAAAAATTAAAAGAGAATATTTATACATGCGTGTAATTGTATCTATGTGTGTTGAAATATCTATCCTGCATGGGAAATGTTATCCTTAAAACTCACATGCTTTATTGCACCTGTTAGTTTGTTATATGTGATAAACAAGTGTTCATTCTCAACCTTCTTCTACCACATTATTTTTTAACGGTTAAAAGTTTATGTAAATAAAAAATAAGTTTTTTGTGTTTTCTTTTATATGTTTTCCCACCGAAAAAAAATCTAAAAATATATACAAAACAAACTATAAAAGAAACAAGTGGCATAATATTATTTCGACAATTATGCAAATAAGGTTTTCCGAAACAAAATAAAAAAAAAACGGAATAAATAATTTCGAAATGGTAAGTGGATGACGAAATAAATGGATATCAAACAAAACAGAACTTTGTTCTTTAAATTTGATGAGCCCTTTATAAACTATTTATCACAGTGTTTATTTAATATTCCAATCCGTACAATTATTTTTCAAATTGGGCCTTTCATTACGCGTTTTAAATTTCAATGAAACAAAATCTGTGTGTTAGATATCATTGACATTTTTTATTTATTTATATTTAAAAACTGTGTAAAATATAAAATCGTTCAAATGTCCACTTCTTTGCGTGGAGCATATCTAAAATGTTCAATTTTTCATGACTCTACCTCATAAAACATCTGCATATAATGGGTGATTTTTTAAGAGCTATAGGAAATTTTTTCAAAAAAAACACATAATTCAAAAAATGCATGAAATCTTTATTTGAATCGATAGTACGGTCCATATAATTTAATGTTTGAAGATTATTTCATGCAAATGTTGACCGCGACTGCGCATCAAATGGTCCATCCGCTTAGTTCAATTTTGGCATACTCTTTCCAACATTTTGGCCGGTATCTCACGAATAAATGCTTCAATGTTGTCTTCCAATGCGTCAATTGAAGCGGGCTTGTCTTTATAGAAATGAGCTTTAACATAGCCGCACAAAAAATAGTGTAAAGGCGTTAAATCGCAAGATCTAGGCGGCCGATTGACCGGTCCCGAACGTGAAATAAAATCTTCACCGAACTCGCTTCTCAATAAGTCCATTGTTACGCGTGATGTGTGGCATGTGGCACCGTCTTGTTGAAACCACATGTCATGCAAGTCAAGCTCTTGCATTTTGGGCAAAAAAAAGTTGGATATCATCTCACGGTAGCGCTCACCATTCACAGTTACGTTACGATTCGTAGCATCTTTGAAGAAGCACGGTCCAAAGATGCCACCAGCCCATAAACCGCACCAAACTGTGACTTTTTCTGGATGCATTGGTAGCTTTTGGAATGCTTCTGGCTGATCTTCACTCCAAAATCGACAATTCCGCTTATTTACGTATCCATTAAGCCAAAAATGAGCTTCGTCGCTGTACACAATTTTTTGATAAAGAAGTTGATCTTCGGCCAACTTTCCAAGAGCCCATTCACCAAAAATTCTGCGTTGCGGTAGGTCGTTCGGCTTCAATTCTTGCACCAGCTGTATTTTGAAAGGCTTCACACCTAAATCCTTCCGCAACATTTTCCACGTTGTTGAGTAACAGTGGCCCAATTGCTGCGAACGGCGACGAAGCGATAATTGATGGTCATCATTAACACTGGCCGATACAGCTGCGATATTTTCTTCAGTTCGCACTCTACGTAAGCGTGTTGGTGGTTTAATGTCCAACAATGTAAATTTGGTGCGAAATTTAGTCACAATAGCCCGAATAGCAGCTTCAGTGGTTCGATTAAACTGACCATAAAATGGAAGAAGCGCGCGATGAACTTTCTTAACAGAGCACGCATTTTGATAATAAAATTAAATGATTTGCAAGCGTTGTTCGTTTGTAAGACGATTCATGGTTAAATTATAGACCAAACTGAAGATGTTTGACAGTGAGACAAGACACGAAACATGCGTGAGCTGTTTAAACCAGACAAAAAGACAATAGCTAAAAAATCACCCGTTACCTGTGACTTAAGAAAATCTCACAGGAAAAAGCCTAGCGGATTAAATCGTATGAGATCACCACACCCTTGAATTGCTCGTGCCGAATATCCAATCTGACAGCAGTGTGACATGTAGCGCCGTCATGTTGAAACAGCATATTTTTGTTGCCCAGATCATTCACTTCAAACCAAAAAAAGTTGATAGCCTATGATTTATAGTGCATCCCGTTGACTGTGATGCTGCTGCCAGCTCTAAATCCATACCAGAAAGTAACTTTTTCAAGATGCATTGGACGCCGTTTGATCTCATCTGGATTGGTGTCGTCCCAAATTCGACAATTTTGCCGGAAACCTTTGATGACAATTAAGGTCAGTTCTTATTTGCCTGAGAGGCCTTTCAGCGAAGACACGTTGTTGTCTATGGTCGTTTACCTTTAACTCCTCGGTCAGTTGAATTTTATACGAGTACAGGCTCGGTCATGGTCTGTGAAAGACCGAGTTCTTGTGAACATCGCGAACTTCATCTCCCCTGTACACTGCTGTGAACAGAGGAGCTGTTTTCAACAGATTTTGAGTTTTATCGGCGTTCGGTTGTTGGTCAATCGTTTACTCAGGACTTAAATAAATCCGCCATATTGCGAATAGTCTTCTCGGTATCACGATTTGAAAATATGACAAACCTGGTGTCGTGTAAAATTCCTCTAAGAATACAAACTTACGAGCTTCGGGATGCTACTCGTATTAAACAACCACAATTCCCTGCTCAATATTTAAATTTTTTTTAATAAAAATGGGTGTCCCGTTAAAATTTATTGCTGGACGCATTAATATGTGAGCAATCAAAATTATTGAATTTGGGGCGGTACCAATTCACATGAGATCCAGGAGCGCGCGATGCATCTCGAAAAAGTTACTGATTGGTGGGGATTTTAAGCTGACGGCATCATCGATTCACATTTCTTTGAGAGTGACGTTGGCCAGGTTATCACTGTCAACGATGAACACTATAGATAGGACACTATAAATTATCATCATTTTTTTGGTCTGAATTGAGTGATCTGGACACCAGAAATGCTCATGGCACATTGGATATTCGGCACGAGCCATTTAAGGGCATAGTCGTGCCACGTGAAGATAATGTGAATTAGCTACTTAGATTGTGCGATTTGATCTACTAGTTCTTTTTCTTGTGAGATTTTCTTAAATTGCAGGTATATGAGAATGACTTATTTGCCTAAGTCATTGACATTTGAACGATGTTATATTCCACACATAATGGCATCAATACATACACACACATAATTGGTCATTACATCCCTTCAGTTAAGATTACGGCCTAGCTTCTCACACCACTTATGTCGTGAGTGTTAATTTTATATATGAGTGGCGGGGCCTACTGCTTAAAGTCATAAAGACAGAATTTTGGGAAACTTTTTCATGGCAATTTTATTTAGTCTCAGCGTTTTTGCTAGAAGTCGCCGTAGTCTAGTAGGTAGTGTGTTAGCTTATTAGACGTAAGGCCACGGTTTAAACCTCATGTCAGACATCAAAACGATATCTGAAAAAATATTTTATCGACGACTTTCTCTCAGCAGATTTCTGTCAAAAACTCTGAGAGTAAATAAAATTGTTATGAAAAGTTTCTCAAAAATCTGTCGTTCGGAGTCGACTTTAAACTGTAAGTCCCGCCACTCATGTATAAAATTAACACACACAACATGAGTGGTGTGAGAAGCTAGGCCCTTATCCTGACTGAAAGGTTGAAATAGCCAATTCTGTATGTATGTTTTTTTTGCTAGAAGTCTGCTGAGAGGATGTCGCCGAATAAGTATATTTTTCGTATTTCGCTTTGTTGGAAATGTCTGACCTGGTGTTTGAACCGATGCCTCATGTCTTATATGCCAACACCCTACCTACTAGACTACGTCGACGTTATTACATTTCAAAAAATACCAGCTCTATTTGAGTCAAGTAAAGGTCTTTCAAGAGTCAATCATAACCTCTAAATGACGGCGATAACATAAATTTTGTACGTGTATTATAAAAACAAATAAAAATATTGCTGTAGAACGAGGGCATATTAGGACATATATGCCCTCGTTTCTATAAACAATTATTTATAGTTTTTTGTGCACAGAGGACGAAATTAAGTTTGAACTGATTTGTTAGTTCTTTATATGAAATATAAATCAACCTTTTAAACAATTTTTTTCATATTCAACTGATATTTTCAAATAATTTTACTTTCTTGAAATCTGGTAAATAGATATGAAATATTCTACATGTTGTCTCCGGCTGCTTGGTGTATGATGAATACCATAATAAACAAATTCTAAATTTTATTTGTTTTGTTGTTGAATTATTTAGACTTAAATAATTCCGAATAAAATACTCAACATTAATGGCCGTCACTGTAGTTGTTCACAATAAAAATAAAATTAATGAACCGTTACATTTATTTAATGTAAGAAAAAGTTAAAGGGAGAAGAACGTTTTTTTTTTTGATATAACTGTTGATTTATTTCGAATGAACAAAAATTAATTTAAAATATTTATTTTACCACAATTAAATAATTTATCTGTGTATTCATATATATTTCAGACTGGATTGGAAACAAATGACTGACAATGTTCATTTTGGATTCATTGACTATGAAATCAGCAACATCTGTAGCAACCAAAGCATTTAAAGAACTTATCGAACAATCCGATAACTCAATAAATAAACAAAGTCAAACGAAAACCAAAACGAACGTTGAAAATGAAGTGACAACTAATAAATACAAACAAGAACAAGCCGGTGGTTGGCAGCAGCAAAACAAAGTGATTGAGGAGTATATGACTCCAAAGAAACAACATAAAATAACTGAAATGAATAAAAATAATCAGAATTATAATGAAAATTTTAATGATGAACTGCCACCGATGACTGCTGTTGAAAATACAATGCCTCAAGAACAACATGAGAACAATGACAAAGACAACGGTAGTGCCATTAAGTGGGACAAAGTACCTGCACAATATAAATGCAATAGCAAATGCAATGGTTGTGCTTGTAGTAGCAATACTAACACCCAAACCCCCATTACAAACACATTGAAAGGGGACTTGACAAATGGTGTAAACGTATTGGAAGATATAATGTTGACAAATAGTCAAAATAATGTCAACCATCAGTTGTTTCTTTTACCATCAACAGCAACGACAACGAAAACAACAACAACGGCGACAGCGACAGCGATAACAATACAAAATGTAAATAGCAATAGTTCTGTTACTCAAAATAATGATGGTATGAGTGCTAATGTAAACAGTAAAATGATTTTCTTTACTCCTTCCCCTTTCCCGCAAAAATCAAGTGAACAATGCAGCAACGTAAATAGCAGTACTGACTATGTGAGAGTAACTTGCGATGGTGATAATAGTAGTAGTAGTAGTGATAGCAGTAATTTTTGTCACAATAGTAGCAATAGTAGTAGTGGCAACAACAATAATAATATTATTTTGAATACAAACAATTTTGTAACGGTTCAGTGCGCCCTGTCAGCATGCGAGAATGAGCGCGAACAAGATAAACGAAAACAAAAACAAAACGGATATAAAAATAACTGGAATACTGTTGCTACCACTGTTACAACCACTACCACTACAACAACTACGGCTAATACGTCTGATATCAACGGCATTTCTACAGTTACATTACCATTAGCTGAATTGTCAAACGTTGTGAGAGAGAACGCATGTTACCCTCTCTGTTATAATAATGAGCAAAGAGGCAGCCACCCAATTGGAAATTTAGTCAATAATACTGAAGAGAACTTTGGAAGTCCCGTAGATAGTGTTTTGGAAAACTTTGAAAAATTTCTGAATACAGTCAAATTAGAAAATCAAAATTTAAAACAGATCGTTCCGGAATGTGATGATTTAATTGATTTAAATGATGATATTAGTAAAGGTAAGTGAATTTTTATTTTCGTTTATTAAAATATTTTACTTTCTTTAAAGAATCAGTAATACAAAGCCTAACGTAAACTAATAATTATTAGTTAAGTTCAGTCATATATTATAAATTTTATAATGAAAACTAAGCGTTTCTGCCTAGCCTTTATAACGTATAATGCTACATTTGCATGCATTTATTTAAAAATTATTTTCACTAATGTAGCGCCTGCTTTGTTGTTTCATTCTTTTTATTGATATTTATTTCAATGATTGAAATTTCATTTATTTTTTTGCATAAGAATGTAGGCCTTCAATATATTTTAGATTACTTCCTCTAAATTTAATATATTAAATGGGTTGAAGTCGCCGTAGTCTAGTGGGTAGTGGTTGGCTTATTAGACGTGGCTTATTAGATGTGAGGCCTCGGTTCACACCCCAGGTCGGACACCTCCAATAGAACGAAATATGACAAATATTTCTTTGGCGACTTTCTCACAGCAGATTTCTGGCAAAAGCTCTGTCGTTTGAAATTGATTTTAAACTATAGGTGTCGCCACTTGTGTATACAATTAACAAACACAGTATAAGTGGTGTGAGAAGTTAGGTCGTAATCCTGACTGCAAGATTGTAATGACCAATTATGTATGTATAGGGTGGGAAATTTAAAAGTTTAAATTTAAAAATGCAATTAAACAAAAACGGCTTGAAATTTTGCCAAATTTATAAAATATTATTTCATTCATATAGCTGCCGCGGTTGGCCTCAAGACACCTCATTCGTTCGGACCAATTTTCGTGCACTTTTTCGAGTGTATGGGGTCGTATCTCGACAATTGCATCAGGAATATTGACCTTCAAATGCTCAATTATCTCTGGTTTGTCGGTGTAACACTCAAATCGCAGCTTCTTGGTAGTCAATTGTCATCACCATTTCGGCTAATTAAATGGCCATTAAACTTTTGACTCAATAAATCGATTGTAACATGAGATGTGTGGTAAGTTGTAGAATCCTGTTGAAACCAAACATCGTTCACATCATTACCATGAAAGCGGGTACAAAAAAATCGCTAATCATGGTGTGATAGGTGTCTCCATTAACCGTAATGGTTGAGCCGTCCTAATTTTTAAAGAAATATGGGCCTATGAAGTCTCCGCTTCATAAGCCGCACGAAATAGTCACACGCAATGGGTATATTGGCTTGTGTAAGACCACATGTGTGGTTTATGCGCTCCAAATATGTCAATTTTGCTTATTAACGTACCCACCATGATGAAAATGGGCTTCATCCGAAAAGATGCTTATTTTTGCAAAGTCAACATCATCGTGCAGTTTCTTTTTGGCCAGATAAATCCCGTTCAGTGGAATTTTGTGACTGAAATTAATGGAAGTCGCCGTAGTCTAGTAGGTAGTGTGTTGGCTTATTAGACCTAAAGCCAGGGTTCGAGCCCCAGGCCAGACATCAAAACAAAATACAAAAAGTATTTCTTCGGCGACTTCCTCTCAGCAGATTTCTGGCAAAAACTCTGAGAGTAAATAAAAATGCCATGAAAAGTTTCTCAAAAATCTGTCATTCGGAGTCGACTTTAAACTGTAGGTCCCGTCACTCATGTATAAAATTAACACACACAACATAAGTGGTGTGAGAAACTAGGTCGTAATCCTGACTGAAGGGTTGTAATGACCAATTATGTATGTATGTGTGAATTAATGAAAGTATTGCTAGATTCGAAATAACCGATAGATGGCCTACCCTCGCGCTATACGTGAGTTCATCCTAGCTTAATACTTAAATTGCAGTCGATGGGAGTTTTGAATTGATTCTATATTAGTACGATAGTCTGAGTAGATGACACTTCTGAATCTACTTTAATCTTTACGTGATTTTTGTGAAAGACATGTGACACTCGCTAAATAATTCTCCAGTATTTTATCTCTTATTTCTGTTTAAGATTGTGTCTATATCTAAACGTTTTATTATTTTAGAAATGAAAAAAAAAATATTAGATAACATACATAATTTTAATAAGGCGTCTATTTACATGAATAATTTCCGAAATTTTCTTAAATAGGTTACTGCTTAAAAGCCATGTCTTTAATTTGCTAAGGTTATTTTATATTATAACCTGTTGCAGTAGTCGTCTATTGTAAATATGTAATGTTTATGTTGATCTTAATTCACGTCTATGAATTATTTTTTTTTATTTCCTTCAAATATTATACTTATTACTATTGATTATTCTTTTATTTGTTTTATTTTTAGAAAATATGATAGAGAATAAAGTCAGGCAGTTAGAAAACACTGAAATGATTTTACCATCAATTTTTAATGAAGTATTTGAAAACATGAACTTAAATCAAGCAACAACTTTTGCCGAAATTTCAATCCATACCAACAACAACGACGTGACCAACAGTAGTGACACATATAATGCAAATAATCAATGCAATTTTGAAAATCTCATTTATTGTGATTTAAATGAAACATTAGAAGAACAAAATCTATTAGAGAGTAAAGAGATTTTACAATCAACTGATGAAGAATTATTACCACAGCAGCACTTAAATGTAACTGAAATAATGGGTAAATCAACAACGAGTGAAATAACAGAGAATACTAAAAATTACAACGACAACAAAGACTGTGAAAACAAAAACAAAGACTGCCGAACAATTGATGAAAACTTTTTGATTGTGGAAGAGGTGAACGAAATGCCTAAAACACCAGTTACGTGTATAAATGTTAACTCATACTACAACAGCAACAATAAAATGCAGACTACTACTAATAACAGTAAAAATAGTAAACATAACAGCAACTGTAAAGAGCAGACAGAGACATGCGCTATATTCACAAAAGAGACGTTTCAAAATATAAACAGTTGTAGTATTGTGAAAACATTGACAGAACAACTAACACCAGCAATTACAACAGAAATTTGCTCATCGTCATCGATCGAAAAAATTTCACCACGCGACCACCACCATCACCAGCATTGTCATCACAAAGCTGAAGTCACCAAACACAGCCAATTTCAGAGTCAGAGTAAGAGCATTGAAGCAAACACCAGCACCAGCAGCAGCACTGCTTCTGTTATTGTTACAGCTACAGTCAGTGATTCTACATCAAGTTTAAAATCAAAAACACTTCATACAGCCATTGCTGAACAAGAACACGAACAAAGAGATTTACAGGACCAGTTCACCAGTGCGTATACGCTAAGGGATTTTGCAAAAAGTCCAAAACCATCAGCAGACGAGGACATCATATACACATTAAATTCTAAACAAGAAAAAATTAAAAAATCACAAAATAATCAAGAATATTTGCAAAAAATCTATTCTAATCAACAAAATCCAAATGAATGTGTTGCAAATGCAAAAGTGTCAATAAAATATGAAGAGTGTGAGTGTTTTTCAAATGCAAAACAAGTGAATGCCAGTGAAACCCCAAGAAAGTTAAATGAAAATAATTTATATAATGACGATTACGATGATGAAAATGATAATTTAAAGGCTGACAAAGATGGCCTTCATCATTATCAACCTAACGGTCAGACTTTTTCAACAAATTCAATACTTTGTATTGATAAAACACAATGTGAAATAGATTGTGAAGAATTTTCAAAAAATTCACAAGTTGTGAAATTAAAGGATACACAATTTTTGGAAATCCACGATAACGATAACAAAAACTTGTCGACACCTAAATTTTTGGGCCTAGACACCCAAAAGTCAAACTCAGATTGTGAAACAAAATTAGATGAAGTATTTCAAAACAGTAAAGTTTCGTCTTCGGGCTCGTTACTAAAAGATAAATTGGAAAATATCGAGGACTTGAATGAATTAAAATTTGATTGTAATGAAAAAATCTATAATAGAGAAAATAATACCCAGCCATTGTTATACTTAACGTTTTTATGGCCAACAACAGCAACAAAAAACGAAGGCCAGGTGGTGACGACGACGACGAGACAACAAGGTAACGTCGACCAAAGGGAAACCAAAGTAGCAGTACAAGAGTATAGATTTAACAGGCTCAGCAACAGCAACAATAACAATCAAAATGTTGAAAATGTTGACGATGAATGCGAATTCGTATGTGAATTTGCAAAGAGAGCAACAACATTAACAGAAACATATGGAACCTGTAACAAAAAGGATATTGATAAAGGACAACCAATAAATACAGTGGAAAGAGAAAATCAAAAAACAAGCCATAATATAGATGATTTATTTGAACAGAGAATATTAATAGATAAACAAAAAAGCGAATACAAAAATCAATGTCTACACAGCAAACCCCAACTAAATGGGGAAAAAAGTGTTGAAGTGAAAAATAAATTAAACCAAGAAAATATCTCAAGTGTAGTGAAAATTTTAAAACCTCAAAATAGTGCTACAACCCGTATTAAACATGCAAATAGTCTAAAATGTCTAGAAAAGTGTAAAAGTGAAGCGAAAATAAAGCTTGTAAAACAAGACGAATTATTTAACGGTAATTCCACTCTAGAAAGTGAAAAATGTGTATTGTATAGAGAAAAATCAAGTGAAAATCAACAAAATAATATACAAGATATAACAGCGATAGACATAAAACGTAATAATCTCGACTTGAATGCAACAAAAAGTGTGTGTCAACAAGCAGATAATTGTAATAACGTACTTAACCTCAATAGTGATATCAAAAACCTAAGTGGGACCGTGCAAAATAACCAAAACCTTAGTGAACACCAAATTATTAATACAACAAAAATTAACCATCAGCCTCATATTCTTCATCCATATCATAGAGATTTGATAGATAAAGAGCAATTAAATCTCGAGGAATTTGAGGCTAGCCAACGTTTAAAACGGCTTCTAAAACAACATCGTCAAATACGTACACGTACTCTATCAACTACATTTGTAAAACCTAAACAAACTAATGCACTAAAAACAATAATAACAGCAAAAAAGGAATCAGCACAAGAATCCTTGAAAACAGAAATAACAAGACATTCAAAGGAGATACCAAAGGGCAATCTATTTATTACAAGCAAACAAGAAAATGAAAAGGAGGCAATAAATTCCACAAACACCTCCACCTCCACCATCGCCACCACCACCATTACCCACTTCAACAATACCGATACCAATACCATCACATCAGCCCAATCGACGACGAAGACGACTGCTACGAAGGCTAACAACAAACTTCAAGCAGACTATGAAAGAACTTTAGAAAGGTCGTCATTATTACATGAGAACGAGCAAAAACAAAGACATGTAATTGAAATTAACGAAAATCACAGCGAATCAAAGGCAATTTCAGAGCTTAACGAAAAAGACGAAAAAGAAAATAGAAGAAAACCTGATGAGAATGCTGAAAAAGCAAAGGAAATAGAAGAAGAAAAAGAAATTGGCAATAGTAATGAGAAAGAAAACGAAGTAGAAAAAGAGTTTTGCATTTCACCACTGGCATATGTCAGCCAGAAAGTGGTGCGCCTGTCACAACAACAACAACAGCAACAACAAATACTTGTTGTAAATCCTTTAACAGTATTTGCAGCCATAACAGATAAACAACAACAACAACAACAACAGCAACAGCAAAAAGAAGAAGAAGAAGAAACAGATTTGATTGTTATTGAAAAATCATCACCAACAGCAAATGTAAGGTTTCCCCCCATCGAACGAGAGGAAAACATTAACACAACGGAAATTTCACCAAAATCATCACCTTCAAAACAGCGTTGCAATAGAAATTTACAACATATTGTTAAAACCAAACAATTACTTTTACAGCAAAAGCAACAACGAGATTATCAAGAAAATAATTTTAAAAATTTCACCCCCATCCTATCAACATCGCCATCACCGCCAACACCGCCGGTGTCGCCGCCGCCATATTTAACCACAGATTGTAGACTTAATGAGTATAAAAGTGCATTTGTTGCCACAAAACCGGAAGTATATAAATCTATTAAACCCTTAACAGGAACGCCAGGGAATCTGCAAGCAACATCAACAGTGCCACAAGAACAAGCAACAGCTTTACTACCTGTAATATCGGTTGGTACCCTATCAGAATTTGATACACAATGCTTTAGTGATTTTTTATATTTGAATCGTTTAAAGACTTCCTTTGCGAACAACAACTATTACCGGAACGAAAACGTAAATAACAATAATTGTCAAATAGAAGCACACGTGTTACCAAACCAATTACAACAACAACAACGTTATCCATTATATGCAACGAACTTTGTGGACACCATACAACTACCATATTGCTATGACGAATTACTAAACGATCAAGAAGAAAACAGTGCAACAACTAAAACAACAACACCACTAAACGATAACAATAATTTTGAAATCGAGGACGATTTAATTTCAATAAGTTCAACGAATTCGTCTCCATGCGAATGCATTAATTGTCAACAACAGCAGGAACAAAACATACAAGTTAACGATCGTGTTCACGATCGTGAACGTTTTTTATATACAATTGACACAAACGGATCATTAAGCGTGTCACATTCTCTTAGCGACGACGAACAAGAAACGTTCAAAATGCGTGAAGTTAATGGTCAATTGCGTGGTCTATTAAAGAAACCCAATCGCCCGCCTCCAACACGAAAAAATCGTGTAGTGTTCGACGAGACGCGTAATGAATTTTTCGAAGCCGATTATATTATATTGATACGCGAAGACTGTGCCTATGACGAAGAAGATGAAGAACCCTGCACGTGTGGTGAACATGAATTGGTGCGGTTGTGCTGTGAGGAGGGCTGTCAGTGTAATTATTCGACAGCACCGGCCACAACAGATGACAATCGTACACCACAGGTATGTACATATGTTTTTATAAAAATAAATTATCGCATTTACCGTATGTACATACATGTGTATGCATGTAGTTATGACTGTAACCAACAATATATGTACATATGTATGTTTATGTTGGAAATTTTATGATTTGTTAATTCCCTTATATTACCCTACGGGAAGGGGGTAGATTTGATCAAGAAATTGAGCTTATGTTTATACGTTAATAAAACAGGTGTTTATAGTGTTTGTTTACAGTAAAATTAGTAGGAAATTTTTTATGAAATTATTTAAATAAATACAAGTAGAACATTTCAGGACACTTACGTATGGTAACATAGTAATTATTTTATTCTATGATAGTAGTGTTGCAAAAACAGGGTTTAAATTAATTTATTTATAATTGTGAGTCAGGAGGCAAATATCATCAGTAAAGTCCCATACAATATCTATTCTTTCCAACCATTCTATTTCATTCTTTTCAACTACATCGTAAATGTAAGAGTAAATACTAGTGAAGTTCGTAGATATCTTTGTATGACATCTTGAAAAGTATTGATCTGGTTCCCACAGTTACAGTTTTTATTGTTATCGCTCACTACAGATAAGAGGATGGGCAAATGTATTAAATAGAGTTAAAAAAACCTACCCTGTAGACGTGGGAATCCCTTGAACATAAAACTATAAAATAAGACATAGGAAATGGAGAAAGCATCTCACAGATCTTTCGGAATCTCAAAGAATGACATTCATTACAAATTATTTAGATTGTTATGATACCACACCGGAGTCAAATTACACTGTGCGACAAAATAAAAAAAATTAAATACACCCAGCTAATGACATACATTGTGTAAGTTGTGAGTTTTGTTGAGTAGAACTTAAAAACTTTTTGTATATTTCTTAAACTAAGTTTTATTTGACAAAAACAGTTTTTTTGGACTTTACGCACAAATTTATTGATTACACAAACATTTCCGAACGGATATCCTAAATTTAAGCCTTATTAGAAAGAAGACGGATGAGCCTTTAAAACGGTATACATATGTATTACTTGACTTAATATTTTCTATGAGGTTTGATGAGGTAAACTTGCCAAATCAGAATTTTTTTCATATTTTTTCAATTTTTTGTTCGTAAATAGTGGCAAACTTTAATTAAAAAATATGAAATAAGCTATGACGTTCTAAAAGTGCATTATCTTGTGATGAGATTGACACTTTGTTTGATCAAATCGGACAAAAATTATCGTAGTTATTATTTAAAGAGTCTAACATCACTTATTTCATATTTTTTTAATTAAATTTTGCAATTAAGAATAGCTAAACTGAAAAAATTAGAAAAATAATCATATTTTCCAAGTTTACTCGATCAAAACTCATAACATGTAAGTTTGAACCATATGTTTATGTATACCATTTTAAAGACTTATCTGTCTCCTTTTCAAGGAACTTTGGATTTTGAAAATAGGTTAAAAAATATTTGGGTAATCAATAATTTCGTGTGAAAAGATCAAGAATACCGTTTTTGTCAAATAAAAAAGTTTGTAGAGTTCGAGAAATATAAAAAAAATATTTTTGATTCTGCTCGACAAAACTCACAACCCACGCTATATCATTAGCTGGGTATATTTTTACTTTCACACCGTATTATTTATTGTATCATGAGACAAAAAAACATTAAAAGAAGGGGATAATGTACATAGCAAAACACAGTCTAAAAACACTATGATTTCGATTTGAGATAGGCATAATTGGTACAATTTAATTTGAATTACGTTCACGCTATTAGCTAGATTTGCCTATGGACCTAGCTCAACACAAATTTGTGCAATGATATGATCGACTTGACACTTGATATGCGTTAGTTCCACTAGTTGTAAATTCAGAGTGACTCAGAAAATCATTGCTGGCCTTAATACAAAGGAAACGTCTGGTATAGAGGAGAAAAAAAATTCTGTTGTTATACACTGAGCGCCAAAAGTGAGTAAATATCACTGAAATAATTCATTTTCTTAGTATAGCGAGAAAAGTAAATGAGAATAGTCGAATAAATTTCCAAAAATAAAAACGTTTATATATTACTTATAAAATGTTAAAACAAAAACAACAATTCATGATAAAGGAACTTTTTTATACTTCGAACAAAACTGTTTTATACTTAAGAACAAAAGTGTTGACTCACTTATGGCGCTCACTGTATGTAGCCCTCAGGATTATTCTATTCGTTTGCAATGCAATGTGAGACTTCTATAGTGACTGCAATCTCAGCAGTTAAACTGATACCGAAGTCAAGCAAGTATTAAACGAAACGAAACGAAGTATTAAATTTATTACCACCAATGCCAGAGAAACTGTTAACGTTTGAACTAATGTCGATGCTAAATTCGAACAAGTATATCCCGGTTCATCAATTTGACTTCAGAAGGAGACTAAGCCCTATAAATCCTAAAATACAAGCAGTAGAGAAAGCATTCGAGGAAATCAACCAATTATTATGTTTGCCTCCAGCCTATTCTCCAGTTGGAATTAATAACTAAGAAGTGGCTCAATAATTGTATATAAAATATATTGTCATACGTCTAATATTGAAATTACACACGAAGAAAAGTTAACACAAGTGTACAAGTGTAGTTTAAACTTTTGAAATATATTAGCTTATCGATAGAAACTCATGTGTAAGGCTGAACAGTAGGCTGTGTACCAGTATAAAATGAGCTTTTTTTTGTGAAAATATAATAATTTTTAATGAGAAAGTCATCAACAGTTTAGCCATTCTGGCTACACAAATTTTCCATCTTTCAGACAATTTCTTGATTCTGTGCCAATAAGAATGCTCGTCTTTTGAGCAAACTAATTAGTCAATCAATTTTCTACTTTTACATTGGAATTGAAATGCTCTCATCGCTGAAAACAAATAGTAGTCCGAAGGAGCCGAGTTTAGTGAATACGGCGGGTGAGGTAGCGTATTTCAGCCTAATGGTTTGATTGTGTCCTTAACCAGTTTTGCTTTGTGTGCAGGTGCATAGTCATGTAGAATAATTACCACCCCATTGTATACGTTTTTCAAATAATGCATGGTTCAAATAGATCATTCGTGTCGTCTGCGATCTGTATTAACGTTTTCAACAGGTCTTAGGTGCTCATGGTACACACACTTTTCTGGCCCCACCAGGCACACAGCATTGTCTAACTGCCGAATCGAGCTGGTTTTGCTGGATTAACCCTTGATTTTTCCGTTTAGGATTCCGAAATTAAATCCATTTTTCATCGCCAGTACCAATTTAAGCACCACTGAATTTCTATCGTGTTTTAAAGCAAAATTTCACAAGTGGTTTTTCGATTTTCCATCTGTCTGTCATTCAATTCCATTCAGTCGTTCGGAGCCGAATCCCGCCACTCGTATATAAAATTAACACACACAACAATAGTGGTGTGATTAGGTCATAATCCTGAGTGAAGGGTTGTAATGACTAAATATTTATGTATGTATGTATGTATGTATGTATGTATGTATGTATGTATTCACATATATAGTTACAATTTGCATTTTACAAAAGGCATGAAAACCTTTTAAGCCGATGCCGTTAATAATATTTCGGGCGCAGCTAATTACTATGAAGTACATTTGTTGCAGAAATAATTACATTTTACATCCTATAAGGAACATTCTTGATCTGCTGTTATTCCTCACGATCGTCACCCCGATATTTCCGGGACTGATATCCTAAAGAGTTTTACATGTGTACCATTCTGGAGGTCAAAGTATCAAATAAAAAATATTACAATGATGAATATGCATTGATATTGATCTTAAATGAAGATACAGCAATAATCGTGTCGTGTTCTCGAACATGTTTGATGTATTACTTCATAATAAATATACGTAAGGGAAGTCGCCGTAGTCTACCGTAGATAGCGTGTTATTTTATTAGACGTGAGGCCACGGTGCAAACCCCAGGTCTCTGCGGCTTCTTCTCGGTAGATATCTGGAAAATTCCGGGAATAAATAAAATTGCAGTGAAAAGATACACAAAAATGTCGCTCGGAGTCGTCTTTTAAACTGTAGTATCCGCCACTCATTTATAAAATTAACACACACAACATAAGTAGTATGAGAAACTAGGTCGTAATCCTTACTGAAGGGTTGTAATAACCAATTATGTATGTGTTATGTAACTTCATATTTAATCAAAATGAGCATATACACCAACAAAATAAAAACTAAGCCCGTCGTTGCCGCTGCGTTAAAAAAAACTTGTTTAATTGAGCAGTTTTATTGACATTTATTTTATCTGTAAGCTGTAATAACGAAAATAAGTTAAAGGTAACTTTACAGTTCCCTTTAGCTAAAGGTACCTTTAACTAAAATCAAGTTTAACGGCAACGTAAATTTCATTTCAAGGAAAAATAATACTGTTTCGATTTTTAATACTTACGATAAAACATTTATTTAACTACGGGTAGAACAAAGTGTTCTTATCGATTATCTTAACTCATGTCACACTCCCCCAAATTGACTACTAAAATACATACACGTTATAATTTACTAAGCAAAATGCAAGGAAAAAGAAATTACAATTCCATGAATATTTTATACATTTGCAGAGTAGACTTGTTGTTGAGCGAATTTGTAGTGTGGCCTTCGTTGTTAAATGTTTGTTGTATGCATTGTGGCCTCTTGGGCTTTCAAGGTTAAAGCCACATTCAATTACAATATTGAAATAATTTATTTTTTTTGCAAGTAAGATGTCTGTACAAAACAAAACTCATTTTGCTCTAATAAAAGGAAAGAGTATGATTTTAAGAAATCATTTTACTTTTATACACTAAATGGTGCTTTTTATTCAAGGCTAAAACTGAACTGAACAACTGTAAAGGTTTCAATATTTAAATGAATTATTAAAATGACTTGTTCGATGTAAAGGCCATTTAATGGTTTAATAGGTACAAATAAAGCGATTAAAACATAATTACTTACCGTTATTCATTAACAAATAATTTATGTTTTTGTACTCAAGACAGAAACAGAAGTGTACAGAGAATTTTTCTTTGTATATCGTTTTCCGAATCGATATTTCTTTAATGGATAATTAACAGTTCTTTTGTGAAGTTAAGCACATAACTGAAAAATAAAATAAAAACCATTTTACATATCATAACGATAAACATTATTTTGCTATTGTTGTTGTGTTTTTGTATAACTTATTAAAACCGAATTATTACTAGATTAACTCGCCACACATAAGAAGATAAAGAACATCATCATCACTTTTCCATGCTAACATATTGTATGTATGTATGTATGTATGTATTGTGTATATATATAGTTCCAACAACTACTTATAGCTACTATTACTACTATAGACTTCTATTATTGCTAGGACAAGGACCTTTAGGAGCACGAAAATAAAAGCAATTTTGTAAATGTAGTGCTTGTATAACAGAAAAATTTTGTAAAAGTCCTTCAACACTAACTAATACATTGAAAGCATTCTAATACAACAAAAGTTTCTAAAGATTTCAAATAAAACTAAATACACACATGTATAGTATAAAATATATAAAAAAGAAAAATTAAATTTTACGAATGTATGTATGTATATCGTAATCATTAATTCTTTATCTATATGGGCTACATATACAGTGGGCAGCGTATCCGAATTTATTTAAAAAAATTTTTGAATTTTGAGATCAATTTTGTATTTTGTTAATTTATTTATATTTTATAATAGGACCCAAAAAATATTAATGTATTCGACAAAACAAAAGAAAATAAGGAAAACTTTCTGATGATTATATATTTTGGGCTACCTTATGTTGTCCACAGTATACTTCCACACATGATGCAACTAAAGTGCTACGGATAAGTCTTTCGACGGCCTAGTTAAGAATAAAATTCCAAACATTAATATTTTAACTGAGAATTTTCAAAATTTTGGTTGCTATTCAACAGTAGTAGTTCATTTGCAAATTACACTATGCCACAAAATAAATAAAAATGAAATACATCCAACTAATGACATAGTGTAGGTTGTGAGTGTTCTTGAGTAGAACTCAAAAATATTTTTTATATTTATTGAACCCTCCAAAATTTTTCCACTTTACGCATAAATTTATTGATTCCATAAATATTTCTGAACCGATGTCCAAAATTTAAACTTTCCTAGGAAGAGGAGGGATGGACCTTTAAAACGATATACATATATAAATTATCTGACTTAATATTCTATGAGGTTTGATGAGATAAACTTGGCAAATGCGAATTTTTTTCATATTTTGTCAATATTGTCCATTCATAGTAGCAAACTTTAATGAAAAAATATAAAATAAGTGGTAACATTCCTAAAGTGCATCCTCTTGTGAAGAAATTGACACTTCGATTGATAAAATAGAACAAAATTTGCCGTAGTTATCATTTAAAGAAGAAGTCGCCGTAGTCTAGTACATAGTGTGTTGGCTTATTAGACGTAAAAGCCAGGGTTCGAGCCCCAGGAAAGACATCGAGACAAAATCCAAAAAGTATTTCTTCGGCGACATCCTCTCAGCAGATTTCTGGCAAAAACTCTGATAGTAAATAAAATCGCCATGAAAAAGTTTCACAAAAATCAGTTGTTCGGAGTCGACTTTAAACACAACATAAGTGGTGTGAGAAACTAGGACGTTGTACAATGGGTCAATTCGACCTCCGGGTACTGTACTTGTCTTAATTGACAAGTACACGTCCTCTAACCTAACCTATTATTTAAAAAATATAACAGTCGTGTTATATATTTCATATTTTTTTTTTTTAAATGAACTTTAGAAATGAGTTTCAGTTCAAAAAATTTTAGAATTTTTGATGGATCTTGATTGTTTATCGGGAAATGTGTCAATTACACGTTGGAGCGACCACCAGAAGTCGGCAAATGTTTGTGCAAAGTGAAATAATAATATTTTCAAAAACACAAATATTAGCCGACTTCTGGTGGTCGCTTAAACGTAAAATTGACACATTTTCCGATAAACAATCAAGATACATCAAAAATTCTGAAAATATTTGAACTGAAAGTTCATTTGATAAGATGACATATGTATATAACACATGTTATACTATTTAAATAATAACTACGGTAATTTTTGTCCGATTTTATCAAACGAAGTGGCAATCTCTTCACAAGATAAAGCACTTTCAGAATGTCGCCACTTATTTCATATTTCATATTCAAATTTTGCGATTAAATCATATTTTCCAAGTTTACCCGATCAAAACTCATAATATATAAGTTTCAAGCATATGTTTAAGGATACCGTTTTAAAGGCTCATCTTTGGATTTTGAAAATAGATTAATAAATATTTGGGTAATCAATAATTTTGTGTGAAAAGATCAAAAATACCATTTTTGTCGAATAAAACATGTTTGGAGGGTTCGGGAAATATAAAAAAATATATTTTTGTGTTCTACTCAACAAAACTCACAACCTACACTATGTTAATAGTTGGGTGTGCTTAGACTGTCGCACCGTGTTATATACACTCACTAGGGAAATTTTTGCTTTAGTCAGGAAGCAACCTAGCCTTTTACATTACCTATGTAATGTTAAATTTGTCCATGAATTTCTAGACCTACAGTTTAAGGACGAGTTCAAACGACAGATTTAAGAAACTTTTCATCGCAATTTTATTTGCTCTTAAAAGGCTAAAGGAGGATGTCAATTTATAGGATTTTATAAAAATTGGTTTGTTCGAACATAAAATTGGTACCTTCACAAAACTGTGTGAACATAGATTTTAAAATCTTCTACTCTGGACGTAAACCAAGTCAGTTAACAGAGCTCTGTTATGTTACTAACAAAACTCTTTTAAACAATTAATTTAAGGCTTGGAAAGGAGAAGGAAAATTCCTAGGTAAAAAGCACAAGTTGGTGAAATTATTCCTATAGTTAATCACTTATAGAAAATATTGTGTAATAAGAACTACAATAAACAGATAATCACACATTTCCGAAAGATAATGTAATCTGCTAAATAAATCAGTATAGAACCCTTAACAGAGCGACTTTTGACAGTAGATTTTTTTTCCGACATGTTAGATTTTAGAACCGATTAAGGGCCATTATTACAACTTGTCGTTAACTAAAGGGAGGATTTTAAAGGGCAGATAAATTGTTTTTCATTATTATAAGTGGACAATATGGTAGAAGAGTGGTAGAAGAGTGCGTTAAGCTAAATGAAGAATCATCCTACCGGTAACTTTTAAAGTTAAGTTTATGTTTGAACTTGCCATCCTATATATTATTTTCAATATGGCAACTTCAAATATAAGCAAAATGAGCATATACAATAAAAAAACGTAGCCCGTCGTTGCCATTGCGTTTATAAAGACTTGTTTAATTGAGCAGTATTATCGACATTACTCCGGCACTGGCATATTTTTGAAAATGTTAACTTTATTTTATCATTATGTTGTAATAACGAAAAGAAATTAAAGGTGACTTTAAAGTTCACTTTAGCTAAAGTTACCTTTAACTAAACCTAACTTTAACAGGAAGTTGTAATAATGGCCCTAAGTGTTCATTTGTGGAAAAACAGGTCCAACTAACACATAAGTTTAAGTATTGACATTTTTTTGAGGCTAAAACTTGAATACAGGAAAGACAATTTTTTTACGAGAATTTCTTTTGAGTAATAATTTTCGCATTTTTTTTCTATAGTCAGTAATCACAAATAATGTTAGGCAAACAATCAAATAATCACAAACACCCAGAGTGTGTGGTGGGAATCGAACCCAAGGCCTAGGCACTTAAAGTTTACCATACTACCATTTACTCCATCGAGGTACCCATTAAATCCTTTACTGCTCTCTTATCCAAACCTTTAAATCGAATCGAACTATTATCCGAAATGAGTGCTTCAGGTCCTTCTCCTTTTCAAACACCAATTTGAGAGGTATTCCCTGTTTAGCATACCGATTGATGATATTATATTAAGAACATTTGTTTAATTTTTAGAGTTCATTCAGCCCCAAGGCGAAATAGAGACGTTTTTCAGTGTATGAGAAACTACTCTGTGTCTGTAGCGTTTGATAGTTAATAACGAAAACTTTATGATCAATTGCAACAAAACTAAGAATTTTGTTCTCGAACTTGCTAATATCGAGTTCAGTCCTTAATATACTATTTCACACTATTACGAAGTTATTAGAGACTATAACACATAAGGTCGCTGTAGTGTAGTAGGTAGCGTGTTCGCTTATTAGACGTGAGGCCACAGTTCAAAACCCAGGTCAGACATCACCAACAAAAGGAAATATGAAAAACATATTTCTGACAAAAACTCTGAGAGTAAATAATAATTGCCAAGAAAATTTGCTCAAAAATCTTTCGTTCGGATTCGACTAATGTACTCATGTATAAAATTAACACACAGAACGTAAATGGTGTGAGAAGCTAAGTCGTAATCCTCACTAAGGATTGTAATGACCAATTATGTATGTACTTATGTATATCTTTTCCGATTAGATTTGATAACGCAGATAACGAAAAATTAAATAAGGTTGATTACAAAGTGCTTATAATTAGAACTTGAAGATGTGTGGCATTGTGCTTGAGTAGTCTGTGATTTCAAAGTGGAATCAATAACTTCGGCGACTCTAGCTTGAATAACTGCTCATCTTCATATAATAAAAGTCAGCAATCATTAGAAGTCGCTGTAGTTTGGATGTTGGCTTCTAAGACGCGAGTCTGTGGAACTCTAACTCCAGCTCAGACATTTCGAACAAAACGAAATATGAAAAAAATATATCTTCAGCAGTCTTCTGGAAAAAAACTAAGAATAAATAATATTGCCTTGAAAAGTTTCTCCAAAAAAAATTCTGTTGTTCGGCATTGACTTTAATACCGCCACTCATGGAAAAAATTAACATACACAACATAGTGAGAAAGCAGGGCGTAATCTTGATTAATTGAACCCTCATACGAAAAAAAGTTTGGTTTACCAATATTTGATTAGGAAACTGAATCAGTGCAACACTTTCTATGCTAGTGAACTGCACTTCATCGATTTTTGGGTAACAGAACGCTTGAAGATCTGGGCATGGTGGCGACTAAGGGAATTGGCCGGTTTCATCCGAAGCTCAGGGTAGTTAAAACCCACCACCAAAGAAGCATGACAAGGGGGCTTACCTTACATTTGGTGAACTATGGGCCATATGGCCCACTGCCTGCCAACGGCAAACTACACGCTAACTTAATCTACATACATACATAATTGGCCACTACAACCCTTCAGTCAGGATTACGACATAGTTTTTCACACCACTTATGTTGTGTGTTTTAATTTTCTTCATGAAAATGCCAGAAATCTGCTGAGAGGAAGTCACCGAAGAAATACTTTTTGTATTTTGTTTTGGGCTCGAACCCTGGCTTTACATCTAATAAGCCAACTTAACTAACCTACTTAACCTAACCTAACCTAAATATTCGATTAGTTTTACCATGTTTGTTGATTTGAAAAATATCCCATGTTAAACATTTGCGACATTTGTTTGAATATATTTCATTTAGGTAACAAGATTCTTTATAAATTTGATTGATTTGATTCTTTACAAGATTGGTTTACAAATTTGAGATTAGGATGACTCTATACATACATACATATATGCTATTCAATAAATATAAAATTAGTTCGCAAATTTTATTAGGCACACAAACTTGTTTTCCCATGTTTCAAATTTGGGTCAACTTACTCCAAAAATGGTTTTGTAACTGAGTTTATGAAATGTTTAAACGAAAATAATTAAGAAAACAATACTCAAAATGAAAAAAAAAAATTAAATGAACTGGAATGAAGGCCTTAGAAATCATGGCCTTGGAATTTCTTTCTCGCGAAATATGTGTTGTATTCCACCCTTCATGGACGTTGATATACTTAAATAAGTACATATGTATGTATTTATAAGACTTTGTGAATTTTACATATGAATACATATGTATGTATATACACAATTTCTTATATACATACATATGTAGACATTTTTACATATTTTTGTTTTTTTTCATACAAATGTTTTTAGCACTCGTTATTTTCTCATATGTTCGACAATAACTGTTTGTGTGAATTTATGACAAGTGTTGCCACTAATACCCCTTTCGTCATCGACGTCATCATTATTGTAGATGTTTAGAAAGTTTTTGACTTGACTTTATTTGTGTGTATATTTGTTTTTAGTCTCACCTCAAACTAGGACATAAACCCAGTTCTTCGAGGAAAATTGTTTGAGTTCTATGTGATTTATATGTATGTTTAGTTTAATGTAACATTTAAAGCCTCAGCGCCCAAATGTAATGGAATACCATACCAATTAATGCAGGATTATATAACATAATATTGAATTTTAATATCTTTGAATTTTTTTTTCCTTTGAAGTGACGTGGCGTGTTTGGGTTAACAGTATAAATAATATTAATCGATATCATAAATTTATAGAAATTTATTCATGACCATATTTTTCAACGATTATGAATATTACATGATGCATAATAAATGATGTTGACTGTAAATGGCGATTTATGTTGATAGTCTCTTTAAAATATGTAGAATACATGTTTAAAATTTATAAAAGGAAATTTAAAATGTTAAACAATTATATGATAAGATATTAAAACATTAACTTCTTAATTTTGTGTCAAAAAACTTTTTCTGCCTGCTTAATTATCCTTCAGTGTAAACCGAGTAACATGTTGTGCCTGTAAAAGTCGCCGTGGTCTGCTCGGTAGTGTATTGACTTATTGGACGTGAGGCCACGGTTCAAATTCCACGTCAGACATCTGCAACAAAACGAAATGTGAAAAAATATTTTTCCTCAACTTCCTCTCAGCAGATTTCTGGTAAAAACTAAAAACTCCAAGAGTAAATAAAATTGCCATGAAAAGTTTCTCAAAAATCTGTCGTTTGGAGTTGACTTTAAACTGTATGTCCCGCCACTCATTTAGAAAATTAACACACACAATATATGTAGAGTTAGAAGCTAGGTCGTAATTCTGATCGAAAGGTTGTAAAGGGCTAATTATGTATGTGCGTAATTTAGGTTAGGTAAATTTGAAGTAGTAGCTTTGATTACCAAAGCACACTTGAGCGTACATAGTGGTCCATTGGACAGTGCAGAGGTTGCACATTAAAAGTGAGACTACCCTAGCTAGAAACCAGCCCGAAGGTTTAATATAAGAAGCAATATCCTTGCTGCCAACGGATGATAACTCAGTTAATCTGACAAGAAATGGAGAGCGATGGCATAACAGTGGATAACAGTTTTCTCCTCTACAGTGGGCCCACAATCGCGGCAAAAGTCGTTTGGTGGGAGCTGGATTATTGCTGCGTGTCTTCCCATAACGCAATGACCTGTAAGCATTATTTACCCAGCCACATATACTCGACATTTGCGCCAAATTTTCATTTCGCATTATATTGAGTATACTCGACATAAACAGGATTAAAGGATTAAAAACAATTATGACGCGTTCTTATGAACTTTCATGGACTTATACCTTTACTAGATTTAACGTACATATTCGAAACGGAAATTCTTATAATTTGATGTAGTTAAGCCAGTTCGTGAAGGTGTAATGAATGTAGCCAGATGTTTATCTTTATCTTGCTCTTAACGAAGGTCAATTTTTGTTTTGAAGAAATAAGGCTTGGTACCATGATTTTTTTGGGTTAATAAAAAATTATTTCTATCGAATTATTTATGAAACATTTATTTTAGATACCAACAACATCTTTTCACGATAATATATTTATTTATTTATTCAATGACGACGAGAGGTAAATGTTCTTTTGCAATTATCACGCTATTCAACGTTCTAATTTGTTTTAGGTAATTCATGATGTTTCTGCTGTTTTAAATGAAAATCCTATGTCGTGTTTGTCTCACATACTAAAATACATATTTAAATTTTAAAGTACATACATTCATGCATAATTGATGATTACAACTCTTCAGTCAGGACCTAGCGACCTAGTTTCTCAAACCACCCATGTTATCAAGTATAAAGTGGCGGGACCTATAGTTTAAAGTCGAATCCGAACGACAGATTTTTTTCATGACATTTTTATTTATTTCGTTTTGTTTGAGATGTCTAAACTCGGATTTGAACCACGGCCTCATGTCGTAACTACTTGAATACGGCTACTTTAATTCGTAAATTTTGTCACCCAAAATATAAAAAAACTTTAAATTTACGTACATTTAAATATAATTTAAAAATAATTCCTGTTCCAAGAAAAGCAAAGATGTTTGTTGTAAAGTTTAAAAGTTACTGAATAAATAACCTTTAAAGCAGTATGAAAACTTTTTTTATATAGTAAAACACGAAGTTGTATGTGCTAAATTTTATTCAAATAAATTTATAATTTATTTATTTTATTTATTTATTTCAAGTCTATGGAAAATCCTTACAGACTATTACATTTTATATTTCAAAATAAAATTATTATTATTATGATTTCAATACAAAAATTAAGTTAAAAAAGAAAACAACATTGAAATTATTAATTACATAAATACATAATTGGTCATTACAATCCTTCAGTCAGGATTACGACCTAGTTTCTCACACCACTTATGTTGTGTGTGTTAATTTTATACAAGAGTGGCGGAACTTGCAGTTTAAAGTCGATTCTGAACGACAGATTATTGAGACACTTTTCATGGCAGTTTCACTTACTCTCACAGTTTTTGTCAGAAATCTGCTGAGAGGAAGTCGCCGAAGAAATACTTTTTGTATTTTGTTTTGATGTCTGGCCTGGGGTTTGAACCTCGGCTTCTAATAAGCCAACACACTACCTACTAGACTACGGCAATCTTGCAAATTCAATTAAACAACAATCACAAGAAGACATCAAAATCAACGAAGCTTCAATCAAATATTAAAATAATGCAGGGGTTAAATGACAATATAATGGCAATTTAATGAGTGCTAGGCGTTTTTCATAAGATGGTAACCTTTTGTTAGGACCCCATCCAAAGCCAACACACTACCTACTAGACGACGGCAATCTTGCAAATTCAATTAAAGAACAATCCCAAGAAGACATCAAAATCAACGAAGCTTCAATCAAGTATTAAAATAATGAAGGGGTTTAATGACAATATAATGGCAATTTAATGAGTGCTAGGCGTTTTTCATAAGATGGTAACCTTTTGTTAGGACCCCATCCATTCCCTAAACCACGAAGATAAAATAATAAGAACTGTATTTGAACTGATTCCATTTTGTTAGAGTGTACAGCGTATTGAGGGTCCCATATTACAGATCCATATTCAAGAATTGGGTGAATCAGTGTGGTAGCTTTGCTAACAGTTGATGTAATATGATTTCTGAAGTCCAATTTACAATCGAAAATTATATCTAAATCGTTAAAGGAATTAACTAGTTCAAGAACAGCACAATCCATTGGTTGGAGATGATCTAGTGAAGCACATACATTTACATTTTTTAACATTCAGCTCCATTAAATTAGTACTACACCAAGAGGTTAAGTAGTTAATATCCTCTTTAAAAGTACTTGGTCTTCAATGTTATTAAATGATAAAAATATTTTAACATCGTCTGCATACATTAATGTGTTTGAATTTTTGATAACAGAACGGAGATCATTTATAAAAAGAGTAAATAAGAGCGGCCCAAGATGACTACCCTGTGAAATGAAAGTAGCAGGTCTTTTATTACACTCTACCTATCTGTAAATTTAAATAAAACAAAATTTGTGTGAGATATCACAGAAATTACTCGTTTTTAAGGCCTATTGTCGCTATTATGTGTGGAATATAATATCTTTTAAATGACCGCCACGACTTCGTTGGCTGAATTTGGCCTATTATATGGGTTATGTTAGCTTTGAGGACCGCTGTCGTTTGTTTCTTATTCGCATACATCTGCGGCATAAGAAAACCACAAGAAAATGTTTAGCGGAGTTAAATCGCACGATTTCGGTGACCAGTTTATACCACCTTCCTAAATCGCTCATGTAGTGCATATAATGTGGCATGTTGTTGAAATCATATAATAATGATTACCAAAAAAGTGATAATCGTCGACCTTGACGATGAAAGTTTGGCCAATGTCGTTCTCAAAGAAATGTGTCGTTTACCTTCATTTCCTCGGTCAGTTTAATTTTGTATGCGTGATCACGTCATGACTTAAAATTCTCGAATTTTTTTGAAAGCGACGCGAAATCAGCTGCCTCGTATTTTCCAGCTCACTTTCACGGAATGCGGCAATGTTTTCGGGAGATCTTAAATTTCGTAGATATACTGGTGTTCGTCGGTTATTTACTGAACCAGTGGACTCGAATTTTTCCACCACATTGTAAATGGTTCTGCCGGTAGGCAGATGGATTGTGCGTTGGTCGGATAGAACACCTATTTAGATAAAACAATTGTATTTTTTGCATTTGTTGTAAATGCTATATACGTCAATTGTAATTTGGCAAAACTGACTAAATAAATGTTGACTAATATGGCAGATGTAGCTTCTGCAAAATGGCTATTATAAATTGTAAAGTTCGTGAGTCCCTGTTGGAAGAGCCCATAAATGTCCCATGTTTTATAATTTTACATTTGACCTTTATAAACTAAAATTCTGGTATTAGTGAAGATGAGTCAGTGCCCATTATTGCAATCGAACAGTAAGGTTGAATTCTCATAATAAGCCGTTAAAATTTGGTCATTTTAGTTTAAATCGTGTCAGCTACAGGAAGTCGTCAATGCGGAAATCCTATGTTAGCTGACGGTCGACGGGGTTGATGGTTTTCATGAACAGTTAGGACGGCAGTGTCATTTGCAACAGTTGGAGTATGAATTTAAATGACTGTCATACATAACATAATGGATACATGACATAAAAGAAATATAAAGTTGAACCCAAGATTTGATTTCCGTAATTTATTCGAGGTTAGGTTAGGTTAGGTTAGGTTAGAGAAAGTGTACTTGTCAATTAAGACAAGTACAGTACCTAGAGGTCGAATTGACCCATTGTACAACGTCCTAGTTTCTCATACCACTTATGTTGTGTGTGTTAATTTTTTGTGCATGAGTGGTGGGACCTACAGCTTGAATTGTCGACTCCGAACGACAGATTTTTGAGAAACTTTTTCATGGCAATTTTATTTACTCTCAGATTTTTTGCCAAAAATCTGCTGTGAGGAAGTCGCCGAAAAAATACTTTTTGTATTTTGTCTTGATGTCTGACCTGGGGCTCGAACCCTGGCTTTACGTCTAATAAGCTAACACACTACCTACTAGACTACGGCGACTTCTCTATTCCCGGTTAGCTGTACATACATACATAATTCGTCATTATAACCCTTCAGTCAGGATTACAACCTAAATTCTCACACCACTTATGTATTTTCATACATAAATGGCGGGTCCTATAGTTTAAAGTCAATTTAATTTACTTTTAGAGTTTTTGTCCGAAGATATATTTTTCATATTTCATTTTGTTGGAGTTGTCTGCCCCGGAGTATAAACTTCACGTCTTATAAGCCAACACACTACCTGCTAGACTACGGCGATACATAATTATTCTTATCGGAACTTAAAAGATAAAAAGGATGTACCTCACGTAATTCGTCTGTGTAGAATTGTGTGTCTTTATATAGTTACACGGTAGTGTAAAGCACTATACGAGCCCTAACCACTATTAATTCGTACACCACGCGTTTTTGTTTGAATATTTAAAAATCCATATTTAAATAATAACATTAATGACAACGCCTTCAGAGTTACATATTTTGAAAGGTAATTTTATAATCTTTAATTCTGTATAAAATAATTTAACGTATTTTATAGATGTATTGAAAACACATACTTACGCAAAATTTCATTGTTGTTTCATTGGACCAAAATTATTTGATCACAATAGTTTTGCAGGGTGTAAAAATTCTTACAAACGCGGCTTGAAAAATGAAATTAGAAATAAAAGAGAGTGTACCGTTATAATAAAATTATAAAAATGTTAGAAAACAAAAAAAAAATGTATCACTTACGTAATCACTATCAATTCATACACCAAGCGCTTTTTCATATATGTACAGTGGGGTGCACAAATGAGTATACATAAAATAAAAAGTGATAAAGCAATTCAAAAATTTTTTTCGTTTTTAATTTAGTTATATAATATAAATTTCAAAACTAAAATGATGAAATTCTAAGAAAAAACAAACAATCAAGAGGAAAATAACTCGGATGTACTCAATTTTGCACCATTCCAAAATTTTAGGGAATACGAGTATTTTTAATATATAGTCCAAAGACCCTTGTTATGTAAAACATCATTTACGCGACTTCGCATGCTCTCCACCAAATTCTCTACAATTTCTTTCGGAATATTTGTCCATTCCTGATGAATACGTTGCCAAAGCTCATCTAAATTGGTTGGGGCTGATCAGTACTCTCCCAACCGTCTATTCGCGATTGACCACATATTCTCAATCGGATTGAGGTCTGGACTTTGTGCTGGCCACTGCACTAATTAAAAATTTTGCTCACTAAGCCATCGTTTAACGATTTTGGAGGTGTGTTTGGGGTCACCATCCAGCAGGAAAGGTACTTCTTGCGCAGGATAGGCGCTCTTGTCGACAAAATCGGGAAGATGGGTCTGCAAAATTCTCAAATAATCTTTTTTCATAATGTTATTGATTCTTTGCAGTGGTCCGAGGTGCCATCATGTAAAGCAACCCCATACGATGACATTTTCTCCACCGCGTTTCACCGTTTCCTTAACATGGTATCTTTCAATTCTTTCCCCATGGCGGCGCCAACAATATTGCTTACCATTGGAATGAAAGCGGTTAAATTTTGATTCGTCTAACCAGATCACATGTTTCCTGTCATCCACTATCCAATTTCTGTGTTCTCTGGCAAACTTTAACCGTGCCTTTACATTTTTAGCCGAAAGTGCAGGTTTTTTCATTTTGACTGCTGTGGTATAGGCAATATCTTTAACAGCTTTACTTTCCGTCCATCGACTAACGGCTTTCCCGATTGCCAAAAAGCTCCTTTTGGTGTTAAAAATTTGTCCCTTTTCATTTTTGTTAGCATTAGACGAGCATCTGCATTAGTTAGTAGTTTTTTACGACCTCTGTCTTGAGGCTTGGGAACATCAGACCGACCGTTTTTGGACTCTGAGACGTGCAAAATTTAGTACATGCGAGTTGTTTTTGCTTTGTTTTTTTTCTTAGGACTTGATGATTTCTGTTTTAAATTTTATTTTATTTTGTTAATCACTAAATGCTAAATAAATGACAAAAAACTTTTGAAGTTTTCTTTATTACTTTTAGTTTTATTCAATAAAAAGCGTCCAAAGTACAAACATGTACTCATTTGTGCACCTCACTATAAGTAACAACATTCAAAATAACTTACCTTAGAAAATAATAATGACTGCGCCTTAAGAGTCACCGTTTCTGAAAGGTAATTCCATAGTCTTTAAATTAATATAAGTATGTTTGTACATTTTGGGCTAAATATTTTGAAAACATATCCTGAAACAAAAGTCTATTACTTCCATCACAAACTGTTTGACTACTATTAATTCGTGCAGTGTATAATTTAATTCTGAAGTTAATTTTTCTGGTACTTTTGCTAAATTATAAATAAATAAAATGTACCATTAAAAATCAAGAAATGTTAGATGACAAAAGAAAATAGAGAGTAAATAGCGGCCACACAATTTTGGGCTAAAAACAATGAATTTTTCCTTTAGTTTATGTTTTCAATACTTTTATAAAAAAAATGAAACTCATTTTATACAGAATTAAAGATTATGAAATGCAACTCTCAAGGCTTTGTCATTATTACTATTCAAAATATGGAAATCAGGAAATAATCATATATCAAAGAAAAATGCTCTGTGTACGAATTAATAGTGGTTAGGGCTCGTATTTAAAAATCTTTTATGTTGTAATTTTAAAATTATAGTTAAATGTGTGTAAGGATTTTACTTCAACTATTGTATTATTTGTTAAAAAAATATCTTTATTCATACACAAAATGTATGTACATATGTGCGTAACAAAAGTCATAGTGTATTTGTATTGAAAATGAAAATGTTCTACGGGGGAACATTGGGAAAGGTTCAGTAGTGAATTGTATTTCAGGTTACATACATATAACAAATGTAACACATACAAATGGATGAGATTAATAATAGAAAGTCTTGTTTGTTTCATTATCATTACAGAGTCCTAAATATGCACCACCCATTGAGTTTGTTGACGAAGCCGCTCTCAGTCCACCCGACGGTTACAAAGATAATGGTTTGAAAAATTCACTTGGAGGTGCTTTGAGCGGGCACATCTTTGGTGCTCAACACCTCCAGCAATTACAAGTTATTCAGCGTTTACAACAGCAACGTGCAGCCATGTTGGCAGCACGAAATAATTCACAAATCCCGCCCCCGCCACCACCTGCCACTGCCTTATCGGCAACAGTGGCATCTGGTAATCAACAATCACCAACAGTTGCTGCGCCATCATCACCTCTGACATCATCCACAGCTGCAAACTTATCAACAACAGTAACCAGCAACAATACAATGAACCAAAGTGATGGTGCAACACAACAACATTCACCAGATGATGATGTCCAAGGCGTATGTACAGAGTGTGCCGAGTGTGCTGAATGTGCGGCCAAACAATTACAACAGGATGCAGGTAAATCAAGTTTTTTTTTGTTTTCATTTATAATTTTGTTATCTACACAAATACGCATTAACTAGAACATTTTCAAATCGAATCTTTTAAAGACTTCCTGCAAACTTATTCGTTTAAATATTTAAATTAATTAAAAAATTATTTTTTTTTAACAAAATAAATCAAATGTGTTGAAGTCCACTTATAAATTCTGTCTCTATTAATTAATTACTTAAACAATAACCTACATTATCGAAATGGACACAATGGACACAATTTGGACTGCCAACAAAATTCGTTCGCAATTCATTGTTGGCTATCCACCACCATTCATTGAGAATCACTTCATTATGGTTAAAAATCATTCTTGAACTTGTTTATTCTCATGTATTGTCGCGTTGTCTTGCTGGAAAATCAGTTCTCCATTGATATTCACCTTACAAAAATTTACCCAATATCCCTTAAAAGCCGTTGACGAATTTAACAGAATTCACCTGGCAGTTAGAAAATGCTAAATTAAGTATTCGGTTGCGGCATAATATTCTCCTTGCCATTAACTAACACTCACTGAAATTTCGCTAACAAACAGCCTTGGTTACCTTTGTATACCTCCTAAAATAATTGTAACCAATTGGACCATCGAAGTTTAAATTGTTCTCATTGAAAAAAATTACCGAGAAGAAATTAAAGAAATAATTAAAACTGAATAATCGCCTTTCGCCAGACATGTTTTGTCACTAAATTCTAGGTACTCACGATTTCTTCTTCTTAGGTTCCCAAGCGCCGAACAATAACAGGGAAGATGTTCTGTAGTCTTTTCTTTTTCCTCGCTGGTTCAGCTTCTGTGGAAGTTGTTCTGAGGTATTCTCAGTCTCTAAGTGTGTTTATCTAGAGGTCAGTGTACCGTTATAATTGCGGTGGGGTTCCTCAGGTGGAATCTTAATAATTCTGTTCGATATATGTATGTATATCTATATCGGACCAGATCTGTTTGGTGTCTCTACAAGTGGTTTCATTATCTCATTTTATCTTTGCCAATGGATAAAGTTTTTCTGAGACAATTTGTTTGCCCCTCTGTACAGGAACGGTAATCGCCGAATTTCATTGAATTTTCCTTTGTGTTAGTTTTTGCAGAAGTCGCCGTAGTTTAGTAGGTAGCGTGTTGGCTTATTAGACGTAAAGCCAGGGTTCGAGTCTCAGGCCAGACATCAAGACAAAATACAAAAAGTATCTCTTCGGCGGCTTCCTCTCAGCAGATTTCTGGCAAAAACTCTGAGAGTAAATAAAATTGCCACGAAAAGTTTCTCAAAAATCTGTCGTTCGGAGTCGACTTTAAACTGTAGGTCCCACCACTCATTTATAAAATTAACATCCACAACATAAGTTGTGTGACAAACTAGGTAGTAATCCTGACTGAAGGGTTGTAATGACCAGTTATGTATGTTATGTCTGTATGTATGTTAGTTTTTGCAAGTGTATCGATGTCTCCGTATCCAGAAAACCAGTAACCGCCAAATGTCTCGCTATCTCCTCCAGAGAGACTCAGCATTCTTGGACAATCTATAATCTGGTGTAAACGTTCTCTAAGGATTTAATGACCACCTTATGCCTTATGCCTTATGTTAGACACAATATACTTTGTAGTATGTACGATTTACTCTGATACCGGTTCCTCATGGCGACCTAAGTCTGACGAGTACTACAACAAACTGGTAGTGCAAGGGACGAAAATTCAGCTGTTTATTAAACGATTTCATATCCGACTTTATTACGTGATTTATAAGTATGAGTACAATGAGTATGAGTACAACGTTGACATGAAACTCATACCATTTGAAATATGTTTGATTCATAAGCCTACTCTAGAAAAATACTTATAAATGATTCGACTGACTCGATTCATTCATCAAAACTTTAGTCTTAGTTGTTGCATTTACAAAAAAAAAAAGAAAAAAGAAAAGGACAAAGACTTCTAGTGAGTATTGTAGTGTTCGTACGCGAATCATACTTATTTTCTGGTCCTTGTAAATGTTGAGTTATGGAGAGTCGAAATCAACAACATCATATATACGTGTTGTTGAGTATGAATATGATGAGTACTTCAAACTTTGAATATGAGTAGTATGAGTATAATATTAAAATAAGTAGGAATGCGTATAAGTATCAGAAATTATGAGTATGATTCGATTCTACTCATCTTTTTGAATGCTCATTGCTGATCTCTGGTTTGTACGCCAGAGCTTTCTCAATATTTTCCACCAGGAAAATTAATAAAGTCTCAGTACATCTGCACCTAGTTTAGGCGTAAAAAGTATAAAGTATGTATATTATCTCGACCTCCAGATTTTTTCGGCATAATTGGAACATGAAGGAAGTTATAAATTATAATATTCAAATTAATATGAATATTTAATGAGAAAAAGAAATTAAAAATTAAAAAAGAACATTTGCGAACATTTTCATATATATTTACAAGCAGTCCTTGTTGATGGAAATGCTTTAAAGAATGAATTTTGATTAGAATTAATTTTTCAGTTTGAGCTTTAAATTGCATGTCACGAGAACATTTAAATGAAAAAATAAAAATTTTGATAAATTTATGGCAAGTTGTCATCGTCATTAACATAATGTCATCAGCATCAGCATTAACCCTATACCACCCACTTACCCAAATTCACACTACCACTTGCACACATATTTCATAACACTTTTATGTGCGAAAGCTTTCATTCATTTCACCCATACCAACCCTTTAATTCATTTTCTCAATTATACTGTAGGTGACTGGCAATGATGCAATTAGTCTGGGTGACTGTAAAGTAAAGTAAATTGTGTAAAGTTTTACACAATTGGTTTGTGATACATATTTATAACAGGATTTAAGTCGTGTATATGTGTGTGTGCCAGTATTTGGCTTATGAGCAGGCGTGTGCTGCATACCATTTAAAGGATGGATGACTGCCTCCACAAGAAAATGCCACTTAAATCTTTACTACGTTTTCTGAATGCATTATTGTTACAACACAAAATGGCATTGTGATTCATTTCTAATCTGAAAAAACTGCTAAAACAAATCCAAATGGAAAAATGAAGACATATTTAGTATTGGGTCGTATCTCGGAACTAATTTAAAGGCGTTTAAATGTTTTCACACAAACAACCTGTATCACTGTTTATTTGAACAAATCGGATTAATTTTGTTCGACGCACGAAAGAGTTCTCTACTACTCAATTGCCTATTGAGGCCATAATAATATCTGTGAGCAAGAATAATCCTACGCTTGATCTCTAGGCTAATATTTTTGCTGTTAACGGCGGAATCAATATATAGAAATTCACGGGTAATACCGAAACCATATTTATCGGCCAGAATCTGGGGCCCGATATGCCGCAAGTCCCTATATCTTGCCAACATATAATGCGTTTTGCCCTCTCTTGGTAGACTTATGTTCAATAGCGCTAAAGGCAGCAGTAGCATTTCCCTTGGTATGTCCAATGATATCGCTTGCGTATGCAAGTAATTGGATTGATTTGTGCAAACCCATCTTCCAAAGAACACTCTTTTTGATGAAGTCAAACAGGTCGCATTGTAAGTGATAGTTCGGTTAGAAAACTCACTCGATATTAAAAGGATCGAAAAAGTCCATTCCTACCTTGACGCTGCTGGATGAGTTTGTCATTCTGCACAATCTTATAAGCTTCGCAGGATTACCGAATTCAGATAAATCCGCAAAAGCACACAAAGATGTAAGTGCACACCATCTTTAAGGATTTTCTTTAGGATTCTGGTTGATTCTGGTTGATTCGTTCGTTCACACAATACGTTTGTAAAAATTTTTCAGGCGACAGGGAGAAGTCTTATACCCTCTGGTTGGCGCATATCATGTGGTCTTTCTTTTTCAGAACAGTACCGGTGACACTGAGGTCCAATACTTGAGCGTACTTTCTTCTAGCCATAGATACTGTGCTTGCTTGTGGCATCACAACAGACCGCTTTGCGTGTTCAAGTGAGCTTTGGTATCAAAGCTACCACTTCAACCTAACCTAACCTTCCTCTAGCCATATTTTGTAAATAATCTGGTGCAAGTACTCTACCAGCTGGTTACCTATGGCTTTAAACTATGCACCGGACAGGTCATCACAGCCTGCTGCTTTATTGTTCTTAAGTTGGATAATCACGACTTGGACCTCTTCATGGCTAGGCGACGGATTCTCCACGCCGTCATCATCTATTGAGTTCCGTACACTATCAACATTTCTAGAGGCAGAATTGGTGTCGTCATCTGCTCGTAATAAGAAGAGAATTGTTGCCTCGTAACCCTGGCCCTTCTTATGTCTGCACAACTTGATTTCCTCACACTCTTGCACTATCTGCTCCCTCTTCTTGCGTCTTAAAATGTGCTTCTCCTACCTTCCCTTATCTCTATAGTATTTGAATCAACCTCCGCGTAGGGGCTAGCTGCAATGTCTTCTTGTATGTGGGACATATCAATAATAGTCCTAGACAAGCAGCGAAGTTGAGAATATGAACAGCTGTTTATATGATTAAAAAGTTTCTGAAATTCAGAAACTCATATCAATGTATTACATGATTCCAGATTTCAAGACGTGCTCAGTTTCAGGCGAGCTAATATCTAATAGGGCTATGTAAATATGATTTTATATACAATCAGAAAGTCAAATGAAATATTAACTGAGTGAGGTGGGTGAAAGACTTAAATATCCATATTAAACATAGTTGGAGTAAGCAATTACCTTAGAAAAGCAGTGAATTTAACCCTTCTGCGTTGGAGTGTTTTCATAGGTTAAGTTAGGTTAGGATGTGTATTTTTTATTGGGACAAGTACAATAACAGACGTCAAAATGACCCATTGTAAATATGTTCTAGAAGAGAGAGAGAGAGAAAGAGGATAGTGAAGGAGATAGGGAAATTGGAAAAGAAGAAATGGTAGAAAAGGGAGAATACAAGAGACGGTGGAAAAAGGATAAATCACAAGCACACAAGAGGGCGCGACAACCTCGATGCACTAGCGCTTCCCAATCAGCTCAACCTATTTATGGAGACCCTTAATGTCGGCTTTCAACATAGAATCAAAACCTTCGCAGAAGCCCCTGTCCAGGGTTCTCAACCTCAATCTACTAAGGGCTGGACAATCTACTAAGGGCTGGACAGTTTCTAATTTCTCTTTATCGCAACATACCCTGCAATAGTCCGCCTGGGATTCTTGTCAGCTGTCTAATATTGAAATGACCTGTGAAATGAAACTAATAACTAACCTCAGGCTGAGCTTATTTAAGCTCAGCAGCAAACCCGTTCTAGCACTGTGTATAGCAGGCAATAGACTCTTAGACACAACATCTCGATCCATCCCCCAACGCCACTGCTCTTCCTCTCTGACCCATACAGTGATGAGGCCGTAGAAGTGGCAGATTGGGGATTGTCCTCATAAAGATTATTTCCATATACAATAACAATGTATATGGAATGTTAAAATGATAGGAAATTGATAATAATTTTGTTGAATTTATTAAAAGTGATTTCTTTTTTTAAACGGTTTATCACAATCATCATTATCCCATATAAAATATGCCCCCATGTATATGTGTATGAAAACATTTCTTATTTTCCAATATTAAGGATTTGTACTCCTCAAGGTGAAATAAATGCCATAAAATGTTATCAGAAATTGTTCATTTAAATGAACGAACGTTTCTTGGAATTTCTTTCCTTATATTTTATGAGTTATTGATTTTCTATATTTTTCTCCGTACTTGTTTCGTGTTTATCTTTCATTTGTATAATTGCCTATAAAAACAAATTATCTTTAAGGCATTTAATAAGTAAAGCTATGCTCAAATCATCATAAAGCAATGCCTGGATATGGATATGCCTGACAGTAGCTACAGCTACAGTGCTTATAATTTGGAAAAGTTAAATAAAAATTAAAAGCGGAAATTATTACGTTTTCTTTTTTATAAATTTGTATTTCAATATTATAAACAGTGTTTCAAAGGAAATTAGTAACAAAAAAATATAAAGGGTGGGCCATTTAAAAATTTAAATTTAAAAAGGCAATAAAACAAAAACGGTTTCAAATTTTGGCGAATTTATTTTTTTGTTGTGAAATACAATTGTTCCGGTTAGAAATGAAAAATTATTTCATTAAAATGGCTGCCGCTGCTGGCTTCACAGTACCTCATTGGATCGGACCAATTTTCGTGCACTTTTTGAAGTGTTTGGGATCGTATCTCGGCTATGGCATCATGAATGTTGGCCTTCAAATGCTCTATTGTTTCTGGTTTGTTGGCATAAAATTATTCTTTAACGGCGCTAAACAGAAAATAGTCCAACGGTGTCAAATCGCAGCTCCTTGGCGGCCAATTGACATCACTATTTCCGCTAATTAAACGGCCATCAAACGTTTGACGCAATAAATCTATTGTGGCATGAAATGTGTGACAAGTTGCACCATCCTGTTGAAACCAAACATCGTTCACATCAATACTGTGAAGCGGTGCAATAGGTGTCCATAATGGTTGCGCCGTTCTCATTTTCAAAGAAAAATGGGCCAATGGAGCCTCCGCTCTACAAGCCGCATCAAAAAGTTACTCGTAATGGGTGCATTGACTTCTGTAAGACCACATGTGGGTATTTTGAGCCTCAAATACGGCAATTTTGCTATTAACGTACCCATCAAGATGAAAATGAGCTTCACCGAAAAGACGTTTTTTTTTTGCAAAATCGACATCATCCTGCAGTTTCTCGTTGGCCCATCTAGCAAAGCGAAAACGAAGCGGATGGTAATGAACTGTGTAAGGCATCATATCGAGATTTATTAGCAAAATTCGACGTAAACTGGTGCGTGAAATGTTTAATTATTGACGCTCAGATCTTAGCGCATGAGCAATGAAACTAGATTCACGAACTTTAGCAATAAGCTTGCGTATATTGGGCACTATTGATCCTTCTCTGCGACCAAATTTTGTACAACATTTTCGTGCAATTTCGGATCTTTGTTTTAGAAATAAACTTCCAATAAATCCTAACGTTGTTCAAACGTAAATCGATTCATAAACTTGCGTATACCGAGCACTGTTGGTCCTTCTCTGCGACCAAATTTTGTACGATATTTTCGTGCAATTTCGGATCAATTTTCTTTGTTTTGGAAATAAACTTCCTATAAATCATAACGCTGCTCAAGCGTAGGTCGATACATTACGTTCAATGGAGATAATATACTGAATTTTGTGATAGAATAGAATGACAAAAGTATTGCCAGATTCGAAATAAATTAAATTAAATTTAAACCGATAAATTGCCCACCAGATACTTCAATTTGAAATGTAATTACTAGTATTTGTTGCCTTTAAACTTTCCCTGTTCATAAATAATGACGTAAGAAAAATAAAAACCGTATACTGGTGATTAACCAACTGTAACATTTATTAATAATTGTTGCATAGCATAGCATTGAGTTTACCATTCGCTTAGGGTTACCTTCCACAATATAAAGTGTATGTCAGACCAATCCCTGAAAACAATAAATTTTAATATTATGAGTTATTGACTTACTGACTGACCATTTGGTTGGCATAACAAACTGAATAATGGCTTGACTGCCTGGATGAATATTTTAATTGATAATGAAATTTAAGTTCTAAAGGGGTCCAGTAATAAAGAAACACAATTGTTTTACTATATATGATCTCATATTGATAGAATAGGTTTTGACATTTTTTATAAATCCTTCAACCATACTTCCGTATCGTAAAGTACAGTTGAACAGAAATACATTCAACAAGACTATGAAGTTTATGACTCTTTGAATTTAATTGTTGTTCTTATAATAATACTTCTTTCGTCGTTTTTTGCCTTAGAAGTTACTGAATAATACACGGTTTTAAGAAAGTATGATATACGATTCTGTAGTGGAATTTGTTATAACAATTTTCAATTAATATTCCTTAAATCTAAGCATCAATTATAATCTGAATGCTGAATAATTGCCAGGAATATTTATTTCGTTATTGTTTTATTTCCAATGGGAAATGAAATTGATTGAAAACATTTTTTCAGTCTTTAATGCAACTTGTGGATTCCACGCCAATAATACTGTCAGTCACCCAATTTTCGACTTCCTCGTTGGAATCGAAGGGCTACACAGCCAATGCGTGGCCCCTCGATCAAAACAAATAGCCTGAAAGAGCCAAGTCTGGAATGAATTTCCAGTCTAATGCTTTGATTGTATCCTGAAACGAATTTGCTTGGTATGCAGTTGCTTTGCCATGTTGCAAAACTACTTTGTCGTGTCTTGTAACCTATTCTGGTCGTATTAATTTCGGTAGAGGTCTGTATTAACAATTTCACTAGGTTTTAGGTACTTATGGTACACAACACCTTACTTTTCCCACCAGACACACACAGCATTGTCATCCCGCCGAAGTTGATGGATTCTGAATATAAATCCATTTTTCATCGCCAGTAACAATTTGATGCAACACTGACTTTCTTCTATTGTGTCTTTTTTCGGTTTTCTGATATCGTTGGAAATTTCACTGCTGATAAGCTGGCAAGAGTCGGTTCGAAGCTTTCAATCTCCGACATATTACAGGGCTTTGGTATTTCATTTATTAAGGTCGCCGTAGTCTAGTAGGTAGTGTGTTGGCTTACTAGACGTAAAGCTAGGGTTCGAGACCCAGGCCAGACATCGAAACAAAATACAAAAAAGTATTTCTTCGGCGACTTCCTCTCAGCAGATTTCTGGCAAAAACTCTGAGAGTAAATAAAATTACCATGAAAAGTTTCTCAAACATCTGTCGTTCGGAGTCGACTTTAAGCTGTAGGTCCCACCACTCATGTGTAAAATTAACACACACAACATAAGTGGTGTGAGAAACTAGGTCGTAATCCTGACTGAAGGGTTGTAATGACCAATTATGTATGCATGTATGTATGCTTGGTATTCGGATTACTTCAGTTAACTGGAATATTATCCGTACTTATCATAGGGAAGTTAAATCTCGTTGACAGCAATAGGGTACGTGCAATATTGTCAGACTTTGCTAGACACGTATGAATAAGAAGTGGACTGACTCACTTATGTCCTAATATCGCATGGCCATCTACCGCGCAACTGTCTTTTTCGTTGGCATGCCGAAAGACTCGGCATCTCGCAAATAACTTCTGAAGGTCTGTGAGTCTAAGGTGGAGGAAGAGATTATCTTTCATTTGTGTTGGTACCCTGCTCTTGTGACTAAGAGACGAAGGTTTTTGCCTTTCACTTTTTGACATCTTTGACCGATCTCTCTACTCTAATCGCCGTAGTCTAGTAAGTAGTGTGTTGGCTTATTACACATGAGGTCACGGTTTAAACACCAGGTTAGACATTTCAAACAAAACGAAATGTGAAAAAAAAATATTTCTTCCGCGACTGCCTCTCAGCAGATTCCAGGCAAAAACTCTGAGAGTAAATGAAATTACAATGAAATGTTTCTCAAAAATCTGTCGTTCAGAGTCGACTTTAAACTGTGGGTAACGAGACTTAAGGAAAAAATATGTGGTGCGAGTCGTAATCCTGACTAAAGGGTTGTAATGACTAATTATGTATGTATGTATGTAATAGCAAGATTTAATGTGGACTCAAGTTGGTTTCTTTAGGGCGTGTTTCACTTCAGGATAGTATTCATTGCAGTATCACAATGGGCCTAAATGCTGGCCTAACCTTACCTAACTTAACCTATTTGCAGCTTTTTTCCATCTCCTGAAAAGATATTTTTTGAAACACAATATAAACTATTTTCATTGGCATGGTGTGCGGACAATTGTTTGAGTCTTTTAGTTTCTTGTTTTGAGAAGATTCCCACTTGAAAATTTATTCACCAAGTTGAGGTTACGGCACACCATTAAGGGATGGGAAGAACAAACTTTTCACCACAGACATCAGGACAACAATTGTTTAAGTCAGTGTATATTAATAAATACGGCATGTTAAATAAGTATTTAATTTGCATTTAAAAGAAGAAACTTGAACAATTTATTTATGTTTTAACACGTGATATATTGTACTCTTCTACATTTCAGTATTTTTTCTTGCATAAGTTTATATGTACATAATAATATCATATTGATAATTAAAAAAACATTTGTGTAGACATTATTATTAATTTATATTGCCTCTTTATTTTCAGAGTGTAACTCACCACAGTGTCAAGAAGATTTGACGGCATCGTTAGGTGTACCAGCTGTTGCTCTGTTGCCGATACACACTAGTTCACCGGAACGGCGAATGACACAAAAGGAAATCATCGCCGGTGAAGAACGTCCGCGTTATGTACTGCAAGCACAATATAAATCATCTCCAGGTATTATTGTTTTAATAGTTCTTGGTTTGAATTTGATTGCATTTTTCTTTTCCAATGATCATGATTCTATTGTACTATACTTGCACTTGAGTAATTAATGAGATTATATTCATAATCAATTGGAATAATTGAAATGATTTTGTAAATCATTTCGTTGCAATTAGAAAATACATTTCCTTTCATTGTAAATATCATGACAAACAGAACGAATAATGCACGTGCGTCATATTAAAAATAATTGAAAAATTTAAAATTATTAATTTAAATATCTAAACATACATACATACATATATGTATGAATTGAATTTTGCTTTGAATCAAAACTATTTATAAGACACACAATGTCTCACATGTACATACTTACATCCTGCGTTCATAATTACATTGAATTTCAATATTGTAGATTTGCATTCATCCAAATAATTCGTAAAAGAGAGCACAATCATATGCATTTAAATTCGATAATCAATAGAAAACTGGCCAATAGCATAAAGCATTTCGAAATGATTATTAAATAAATGCCATCGTTTAAACGCTTTAAGCTTTATTAATTCAATATGTAGTGAATTTTACAAAAATATTCTACAAAATCAAAATAAAAAAAACATTTTTTTTACCGCATGTTGTTTACCAAACACAGTTTTTTAGATGTGCTTTAATGGTATAACCACTGAATATTGTTAGAGAAGAATTTCGTTGTTCTAACCGCGTAAGGTTTTGGTTTAATAGGTTGTATAAAATTAAATTTTTAAGCAAAACACATGCCATACAAGGCAAATATTTTAACATTTAGTGTAGCAGTTCAAAACTATGGGCAAATAAATTGGATATAAAGACGTTTACTTACTTAAATGGTCATTACAACCCTTTAGTTAGGATTACTACCTATTTTCTCACGTCACCCATGTTGAGAGTGTTAATTTTATTACATGAGTTGCGGGCCATAAAGTCGTTGTGGTCTAGTAGATAGTGTAATGGCTTATTAGACGTGAGGCCTCGGTTCAAACCCAAGCCAGGCATCTCAAACTAAACGAAATATGACAAAATATTTCTTCGGCAACTTCCTCTCAACAGATTTCTGGCAAAAACTCGGAGAGTAAATAAAATTGTCATGAAAAGTTTCTCAAAAATCTGTCGTTTGGAGTCGACTTTAAACTGTAGGTCCCAACACTCATGTATAAAAAATAACGCACACAACATAAATGGTGTGAGAAACTAGGTCGTAATCCTGGCTAAACGGTTGTAATGACCAATTATGTATGTTATGTATGTATGTAGCGGGACATTCAGTTTAAAGTCGACTTCGAACAACACATTTTGATAAACTTTTCATAGGAATTTTAAATATTCTCAGAAGACTGCGCAGAAGAAGTCGCTGAAAGAAAGATTTCTTATATTTCGCTTTGTTCGTAATGTCTGACCTGGAGATAAAGCTATGGGCTTGCCACTTATAACCTAAAACCCAAACTACTAGACTACAACGACTTCTAATGCTAACTCGTTTTATAAGAAGAGCAGCTATTCGTAAAACATAACATAACAAGCTGGAGTCGCTAAAGCTATTGATTCCGCACCGCAATCACAGGCTATTCATGCTGAATGCCACTCATCTTCAAGTTCTTTCGTGATTGTAAATGTCACTGATCTTAATAAATATATAAGCACTTTGAACTCCACCTTATCTAATTTTTCATTGCCTGATTGCGTTATAATTTTTCCATTAAATAGTTTTGTAAACTGTGATTGGATTAGAAAAATCTGATCAGCATCTCTGAACTAAGGGTTAATGCAAGAAGAACTTCCTTCTGTTATTTGAGTTTACCCTGTCACTTACAGACGTTAGCTTAGGTAAAAGGCGGGTCGCTCTTAAAGGAAGAGGTGCCACATAGGCCAGCATTTAGGCTCATTGGGATACATACTCGTACATACATATATAATTGGCCATTACAACTCTTCAGTCAGGATTACGACGTAGTTTCTCACACCACTTATGTTGTGTGTGTTAATTTTATACATAAGTAGTGGGACCTACAGTTTACAGTTTTCGATTCCGAACGACAGATTTTTCAGAAACTTTTCATGGCAATATTACTTGCCCTCAGAGTTTTCGCCAGAAAGCTGCTGAGAGGAAGTCGCCGAAGAAATATTTTTTCATATTTTCGTTTTGATGCCTGACCTGGGGTTTGAACTCGGGCCTTATGCCTAATAAGCCAACACACTACCTACTAGACTACGACGACTCTTTGTGATACCACAAGTAATTCTACCCGGGAATCAAAAACAGACTCTTTCTTCGCCTCAGGCCCATTGCTCCTGCAGAAGTCATTTGCCGGAATGCCGAGTCTTTCAGCATGTGTACCAAAAGGACAGATGTGAGTCGATCCACTTCTAATCCATACGTGTCAAGCAGGCTCTAGCAATATTACATATACTCTCCTGCTGCCAATGAGATTTATATTCCCTGTAATAAGTGTGAAAATATCTAAATTAACTGAGGCAATAGGAATACCTATGCCGTGTAACATGTCGGAGATGGCAAGCTACGTATCGGCTCTAGCCAGCTCATCGGTAATGCAATATTCAACGGTATCCCTACTTATGTCCCGAAACGCGTAAAAGAGTTCAATGATTCGAAATTTTCCTGATTTCGGCATTCATGGACAAGAACGGGCTTTGCAACTATGTTTGTTAGGAATTTAATAACAGCCAGGCTGACCGAGTAAATCAAAATATTTTCAGAGAGAATTTAGCTACCCAAAAACATACATTGCGCTGCTTTTAAAATTGCCATGACCTCCACCTGGATAGCCCAAAAGAAAGTTTAATATTAGAACCCTCAATAAATATATCACAGCCCATCCTGTCACTCATCTGAGAGCCATCAGTGTAAATCTCAAGTTCAGAGTTTGAATTCTAAAATCGAATATTCCAGTCAGAAAATTGTAATATAATCGATCCTAAAGTGTCTATGTCTTTCCAGAATAGCGGTATATCTATAGTCCAGTTTAGACCAGCATTTGGCTTCATTCAGTTTTACTGCCATAAAATTTTTTCTCTGCCTTAATAGGAGGTTTGAGGAGAGCAAATAGAGTATAGCAAACAATGCCTTGGTTGGAGTAGAACAGAGCGTACTGGTCATCAGGACAGCTGAATGCCTGCTGTCTATCAGTCGGCAGTGGTATTAGAGTCTACATACTGTCCTTCAGTTTGGTATTGTTCATAGCCGATAGGCGACCTGAATTTTAGTAATCAATAATAACATAAATTTGGTCTCCGTATCAAACCCTTGCATTGTATTGTCTAAAAATTTATAAATTTTGAAATGAAATACAAAAAATTGTATTTTTAGGCATAAAATTCTATTTAGAACGAGCAACTACTTAATCTTACAAGTCCACTAGACACGTTAAGTTTCACTTTCAAAAGAAATGACAAAAAAGGCAAAGTCGATTAAATCTTTTTTGTTTTTGTAATTTTGCTGCAGAATATTGGCGTGTGTTTTGTAAATTCACCTACATTTACAGGTATTTAAGCAAAAAGAAAAATTAAATTGTAATGCAATCCTCCGCAACACTAATATTACTTGTGTGAACTTACTAGCACTGCTAGCTGTTCTGCCACTATATGAGCTCGAATACATTCATATTAAATAAAATGCCATTTAAAATATTGTGCATATGTTTCAAGTAATTCCATGCCAAATATAAAATTACAATTAATGCTTTAGAATTTAGAAAACAACAGCGGCTATGTGAATAGTCAATTCAAAAATTTTTATTCGAATTATTCTCTGTAATCACTAGTCTCTATATAGACCAAGTATAGAATAAGTGTAGGTAATGTGTTTTTTTTTTTTTTTTGTAGAAGATATATTCTTAGTGTATATAAAGGGTCCGCCAAATAACTTTTTTTTTTAAAATGCTTTAAAAAACTACTGAATATTTTCTCAAATTTCTTTTTTTATTTGAAAGTACAATCCTTCCGGTTAATAATGGAAAATAATTTCATTCAAATGGCTGCCTCGGCTGGCCATGCAGTAGCCTACACGATCGGTCCAATTTTTAAGCACATCATTGATTGTGTGCAGCTCTATTTCACCAATAGCTTCACGAATATTGTCCTTTAAAGCATCAATTGTCTCTGGCTTGTCGGCGTAACACTTATCGTGACGGCACCCCACAAATAATAGTCCAACATTGTCAAATCGCAGCTCCGAGGTGGCCAAACGACATCAGCTCTGCGGCTGATAATGCCATCTTCAAAAACAGGGCGCAAAACATCGAGTGTAGCTTCGGCTGTGTGGCACGTAAGGCCTGTTGAAACCAAATGTTGCCTTCTCTTCAATTTTTGTGAACAAAAATTCGTTCAACATGGCCCGATAACGATCGCCATTGACTGTAACGGCCACTCCTTGCTCATTTTCGAAGAAAAATGGCCCAATTATGCCTCTGGACCAAAATCCGCACCAAACAGTGACTCGTTTTGGGTGCGTCGGCTTTTCAATGTATGCGTGCGGGTTTTCTGTGCCCTAAATGCGACAATTTTGCTTGTTTACATACCCGCCAAGATCAAAATGAGCTTCATCTGAAAAGATGATTTTTTTTTGCCAAAATCAGCATCGCAGGCCCACTTAGCGTTCAAGTTCAAGCGTATACACAACCATATTCGTTCAGCGGAAGGATAAAACTAATTACTTGTCAAATCAGACATGAGCTAAGTGTTACCATTCACGAAATAAGCACTAGTTGAAAAAAAAACGTTAGATAGCGGACCCGATATATATTAACTTAATATTTATAATCAAAGTATATTTTTTTGTTGCCGTAGTCTAGTAGGAAATGTGTTGGCTTATTAGATGTGAGGATGTGTTAAAGAAGGTTAAGTGAGTATTCTCGTGGCATCAAAAACATTTGGTGCATTCAACTTGGATGATGGATGAACTTGTCAAACGTAGACTTGATCGACCTCCTACAGATACATATTGAAAGAGTCATTATACTATTAGGTAACACGAACAGATGTATATTCGTTCTGTCCTCCAATTGCCCCACAGCATATCAAATTTCTGAAAAAATGTCTGTATTGAGAGAATGCGATGAAAGATGTTCATTAAAGGGCTTTATTAGTCATCATAGAAATTTTTTATGTTTTAGAAAGATGCCTGAAATGTGCCCGAAATTTTTCTAGAGAAAATGTCATTTGCTTTTTAATTTATGCGATGAAGAATAGGTAGTAGGTTTGATGATGCGAACCATTGTGAAGACAAGCAGAAATTTCACTTGGTGGCCATTTAGTTCAAAGGTACGAAAGAGGAAGACGAAAGGGTTAGAAAAGAAAGATGGAAAGAGAGATAAAAGAGTATACTAAACGTAGTTTTTTACACACACGTATTTGGAACGTAGGCGAAACCGGGATACCACTTGTGCTTTTCCAGCATGCACAAATGCATACTTTTATCAAAAGACATAAAAAAACTGGTACGATATGAGCGGGGATCTCCGGTAACCTTCGTTACTTGCGTGATCCCAGGAGACCTTAGCCTATTATATTCCTCCTAAAAACCAGAACAAACAGATATGCCATTTATCAGACCAAGTTCAGATTTCAAATTCTACGATATATAGTTATGTCAATACAACATAACTATGAGCTGTTAATGTGGTACAGTGTCTATCATATGGTATACCACACTGCGTGCAGATATTTTAAATTGCTTTTTATTGGATTTGGTTTAACATTTTTCTCAAGTGCTTTTGTGGAATCCTGACACATGTAGCATGTATGCGGTTAAATTTTATTTTAATCGGACAAAAACTAAAAGTTTGTCGCTACAAAAACAAATGGGTATCCCATTTACCTTAAAATATTTGTGAGTTTTTATGTTTTTAATACAATTTAATCTATCAAATCTGAGCATGAAACAGTTTGTATTCAACGTTTTTAAAAATTAAAAATAAAATAAATTTTATCGTTTATATTTAGTAACATCGCTTATGTTAAGATGATTCAAATTGTAGAAGTTTAATCGTAGTTAAATAAACCGCACTAAGAGAGGCGTTCAAAAAAAATTTTTTTTTGTTTCAAAATTATCTATTTTTGGTGTGCCAGTGCACAAATTTGTTGTTTTGCGTAAAGCTGCTACTTTTATGCCCTACACTGTTTTACGTTTAGCGTGGCGTTATTGCATGTATTAAAGTAGTGATTCATGGTGACAGACAAACGGACGTATGAATAGATGGGCGCTTAAGACGAACAACCGAATTCAAGTCGTTATGCTCCAAATTCCAGTACAATTTTGTGTTCTCTTTAGCTTCTATTCTTTTGTCTTTTCCTTTTTATTGTTTTGACTTACTTTTGCTACTGCTATTATTGTGTTGGATATTTTCGCATACCGCATTATAAAAAAAAGAAAATGAAAAAAAAAGAATAAAAATCAAAATACCATCTCTGCATCATTATTGCAACCAATAAAAAAAACAATAACAACAATAATTATATTACAATCACTACTGCCATCGCTACCGTCACTGTCACACCACTATATCACCACAAATATTGTCTGTTGGTTTGTTGGTTAACTTTTGTATGTGTGTAACTTTTCATTGCTGCTCATTATTATTGCGGTCTCGCGTAAAACTCGTGCTACTTGACACCAATACAATCAACTAAAAAAAAATAAAAAATCTCAACCCATCTCAATCAACCCACTGTGCTCGATGAAACATCACAACACAACGATAACGATGATAATATAAATGCAAATGTAAAACAAAAATAAAAACAAACAAATAAATAAATAATTTACAAAAACAAAAATAAAAAAAACAAAACAAAACAAATCGATAATTTCTCTCTTCTGCTCTCTTTTGCTACTTACAACGCGCTTTTGTAAACAATTAATCAACCAATAAATGACATTCAATATGCAATCAATGTATGTATGAATGAATGTATACATCATTTTAATTTACTTAACAACTCTTCTGGTATCAAATGTATGTATATGTGTTTGTGAGCAATTTTTTGTTTATTTATTATACTCTACATACGTGCGTTAATGCGTACGCGTATGCGTTTGTGTGTAAAAAAAATATTTAATAAAATACTGTGGTGGTGTACAAAACCAAACGCTTTTTAAACTTAAAAAAACATTTACTAACACACACTCATTATTACTTTTATATAAATATGTAACTGTTAACAAATGTAACTGTAACTGTAACTGTAATTTTGATAACGTAATCGTAACGGTAACATTCATTATTATTCGACTATTAACGTAACGTAAAATATTGCGCCACATGTATGTATATGTAGTCCAAAATAGAAAGGATTCAAGTAAAAATAAAAATAAATTCATAACTGTACAAAAAACAAACAATCAAAGATATGTTGTTGAAACAATAACTATGACTACCACTACAGTGACAGAGAGGCGTATTGTACGTGAAGCCACAGAAGATTTGACAGCCACAACAGCAACTGGCTCCCCAGCCATAACAGCAACATCGTCATCGGCATCGGCAACCACATTGTCGGGAGCTAGTGGAGAAAACAATGATTTATTGCCACCTGCATTGCCAGCTAAACCGGGTGCAGCGTCTATCAGCACTGATTCGTCTGACTCAGAGAAACCGCCACCCATACCCCCAAAGGAATCATCACCAACAACACAAATTAGCGGCATTCTTAAGGGTGGCAAACTATGGAAGCAAGATTCAATTTCACAGGTAACAGAGAATTCATAACAAAAAAAAATGTTTTTTTTATGCCAATTTATTTTGTATCTTTTATGCTTGCAGCAGTCTGACGACCAAAATAACACCACCTCCGAAGATGAAGCCGGCTCAACTTCAAATGCCACCATTAAACGTTCTGTACGTTTTGTCACCGAAGAAATTAGCAACGATGACGTTGATGGCCCATCGCTAAACGTAGATGAGGATAATCAAATTAACGAACTAATACCGATTAAGAAGCATTCGACACTATTTAAAAACGCTTTACGACCTAATTCGGCCATGCAGCAGTTATTCCCCAGCACTGTATCTCATCAGACACTTACCTCAGAGGCATTGCGTGCTTTTGATGAATCAAAAAGAGCAGGTTGTTTGGTATCAACATTACCTGGCAGTGCTGGTGATTCGGATACGCTGCGACGCAGCATGGAGAGAAATATTCTAAGACGTTCATTAATTAAGTAAGTACAAATGCAATTTCTAATTTAAATGTAATAATTTATTCGAAAATTAAAATGTCTAGACCAACAACATAAAAAATCAAAAAAGAAAAAAATTGTTGTTTGAAAATTAATTTATCCGTTGCTGCCATCGAGGACAGAAGAAAATTTAAAATATTTTAAATTGCCACTAAAATATTTCGTTTTTCTAATTAAAATTCTTATTTATTTTGTATGCGACAAAATTACAAATTAGTGCCCTGTTTCTGTAAAAGGAACGTCAGTTTGTCTGGAAAAACATTTCATTTTGTTTGTGTTTTCAATACAAATGTACGTTCAGCTGACATAGCATACCCTCTAACGCTCCAATGACGCTATGTAATGCTATAATCGCCGTAGGTCGTATGCTGGCTTATTAGACGCGAGCTTGCGGTTATAACCCCAGCTCAGATATCTCGAACAGAAAAGAAGTATGAACATTTCTTCGACTACTTCCTCTCAGTCGATATTAGTGACCATTTCACTTCAATTCTGGCATCAATTAAGTTTTGACTAAAGTCGCAGTAATCTATTAGGTAGTGTATTGGCTTATTAAACCAGAGCCCGTGGTTCAGACCACAGCTCCGTCATCTCAGACAAAACATATTTCTTTCGACGACTTCCTCTCAGCAGACTTCAGCTAAATTTGTCAATTTGCTCGCTGCAAGAAAGTATTCGAGCCCTTTTTTAATTTAAGAATACCGTTTGAATTTTAGAAGCTGTTTCTTAAAGTGTTCATCGTCTGTCAACTGTCGCTTTCAGCAATATAGACTACATATACATACATAACATAATTTGGTCATTACAATCCTCAGTCAGGATTACAACCTAGCTTCTCGCACCACTAGTGTTGTGTACGTTAATTTTATACATGAGTGGCGGGACCTACAGTTTAAAGTCGACTCCGAACGACAGATTTTTGAGAAACGTTTCCTGACAATTTCATTTACCCTCAGAGTTTTTGCCAGAAAACTGCTGAGAGGTAGTCGCCAAAGAAATATTTTTTTTTTCATATTTCGTTTCGTTGAAGATGTTTGACTTGGTGTTTGAACCGTGGCCTTACGTCTAATAAGCCAACACACTACCTACTAGACTACGGCGACTTCAGTAGACATTAGCTGTACTAAGTTATCAACTGCAATTTAAAGACGACTGAAATTAGAACCAGGGACTTACGTAGATGGTTTCTTTGCTAGCAGTTTTTATATACTGGAACAGACTCATTGGAAGTCGGCGTAGTCTAGATTGTAGCGTTTTAGTTTGTTAGACTAGAGTCTGTGGTTCAACCCCTAGCTCAGCCATCTCGTACAATTCGAAATATGTCTTCTGGCAAAAACTCTAAAAGCAAATAAAATAAATAAATTCGCATGAAAAGTTTCTCAAAATTCTGTCTTTCGGAATCGACATTAAACAGTAGAATCCGCCAGTCATGTTTAAGATTAACACACACATTACGTTAGTGGTGTGCGAAGCTAGGTTGTAATCCTGACTAAAGGATTGCCGTATTATGAAGCATTTGACGAATAAGCACACTAGGTAACTTTCATAATTCGCGATTTTGTTACCACCAAAGTTCCTAAATTTTTTCACTTTTACTTCGACACCTGAACACATATGTGTTTCATCAATGATGACTTTGAGGTATCGCACATTGTATATGAGCCGTGTTTAATCTTTTATTGATATCTGCAGGCTGTGATACGTTGATCGCTTGAATTTTCGTTTCATTAACATCGCCAGGGTCTGAGAAGGAGGAAGATATAGTTTTTCTTCTCATGTGTCAGTGCCCTGATCTTGTCATGAAGAGACTGAGGTCTCCGATCTCTCATTTTCGTTGCCTGAGATCTCTAATATAAAGATTGATGCAATATCCAGATTTATTCTAGACTCAGGATGGTTTTCTCTACTGAAAGGTTGACCCACTCGTAGTTTTAATTGTGGTATCACAATGGACCTAAATGCTGGACCTAACCTAATATTGCCAATTAAATTGTCTACCCCACGATCTTCGCTATCATGTTCCTGTAACGAATGCCACTCACATTCACTGGAATTTCCGACTTTATTATTCAGTAAGTCCTTCAGATGGAAATGCGCTTCATCGGAGAAGATGACTTTTTTTTCGAAAAATCGGCATTGAATTTCACTTTGTTCAATTACTTATTGAACGAATTATCGGCGTGATCTATAGTCTGCTGGATAAGCAGAATTTTGTATACTTGAAGGTGAAGAAGTTTTTACTACTTAGGTGGGTACTGCTTCGTGATATTTAAAAATGTAAAGAACGGTGCAGAATTGCTGATTTCGAATTTTCGTTGACATTGTCTTCATGAGGCTAAGCGCACAGAAAAAGTCTTTCTCTTTACAATCAATCTTACTTACTTACTTACTTAATTGGCCATAACAACCCGTTTATCGGATTTCGGCCTGCCGCAACACATCCTTCCAGGCGCCTCTGCTTCGTGCGCGCCTACGCTAGTTGGTCACACCAATCGATGACAGGGCTTCCTCGATTTGGTCCTTCCAACGGATGCAAGGTCGTCCTCTACGCCGACTTCCACAGATTCCCGCATCAAATACCCGTCTTGCCGGCGCATCCTCCTCCATTCGAACGACATGGCCGAGCCAGCGCAGCCGCTGGATATTAATACGCTGTACAACGTCCATGTCGTTGAGGAGCTCATACAGCTCACTGTTGTATCGGATACGGAAATCATCGCCAACTCGCACTGGACCGAAGATCTTGCGCAGTACTTTTCTCTCGAACACTCTCAAGGCCGCTGCATCTGTACTTAATAGGATCCATTCCTCTGCGCCATAAAGAAGCACGGGTAGGATGAGTGTCTTGTAGAGTGTTAGTTTTGTCGTACGAGAGAGGTCTCTGCTACTCAATTGCCTATTGAGACCATAGTAGCACCTGTTGGCAAGAGTGATCCTGCGCTTGATCTCCAGACTGACATCATTTCTGGTGGTAACGGCGGAGCCAAGATAGATGAATTCCTTGACCGTATCAAAAGTATAGTTATCGGCCGTAATCTGAGAATCAATACGCCGCACGTCTCGACTCGTCGATAACATATACTTTGTTTTGCCCTCATTTACTGTCAAACCCATCTTGGTAGACTCGCGTTCAATAGCACTAAAGGCAGCAGTAACATCTCGCTTCGTACGCCCTATGATGTCAATGTCGTCAGCGTACGCAAGCAACTGGACACTTTTTTGAAAAATAGTGCCACTGCGATGTACTCCTGCCTTTCGCAGAACACTCTCCATGACGAAGTTGAAGAGGTCGCATGATAAGGGGTCGCCTTGTCTGAAACCTCGCACGGTATCAAAAGGCTCGGAGAGGTCCATTCCTACCTTGACGGAGCTACAGGAATTGCTCATTCTGCAAAGCCTTATCAGCTTCGTAGGTATACCGAGCTAAGACATTACGGCAAAAACACGATCCCTTATGGGGCTATCAAAGGCAGCCTTATAGTCGACAAAAAGATGGTGTGTGTCGACTTGTTTCTCGTGGGTCTTTTCCAGGATTTGGCGTAGTGTGAAGATCTGGTCGATGGTGGACTTGCCAGGTCTGAAGCCGCACTGATAAGGTCCAATCAGTGTTTTGACGAGTGGCTTCAGTCGTTCACACAATACGCCTGTAAGAACCTTATATGCGATAGGGAGAAGGCTTATACCCCTATAGTTGGCGCATATAGTAGGGTCTCCCTTTTTCAGGACAGGACAGAGGACACTGAGATTCCAATCGTTGGGCATACTTTCCTCTAGCCATATTTTGTAAATAAGCTGGTGCATGCGCCCTACCAACTCATTACATCCGGTCTTAAACAGTTCAGCGGGGAGGCCATCAGGACCTGCCGCTTTATTGTTTTTAAGGCGCGTAATCGCGACTTTGACCTCTTCAAGGATAGGCGGCGGAATCTCCACGCTGTCATCATCGATCGGGTTCGGAACATCATCTCTAAAGGCGGTATTGGTGTCGTCATCGCCTTATAGCAGAGTAGAGAAGTGTTTCCTCCATAACCTCAGTACTCCCTGCGGATCTGTTACTAAGTTTCCATTTTCGTCCTTGCAGGAAGACGGTCCGGGTTTATAACCCTCGGTTAGACGCTTAACCTTTTGATAGAATTTTCGAGCGTCATTCCTACATCTATACATCTCGACTTCCTCACGCTCACGCCTTTCCTGCTCCCTTTTCTTGCGTCTGAAAAGGCGTCTCTTATTCATTCTCTTCTCTCTATAGTTGTCGACAATGGCTCGCGTAGCGGCTGACTGCAACGTTTTCTTGTATGCGGCGTTTTTCGCTGCAGTTGCCTCGCGACACTCCTCATCGTACCATTGATTTCGTTGGGGTGGGCGTTCGAAACCAAGGACTGTTTCCGCAGTAGTGCGCAAGGAGTGGGAGATGTTGGCCCACAGTCCGCCAATGTCGTTGAGATTAGATGGGGAACGACGGAGCTTATCCGAGAGTTGAGCGGAGAACGCCTCAGCTGTCCTTTGTGATCGCAGCTTCTTAACGTCCAGCTTTCGCAATGCACTAGAGTGCGCAGACCTCGAAGCGCTAATGCTCAATCGAAACTTGGCTGCGACAAGGTAGTGGATGTTTGGACCTCTGAATGTGCGCACATCTAGTACACTGGATACGTGCCTTCCGTCTATCACAATATGATCGATCTGGTTAGATGTTGACCGATCAGGGGACATCCATGTGGCCTTGTGAATGTCGAGATGTTGAAACTTAGTGCTACATACTACCATGTTACGCGCCGCGGCGAAATCGACCAGCCTCATACCATTGGAGGTAGTGTTTGCGTGGAGGCTGAACTGTCCGACAGTGGGGCCAAAGATACCTTCCCGCCCGACCTTTGCATTAAAATCCCCGAGGACGATTTTGGCGTCATGGGCCGGGCACTTATCGTATACGTCCTCGAGTTTAGCATAGAAGGCATCCTTAACCACATCGTCCTTTTCTTCCGTCGGGGCGTGAGCACATATTAGGCTGATGTTGTAAAATTTTGCCTTGATGCGGATTGTGGCTATTCTTTCGTTCACAGGTGTGAACCCAGAGACAAGGTGACGAAGTCTCTTATTAACCACAAATCCGCATCCAAATTCGTGCTTGTTTTCATGGCAGCTGTAGTATACATCGCAAGATGCAAGCCTTTTGCATCCTTGTCCTGTCCATCGCATTTCCTGAATGGCAGTGATGTCAGTCCTACATTTAATGAGGGCATCCGCCAGCTGGGCGGAAGCGCCTACCCTATAAAGGGTGCGGACGTTCCATGTGCCAATACGTAAATCATAGTCCTTTATTCGTTTGCCGTGGTCGTCAACTTTAGAGGGGATCTTTTTATAGGATTCTGTCTTGGTTTTCATTGGATAATTGTTTTTACGTGGTGGGTTCCAAGCCCTACGCACAACACAAATTTAACGTCCAGGGGATTGGACATTCGCTGCACGCATTAGTTAACATCTAGCGGGTGCTAGAATGCCATCCAGGAGGGGCCACGAGGAGGCTGCGTGTCAACTTGAATACAGCAAGACAAGGATCGTCCTGGTGGTCGCCACGTTGACCACAATCAGACACTTTACCTTGTTTGCATGCATCCCTCCCTCCTTTACAAACAATCTAGTTTCTTCAAATTTTTGGACTACTCTTCGAACGGTTGACACATTAGGTGCACTTCTTTAGCTGAAAATTCCTTGAAGTTTGCAAGCGGTTTCAGCATAACCTCAAAAAAATTTGTAATAAATTTCCTTAATTATAATGCATTGTTTTGACGTAAAGCGCTCCGTTTTTAACTTTCATTTTGCAAATCTAAAGCCCGGTATTAATCGTATTTTTAGGAAAAAGGCAGTCAAATCTGATATTTCATTAGAGGAGCGTATTAAACAATTGACCTGTGGCATTGATGAGGAGAATGACGAGTCGGCACAAGAAAACGGAGACGACGATAACAGCAAAATTGATGATAGCTCTGATCTTTCACACCGGGATAGTCCGGCTGGCGAAGAAAATCCACAAAAATTCAATGCTAACGGCAACAATAGTGATAAGAGCTTCTCACCTAACTCTTCTGTCTCCAGTTCATCCAGCAGTTCGTCGGCTTATAAAAAAATAACTGAAATATTCAATCGAGAAAAGAAAAATCAGGAGAAAATTATGGAGATGGAGGAAAATCCTATCGTTATAATACCTCAGGTAGTAAATAAATTTGTCTGCAATAAGTTTCTTTTAATTCTAACAAATACTTTTAGGAATGTCGTTGTCCTGCGGCTCCTGACTTGGGTATGGGCGTTCAAGTGCCTGTTGTTCATACACAGATTCATCGAACACCGCCCAGACAAACAGAACCAAAACGTCAATTCCTTTCCACATTGGCACCACTGACGGCATGTGTAGCCGGCAATAAAGATGACTTGTCTTCATATTACACACTGGCTGCCGCTCATCATAATCAAGCTGCACAGAATGCTCATACAGCTGAATACAATTTAGCTGCAATGATTGCAGGGGAACAGAGCTCAACAGGGTCCACACAAGGTACTAGTGATGAAGTACGTAAGGTGGCGCCTGATGTTATAGCCGGTACTCCTGGGCAAGAGCAGCAAGATGAGCTGGTTGCTTTTGCCCAACAGGAAGCTAACCGCACAGAAAAAATTAAGAAACGTTATGGTAGCGAACCTGCTAATACTAAAGAAAACAAAGAAACTAATTCTGATGATGATGAGGGCAATGATTACGGCTTTAATAAGAGACCCTCCGTACGGGGTATAAAACCAAAATTCAGTTCGACCAATGAAATTTTACAACAAATGCAAGACCAACTCTCACAACAAATGCCGAGTGTGGCTCATTCTCAGCCCTTACCACAGCCAATGAAGAGCTACACCTTGCCTAAACAGTCCGGTGCTAGTGCTATGGCCAAACAGTTGGCCCAACAGCAACCTTCTCCTCAAAATGTACCCCATCCTACCGTAGCCTCGTCTCAGCAACAGTTGCCACAACAACAGCAAATGTGTAATGCAGTTGTGGCACCAGCAGCTATACAAATACCAGCAAATGCGGCCATTGCCCAGCAACAGACTGAGCAGCGTACCTGGAGTTTTTACAGTGAAACACCTGGTGTCAATGAACAACAACGAATTCCAGTTGAAAATGCTGCTGCTGCCGCCGCTATGCAACAGACGTACTATCAAACCCTACCGGCAGGCGCAATGTTTCGTCACACTATGATACATCAGCACCAGCAGCACGGGCAAGAGGAGGCTATGCTTTATGCTCAAAATTGTCAAGCAATGGCCACAGCTATTGAACCACAGCCACACTATGGCCATTATGCACGTAGTCCTACACGAAGACCCGAATCTCCACCACCGCTACGCAACTACCATCAAACTATGGTGCTAATACCGTATAACGCCGAAACCTATTCACAGTTCGCCGCTACCAGTTTGGATCCAAAAGTGGCCCACATACAGCGCCAAAATATTTTGGAATACCAACAGGTAGGCGAAATGACGCAAGTAAGAACACAAATTTTTATTTTGTTTGTTTTTGTTGTTTTGTAATTATGACTGTGGTGATTGGTATGGAAAGTAATTTGCTATTGCTATTGTAATTAAGTCGACATCTCATTTGAAAATGTCGCAAGCTTTAATGTTCTTGTTGTGCCTAATGTTGAAATGTTGTATAAAATTGAAAACAAACTTTTTCAATTCTAAGCTAACAATTATATTTTCTAATTCGTTAGGTTACACAGCAAACTATACGTGTTCCGATTGGTTATGCCCTACCGGGAATGCAACTGCATGTTGTTGCGGGACGAGGTCATGCAGCTCAATATGCTGCAGCAACAACAGGGCAAACACATCACCATCAGCATCAACGTATTATGACACAACGTTATCAGTTTGCGCAAGAGGCTAGTATGGCAGGTTTCAGCGAACGTGGTGTGCCCGAAGGTGCTGCTGCTGTTTCACACACTGACTGTGCGAACAGTGGCATGGTATCTCCTACTACAGGGCAACAAATCGCCATGCAACAACAACAGCAGCAGCAGCAGCAACAACTGCAGCAAGGTGCTCAAATGGTTCAACAACAACAACAGCAGCAGCAGCAACAACAACAACAACAACAAGTTAATTGCCAACAACAACAGCAGCAGCAGCAGCCACCAACCCAAAACCAAAACAATATGCAATCGACTGCTCAAGGCTCCGTATATTATGCCATGAACGTATGACCCACAGTGGATTAGTCCATGTCAACGGCGGTTATTGTCGAACGCCGCCAATGTCAACGTGTAGAGATGTCATCGACATCAGTACAATTGAGTACGCGGTAGAGTGAGGCCTATGCTTCCCACATACATAACTAACCTCCAACCTATGTCTCCATTTTAAGTTCCGTAATAAACATACGTACATACCTACACATCTGATTGTGAGCTGCCATTATGGAATTTAATGATGTAAACAATAGCTATGAACTTCTTTTTTTTATGTTTCAATTGGCTAAACACTTAAAATGTGACAAACAGATTACAAAAAGGGATAAGAAAACGAACCCATATTTCAATAATAAGGAAACAAAAACTAAACGCACAGTTCTTGGCATATTTTAACTTTGGATAGTGTTTTATATGTATGTTGTCCCCATTTTATGGTTTTTCTTTGACACACATACATATGTTTCCGTTGCATGGAAGAGAAACATACTGAAACATAATGACAACGAATTGGAAAAGAATAACTTTAAGATTATTATTAATTTTGTTTTTATTAACATTTTTTATTATTAACAAACAGAGCAAATTCGAAATTTCAAATTTTTTTCTGTAATTTGTCATCTGAATGCTGGTGGTTACAAACAAAATACAGTATTCCTTGGATATAAGCAATTTCAAAAATGCTTGCAGAACAGTGCATGAAAGCACCCAAAAGCAAATAACCACGTGCCATTGAAGTTGATAGAATTCTATCAGTCTCATTGATAGCACTGTCTTCGTTTTCGTTCATATCCTACAACCCGATGTAGTGAACAAAGTTGGTATTTGCTGGGCCCCCTTGTCATTTTAGGATGACAAAGAAGAAATTGCTGAATGAGATGGATTCGCAAAAAAGAGTGCTATTATAGCTTTAACTAGGCAGAGAGTCGTCGCCTAGCTCGAAACCTGAAACAGGCCAGATTAGTAGAACAAAAGAAGAATCCAATTTTTTTTAGTAATTTTTCCAATAAATCTGCCGTATGGTGTTAATGGTGAATATTGGCTTCCAATGACTAATGAGATGCAGTTTAACCCATTCGCTGCCAAGGACGAGTATACTCGCCTTTGACAGGGTATCCCGCACTGCCAAGACGAGTATACTCGTCCTACTTTAAATATATTATAACATGCAGGCTTTTGAATTAGCACATTTTTTTTGCCATAAACAAATAAATTTTTTTACAAAAATATACTTTATTTCTTATAGAGAATGATCTTTCACGCAAAAATCAACTTCATCGTGTATTTATAACAAAAGGGTTTTGGTAAACAATAACACTAAATATATATAATAACACAATAAAATAAATGGCAATGGGAATGACTTCATATAATTTAGGCTTGGCAGCGAATGGGTTAACACAACCCAATCATTTAACATTTCCCCACAAAACGAAATCCAGAATCGTTTTATCGCATGAACGAGAAAGGATCAATTTTGGAAAGGAAGTTGTCACAAAGCGTGTTCATATAAAAGAATTTTTTAAAGTAAATTTAGAGTATGAAGTACAATTATTTGCTTTATAAGCGGGAAATCCTTAAAAGCGGGATGCATATATCGAATAGTTTCAGAAAAATCATGATTGGGGAATTATTATATCTAGGGCTGTTATATCCGTTGAATACTGTATATCAAAATTATAAGAATTCAGAACATTTACTCAATTTTAGGGTTTTTGTTGATTTTATGAAATTTAGTTACTGATTTTAAGAAATTATTTATTACTATCAATGTAAAACAAGCGGCTATGCGTGCTTCAACCTAACCTAACCTATCAAAGTCAAAAGTAAATGTTAATTTCAAAGCAAATAACAAGTAAAAAATGTAATTGCTAATTAAAACTTCGAATTTAATTTAATAATTATTAATGCCTTATTCTAATAATATTTATTTCAATTACGAATCAAAAAAACCCATCATTTTTCTTTCATTTCAAATATCCAAATGATTTTTGTTTTAAAAATGGTGCTTTGTTAAGTAAAAATTTTAAATGAATTAATATTTAGAGAATTTGCTCAATAGTTTTATGTTAAAAAATTTTAATTTCGCTTTGTTAGATTTCATTTGAAAGTTAAGGCATTAATTATGATATACAGTGCTAGGCAAAATAATGGAAACTGTTTAGAAAATTCATTCTAATCGTATGAAATTTTAAAAATTACATCTCTAGAGTTTATTAATAATTTAAGATTGGCAAAAGTTTAAATTTTCACCCTAATAGAAAACATAAATGAATTTTAGAAAAAGTATTTGTTTTGTCAAGCACTGTATGTAACCTAACATTTCGATTTGTAGGAATATTTTTATTATTTATTAACGATATTATTTAAAAAAACGGAAATAATTAAAATTAACAATTTAATATCAACAAACAAAAACAGTGCCAAAGTTATTTTAGAGTAAAAAAAATTAAAAAAAAATAAAAATTAAAAAAAAAATCACGTAAATAAATAAAATATTTTAAAATAAAATTAAAATTTAGAAATTATAATAAAACACTAGTGGAAAACAAATTATGAACAGAAAACAGTTTTGAATACCTTTAAGTAATACTACTTCCAATTAGAGTAAAAAAAAAACAAACAAAAAATATAATAAAAAAAAAATAAAATGAACAATGATTTTAAAATAAAGAATATTATATAATAAGATTAATGATTACTTAAAGAGGAATTAAATTATAAAATAATTTTATAGTATATAGTGTATTACTGTAAAGTGTAAGGAAACCTTAAACTAATAGTTATAAAAAAAATTTGAAAAAAAAACCACGATACAAAAATAAAAAACGTAAAATATAATATATTTAAACTCAATATACATAACATATATATGTATGTATAAAAATTTATTTACAATGCAAGTTAAATGAGTTGAAAAATTAAATTTTATGAAAATTTATTTCAAACCATCTTTCATGTTTTAGAAAAAAATAAAATAAAATAAAATAATTATAATACCTAAATAATGAATAACAAAACTTACACTTGGAAAGTAAATACATTACATGAACAAAATATCGTTAATTAAATTTATTTTTATTAAAAATATAAAACAAAAATTAAAACTATTATAATTAGTACGAGTATTTTTAAAAATGCATATATAATTAAAAAAAATTGAAAAACATATACTTTATATTAAAATAAAGGCAAATGTGCAATTAAATTATTAATTAAATTGACATTTGAATATTTTTGTGAAACAATTTAGACGATGAATATAAATAATTAATTGAATAAGAGTTAAGAGAAAGAAAATTAAATAAAAAATTAATATTTTAAAAATAAGTTTATCAAATTAAAAATTAGTTAAAACGTTTAATGCTTAAATTATGAATTAGTTATACATAATTAATATTAAACAAAAACAACAACAATATAATTTAAAAATACAGAAAATAGTTTAAAAATTATTTAAAGGACAAGTAATACAAAACACTTTGAATTTTTATTTTAATTTTTAAACGTTTAATGTTATGATGTTTCAAAATTTGAAATTTAATTTGAAATGACTTAACAGCTTAAATGTCATTAACATTGTGCAATGGAATAGAAATTAATTTTATTTTCATGCACAATGTCTTCAGTATAAAAATCAAAAAAAGAAAACTAACAGCAAAAGAAACAGCAAAAGAAACAGTCATTCAGTTAGTCAGTAATTAATAATTAGTTTTAGATTAAAAAATATTCACAAGTAAAACGAATAAATAAATATAAAAACTAGGCCAACACTTCAGTCTTGTGTTTTATCCACTCTGTTCACTTATTATTGTCTACTCTTTTTACCAAAATTTTTTTAAATTTTACAAATCAATCTATTTCCACACCTTTACACTACCATATACATACTTACATACCATATATGCTTTAACTTTAAATTTTATATTTTCATCTCTAACTGTGTAAATGTCTGAAAACTATATGTAACATGTGTTGTCTGAATTATTTTATTTTATTGGTTACTTCCCTTCCTTTATTCCAACTTTTTATAAATCCTTTGTATTGTAGTATTTAGCCAAGTAAAACAATATTTTACAAAAAAAAAAAACAAACCAAAAACAAAAAACCAGTGAGTAAAACATACACATAGTATATGCTATATTTAAAATTAATTACTTATTGAATTTAATATTAAAAAAAATGGAAACAAAAATTATATATACATACATATATATATATATATACATATATATTACAAATGTAAAATGTTAAAGAAAAACTTACTTTTAATAATAAAATAAAATTAAAAAAAAAATTATATATATATATATAAAAAAAATTATAAATATTTAAAGAAACAACAAAAATATTATTTATTATTGTAATAACTATAAACAAATATACATTATTAATAAATATATGACTGAGTAAATAACTCGTAAACAAAAACATAAGAAAACAGAAATATATACATACTTATATATTATAAAAAAAAACTTGTATTTTTATTTGAATCTCTGAAGTAATATTTTCACTTCGTTATATATATACATATTTAGACGATCTTTGTTTAAACGCCAGTAAAGGATGATTAAAAAAGTAAAGCACAACTTCACAATTTAATAGAGAATTCCCCGGATAGACTTCTGGCAAAAAAAACTCTGAGAGTAAATAAAATTGCTATGAAAAGTTTCTTAAAAATATGACGTTCGGAGTCGACATTAATATGTACGTACATAGGTCCCGCCACTTATGTATAAAATTAATACATAACACAAGTGCTGAGGGAAGCTAGGTCAGAGACAAAGCAAACAGATTTGACGATTTATCGTAATTTTGACGATTTTGAGCTCCAAAAATATCATATTGACGATATGACGATTTATCCCCTTATTTTGACGATTTTTGGAAATGAAAAATTTACATCATATTCTTTACTTTAGTACATTAAAAGCCACATTAAGCTTTGCATTTACTTTGCGAATGTTACTATTGCAAAATTTAGGGTAGTAACAACGAGGAGTGAAGTATTATTATTTTTAAGTTGTTTGCGAACACCTGTGGTGAATTTTCTGTATCTTATTCATCTTTTTCATCCCTTAAAAACCAAAAAATTACAACCTCTGCACAGTTCCACATATGAATAGTCCGACTAAAGAACAATTTATGTCTGTAATGTAGTGTGTGTTCCACTGGCCAATCGACCACATACGTATGTGGTCGCCGAGATAGACGAGTGTTACGTAGGAATACATAATTCTCGGGAACAAGTTCTATTATTTCGCTCGATGTTCCAATGAATCAATAGAGTTCAATATCCTAACGTCATTAACGAGCAACTTTGCCCTCTCCTGTACGCGGTCGAGAAGTCTCAAAATAGAAGTTGAGGCACCGGTCTATGCATGAGAGCTGCATTCTATTTCCTTTCGGATATAAGTGGTGCAAATAGTAAGAACGATTAAACGTTTCTGGATTTCTTTTTATGGGGATATGTTAAGTCATGGGGTTATGCTACAACACTTGAACTCTCCTTGGAAGAGCCAATATTCACTATTAACGCCATGCGTCAGATTTATTGGAGAAAGCAGTAAAAAATTGGACAGCGCAATGCAATTCCATAGAACATTATGGTTTCATTCTCCTCAAGGCAGGGGCTGTATTCTGTCCCATCCAGAAGACATAAACAGATCATTCAGATAATTCATTCCTGATATAAAAAAAATCTACAATCCACCAATGTTCGAGCCAAAAGCTGCATTCTGTCACATCCAGAAGACGTAACCAATTGAGTCAACACAATCTTAGATAATTGATTTCTGATAGAAAACCTACCAATACTCGCCTTTAGAAATTTGTAAAGCTCTTCTTCTACTAACCTAGTTAGTCGTGCTTTTGATGTGCAACTTCTTCCTCTTCCAAGGTTTTGGTAGAACTTGGTTAGTACAGGGACTGCGTTCATCTAGGGCATTACAACGGCCGCTATGCATGCTCAAGTGAGCTTTTTGATATCAGAGCTCCATCTCCGACCTAACCTAAACCTAACTAACCTAGCCTGGAGTAAGTCTCGGGAGATTTTACGACCTGACTCTCTGCGTAAATAATGCTACAATAGTGCTCTTGACTATGCCTATAAAGTCTGCTACGGATGCAACTCCTTCAGCAATTTCTTCACAATGACACGAGCGTCCAACAAATTACAACTTTGTTCACCACACCGAATTGAAGAAGATGATCAAAGCCTTCTTTGACCAGACCGCATTCTATCGAACACGAAGCCAGTGCTGTCAATGAGGCAAATAGAGTTCTATCAGCTTTAATGACACGTGGCTATTTGTCTCAGATGTGAGATTTTGATGCTAGGATATCCCGCTTATAAGCACTGTCCCATGAACATTTTTAAAAGTGCTTATATCCGGGAAAAGTTGTAGAAGAATCTGACATTGAAGGAAATAAAAGTTTCCCTAAAAATTAGTAGAAATAATAAGGGGGAATATTCCACTCAACAAGTTTTTGACATTATTTTGTTAATCCCCGCAATAGTTTATCAAATGTTGAAAGCCATGCAATTGAATCACATATATTTTGTAATCACACGATTGAATACAAGTTAAAAGTGGTTTAAAATCCTTTGTGAAGAAAATTGTCTAAAATTTGTATTCAAAAACGATTATTAGTATAATACGACTTTCGTAAACCATTGTTAGATTTAACATTTGACGTAAATCAATTTTATACATATTTTATAACGGATCTTTCGAACTCTAACAGTTAATAACAGCCATCTTTTTGAAGTTACATCTTTCAAATTAGATATCATTTATTCAGTCTGTTTTACCGAATCACTAATGGGCGAATAGCATTTAACAACAAGTGAAAACTGGAAAACTGTTTTATCAAAACATGTATTCTGTTCGGGCAACGTAACACGCGTTTTACGATCGCTTTAATCGTGCTACTCAGACGACTATTGGTGCACAATGTGGTGCATAAATTCGAGCCCACTGGTTCAGTAAACGATCGACCAACACCCGAACGTCAACGAATTGCAAGATCTGTGCAAACAACGCCGTTGTCTAGCAGGGTCTGTAGTAGATTTCGAGCCGCTCTTAAGAATTTGTCTTTTCGCAGACTACAACTGGGCGAATTTTGCATCGTGACTTGGAACTACAGCCTTACAAAATTCAACTGACTCAGGAAGGTAAACGAAAACGTACGTTGGCTGTACGGTCTCTGGAACAGTTGAAAACTGACCCTAATTTTCATCAAAAATCATTCTTTGTGGAAAAATGGCTGCGAGAACGAATAAAATTCTCGAGTGTGCTGATGAAAGTTACTGTATGGTATGGATATTGGACTGACGTCCAATCTTTGAAAACGACTTTGAGCAGTTAAATACTGCGAATGGTATGCACTATAAGTCGATGATTTCTTACTTCTTTTGACCTAAACTCGATGATCTGCATACCTACGACATGTGGTTTCAGGACGGTGCTACGTGCCAGATAGCTAATGCCGTATTGGATATTCTGCACGAGCGTGTTGGATATTCATGTGGAGATGATGTACATCAGCTAACAAGATCGTAAGATTTAGGCTTTTTCCCGTGGGGTTATCTAAGTCGCAAATGTATACGAATAGGCCAGAAGCCACAGCAGTACTCAATGCCAAGAAAAACTAAGTCATCGGTGAAAATTACTCTGATTTTTGTGTAAGAGTCATGGAAAATCGCCGTAGTCTAGTAGGTAGAGTCTTGGCTTATTAGACGTAAGGCCACGGATCAAACCCCTGGTCAGACATCAAAACGAAATATGAAAAAAAAATATTTCTTCGGCGAGTTCCTCTCAGCAGATTTCTGGCAAAAACTTTGAGAGTCGAGAGTCGGAGTCGACTTTAAACTGTAGGTCCAGCCACTCATGTATAAAATGAACACACACAACATGAGTGGTGTGAGAAGCTAGGCCGTAATCCTGACTGGAGGGTTGTAATGGCCAATTATTTATGTATTACGTATGTCATGGAAAATTTGGAGTATCGGATGCGCTCCACCCATAGAAGTCTGGGGGAATTTCTTTAAACAAATCGAAAATCTCACACACACTTAGTGTTATTTTTTATGAATTTATCAATTCGGCAACAAAATACTTAAGCAATTCGAGTGCATTGTAAATAAAATTTTTTAAGTGAAACTCAACAATCTTTTTGTTTTACGAACTTTGTTTGTTGGGTATTGATAAGCACGTGATTAGATGTCTGCCTGCTTTGGAAATACAATCTTTGAAAAGAAAGTGAGAAAATTAAAACTCAACTTTATTTAAGAGTTAAGCAGATAGATCTGTAAGGAAAAGTGATGCACTTAAAATCTGTGCGTGTACCTACTACATATGAATTAGAGATTAGATCGTGAGTGATAATCATACGTTTTGTCACTACAACGAACAATTTACTCATGTACGTAGTATTTTACTTTCGTACCAGCTTATCAGTGATCAAAATAAATGAAAAACAGAATCGGATTTATAAAAAAATCTCAATCAGCTGAAAACAAAAAAAAAAACATACATATTGTAACGAAAAACCAATGCGAAGTTCTTATTTGTTTGTTTGTTTTATTATAGGGTTAATAGGTCAGGCAGGGACCGAATGTAAATTTAATAAATTAAAAATAATTCTTAGTTTTATATAACATTTAATTATTAATTCTTATGCTTTCTATGACGCAGTCGATCTTATGCGAGACTTACTTAAAGTTGTAAAGATAGATGCAAGATATCGAGTCCCATCATCAGAACAATTAAAATTACTTACAACTCGAAATAATTTAAAACGAATTTATTTCGATCTCGAGTACCGTAATTCTCTCCAATCTGGCACATTTCTTCTGGATTTGTTTGGCACCATGAGTTTTATTTCAAGCCAAGTCATTCTGATTTCTCCAACATCGTATTCTAACAAACTCCTCCATGTGCTACCTTGGAAATTCTTGGACTTATCATCCTGTGGTTTTCATAAAACATACACGATCCATCTTCGTTTTCTGTTTGTAATTTCATTGTCAATGGTAAATAAATCTGTATAAATTGGTATGTTCATACACATAATTGGTCATTACAACCCTTCAGTCAAGATTACGACCTAGTTTCTCACACCGCCTATGTTGTGTGTGCTAATATACATTAGTGGTGAGACCTACCGTTTAAAGTCGACTCCGAACGACACATGTTTGAGAAACTTTTCATGGCAATTTTATTTGCTCTAAGAGTTTTTACCAGAAATCTGCTGAGAGGAAGTCGCCGAAGAAATACTTTTTGCACTTTATTTTGATGTCTGGCCTGGGGCCGAACCCTGGATTTTCGTCCAATAAGCCAACACACTACCTACTAGACCACGGTAGTAGAACCGAGTTCTGCTGTGGTTTGAACCGAGGTCTTACATCTAATTAGCCAACACTCTACCTACTAGACTACGGCGACTTCAGTGTTCACAGCAATTTAATTTACTCTCAGAGATTTTGCCAGAAACCTGGTGAAAGGAAGTCACCGAATACATATTTTTTAATATTTCGATTTGGATTGGAGATGTTTGACCTGGAGTTCAACTATTCTTCAGCTACTATTAGGTGTCCTATTTGCTACAGCTATAGGTTTCTGAACGATAGCTATATTCTAATGGTACAGGGTATTAATAGAAACTTCTTCCCAACTGCTAATCGTGACTTGTGCCATCGGCTCGCCGTAATTTGTCGTTCTGACAAGTGAGCAACTTTTCAATTTCTGAATTTGATTTCTACGTCTTATTAAATTGGCTCCAAAGAATTTTATGATATTTGATAAACTTCTGGATGATCGAAACATACACAACATACATAATTGGTCATTACAACCCTTTAGTCAGGATTACGACCTAGTTTCTCACACCACTTATGTTGTGTGTGCAAATTTTATACATGAGTGGCGGAACCTACAGTTTAAAGTCGACTTCGAACGACAGATTTTTTTGAGAAACTTTTCATGGCAATTTTATTTACTCTCAGAGTTTTTACCAGAAATCTGCTGAGAGGAAGTCGCCGAACCCTGGCTTTTCGTCTAATAAGCCAACACACTACCTACTAGACCACTGCGACTTCATGATGATCGAAACACAAAAAATGTTAAGCAATTGTAGTTCTAGAATGTATTGAATGAAATTTACAAGCCAAGAATTATGTGTGAGCGGTTTTTACAACATCAAGACTTTAAACACTTCAATATTTACTGCCACCTGGACTCTACTTTTCCACTTAGTCTAATAAATACTTAAAAATAAAGGGTATTTTCTCTTTAATGATTTCTCAAATAATGCTGAATTTATAAAATTTTGAAGTCTCTATTAGAGATAGGATGGAATTATCTGTGAAGAAGGACAGCGTATCAGGCACATTTTTTCGGGCTCGTACTGGATAGACAGCTGTCTTGGAAATCAAACATCATTAATACATTAAAACAGGCTTCCAAAGTTTTGGAAAGAAAAATGGTGTATGGAACCTAGAGAGGCTTACAGGACTTATGGAAGTCAAACAACTAAGTCTTAACCTACGAATTTCTAGTATTCCTCGGATGTGGGAATCTCTCGGTAAGACAACGAACTTGAACATCATTAATACATCAAAAAATACCTCCATTGCTCTCTACGCTTATAACAAGGTGTTGGAAAGGAAATGGTGCAAGGGACCTAGGGTGGCTCATTGCATGTATCTCTATCTTAACATAAGTGTCTAATATACGTAGGATTTGAAAATACTTTGGTAGGATAACTAACTTGGACCTGATACAGAGGCTGCAAAAATCTGCCTTGTAGTGTCTTGCGCACTACATCAACGTCGGAACTGAAGATAATTTTGTGCCTCCTTCCGCTAGAGATCTGTTATAGAGGCTTGGCGCTAATATCCGTCGGTTTCTCTGGGCGACTGGATACAAGCACGGCTCAAATACTAGTCACGCAAGAATCCTGAAAGAATTTGGTGCTATCGGGAGTGGTGAAAGCATAATACAGTGAGACTTCTCAATTAAATTCAGGAAATTCATTTCGAATAAGAAATTAAAAAATAGTGCAGAGCACCTAACAAAATCCGTGTAAATCTTCATTGATAGCTCCCTTATTAAACGGAACTGTGGGCGGTGAATTTTTTGGAATCGATTGGAACATCTCAGTCCATAAGGTCGCCCTTAAAAGCATTGTAACATTAATTGGCATATCCTAGCCTATAAGGCCACTGCATCATCTTTCAGGAAGTATCGGCAATACAGGCTGCGGCGAAAATTATTAGGGAGAGATTTTATCATACTTTCCGCCATCGAAGCACTAAATTTCAACGCGGTCCCAAGTTGGTGTACAACAGTCGTAGATATCTCAAAGAGGTAGCAGCATGATATGATGGCCAGAACACAGTCACACTCCAAGTAACTGTAGAACGAATAAACTAGCCAAGTGCACCACAACCATGAAACTCTCATATTAGTTCTCTACTTTGAGAATCTCTTGTAATACATGCGAGCTTATAATTGACAACACAGTCATGCATTCTGTCAAGAACAGATGTTTAGTTCCGGAAACGGGCAGAACAACACGGCAGATCTTGTCAATATGGGATAGGGAGAGCATGATAAGTCTGCTTTAACTTCAAAGGAGCACGCTCAGTATTATTACCGGTTATTGCCTTTTTGATACTCGTCTAGGCTTATTGGTCATGGAAGGCATGCAAACAATTTCTGCAGAAGCTGTAGGGATGAGGAAGAAAGGGAGACTCAGCTATTGGCACTTGCACCTTGGTATAAGCTATATAGATGATCTGGAGGATCGGTCATGCATTAACATTGGCAGTCTGTATCGCTTAATCAGAATAATCGAGTGGATCTCAGACTGTGGTATCACAAGGGACCCCTATATGGCATAAATTCATTTACCACTTTCTTTGGGTGTACAGACACTTCTACATACCAGCCAGAGATCAGCAATGAGTATTCAAAAAGATGAGTAGATTCGAATCATACTCATTATTTCTGATATTTATACACATTCCTACTTATTTTAATATTATACTCATACTACTCATATTCAAAGTTTGAAGTACTCATACTTAACAATACGCATGATGTTGTCGATTTCGACTCTCCATGACTCAACGCTTACAAGAATCACAAAATAAGTATGATTCGCGTACGAACACTACAATAGTCACTAGAAGGTTGTGTGTTTGCTTTGCTTGCTGTCTTTGTCTTTTTCTGTCTTCTTTTTTTGTAAATGCTACAACAACTAAGACTGTAAATTTTGATGAATGATTCGAATCACCCGAATCATTTATGAGTATTATAAGTATTTTTCTAAATTTATGAATCTGAATGAGTAGGCGTATGAATCAAACATATTTCGAATGTTATGAGTTTGATGTCAACGTTGTACTCATACTCATTGCAAACTGTACTTATAAATCAATGGTGTAGCGAATACTCATACTCAAAATTTCATATGTACTTATGAGTAGCGAAAAACAATTCATGGCTGATCTCTGATACCAACCTAGCCTAGCGTGATAACCTCAGATATTATTACAAGAATATGGTATATTCATATTACTTATTAATTCATACACATACATACATATAAACGTACATACATACATACGTATGTAAAGGGTGTTTTTTATAGAGGTACAGAACTTTAAGTTGGCATTACTTTTCAAGATGGCGACCGAATTAACAGCTGTCAAGTGATTTATTCTCAGTTTGGTTTGGCAATTCATCATGAATAGACTCACGCTTAAACAACGCTTGCAAATAGTGCAATTTTATTTCGAAAATAATGGTTCTGTGCGGAAAACAAAATCGACAAAATCGTCCATCAGAGCAGTTAATTCGATTAACCATGGAACGTTTTCGCACCACGTTTGCTCTTATTGATAACATCCCCAGAGACGCTGTACGGTGCGTACAGAAGAAGCTATTGCTGCTGTAGAGCGTAGCATTGAGGAAGACCCGAATGAGTCCATCCGCCATCGAGCACAGGAATTAGATCTGCGTCCATCCACTTTATGGAAGATTTTGCGGAAGGATCTTGGGCCCAAAACTTTGTTCCCGATTTTCATAAGCGAATTTTGTTCAGCGATGAAGCGCACTTCTGGTTGAATGGCTACGTCAACAAACAAAACTGCCGCATTTGGAGTGAAGGTAATCCTCAAGTGTATGTGGAAACACCGTTACATCCAGAAAAACTGACTGTTTGGTGCGCTTTATGGGCTGGTGGAATCATTGGTCCGTACTTTTTCAAAAACGATGGTGGCCAGAACGTTACAGTCAATGGTGATCGGTATAGAGCCATGATTACTAACTTTTTCATTCCTGAATTGAATAACCATGATGTCCAGGAGATGTGGTTTTAACAACATGTCACACAGCTCGTGCCACAATAGATTTATTGAAAGACACGTTTGGTGACCGCCTAATTTCACGTTTTGGACCTGTGAATTGGCCTCCAAGATCTTGCGATTTAACACCGCTAGACTACTTTCTGTGGGGCTATGTAAAGTCATTGGTCTATGCGGTAAAGCCACAAACGCTTGACCATTTGGAAGACAACATTCGCCGTATTATTGCCGATATACGGCCACAAATGTTGGAAAAAGTCATCGAAAATTGGACGTCCAGATTGGACTACATCCGCGCCAGCCGTGGCGGTCATATGCCAGAAATCATATTCAAAATGTAATGCCACAAGATTATCTTTCGGATAAATAAAATTCATTTCAAACGAATAATCCATCGTTGTTTTATTGCAACTTAAAGTTCTATACCTCTATAAAAAACACCCTTTACATATAACATGTATTTAGATGTGTGCAATACAGCTCTAATAATACTTTAAGCAAACAAGTTATAGACGATGCTTTGCACTTCATGTGTCAAAAATCAATTTTAATGCCTGTCATCATTTCATGCACGGTCATCACAACTACGTGAGCCAAGCGCATCACTGATTAGCGTACAAGTAAATTATTTTACTAGAGCTGATAAGAAACCTTCGCTTAAACTCAATCTTGCAGAACTGACAGATGATACCAAATGAATGAAAAATAAATACGACAACAACAAACAATCATTAACGTTAACGGTACAGAGTTTAAAAGAATTAATTCGTTGTTTAATTTGAACTATTTTGTTATTTTATGAATATAAATCAGTTTCATTACAACGCTTAATACAGAATTAAATTTTTTTTAAATATATGTTGGTAGCATACAAAAACGGTCATTTAGCCTGTATGATACCTCTTGCTTATGCGATATCAATGATGTATAAATGAGCTATTCTTCAGCTGTCAAAATTCTTTGCTTTGGTTGAGCGCATAACTTTTTTTCACTTTGGAAACTGTCAAGAAAAAAAGAAGGATTTGGAGGAGGTTTTGTTGAGCCACTTTTTTCGTGTGCTTATGGAACAGCCAAAAAAGTTTCACAACCATAAATTGGAAGATTCTTGTCAGACACAAGAACAGCTTGCATAATTACTAGCCCCAACTCAAGCAACCGAGAATATGCATCGTAAATACAACGAAAAAACGATTTTTTGATGCCGTGAGGCCGGTTCAATCCCCAGGTCATAGTTCTCCAACAATGAATAAATATTTGTTCAACAACTTCCTCTCAACAGATTTCTTTCAAAAAGTTTGAGAGTAATTAAAAGTGCCATGAAAAGTTTTTCAAAAATTTGTCGTTCCGAGTCAATGTTAAACTTAGGTGAGATTAGGTTAGCGGGTAGCTTGTCGTTCACAGACAAGTTCAATCGGTGGCCCATGTTAGGTAAGTGTTAGGTAAGCCCCCTGGTTATGATGGCTGGGTTTGAACCACCACGACCTCCGGCTGAAACCGGTCAGTTCCCCTAGTGAAGTGCAGAGCACTCACATTAAAGGTGTTGTAGCGATTCCGTTTCTTCCACATCATGGCAGCTTTTGCAATAATCCAGGTGGGCCAGACCGATCTTGTCAGCGAATTTGCTAATAGTGCAGTGTAACTGTTAGAGTGCGAACCGTTCTTTTGTTGAACTCAAGTAGTTCCTTGGTTTTCCTGCTGTCGTCAACCAGATATGTTGGACCACCTACCGTTTGTTGAATTCCATGCTGTTTTTCCAATTTTCTTGTTTTCCTTATCAGAAGCAGTGTAGATCTTTGCAAAGAAAACTTTTCTAGTAAAACACCAGGCTTATTTACAAACTGACTTCTAATAAACCAACACACTATCTACTAGACTATGGCGACCCTCGAATAGGATGGTTAATTGCTACCGTATTATATTGAAACCGCGTTGTACACATACATAATTGGTCATTACAACCCTTCGGTCAGGATTATGGACCTAGTTTCTCACACCACTTATGTTGTGTGTGTTAATTTTATACATGAATGGCGGGACCTACAGTTTAAAGTCGACTCCGAACGGCAGATTTTTTTTAAGAAACTTTTCATGGCAATTTTATGTGCTCTCAGAGTTTATTCCAGAAATCTCCTGAGAGGAAGTCACCGAAGAAATATTTTTTCATGTTTTCGTTTTGATCTCTGACCTGGGATTTGAACCCACTACTACCTACTAAACTACGGCGACTTCATACGATACTATAGGCAATGTTATTAGCCGTTTTGTATGACTGACGTGATGTATGAAATGAAGCTATGAAGTAATGTAAATAAATGCAATGTGTGCCATGTAATATCGAAACCACGTTAAACAAGTACCGTGTTGTACGAGAGGCAACTGTATGTCAATTAAAAAAAATAATATATTACTACCAAATGCTAATTTGTGTAAATGTTTACAATGAAAGTACTATTTTCAGACTCTGTCATAAGCATTAAAGAATTTTTAAAGACAGCTCAATGCTCTTTTCGTAGTAATCAAAATCTTAAAACTGATAATTAGTACACATTTTGAGATCATTGAAGACGGTTGTTATATTGTTTAAACGCGGTAAACAAGTAATTAAGAATTTATTAAAAACGAATTAAAATTGTTACATACCAATATTAGTAACTATTAATAAATACATTAAATTGTTATCAAAAAAAAAAATCAGTATGAGTTGCCCCTACTTATCGAATTTAAATGGGTGCGTATTAAGTAGTTATAAATAATAAATCGATTATTAATCGTAAACAATATCGATTTTATCACTTATGTAGATCGGAACATGATGATAATGCAATACCACTCAACACAGAAGTAGGCAAAATCTATGGGGAATATTTAATGTTGGATAAGCTTTTAAGTGCTCAGTGCATGCTCTCAAAAGAGGATAAAAATCCTGTACATGATGAACATTTATTCATAATTACCCATCAAGGTCTGTATGATTTGAATTTATCTTAAATATATTTTGAATATTTTTTTTAAATTGTAATGAAACTGAAAGCTAAGCAAACAATTTAAAATTAAAACGTAAATTTTTGAAACAAAATATATACGTTTGGCTATAACAAGGTCACGTTATTTTAAAAAATTATTTCATTTTTTAAATATAAAAATATAAAAAGGCTTAAGTTACTGGGTGTCCGACTGAATCATTTAATCAGACCCCTTACGTATAAAACTAGAATGTTGAAATTTGGACTGCTAAGCGTGCTTTACTGATAAAAAGAGATTTTTGGAAATTTCTATTATCAGTAAATTTTGAATCTTTTAAATTTTAATTCCTAAAAGTAAAGCTTTAAATACATATACGTATTTAACGTATTTGAATAATGAACGACCGAACCCGAAAGGGGTTAAAAAAATAATAAAATTTTAGTTTTAAATAATGAAAATGAATATATGTACATACGGATTTACAAGTACAGTTTTGTCTTTCAAGTCCAAATTAAATACGCATTTGATGTGTGAATAATAAATTCTTTCTGGTCTGGTAGGTAGAGTGTTGGCTTATTAGACGTGAGGCCACTGTTCAAACCCCAGGTCGGACACCTCCAACAAAATAAAATATAAAAAATATTTCTTTGGCAACTTCCTCTCAGCAGATTTCTTGCAAAAACTCTGAGAGTAAATAAAATTGCCATGAAAACCTTCAAACATTTGTAGTTTAGAGCAGACTTTAAACTGTACATTTCGCCACTCATATATAAAATTAACACACACAACATGAATGGTGTGGGTTGAAATGACCAATTATATATTTATGTATGTAGCACTATCCCACAGAATGTAGAATTTCTAGGCTTCGTTTATATCTGATTTCAATAACTTTCAATCTTCACATCCATTGTGTTTAAGAATTTTCTTCTGTCAGATTGCCTATGTTATGTAATCCAAGTTTAATCCATTTTTTAAACAACTAGTATATAAAAATTGGTGGTGGGCGATATACGCAGACGTTTTAAGAACGCTCGATTTAACTTAACGATACATCCAAAAATTTAAATTTTTTGTATTGAATAAAATCGATAAAATATCATTGCTTTTCGTTCTTTGCATCAAAGTTAAAAATTTTATACACGTGTGATAATCGATGATACATAAAACTGTTAGGTTAGGTTAGGTTAGCGAACAGCTTGCCATTCGCAGGCAAGTTCACTCGGTGGCCATATGACTCATTGTGTTACCCAGTGTGAGGTAAGCCTCCAACCCTAGCCTAGTATCACCCTTAGTGATACATTCACTACTCTGCCCAGATCTTCAAATGCTCTGTCACCCCTGACATCTTTGTTGCACCGATTCCATTTCCTCTACATCATGGCAGCTTCTGCAGTAATCCTGGGGAGACAGATAGAGCTTCTCATCGAATTTGCTAATAATGCAGTGTAACTGTTAGAGTGCGAACCTTTCTTCTGTTCAACTCAAGTAGTGCCTTGGTTTTCCTGCTATTGTCAACCAGGTATGTTGGACCACCACCGATTGTTGAATTCCATGCTGTTTTTTCCAGTCCCATTACAATTTATGTTAGAATTCGAACCGTTCTCTTGTCGAACTCAAGCAGTTCCTTGGTCCTTCTGCTGTCCGCTGCTGGACACAGCAGTTTTGAAATCCACCTACGGTTTGTTGAATTCCATGCCGCTTTTTTCAGTTTGAAAAAGTATTCCGGTAAAGACACTTATATCCCTTCTATCGTCTCCGTCCGTCCGCATTTTCGTTCCCATACATACAACCGTTTGTAAATATATTCTTAGATGGAATTGGATAAGGTACAGAAACAGGCTTTGAGTGGTATAACTGCAGCAATGAGAAGCTGTTCTATAACTCTGTTGGATTTACAACCGTTACATATGGTACTTCGGACCAGAGACTATGGAGACTATGGTTATGCTAATGGATGACAAATCTAACGCTATATTCATCAGGATATAACATGGCTTGATATATCAAATGACTGACAATTCCCTCCTCTACTGTACCGTAGACAATACAAGTAAACTCTATTATTTTAGGAAATGCTTTGCAACTAGAATTAATAATTAGAATGATTTATTTAAATTAAAGTTTCTTAAAGATTTAACCCTGGACGGTTACTATTCATTTTTGTACATTAAGGTTACTTTTCGTTGAATCGGCGAACACTTTAACCCTAATTGGTTACTGTTCGTCGAATCGACGAAGCTCATTTACTCTTTATCATATAATTCTTTTATGTTTGACCAAATTTCACTCTTTTTATCAACGAAAGCTTGTAGTGAGTAAACGTACCCATTTTTTAATCCTGGATGGTCATATTTCTACAGTAAGATTACTCTTCGTTGAATCGACGAAAAAAAAAATATTTTTTCTACTGACTGCAAGCTTTCATTATCAACTAACGTTGTAAAAAAAAGAGCGAAATTTGGTTAAACATAAAAGAGTTATATGATAAAGAGTAAATGAGCTTCGTCGATTCGACGAACAGTAACCGTCCAGGGTTAATAACATATTATGAATAGAACTCAAAATATACAAAAGGAATTAAAGATAAGTTTCAAAAAACTATTTGCCAGTTGCTGTAGCAGCTTGTTTCATTATTCTAATTGTTATATCGATGATGTATACGTTATTGGACAGAGCACTTGAGGTATCAAAATCGGTCAACTTCGTTCGGTTTGGTTGGGCACATTATAGTGTTTCTTACGATTGAAAATCTCTCACACTAACTATTTGGAAAATAGAAGTGACCTTATAAATACGAGACGCAGATGTATTCATTAGAAATAAAACGTTATAGCCAGAAAAAAAAATAAAAAAAAAATTATATGAGGACTGAACTCACTACCATTGGTTTACACGGTCAGTACTCTACCAATGAGCTAAAAGGGCTTCTAGTAAAATGTTTTTCTCTTTGCAAAATGATCTTAAATTTATCTTAAAATTGTATTTTTTAAGATAAAAAGACAAATATTTATTGATAAGTAACCATATCTATTTTCTATTATCTATTTGCTAATTAACCCTATAACTGCTTAATTTTTTTTCGAAAACAATTCTGTCGAATGTTTTGTTTTAGAATACATTTTTACTTGTTAATAACGAAAATGTATTTAATTGATAAGAAATAAATAATTTAAGCTAATTAAAACCAAATAAATTTGGCAGAATATTCAAAAAGTATACTTAATTTTTTTAATCAATTAATTTTTTGCCTCACGAAGGGAGTGCCATATACATAGTCCGACTAAAGAAAGAATTTATTCTATAATGCAGTGTGCGATCCACTGGCCAATCGACCACATACGGATGTGCTCGCCAAGAAAGGCAAGTGTTACTTAGGAATACATGATTCTCGGGAATTACGTTTGAGCAAAATCCGTTGTAATAGCGATAGAACAGTGAAACACAAGCCACTTTGCAACGATGCTCCAATGAATGAATAGAGTTGGATACCCGTAAGCGGCCGAGAAGTCTCAAAATAGACGTTGTGGCACCGGCCTATACTTGGGACTTGTATTCCATTCTCTTTCGGATATAAATGGTGTAAATAGTAAGAAGATCAGAAGTAAAGTATTTCTTGCACCGTCTTAAAAAGCTAAGGCACTGAAAAACACTGAATTTTTATGCTCAGATCGACCCATAAATTTATATGACGCAATGTTATTGCTGCGCTTACGCTTCAATAAACAACACTGGGCTAGATAGTTTAAACCTTAGACAATTTTTTCCTGAAGAATATATGTATAAAACTTTTCATTTTTTGGAAAAACAATCAGCCTTGACTAAATTTATTAAAAAATATTAGTATTATTACACTCTTCAGCTAATGTAGAGAGAGTCTTAAGCCAAGTTAATTTAAATTAAACTGAATCTCTTAGAAGCAATATTATATAAAAAAAATATAATCGTATCTGCTTCGACTTTAATATTGTATCTGATTTGTTTTAAAATCTTTAACAATATACCTATATGTTTTTACATACAAATATATTGTATAAGATACTCGTTTTTAAACATTATTGTTAAATTTTTTAATTTTTTTTGACCAAAAATATGTACTCTGAGTTAACCTTATATGTTCCACTACAATTTATTTTTTTAACTTTATGTATTTATTTTTTCTGGCGATTTTTTTTACGATTTCCATCAACGTCTTTGACGATTTCTTTTCTAATATTTGACGATTTGATGCTTTATTTATCTGGTAGCTAAGACTGTAGGTTCCGCTATTCATGTATAAAATTAACACACGACATACGTGGTGTGAGAAGTGAGGTCGAAATCCTGACTGAAGGGTTGTAATGACCAATAAAATGTGTATGTATGTATTACGTCGCCGTGGTCTAGTAGGTAGTGTGTTGGCTTATTAGACGAAAAGCCAGGGTTCGAGCCCCAGGCCAGACATCAAAATAAAAATACAAAAAGTATTTTTTCGGCGACTTCCTCTCAGCAGATTTCAGGCAAAAACTCTGAGAGTAAATAAAATTGCCATGAAAAGTTTCTCAAAAATCTGTCGTTCGGAGTCGACGTTAAACTGTAGGTACCGCCACTCATGTATAAAATTAACACACACAAACATAAGTGGTGTGAGAAACTAGGTCGTAATCCTGACTGAAGGGTTGTAATGACCAATAATATGTGTATGTATGTATTACGTACAACCGAACAAAAAGGGAGACATATAAAATTGATTAACACGATTAATTTACCTTTTGCTTTAACCTAAAACTCAGGACATGTCAAGTCAAACATCACCGTATAAATCAACACCTATAAAATGAAAATTTAAAACACAGTGGGAACCTTTAGTTGCTTAGTCAGTTTTGTTATGTAAAGAAGGAATTTTCAAATTTAGTAAATAAAGCTTTGATGTTTCACCAGTGCAGCCAGACTATAATTTTCTACACATTTGTGTTGCGCTGAATACGAATCGAAATTGCTGCATCACTCAGGGTTTTGCAAGATATTCGAGTGGATCACAGACTGTCACTAATTTTAATCTACACAGATAGACTAGAAGTAGAAGCTAGATAGAAGATTTTTGTTGCGCTGATTTCGTTGAAGTCTTACCAAAACAATGAAAACATTGAAGTACCAATTTCAACAAGATAAAAAAAATTATTTCGCGTTGTAATACTCACACCAATATAGGCAATATAACCCATAATTTTTGCGTTAGGATATCTCGAATACCTAGTACATATTAGTATTCAGCGCACCAAAAATCTTTCAGATTTTCATATTTTGTCGCTCTTTATTATTTACATAAAACTTAGACACTAAAAAATAGCCTGCCGAATGGAAATCCAGAATAATTAATGCTAACTGACGTATTAATGTTGTCCCGGCGCAGATGCGATTCTTTTGGTGAAAAGTTGACATAAAATATGAGTCATCTCTGGATTATTTGCATGAAATTTACATTTTGTTTTTTTCTCTTGAGACCAACATTCAGGAGTAACCCCTATTCGAGCACTGTGTTGTAATACAGGAAAATCAGTTTATAGGAGAAAGGAGAGAGGGTAGTAGTGTGCGGCAATTTTTTTGTAATAATTTTCACTTTCTTTTTCATACTGTAAGTAATCACATATAATGTCAAACAAACAATAAGACATGCCAAAATATTGGAGGACCAGGTCCATTTAAGAGGAGGATAATATCGAGGGTTGTAACGTCGATAATGTTATATGCTTGCCAAATATGATCAGAGGCACTCTGCTTGGGAACGACAAGGAGGACTCTGTCCTCGGTGTATCGTCTAAGCGCGATTAGATAAATAAGTGGTTTCACGATAGTGTCTGATGAAGCGGTGTTGGCAAAGACAATACCGATAGACATATTCGCGGATGAGATGAGGCAGATATACGTTCGCCGTCTCCAATATCCAGGACAAAAACTGCTATAAAAGCGGAGGAGTGAAGGACTTCCATGCACAAATGGCAGTCACAATGGGAGAACACTTTAAAGGGAAGATGAACATTTCGCTTTGTCCCTGATGTAACCCCTTGGATGGAGAACAAACATTGCGAGCTGAACTACTACGTAACCCAGTTCCTAACGGATCATGGGTGCTTCAGGAAGTACGTGCACAGATTTGAACATGATACTTCCCCTATATGCCCAAACTATGTAGATGAGGAGGAAGATGCGATTTAGATGGCCCGGGGAAACGGGCTATTGGAAGAGGTGTTATATTCTAGGATTCCGGTGTTGAATAGGTAGAACTCTGAAGGCTGGAGGAACGGAGGCGGAATTTGATTTAGTGCGATAAAGTTTTAAAACTAACCAGTCCTCCGCGAAGTAATACCATACGGCAGTTCCGAGGGAGGAGAGTGGTTGAAGAATAAAGGGTTTAGTACGTACGCACCAGTGATGGTGAATCGTGCAGTCTTTCGTTGGAACAAAAGTGCCTTTCGAAGATTCCCACCTCCAGTCCAAGACAAAAAACAATCAGACAACCACAAATGACCGGAGTCTCTGGTGGGAATCGAACCCACGACCTCGGCACTTGAAGTTTAGCACACTACCAACTTAGCCATCGGTGTGCATATTGGCAATTTTAGTTCACGATCTTAATTTTATTAATGTCTTTAATTTGTATGCTTTATTTACGCAAAACGGAAATTAAAAGAATAGTATTGACTGTGATCCTTGACATCAGGCCGATAGGCAAAGATAGAGATGTAATTGTAAATGTGATCAAATGTCTTCCTAATTGTTAATTTCTTAAGCAAAAAAGCACCAGTTTGCCTCCTGTGAGGATTGAACTCACGACCCCTGGTTTACAAGACCAGTGCTCTGCCACTGAGCTAAAGAGGCTTATAGCAACACTTCTCCAAAGATTTTTAATTTTTTATTCTTAAGTACAAATAACTTTAACTTGGATTATGTTAGACATGTTTTACTTTGTAATTAAATAACGATTAAACGTTGGATTCTCTTTAATCTAACAAACAAAGCAACAGCTAATGTGTTGTAATTGGTGTTTGTTTGCATAAACAAGTTTTTTTAAGATTATTTAGAGATTTTCACTTGAAGTATTAAAATTTTAGAAATGAATTTTATTCACATTAGACACCTGGTATGACTTTTCCAAACTTCTTAAGAAATATATGAAAAAAAAATATATGAAATGATGAAAATATGAAATAATTAATAACTAAATTAAATAAATTAAATAATTTCGTCCATATAATACGCACGCATCAATTGCATTAAAACACTTGCGATTTACAGTATAGGCAGAAAATAGGTTTCCAAAAATAAAATCGATACGCACAACTTTTTTCCATTTACAGATTTTTTACTTATTTATAGCATTGTTAACAAAACTTGTACTTTGTTGTTGTTAAAAGAAGATACATAAGTTATCGCAAATAAACATATTGAAAAAATAAGTTTAAATTCTCTTTGTGGACTTAGTTAAATAGAAGTGCTTTTGCATGTTATTTTATAAATTTAAGGGCCATTATTACAATTCCTGTTAAAGTTGGGTTTAGTTAAATATGACTTTAGCTAAAGTTAACTTTAAAGTCACCTTTAACTTATTTTCGTTATTACGACCTAATGATAAAATAAAGTTAACTTTTTCAAAAATATGGCAGTGCCGGAGCAATGTCGATAACACTGCTCAAATATATATTTTTTTAAACGCAATGGCAACGAAGGGCTTCTTTTTTGTATTTGCTTCAAACATAAAAGTTAAAAAAAAATAAAAGTTACGGGGATGATCCTCCCTTTAGCTTAACGCTCACTTCTACCATATTTTCCACTTACCATAATGTCCACTTATAATATAAACAATTTATCTGCCCGTTAAAATCGTCCCTTTAGTTAACGGCAAGTTGTAATAAAGGCCCTAAGTCTCTCTCAGTTGGTTTAAATTTTTATGGTATACCCTCATACATGTCAATTTTCAATATAACCTAACAATTTGCAATAAAGGACATTTTTGTCTACCACAACTTTTTTGATTATTTTAAATAGAAGCATTCTCATGTTGCGATACGATAGGTGCATCTATGAAACGATCTCTCTGTTATTTAAATATTTTACTACTTAGGTTAGTTATGTTAATTAGGTCGAAGTGGTAGCGTTGATTACTAAAGCACACTTGAGCACGCATAGCGGTCCGTGGAGCTGCAACAGGTAATCTCAATCGCTGCACTAACCGAATTCCACCATCGAAGAAGTTGGTCAGAACATGAACTGCACATTAAATGAAAGAAGCTTTATGAACGGATGATAACGCTGTTAAGCTGACAAGGAATGGAAAGCTAAATAACCTAAATCTGCACCTCGCAAGAGATGAACAAAGAAAGTGGATAACAGTTTCCTCCTCTTCAGCACACCCACACCCACAGCAGAAGACGTTAGATGGGAGCTGCAGTCTTCCCAAAACACAATGATCTGTAAGCATGGCCACTGTGATTGAGATGACATTGCGATCAAGTCGTTGGTTGGTGCGCCTTCTATCCATCGTAGGCCAAGTAAGTCTTGCAGTGGAGCAAGATTCCTCATTGCCCTAGGAGTCACTAAAGAATTTTTCAACTGAGGTAAGAAGCATCCCCAATTCGATTGGCGAGGGTTTAGAAAGTAGCTCTAGCGAGCTCGTCGGCCCTGCATCGTGACAGCGGCGATACTCCATAACTAGCCTAGAATCAACCGCAACGCTCAAAAGATCTCTTATCGCAGCTTATCTATCAGAGTAGTTTGAGATACGGGTGAAAGAAGAACCGCTGATGAGGATCCATTGAGTGGCCTGGTAAATGGCCATTACCTCTGCTGGAAACACGCTACTTTTATTGCTTACATGCACTAATTTTTTACTTAAAAAATTTTGCCATTGTCAAAGTGCACTTGCCGATGCACTTCAGTTGTACGCTCACCATTAAGAATACCACCTTTCTCCTTAAAGTCCACTTCCCTGAGAAGAGTTATGTCCGCTAAATCCATCCCATATTGGGCATAACATTACATCACTCCTTGATGACTATATACATTGACAACCGACCATTACAAGCCTTCTGTCAGGATTACGACCTAACTTGTCACACCACTTATGTTCTGTGTGTTTATTTTATACATGACTGGCGGTACCTACAGTTTATATTTATATTTATTTTTAGAGTTTTTGCCAGAAATCTGCTGAGAGGCCGTCGCCGAAGAAATATTTTATCATATTTCGTTTTGTTGGAGATGTCTGACATGGGCTTTAAGTCGTGGCCTCACACGACTACTTATGATTTATACACCGAAAAATAATATGTTTTTCTTAAAGTGAATCAGAAAGAAATTGGTACGTACACCTAAGGCATCATGTAGGTTTGTTGTGTACTCACTATTAGGAAGTTCACGTTACTGCTCCCAGTGCACTCCTCTGAGACGAGTTATGTCTGCTTTAGTGACATCCTAAGATATTGGAATCTCGTGGTTACGAAAACTGGGCAATGGCAAAAATTAAAAAGTGCTCCATCATTTTAATGTCTTCATCATGTGCCCTGCATTCATCATTTTCCACCACGACAATACGATTCAGATGTATATGTAAGACGGGTTATGCAAACCTATGTTACATAATACTTTGGCTCTATTAGCCTGAATATTCGCTTCCTCATGGCCAATCACTCCGTGATTACTATGCACCCATATAATGCGTACCATTCCATGGCTGGAGTAATTATTCATTGCCTCTTTACACTCTGATCTTTGCTCCCGTATTTCTGGATGTTATTGTCCTAATTGTTATTTGACTATCTGTAAAGATATTTAAATCTCTATACATCAAGTTCACTAGCCCACTAGAATGTATGATTCCTCCGCTTGAAAAACCATTAATTGGTCTGGTAGCCAAAGGCAAAGTTTGGTTTCTGGTTTTTCTAGATAGTCGCCCATCCTATCTCTGATACCTTGGCATGGATACGTTTGACCAAGAAAGTTGTTCTGGTGCTAGAGTGATGCAATTGGCTAGTATTAATATTGCTAAGTTTTTACCCTTTTATAAACGTTTAGAATATGAGTTCGTAGATTACAAATAAAATAAAAATAAATTTGTGTTTATTGTTAATTAAATTCTTTATTGTTCACACAATTCCATGTGCCACTGTTCACAACTTGATGTAAACAACAACAAATTGCTTTGTTTCTTATTCTTCTTTACACTGTTATGCGTAAACACTAACAATTGTTCGTTAGATCTTTACAAAGGAGATCTTCAAGCCACGATTATTCTCTTCACACGCAACGCGTCTCCACACAAGACTGACTAAATTTTCGCTGATTCCGTTGCCTGCTTTGTCTTGCCTTTTATATCGCAGGGTAAACAGTCTGATGAATGCTCTTGAAGGAGAATGAATTTACCTTCGCGAAATTTCTATAAATGTAAACCTGTTGTTTACGTTATTGTTGTTTGTATATTTTGCTTACGTTTGTCCTTGCAGTGTTGTTGTTGCCTGTTTGTTTACTTGTTTATCCTTTTTTATACTGATGCTGTTGCTATATTTTTGTTTATTTGTTGATCTACATGAACATGTCCATTGTATTTGTTTTTGTAGCTTTTGTTTATCATTTTAATGTTAAACGATGTAACACCATTTCCATTTTCGTAACAATATGTTAGGCATACCGTAGGATAACCGTTCAAAATTGGTTAAATTGCATTTAATTGGTAACCCAAAGTCTTCTTCCCCCCTATTAAAATAAAATTATTTCAAAACTTTATGTAAATAATCCACCTTGTGGTATAACATTGCAATTTAAATTTTTTTCAGCCTACGAATTATGGTTTAAACAAATTATTTTCGAGTTGGACTCTATCCGCGAAATGTTAAATAGCGAACTCATAGAGGAAACAAAAACCTTGGAAATCCTTAAGCGTCTCAATCGTATTGTGCTGATATTGAAAGTAATAAAAATTAATCTAACTGTACTAAATAGTGTTAGTTTTATTAATAGGTCTCCATTTCAGTTGCTTGTCGATCAAGTTCCAATTTTAGAAACAATGACTCCTTTGGATTTTATGGACTTTCGAAATTATTTGGCACCAGCTTCCGGGTTTCAAAGTCTACAATTTCGTTTGATAGAAAACAAGTTGGGCGTTAAAAGCGAACATCGAGTCAAATACAATCAAAAGTATTCAGAAGTTTTCGGTGGCAATAGTTCAGCTATTAATGCCATCATAGAATCCGAAACAGAACCTTCGCTACTCGAGCTTATCGAGAAATGGCTAGAACGCACTCCAGGTTTAGAAGAGAATGGTTTCAATTTTTGGCATAAATTTCAAGTCAGTGTTGATAAGTTTTTAGCTGATCAAGTCAGCAGTGCTATGGTAAGTTTAAAGTAAATTAACCTTCAATAGAAAAAAATAAAACAATAAAACTGAAATGGAAACATATGCAGATGGAAAAAGTGGAGACCGCTAAAAACTATCGCCTAATGGATATTGAAAAGCGTCGTGAGGTATATCGCAGTATTTTTGATCCCAGCGTACATGAGGCTTTAGTTTCACGTGGTGACCGACGCTTTAGCCACAAGGCACTTCAAGGCGCCATTATGATTACATTCTACAGAGACGAGCCACGTTTCAGTCAGCCCCATCAGCTGTTGACACTCTTGATGGATATCGATTCTTTGATAACCAAATGGAGATGTAAGTGAATTAAGTGTTCATTAATTTTCATGAAACAATTTAAATGCATTCCTTTAGATAATCATGTGATTATGGTGCAACGTATGATTGGCTCTCAGCAATTGGGTACTGGTGGTTCATCGGGTTATCAATATCTACGTTCTACATTGAGGTGAGTACAATTTAGTAACAATAATATCTAAGTTACGTTTTTTTCGTTCCACGTCTTGTGTTCTAATTTCAGTGATCGCTACAAAGTCTTCTTGGATTTGTTTAATTTATCAACATTTTTGATACCACGTGAAGCAATTCCCCCTCTGGATGAAACAATGAGAAAAGAGTTAATAAATTAATTTTAATTAATGATTTTTCATAATGAAATATACTTATAATAGTTCTATTTTTAATTATAAATAAATGGAATAAATTCGTAATTTATTTAATTATTGAAATGTGTTTTAAAGCAGGTAAGATTTTATGGCAAATGAGTATCATTCTTAAAAAAATATAATTTTGCCTCCTGTGAGGATTGAACTCACGACCCCTGGTTTACAAGACCAGTGCTCTGCCACTGAGCTAAAGAGGCTTATATTTGTAAAACTAAGTTTTATAAAAAAAGAAACATTCTTTTCAAAGTATACCTTGTCAATAATTGCAATTGTATATGAATTTTCAATAAATTATCTTAAATGCTCTCATAAAATCATTCAATTGATAATGTTGTTTTTTTCATGTACCATTATTTGTTAAAAATTATTCAATTTAGTTTTTTTTTGTTTTATCATTGTAGTTGTTATTATCAATTCATTTTCATTCATGGTGTCTTGTGTACAACTAGCATAATTGTGATTATATGTATGGAGACGAGTATACTCGTCATAACAATACATGTATCAGTATAATTATTTAACAAATCAAATGTGTTTCTAGAAGAAACATAGAAGTAAGTAAGTATTAAAACAAGGAAATCATAAAAGGAAATTTCATATATTATAACATACAATCGACAGTAAAAGTTTTGTACTTCTCCTGTTCGAATGAGTTATAACAGAAGTTTTTCTGAATCCCTTGTTTATTCAGACTTTCGTCTTAAAAATTATAAACTTTTGTGATGATATTTATTTCAGCAATTTTATAAACTTTAAGCAATAACACTTTGCGATAGTCAAAATACACCCATCTAATGAATAACATAGTGTAGGTTGTGAGTTTTGTTGAGTAGAACTGCTAATATTATTATTTCTCTTTGCGCAAACATTGTCCAACTTCTGGCAGTCGCCCAAATGTGAAATTGACACATTTTGCAATAAAAAATCAAGATCCATCAAAAATACTGCAAATTGTTTTACTAAAAGTTCATTTGAAAAAATATATATAAAAAATATAACCCGACTGTTAGATTCCTTAAATAATAACTACGGTAATTTTTGTCCGATTTGATCAAACAAAGTTTCAATCCCTTCACAAGATAATGCACTTTCAGAATGTCATCACTTATTTCATATTTTTGGATTAAAGTTTGCTACTATGAACGGACAAACTTGAAAAAATTTGAAAAAAATTGGCATTTGTCAAGTTTACCTTATCGAACCTCATAGCATATTAAGTCAAATAATATATCGTCTCAAAGGCCGATGCCTCTCCTTTCTAATATGGTTTAAATTTTGGACATCGGTTCAGAAATGTTTGTGTAATAAATAAATTGAACGTAAAGAAAAAACAGTTTTTGTCAAATAAAACAAGTTTGGTGGGTTCAAGAAATATAAAAAAAATATTGTAGAGTTCTACTCAACAAAATTCACAACCTACACTATGTCATTAACTGGGTGTATTTAATTTTTTTATTTTGTCGAATATTGTAATTTGTAAAAATAACTCATATTTTTTATATTTATTTTATTAATTTATTTCTGTTTTATAATAAAGCGAAAATAACTGGTAACTTCATAGTTTTGCACCACAGAAGTGTAGATAACCCCAAGAAGAACTCATAGTAACTTTAAAATTGAAAGGTCGCAGAAAGCAAGGAAGTTATATGTGTTTATTATGTATGAAAGACATTGAAGGAATGTGTCTGATATTGTGTCTGAACATTGCTGAGGAGCAATATTATTCTGTTATGGTTTTCCAAATAAAAAGAACACTTTTATTTAAGTTTAAAAGGTTTTTTATTATAAGCTTCGATATTAAAAGAAAGGGTGAATCAGCGCGATTCGAAAACGAGAGCTGCATTTTTGACATGTGCCTGTCTGGAGAGGATGTTGCGTCCACCGATTACAGTGGATGCTTTGCGCTCGCCCACTTGAGTTAGCGCAGGTTTGGGTCTTGGGTTGGGGTTCGAATTCATTGCAGATGGGTCCCCACTCAAAGCCGCTATCCTTGCCCGAAATGTGTAGTTACCCATAAGTGGTCCCATGGTTATCTATGCAAGCAAGGAGGCCACGCGAGGGTTGGCACCTGCCCTTATGGAGACAGGTGCTCAAAGCCAGACCGGGTACTTATCGGGAGTCTTCTCAACCGAACCTACACCGCCAATTTAACGGCGACGGACAAGGAACGTACTTTGAGGCCTGTCAGGGTTTTAACGGGACGGGGGCGGCTATAGCCCTAGCATGGAGCCGTACACACTGCGGGTTTCACCCCGGTGCTACCGTACATACACAACTAGGTCCAGAAAGCTACAGCCACCAGCTTAAGGTCAATCAAATCAGAATCAGAGGGGGGAACAGTGGTCAGAAGAAAAGGGTCGAAAGGGTAACATTCCGGGAAACTGTAGGCCCGACGAGCTCGCCAGAGCTGTTGCGCTCCTTCCGGAATCCTCTTGAATTGAACTGGGTATGCCACTTGCATCGGCTAAGTTGGACATTGCACGGAAATTGTCTCGGGACGCCAACCTATCCTGGGTCAATGAGGAGTCCTGCTCTACCGCTAAACTTACCTGGCCCTTGATGGATAGAAGGCGTACCAACCAATTACTTGGTCTTGGTCGTGACGTCATCTCAACCACAGTGGCCGTGCTTACGGGTCATTGCGTTATGGGTAGACACGCGGAGAGAATGAGGCTCCCATTTAACGACTTCTGCCGTGGATGCAGATCCGCTGAGGAAGAGGAGACTGTTATCCACCTTCTTTGTCAGTGCCCATCTCTTGCTAGGTGTAGATATAGGTTATTTGGCTCTCCATTTCTTGTCAGCTTGACGGAGCTATCATCTATTGATATTAAGGATATAGCTTCGTTCATCAATCTTTCTGGCTGGTTTTCCAGTATAGGGTAGGCGTGCTTTTGATGTGCAGCCCTTGCGCTGACCAACTTCTTCCTCTTCCCTGATTTTGGTGGAACTTGGTCAGTACAGGGACTGCGTTCACCCGTGGCATCACAACGGGCCGCTATGCGTGCTCAAGTAAGCTTTGTGAAATCAGAGCTACCACTCCGACCTAACCTAACCTACTCTTGTTGGATGGAATTGGTTGATTTTCTGTCGATGGTTGCGCACTTGCCGTAGATGTTGATGTAGATTGTTGATTGGATGTAGAAGGTTGTGTGCTCTCGTAGATGTAGATTATTGATTTGGCATAGGAGATTGTTGTGCATTTGTATCAGTCGTATTATTGGTTATTTCCACTAAGTCTCCCTATATTTGGCTCATTATTATTGTGCTGCTCATTAATACTAGCAGGATGTTCATCGTGAGTAACATCAGCAACCGGATTTTGCACTTCAGTGGAATGAAGTTGATTGATATGTCTTTTAAATACGAAGACGTCATCTAGCGTTACAATATAGTGGAGATTGCCAAGCTTTTTAGTGATTGTACCAAGCTTCCAAATTGCCTTGTTGTTTGTATAGTAACGGGCTTATACCCTCTCCCCCTCGACTAATTGTCTTGCCATAATAGTGGGGAATCTAGTTTTGTTGAATTTGACAGGTTTGTGAGCGTCGTGCCGTATACAAATCTGCTTGCCTAAATATTGTTCTGAGGGTGTAATGATATTTATCAAAGGTGTGACTCGATATATGAAGAGTATCTCCTGAACTTTCTCCTGAACCGACAGCGCTTCATTCTCCATTGTGGTTAGTTTGTGTTTCAAGGTTTGAACGTTCCTCTCAGCTAACCCGTTATCAGGATGCCCTGGAGCAATGAATTTTTGAAAAATTCCACTATTTTTGCAGAACGTTCTAAATTCCAGGCTTGTGAAAATCGTTGCATTATCGGAAACCATTACGTTTGGAAAACCATTCCTTGAAAAAATATTTTGCAATATCTGTATTGTTGAAAACGATGTTTACAAAATCCCACTTCTGACCATTTTGACTTTGCGTCTATTACCACCAAAAAATAGTATCCTTGGAATGGACCCGCATAATCAACATGTATGCGTTGCCAATTTTCATCCGGCTCCTCCCATGAATGTATTTCCACTTTTGCCGGGGAGCTTCGAGTTGCTGCACAGGATGTGCAAGATCGTACTAAGTTCTCAATCTCTTAATCGCTCGACTTCCAATAAACATAACGACGAGCAAGTTGCTTCAACTTAGTCATACCAAGATGTATTGCATGAAGTTCTTGTAAGACGTGTGGTCCTAGTGTTGCAGGAATTACGACTCTTTGGCCTCTAAATAATACATCGCTGTCGATGGTGTACTCAGCTTCGATTCCATTTATAAAATTTCTACCAATTCGTTATCTTTACTGGTTTCATTCTTTGAGGGATTTAAAATTAATATTTAAATTACTAATTTGGTTTATGCTTCTGCTGCATATAAGGTGCACCTCGTGACCCATTGCACTTTCCTTGGGAGCCTTCGAATTATCTAGTGCCCGTGATAAGCAATCCGCATTAGAATTTTCAACTCCTTTTTTGCATTCTATCTGGTAGTTGAATCCCGACAAAAACGCGGCGGAACGCTGTAACCGTGAATAGGTTATCTGTGGCAATTTTGATGTTTGGTGGACAATTCTCATGATTGGCTGATTATCAGTTATAAGCTTAAACGGACGAGCGAACAAATACTCATGAAAGTGTTGTACGGAAAAAACTATTGCCAGCGCTTCTCTATCAAGCTGAGAGAAATTTTGCTCCGCTGACGTCAATACCCTTGATGCGTAGGCAATTGGCCTTTCACGACCGTCGACAATGTGCGACAATATACCCGCAATACCCGTTGGACTTGCATCGCATGCTAATTGGACCTCCAGGTCGGGGTTGTATGGCATTAAAACACGTTCACTTCCCAATTCCCTTTTTAGGGTATCAAACGATTTTTCACAGCCGCTAGTCCATTTAAATTTAGAGTCTTTTCTTAACTGTTGTCTCAAAGGTGCAGTTACTGACGATATATTTGGTATAAAACGCGCATAATATGTTACATACATACATAATTGGCCATTACAACCCTTCAGTCAGGATTACGGCCTAGCTTCTCACACCACTCATGTTGTGTGCGTTGCTTTTATACATGAAAGGCGGGACCTACAGTTTAACGTCGATTCCGAACGACAGATTTTTGAGAAACTTTTCATGGCAATTTTATTTACTGTCAGAGTTTTTGCCAGAAATCTGCTGAGAGGAAGACGCCGAAGAAATACTTTTTGTATTTTACTTTGATGTCTGGCCTGGGGCTCGAACCCTGGCTTTTCGTCTAATAAGCCAACACACTACCTACTAGACCACGGCGACTTCATAAGGTAAGATTAGACGCATCCTTAAAACCGACTGGGGCCTAAGCAGGCTTGCTGTTCGTATCATATATGGAGGGCTTTTCTTTGCCTGTGCAGCCTGGTGCTCCCGTATGGTACGAAACGGTTATGTCTGTTGTTGGCTGATACAAGGTCTTGTCAGTTCAGAGAGTAGCTATGTTAGCATGTATGCCAGTTTGTAGGATCGTTTCGATGGTAGCTTTACATGTCTTTATATGACGTGCTATCACCTTCAAAATCAAGAAGGGACTACCACTTTTAGATTATGATTGGGTTTCTGCTTCTGACCTGGTGAATTTGGAGAGTAGGGAAATAAAGACACTCTTAAATGAGTGCCTTGTTTCAAGGTGGCGGACCCAATGGACCAATGCAGACGAGGGTAGTGTAACGTATGAATTCGTACGTGGCGCGGACTTCGTACGTCGACGTCCGGACTTTGGCTTCGGCTTAAATCTGGGTTTTTTTACTTACGGGACATGGCTCACTTAATGCTTTTTTGCATAAAAGAGGTCAGTCCGACTCCCGGGAATGCGGGTGTAGGAGGGGACCTGAGACTGTCGAACACATTATTACAATTTGTTCATACTATGATGACATTAGGAGCTTAGATAGTATGGGAATAGCCCATACTGGGGAGGGTTGGGAGTAGAGTAGGGCTTTAGTGGACAGCCGGACTTTAGGGAAGTTGGGCGATTTTGCCCGTGAAGTATTTGTTATGAGAAATAGGAGGTATAGTGGAGGCAGCCCCGATATGTGATCACCCTTCGTGGTGTACTCTTCGTCGTAGGTTCCTTGCTCGTCTTGCCGCTGTCGTCTGTCCCTGGGCGTAGATAGGCTTGCGATCGTTGACAGTTTTGAATCGATTGCTGCTGGTTCTTCTGCTTCGCTTCGTCGTTCCTGTTGCTGCTGCTTAGGTGCTGGCCCAAATTGCCCCTCTCCCTTAATAATAATATGTTACCATTCCTCATAGAGGTAGGCATGTTTAATATTGTGAAAATCTTTGAATGAGTCTTCTTTATTTTGTTATGTTCCACCCCATGACCTAAAAATTCTATACTCCCCTGAAAAAATGAGCATTTCGCACTATTAAGGTGTAGATCAAATTCCCTTAACCGGCTCAAACAAGCTTTCAAATTGTATGTGCACTCTTACATTGTATGTCCATGGACAATTATATCGTCAAAATATGATTCCGTTTTTGGTATATCACGTAAAATTTAAGCGATGATTCTGTTGAATTCTGATGGAACAGTTTTAATACCAAATGATAAACGATTCATCTTGTAGGTACCCCGATGGGTTGATATTGTCCGTACAATTGCAGACTGTTCATCAACAGGTATATGCAAATACGCCTTGTAAAGGTCAAGTCTACCAAAAAAATTTAGAGTCACGAAAACTGTAAAATATCACTATTTTTTCTAATGGGATAGTGTGAATCCACAAGACGTTCAATCACTCCTACTTTGTAGTTCACACAAAGCCCATCAGCTTTAGGTATAACGACCAGTGGCAAGCTCCAGTCACTACTTATTGTCCTTGAAATTATACCAGATTTTTCCAGTTCATTCAACTCTTTATCAACGCGTTGGGTCAACGAGTACGGAATTGTTCGCTCCCTGGAATAACTTGGGGAAACGTTATCACGCAATTTCAATGAAATCTTATACTGGGGAGTACATCCTATTTTTTGTTCGAAAACCTTAGGAAATTCTCTAACAATATCATCAATTGCACTCACCTGTTTAATAATATTTGTTGTAATGATGTCTAAATTATTTAAATCGATTCCCAGTCGCCTGATCCAAGACCTAACAATGCAGAACAGAAATCACTTACGATGTATATCTCATCGGTTATTTCAACATTATTATATTTTACACGTATGAACTATAATTTTACCATCTGGTACAAATGTTGTTTGGGTGTATGAACGGAAAACGATCTTTGTTGGAAGCAGTGGTGTATTAATTTTCAGTTGCCTAAATTGACTCCTAGGCAGGAATGTATATCCTGAGCCAGAATCCGCTTCGAATTTCACATTTTTTCCTTCGATATCTATTTCAGCATAATACTGTTCTGTGTCTCTTTTTCGCTCTGAACTGAACTACACATTGACAATCTTGTATACGCCATAGTCTTCATATTCTACATTCTGCACATGATTTGTTTAACTTCGTCCTGGTGACGTTACCGTACTAGTTGACATTTTTTTCTGTAATGTAAAAATACATAGCTTCACGACATGCCCTTGTTTGTTGCAACCCGAACATTTGAGTTGTTCCTATCTCATCGTCACTCCTTCGCAAAATGGTTATTTCGTCCGTATCTCAAGCACAACCCTTCTATATCCAACGTCTTATAATTGACCGCAGTTTTCCTTTTGTTAATTTTTTCTGCACAAGAATCATTTTTGTGTTTTATCGGGTTGCGAACTGAAACCTTGTTAATTACTGATGTTGCTGATGTTTTTAACGTAATTTCCCTCGCGTCTGCTTTTGCCACAATTTCTCCAAATTTTGTACATTCTGATTGTAATAGTTGTTCTCGCAAATTGTTGTTGGTTATGCCTCTAATAAATTGGGCGCGTAAAAACAGATCGGCCACTGATGCACCGCATGCACATGGTAACAAAAATTCGCATTCACTTATATCAGCTCTTAATGTTGCTACAAATTCTGAAACGGATTGGCTTTCTTTTTGGTACTTGGACTTGGTGTTGTGCCACCAACACATTCTTCTTCGACGATAAATGGCCTTCCAAAAGAGCTAACAAGTCATCGTAGGCAATTGTATTAGTGGTTTTGGTAAAGCCACAGCCGCCAGTTTAACAAAAGTTTTGTACAATATTTATTCCTTGTTGCTGGAAATGCCCTTCATTTCGACGTAATTTTTAAACCTTTGTATATAATTCTTGTAGGCTTCTTTGGTTATGTCGAATGTTTTGAAATTTGGCAACAATGCGGCGTTTACAGTATTATTTTGTACCGCATTACTTGTTGTATTTTGTATTGCATTTTCATCATGGCGTTCCATCATTCGCTGCATTTGTACCAGCAGACTTTGTTGTTGCTGCAAAAACTGATTAAATTGCGTAGCATCCATGACGAGCGTATCTGCAGTTATAATTCAGTTTCAACTTCGAAGGTTCTTGAAGTAGAATGTTCGTTTTTTCGCCTTCTCGAGAATTCTATTGCGACTTCATTGTTGTTTGTGTATTTTGTTTGCTTATTGTTGCGTTCTCGCTTACTTCTCTATCCCCGCTTCTTTCATACCGACGTTGTTGGTTTACTTGTAACAAGTTCGTTGTATTTGTTAGTGTAGCTTTTGTTAATGCTAAACGATTTCCGAATGCATTTTTCCATCAATTCTGTCTAATGGTTCAACTCCAGGCGATATGAAACATTCTCACGACTTTACTAACCATCCACCGTGTTTAATGTCTAATAGGTAGTTAGTTACAAGTTAAAGTAGCCTTATTAGTTAGACGCCACTGTTCAAACCCAAGGTCAAACAAAACGAAAACAAAAAACATATTAATTGTGTGTGAATGTTGTTGTAGGTAGAAAAGTAGAAAAGTTTAGTTAGTTCGCTCGGCTCGGTTCAACCGGACAAAACGAAAACAAAACATGTTTATGGAATTGTTTTGGATGTTGTTTGGAATTATTGTTGTTGTTTGTGGGTTGCTTGCTCGCTGCTGGTTGTAAAGAAAAGTAAACAAATTATTTTTTTGAAGTGTGGTGAATTTTGTGATGGTGGTGAGTTTTTACAAAATGTGGTGAATTTATCCGGTGTGGTGAATAAAATCGAAGTATGGTGAGTTTCTACTGTGGTGAGTTCTTCCATAATGTGTTGAATTTATACGGTGTGGTGAATTAAATCGAAATTCACCGTTATTCGAAATGGGTACTGTATTACCATAAAACAATGTACTGTACATAGTGTTTTGCACGGTGTGTGTCTAGAATAAGTAATTTTCACATCTGTTAGTGGAGGCATTCACCGATATGTCTGGTCACTGCATTAAAACAATGTTGCCATTGACTTAAAAATTCTAAAAAAAATTGAAATTAGAAAACTGCATACAAAAAATAATTAAATTTAAATTATTTTGTAAATGAATTTTTGAATAATTTCTTTCTTTTATGTTTTATTCCCAAAATGCTTTTGCAAATTGGAAATTCTTTGTCGAAATATTTATAATTTTTTGTGCTTTTTTCGATCTAAATTTTGTAAAATTTGTATCGGATCTAAATTTACATCAGGAATAATTATTAGAGAAAGAATTTATTCATTTTTTTCCTCTTTTTCAGAAGTTGGTTATATATAGATTTCCTCCTGGTTACAGTTTCCTGACAACATTTCAATTTCAAAACATTTCATTTACTTTTTATTATTACTGATTTATGGTTTGCGCTTTTCAACTATAAATCGCCTAACGGTTAGCCAGGGGCTAACTATGTTCGCTTTCAGATTACGAAAAGCAATGAGAATACTGAATGAACCATTGCGTCGTCATTTTTGACTAAACCTTACGTTTCGTATTTGTTTTGTATATATGTATATGAGAAACATTAGTTTTTCTATTCCATTCCTTCCGTACGTATTAAGTATAAAATAAATATATTTTTATAAAACTACCATTTGATGCAAATAGGTACTCTTCCAGTTATAGTTAAGTACTATTTCAAAATTTCAATTTTGCAACACTGCACTAAACTTTAACTTTTAAACTAAACTAAACTTTTTTCGTCATAGTAAACACAAGGAACTCAGATATTGTTTACATCAAAAAAGCTTTCATTTAAGTTAACCTAACAGAACGAACCACAGAACTAACAGTCAAACATGTTGTGCTGCAGTAAATTTAATGATACTATCATGAACCATGTTAGATGTAAGGGAAGCACAAAAATTATAAACGATGCTCTCAAACAGCGACAATAACATACATTATTGAATAAAATATCGCACGACATGGAGAAGAAATAGAACTAATAGGAAAGGCAACAAAATAGTAAAACGCACATAAAATGAGAGAAGACCCATATACACACAAGCACACACACACGCATACCTGAATGTACACTTGACGAAAAGTTTACGTTCAAAGTTTAGTTCAGTTTGTAGAAAGAGCCCATTAAAACCTCTAGACACGTAAAACGTATACGTCAGTTGCATTTGAAATCTAAACAAGAATAGTTAGTAGTTGTTGTGCTGCTGAAAGCAATTGAAAAAAAAATAAACTCTTTATTTTTGTTAATTTGAGAGCTTTAAACAAAAAAATAAATAAAAAATAATACTTCTACATAGTGTCCTGTTTGTTTGTGATTTTTCATACACATTTTTTGTCACTGAATTAAAAGTGTACATAGTTTAATATATATACTAGATTGAAAACAACAAAACGGTGAATTTAAAAAAAATTTATGAAAATTATTGCAGAAATTAAATAATAAGTGCACGTGCAAATCTGAAAATAACCTTGAAATCTTTGTTAAACCTAAAGAAACAAAAAAAATTACGAACAAGGAAATTTAATAATACAGGAACAACAACAAAAATATAAATAACTTTTTCTCTTGCAGCTCTCTTGTTGTTATTTTTACAACTTAAAGACCACACACATACTTATACAACGACAACTTAAAAAACAAAAATCAATTCATAATTCATTAAAAGGTGAAAAAGTGAAACGAAAGGCAAAAAATAGAAAAAAAAAACTAAATTTCCATCAACATGAAAACAAGGAAGAGAAAATAGGAAAATAAGAAGAAAAAAAATACTCTACTCAGCAGGCACACATACACACGTACATAGATTTTTTTAAATTATTGTACTACCTTCAACAAAGTGAAGGCGAACATACGTTGCTGGCATTTCGCTTGCTTCTTCATCTCGTTCTCCTTGCTTTCCTTGGTTTTTATTTCTTTAAAGGCCATATTTTTTGACTATTATTTTTAGTTTCTTACTCTCAGTGAGTGTGATGGTGTGCTGTATATATGTGTGTCTTTTTATTTGTTGTAATTAATAAACACGAACCATCACAAAAATATCTGCACTCACTCTCGCTCTCTCTATCTCTCTGTCACTGGTTCTTTTCTATCTCTATGTGTTATCCTTGTGCATGAACAATAACTCTAAAGTAGGCCTTTTAATGACCACAATATGCAGCATTTTTTCTTCTGTAATTTGTTTTTGGTTTTTTTATTTTGTAAAATAAAAAATTGAAAACAATTGCTAGAAAAGAGGCAGCCACATCAATATGATGTTAATTTTCTCTTTATTGCAACAGTACCGTTATTATCACATTTATAAACTCCATCTTTAAATACGTTATTATAATAATAACAATGCCAGCATGACACTGACACATGTGCATTCACATGTTTAAACAAATACAATGACAGCGACAAGAGAAATTAAAAAAGGTTTAACCAGGCGAAAATTTCGTTGGCTTTCCAGATGCCAAAACACACACTCTTTAACATACAAATATACATATAAAGAGAGTTTAAGCTTTTCTTCGCAAATAAAAATTTTCTCATGCTCTGTTTTTATTTTCGTATTTGCTATGTTGAAAAGAAGAAAAGAAAGGCACAAACCTTCATCCATTTACACATTTTTAACATTCTTTGCCAAAGCGAAAGTAATTGAGTGTTTTGTTGTCTTTTACATTGTTTGTCTCATTGTTTTTGTCTTTAAATCTTGACACCCTCTCTTATTGTCTATTGAATTTTAGCTTTTGTAAACGATAATCGTATGTATTTGTATGTGTTTATATGAGGCTATGTATTGATGGATGGAAATAATGGAACTCAGCGAAACAATCAAGTGATTGTCACTTTATCCGCATAATTTCTGCATTTTTTTTTGTTCACAATTTATTACGAAAACTCCCAACAAAATGAATAGACGGCAAATATAGTAGCAGGAGAAAAAAGAAAATTTACATTAATATACACATTCATACATACATCCACATAAAGAAGCTGAAGCAGACAGGCTAAGAAAGACGGTTTTGCAATTTATCAGCTAAAGATAAACGATTTCATTTAATTCCTCTGTTGTCATTATTTTCTTAATGTTATTATTGTCATTCGTATTGTTATTGTAGTTGTAGTTGTTGAATAATTTATGTCGTTGGTAGTAGTACTTGCGTATGTGTGGCTGTATGTGTGTATTTTGTTGGAGATCAAAAGTACGGGTGGATGCACAGATGTTTGAAATTTATTTATTGGATAAGAAAAACAGTCTATTTCGTCGTTTTATTGCATCATTAAATTATTTTTACTTTCATTTATTTATTGCAAAATAAATAAATTTTATCTTACAAGAAAGTGTTCACATTTGTAAAAAATTTTCAATTTTTTTCTAAAATTTATTTCATTTAAATTTTTACCAAAATTCATCCTTTATGAAGGATCTAGTCTAAGCTCCTAACCAAATCAAAGCAAATGGTTTGAAATTTTTCTTTACTTCCTTCTAAATAACGACAAGTACTCAGGGAAGACCTCTACTCTGCATGGCCCGTATTACACACATAATTGGTCATTACAACCTTCGGTCAGGAGCTTCTCGTAGCCCTTATGTTGTGTGTTTTAATTTTACACATGAGTGACAGGACCCACAGTTTAAAGTCGATTTGAGTTGTTGGAGGTGTCTGACCTGAGGTTTGAACCGAGACCTCACGTCTAATAAGCCAATACACTGCCTACTAGACTACGGCGACTTGGCTCGTATTAGTAGGTGGAAGTTGAAATTGTATCGGATATAGAAGAATAGAAAAATGAAAGGAATAACAGTCCCTATATACCATGAATCTAATTAGAGACGCGTAAGAAATGTTTGTTAAATTATTGCCAACACATTATAGGCAGATGTTAGCTGGATTAGCTCATGTTTAATTAGCAGCCGCCTCAAAACTCATATCATACTCGAGTGCTATTAGGTCCCGTTATAATACCGGTGGTACCTACATAATAACTCTACAATAGCATTCTGATAGTTTTATAAGGGTATGGTTTCCCCCAAAATCTCCTTTGGCTTGCCAATAACTGTGAATATATTCTGGATGCTCAAGAATCCTATTACACTAGCGAACTTCGCATGCAAGTCTCACCTGATGAAAGGGAGTATTTTGCTATTACACAATGTAGCTAAATAGTGAAAAATTTTGATATTCATCAGTTTAATTTTGCAAACCCGAATATTGTTCTATTACTAGAGAGATCGCGTTGGCTGACAGAGTTCGCTAGTGTAATAATCGCTTAAGGCTCCTAAAACCCAGACAGGAAAGACATTCCGTGGCCTTCATGTTTTCCTCGCGTGTGTGCTTAGATACCATTGTCCCGTTATAACTGGTACCGAGTTTCACAACAAGTGTGTTCTCTCTTTACTACAATTATAGTCGTCATGAAGAGCGTCCATAGCACGGCAAGCATACGATCTGTTGTACTCCTCTCAAACTTTTTAGGGTTTCCCTATAATATCTCCTCCAAACCGATTGCCCTAACAAACTTCGGGATACTGTACGTTGTCAATAACAACAATTCCTTGTGTAGCATTTGATATACGTCCAGTAGCTTACTACTGGGATGCATTGGTGCCTCCTAGGTTCAAAGAATGTGTTCCGATAACGTGTTAGGTTCGATTCTAAATAGCCTGCTTTGTGTTTGCAGTGCCCTGCTGATGGTTACCAGCTTCAGGTTAAGCCATGATGGCTTGATGCATAACTTAAATATATTCTTATTGTAATATCTAAAAAAAACTGATTTTATTCGGCTCTTTTATTAAGTACACCTTTGCCATTATCTATACTCACTCCATAAAACGGTTCCGTCGTGCCGGTGGAGTCGATGCTACCCTATATGCCAGCTCATATGACTGTTCATTGCGATGAATTTTCACATGCCCCGGAAGGGTATCCCTGTATTTCATACCTAGCCAATTCGGCTTCCCCAAACAATGCCATTCTATTTTTGATTTGACTTCAGAGGGCCTAATGTTTATATTGCGGTCTGACTGTCAGATAGTAATGTTATGTTCCGTCCTTTGTATCTTCTATACAAATTTAATTGAACACATATTCCAAAAACTCTAGCTCCCGTTCCTGGACATGTTCCTGACTCATCTTTCCTTTGCAAGTGAGCAAAATTAGAGTGTCACGATTTGCTTGCTTACCAATCTTATGCTTGCATTCATTTGCATTTTACGTTCTACCAGCATTTGCAAATTCGTTAGCTATGTTGTTACACTCAACATCTCCGTATCGAATAGAAAGGTTGCGGTGTTATGTCTAGCTAATTCCTCCATAGAGTTTCGGCATTCTTGAATAATCTTGGAGGTGATGTATACTTTCTCTAGGGATTTAATGACTGAGTAACTGACAAATGTAGACTATGAAGTCTTTGTAGTCCAGTAGGTAGTGCGGTGGCTTATCAGACAACTCACACAAAACTAAATATGAGAAATATTTCTTCGGCCACGGTCTCTTAGCAGATTTCTGTGTGAGTAAATAAAATTGCCATCAGAAAGTTTCTCAAAGATCTGTCGTTCGGAATCGATTCTTAACTGTAGATCCCGCAACTCATGTATAAAATTAAAAAACACAACATAAGTGACGTGAGAAGCTAGGTCGTAATCCTGGCTGAAGGGTTGTAGTGACCATTTATGTATGATATAAGAAGAATTAATAATGCTAAGACCTACAAAGTTCAAGCTATCGTAGAAGTGTACTAGACATAGTTACTGATGCCCCCTTCCAGCTTGGAGTACTTGCGAATGACTGAACTCAATGTCAGTCTTATCAACAGTGCTATAATTCTTTATATGAGTTGGGCTCAAATGCCAATAAAAATTCTCGAAATATTGTTAAAAATTTTAAATTCTTTCTCACCCAATTTAAAGAATTTTTAAATTTTTCGTATAATATCTACGATGATTATTTGCACACGCACTCACATTCATGTAGGAAGAGAAATGAGCCAGAAATTTAAATTTCAAAGAAATTTTTTTTAATACTTAATCTTAATTGAACTTTTGTATTGTAGTAAAAAAAAATTCTTAAGAAAATATAGTAAAAGAATCTCTGCCAAACATTTCAATGGTTTAATTGAATAAAATTAATTTTTAAAACGTAAAAAAAGTAAAAAAAAAATAAATAAATCAAACTGCCTGTAATTTAAATATAAAACGTTTAAATATCAAACGAACGAAAATAGAATAAAAAAAAAGAAATCTATTCAATTAGGACAAAATGTATCGACGATTTTTAAATGACGATTCGTCAACATTGCCTAAAAATAAATCGAATCTATCGCTGTCATCTTTAACGTCAACAACATCATTGTCGTCATCACTGAATCGAAAAGGAAGAGCTTTAATTAATAATCAACGTTACACCTGCTTAAATATGCCACAAAAGGTTTTGCTGATATTTTGTTGCATGTGCATTACATTAACTGGTAAATATTAAAATATTTTAAATTTTTTCTTCTTATTTTCTTATATAAATTTACAATAATTATTGTATTTAAAAATACTTTAAGTCTCTGTATAGAATTAAGAACCATACCATACAAAATACATATGTACATATGTATATAAAGGGTAAGCCGTTTAAAAGTTTAAATTTAAAAGTTTATTTATTTAAAATACTTGGCCAAATTTATTTTTTTTGTTGTGAAGTACACCCAAACCTGTTTTTACACGATTTTTTTTTACGCGAATTTGAAATAACACGGTTTTCAATCAGACCTACAAACATGTATGGCTAGATACAGAGAGCTCTATAAAGAGCTTTCCACAGTTGGATCGCAACGCACTATAACAGAATTTGCTGTTAAAAGAAATAAACCAGTGCCAGAAGCAGCTTGTGAAGATGTAGAAGTAATAAGTATTTCTATTGACGAGACTGATATTGAGCCACCCCAGCAAAAGAGAATGCGCTTGCTATCAGAAACTGACTCCGAATAAAATAAAATAAATTTTTTATTGAAAATAATTCCGTTCCTAATTGTCTTAAGAGTTTGATAACTAATTTTATTTTTATAAATGGAAGAGAATTTTTAAGTTTTTTTTCTTTATTTTTTTATAATCATAAAATGAAATAAAATAAGAACTCTGTGTATACTATTGAACTAAATCTGTGCATTTTTATAAAGTTATTCAATTTTATAGGCATGTGTAGGCTGCTGCATCATGTATCACCTATGTATACATTTTCAGTTTGTTTATACACTTACATACATACATAATATTTGTCTTTTTTACGCGTTTTTTTTTACACGGTATCTACTGGAACGTATCTACCGCGTAAAAAAAGGTTTGGGTGTATAATAAAAATGGAATATTATTTCATTCATATGGATGCCGCGGGCCATTCGGACCAATTTTCATGCACATTTTCGGGCATCTCGGCAATCTGGCATCATAAATATTGGCCTTCAAATACTCAATTGTTTCTGGTTTGTGGGCAAAACACTTTTCTTTAACGGCGCCCCAGAGAAAATAGTCCAACGACTTGAAATGGCACCTTTTCGTCTAATTAAACGGCCATTAAACGTCTGATGCAATAAATCGATTGTGGCATTAGATGTGTGGCAAGTTGCACCATCCCGTTGAAAGCAAACATCACTCACATCAATACCATAGGGAGCGGGTACAAAAAATTCGGTTATCATGGTGCGATAGATTTCTCCATTGGCCGTAATGGTTGGGCCATCTTCATTTTCAAAGAAATATGGGCCTATGATGTCTCCGTTCCACAAGCCGCACCATACAGTCACTCATAATAGGTGCATTGGCTGCTGTAAGACCACGTGTCGGTTTGCCGAGCCTCAATTACGGCAATTTTGTTAGTTAACGTACCTGCAGTTTCTTGAAAGCGAAAACGAAGCGGATGATCATGCGGCTTCACTTCTTGATCCAACTGAACTTTGTAAGACAAGATCCACTGAGATCTTTTCGCAAAATTTCGACGTAAACTGGTACGTGAAATGTTAAATTCTTGAGAACATTGACGAGCTGATGTTGATGGATTCTCACGCACGCACTTGTACGAACACGCTCACGCCTTGGTGCATCAACAATGAAACCAGTCTCACGAATTTTAGCAATAGACCTGTGTATACCGGGCAATGTTTTGAACGACATTTTCCAACGTTGCTCAAGCGTAAATCGTTTCATTACATTCAGTGGAGATAATATACTGAATTTTATGGCAGAATAGAATGACAAAAGTATTGCCAGATTCGAAATAACTCATGGTTCAAATTTAAACCGATTGATGGCGCACCCGATACTTGCTTAAAATATCACATTTTGTGTTTTTTGTCTATTTTGTTTTCATTCATCGTTTTCAAACAACAATTTTTAAATACCTCATCAATGATTATTGATTTCAAATAAATTTCATTTTCAAGTGTCACGGACAGCTGAAATAATTTGTAAAAATGAAAAAAATTGTTTGTTTGCAAATGTTTAATATTCAATAAAATGGAATTTTGCATAAATTTACATCGTGAAACATATGTGTGTGACACTATTTTTGGTTTATGTTGGAATAAATATTGAGTGAATATCGAAAAAGTTTGTCATGCAAAAAAAATTTAACATTTAAAGAAAAAAAATACAAATTTATTCGTTTATTTGTCTGTTTAAAAGAAAACTAAAATAATGAATTTTTCAAAAGCAAATAGGTGTAAAAAATATGTGCTTAATACAAATAAATACGCTTAAAGCCGTTTGTGTATTGTTATTTGTCCACTTAATATTTAAAACTGATTTTCTTTTAAAAAATATTATAATTCACCCGTGTTATAATCCAATTTTCATGCTGTTACTTATTTAAGTTTTATTAATAAGAATACAATTAAAAATTAGTAGCGTGCCCCGTAAGTAGCATGATGGTTATGCTGATCACTAGTGACACCGGCTGCCACACTCGTTACCCTACTTATATCGGCGAACAGTTCAGTCATGTGCATGTGCTTGTCTCAGCTTCCAGATTAATTGAATCAGTAACCACGCCACAGCTGTATTCATGAAAACATTCTTGTTACTATTATCTTGCATTTGTTCCCTATGATCGGAGGTGCTGACAATCGCCGTAGTCTAGTAGGTAGTGCGTTGGCTTATTAGATGTGAGGCCACGGTCCGCAAAAATATTTCTTTCGGCGAAATAAAAATAATAAAAATTGCCATGAAAAGTTTCTCAAAATCTGTCGTTCGGAGTCGACTTTAAACGGTACACTCATATGATAAATTAGCATACTCAACATAAGTGGTATGAGAATCTAGGGCGTTATCCTGACTGAAGGATTGTAGTGACGAATTACACAGCCCTGCATGGGTTTTGCAAATAAGATGGCGCCAGTTGTTTCCGAAGGCATTTTGCACGCTGAACACGAATCTGGATTCAAAAACTTTCCATCACGTCAGGTTTTCGAGAAAAAGTGCGTTTTTGGCCATTTTTGAAACATTGTAGAGCTAAACACTGACGTGCTAGAACCATCGCTATTGTCATAAATTGACAATTGATCTTTGCTCTTTAAAATGAGCCCAAAGCATGCACTCTTAAAGTAGGGGGTACAAGGGGTGCAAGAGAAAAAGAAACACATTACGGAGGTCCTTAAAAATTAAGCAGATTTACTTGAAAATTGTTACTCAGGGGTTTTTGGGGTCGCTGATTACAGATCTTCATTCAGATTTAAAAAATTCAAAATGTCGGATCCAATATGGCGGTCAAGTAAATCTGATTAAATTTTATAAACCTCGACCGCCATATTGGATCCGCCCCTTTTTCTCGAAAAATGACGTGTTGGAAAGTTTTCAGCGCGCAAAATGTCTTCGGAAACACCTGGAGCCATCTTATTTGCACAAAAAAGTTCAAATTAGCAGGGCTCTGTTATGTATGAATGTTATGTATGATCGGAGATGCTAATACCAATTTCTACATTCGAACCATTGCCAGCCAAAAAATTAATGGCGTGACTACTTTCACCTCCCAGGTACTGTTCGGTTTTATCGGTGCCATGTAGATGTAAATGAATTTCATTCTGATTGTGGTTCATATGGGTTGTGAATACACCACCATAGTGAAGGCAGTATGAGCTGCACAACTGCCATAGTAGTAATTCTTGTAGCAATTGAACCAATACTGGATAGCAAGAACTAAACGGATGCTGCTGTATTGTAGGAATTATTTTTATATTAATTTTTACCCGGTGAGCCATAGTTGCGACTACAAATAGACGGCTGGGCATGAGAAACTATGGCACCGGGATGATAATCACTGGTAGCACAATATGGCTGCATGTCGGATAGTACTGTAGGTAAGTGTAAATTGTCGGGACCAGCGGTAAGGTTATAATAGCAAGTGTAGGCTGCATTTGTGGCAGCTTATGTAGCAGCTATTGATGGTGAGGGAGGTGGTCCTAAGTGATGGCGATGAATCAAATAGGTGGAGGGGTTAGTCATACTGCTGGAGTAACCCGTCCATTCTACAGCTCCCATAAGATTGTTGCCTGAAAATATAAAACAAAAATAAAAAATTTAAATTCAGCATAATCGGAAATATATTTGAAGTCGCCATAGTCTAGTGGGTAGTGTGCTTGCTTGTTAGACGTGAAGCAACGGCTGAATCCCCAGGTCAAACACATAAAAAATTATTATAAAAAAAATATTTCTTCTGGCGAAAACTCTGAGCGTTAAATAAAAATTACCATGAAAAGTTTCTCAAAAATCTGTAGTTCGGAGGCGACTTTAAAGTCCCACCACTCATGTATCAAATTAACACACACAACATTAGTGAGAAACTAGGTTGTAATCTTGACTGAAGGGTTATAACGATCAATTATGTATGCGTATACTGTAGTTTGTTTGGATAACATTCAAATGGCATCACTATTTTATAGGAAGTTTATGTAATATATGAGCAAAAACACGATTTAACCTGCGAAAAATAATTCGAATTTTCGATGGATTTTATGGGGACACATAATTCAAATTCGTGAAATTTTGCCAATTCCTTCTTAATGCAATTCGTTCTGAAGTTTGAACATAGGCGTATAATTATTACGAGCTAAGTAACTTAACATAAGGTCGGTGTAGTATAACAGACCAGAGCATCTGGTGGGAATCAAAACCACTATCCTCATGCCAATAGTCTGTCTTGAACTAGCAGGACGCTCTTCTCCTAGTTAGGCATTACCATTCTTTTAATTTTTCTAAAACATTTTGCCTATTAATAACACAGAGTAGGGTCTTCCAATAGGGATAACGGCCATTTTGTTGAAGCCATTTTTGCCCAATTACTTGTTCATTATTATATTTTCAAATCGCCCAAAGGCTTGCTGCATGGTCTCTGGAGCAATTGGGAACTGACCTTAAACTTCATTGAAGCCTATTTCACGTATGCATTCGTAAACCAACTGACTATTCCACATGAGATCATAGAGCGTCTAAGGCATACCGAAAAAGTAACTGGTTTTTGTGGATGTTAACTTGCGGCGGCGTCATCGATCAATATTGCTTTGAAAATTGTCATCTGCGAGTGCCATAAGTCGTTGATGACCAACTTCCTTTTTACTAGAATTGGATAATTTGGGCTTTAACGACATACGGTGTCCACAAGCTGACGCTGCAAACCACACAGCTCTTGTCACATTAAATATTCGGGGCATACTTGTCTCACGGATGATGTGATTTGAGCACTAAGATCGTGCGATTTGACTTAGTTAGAGTCTTTCTTGTAAAGTTTTCTTTAGTCGCAGGTGTATCCGAGACCATGGAAAATAGGGCATTTCGATAACCGTAAAGTTAAAGAAGCCATGTTGGTCGAATTTGAAATTATATAAATCCACATTAGCTCCTAGAGCGTCAATGCATTATGTGCATTGTGTATGTGTATTCGAATAAGCCGTAAACCACAAAAGTATTCAGTCTGAATTATTCGACAGAATCATGGAAAATAGGACGTATCGAAAGCGCTCCACTAAGAGAAGCCATAGTGGACGATATATTTCAACGATCTTATTTTTTAGACTTTATGGCATAAATAACGATTAAAAGAATTAGAGGATATTTCATATACACTTTATTTCATTTAAAATTGTAAGGTCAGAAGCGCTTAAAAAGTCTCTAAGTATTGCAAATAGAATTTCAATAGAATGATGAGTCCTTTTTATCACGATTATTTAAATTTTATTTTTTATAACTGAGGGAAATTAACTAAAGCCTCAGTTTCCTTTTCCGTTTTCCATTTTTTATTCAAATTATCAAAAAAAAATGTCTAATTGCTGCAAAGTGAATACTTGACTTTTATTTCCTTTTTATTTTTTTCTTCAAATCTCTCTTGCATTGTATTTATTTACCATGAATGCATATGAGAGAACTAACGAATGAATGGTAAAACAAACCCCATTAGAACAATCTGCTTGGAAATATCAAATAACGCGTAACACATTCATAATTTGTTTAACCACTAATAGGCCAACGTAATTGTATTAAATTGTACTTTTTTTCTATAACAAACGCTTTATTTTACGTGCGTCGTAGCACCCTTAGCCGTCATATACTACCATAATAACTAGTTTACTATGTGTTGCGCTGGAACTTCTAGGGATATTTATAAAATGCAAATGTTTTCAAATTAAATATACAACCTTTCTGTCCAATTATAAGTTTATTTTTGCGTTCAGACCAGTCTTTACTTGTTTTCCATTTTGTATAGGCAATTAAATACAAAGGACACTGTAGCGCTGACATTGACCAAGGTTGACGTGAGGTGTGTAATTATATTAGAGTGAAAAAGTAATTAATAATACATGATAATAGAAAGAAGAAAGAAAACATTTATATTTAATTTATATTGAAGGCCGCATGCTAATTTCTAATTCAAATAAAAATTCAATCTCCTTTAGGAAAAATTTTATTCAATATCTCCTAGAGATCGAAGTGCATTTTTCATTTCACTTGACCTTTTTAATGTACGTTTTGTACATGACTTTTTTGTTTTTGTATTATACATGTCCTCAACTTTGCTAATCTATTTCTAGTGTTGCCGAATTTTGTACCAACGCAAAATCCTTTTTTTGTATTTTTTGTTTTATTTGTTGTAATACAATTACAACCAATATTCTAATAATTACGAATGAAGTGCATAAGACATTATGCCAGATAGTGTAATGATATAAACACAATAAACGCAACGCAGCAATCATAACAATTTGGCAATTGCAGCCTAAGGAAAGCTGCATGCGCATTAAATATAATAAAGACAGCAGTAGCAAAGCATAAACCAAAGCGTTTTCAAAACTCTATTATGTACGTTTTAATATTGACAGCATTAATCCTCACATTGCCAGAACAAATCATCTCATTGCTGCGAATAAAAATAGAAATTAGCCAAAAAGTAAATCAACAGAATCGTTGCCTGTTGTCGGGTCTGCCTTTGAAATAATCACATTCATATGTATTTTATTTTTAAGAAATTGGTGCGTTGCGTTTATTGTGTTTATAGCAGAACTCACTAAAAAACATTCAACTCTCCCGCAGACTAGACTACCTGGATACCCAGAAATTCATACATAACATAATTGGTCATTACAACCCTTCAGTCAGGATTACGACCTAGCTTCTCACACCACTTATGTTGTGTGTGTCAATTTTATACATGAGCGGCGGGACCTACAGTTTAAAGTCGATTCCGAACGACAGATTTTTGAGAAACTTTTCATGACAGTTTCATTTACTCTCAGAGTTTTTGCTCGAAATCTGCTGAGAGGAAGTCGCCGAAGAAATATTTTTTCATATTTTCATTTCGATGTCTAATAAGCCAACACACTACCTATTAGACTACGACATCATCACCCAGAAATTCATAAGTTTTATATAATATTGATCAAAAATAGAATAAACTCATTCAGTTTAGATAGATAGGTGGGTTGAATAAGAGAAGACCAACTAAGGGCCTCAAGTCTATCAACATATACCTAAAACGCCAGGTAGGCTTGTTGTGCGCTCACCATTAGTAATACCATCTTAATTTCTATAGAAAGTCGTTATCTTATACAATCTCCCGTCACTTCTTCCAGTTCACTCCCCTAAAAAGAGTTATGTCTGGTATAGTGTCTTCGCCAAAAAACCTGAGATCTCGATGACACAAAAAGTGTTCCATAGTTTTGATGTACTCTCCTTGCATTCATCGTTTTGTATGACACCAATACGGTTCAGGCGGACGTAACGTGGAATGTTTCTCTAATAAGCATACTCAGGTCGCCCTTATTTAATTTTAAAAGTATTTTTATAATTCTTCCTATGGCATTATTCTGTTATTATTCTGTAGTCGATAGCTTAGTCTTTAATGCACTGTATGACATTTTGTTATCCAAACTCATGATATGTACTCTTTCTTATTGCCAATCGCTCAATGACGACTAGGTACCCATATAATACATGCTTTTCCATGCCTGTAGTAATTGTTAATCTTCTTTTTACACTCCAGGAGGGTCTTTGTTTTCGTATTCCTGAATGTTACATCCCTAATTCCCATTTTACAATCTGTAAAGATATTTAAATTCCCATATGTCACGGATCATATATTCCCTGATCGCACGTACCTTCACTTGAAAAACCGCATTATGATCACATAGTTTAAATAAGCACCATTCTTGTGGGTAACTTTCCCTTTACGGAAACTCCTTTGCAGTTGACAAAAAACTGAAACTCTGCACTTTATTAGATACTAGTGCGAGTTTTAGATCATAAATTCTTTACCATAGACTGCAGAAAGTGGAAGTATCTTGAAGCCTCGCTGTGGAACTTCTTGCTAATTTCACGAGGTCTTAGGGGAATTAAAAACTTGTTGGCCACAATTGCAAGCAATATTGGATGAAGATGATACTTTAAGTCGAAAACAAATAGCAGAAATATTAAATGTCGCACAACAAACAATTTTTGGCCAATTAAAAACTATGTAAAGAATCCAAAGTCTAGAAAATGGATGCTACCTAAATTGAATGACAGACAGATGGAAGACCACTTGTGAAATTTTGCTTTAAATACCGATCGCCATTGACTGTAACGGCCACTCCTTGCTAATTTTCGAAGAAAAATTGCCCAATTATGCCTTTGGACCAAAATCCGCACCAAACAGTGACTCGTTTTGAGTGCGTCGGCTTTTCAATGTATGCGTGCAGGTTTTCTGTGCTCCAAATGCGACAATTTTGCTTGTTTACATACCCGCCAAGATCAAAATGAGCTTCATCTGAAAAAATGAATTTTTTTGCCAAAATCGGCATCTTCTGTAAATCGATCGCAGGCCCACTTAGCGAAGCGAAAACGCATTGGATGGTCAATTGGCTTCAACTCCTGAACCAATTGGACTTTGTATGGCGTCATACCAAGGTCTTTATGCAAAATTCGTCTGAATGATGTGCCCGAAATGTTCAATTGTTGAGAATGACGGTGAATTGATGTTGATAGCGCTTTACGCACACTTTCTGCCACAGCAGCAATATTTTCGGGTGTACGCACTGTTTCTGGCTTTTCACGCTTTGGTTTATCGATGAGGATGCCAGTTTCTTTCACTTTTTTCACAAGATAACGAACATACGGAGCTGACAGTGCTTCTCTTCTTCCAAAATCCGTACGCAATTTTCGCACACATTCTGCAACATTACTATGATTTTCAAAGTAGTGTCGAAATATATCCCAGCGTTGTTCAAGCGTATACACAACCATATTCGTTCAGCGGAAGGATAAAACTAATTATCTGTCAAATCAGACATGAGCTAAGTGTTACCATTCACGAAATAAGCACTAGTTGAAAAAAAAGTTAGATGGCGGACCCGATACAAGATAGGAAATCGATTTTGCATCAAAGTGTTACTTACTAACTTAATTGGCCATTAACAACCCGATTAACGGATTTCGGCCTGCCGCAACACATCCTTCCAGGCGGCTCTGCTTGTTTCACGCCTACGCCAGTTGTTGGACAGTCAATCGATAGCAGGGCTTCCTCGATTTGGTCCCTTCAATGTATACAAGGTCGACCTCTTCACTGACTTCCGCAGATCCGCACATCAAATACCCGTCTCGCTGGAGCATCCTCCTCCATTCGAACGACATGGCCGAGCCAGCGCAGCCGCTGGATATTAATGTGCTGCACAACGTCTATGTCGTTGAGAATCTCATACAGCTCACTGTTGGATCGGATGCGAAAATCATCGCCAACTCCCACTGGACCGAAGATCTTACGTAGGACTTTTCTCTCGAATACTCTCAAGACTGCTGCATCAACGCTTAATAGGGTCCATGCCACTGCGCCATAAAGAAGCACCGGTAGGATGAGCGTCTTGTAGAGTATTAGTTTTGTCGTACGAGAGAGGTGTCTGCTACTCAATTGCCTATTGAGACCGTAGTAGCACCTGTTGGCAAGAGTGATCCTGCGCTTAATCTCCAGAATCCAGACGTTATTTTTATAATCCTTACATACATAATTGGTGATTATAACCCTTCAGTCAGGATTAGAATCTAGTTTCTCACACGACAGTCTAAAGTCGACTCCGAACGACAGATTTTTGAGAAACTTTTCATGGCAATTTTATTTACTCTCAGAGTTTTTGCCAGAAATCTGCTGAGAGGAAGTCGCCGAAGAAATACTTTTTGTATTTTATTTTGATGTCTGACCTGGGGCTCGAACCCTAGCTTTTCGTCTAATAGGCCAACACACTACCTACTAGACCACGGTGACTTATCAGAAAAAATTATGGGATAATATCGGACAACCATTAACTTCGGCTGCAAAGCCAGTTCGATTCGCCAGGATGACAATGTTATGTGTGTCTGGTGGAACCAGTAAGATGTAGAGTTCCACTAAAACCTGATGAAACCATTACTACAGGTCACTATTGACAACAAATGATCAATATGAACCAAGCAATGATCGAAAAAGACACGAATAGACGAAAGTAAAGTAATTTTGCAAAATGAAAGTGATTAATGTCTCGAATAAAATGTTTTTCATTTCATACAGGTACAGCAATATAACCCTCTTCCAAAAAACATCGACACCTAAAACGGCTTGTCATAGGTCGCTTTCACATTTATGAAAGGCATTAATTGAAGAAAGGTATCGCTAAAACGATTATAAAAGCTTATATATTATATAATACACACACATGCATACACACATGTGTCAAAATGTGAAAAGATACTTATCAGGTTGACCCATTAAAACAAAATAAACAGACAAGAAAGGAAAGATGAAAACGAAAAAAAACGTACAGAAGAAACACGAATGTAATTCAAAAAGTTATCTCCTATAGGGTCTAGAAATTGACTTACGCGTACAATTATCTATGTATGTATGTGTATACATACATATAAAACAAAGCTATACATGGAAATCTTAAGAGTAGGTACGTAAAAGTGTAATTTTATATACATATGTATGTGTACACTTACATGCATCCATCTATCTCAATACATACATATGTATGTACAACTACATTCATGTTAAGAATAGTTTCTAGTAGTAAAACATGAACAAACACGACTCATAGAATAGTAGGAGATGATTGTCTTTAGAAGACACTCAAGTACAAGCACTTGTAGGAGGACAGAATAAAAGCTGTTACTACAATACGACAACCCAATATGCCATGATATTATAAATTAAACACAACTTTGTTAAATGATTTTAAGACACCATTTTTGTTTTGTTTAATATCACTTAAGCTTTAAAATTAAAGTTTCGAAATTTTAAAAAATAAAATGTTAAACAATTAAATAAAAAACGTACACAAAAGTCTGAGGACAACAACTGTGAGTAAATTGGACTGGTCTAGTTTTTTAGTTTCTATATGGATATATTGTTTAATTGTTGCTCGTGACTGCACGTAATTTTTCTGTCGCGAAAGTACGCCTAATGCTATATATAAACACAATAAACGTAACGCGGCAAGCACAACAATTTTGCAATTGCAGCCTTAGGTAAGCTGCATGCGTATTAATTGTAATAAAGACTGTGAGCACTAATTCTATTATTGCCGCGAATAAGAATAGAAATTCGCCTAAATGCGAAGCAGTAGGATCTTTTCCTGTTGTCGCTATGCCTTTCAAATAATCACTTCCATATACAATGTATTCTATTTTTGAAAGATTGCTGCGTTGCTTTTATTGTGTTTATAGCATAATATATAAACCTAATTGAATAGTTATCAAACAAATTTAAGAAATTGCGCAGATTTTGCGAACCATACATACACACAAAAGCCACAAAAGTATACATACATACATACATACATACATAATTGGCCATTACAACCCTTCAGTCAGGATTACGGCCTAGCTTCTCACACCACTCATGTTGTGTGCGTTAATTTTATACGTGAGTGGCGGGACCTACAGTTTAACGTCGACTCCGAACGACAGAATTTTGAGAAACTTTTTCATGGCAGTTTATTTTACTCTCAGAGTTTTTGCCAGAAATCTGCTGAGAGGAAGTCGCCGAAGAAATATTTTTTTTTCATATTTCATTTTTGATGTCTGAACTGGGATACGAACCCGGGCTTTACGAATAGTAAGCCAACACACTACCTACTACACCACGGCGACTTCGACGTATATACATATATATACATATATATACATATATATACATATATATATATATACAGTATACATACGGATAACAAATTTCAGAAATTTTTTAACTAATCCGTTTTCGTTGAAAATCTTTGTAATTGTCTGACAACTTTCCTCGATTTTAAGACGTTCTTAGTTAAAAAAATTTCTGAAATTTGTTAACCAATCCGTTTTCGTTGAAAACATTTATATGTCTGACACCTTTCTTCGATTTTAAGACGGTCTTTTGCATCGGTTCAGAAATTTGTAAATCGGACGTATACCTTTGTGAGCCTGTGCAGGGCCAATTCAATTTCAAGTTCAATTTCAGAAATGTTTTAACCAATGCAAAAGACAGTCCTAAAATCAAGGAAACTATAAAGATTTTCAACGAAAACGGATTAGTTAAAAAATTTCTGAGTACATAATTGCTCATTACAACCCTTCAGTCAGGATTACAACCTAGTTACTCACACGACTTATGTTGTGTGTGTCAATTTTATACATGAGTGGCGGGACCTACAGTTTAAAGTCGACTCCGCACGACAGATTTTTGAGAAACTTTTTATGCCAATTTTTATTTACTCTCAGAGTTTTTGCCAGAAATCTGCTGAGAGGAAGTCGCCGAAGAAATATTTTTTGTATTTTGTCTTTGATGTCTGGCCTGGGGCTCGAACCCTGGCTCTACATCTAATAAGCCAACACACTACCTACTAGACTACGGCGACCTCCTTTCAAATAATCACTTCCATATGCACACATGTATTCTATTTTTGAAAGATTGCTGTGTTGCTTTTATTGTGTTTATAGCATAATATATAAATCTAATTGAATAGTTGTCAAACAAATTCAAGAAATTGCGTAGATTTTGCGATCATCTCTTGACAAATTTGCTGCTTCTAACAAGAGTGATGTAACCAACTTTATAAAGAGACCGTCATCTTCATGCGTCAAAATTCAGCTTACGCAGAAGCTAAAATCAGCAGACAACGGAAAGCCCCAGCAATTCTTTTAATGAGGAATGGAACAAATTGAATTCAATGCTAATTACTCCTGTGAATGGCTTATTGAACACAAAAATTGTCGAATTTGTGGCTCAGCAAAACTTCATGCCATCCCTGAGAATCAAAAACACCAACAAGATGCAACTACTGTCTAGTGAGGATTTTGGTCGGGCTTTCTTTTTTGGAAATGAGTTTCAGAAACATCGCTAAATATTGATTATTTTTAAACAAAATTGAGTGAAAAAATTACAAAAAGTGTTTATGTGCTGCAAGATAGCATGATACAATCGCTCTCACACAACTCGTGATACGGATTACTATAAAAATTTAGTCCTGATGCATTCATACATACAAAATTAGTCATTGCAACCCTGCAGTCTGGATTACGACCTAGCTTTTCACTCCACTTATGTAAATGTGGCGGGACCTACACGTTAAAGTCGACTCCGAACGACAAATCCTTGAGAAATTTTTTGAATGCAATTTTATTTACTCCCAGAGTTTTTGTCTGAAATCGGTTGAGAGGATATTTCGTTTTGTTGGAGATGTTTAACCTGGGGTTTGAACCGTGGCCTCACGTCGAATAAGCCAGCACACTACCTATGTACTAGAATACTACAATTCATGATCCATTCATAAATACGTATGTATATTACGCCTATATTGGGTATTACTTTTAGAAAATTGGAATAACAGCCTTTAGGCTATTTTTTATTTTATCCTACTCAATGTCATGTGCCTCAATATCATGCGCCTTCCACAGCTAAAGTTAACATACAAACAAAAATATAATTTATGCCCTTTTTCACTTTAGGTTTATACTATGCATAGGAAATGTTAAATTGGGCATGGGATTCTTTAAGAATTTGTTGACATGTGCAATGAGTAAAGACAAGTACACCCAAACCTGTTTTTACACGGTTTTTTTTTACGCGAATTTGAAATAACACGGTTTTCAATCAGACCTACAAACATGTATGGCTAGATACAGAGAGCTCTACAAAGAGCTTTCCAAAGTTGGATCGCAACGCACTATAACAGAATTTGCTGTTAAAAGAAATAAACCAGTGCCAGAAGCAGCATGTGAAGATGTAGAAGTAATAAGTATTTCTATTGACGAGACTGATATTGAGCCACCCCAGCAAAAGATAATGCGCTTGCTATCAGAAACTGACTCCGAATAAAATAAAATAAATTTTTTATTGTAAATAATTCCGTTCCTAATTGTCTTAAGAGTTTGATAACTAATTTTATTTTTATAAATGGAAGAGAATTTTTAAGTTTTTTCTTTATTTTTTTATAATCAAAAAATTAAATTAAGAACTCTGTGTATACTATTGAACTAAATCTGTGCATTTTTATAAAATTATTCAATTTTATAGGCATGTGTAGGCTGCTGCATCAATCCCATGTATATATTTTCAGTTTGTTTATACACTTACATACATACATAATATTTGTCTTTTTTTACGCGTTTTTTTTTACACGGTATCCACTGGAACGTATCTACCGCGTAAAAAAAGGTTTGGGTGTATATAAATGTGATTGCCATCACTTATCTACGGTGATGGCATAAATACCACTCGAAAGCCGTATAGGAAACATATTATAATTGATGGATACTTAAAACGTCGTTATAATAGTTTTAAAATATTACAATAATGTGGAATATCTATTTTTATTCGTTATTTGTCTAGATTAGAAATAAATTTAATAAAAGTAAAAACAAAAACCTACTTTCAATGATTGATAAGTAAGATGAGGAAGTACTTGTTTACGAAGTTTTATATAAATAAACATGAACTACATAACATAATAAGTTTTGGAAGCAAGTTCTTAATAATTAACTTAGCTTGAGTTCAATATTATAAATACGAGGGCGGGCCAATAAATCCGTAACTTTTTAATGTAACTCAGGATTTTAAATATAAATGGTTTTTGTCTCCTTTGAGCTTTGCCAGTGTACCGGTAAGAAATGGTCGTTTTTTGTAAAAATAAAACACTAATTTTGAATGGAAAAATAAAAAATATTTTATTCAAAGTACTAGCTGTACCCAGCGCGTGTTGCTGCGCCACCAACTAAAATAAATTTGAAGGAAAGACATTACACAAATATCCAATTAATTTTGAATCATTTGATTTATTTTGTTTCCCGTTTTCAGATGATTCAGACGAACCGGCCTGAGTAGTACGCATTCGATCAGTTTCTAATCTCACTTTTCGTTGTTTAAGTGATTCATGCCAACGGGTCTCAGTGGCATGTACTCGAAGATTTTCCAGTCTCAATGCTAGTTGCCCGTCTGATTCTGAGGCTCGTAATGGTCTTTTCTTCCGTGCTCGAGGTGTAGGTCGACAAATTGCTTGCCGCTTTGGAGGCCTGATGACACGGGAACGACGTGAAAAATGTTTTAAATTTATTAGAATCTCACAATATCTCACAATCTAATTGCACCCAACAGCATTTTTAAAAATTTTGCAAAATTAAAATGTTTCAAATTTTGCGGGAATGAGTTATACTAAATGTTATTAAAATCATAAATGATAAATGCTAAAATGTCTGGTATTTGCCCGATCAACACATGATCAAATGCATTCAATTCAATTTGAATAATTCTTAGTGGCGCCATCTATCGAAAATTAATCACACCAACTTAGAAATCTCCGTCGACTTATGTGCAAAAACTTTGCTAAAGATCATATCATGATCAAATGCACAGTTTACGATTTAATTCATTTTGAGTAATATTCAGTGATGCCACCTGTCTTAAATTGGTCATACCAACTTAGAAACCTACGTCGGCTCATGCGCAACAACTTTGCTGAATATCATAACATAATCAAATACACAGTTTACGATTTAAATCATTTTTAGTAATTTTTCAGTGGTAGATTTGCAATTGGCATTTTTTCAATTTTTCAGGTAATTTGTGGATTATACGCCAATAAAACTGTTCGTCTTTTGACGGAGACAGGAATCGAAGTTCTGCTCAGCAAATGCGTATCCCCTCGGTGAAAGCAAAGCCAAGTCCAACAGTTGTCAGAAGAAGCCAAGAATATGATGGTTGGGTTAGCAATTACCAGCTTAATGCTTTGATTGTATCCTGAACCGATTTTGCTTTATGTACAAAAAAATAAAAAAAAAATAAAAAATTATTTTGCCATGTCTTATGGTCCATTCTGGTCTTTTTCTATCAAGGCATGGTTCAAACTGATTATTTGTTGTCGCTAGCGATCTGTAATAGCTGGATTTATATTCACCAAACCTTTCTGGTCTCACCAGATACACAGTATTTATTGTATTCATGCCAAATTGATCGGGCTTCGCTTCGGAAGTTAATGGTTGCCTTTAAATTTTCAACAGTCAAACTTTTTAAATAATACTTTCACAAATTCAAATTACTAAGTACTACAGTACTGTTTTAATTAGCGTTTCAAATCTCATTTCATAAAACATCTAATGTATGTAAATCTGAAAGAAACTGCCACTTTAATTTGTTATTTTCTTAATGAATATATTTCGAAAACTAAAATTGACACAAAATTGCTTTCATATTGCGTGCATCCTATCAAATTTATTGAATTTTGACAAGTAGTATCTGTGAAAATCCTGAATGTGACTATTGAGCGTGAAACTGCACTATAAATGTCTGGAATAATTTTATTTGACCAACCATTATAACAAAAAACTTCAACAACCTTAAAACGCTCTCAATTGTGTACCTTTCCATGGTGGGATTTGTCCACCACTGAAACAAAGAAATGTCAGATTAAAATAAGTAAATAAAAAACTCATAATTAACACCGTGCTTTATTTTCGGATTACCCTTTATTATAATATACAGTGGATATCAAAAGCTATTGTATAGCAATATATTTTGACAAAAAGTCCCCACGGACTTAATACTCTTGCACAAAGTCCCGATATCACTTCAAGAGAGTATTTAGGAGATCATTTGAAAGAACGGTTACGTAACTGCTAAACCTCAAACAAAAGAACCAACCGAAAAACTTGCTCATGGTGCCACCAGAAATTGAACTTGTATATACAATTCCAAATGGGTTAAATGGAGTGCTTGACCTTAAGGGATATTCTGCTAAATACAAGGGATAACATTTTTATACATTACGCCTTTGAATTTTAAATTCACTCAGGGTTCTCCTTGGAGGTACCTATGGAGTCGTCTGAAACTTTTCCTAATTTTTTGTTTTATAATAAAACTGAAATAATTTAATAAAATAAATAAAAATTCATGAAATTGCTAAAATATATAATATATATATATATATATATATAAAATATATATATTTGTATTTATAACTCGCCATTCGAGTTTATGCGACGTTCCACACAACAATTCTAAACAATTGCCGAAACGATTGAGTTGAATATCCTGATATTAACATCCATCCATAATGATGTTATTTTTCAGACATTTGTCAATCGCTCAAATGCTTGTTTTACAGACTTGAACCGATTTACTATATTTATCGAAGAACCAGTTGATTTTGTTACAATACAGCCCACACAGCAGAAGTTCTTCCAGTTGTCAATAGTGTTTTACGCAATTTTGCAAATAAACTAACATAAGTATTCAAATCTTTAAAAAAGTGGTTAAAAAAAAAGTTCATACAACGGCTGACTTCAATTTAATTTGCATAATTTTTGTTTTTATTATTGTTGTATTATAATTATGATAATTGTATGATAATTATTATAATTTATGGTTTAACTAAGTGAGTCCTTAGATCCTTATAAAACACACTTAGAATGAAAAAAAAAATATAGAACTTTATTTTTGCATCTGTGGAGCTACTACATCAAGGGCTGTGAGATGTCTTAATGTATGTAATGGGTGATTTTTTTAAGAGCTATAGGGAAATTTTACAAAAAAAACACATAAAATTCAGAAAAATGCATCAAATCTTTATTTGAATCGATAGTACGGTCCATATAATTTAATGTTTGAAGATTATTTCATGCAAATGTTGACCGCGACTGCGCCTCAAATGGTCCATCCGCTTAGTCCAATTTTGGCATACTCTTTCCAACATTTCGGCCGGTATCTCACGAATAAATGCTTCACTGTTGTCTTCCAAAACGTCAATTGAAGCGGGCTTGTCTGTATAGACATGAACTTTAACATAGCCCCACAACAAGTAGTCTAAAGGCGTTAAATCGCACGATCTAGGCGGCCAATTGGCCGGTCCCATACGTGAAATAAAATGATCACCGAAATCGCCGTTACGATTCGCAGCATCTTTGAAGAAGTACGGTCCAATGTTGCCACCAGCCCATTAACCGCAACAAACTGTGACTTTTTCTGGATGCATTGGTAGCTTTTGCAATGCTTCTGGCTGATCTTCACTCCAAAATTCTGCTTATTTACGTATCCATTGAGCCAAAAATGAGCTTTGCCGCTGAACACAATTTTTCGATAGAGAAGTGGATCTTCGGCCAAATTCACCAAAAATTCATTCACCATTGTAAATTTGGTGCGAAATTTAGTCACAATAGCCCGAATAGCCGCTACAGTGGGTCGATTAAGCTGACCATAAAATGGAAGAAGCGCGCGATGAACTTTCTTAACAGAGCACGCATTTTGATAATAAAAATCAATGATTTACAAGCGTTAAAGATAATAGTTAAAAAATCACCCGTTATATAAGGCAATGTAATAGCAAGATATAAGGTCTTTTTAAGCGCTTCTTATATTTGAGTTTTAATAAAACAAAGTATAACATCATTTTTATTCATTTAGATTCGTTTGGAGGGCCTGTTAATACCATTGTATGTGGAATTCACATAAATACATATACATACATACATAGAAGGTCATTACAACCCTTCAGTCAGGATTACGACCTAGCTTCTCACACCATTAAATTTACACATGAGTTGAGGTTCCTACAGTTTAAAGACGATACCGAACGACAGATTTTTGAGAAACTTTTCTTGGGAATTTTATTTACTCATAGAGTTGTTTTGTTGGATGTTGGAGATGTCTGATCCATTTAGTAAAGTCCATTACACTTTATTTTAATTATTCGGATTTACTTACACTATAAAGTGCGAAATTAAAAAAACGGAATAGTCAATCTTAAATGATTATGAATATATTTTACGTTTTCAATTTTGCTACAACTTTTACGTTTTAATCATCAGGTTTTCATTAGAAAATTGCTAAAGTTAAAAGCTAACAATAAAGAAACATATCTTAGAAGAAAAAAGTTAAGCTTAGGGAAACTAGTCACAATTCAAGTTTAAAACTGTTCTAGAACTATGCAGGCATAGCTGCCAGATAAATGAGGCACCAAATCGTCAAATATTTGAGAAAAAATCGTCAAAATTGTCAAAGACGTTTATTGAAATCGTCAGAAAAAATTAATAAATAAATTAAAAGTTTTTAAAATCAAAAATTATTTCTATAGTAGCAAAACATATAGTCATACATACATATCTGAATTGAAAAATAAAACATTTAAAAAAATTTGTTAGAAATTAAAAACTAGCGTCCCTCATCCTCATTTATTAATTTTTTCCCAAAAAAAGGGTAAAATTTTATATCATTTTCAGGAAAAAATTGTTTAAAAATTAAACAATCTATCCCAGTATTGTTTATTGACACATAAGCGCAGCAATAATATTGCATCATCTGAATCTATGGGTGGAAGCTCTTGACATTCTGAGCATGAAAATTCAATGTAATGTTTGCTTCAACTGACACATTTTTCAGTTCCTTCAGTTCCTTCTTAAGATATAGGATAGGATCATCCCACCTTTAACATTTAAAGGTCACTTTATGTTTGAACTTGCCATATTATATATTATTTTCATTATGACAACTTCAAATTTAAACAAAATGAGCATATACAAAAAAAACGAAGCCCGCGGTTGCCAATACGTTAAAAAAAACTTGTGTAATTGAGCAGTTTTATCGACATTGCTCCGGCACTGCCATATTTTTGAAAAATTTTATCTGTAGGTTGTAATAACGAAAATAAGTTAAAGGTAACTTTACACTTCCCTTTAGCTAAAGGTACCTTTAACTAAACCCAAGTTTAACGGCAAGTTGTAATAATCGCCCTTAGAATGAAAATAATAATTCTTAAGATATTATCATGTGATCTAACTATTTACACCATTTATAACCGACCGAAATAGGAATACAACTCTTATGTATGGGCCGGGGCCTCAACATCTATTTTAAGGTTTCTCGACCGTGTAGAGGAGAGGCCGTAGTAGCTCGTTAATGACGGTAGCGTATCCAACTCCAATGAATCATTTGAGCATCGTTGCAATGTGGTTTGTGTTTCACTATTCTATCGCTACTACAAAAGGATTTCGCTCGAACAAAATAGGGGGACTTGTTCCCGAAAATATATATTCCTACGCAACGCTCGTCTTTCCAGCACATCCTTATGTGGTCGATTGGCCAGTCGATCGCACACTGCATTACAGTAAAAACACGTTTTTTAGTCGGACTATTCGTATGTAGAACTCAATTCCTGTAGAGGTCTTTCCTGTTACTTATGGTATAAAAATATACAAGCCTAGTGTCCATAAACACTGTCCTCTCTTTCCTTCTTCCCATAACACATAGTTCCAAATACAATGCCACCCATCCCTATATTCCGATGGTAATATTAGAAGCTGAACTCGAATTTTTAAAATTGTCTGCTACGACAAGTGACAAATTATTCTCAACTACGGGGTTATTTAGGCTTTTAAGGGGTTAAAAATCAATAAAATACAGAAAATCATCATAGGTATTCGAAAGTAACTTAAAAATATAATACTTTACTCCTTGTTTTTACTAACAATTTTCAATAGTAATAATTGCAAAGTAAACGCAAAGCTTAAAGTGGCTTTTCATGTACTAAAGTAAAGAATATGATGTAAATTTTTAATTTTTAAAAATCGTCAAAATAAGGGCATAAATCGTCAAATCGTCAATATGATATTTTTGGAGCTCAAAATCGTCAAAATGACGATAAATCGTCAAATCTGGCAGCTATGTATACAGGTGACAGGTTTTTGCAACCCAGAGAGCTGCTTATTTAACAAAAAAATACCTGTAGCTAGTGCATTAGAGTTCTTCGACGCACGCACCTCCACTTGCTAACTTTTTCAATGGTTCATCTCGATTGAACGTATTTCCATCATGCTGAAGGTTGCTTTTGTAATGCTAATCTTTTGTTTAGCTGATTTACTCTGTAAACAACCAATCAATAGCAAAATGTTCTGCACTTATTAAAGTTATGATGATATGATAAACCATTAGCTTTTGAAATATTTAGACTTTAACTGATCAGTGACATGGAGTACTTCCTTCGGTCCCGCTACTCATATACACAATTAACACACACAACATGGGTGGTGTGAAAAGCTAGGTCGTAAGTCTGCCTATAGGGTTGTAGTGACTAATTAAGTAAGCAAGTAAGTAATGGACTTTGGAAATGGATTTTGGTCGTCCTGTTATTGTTCATGTTATTTTGAAATGTTTAAATTGTTGTGCCATTAATTTAATGAATTTATATTTTGCAAAAATTTGTGAATAAATTTGTTTAATAAAGTAATAATGCTTAACAATTAAAGATTAATTAAGGAAAAAAGAAAGAAGGTTCCAAGTTTTTTAAAGCATTAATTCCTTGTTTTTTTCTTATATGTATTGAGAACAGTTCCTTTGAAAACATTTCTAGTTTATGCTGCTGCTTTACGCCTGGTAGCATTTTTCATTTCTTTTTTGAAATCCTTCTGGAAAAGCGAAACCATTAGAAAACCTATTTGCATTCCACAGAAACAATGAATGCATGCATGTGTATTTCAAACAGGAAACCCACATTTTTTTATAGGTCGAATGGAATGAATTTGTATGACTGCATTATTTTTTAATTTTTATTTTTTTTCCTTTTTCTATAATGAATGCTTTTAATAAAATAGAAAATAATGTATGTTTGTAGTGAATATCCTATGAACTGCAGCATTTCTTATTTCATACGGCTGCAACAATCACAGGGTACTTTTTTTTAACCCATTTTTATTTTAACCATCTGGCTGTAATGAAAGTGTCGGCAAAATTTAGTTCTTTTTTTTTAAACAAGTGTTCTATACATTTATGTACTATATTTAAATAAAATATATATGTATACATACATATAGTATATCCTAAAGTACAGTGAATATTTTATTTTGTTTTCCTTCAATTTTTCACATTTCAAAGACATCCAGAAAATCTTTAAGTTGCAAGTGTGTAAAGAGGCATGGGAACTGAAAGTAACATTTCTACAGCAAATATATAAAATTGTTGCAAAAGAAGGCATGAAATAGATTCCCACTGACATTCTTTTGTAAGGATAGACAAAAAAGAAGAAACCTACAGTCACACAATCATTACAAACGTATTCACATTAAAACCATATGGCTTAAGTTGGTTATTAATTATTTAACAACTCACTGACTTACAAAGACGCACTAATACATACAATCACGTATGTATGTATGTATATGTATGTATGTTTGTTTATAATATCGTTGCCCGTGTTACATATCGTAGACTCTGATTCACTTAGATTCGTATTCTAAAAAATGTTATATTTGTATAGAGATTACAGCGGAAGGACATTTATTGCCTTATGTGCGTGTAAAAATTTTGTGCAAAAGAGAGAAAAAATCCAAATTGTTTACATTTCAGCTGACGATAGGAAAGTACACTCAGTTTTATGATGAGTTTGAATGCTTTGTGTATATAAAAAGCGAAATCAAAAGACAAACACAGTGGCACAATACAATGAAGCTCAAAAGTTTTCAGTAAAATTCATTTATAAATTGAAATGAGTAAATAATATTAGGTTTGAATATTGATTCTTAGAAGGATTTAACTTTGTTATTAGAAATCATTAGAAATATTTATTTTTAGATCAGTTCCATGTAAATTTTACAATACATTCGAACTTCTATAATTAGAACTTCTATTACTTGCAGTTTCTATAAGTTAAAACACGTGTCGTGGCAACAGCATCTAGATCATTTGTAAATTTACTGCCCAAAGTTGAAGTTTCTATAAGTTGAAGTTTTTCTGGATAATGGTGATTCAATTTATAGAAGTTCGACTGTATTTTAATCGCATTTGATTTTATAGTCTTTGATTTATTTTTTAAACTTAGGGCCATTATTACAACTTACCGTTAAAGTTGAATTTAGTTAAAGGTAACATTTCCTGAAGTGAACTTCAAAGTCACCTTTAATATCTTTTCGTTATTACAACCTAATGATAGTATAAATGTTATGTTATAATGTTAGTGAGTAAGAGAGAGAAAATAAGTTGAGAGAATTTATTTATTTACAGCCATAGAAAAGTGTTAGCAATATACGCTATTTTTATTTTCATTTCATCAACATACGTATGTAAAGCTATCGATCTTTGGCTTAATAATTTTAGATAAAGAAAAATAAAATAAAAAATACATTTTTTATTAAAAGAACACAAAGCTATCCATCTTTGGCTTAAAAATTAGACCATGGTTTTTAGAATAATAAAAATAAAAAGAATGAAAACCCCACTTTTTATTAAAAGAAAAATAAAGCGAACATTCCAAAGCATTTAAAAAAAATTATACTATGCGACAAAATAAAAAAAATGAAATACGCCTAGTTAATAACATAGAACATTTTTAACATAAAATACTTTTTGAGTGTTATGCTGAAATAAAATGATAAAGCATCCGCCGCACATGTGTTCTTGTCGCAGTCTGATCGACAACTAAATGAAAAACACAAGAATGTGTGTGAGTTCTCTTTGCACAACTGTGCTATGAAGTGGTAAACTATGATATAAAGGTAACTTTTACAAAAATATGGCAGTGCTAGAACAATGTCGATAACATTGCTCAATGTGCTATCACACACGAGACTATTTTTAAGCCGCACAATTTTTGTTCTTTCAGTCACACACGAGACTATTTCATCCAGCATAAAATTGTATACATGTACTCTGCTTTGTGTGTATTAGTTTTTTGTGTATTGTATTGTTTTTGTGTATTTTATGTGTATTGGTTTTGTGTTGTTTATGTATTGGTTAGTGCGGGGTAGAAGCTGGTTGAAAAATTATGCCAACAAAAAACCACTCTCCTCAGCTCTCTTGCCTACAAGCTGTCATTTTGTGCCAGCATAATTGTTCTCGTGTGTGATTGCCCAATTAAACAATTTTTTAGCCATTGTGGCAACCACGGTCTTCATTTTTATTGTATTTGCTCATTTTGTTTTTATTTGAAGTTGCCATATTGAAAATAATATACAATAGTTCAAACATAAACTCAACTTTAAGAGTTAAAGGTAGGATGATCCTCTCTTTTGCTAAACGCTCACTTCTACCTTATTGTCCACTTATAATAATGAAAAACAATTTATCTGTCCTTTAAAATCCTCCCTTTAGTTAACGGCAACTTGCAATAATGTCCCTTAAATTCTTAATATTATAATAGACTTTCGGCCTTTATGACAAGTATCAGGTGTACCCCTGAAAACAAAGCAATAATTTTTAACAGAAAAGTCAAAAATATTTCATTCAAAGTATATCCCATTGCTGGCTACACATTTTTACCATCTTTCACACAATTTGTGGATTTCACGCCAATAAATTGTTCGCTTGAAGAAAACCAATTAGTCACCTAATTTTTGAGACTCTTGCACGAATCTAAGTGCTACCCAACCAATGCATGTACCAACGATAACAAAAAATAGTAGTTGGAAGAAGACAACTCTGGTGAATAGAATGGGTGAAGTGGCAATGCTTTAATTATATTCTAAATCGGTTTTTTATGCAGGTGCATTGTTATGTTGAAAAATTACTTTGTCGCGTCTTGCTGTCCATTCTGGTCCATTTGTTCATCAATGCATGGTTCAAATTGATCATTTTTCGTTGGTAGCGCTTAGTATTAATGGAATCTGTACTCATGTGAGGTCACGGTTCAAAACCCAGGTCCGACATCAAAACGAAATACGGAAATATTTCTTCGGCGACTTCCTTTCAGTAGATTTCTGGCAAAAAATCCGAGAGTCAATAAAATTGGCAGTGGACATTAAACTGTAGGTCCCGCCACTCAACGCAACACTGATTTTCTATCTTGTTTTTGAAGCAAAACTTCACAAGTAGTTTCTCGGTTTTCATCTGTCTGCCTGTTATTCAATACATGTGGGATCATTTTTCCAGACTTTTGTATCTTTCATTTTGCTCTTAAACTGCCAGAAAATGTTTGTTGTGCAACATTTAACATTTCTGATACTTGTTTTCAACTCAAAGTGTCATCTTCATTCAATATTCTTGCAATTCGCCTTTTTCAATCTGTTTTGATGGTCTTCCACGTTCTTCATTTCTCACACCAAAATCGCGTTCTTTGAATCGTCGTAACCATCGCCTGCATGTTGCTTCTGATAGAGAACTATCTCCATATGCCTCGATAAGCATTCGATGCGACTCTCCAGATCTTGTTTTCAACATCTTCATGCGTCACCATAGGCAATGGATCCTAAAATTTGGATTTGATCGATTTCTCCAATTGGTCATAAACAATCGAATTTACTGATGAATGGAGCTACAAGTTCTTTAGAAAACGAAAGCTTTTTGTCAGGTTCTTTGAGTAACTTTATGTCATTAAGCAGCTCCCTATTGAAACAAGCACTTTTCTTTGGAATAAAAACCAATCGTAAATCGCATCATATAGAAATTAAAAACTCCAGTCACTATTCTGCACGGAATTTCTGTGTCACTATTACAACTAAAAGTTGTGAAACATTTGCATACGAAAGGAAATTCGTAGAAACGAAGGTGTGTATACTCTTGGGCGTCCAATGTATTCAGAAACTAACGATCGACTTTACAATTCAACTTTCAATATTTTTTTCGACATTACAACTCTTAAGAAATTTTAAATCGATTTATAGTTTTCGTTCATTTTGTTCTACACTGTAGATTGCGAAAAGCATCCAGTTGATGGCACTACATGCATACTTACATATGTATGTACATTGCACTAAAGCTGATGATAGCAACAACTCGTATAAGGTACTTTGTACTGAATGTTACCAGTTCGGTGGCTGTCAGGACATGTATACATGCAGTCGTTGAATTTAACCCTTCACTTATTATAGTTATTTAAGGCTCAGCGTTCCAAATTAAGAAAAATAAACACAAAAAATTCTATTTTTACGATGTTATACGATGTATTTTTTTTCCTCTTCATCTCATACATTTTAAATCCGCAAACTTTTCCTAGGTTTTTCACTAGAAAAAAAAAACAAAAAGAGAAATGAGGCAAAAAACGAAATAAAAATACAAAAAAAAGAGAAAAAAACGACGACAGCATAAAAACAGCTGCAGTATTTTTTTCGTGTTTCTTTTTTAAAATTTTTCATCTTTTTCTCTCGCATATATTTTATTACATTCCACAACCACCAAAAATTTGGATGCCTTTCTCTATCTTACTGTAGCATATGAAGATAATGACTATGATTACGCCCTACAATATATGATTAATTATAATTAATTTTTAGTGACCTGACCAACTACCCTAACTATGCCCTAGACAGTACCAGTAAATTTTGGGAAATGATTTATAACAAGAATGAGTAATAAGAGTGAAAGGAAGAATTTGATTGCTTTCGGAGAGGAGCCATTTTGTGGGTAAAGAACATATAGTGGAACAGAAGCGGCGGTATTCGGCCGTAGAGTTAGATATTAAAAGCTCAATTGAACTTGAATTGGAAGGCATTAGGCATGCCAGCACTATTTTAACAGTTAGGCCGCCATCAGGGAGCTCAGATTCTATGAGTTAGACTCCAGATTATAATGGAAAGCTGAATTAACCAACCCGGCCTTGGATTTGAGGTCATGCTGTCAATGAGCAGGCAAATATACTTGAGAGGAGAGTAGTCTAGTAGATAGTGTGTTGGCTTATTAGACATAAGACCACGATTCAAACCTCAGACCATACACCTCCAATAAAACGAATAAAACAAAATATTTCTTTAACTAATGCCGCTCACCAGTTATCTGGCAAAAACTCTGAGAGCAAATGCAATGAAAAATTTTCTCAATAATCTGTCGTTCGGAAACGACTTTAAACTGTAAGTCCCGCAATTCATATAAAGGGTGTTTTTTATAGAGGTATAGAACTTTAAGTTGCAATAAAACAACGATGGATTATTCGATTGACATGAATTTTATTTATCCGAAAGATAATCTTGTGGCATTACATTTTAAATATGATTTCTGGCATATGACCGCCACGGCTGGCGCGGATGTAGTCCAATCTGGACGTCCAATTTTCGATGACTTTTTCCAACATTTGTGGCCGTATATCGGCAATAATACGGCGAATGTTGTCTTCCAAATGGTCAAGCGTTTGTGGCTTTACCGCATAGACCAATGACTTTACATAGCCCCACAGAAAGTAGTCTAGCGGTGTTAAATTACAAGATCTTGGAGGCCAATTCACAGGTCCAAAACGTGAAATTAGGCGGTCACCAAACGTGTCTTTCAATAAATCTATTGTGGCACGAGCTGTGTGACATGTTGCGCCGTCTTGTTGAAACCGCATCCCCTGGACATCAGGGTTATTCAATTCAGGAATAAAAAAGTTAGTAATCATGGCTCTATACCGATCACCATTGACTGTAACGTTCTGGCCACCATCGTTTTTGAAAAAGTACAGACCAATGATTCCACCAGCCCATAAAGCGCACCAAACAGTCAGTTTTTCTGGATGTAACGGTGTTTCCACATACACTTGAGGATTACCTTCACTCCAAATGCGGCAGTTTTGTTTGTTGACGTAGCCATTCAACCAGAAGTGCACTTCATCGCTAAACAAAATTCGCTTATGAAAATCGGGAACAACGGTAATCTCGTTTTGGGCCCATTCGAAGAATCTACGCCTTACTTAATGATCGTTTGGCTTCAATTCTTGCACGAGTTGGATTTTGTAAGCACGCAAACCAAGATCCTTCCGCAAAATCTTCCATAAAGTGGATGGACACAGATCCAATTCCTGTGCTCGATGGCGGATGGACTCATTCGGGTCTTCCTCAATGCAACGCTCTACAGCCGCAATAGCTTCTTCTGTACGCACCGTACAGCGTCTTTGGGGATGCGAGTTATCAATAAGAGTAAACGTGGTGCGAAAACGTTCCATGGTTAATCGTATTAACTGCTCTGATGGACGATTTTGTCGACGATAAAATGGACGTAGTGCGCGATACGTTTTCCGCACAGGATCATTATTTTCGAAATAAAATTGCACTATTTGCAAGCGTTGTTCAGGCGTGAGTCTATTCATGATGAATTGCCAAACCAAACTGAGAATAAATCACTTGACAGCTGTTAAATCGGTCGCCATCTTGAAAAGTAATGCCAACTTAAAGTTCTATACCTCTATAAAAAACACCCTTTATAAAATTAATACACTACATGGTTGATGTGCGAAGCTAGGTCGTAATTCTGTCTAAAGGCTTGTACCAGTAACCAATTAAGTATGAATATATTAAGTATGTACTATGTATGTTTCTGATCCGCTGATGAAGAGTATAATTGGCGAAAGGAATGATGTGATGTGTGGAGAGGTGGTTAATATTCTCAAGTCGAACGGGTGTAAAAGGATCTAAAATTTTGTTGGGTACTATTATTAAAATTAGAAGTGATTTGTAGAAGAGAACGAATCACCTTACAACATAATTAGGATTGTGTAATTGATAGTGTGATTTTAAAGCATCTACGAAGGAAACACTCGGGTGCTAATGAAGCTTGGAGTTATCCTTACAACATCCTAAGACTTGCCAAGGCGACAGGTCTGCCAATACAATAAATCGCTTTGAGACGGTACTCCGCTGCCGCTACCCAACGATAAGTAAACTCCGTATTTTGTGATAAATCGATATAACAACGATGTTTGTTCACGATGCATTGCATCGATAAAAAACATCGAAGGTTTTGCCTAATGTCCACCACTAATCTTAATCACATGGACAGGATCTTAAACGCATAGAAAACCTTTTTGAGGATATTTTTAAATATTAAATACCCCAGGTCAGGCAAACTGAAAAGTTAAAAAAATATTTTTTCGACGACTTCCTCTCAGCAGATTTCTAGCAAAAACTCTGCCATGAAAAGTTTCTCAAAAATCTGTGGATTTTAAACTGTAGGTCCCGCCACTCATGTATAAAATTAACACACACAACATAAGTGGTATGAGATGATAGGTCTCAATCCTAACTGGAGGGTTGTAATGACCAATTATGTATGTATGGAGGATTGTTTCTGAGCCGCTGATGAAGAGTATACTCGGAGAAAGGAATGATGAAACGAGGCGGATAATAAAAACTTTGTTGGATATTGGAATTATAAGCGATTTTATGAGGAGTCTGCCTTTATAGGCTGAGGGCAATAAATAAAAGTTTTTACGCGGTACTACGCTATCTCTACCCAACATAAGTTAACTCTGTTTTTTTTTTTAATTCGATTGATGCATTTTGTGGTAAATCGATATAACATCGGTGCTTCTTTAGCATGTATTGCATCGAAAATAACATCGATGGTTTTGACAATAATTTTTACCACCTGGGCAGGTTCTTAAAAGCATAGAAAGCCTTTTTGAGGATATTTTTAAATATTAAACACAGTATATAGTTTAGAAGATAAATAGGGAAAAGTAATCATTAAATAAATAATTTTATTTAATTACACATATGTGTATGAAAGTATTTTAAGTTACACATGTATAACATAATTTTACATACAAAGTTTACTAACAATCTTCTGTCGTAGGTCATTAAGCTTTATATTGAATTGCATTTTGAAAACAATTTGAAAGAAATAAAATTTTAAGAACAATTTGAAACAATTAAACAAGCTTATGAACAAAGTTACAAATATTTTGAAATATTTTATTGCAGAATAATGTCCTTTAAAATGTATTGTCTTGATGTGTAATTAAATGTATGTCACACTACCGCTACCGAATACTGTACAATAAAAAACACAAAATTTTCTGCCTAGATTCTATGTATGCTGATGAAATGAAAATAAAAATAGCGTATATTACTAACACTTTTCTATGACTGTAAATAAATAAATTCTCTCAACTTATTTTCTCTCTCTTACTCACTAACACATAACCAAAAATTTTTTGACGAACCCTGGCCTAGAACAACATCCTCACGACACAACTAAGATGACGACGACAACAACAACAACAACAACACCAGCGAAAAGAAAAATGTAAAGAATAGAAAACATTTTACGGATGTATTCTTTACACTTTGTTTGTGATGATGATGATGATGATGATGACTTCTCACTCCTGTAACGACGCCGTCCGGTTGTAATTTGTATTGGTTTCCTAGATTCCACTCTCGTATTCCTAATGTACGTACGTAAAGCGTCACCTTCACCGCACAAATTATTATAATATTTATTCCATCTTTTTGCCTTGTTCTGATCTGCTTTGCAATGCTTTTCGCTTTGTCTCAAACCGTCAGCCTTATCGTATTGCAACCTCCAAGCTCATTTTATTCGGCTTGCTACCAGCTTTTTAGTAGGCTTTTTTACTTATTCAATTGTATTTTTATTTCCCCACAGATGTTGTTACATATTCTGTTGTGTATGTTGCTGTCGAACTAGGGGCCGAGAATGCAGACAACAGCACGTTTTTCTTTGGTTCGTTTCATACAAATTTCACGTGACGTATTTTGTTGTAAAACATTCTCCTATTGCAAATGCCTTTTCTTTCACTCTCTTTTACGTTCGTTTGGTACGTGTCTTATCAAATTTTTTTTCGTTATTAAGAGAACTAAAATTGGTTTCTTTTCTCTTTAAGTCATTGGCGTAGAAGGGCTATAATGCTGGTACAAAATATTGTTTGAATTTTTATTGATTCGCAGAAATATATATCAGCGTTATGGTAAAAGTTTTTCAAGATATTTAGGCATAATTGTGGCCCTTTATCAAATAAATTATGCCAGATGTTATGGACTCAGCAATGAAGCTAAGCAACTAAGCTTTCACCGCATACATACACATACATAATTGGTCATTACAACCCTTCAGTTAGGATTACGACCTGGCTTCTCACACTACTTATATTGTGTGTGTTAATTTTATGCGTGAGTGGTGGGACCTACAGTTTAAAGTCGACTCCGAACGACATATTTTTGAGAAACTTTTCATGGCAATTTTACTAACTTTCAGAGTTTTTGCCAGCTTTCACCGCAACCCAAATTTATTCGCACAGCACTTCAATACATTGAGGTCCTGTTCACACATGATGTTCCAAAAAAAAAAAAACGATTTCTACAATTTCTTTACTGATTGCGTTATGGTTATGGCCGTGAATTGTGTTCCGCCTTTCAGATAAACAGATTTTTTCCATTCACGACTAACTTCGTTTTTATAGTACAAGATTATTTTGATTTCTAGTAGTTATCATACTACGTAAAATACGTTATCGCGAAAGTGAATCGTTTTGTTTGTGTTGTACTGTAAGAAGTGACTTTTTTGTGCAAACCTTTTAGCACTTGCTCTATTATTTCATGACAAATCGTTACATTACAACCCGCTGCATTGACCCTTAATATGATTACTGCCTGTGCCACTTTGTAATCAAACCAATTCTATTTAACGGGGTAAAGCGAAGGTTAATCTGAATATAACTAAAAGATTTTCCGAACAATTAATCTTAAATTATCGGTGCACGATTCAATGATTGTAACATTAATCAGACTACAAAAATGGCTATAAAAACTGACGCTGTGTGGATCCGATATTAGAGCATACCGATTGGAGATACGCGCATTTCCACCTATAGTAAAGGGGCCATACGATCTTTTCTCATCATTATAGGAATACCCTATAAAGTCTCTTCTAAGCCTGTTGCCCTAACAAACTTCAGTATGCTGCTCGATGTCAACAAAGACAATTCCAGGCATTTTTTCCCGGAAATTAGTCTCTCACAGATTCAAAGGATGTATTCTTATGTTTCATTATCATCATTACGGAGTCTACAAGTTGAGTTTAATACGATCCACACTCTGAACAAATGTACTTTGAGTTTACAGTGTCCTGCCAAAAAATCGTTTGCTGACCTCATGTTATTTCTGGATAGTTTGATATATAACTCAAACCTCTTCCAATGTAAATCTTTATCTTCCCTTTCGTTGAGTCTCCCTTTCCAATAGGCGAACACACTCTACAAAAAAATTCTGCCACGCAAGCTTATCTGCCTGGTCATTGCCGTGAATTTCGAGATGACCTGGGACTTAGAGAGGGTAACCCTGGTCTTTCTAAATAGCTGATTTAGATTTTGCATATAGTCCCACATTATTTTCAATTTAACCTTATAGAATGACGCTCTGGCTGCCAGATAGTACTGCTATGTCCCTTCCTTTACATCTTCTATCCACGCTGAATTAGGCACACCCTTCAATGGCGTAGAGCTTCAATTAGCAAATAGCGGAGAATTAGGGAATATTTTGTTCTGGGGGCAAAAAATTTGCCTCCTATCTCCAGACGTATTTTAATCCATCTGTGTACCACACAGAGTATGTAGCTTCTTGATGTTATATTTTCTTTTACTAATCACTAAATCTCGTTTTGAAGCATTTGCCAAAATCATTGTCCTGTCCAGCAGATAGAAGGGGCTTCCAGCCATTCCTTTCATTAGGTCACGAAGCCCCTAATGATTTTAAACTTGAATCTCACAGAGCTAGTGCAGGAAAAGTTTTCATTGTCTAACACTATTTAAGTTATTTTGGCATTTGTTATCCTCATATTTCACTATTGGTTTGACATACAGTGCATAATTCTCATAACTTCCCTGCAAGGCTTATCATTATGTCATGTCTGGCCTTTCCATCCACTGTTAGGTGCGGTTAGCGGAAAGCTTGCCGTTCACAGGCAAGTTCACTCTATCGCCTATATGGCCTATTGTGTTACCCATTGTGATATAAGCCCCCTTGTTATGATCCGTTAGTGGTGGTTTTGAACCACCCCGAGCTTCGGATGAATCCGGCCAGTTCCCAAAATGGCATGTAGGCCACCATGCCCAAATCTTCAAACGTTCTGTCACCCAAAAACCAATGACGTCTGTCCTGAAGTGCAGGGCACTTGTATAAAAGGTATTGTACCAAATCCGTTACCTCCACGATCTTTGATTTGGGATCTTTCGATTGATTTGATTGTTGCTTGACTCTCCACACATATGGTTAATTTCGAAGGAGGTGGGTCCCCGGTTTCAACCATACGTACAGCTTGTTCAATGGGGAAATCTCCGCCTGAAATACGCTGGCGTGGTTAGGTTATCTAGGTTATCGTTCAGTGACAGTTTATCGGAATAGATCCCAGATCCTGTTCCACATTCCATTTTTGGTCATCGGTGAAGATCGTTATATCACTGTCTTCAATGACAGATTCAGCAACTAACTTTTCCCGTGTGAGAGTGTGCGTTTTGTATGTTCAGTGTATCCTGTGTTATTCCCGATATTTTACCTTCATTTTCTGTATCTCACCCTGGAGTCGAATATTCTTCTATTTTGGAAGTTTTCTGATTCTGACTGTTACTTGGTTACAGGTTTATCCTCAAGTACACCGTCATGCAGCAACGACTTACAATTTTAAGACCTTTTTAAATAATGTCGCAGAGAGTTTCCTTAAATCTTCCTTTAACCATCAAGATTATTACATCTGTTTATGTTTGACAGCCGTTGGCCGCTTGAGATAGTTTTCTCAGCAGTTCATCTACAACCAGGCTCCCCATTAGTATTAAAAGAACGCCACCCTGTATGCATTCTCTGAATGTGTTGACCCTTATTATCTCGTTCAGTGCCTTTTTTCCTTAGTTGTTTGTATTGGGCCTTTGGCTATAGATGCCATATAGGATCTATACGCCCTTTTTCCAACGCACTATGTATGACTTCGTGAGGAGTGTTATCGAAAACACCTTTTATAGTAAGGTGGTTTTTAATAAGTCCAGTAGGCAGCAGATCTGCATTCCCAATAAGTATGTAGAATATAGAAGTACCCTTTCTAATATCACAAACCTTATATACAAATATCTGAAGCATTTTTAACATGAAAGAATTGAGACTAATTGATGTTAAGCAATTTGGATGTGTGGTGTCCTCTTTTTCCCACTTTTGTTTGTTGGTGTACACCCAAGAACTAGGCTACTACGGCTTGCATTTATCAGGTATGGCAACAGTTTCTATATGCACTTTTGTAGAAGGGTAGGAAAAATTCCAACTGTTTTTCTGAATTTTATACGGAGAAAAAACGTGAAAACCTTTCTTATCTCTACTTCTATCCATAACTATATCCGTCACAACTTGTGCATTTATAATGCCATAATTAACTGACCTAACACCACATCTAAGTTTGTTCAAGAATATCGGAAGCGCAGGAAAAGTCTAGGAATACCCTACAACGATTCCGAGGAAGAAGAGGGGATCACATAACATCTCCTTTATCATTGCTAGACACTTGTGAACTTGAGACGAACTTCGACACCTAGGATTTATTGTCACAACATATTTTGCCAAAGGTGACTTGGACAGAATCCACATCTCGGTAAAACTATAGGGATGACTGAGACATAACATGGAAGTAAAGGAGTACTACATATGTACATAACATAATTGGTCATTACAACCCTTCAGTCACTATAACGTCATAGCTTCTCACACTACTTATGTTGTGTGTGCTAATTTTATACATGAGTGGTAGAACCTACAGTTTAGAGTCAATTCAGAACGACAAATTGTTGAAAAACTTTCATTGGCAATTTTATTTACTCTGAGAGTTTTTACCAGAAGTCTGCTAAGAGGCAGTCGTCGAAGAAATATTTTTCATATATCGTTTTGTTCGATATGTGTGAACTGGAGTTTAAGTCATGGGCTCACGTCTAAAAAGCCGGACTAAGGCGACAATTGACCTCTATATAATGTCTCTAAACAATAGAGGACGCCTTCTTATCCACACGACCTCTATGCCATTGAATATCTGTGGGTTTTGATAGCAAAGAAAATTAGGAACCATCAAGTAACTTCAAAATCTGTGTTAAAAGAAGTGATTAAGCAGGAATGGTACCAACCAAAAATGCACTAACAAATTAGTTCATAGTATATGAAAAAGATTGGCAGAAGATTTGAAACGAGAAGTTACTAAATGAAGTGAAATATCTCAATTATTATAAGTTTTAAATTTACTTTTAAAATTGCATTTTTTATGGAATTTTTTCAAATTACATATATACATACGTAATTGGTCATTACAACCCTTCAGTCAGGATTATGGACCTAGTTTCTTACACCACTTATGTTGTGTGTGTTAATTTTATACATAAGTGGCGGGACCTACAGTTTAAAGTCGACTCCGAATGACAGATTTTTTCAGAAACTTTTCATGGCAATTTTATTTACTCTCAGAGTTTTTGCCAGAAATCGATGGAAAAGAAGTCACCGAAGAAATATTTTCTCTTATCTCATTTTAATGTCTGACCTGAGGTTTGAACCGCGGCCTTACGGTTAATAAGCCAACACACTATCTACTAGACTACGGTGACTTCAGATTCGTAAACGTATTTCAAATTACGTTTTATGTTATTGCAAATTTTTAGTCAATTTTATTTTAGACGTTATTAACCTTGAGCTATAGAAACTATTTTATAATTTGTATCATCTATTAAATATTCCACTAAGCCATGTTTATGATCCCTTAACTTAATTCAATGAATTCTTATCTAAATTTATCAAAAACTGAGCCGCCGACTGATTTTAAATTTCCTGGATTTATTTAATTATGAATAAAAATTTGTTTATTAAACGGTTATTAAGTTTTATTAGACTTTAGACTCCAAAAGCTATAAACAAATATTGTAATTACTTTTTAAAAAAATTCAACTTTCAAAGCCGTAATACAATACAAGTATTACTCATTATATTTATTCCTCCATTAAGAATAAATTTAATTTAAATATTCAATGAATTTATCAATAAAAATTTATAAACCATAAATTAAATCAAACACTTTGTAAATCTTGTAATTTGATATTTTATTTGTTTGTAAGTGTTTGCATATATTTTAGGACAATGATTTCCCTCTTTCTTCTTCATCTTTTTCCTTAATTATTTACACCATCATTATCCAGGCAGTGTTTTTAGTAACTAATGAGGCATTTGGTTGTTATACTTGACATAGAATAGAATGAACAGAACAAAATAATGTTTCATGGATCATTAAACGATGTGACAGAATGCTAAATATACACACGTACACGCGAGGTAAAATATTTGGTAAACGTAAAGCCACATCCTATACTCACAATAAATGTAACAGAAATTAAAACGACAACCTTCGTAACTGTAGCGGTAATACTACAGTGTTAAGGTTGTTAAGAATTAACATCCTTGTAACAGAAGTTATAATTCATCAAACTACACTATATTGTTACGAAAATGGAAATGGTGTTTTGCTTTCACATTGTTTAAATTGTGAACAAAAACTACAAAAACAAAAATAATGAACTTGTTTACATGATAAACAAGTAAACAAAAATATGCCAACAAAACACCAGTATAAAAAATGATAAGTAAACAAAAATACAACAACAACACTGTAAAAACAAACGTAATCAAAATACCCAAACAACAATAATATAAACAACATGTTTGCATTTATAGAGATTTCGAATCACTTCGCCTTCGAGAGCATCCATCAGACTGTTTACCCCTCGATATAAAAGGCAAACAAAGTAGACAACAGAGTCTTGTGTGAAGACGCCGTGTTTGAATAAAGTAATCGTGGTTTGAAGATCTCCATTATAAAAATCTATCGAATAAATTAACTAGTAGTCGTTATTGCTTACGCAAAAGAGTGCAAAGAAGAATAACAACTAAAGCAATTGTTGTTGTTTACATCAAGTTGTGAACAGTGGCATACAGAATTGTACGAACGATAAAGAAATTAATTAAAACTGAACATAAATTTATTTTTATTTGCAATCTACGAGCTCATATTTCAAACGTTCTAAAAGGTACAAACGTAACAACATTATAAGCACCGGTAAAAAACAATTTTCAGTTTTCTGCAAAAAAAAAGTAGTTCCTAGGTTAACTTTGGCAAATCTAAGTTAAATTTTTTTCATCTGTCTAACAATCTAAGTTCATTTATAAGGCCTAGTGGAGAAAGCAATTCTGAACCGATTATAACAAAAGTTACAAAGTGAAATACGGTCAAGTATATGGTGGACCATCTATCAGTTTATTTTAAACCATCGGTTATTTCGAATCTGCCAATACTTGTACGTCAATCTATCCTGTCACAAAATTCAGCATATTATATGCACTGAATGTAAAGCATTGATTTGCTCTTGAGCAACGTTGGAATTTACCGGAAAATTATTTCCAACATAAAGACAATTGGTTGGAAATTGCAAAAAAAAATCATCTTTTCGGATGAAGCTCATTTTCATCTTGGTGGAATTCCACGTGGATCCCACACGTGGTCTTACAGAAGAAAGTGCACTCATTACGAGCGACTGTTTGGTGCGGCTTGTGGAGCGGAGGAATCATTGGCCCATATTTCTTTTCAAATGAGGTCGGCACAACCATTACGGTAAATGGGGACACCTATCGCACTATGATAACCGATTTTTTTGTACCAGTCTTCATGGTATTGATGTGAAAGATGTTTGGTTTGAACAGGAAGGTGGAACTTCCCACACATCTAATGTCACAATTGATTTATTGCGTCAAACGTTTGATGGCCGTTTAATTAGCCGAAATGGTAATGTAAATTGGCTGCGATTTTACACCGTTGGACTATATTCTGTGGGGCGCCTTTAAAGAAAAATATTATGCCGACAAACCAGAGGCAATTGAGCATTTCAAGGCCAACATTTCAATTCAATCGAAAAAGTGAACGAAAATTGGTTTGATGGTATGAGGTACTGTGTGGCCAGCTTCGGCAGCCATATAAATGAAATAATATTCCATTTCTAACCGGAACAATTGTACTTTACAACAAAAAATTAAATTTGATCAAATTACAAACCGTTTTTGTTTTATTGCATACACATACATACATAATTGGTCATTACAACCCTTCAGTCAGGATTACGACCTAGTTTCTCACACCACTTATATGTGTGTTAATTTTATACATGAGTGGTGGGACCTACAGTTTAAAGTCGACTCCGAACGACAGATGTTTGAGAAACATTTCATGGCAATTTTATTTACTTTCAGAGTTTTTGCCAGAACTCTGCTGAAAGTCGCCGCAGAAATACTTTTTGTATTTTATTTTGATGTCTGGCCTGGGGCTCGAACCCTGGCTTTACGTCTAATAAGCCAACACTCTACCTACTAGACTACTTGTTTTATTGTTTTTTTAATTTAAACTTTCCCACCCAATATTACTAGTTAAGGTTAAATTGAAAGACGCCTATTAAAATCATATTAGAAAGTAAAGTATAAATTTATCTGATTAAAATTTCAAACAATATATCAATAGTGCGTTTAAGTCAAATTTGCACTGAAGATTAAAATTTATTAAACACTTATTTGCGCTAATCCCAGGTGATTGCTCAAGAAAAACTCAGTAGCCCGTGAGAATCTGAATTGCGGAACAAGGAGTATAACAACAACAGGTGGCTGCTCTGTCGCATTAGAACTGAGTTTATAAAATTCTCACAGAAATATCGGGTACTCCAACAGGTACTTCTGAATTTTAAGAGTTCATAAAGGCCAGAGTTTTGAAGATACATCCGTTAAATTAGTTGTCATTTATTTAGTCTGATTTGCTAACTCACCATGGACGCATATAGCAAACATGTATAAATAATAAAATGATTTTATCAGAATGGATTTTATGTTCGAGCGTCAGCTTCGCTCCTAAAAATTAATCTCTAGCGATGACACACCCATTTCTAGATGAATCTTTCCCCACGCAAAATTCAAGAGCGTGCAATACATCCCGAAAAAGTAACTGTTTGAAGTTGATTTTAGGCCTCAATCGGTCTTTAAAACAAATAAAAAATTTTGATGATATTTCACACACATGCCGTTAGCAAAAGAGCTAATACTTAACATCTTGTACCTAACTCATATTCTTTAAAAAAAAAAATTAAAATATATAAAATATCTTCAGCTAAATTTGTTCCTGGTTGTGATTGGGTTCGGATTTTTATGTTTCGATTACTTATTTTTAAATTAGTTTAAAATTAAATATTCATTAAATAAGTTTGTTATATACAAAACCGATTAATTGATAACACCATGCCACTAAAAACAAGAATTTAACAACATCCGAGGAACTATGATTTCTACATACAACTCAATAACTATCAGTTCTATATACTCAACAATATTTTTTTATATTTCTTAAACTTTTCAAATTTTTGTATTTTTTGCTCAATAATGTCTACGTTATATTTTTTCTACATACAGTGTTATATGTAGACTTTTTTCTTTGACTGTATATACATGACTGTTATACTCTTTTAATAATAACTGGCACAATTGTCCGATTTGAACAAATGTCGGGATGTGTATCGGCACTAGGTGTGGGAAGTATGGAATTTATTGAGCAAATAATGAATAAGAGATAGTATTTGAAGATTCTAAAGAATAAATTCACAAAAATTTCAGAAGAATTAAGAATTCATAGTGAATATTACTGCCAACAAGTCAATGAACCCAATAATACTGCTTGTAATGTGAAGATGTGTTTTGCCGACCTAGGCTTAATTCTCATTCAGAAAGACCCGAAACGAAAAAACGGTTACGTTGCTGCTAAACCTTAAACAAAACTCAACTGAAAAACTTGCTGATAAGTTGCTGATAAATTTCTACATTCAGTGCCAAATACGTTAAATGGAGCTTTAACCTTAAGGGATATCTTACTAAGGCCATTATTACAACTTGCCGTTAAACTTGCGTTTAGTTAAAGGTATCTTTAGCTAAAGGGAACTGTAAAGTTACTTTTAACTTATTTTCGTTATTACAACTTATAGATAAAATTTTTCAAAAATATGGCAGTGCCGGAGCAATGTCGATAAAACTGTTCAATTATACAAGTTTTTTTTTAACGCAGTGGCAACCGCGGTCTTCGTTTTTTTGTTGTATATGCTCATTTTGTTTAAATTTGAAGTTGTCATAATGAAAATAATATATAATATGGCAAGTTCAAACATAAAGTGACCTTTAAATGTTAAAGGTAGGATGATCCTCCCTTTAGCTTAACGATCACTTCTATCTTATTGGGTACTCATAACAACGAAAAACAATTTATCTGCCCGTTAAAATCCTCCCTTTAGTTAACGGCAAGTTGTAATAATGGCCTAAAATATTGGAAATAACATTTCAATACATTGGGTCCTTGAATTTTAAATTTGATCCGAGTTTTTCTTGAGTGCTCCTACAGTTTTGCGTTGCAAAAATATGGAGTCACCAAAAACATTTCCTTATTTTTCTTATGGTTTGTGAAAAACATCGAAAATTTTTTTGTTTTATAAAAAATAGAAATTAATAAAATAAATATAAAAACATCAATTACACTATGCGACAAAATAAAAAAATTAAATACACCCAGCTAATGACATAGTGTAGGTTGTGAGTTTTGTTTTTTTTTTAAGTCGCCGTAGTCTAGTAGGTAATGTGTTGGCCCAACGCCAGACATCAAAACAAAATACAAAAAGTATTTATGCGGCGACTTACTCTCAGCAGATTTCTGGTAAAAACTCTGAGAGTAAATAAAATTGCCATGAAAAGTTTCTCAAAAATCTGTCGTTCGAAGTCGACTTTAAACTGTAGGTCCCACCACTCATGCATAAAATTAACACACACAATATAAGTGGTGTGAGGAACTAGGTCGTAATCCTGACTGAAGGGTTGTAATGATAAGTAAGTATGTATGTATGTAGAACTCAAAAATATTTGTTTTATATTTCTCGAACCTCTAAACTTGTTTTATTTGACAAAAACTGTTTTTTGGACTTTACGCACAAATTTATTGATTACACAAACATTTCTGAACCGATGATCAAAACTTAAACTTTCCTAGGAAGTAGAGGGATTGGGGTTTATGAGGTTTGATGGGGTAAACTTGGCAAATGCTAATTTTTTTCATATTTTTTCAAGTTTGTCCATTCATAGTAGCAAACTTTAATGAAAAAATATAAAATGTAAGTGGTATGATACCTAGAGTGCATCCTCTTGTAAAGAGATTGACACTTCTTTTGATCAAATCCGACGAAAGTTACCGTAGTTATTATTTATATAATATACCTGTCATGTTATTTGCTTTATATGTATATGTCATCTTGTCAAATGAACTTTCAGTTCAAAAATTTTCAAAAGTTTTGATGGATCTTGATTGTTTATCGCAAAATGTATCAATTTCACGTAAACTCGCCTACCAGAAGTCGGCTAATATTTGTGTTCTTTGCAAATATTATTATTTCTCTTTGCGCAAACATTGGATAACTTCTGGTGGTCACTCAAACGTGAAATTCTCACATTTTGCGATTAACAATCAAGATCCATCAAAAATTCTGAAATTTTTTGAACTAAAAGTTCATTTGAAAAATATATATATGGAAAATATAACTCGACTGTTAGACTCTTTGTATAATAAATTCGGTAATTTTTGTCCGATTTGATCAAACGAAATGGCAATCTGTTCACAAGATAATGCACTTTCAGAATGTTATTACTTATTTCATAGTTTTTACTTAACGTTTGCTACTATTATTGGACAAACTTGAAAAAATGTGAAAAAAATTCGCATTTTTCAAGGTTACCTCATCAAACCTCATAGCATATTAAGTCAAATAATATATACATGTGCATCGTTTTAAAGGTCAATGCCTCTCCTTTCTAATAAGGTTTAAATTTCTTCTTTCAATCTTATTTATGTCTGACCTGGGATACGAACCCGGGCTTTACGTCTAATAAGACAGCACACTACCTACTAGACTACGGCTGTTATACTATTTAATTCATAATTAGTGTCAATCTCTTCACAAGAGTATGCACTTTAAGAATGTTGCCATTTATTGTATCTTTTTTACTTAAAGTTTGCTACTATTAATGGACAAACTTTAAAAAATGTGAAAAAAATTCGCATTTGACAAGTTTACTTCATCAAACCTCATACAATATTAAGTCGTATAACATATACAAGTATGTATGTCGTCTTAAAGGTCCATTCTTCCCTTTCTAAGAAAGTTTAAATTTTGGACATCGGTTTAGAAATGTTTGTGTAATCAAAAAATTTGTGCGTAAAGCCCAAGAAAACAGTTTTTGTCAAATAAAACAGATCTGAAGGGTTCAAGAAATATAAAAAAAAATATTTTTGGGTTCTGCTCAATAAAACTCACAAGTTGCACTATGTCATTAGCTGGGTGTATTTGATTTTTTTATTTTGTCGCATAATGTTATTTGTACATTTACGTTTTGCTTAAAATTCATGGAATTGCTTAAATATATTGGGGGACTTGTCTCTCCCCTTTCCATAAAACTATGAATTTTCAAAATAAGCTGAATAATCCACAGTTTTGTGTGAAAAGTTCATAAAACTTTTTTTCAAATAACACAGTTTAAAGGGTTTGAGAAATATAAAAAAATTAATATTCTTTCTATCGCACCGTGTAACCAGCAACCCTAAAATACTATCAGTAACTGTCTTGATGTAGGGTATACATAAATATTATTTACTTAAGTTTAGTTTTTCTATTTTTAAAAATTATTTTTAAAAAATTGTTAAGCTCTCTGGCAACAACTAAAATATACGCATAATTCACAATTTATTTGTGCGTAAATAGAAGCAAAACGTATAAACCATAAAAAAAAAGATTTTTAATATTGATTTATAAATCGAAATGATTAGAAAGGCATTTGTTTATTATAAAATAAAAATTAAATACGTTTTATGATGTTTATAATTATTTTTCCCGTTTGTTTCATTTGATTTATTTTTCTAGCTGTAACTGGTTGATAGCTTTTTGAACTCTTGTTTAATTAAAATGCTTGATATTTGACATCTCATCATTGCAGATTTAATTAAATCTCAGATTAATTTAAGCGTCTATTTTGCTTCGATTTTGTCTTTATTTCCATTTCAATGAATTTCTTATTATTGGCCATCTTAATAGATGCCAATTGATGGTGCAGAACTTAATCAATAACGTTCAAATAGGTTTATAAAAGAAAATTATTTTTCTTTTTCGAGGACAATGAAGCAAAATATAATAATGAAGAGAAGCTAATAGTTATACGTAGTATAATAAGTTTAATATATAAATTTTATTAGTATTCTATTAAGTTGAATTTCATGAATTGTATATACAGTGTACAGCAAAATTATAGGTACCCCAATAAATTTAAGCAATTTTATGAATCTTAATAATAATTATAAATAATTAATGTTATTTATATTTTTTTATTACTTTATTTCCGTTTTATTAAAAAACAAAAAATTGTTTAATGTTTTTCACAAACCAAAAGAAAAGATGAACTCACAGTAAATTTAAAATGAAAGGCCCAATATATTAACCCTTTGCAATTGGCTGTGCCCTCTGAGGAGACAACGTAAGTGTAGCACATCATTCGGTTGTCCCCTCTGAGGGGACATGATAGTTTGTTAGTGATTACGTACAATGAAATAATTCCAACGCAATTTTGTTTAAACACGTGTTCTCCAGTAGTTTTCTGTTACGATAATAAAGAAATCCGATAACCGAGAGAAGAAATGTACAAGATCTCAGTTCGTACTGAAGCGTTGAATAGAAAAGATCTTTGCAGTAATAAGACAGCGTTGTGTTTTCGTAATTTACCGCTAGTTATTCCCTAAATAATTTTTTACCTGTAATGTAAAAAACCGAAACATTTTACGTAAACCAAAATTTTCATCAAAAAAGTTAGTGGCATGCAGAAAAAATATTACACTTCTTGCGTGAAAGTATAAAAGAACTGTCATAAAGCTAAGTAATTATAACAACTTTTTTGTATTTTTTTGTCTTCAATGTCCACAAATTCATATAAAACAAATTTCATTACAATTCCTTACTTGGTTCTGAAATTATGAAACGTGATATTAACGTTTCCCGAATGTACGTTTTCGTTAAAAAGTGGCGTCGAGTTGCTGGTAGGTAACGTCCGAAACAGTGCCGAGTGCAAAGGGTTAAAATGATGTCTCCAATATTTAATAAGATATCCCTTAAGTCCGAGCGCTACATTTAACCCATTTGGCATTAAATGTACCAGTTTTGTTTATATGCTTTTCCATCCTTTATGAAATTTGGTGATAAAGAATCATGTAGTGTTTTTGTCAAATGTGGTATGTTTGCATATTTCTTCGCCAGTACTTATTCTAATGCTGTTTATAATGATACAAATATGTACCCTTACTCGCTGACATCAGCGCAACATTTAGTGACTGTGATATTTTGATGAACCTGAAAAGTTTAAAGATGTCTTTTCGTCCTGGTCCCGATGGGGTTCCAAGTTGTATTTTAAATCGATGTGCAGAGTCATTCATCACACCATTAGTCATATTGTTTAACATCTCGATTAATTATGGATATTTTTCTGTGTTTTGGAAGAACTCTTATATAATACCATTTTTTAAATCTGGCAATAAATCTGATGTTACAAATTATAGGGGCATTGCAAAACTGAGTGCTATTCCAAAAATGTTCGAGAAACTGATTGCCGATTTTTTGGTTCATCATACTTCATCGTTATTATCACCTTATCAACATGGTTTCCGAAAGGGCTGTTCAACAGCAACTAACTTGCTTCAGTTAACATCCATGATAAATGCGGCCTTTTCTCAACGGAAGCAAACTGATGTAATTTTTACGGATTTTAGTAATGCGTTCGATAAAGTGAATCACAAACACCTGTTAACTAAATTGGATTTAATGGATGTAAATAATAGGAGTTTAAGATGACTAGAGTCGTATTTGACTGGTAGAAAGCAGACTGTATGTGTGAACAATATCTTATCTAAGTATATTTATGTGCTATCTGGTGTTCCTCAAGGCAGCCATCTTGGTCCACTTCTTTTTTCGCTGTTTATAAATGATCTTCCCAACATGATTAATTTTGCCAATATCTTGATGTATGCTGATGATGTAAAAGTTTTTCTCTACTTTAATAATTTCATCGAGCATATTTATCTTCAAAGTGATCTCAATAATTTATTTTTGTGGTGCGAGTACAACATGATGGAGCTGAATATTAAAAAATGCAAATGTATGCGGTTCTCAAGAAATAATTTTATTGCGGTTAATTACTTGCTTGGAGGTCATAAACTGGAAATAGTGGACTCTTTTATTGACCTTGGGATCCTATTAGACACAAAATTAAACTTTAATGATCATATAACTTTGACTGGAAATAAGGCAAGAAGCACTCTTGGCTTCATAAAACGTAGGGCAAAGGAATTTACTGATCCATTTATTACTAAACAGTTATACGTATCGCTTGTCAGACCAATTTTGGAGTATGGATCCATCGTATGGGATCCTCACTATAATGTTTACAGCGAACACATCGAATCTGTTCAGAAACAATTTCTACTCTTCCGCTTGCGTTGCCTTTGATGGAATTACTTGGATATGCCTTCATATACTTGCAGACTGGCTTTAATAAAACTGCCTACCCTTAAGAGTCGTCGAACCATGTTAAATATATCCTTCATGGTTAACTTGATCAATGGTAATACTTGCTGTGAATTTCTGTTAAGATCTGTTAAATTCAATGTTCCTCGTCGTAACTTCCGCTGTTATAATCTTATATATCTTCAATTCTGCAGAACTAATTATGCTGTTGCAGATCCGTTAACTAGAATTTGCCGTCAATTTAATTATTTGTCAGACTTTGTTGATTTTTCTTTAAATTCTTGCGTTATAAAACGGAACATTATTGTTTTTCTCAATTCGTAACTCTCTGAAGTCATATCTTCACATTAGCAACAGTACTTGTTGGAAGTAATAACCATTACAAATTCTTAATTCTTCCGAATTTTGAATGAATTTGTACTTTAGAATGTTTAAATACTATCTCTTATTTATTATTTCCTCAATAAATTGCAAACTAACCCCAAAAAAGAAATATTATGGCGTTAAATCTCATGATATAATTTGTTCTGGAAATCATTGCAGCAATATATCAATTATAAAACTCGCGTTGTATCTGAAACCTTGCTGCATCTTGCTAAAACCACATATTGTCCAGATTCATTATATCCAGTAAAGGCCACAAGAACTTTGTTATCACATTTCTGTACGAATGCGGATCACAATCCCTGAAACTTTATACTCATTTTCAAAAAATCATCGTTGTGGGTGAATTTATTTCTCAGAGAACTGCAGCCAAAATATGACAATTTTGTCCAGATGGAAATGCGCCTCATCGAAGAGCATGACTTTTTTGCGAAACATTAGTTTTAACTTCACTTTTCTCCCTTAGCAATTAAAAGAATTGACGCTGTTTTTCACGGTGTGCTAGATTGAGCTCATAAGTGAGCTGAATTTTTTATGCATGATTTAATGCGTAGTGCTTCGTGAAATTTTTAGTAGTTTTCGAATTAAAGTTTTCGAGTTTTTGGTGACACTCCCGCGTGCAGCAGAATTCTTTTCAAGAGACGGACAGTAGTTTTACTCTGCATAACAGACTCTGTTTATTAAAATTTGTTGTAAACACTTCAAATGGTTGACAGATTTATTACACTTCCTCGAAAGGAAATTTTTCGAAGTTTGCGATCGGTCTCAGCAGTAGCTACCAAATTTTTGTAATAAGCTTTCACAATTAACCCTTTCATGCCCGAATTTTTTGGGCCAGAGCTAAAAGTTTTTTAAGGACATGTGTTTGTTAGTCATGGCCTAAATATGAAGTGATATTAAATTCAGAGTCCTACGTATTCTGGTTTCACACGTTTTTAACCAAGCTTGTTTGCAAAAAAAATCTTTTAAAAAAATTAAAAATTACGGAATTTATGAACAAAAATGTACAATGTTGCCTATAGGCAACATCGGGCATGAAAGGGTTAAAATGATATTCGCCAGTTTTGGAAATAATCATCACCCCTTCGCGTTTCGATTACGTTTCAACACTCAGTTACGCACTGATCGATAATTGGTATTCCACTTACAATGGAATCGAAACAAAAAGAGAAAGAGAAAAGTATGTTCAACAGTGTTGAAAAATTCAGTACTTTTGTACTTTTTTCAGTACTTTTCCATTTCAAAAATACCGCAGTACCCCCGCTAAACTTTTAGTACTTTTTATTATTGCATATTTTATGTCTTGCACTTTTCAACTGTAAATGCATTAGCAACACGTTCAACGCAATGCTAAAGTAGAATTAGAGTTCAGCCCCGGTTTGCCAAACGTCCGCGAAACGTACGTTCTTTTTTAAAATACGAAAGGCAATGAAAACGCTTGCCGAACAGTAATGTAACTTCGAGAAGCATTATGTGTGTGAAGATAAATTCGAATTTTGAAAACCCAAGACGCAATCCATAAATTTTAGCAGCGCCACATTTAGCGTTAACAGTGCAAAATTTGCTGTTAACAGAGCAAAAATTGTTCTTAACAGAGCGCTGTTAACTGTTTAACAGTATCCATCTGAACAAGGTCAGTTGTTAAAGAAGCTAATTTTAGGGTATATACTAGGTCTTTGAGTACCATATCATACTCAAAGGAGTGTTCCAAGGCCTCCTGATACAATAAGCAATATATTCATATATAAAGTGGCATGGTATTGTTGAAATTGGCTTTGCAAAAATACATTTTTTGATTGAAAATTCTCTAGAAGATCAGTGACCATTTGGGAACATATAAGATATAGCACACCATACAGACTATATGCAAATGATAGTCCAGATGGTCCTCTTTCCAACCGTGGTAGTGGCATAGCTGAAATAATTTTATGAGTCGAAATTTTGAATTTTAAAAAAATCGATTTTTGGCCAAAAATTATTTCAGCTATCCCACTACCACGGTTGGAAAGAGGACCAGCTGGACTATCATTTGCATATAGTCTGTATGGTGTACTATTTCTTATATGTTCCCAAATGGCCACTGATCTTCTAGAGAATTTTCATATATTTTCGGCCAAAAATCGATTTTTTTAAAATTCAAAATTTCGACTCATAAAATTATTTCAGCTATCCCACTACCACGGTTGGAAAGAGGGCCATCTGGACTATCATTTGCATATAGTCTGTATGGTGTGCTATATCTTATATATTCCCAAATGGTCACTGATCTTCTAGATAATTTTCAATCAAAAAATGTATTTTTGCAAAGCCAATTTCAACAATACCATGCCACTTTATATATGACTATATTGCTTATTGTATTAGGAGGCCTTGGAACACTCCTTTGAGTATGATATGGTACTCAAAGACCTAGTATATACCCTAAAATTAGCTTCTTTAACAACTGACCTTGTTCAGATGGATACTGTTAAACAGTTAACAGCGCTCTGTTAACAGCAAATTTTGCACTGTTAACGCTAAATGTGGCGCTGCTAAAATTTATGGATTGCGTCTTGGGTTTTCAAATTCGAATTTATCTTCACACACATAGAAGCATTTACATTGCTCTTTATATGCTAAAAACGAACGTATGTTACATTACGTTCCATCGACGTGTCTAAACGAGGCTTTTACATTTTATTACATTCCGAATTAGCTATCCCCCTGTATGTGTATTAAATATAAATAAATAAATAGTGTGCTGGCTTACTAGACGTGAGCATACATTTCAAACCCAATGGCAGACATCTACATCAAAGCGAAATATGAAAAAATATTTCTCCGGCGACTTCCTTCCGGCAAAAATTCTGAGAGGAAATAAAATTGCCACGATAAAGTTTCTCAAAAATCTGTCGATCGGAGTCGACTTTATACAGTAGGTCCCGCCACTCATGTATAAAATTAACACACACAACATAAAGTACGTCCGCTTTTAGCATATGAAGAGCAAATTAAATACTTACAAAAATTACATTATTGTTCGGCATTTATTATTTATTACTCATTTATTTCGTATTCTGAAAACGAACGTTCGTTGCGTGGCCGTTAGTCTAACCAGGGCTAAAGACTAATTGTACCTTTAGCATTACGTTAAACATGTTGTTAACCCATTAATAGTTGAAAAGCGCAAACCATAAAATATGTAATAATTGAAAAGTACTAAAAGTGTAGCGGCGGTACCGTGGTACTTTTGAAACGAAAAAATACTGAGAATCGTACTAAAGTACTGAATTTTTCAACACTGATGTTCAACAATAGAAAGAAATTCATTGGAATCGAAAAGCAGAATACCAAAATTGCCAAATGGAGAAAAATTCGATCAATATCAAAGCGCAGAAAAGGGGTACAAAAATCGAATTTATTTAAACCACCATTTAATTTGGCCCAGAGCAATGACTTCATTTGATATTAAATTTAAGAAAATCCATTAACAATTTTCAGCATTTAAGGAGGAAAAAAGAAAGAATATTTTTTTACCATGGCCCTCATATACATACTTATTTGCATGATATTTAAACTAAATATGTAATTACCAACAACAGCAAATACAATTACCCTGAACTTATGAATTTTATTTCCTTTTGTTGCGTTTTATTTCGTTTTTCTTGTTTAATACATTATTTCTTACCTGTTTTTTATTTTTTTTTTTGTAATTTCTCGTTTCATTTCATATGATAGCGTGTCTAGAGGAGGACTGTGTTGATTTTCAAGGTAATTCGGTAAATCACGGAATGCTTTATGTACCAGGGCCAGGCGTATGCAGTCTATGTGTGTGTTACCATTCGGAGCCATTGTGGTGTAAAGCCATTTACTGTGATCCCCCCTATGTAAGTACTTACTTACTCCTTGGAGTGTGTAGTATTATTATTATTATTATTGAAGGACTACTAATGACAGTGGCTATGTATTTATTTTAGTCATGTTAAGTTTTGACTTTGACATTGACACTTTAAAGTTTTATTTTAATACAGTTTTATTGCCTTCTAATTTTTATTTATTTTTATTTTTTCATGTTTAAAATACAATGCTGATGTAAAAAATATATAAAAAAAAGTTCTGTAAAAACTTTCGTGTTGGAGAGAGATGTTGTGAATTTGAATGTTTAGATCCGCCGGGTGAGGACAATAAATATCAGGTGAGTAGAGATGAGTCATACGCAAAAGTTACTATTAATGTTGTTACTTTTAATTAACATGACAGGAACGTATGCGTAAACGAGCTGAAATTTTAGCTGGCAATAGTACGGCCTCTCCGACTTTAAGTCCCTTGGCCGTTTCCACCATAATGCTGACATTCTTGGGCAATTCATATCTCAACTTATAACTTGAGCCAAATTATAAAGAATTCTAATTAGATAAAACGACTTTTAATAATAAATTAGGACCAGTTTTTTAGTATCATATGGGATACAATGAGATACATACATACATACATACATAACATTTAGCCAAGAAATTCAAAATTTCACGACAACAAATGCACTGAAGAACTGGACCTTTAATGTAAAAAAAAAACAAAACAAAACAAAAGAAAAATAAACACAAAAACAGAATATTCATTCTAATTTTAAAACAAGGAAAAAATATTAAAAATTATTAAATTCCAAACAAAAAAACAACGTAAAAACATTTAAAAAACAATTACAAAAAATAGTTAAATTTTAAATTAGCACACTTTTTTATAAATAAAACTCAAAATAAAACAAAATAAACAAATAAAAAAAACATTAAAAATAAAATCTTAAAAAAATTTCTAAATTTTCAATTATAACTACTAAAGCCCCCTCAAAAAAAAATTAAATAAAAACACAAAAGAAAATGCAATTTATTAAATAAATTCCAAACTATAAAATAAAAATCCTTTATGCGTATACATAAACGAAGATTAAATTTAAGAAAATTGTTTAAAACAAATTTCAAATTATTATTAAAAGAGATGAACAAAAACCAAAAAAATAAAACGAAAGCAAATTTATTAATAACAAAATAAATCAAATGTAACCAATTTATGATAATGATAATAATTTTAATTAATAGACTAAATACGAATAATACGTGAATAACAAAATGACAGTTTTTAACATTTTATGAACTAAAATCGAACAAATAATTATTATTGTCTACCGCCCCATGTAAAAAATTCTATTTAGAGAAAATGCCTAAGAACCGAAATGAAATCTATACTACTACAACCACACATAAAATATCAAGGTTGATGAAAATTTAAATGGGATACTCACAGATTGTAATTCATTTCTTTTATAATATATAGTGGATCACAGTGAAATTGTTGCACTTGCAAGTAAGACTTTATAACTAAAAAAAAACTCAGAAATCGTTATTAAATTCTAATGATTAGGATTTATTCGATTGGATAATTTTATTTAAACCTTAAATAAGCAAAACTAGTGTAGTCTGTTGGTTTAACAGACGTGAGGCCACGATTCAAACCCCAGGTCATCTCCAACAAATCGAAACATGTAGGTCCCTCCACTCATTTATAAAAATTAACGCACACAACATAAGTGGTGTGAGAAACTATGTCGTAATCCTGACTAAAGGGTTGTATGTAAAGTAAGTCGCCGTTGTCTAGTAGGTAGTGTGTTGCTTTAACAGACGTGAGGCCACGATTCGAACCCCAGGTCGTCTCCAACAAAGCGAAACATGAAAGAATATGTCTCCGACAACTTCCTCTCAACAGATTTCTGGCAATAACTCTGACCGGTAAATAAATTTGTCATGAAAAGTTCTTCAAATCTATCGTTCGGAATCGATTTTAAACTGTAGGTCCCGCCTCTCATGTATACAATTAACACACACAAGATAAGTGTGTGAGAAGCTAGGTCGTAATCTGGACTGAAGGGTTGTAATGACCAATTAAGCAAGTTATTAAGCATGTAAAGCCAGTTTAACAATAAAAAATTAACGATATTTTGTAGAAAGATGGTATGAAATTCAGATCACAATAATAATGGTCCACTGCAAGCTATTATGAAAAATAAGGGAAATCTATCTCTTAATCTTCTTTGGTTTTCAATTATTTATTCAAATACACTTGCTTTCTTACATAAATCAGTTATTTAATTTAACGTATTCACTGCCAAGGCCGTTTTCATGAAGCTAACGTCAGGTGCCAACATAAATTTACGCCTTTTTAGGTAATATGAGAGAGACATCTCGTAGTTTGGCCTACTTTTATAAAATTTCATTTGGATAAGCCAACTACGAGATAACTCGTACCTTATTACATAATAATAAAAATAGAAAATGATGAAGGAAAATTGCAAAAGTCCTTAATAAATCATGAATAAAAATAGTAAAAAATCACCCAAAGTCTAAAAAATTAACTCTAAGGATGAAATAAGCCAAAGAAATCTGCCCGAAAAAGCTTTTTACCGAACATGAAGAAAGGATACAGCAACCCATACAAGGAAAAAGATGTTATAGCGTTGTCTAAGGCATTTACAATCAAGTATATTTAAAAAACAAAACCAATGTGGAAAAAAAAGCTGGAATAAGTCTACTTACACCGGTATACATATGTATGTAGACTGTTTTCTTTGACTGTATATTCTTTTTGGACGGTGGCCTTGTTCACAGGCGAAAGCAAATATAATATTTCTGGTTAAGAATATTTGAAGAAAACCCCATCAAGATATATTTATACATCCGAGGCACTTGTATCATACTATGAAACATAGTGAAAGGCTCGTAATGGTATAGAGTTTTTGTAAGGCTTCAGCTATCGGTAGATTGCATTTTGTTAAAGGATGAAAATGGAGAATGTGGAGAAAATGCTGTATTTTCGATTTGTACCATGGCAATGATTCTGAGTATACAACTGGAGTCCTTAAGAAATTTTTGTTCTCGAGTTATTAAAACTCAATCCTAATCACAAGATTTGATAATCATCGAAAATTTCTGGCATAAACTGGAAATTTACATAAGAAAACAAACTATTTCAAAACAAACAGAATTGTAAAAGAACCTTTTGGACGAGCGGAAGATATTAAGCCCCCATTTGGGGGAAAAAAGCTTGCTGAACCTTTGAAAAAGCATTATAAAATATCATTCATTAAGAAGGTTTTTCTCTAGGATTTATTTAATGTATAAAAGTTTATTTTAAGCATTTTTATTGTGACCTGAGTTTATTATTTTTCTTCATATGACAACAAATTGTTTTTCCTCTAATTGCTTAATTGAATTTACTTTTTTTTTTGTATACTTATCGTTTAAATAAAGCCAACTGGCTGAGCCATAAACTTTTAAATTAAATACCGCTTCCCGGATTTTTTGTGCATTGAAGTACATTTGTACATTGAAGTCCTTAATGATACCAAATTCACTGTGCTCCACTGTATATACACTATCGTGTATATTTTTCAAAATTTTTTTAATTTTTGCTGCTTTTATTATAATAATTATTACAATATAAAATATATTTTTTTTAATTAAACAATCCAAATTGAATCAGTCCTTCTAATTGGTAATTCACCGTAAATTTGGAGTTTTTAAAGTTTTTTTTGAATATAATAAAAAAATTCAAGTGAAAAAAAGAAGAAAAAACCAATCAAAGCAAATTGATATACAGTGGACAGTAAAAGTCTTACTACGACAATATATTTTAGCAATTTCATGAATTTTTATTTATTTTATTAATTAATTTCTGTTTTATTATAAAACAAAAAATTTTTAATGTTTTTCATAAGACAAGAAAAAAATAAGGAAAAGTTTCAGATGACTCCATAGGTGCCCCCAAGGAGAACCCTGAGTATATTTAAAATTCAAAGGCCTACAATATGAAAATGTTATCCCATGTATTTAGTAGAATATCCCTTAAGGGCAAGCACTCCAATTAAACCATTTGGAATTGTATGTACAAGTTTTGTTTAGTGATTTCTGGTGGCACCATGAGCAAGTTTTTCGGTTGACTTTTGTTTGAGGTTTAGCGATTACGTAACCGAAAAAGTGTGTTTTGAGTTATGAGCTCTCAAAGTTTTCACACGACATATGACTATATGCGTATTCTAAGTAGATTTTTCCCTATAACTTCGGAACGGATCGGCTGATCTTAACCAAATTTTTACAGTATTTAAGTTAGAGAACGTAGAATTTAAAAATGCAAGAATGGAGGCGTCGAAATGATCACCTAAATACTCTCTTGTAGTCTTATCGGGACTTTGTGCAAGAGTATGAAGCCTGTGGGGACTTGTTTTGTCAATATATATTGCCGTACTAAGACTTTTGCTGTTCACTGTATGTACACTGTTTCAAACAATTGTTCGTACAGCAAGTGAATGAGATTATTTTCAAACAAAGACACTATTTTTTGAATACCACTTACACATTTAAATAAATTAAAATTGATGCAAAAAAAATATGTTCAAAATAACTCTTTTAAAAAGTTTCATATAATTTGTACATAAAAAACTCAGAAAACAATTCGAAATACAAAGTCAAAAAATTATTTATTCGAAATTTGTTTTTAAAAACTGCTTTGATGTTCCCTTTCTCGGCAAAAACTAAACGATTCTAAACGATTTATCATAGAAAAGGTCAGATTTTAAGTGATTTCTGTACCAATATTTGAGGACAAGCACCTGTAGAAATGCTTGGTATCTATGGGCATTTGCTAATTAGTTATTGCGTGTTGTAAAATTTCTGCTTTCTGAAACACTTTATTAATGCTTTATTGTGTTGTAGTCTATGATCTGGACTGCTTAGATATTACGTCTTTAGGATTATATACAAATCACTCTTCCACACTCTTGGATGAGTGAATCGAATCATTATCGTGAAGGGGTCGAAACTGGTATTGCTCCAAATTTATAGCGCTCAGTGTAAATAATGAAATTTGTCCATTGCCTATTTCCAGAAACATAAGAATTGCTTTACACCTCACACAATCTCTAAATCATCTTCATATTCCACGGTTGCTTTTCAGTTTTTTATCTGCAATGCAGTGTTTTCGTGCGGGCACACAAATCGTCTACCGTCTGAATCAGAAGTCATTTGACTTATTAATATATTTTTTATGACGTAATCTAACATAGTTTTATGTCCTAGTCTGATATAAAAGGCTTCTTAAGTGGAATAAATGTTTTCATAAATTCTGATAGTTTTTTCTCTAGGCGCAAAGAGAAAAATATACTTCCAAATACTTCCAAAGAAGCATAATTCATGAAGTCGCCGTAGTCTAGTAGGTAGTGTGTTGGATTATTAGACGCAAAAGCCTGGGTTCGAGCCCCAGGCCAGGCATCAAAGACAAAATACAAAATGTATGTTTTCGGCGACTTCCTCCCAGTAGATTTCTGGCAAAAACTCTGAGAGTAAATAAAAATTGCCATGAAAAGTTTCTCAATAAATAAAAAGCTGTCGTTCGGAGTCGACTTTAAACTGTAGGTCCCACCACTCATGTACAAAATTAACACACACAACATAAGTGGTGCGAGAAACTAGGACGTTGTACAATGGGTCAATTCGACCTCCGGGTACTGTACTTGTCTTAATTGACAAGTACACGTCCTCTAACCTAACCTAACCTAGCATAATTCATTTTTGTTTGAGCTCTTTTGTTTCATTTCTGGCACATATTCAACTGGCGATCTTGGTCTAATATTTTCAAAATCTTTTCTTCAACTTTAAACTGTAGATCCCGGCACTTATGGATAAAATTAATACACACAAAATAAGTGGTGAGAAGCTAGGTCGTAGTCCTAACTGAAGGGTTGTAAAGGCCAATTAGAATCATTCTCTGGGAAAAGGGTATAATTATACCTTTCTAGGCCATACGGACAGTTGTTTGAAATTATTTCTTGAATTTTTGGTTTTATTTGACAGTATTTGCAGTTTTTCATCTCTTGAGAAAATATTAGTTAAATCAAATCAAGCTGGTATTTTTTGAAATACAATGTAATTTGCTTTTTTCAATGGCATGGTGTACAGAATACTATTTGAATCCAGTATATCTTCTTAAGACAATCTGTGTATATCCCTGTGTATATTGAATTAATTTTTGGTTATTAAATTTTATTTTTTAATGCATTTCTATATATTTTATGTGTTTAGTTCCGAGTTTAATTTATTTAATAAAATTAAAACTTTACCAACATATTACTAAAGTACCTTTAAGGGATGAAATTCAAGTGATTTATTAAACAATAGTAGTGTCTTTTGGGAACAACGTTTTTTCCACCCAGAAACACTAGATACCAAATTATTAAAAAAAATAATAATAATAATAATAATAAAAAGCATAGTAAAATTAATTTATTATTTGTGTAATAAAGAAAATAAAATTCTATAACAAAAAAATTAAGAATTATAAGTACAACAATTGAAATAAATTCAGTACCAACTTAATAACAAAAAAAACCCTTTAAAAATATGTATGCACCCCCTGGTAACTGTGACAAACAGAATCATGTTTTTATTAAACTGTTCTTTTACGAATATTTTAATTATTACAACTACTATGTATTGTAAAAACAAAATATTAAAAAATAATTTGTTAAATAGAAAATCGTTTCAAAACTTAGATAATTAAATTTAATAGAATATAATTCAATAGATTTACTTTTTTTACAAAATCATTATTAATATTATAGAATATTAAACAACAATTGAAATAAAAAAATTTAAATTAAAAATAAAATAAAAACTCATCCTCAAGTGATACTTTAACAAATAAATTTCTATATAAAATAAGTAAAATTTATATATTGTATAAATAAATAAATTTAAAAAACAATATAAATATAAATAAACAAAATTTATTTACAATCATACATACTAATGCATTACTGCAATAATGCATTTTACATTCATACAATACGTAGTTTGCATTCTTTTAAACATTATTTTAAGCAAACAACCTCAAAAATAAACACATTAAACTAAGATGCAAATTAAAATTACACTTTAATAATGAATGCTACACCATAGAAAATTGAGTCTCTCGTTAAGAAAAAAGAAAGAAAATTCATTAAAATTACAACAAAGAAATTATTTTTTAATTTAATAAAAATAAGTTTTTTTTATAGAATACAATTAATTAAAACACCACATCGAATTTTTTTAGATCAAATCAAATAGATCTGAAAAGTTTGTTTTACACACAAAATAAAAATCTTACTAATGAAAACTGTTCATGCAATATCATCAATTTACCATTCCGCAAACTGTTCATTTTCACCGCATACTTCGAATAAAATATTTGGGCAATTCACACAAGCTCTTGTATCGTGGTATTGAGTGTATTGTTGGACGAAAATACAATATTGTATGCTTGTTGTTGATAATTTTCATATAAAAATCCGATACACTTATACACATTTTTTTCATAAGTGTTTGAAAGTTGTATTGGTTTTGTGCTATCAGTTTATGTAAACGCCAGTAATCAAGTATAAGAATAAAAATACAAAATATTTTCTATGTAACTTGAGCTAACAATTAACATTTCAAAGTTATACTGTTCGCACATATAATTAATTAATTTACTTTTTTCCGTAATATTTTTCATTTTTTTATCAAATTATGAATACTGGTCTTCTTCTTATCGCTTTTTGACGTTTGGAATACGAAATACACAATACAGCATAGCATTGAGCGTTCACAAACAAAAAGTGTATTCAATACAACACACACGATACAAAGTCGTGTGAATTGGCCAATTAAATGTATTAAAATTAAAATGATTATTACGATACTTCTAAAAATTCTCACTCATATATCCTTTCACTTAACTCCTTAAAATGTTTAATTTTGTTCCCAAATGCCATTTCTACCTGCCTAGTTATTTTTCAACGAAGACGAGTATACTCGTTATAAACAGAGTAAAATATTTCTGCCTGTAAAGATATGTAATTATGACTAAAAATCAGACGTAGCGTATAGTTTGATTAGAAAATATATAATTTTATATGAATTATTTATTAAATATTATTAAAGGGTGGACCATTTAAAAGTTTAAATTTAAAAATGCCATAAAACAAAAACGGTTTGAAGTTTTGCACAAATTTTTTTGTAGCTGTGAAGTAAAATTGTTTCTGTTAGAAATGGAATATTATTTCATTCATATGGCTGCCACGGCTGACATAACTGACACAGAAAATAGTCCAACGGTGTCAAATCGGAACTAAGGAGTTGCGCCAAGAGACGGCCAATTGACATCAGCATTTCGGCTAATTAAACGGTCATTAAACCTTTGACGCAATAAATCTATTGTGACATGAAATGTGTGGCAAGTTGCAGCAACCAATTGAAACCAAACATCGTTTTTATCAACACTATGAAGAGCGGGTACAAAAAAATCGGTTATCATGGCGCAATAAGTGTCTCCATTGACCGTAATGGTTGCGCCGTTCTCATTTTCAAAGAAATATGGGCCAAAGATGTCTCCGCTCCTCAAGCCGCACCAAACAGTCACCCACCCGTAATGGATGCATTGGCTTCTGTAAGACCACGTAGGGATTTTCTGAGCCCCAAATACGGCAATTTTATTTATTAACCAAGATGAGAATGAACCTTATCCGAAAAGTGGAAGGAAAGGAAGTGAAACGAAGCGTAAATCGTATGTGCAGTGGAGATAATATACTGAATTTTGTGACAGAATAGAATGACATGAGTATTGCCAGATTCGAAATAACAGATGGTTCAAGTTTAAACCGATAGATGGCCCACCCGATACAATTCTATATTATGTAGACTAGTTCTACTAAATAGATTATTCGATTCCATATTTCCGATCACTCTCTGACGACATTACGTACAATGGCATGCTTGAATTGTTAATCGTCTTCTAGTACATTCCTTGATCCGTTATCCATATATGATATTTCCTAATTGTGATTTGACAGTCAGTGCCAGAGTTTGCCTAACACATCTTGCATTCCCTTATCGGCTTGGAAGATCTTATTATGATTCGCTTGCCATAGGCAAAGTTTGCTTTCTGGTTCTTCCATAGGTGCAACAACAAATTTCCAAGTGTACATAGTTTGACAAAGAAAATCAATCTGGTATCCCAGTGGCCCAAGATCAGACATCTTCAGCAAAACGAAATACGAAAAAATATTTCTTTGGCGACTTCCTCTCAGCTGATTTCATATATAAAATTAACTTACACACTGCCTGAAGGATTCTAATGACCAATTATGTATCACAGTGATGCAATTGGTAGCTCATAATCTGTTACTCATTCAGTCGGATAACTCTGAGTTAAGCACGTATTCGTCCAGTTCTACAATCATGTCCTGGTGATACAATTTGTAGCTCTAGTTCAACTATTACTAGAGGTTATACGCCGTAAATGTGGCATCATATCGAAATAATAAAAAAAATATCATAAAAATGATATACTCATCGCACCACTTATAACTAGGAAACACATCTTTGAAACCTCTGGATAATTGAAATGCAGTATTTCCCATCTGTGCATGTCCAATACACAATACTGAAGCATGAGTATAAATAGATCTAATTACGCAAATCAAATGCCAGTGTGAGACTTTCGGAGTGAGATTCTATTTAAAATATATGGCTCTCCTGCATCTTTTGGCGTTTGTTGCACTATCCTCCAGATGATGTCTTAATTTTCGTTGTAAATAAATATATTCAGACCCCTTAGTTGTGCCCAATTGTTTAGTATATTAAGACTGTAAATTTTTAAGGAGATTGATTGAAGTCATGAAAAAGATAACAAAAAGATAACAATTCGTCAGACTTATTATTAAACTGTTAGTAAACTTTTAAATTTTGCCAATATGTTCTACATTTCTGTAGCAAGGCAATACATCCTTCTAAGTTATCAACGTGCGTAGCTATACAATATAGGCAAAAACATAATGTTTTCTAAATTTCTAATTATAGCACATCATACACAATTTATTTCCAATTTAAAAAACCAAATTTTTATTATTCGAAAAGTTTCTAAAATTTTCTTTAAGTTATTGAACTTTTTTCTCATACATTAGGGCGTAGCGCAATATTTTTGACTGTCACCTCTGGTTGCACATATAGTACCCCACAGTTGTTGCCTGCAACTTTTTTTAAAATAATTTTCATATAAACTAGATGGCGGTTCAAGAAAAATCCGTACGACTATATGTGTACACAAGACACAAGTGCCCTCCGTAATTTTTGAATCTATTTTTATAAATCTGCGACTTAAGTCCACAGTTAATAAGAGGCAGTAAAGAAATCGTAATAGTTGTTGACTTAAAGTTGGTTGGTGTGAATTTTAAAGCTATAGTGGGACCTGAGATGCTCTCTGTGTGAGTCCTCCATTTTCTGTGACATTATCTCATCCAGCAGACGAATATTCTTCCATTTAGTAAATTTATTTTCTTCTTGTAAAAGACACTATTGTGGTCTGGGCGGGTCTTACCTCACTGTCCACAGTCATGCACCAAGGACTTACAATCTCAAGAACTCTTTGAGTAATGCAGCAGAAATTCTCTTGAAATCCATAGCTCTCTTTCCGTTTCAGTTAAAAAATATATATTTTCTAAAGCATTAAAGTCTAAAATAAGATATTTTCATTTAGTTTTGATCAACACTGCATGTACAAAAGACATCTCAACACATTCCCTGCCCAGCTGATTATGAGAAGGTGCCATGGTACACGTGGCCTAGAAATCGGTACACGATAATTGCTTTTATAAATTTCTATAAATAAATATTTTGTTCTTATTTTTCGGGAAATGTATATTATTTCCAAAATTATTTATATTAAAACGGCTAAATGCACAAAATAACATTAAAAAATTAAATTTATTTCACATAGAATAATTGACATATGAGTGATGAACAAAAGAGAATCAAGTTCGATTATACATACTATTAAAATTGTTCACACTTTCCGCAGAGTTGATTTGCAGCGGCTTTTTTTGTTGGTCTGCCAGCATTACATTTTTGTAATTCATAGCGTTTTCCAGAAGGTAGAACGTGGCCATCTCCATGAAAAATATATCATTATTTGTATTACATAAATATAAAATCAATAATTTTCTATATTGTAAAAGCGAAATTGAATTTGTGTTATACAAAGCAATGCATTTACAACTGCCGTATTCAATAAAAGTTCAAAAGTGCTCTAATAACTAATTATCACGCCACATGTACCATTATCGGTACATGACGCAAATTTTACTCTAGACATCATTGCGTTACATAAAACAGTGTTACCAATAATTAAATTTTGGATATAAACATTTTAGTGTGCCCTGGTAATCTAGTGGGTAGTGTGCTAAACTATTAGCGTGAGGGTTGTGTGTTCGATTCCCACCAGAGACTCTGGTCTGTGACACTACACCGACCATATGGTCAAAGTTACTCAGCTCGTATATAATTAGAATATAATCTGTAATTGTATTGTAATTAATAAATAAATAATAAATAAATAAATATAAACATGTTAAATTAAAAAATTCGGCTTGGCGTGGAATCGAGGCTTACAGCAAACATAAAACGGTGTACGTGACAGGGAACGTGTTAATATTCAAATATGTAACGTTGTATGATAATCAAATTTTTTCTAGTATTTATTCGAAGTATTCGGTAACATAACATTTAAGGAAACATTTACAAATAAAATATCAGCATAAAAAATAAATTCATGTGTGGTTTGCAAATAAAAAATTTTAAATAATTTTATTTTGTCATTTATTTGCGAAATCATAGATAAAAGTGCAACATATCTCATATTAAATCTTATGAACACACACAAATCATTTTCTAAGTACATACATACATACCATTATTATTAAGTTTTATAAATTGGTGCTGGGTTAATAATTAATTTTAAAAATTATTTAGATTTAAGTAAACTAAATTAACAAATTGTTTTTATTACACTCACTGTAATTGTATAAAACTGTTTGAAAAGAACCGCAACGTTGATATTTTCAAAATTCTATTTTAAAGGTTATGTTTGTTAACCTTCATACTTTTAAATTTTAGTTTTTTTTTTATAATTTTATTTCAATATAAAAACAAATATTAATTAATTTTTTTTTATAATTTTTATGTCCAATATTGTAAATGTTATTGAACTAAGAGTAAATGGATGTAATTTTTGGTGATTGCGCTCGAAGTGATACTAATTCAAAATTCAGTTCGTATCTGCGCGTAAAGTTTTGATTACAAAGCTTTATTATATTAATCACCTCCTTATTTTTTCTATCGATATTTTGGTCTCCCAAATGAATCACATTAAAAGGTTAATTGGGTTTAAATCGAATAGATATGCCCATTGTTGTTCCGACATACACTGAGCGCCATAAGTGGGTCAACACTTTTGTTCTTAAGTACAAAAATGTTTTGTTCTTAAGTATAAAAAAATTTCCTTTATCATGAATTGCTGTTTTTGTTTTACATTTTATAAGTAATAAATAAACGTTTTTATTTTTGGAAATTTATTCGACTATTCTCGTTTACTTTTCTCGCTGTCCTAAGAAAATTAATTATTTCAGCGTGTTTACTCACTTTTGGCGCTCAGTGTATGTATACATATATGTACATATGAGAACTCCTTCCAGCAAAAAAAAAAACTTTAAATTGGTTGCCCTGGTAGTGTGTCTGGGTATTGTGCTAGACTATTATCGTTAGGGGTTGTGGGTTCGATTTCCATCAAAGACTCGGATCTTTTACCCTACACCGGCAAAAGATCTTAGTTACTTAGCTCATAAATAATTCAATATAATTTGTAATTAAAATAAAATAAATAAAAATAAAATAAACTTTTTAAATAAACTTCAAGAGATTTATCATTTTTTGACCTGGTACATGGTTGACCTTGTCGATAACTCCAATTGTTCCAAATAAATAATTTATCGATATATTGTGTTTCATCACAATTTTATCATATATTTGCGTATTACAAAAATGCAAACATTTTTCATCAGAATACTCCAATTGTTGAGCTGTTTTATGCAGTTCATGTATTTTTGTTCATGCTGCGAGCGATTCAATTGGGGTTTTTCGTCAATTGAATTACAATTTTCAAACCATTTCTTGTAGTTCTGTTGTTTTTTAATATCGACCTTAATGATATTACAGTGACAAAAAATCATAAGAACGATTGCTTTAAATGCTTCGGAAAATTGCTGCCTTGCATTTTCAGAGCGATTTTCGAGCAGTATTCGCTTCAAACGAAATAATTGTTATCAACGAAGGTCCCCCTTGATAGCCTTACCCAGTTTTACAAAATTCAGAGCATTGCCTTAGCGTAAGAAAGATGTTTTTCGTATTACACATACAATTTCTTGCGGCAATTTTTGTTGCCAAAAAATGATTTCTTTTTAAAGCATTCAAGCAGTATTTTAGACATGCAAATATGAAGTCGCCATTATCTAGTGGGTAGTGCGTTGGCTTAGAGTTCAAACCCCAGGTCAGACATCTCCAACAAAACGAAATATGAAGAAAATATTTCTTTGTCGACTTCCTCTCAGCAGATTACTGGCAAAAAATCTGAGAGTAAATAAAAACTTGCCATGAAAAGTTTCTCAAAAATCAGTCGTTCGGAGTCGACTTTAAACTGTAGGTCCCGCCACTCTTGTATAAAATTAACACACACAGCTTGAGTGGTGCGAGAAACTAGTTCGTAATCCTGACTGAAGGGTTGTAATGATCAATTATGTATGTATGTGAAAATTGACTTGCAATGTATCTAGGATTCAATGTATGCATCAGAGATCAGCAATTGAATCGTTTTTTCGCTACTCATAAGTACTCATGAAATTTTGAGTATGAGTGAGTCAACAGTATTGATATTCAACTACTCTGATTCATTCGTATTCACTACACCATTGATTTATAAGCACAGGTTACAATGAGTATGAGTACAACGTTGACATCAAACTCACAACATTTGAAATATGTTTGATTCATACGCCTACTTGTTCAGATTCATAAATTTAGAAAAATACTTATAATACTCATAAATGATTCGAGCGATTCGAATCAATCATCAAAATGTACAGTCTTAGTTGTTGTTGCATTTACAAAAAAAGACGAAAGAAAAAGATAAAGACAGCAAGCAAAGCAAACACACAACCGTCTAGTGACTATTGTAGTGTTCGTACGTAAAGGAGAGTCCAAGTCAACATCATGCGTATTGTTAAGCATGAGTAGGATGAGTACTTCAAACTTTGAATATGAGTAGTATGAGTATGATATTAAAATAAGTATGAATGCGTATAAGTATCAGAAAGTATTATGTGAGTAGATTCTAATCTACTCATCTTTTTGAATACTCATTGCTGACCTCTGGTATGCATATTACACTTAATTTCTTTGCCTTTGAATGCTTTGAAATGGCTGCTTGAGGCAACGCCTAATGTTCGTATACATATGTTTTTCTTGCATCTGACTCGGAACTTGATCCAGTAATGTTGCCAATTTATGGCCTTCAAACTTTTTTGACTGTCCTTTCCTTTTGGCTCTTCATCTTTATTGTTAAAATTAAAAATTTTGAGCTTTTGGCAAATTACACAGCTCTGCATGGGTTTTGCAAATAAGATGGCTCCAGGTGTTTCCGAAGGTATTTTGCACGCTGAACACGAATCTGGTTTCAAAAACGAGAAAAAGGCCATTTTGTTTGCATGCACACTTAAAGTAGGGGGGTAGGTTTATGTCAAGGGGTTCAATAGAAAGAAAAAAACACATTACGGAGGTCCTTAAAAATTAATCAGATTTACTTGAAAATTGTTACTCAGGGGTTTTTGGGGTCGCTGACTACAGATCTCATTCAGATTTAAAAAATTCAAAATGGCGGATCCAATATGGCGGTAGAGGTTTATAAAAATTAATCAGATTTACTTGACCTCCATATTGGATCCGCCATTTTGAATTTTTTAAATCTGAATGAAGATCTGTAATCAGCGACCCAAAAACCCCTGAGTAACAATTTTCAAGTAAATCTGATTAATTTTTAAGGACCTCCGTAATCTGTTTTTTTTTTCTCTTTAACCCCTTGACATAAACCCACCCCCTACTTTAAGGGTGCGTGCAAACAATTTGGCTTTGGGCTCATTTTAAACAGCAAAGATCAATTGTCAATTTTTTACAATAGCGATGCACAAAAAAGGCTGTGTTATGCTCATCGTAATAATTTTATAAGCAATCGATGACAGCGCAAAGTTAGTAACCCTTCACGCGCTGACCACAGAAATATTATTAAGAGATATATTCAAAAGAGTACCATGGCTGCCTAGCACCAGCTATTTGCCTGCTATTGCAACGGTCAGGAGTCTCACTTCGTGCGCCGACTTCGGTAATATTATCAAGAAATACGTATTATCGTTATGGATACAATTTTTTAATTCAATTAAATTTACTAAATAGTTTTTTTATTTGTTATAATATGGTATTAATTCAAATTGTCTTTCTTTTTGAAGGAAAAAAACGTAAATAATAATATAAAGGCCGCTAAATAAAAATGAATAAATTTCGTTAAAAATTCAATTAAAAAATTATTAAACTTTTCAAATTTAACAAGAAAGAAGAGATGTTTGTTAAACGGACCAGAAAACACAAAACAAAACAAAACAAAAAATTATATTTAATTAACAATGATGATTACAGTTATGATTAAGAAAATAAACTTGATTTAAAAAAAATATATTTATATATGTAAACAATTGGAATATAAAATGGCTGTGAATAATTAAAAAGGATTGCTTTATTACAAGAATAAATTATTTAAAATGCAAACGATTGTTTTAAAATTGGCCAAACTTGAAACACTTGAACATACAAAAGTCAATTTCGATTTTATTGAAACCAAAATTAATTAAATATAATAAACATTTTCATAAAAAAAACAATAAATTAATTAATTAAAATATACATAAAAAAATGTAAACATAAACATTTTCGTCCAAAAACTCCACTTGTAGCAAAATTAATTACAACAACAACAACATAATAATGTTTTTTCATTTTGTAAATATTAAAAATTAAAAAAAAAACCAAAAAAAAAAATTTCACACAAAAAAATTATTGAAAATAATACGAAAATAAATTTGAAAAAACCCCGGAAATTTCAAATTTCATAAACATTTCTTTTTTTTATTAATAACATTTAGGTTTTAAACTAAAATGTTTAACAATTAAATAATAACAAATTTATTAAATGCTTTAAAAACCTACAAGGGAAAAATAAAAAATGATATCTCTTAAGCAAAATAACAATAACAATAACAAAAATAACTTAAGCCTATAGTTGAACGAAATAATATTATTTTCATTGAATATATATTTTTTTTAATTTAATTTAAATTAAATATTTAAAATAGGACTATAAAATACAAAATAAAAAAATTAAAATTAAATATAATTGATCACAAATCTTTTAAGAACCAATAAATAAATAAATTTTCACAATATAGCGCTCTAAAAAACAATAATTGTTGATTTCTTTAATTTTATGAAAATTTTTAAATGGTTTGTACAATGGAATCTTACATCAGAGAAACTTTTATTTAACCCTTTAACTGCTTAATTATTTTCCAGCGAAGACGAGTATACTCGCCATAAACAGAGTAAAATGTTTCCGCCTGTAAAAGTAGGCAGTTACATATGACTGATGACAATTTTTAAAACTTTTTTTATTCATTAAAGTTTATTTAGAAGTAGAGGGTCCGCCAAATAACTTTTTTTTTGAAAATGCTTTAAAAAAAACTACTGAATATTTTCTCAAATTTCTTTTTTTATTTGAAAGTACAATCCTTCCAGAGGCATAATTGGGTCCAGATTGGTCCATAATTGGTCCAGATGCATAATTGGGTCATTTTTCTTCGAAAATGAGCAAGGAGTGTCCGTTACAGTCAATGGCGATCGTTATCGGGCCATGTTGAACGTATTTTTGTTCACAAAAATTGAAGAGGAGGATATTGGCAACATTTGGTATCAACAGGACGGCGCTACGTGCCACACAGCCGAAGCTACACTCGATGTTTTGCGACCTGTTTTTGAAGATCGCATTATCTGCCGCAGAGCTGAAGTCGTTTGGCCACCTCGGAGCTGCGATTTGAGACCGTTGGACTATTATTTGTGGGGTGCCGTCAAAGATAAGTGTTACGCCGACAAGCCAGAAATAATTGACGCTTTAAAGGACAATATTCGTGAAGCATGAAAGTTTTTGAAGCAAAATATCCATATCTATTGTTACGAAAGCTCTTTTGAAATCTAAAAAACTTGCTAGAACTTTGCAATCATTCCCAATAAATCTCCATCTATTTATTACATTGTTAATTGCCGTCTCACATGAATACTTCTTTCTATAGATTGACTGATATTTCGATAGTAGGTTCTGTTCCTCAAAATATTCCTCCAATTGGTTCTTAACTATCTTCTCAATAATCTTCTCACATATTCTTAGGGTATTTATCGGGCGTTATTCCTCATATTTAATAGTATTTCTAACCTTCTCAACAGGCGTAACCATCGATTCCTTGCAGCTCTCTGGGAATATTCCACTTTCCAGTGATCTATTTATAATTCTAAGCAAAATGTTATCAACTTTGTTCCAATTGTCCAATAAAATGCCAGTTTATATTCTCCTGTAGCCTTTCTTTTTTTTATATTCCTACATATGTATATATCTCTTATATTCCTATAATATGTATATCTCTTATTCCATTAATAATATTGCACGAAAATTAAATCTATAGTTTAAAGTCTGTATGTACATTATTCATATAATGTACATTCTCAATTGAACTACAGTGAACTCGCGATAACGTGAACTAATTTTTACCAAGGGAGTTCACATTTTCGAGTTTGTTCATGTTATCGAGTACCTAAATTTAAAACAAAAAATGACCCTATTTAATATGAAAAATGATATTTGAATAAGTAAAAATGCTAAACACTATTTTAAATAATTTTTTATTATTAATTAGTCAAGAACTCAGTAACCTAAAGTCAAAAATTAACTTTTCAGTTTCAAATTTGTCAATTGAAATCCATCTCTTTAACAAAACATTGATGAAACCAGTCATAAAAAAATGTTACATGCCTTCCATACTGACTTGGAGAATTTGTAATTCACTGGACAATTAAAGTTTTTGAAACTTTGTGGATTTTTAGATTTTCCAAATACCAGTAGATTAAGTTTGAACAGCCCATGAAAGTTAATCGTTTTTTCTCCATCCTTGCACCTGGAGCACTTTTCTCCAATGACGACACATATGTTTTATCTGGCATCTGCTTCAAATATATCTCGCATTCATCAGCATTATAAAGCTGATCTTCACAAAACGAGAGTTCTTCCATTTTTGCTTTCAACTTTTCCTTAAACTTTTTTCCTTCAACTTTTCTCTGGAAATTTTAAGAAGGCGAACAGCAAACCTTTGCTTAAATTATGAAGCCATGATCGTGAATTCATAAAGCTTTGGCTTTTAACATCAGTCCACTTACCGGGATTTTTTGTTTCGCATGTGGAGGAACCACTTATTAAGACTTTTTACATTCCTGGAAATTCAGATGCACGTAATGTGCCATAAAGTGTATTATTTACACGATTATTAATTTCCCGTTTTTTTCTTTTTAATGGAAGAAACAGTTGCTTTTGCAACTCCATATTTTCTTGCCAAGCCACTAACACTATAACCCTTTTGCAATAACTCAAGAATATCCGCTTTATCTTTTAAAGTTAACACTTTAGGCAACTAACAGGTCAAAGCATACATAAACGAGTACAATGAAAAAGAAGTTCAAACATAAGTAAACAAACAAATAAACGGTAGTTCGTGAATTTCCCAATTTAAAAACAGATTAAAAAAATAAAAAAGTGTTCACGTTTTAGAGCTTTCAGATTTTGTTCACGTTTTAGAATACTCTGTGGAGAAATAACTTTGTTCACGTTTCTGAGACGTTCACACTTTCGAGTGTTCACGTTTTCGCGAGTTCACTGTACGTATACATCCGTATATTATATACCCTCAAATATCACATTCTTTGATTTTCCTAATACTAAATTTTAAATCCTATTCCATATCTACTTGTGATCCTTTGCTGTGTTTATTTTGCTATTTACATATATAATGATTTTTTTAATTTACTACTTTAACTCTATATACGCATAAGTTCCTCGCTGCCTTATAGTTGCGCCATGGACCAATACTATTCTCCATAATGGCTTTTTTATAATTGTATCCCTTCTTAAACTCCTGAGTTCGCTATTGAACCATTCATTCCTTTTTTCCCTGTTTACTCTCGCTCTAACAGAAAAATGTTCCACCGTATTATCCAAACATAAGTCAAATTTGCCTACATACTCATTTAAGTCATCCATATCCTCAAATTCCAACATCGATCCCAGTTTGCTTTTAAATCTATTCCTGTTACATCTGAAAACGCAACATTACCTATTTTTAGGCGTATAACATTCATTTCCTACTTATAATTATATATCAATCGACTCATGATCTGCTATTTTATTAAGCATTAAATAAGTATATATAAATATATATATAAATTAATGTGTGTTTGTGTATGTTTGAAGTTTATAGACGACTAAACGGCTGAACCGATTTTCTTGAAATTTTCACAGTATCTTATCTTCCTGGATGTGTGGAAGGAGTTATAGGCAACTTTTTATGTTGAAATGTCAAATAGGCGAGGTGCCACGCCCACATATCCAATAAGTACACTCAGCCACAAAAGTATACATACATAACATACATAATTGGTCATTACAACCCTTCAGTCAGGATTACGACCTAGTTTCTTCTGTGGGCCTGCACAGGCCCACAAAAGTTAACAAATTTCAGAAATTTTTTAACCAATCCGTTTTTTTTTGGAAAATATTTATAATTGTCTCACATCTTTCTTCGATTTTAAGACGGTCTTTTGCTTTGGTTCAGAAATTTGTGAAATTTGTAAATCGGATGCATACCTTTGTGGGCCTGTGTAGGGCCACAATTCAGTTGAATTTCAGAAATTTTTTAACCAATGCAAAAGACCGTCCTAACATCAAGGAAACTATAAAGATTTTCAACGAAAACAGATTAGTTAAAAAATTTCTGAAATTTTTTAACCGTATGTATAACTTAGTAACTATATGTATTTAATGTCGCATATCTCATAAACTACAACAGCTGCAGTCCTCAAATTTTGTATGGACGACTTTGAAATATATATGAACAAAATAGGCGGATTTGCTATAGTGGGCGTGTAACCTCCCATAGTCTATATACATATATAAAAATGAATGTTTGTTTGTATGTACCTTATAGAATCGTAAACTATGCATTTGATTATGTTATGATCTTTAGTAAAGTTGTTGCGCATAAGCCGGAGAAGGTTTCTAAGTTGGTATGACCAATTTCCGACAGGTGGCGCCACTCAAAATTACTTAAAATCAATTAAATCGTAAACTGTTCATTTGATCATGTTATGATCTTTAGTAAATTTGTTGCGCATGAGCCGACGAAGGTTTCTAAGTTAGTATGACCAATTTTCGACAGGTGGCGCCACCGAAAATTACTCAAAATGAATTACATCGTAAACTGTGCATTCTTTAACAAAGTTGTTGCGCATGAGTCGACGGAGGTTGGTGCGATTAATTTCCGATGGCGTCAATGAATATTATTCAAAATGAATGAGAAGCAATTGGTCGACCTACACCTCAAGCACGGAAGAAAATAGCATTACGAGCCTCAGAATCAGACGAGCATTGAGAGTGGAAAATCTTCGAGTATATGCCGCTGAGACCCGTTTGCTTGAACCACTTGAACAACGAGAAGTGAGATTAGAAACTGATCGAATCCCGTTCATCTGAATCATTAGGGCACCGGGAAACACAATCCATAAAATGATTCAAAATTAATTGGATATTTGTGTAATGTCTTTCCTTCAAATTTATTTTAGTTGGTGGCGCAGCAACACGCGCAGGGTACAGCTAGTATTTTTATAAGTATAAATTTAAATAATATTTTAAATATAATTGCACCACGCAACTCTATACTTGTTCCATAGATGGCATTTTACCTTTTCGTTCCAGGGCATTGCAATATTCAACTTTCCCGTATTTAGCAACAATATTACTTCTATGTTACAGTTATTTTATCTAATTGTATGCTCTACTTCCAAAACTTTAGATTTATAATGGCATTTGCCTTATTTTTTAAAGAAATATATTCAAACGAATCAAAAAAGGAATGGTTATTTCCAGTTTTCTTATTTACTCTATCGTAGGGGCTTGCCGGCTAAGATTAGTATGCGTGGCGTGTATCAAACACTGGCCACGCAAGCATTTTAAAAGAATTCGAAACTATCGAGACTAGTGATTACATAACAGCGCGATACAACTTCTCAATGAGATTCAGGCCATCAATTCTGGATAAAAACGTCTAGAAAAATAGTGCAGCGCTTCTCGTAAAGGACTCCGTGTAAATCTTCACTAATGACTCAAATTTTTTTGACAATTTATTAGAATGACCCGGTCTATAAGGCCACTGAATTCAGGCGTATGTATCTGAAATTCTGGCTGCCGCGAAAATTATTGAGGACGCAAATATTCTCAGGCGAGATATTACCATACATTCCGATAGTCAGTCGACTATCAAAGCACAAAATTCCAACTTAATTAATTTCAAGATGCTGTACAACTGTAGCAGATATGAACGATATGGTGTCCATACGACATGGATACCAGGACTCAGATGAATTCTCGATATTGGGAATCCCCCAAAGATCGACGTTCTTGTAATTGCCAATGTAGTCATGGATTCCATCAACATCAGATGGGTGGATTCCGATACGAGCGAAAAGACGCAAAAAATCTGATCAAAACTGCTTAAACTATAAGAACGAAGAGTATGGTTGTCGTAACCATTACGGAGTATTGCATTATGGACACGCATACAGATTCTTGAACACCTTGGCAACGATTCTATTGGTTACAAGCCCAGCATCATGTCCGAGAATAAAAAGCACCATGGGGCCTACTACATAAATGACCTGGAGAAACTGTCATATACTGACTTCATAAGGAGCTCCGTGTAAGTCCAGAACTAAGAGCCTAAGCCTGTCCATACAATGAAGTTGGCCATCACTGTCTTTTGCCTTGAATTGAGTGATCTGAATACGAACTGCATGAACTTCCAACGCGACACTGTGCGCCACACAGCGATACCACATTCTACATTAGGCACGATTTAAGCGCATGACCAGCTCAAGTGAAGGTGATGTGCGGCTCCAGATGTGGACAGTTTGAAATTTTATGCAGAAATAATGAATAAGAGAGAGTATTTACACATTCTAAACAAAAAATTCACCTAAAGTTCGGAAAAATTAAAAGCCCGTGATGGTTATTACTTCCAACAAATCAATGAACCCAATCATACGGTTGCTAATGCGAAGACCGAAATCCCCACAGGCTTAATACTCTTGCACAAAGTCCCGATATGACTTCAAGATTCAAGTATTTAGGGAAGAACGGTTATGTAATCGCTAAACCTCAATCAAAAGTCAACTTAAAAACTTCCTAATGAGTGAATGGCGGCAAATTGTATTAACAGAATACACAAGAAAAACTGGTACATTGTATGCCAATTAGATTAAATGGAGTGCTTGACCTGAAAGGATATCCGACTAAATTAATATTTTATATATTAAGCCCTTGAATTTCAAATTTGCTCTGAGTTCTTCTTGAGGATACCTACACTTTTGCGGTGCAAAAATATGGAGACAACAGAAACTTTTCCTTATTTTTTCCTTTTTTGTGAAAAACAACTTTTTATTATTAGAAAACGGAAATATAATAATAAAATAAAAAAACATTATAATTAAAACTATAAAAACATCAATTTCTATATATTATTACATAAAATTCATGAAATTGCTCAAATATATTGGGGTACATAGACTTTGCTGTTCACTGTATATATTGTTTTTTTTTTTTTGTTTAATTTCTCATTAAAGTTCTTTAATTTTAATTTCTTTGTTCAATGCATATACTATGAGACATATACAGTGGTGGCCACGAATTTAAGACACGCCATATGACTGACTTAGTTGTGATAATATTTACAATTCTGTAACATCAAAATTGATATGAAAAATGGTATACTTTATTCTTCTATGTCCCTTGTAATATTAAGAAAAAGTACCATTAACTTAGTTTGTTTCTTTTTACATTTTGTTGCTTTTTGATCATATTATTGTAAAAACGTTTATTTGAAATTGGCCACGAATTTAAGACATTTCAGAAATATCTGGTTTTTAAGTGATTTTTTGGTGTTTTTTGAAGCTAAACGTTGAGCACCGAATGTTTTATTTTATTTTATGTTGGAATACATAGAAATATTTGATTATAAATGGTCAGAGGTACTTGGAATACCGATGCCGAGCGAAAACTGATCAAACAACTAAAATTTGATGGAAAAATAATAATGGAGATATCCAAGCTGCTTAAATGTTTTAAATGCAAGATTTACAACGTGCTGGAACGCATCAAGCAACATGGTACCACCAAAAATGTCAAACAGCAACCTAGAGCCCGAAAAACTACACCCTAAAGTAGCTGCTAATAATCCTTTCACGAGCTCACGAGTAAAATAAAAAATAAATTTGCATTGGATTTTGGTATTGTTATTTCGTCTAAGGCAATAAGAAAATGTCTAAATGAGAAAAACTTGCGTGGGTGCATTGCACAACGTAAACCACTTGTGCCAAAAAATATCAAATCCCGACTAGCATTTTATCTTGATCTATATAATATGCAAATAAAAATTCTTAACCAAATATAGGTATCAAAATATTATTAATTTTTCTTCCTAATATTACTAAAATCTTAAGAAAAATATCATGGCCCTAAAATATTTTTGATAAGATGTAAAAATTATCACAAATGTACGTATATTAAATGTCGTGTCTTAAATTCGTGGCCATCACTGTACATATACTATGAGAGGAAGTCGACGTAGTCTAGTATCTAGTAAAATACAAAAAGTATTTCTTTGTCGACTCCCTTTTCTGGCAAAAACTCTGAGAGTAAATAAAAAATTGCCATGAAAAGTTTCTCAAAATCTGTCGTTCGGAGTCGACTTTAAACTGTAGGTCCCGCCACTCATGTATAAAATTAAAAATCAAAGTGAGTCAACACTGGAAATATATTTATAGTTTCTTTTATTACTAGGAAAATTTTTGCTCTTCAATAATTCTTCCAGTCAAATTTATGAGAATACTTTATTGCCACTTAACCACTAACAAATATTTTTGTAAATTACAACAGCATTTTTTTGTAATCCTAATATATATTATAAATCTTTCTGTAAGTCTGTTTTTTTGTTTGTTTGTTAGCCAATCTCGCCTGAACGCCTGGACCGATTTTCTTGAAATTTGGGATATACATAGATCGAGCTTTTGTCGGAGGAGGTTATAGGCTATAAATTTTTTTTCGAACGTCCCCGGCCTCACACTAACCCACTCTCACCCGACCGCGGAGGGCTTGTCCCCATTACGTAGGGACACGTACACACTACAGTCCGGACTGTAGCGGGTAAGGGAAAAGTAATGGCAACGAGCACATAAAACAGCTACAGAACTTAATCACAAGCTGAATAAAGTTACAATAAACATGAACTACCTATGACAAGAACGATAATACATTTTTATATAATAATTTACAAATAAATGCCAGCATATAAGCTACGTTTTATATTACAAACACTATTATTAAAATCAATAAAATCATAATATAAGTTAAAATCGTTACATAATCTACGCAAAGGAAGATTACATCCATAGTTCGTTCTATAAAAATCTAAAGAAAAAGGACGATAGTGCCGTGAAAATCTTGCTGGAATACTGAAATTCAGGTTACAAAGCAAAAATTCAGAATCGATATCACCTTTAACCAGATTAAAAACAAAACAAACCCCTAAAACAGTCCTTCTACGTTCCAAAGTTGGAAGTTTTATCAAACCTAATCTAGCCTCATATGACGGAAACCCATTGGCACAATCCCATCCAAAGCCACCTAAACAGAATAATAAAAACTGCTTCTGCACAGACTCTATTGAATCACTATGACAACGATAGTATGGATTCCAAATAATAGACGCATACTCCAAAATAGGTCTGACAAGTGAAATGCATAGCAGTCTTGTGATATAAGGATTAATGAATTCCCTAGCCCATCTTTTCACAAAACCAAGAACAGCCCGAGCCTTGCCAATCATCATACTAGTATAATTAATAAAAGACAGTTTCCTACCCAATAATACTCCCAAATCAAGAAATGTAGTCACAGTTTCCAAAGGGCAAGAATTAATCACATAAGTGGACGAAATTACGCGCCCGCGAGAGTAAACCATGCATTTACATTTCTTCAAGTTAAGATCCATTAAATTAATTCTGCACCAAGTTACAAACAAATCAATATTTCGCTGAAGAACAGCCTGACCATGATCATCATCAAAAGTATAAAATAATTTAACGTCGTCAGCATACATCAGGATATTACAATCAGAAATAGCACAAGGAAGATCATTAAGAAACAATAAAAACAGTAAAGGACCCAAATGGCTACCCTGTGGAACACCAGAAGTAACATATACAGTCTTAGACAATACATTCCTAAACAATACCCTCTGATTCCTAAGGGAAAGGTAGGAGTCTAGCCAACGATGAATAATATTAGGAACACCGATTAATGAAAGTTTAAGAAGCAAAATTCTATGATCAACCCTATCAAAAGCCTTACTGAAATCAGTATAAATTACATCAGTCCGAGCTCTGGCAAGAAAACCCCTGAAAACATGTGTAGTAAATTCAAGAAGATTAGTGACAGTCGACCTAACTTTTAAAAAACCATGCTGGAAAGGGGATATTAAAGATCTCGTATTAAAAAAGAGATGATCTGTCACCAGTTTCTCCATCAACTTGGGAATAGCACTGAGTTTGGCAATACCCCTGTAATTGGAAATATTGGATTTATTACCCGTCTTATGCAAATGAATTATAAACGAACGAACCACTCAAGACAACAGCGCACTTCTTAAAATACAGGCCGGTACCCCGTTAGGGCCCGGCAAGTATGTATGTTTTAGTCCAGACAAAGACTCTAGAACAGACTCCTCATCAAATGAATATATATTAGAAATAGAGACACTTCCCACTGAATAAGGATACGAAAAGCCGCTACTCAGATCAGGGCATCTTTTCAAAATTTTGACCAAAAGGGGAGAAAAAATGGGACAAAGGGAGAAAAAAATAGGCAAAAATTAGTACTTTTATGCACAAATACTGTATTTTATCTGTTTTATAGGTAATTTTTTACGATTTAACTTGGTTAAGTTTAGCTATTGGAGGTGTTCCGTTTCTAAAGTTGAACCAAAAGGGGTCCAAAAAGGGGAAAAGGGGCCAAAAACGGGCAAATTTAGTGCATTTATATTTAGGACTTAGAGTATTCAAAAAACTGGGTTGTTAGTTAAACCGGTTTCCGAATAATTTGAAAAATTGCATTTTTTAAGAAACCGTTTTTTTATTTATTGTTATTTTTAATGCAAAAATGTTCCAATAATAATTTTTTTTTAAATTTAAAGAAAAATTTATACAATAGGGTGTCCCATGGTTACCTTTTTTGTAGAAATACCTCCCAGACGATGCCTGTTAATGCACTGATTACGAGAAAAAATGTTTTTTTTTTTTTTTGTAATAGTATTATGGTATTATGTTGTTTTTTCTTTTAACTTTTCACGAGAACGTTTTAAAGTTTTGAATTTCAATACAATACACGGTGGTGGCTCCGTTATGGTTGGGGGTGTTTTGCAGCGTCTAGAGTGGAGAGCTTGACTTCATTGGAACTACAATGAATGCGCAAGGCTACGTACAAATTTTAGATAAAAACGTTCCACTAAGTGTCGCCAAATTGAATTTGCCTGGACATTGGATCTTTCAACAAGACAATGATTGTGAATATCCCCACGGTGCAAGCTGACCCAGGTTTCTATGGCTTTCATAGTGATCATGCTGATTCTGTTATTGGTTCTAACATTGATTTACCTGAGCATGGTAAGTTTAAGTTTGAATGCGTAACCCAGTATGATGTGATGTCGGCTGTTTTCATTGTGAAATCTAATTCAACTGGGAGCGATAACATGCACCCTAAATTTATAAGAATAATTTTACCCATGATACACCCTTTTATGACCCATTTATTTAATACTATTATTATGTCCGGAACGTACCCAATAAAGTGGAAGCATGCAAAAATAGTTCCGGTGCGCAAGTCTAATGAGGATTATAGACCAATTGCCATATTATGCTTTCTCTCGAAGGTTATTGAGAAGATACTTTGTATGCAAATGATGAGTTACATCGATCTGAACAATCTCCAAGATCTTTTTCTAGAATGCAATCTGGCTATCGATTCATCGTATCATAGTTGTATTACTGCTCTAGTGGATGTAAGTGAGAATGTCAGACAGGCCTTGGAGAATGGCGATGTGAACTTTTAGTTCTCCTGGATCATTCTAAAGCTTTCGATACGGTCGATCACAGTATACTTATTGGGAAACTTAAATTCTTCTTCAGATTTTCTAATGCATCTGCCAGACTTATACATTCGTATCTTTGCCAACGCGCACAATCTGTTTATTAATGGCAAATGGTCTGATTCTCTAACTTTGGACAAAAGTGTACCTCAGGGCTCTATCCTTGGACCACTTTTTTCTCCCTGTATGTCAAACATTTACCAGGATATCTTTTGAATTGCAAAATCCACTTGTATACAGATGACGTGCAGCGTGCAACGTGGGATGATCACACAAATTCACTGGTAGTGCAGACGTATATTAAGTTACGCGCACTTTGGTCCACACAACTTTATATACCTTTGAAAACTAGGATTTTAATTGCGAAAACTTATTTGATTCCCTGCTTACTGTATGGATGCCAGCTGCTTTGTATTTACGATTCTAGCAGCAAACGTAAGCTGAACGTTCTATTCAATAATATTGCTAGATATGTCTATAATTTGAGAAGATATGATCATATCTCTGTGGCAGCTAAGAGTCTTTACGGTGTGACCTTTGATAATCTTCTCAATATTCGTGTACTTTTCTTTTTGCATCGAATTGTAAACAGGCGGATACCGAGTTATTTAATTGACAGGCTACGTTTTGTTCAGTCACCCCGTAATAGGAATATTATAGTTCCTCGGCATCGCTACTTATTTTCCGAATGGCAGTTTTATTTGCATGCTATTCAACTCTGGAACATTCTTCCACAACATCAGCAATGCAACAGCAACGCTAATAGCTTCCAGGATATTTTTGTTTCAATATTTTCGTTGATTTTTTCTTTATATACATATATTAGCAAATTTGTTTTTTGTTTCTTTTTTTCCTTTTCTGTTGTGTTTTTATTCCCATTATTGCATCTATCTACGTATATGTTACTTGTTATTATTAAGTCAGTTATTCATTTACTAAATTAAGTTAATTATTATGTACATATTACGTTCCTGTATTTAAATATAAGATTATCATCTTGTCGTACAGGATTTGGATTTTATTAATAAATAAATAAATGATTGGCCTCCCTTTGCCACTGTTAAAACCCCAAGTCAGACATCTCAAACAAAACGAATAATGAAAAACTATTTCTTCGGTGACGTTCTCTGCGGTAAAAACCCTGTCATTCGGAGTCGGCTATAAATTATAGGTCTCGCCACTTATAAACGGTATCAAACGTCAGCTTCTTGGCGCCCAATTGACATCACCATTTCGGCTAATTAAACGGCCATCAAACATTTGATGCAATAAATCAATTGTGGCAGGAGATGTGCGGCAAGTTACATTATCCTGTTGAGACCAAACATCGTTCGCATGAATACCATGAAGAGCGGATACAAAGAAAAAACTGTTATCATTGTGCAATAGGTGTCTATAATGGTTGCGCCGTCCTCATTTTCAAAGATATATGGGCCAATGACGCCTCCGCTCCACAAGACCACCAAACAGACCCACCAAGATGAAAATTAGCTTCATCCGAAAAGATGATTTCTTTTGGCAAAATGGACATCATCGTGCAGTTTCTCGTTGGCCCATCTAGCGAAGAGAATCTATACATTACGTTCAGTGGAGATAATATACTGAATTTTGCGACAAACTAGTATAGAATAAAAGTATTGCCAGATTGGAAATAACCGATGGGTCACATTTAAACCGATAGATGGCCAACTCTATAGGAGAAATGGGAAAAGAAGAAAAGCTCTCACGAAATTGTTATTCGTGATTGGGCTTATTATGAATGAAACCAAAAAATTATTGTACATTAGTTTTTAAACACTTTTAAGTGAATTTATTTTAATTTTTGTAAATGTTATTAATTATTAATGTAATAAAAAATAAGCCTATGCTTACATTTAAGATGAAAATAAATTGTAATTCATAAACCTAATAAGTCATGTAGAAAATTTCAAAAAATTTACAATACAACAAAATATAGAATTTGAAAATGATAAAGAAAATCTATATGTATTCAGTTAATAATTTCGTAAAATTAAACACTTATACCTGTATTATGCAATTCTAATTAATTAATATCATTAAAACATATTTTTATTAAATCATATTGTATTGTTTTCTTCAGATTTTCCGCTAAACTGAATAAAATTAAAATAAATATTTATGGTAAGTATATAAAAACAAACTTAAATTTATCTCTCTGGAGAAGTATGTTTTTTTTTAGTAAAATTATAATTAATTTTAATTTGATACAAATAGCAAATTGTATTCATTTTACTACATTTAGAAAATCCTTCTCATCACTTCTTCGATAGGCAAAGACATTTAGAAAAATGTTTCATTTAAAATTTCAATTTGTTTTAATATCTAAACGTTTAGGTTCTCTTTTTTATATCATAATTATATACAGATTTATAAAACATTTTTTTTTCCTTTTTCTTATTCATAATCTTCATTCATTTCTTCTATGTATGTAGTGTGATCCTTTCTATACAGCCGTTTACTTTTAGTTTATTTACGTTTTAAGGTTACGTAAAATGATACGATTTATTTACAATTTTAAGGGGGGAGGGGGAAAATGTTCTATTGTGAGTGGGCGCTATTAGTTTCCATGGCATTATTGGCAGCATTTAATGCAGCAGCTGATATTTCCTTCATGGATTCAACTTTAGCTACTATTTTGAGAGCCGGACCCAGTTTCATGCCCATTGCATTTACAAGGTGATTTTCTTTGAGCAGCAATAAGGCCTGGCCATCAATTTCCTGCTGTTCAAAATCATCAACATAGTCGCTGCAGCCTGGTAGATTCTTAATAAATTCACAAACTTCCGATACTGTCCAATTGGTCATTTGTGGTTGCTGCTCCAAAGCAGATGATGCACTCGTTGCCATCACTGGTACCATATGTACTGGTGCATCATTAACCATAGCCGGCATGTTTGAGGACGAAGTAGGAGCTGCAGGCTGGATTTGTATTTGTTGAGCTGATGTGACAATGGGCAAATTTTGCATAATTACATTATCGGTGGTTTGCATTCTGTCAACAATTCCAACTGAAGGAACAATAGAGGCTGAGGTGGCCAGAGAATTTCCAATATCCATACTCATGTTATTGTTTAAATGACACCCGGTATTCGTCGAATCATTAAGATTGTTCGTGGTCGTGTTCGAGGTTGTTTCATTTTGTGATTGTTGCTGCGATTGCTGGAGTTGTTGTTGTTGCTGTAAATGTAGCAGCTGTTCATTACCGCTACCTTTAGCTTGACGAGCGCACGCAGGTGAACAGAAACGTTTCTTTTTCAATTTTGTTTTATGCTCCGGTTTACCGCAGTTTTCACAAGCCACCATATCGTTCGGTAAAGGACTAGTAGCTAAATTATTATTATTGTTGGTATTGTTGGCGGCATCATCCAGTGCTTGTTTTTTCTCTGTAAAAAAATAAAATAAAATAAAATAAAACAACGGTTTTATTGATATAAACGTAATAAGATTGGAGTTGTTAAATAACTTACGTGGCAATTCATCATTATCATCCTTGTCTGTGTAGCGTTTCCGCGTAACGGGGAAGGGTTCGTTGGCCTCCTGTATGATAAAACCATCAATGACGTGTGTTAAAACATTTGGTTTAATCATAGCCTTTGGCAAATCCTTTTCCACCTTCGCAGTCGTTGCACCAGGCGTTGTTTTGGGTGGAGGACCACTGTTCTTGCTACCAAGATTGTTATTCATAGAGCCGGTGGTTGTACTGTTTGCCGAAGTCGTTGTAAATGTGCTCGAAATGCTGGTGTTAGTGGTTGCAGTTGTTGTTATTGAAGTAGAACAATTAGTCGATGATGTGGTGTTGGCAGTTGGTAAACTAGGTGCCGATTCATCTGGTGAAGAAGATACGACTGATGAAACTTGTGTTGAAGATTTGTCATTTTCATTAACACCCTGTGTGGTTGTGGAAGCTTTAAGTACTTTAGAGGGAGAATTAGTACTACCATCTGCAGTTGGTGTCGTTGTTACCGTAGAAGTGTTAGCCTGTTTAGGCAAGGATGGCGAATCTCTAGCCGATTCTGTTGTATCCATTGGTTGTACAGCCAATTGTGGCGTTTCTGTAGCTGTAGTTGTCATTGTGTTGGAAGCTGTAATAGCTGGTGACTGTTGCATTGTTATACAATTACTTGTGGCTACAGAAGTAACAGTAGTCGAAATGGTAGATGGTGTGTTGGATATGGTGGTTGTAGAAGACTCATTTAGTTTGTGGCTATCATTGGTAGATTTCGAAGGTGTCTCCTTCGCTTGCGATTCGGTGTTAAGAAGTGGTGTTGAAGATGCCGAATTTACATTAATTGTGGTGTTGGAGGGAGTGGTGGGTGCACTGGAAACTGTTTTAAGTTGTTCAATAGTGGTTTTCGTTGGTGTAACTGGCAATGAGGACACATTGGTCGTAGTGTTGTTGCCCATTGGCGAGGTCATGCTAATAGATGTAGTCATTGGAACGTTACCCGCCAGATTACCTCCAGCGGCTGCGTTCATCATCGAGGCCATGGCAAGTATAGGATTTTGTGCTGGAGATGAGGGTGGCGGCATAACAGTTTGCTGTTGCTGTTGTTGCTGTTGCTGTTGCGCCACAGCTACCAGTTGATGTGCCTGCTGCTGTTGTTGCAGTTGCTGCTGCTGTTGTTGTTGTTGTTGTTGTTGTTGGTGTTGTTGCTGTTGTGAAGCAGCAATGGTGGCGGCTATTAATTGTTGTTGCTGTAATTGTTGTGCAGTTGCTTGGTTTAAGCCCACCGTACTTGTAACCAAAGGTCCAGTCTGATTTGCTATTGTCACCACAGAAGTGGTCGGCAGTGAATTGGTTGTTTTTGTCTGATAGGCAACCTGTTGTTGCTGTAATCCTTGAGATGATGCAATTGAAGCTGGCGTCGAGGATGATACTGAGAATGGTACGGCTGTTATTTGCTGCTGCAATTGCTGTGCTTGTTGCTGCTGTTGTTGCTGTTGCGGAGATTGTTGTACAACAATCTGATGGATGATATTTTGAGACTGTTGTTGCTGTTGATCTCTTTGCTGCTGTTGTTGTTGCTGCAATTGCTGTTGTTGGTGTATCAATTGATTTTGCAACTGTTGTTGCTGTTGAGCTGTTATGAAACCCTGCGGACCAACTTGCAATTGTATCTGCGGCTGCTGCTGTTGTTGTTGGTTCACTTGTTGTTGCTGCTGCTGTTGTTGCTGTGCCGCTACAACTTGTTGTAATTGCTGTTGTTGTTGTTGATTTTGAACAGCAGCTTGTTGTTGCTGTTGCTGATGTTGGAATTGAATTTGAGCAAATTGTTGTTGTATCAAATATTGTTGCTTCTGAATCTGCTGCAATTGTAACTGCTGCTGTTGCTTATCGACAGCCTGTTGTAATGTCTGGCCATTTTGAATAGTAATGGATGGCAACACTACCATTCTATAGAGTTTAGAGGAAAAGAAAACGAAAAATTTAGTATTTTATACGTAGGAAACCGTAAATTAAACAAAAAAGTGAAACGAATACAAAATAAAAATTTTTTTGAATTTCATTTTCACTTCGTATGAATTTATTTTCTGCAACAAACTATAGCATGGTATTACAGTCGGATACTGACGAACAAAATATACGAAATATCATTTAAAATATTTTTTCGGCAGCAACAAGTTTTTTTTTTTCGAATTGAACGTCTGGTTCGCCATATCACTGTTATTCGAAAAACACTTCAGATTGTAAGTCGATGATGCCTTAGGATAAATCCGAGTAAGATCCAATGGTACCATTCACGAAAAGAAAGAATCTTCCTAAATGGAAGAATATTCGACTCCTAGGTAAGTTACTATAACAGAAAATGTAGATAAGAATAATGTTACCATGATGGCCACGAAAATAGTGAACTAAGGACCATTTTCTGGGCAAACATAACAAATTTGAAAACAGCTCAAATGGAGTTCAACAATCTAGCGCGTGTTGCTTTGACAGAGGCAATGAAAACCTGTTCCACGGGTACCCTATTGGATAACAGGTCATGTAGGAATTCGTGGCAATGAGCAGGCAGGTAAGCTTAGGAGAAGAGGATCTTCCCGCGGCTGATGATATCACACCCTTCCTTTGCAATGGTGCCGGATTTTTGGAAAGGTATACTCAGCGAAAGAGAAAATAAAGAGAGACAAAGACTCTTCTTAAACAAAATGAGTTTGGGGCGTGCATCAAACTATTCAGAAATAGATTCACAGTAAACTTGTTCAGAATGTTAATAGTGTCGAGAAAGAACCATCAGAACATTTCCTTGGAATGTGTGAGGTATTAATGCACCTCAAAAGACAAGAACTGGGTGCATATCAGATGCTAGCCACGGTATTCTCCTTGTTGACACCGAGCAGCATCTTGAAGTTCGTAAGTCCAATAGAATTCGAAGAAACCTATAAAGTTAGGTACCTCTTAGGATGACAATAATAAGTAATAAAGATAGGCTTGTCAGTGGACGTCTAAAGATGACTTTTACAAAAGTATTCCTGGTGATTTCAAAGTTACTAATTATTGACCTCACCACCCACACCATGGGTGGTAAGAGAAACTAGGCCGGTGTACTAACGAAAGTGTTGAAAACGGCCAATAACACATGCATGTATTTATAGCTTTATAGGTAACCATTACTCGATTGTACGATTCATTTCTATAAACTTGGAAATTGTTTTGATATCCTTTAGGAATTCATAGTTTCTAATACTGTGAACCCAAAGTGGGTTACTATTTATTGTCTCGATTGAATAAATTATGTGAAAAATTACAAATGAAAGAGTTCTACAAATTTTCTACAAGTGGTGAGTTACTTACTTGCTTCCTGGTGGCGTAACGACTTGATGCATGGTTTGCTGACCCTGTTGCTGTTGCTGCTGTTGTTGTTGTTGCTGTTGTTGTGCTGCAACAGCTGCTGAAATTTGTTGCTGAAGACCTGCCACTGTCGTGGCTTTAGTTACTTGCTGTTGCTGAACTTGCTGTACTGTTTGAGGCTCGGTTTTCATGGCTGGCAGTGCTGGCCGTACGGCCTGTTGTTTCGTGCGCATTTTCTGTTTAAGGAGACTCTGATTTTGAGCCGTTTGTGTTGATACGGAAGATGCAGGTCGTATTTGAGCACCACCAGCTTGTTGTAAAATTTGTGTTTGACCACGTTGCTGATTGGCGGCTGCAACAGCGGCAGCAGCTTGCTGCTGTAAGTGAGCTTGGACAACGGCTTGCTGCTGTTGTTGGACATTGTTAACTTGTTGTTGTTGCTGTTGTTGTTGTTGTTGTTGCAACTGAGTAGCCTGTTGTTGGACTACTTGTTGATTATGAGCCTGTGCCGTCTGCTGTTGTTGTTGCTTAGCTACGGCCAACTGGTCCATTTGGGTGCGCTGTTTAGTGGGAGTTTGCGTCACATTGCATTGCAGGGTTATTTCTGAAATAAAATAAAATATAATTGGGACATGGAACAAAATCAGATTGAAGTGTAATAAAACTTACGATTGGGCTGTTGCGTCTGTAATGTCTGCCCAGTCGGTTGTTGTATGAATACTCCCGGTGTACCATCCGCCTGAGTGCTTCGTATTATAATAGGATTTTGGGCCAACTGCTGTAAACTATTTGGCCAAAACATTGGACTTTGTACCCAAGGTGTTGCATTGATTTGTAAGGGCTGCGGTTGTCCTGTAGTTTGCTGCAACGGACTTATTATTTGGGTTCCTGTCGGCATGCCTGTAGATTGTGCATTGACCTGTACACATTGTTGGGTTGCCTGTTGCTGCTGTTGTTGTTGAGCTGCAGCTACAGCACCTGCGGCCGATTGTACAGTATTCGTAGTGGTGGTCACTTTTTGTACAACTTTTTGTTGAAGACCTTTTTGAGCATCTACTGCTCCCTTCTGCTGCTGTTGCTGGTGTTGTTGCTGCTGCTGTTGTTGTTGTTGTTGTTGTTGTTGAGCATTAGCCGCTGCTGTCATGGCTTGTAATATATTTTGTTGCTGTTGTTGTGGCTGAGATATGACATTGACTGGCGAGAATAATAATGTTTGGGGTGATTGACTGGATGGTATAGCATAAGTTGTGCCGCTGGGAAAACCAGTACTGCCACCGATGGCCATTTGTTTTGTATTCTGTGTAGTGGTTAACATTTGGGGGGCACCTCCTTGAAAGGGTTTACTTGCGGCTATAACTTGAATAGGTTGCTGGCCAAGGCCAGATTGTATAAGATTACCGGGTACCAGCATGTGGGGATATATGAAACTAGACGGTTGCATTAATTGTACCGTTCGCCCCTGTGTCCAATCGCCTGTTGCTGTCACTTGGCCAGTTGCTGTTGCCAATTGCATAGGCGACATAGTGCTTATGGTGGTTGAATGTTGTTGCTGCATTGCGGCTACGGCACCCGCACTGGTAGGTGTGTGTTGATTAGCGGGACTGTTGGGAGCTGCACCAGCATTTGCATCTGCAGCTGCTTGGGCCAATTGCATTTGCATTTGCTGCAATTGCCCTTGAGTGGCGGCATCAAGGAGGCCCGAATGTTTTATTTCATTAGTTCCACCACCAGCTGTCGTCAACGTGTGCTGTTGGGTGGGAAATTCCTGTTTAACTTGAATGGCCGCAAATGGTGAGCCATGTTGTAGTTGATGATATTGCTGCAACTGTTGCAATTGCTCTGGCGATATTTGTAGGGGCACCGTGCCCGGTGCCACCTGTTGTGCTGGACTCTGTGACTTCTCCAGCGTGAAGCTTTTATTACCGTTACTATAGGTTGTAATACAAATTGGACTCCTAGTCGTTGATAACTGTGAATACGTGTGTTGAGTGGTAGATGGCGTTGATGCAGCCGATGATGTTATATTGGCAATTGAAGACGTTGGGCCAAAATCGTATTTTTCGTCAAACGTTATACCAGCCTTTTGGGCTAATGTTTCTAGACACTTTAATGGGCGTTCGTTACCACCACTTGTTGTTGCTGTATTTGAAGTGGCTTTGGAATTACTGGTACTGGTGCTACTGCTGACACCGTTCAATGTTGGTGTTGTGGTAACTTTTGTATTTGCCAAGTATGTCGTTACACTACACTGGTTGCCGTTTGTAAGTGAGTTGGATGTTGTTATTGTTTGTGTTACAAGTTGTTGTTGCTGCTGTTTCTGTTCCACTAAGTGCGCTTGTTCAGCATTTAATTTTATAATTCTTATATTCGAGTTATCCTTTAAGGGTTGTGCTGGCAGATATGTGGTCGTTGATGTGTTTTCACTTTCTCTTGTTGCCGTTGTTCTAAAACAGGACAAAAATATTTTCGAAATCATTTCAAATTGAGAATTTTTAGACGTGGTATTTCATTTAATATTCATCTGAATGAAAAGCAATAGAATGTAAAAATAATCTTAAACCTGAAGATACCATTGAACGGTTTTAAGCGAAATGGAAAAGTTCTAAGAATGTTTTGAACTTCAAAATACTCAGTATCACTCGCTCTAACAATACCTAATTGCATCCCTTATTTGCACAAACAAAAAAAATATGAAAAGAAATTGGCCTACGGAAAGTCTAAAGTGTTGGACAAAACGCCCCCATACGTATTACCCCTTGAGTAGTTCAAAACCAAAACCTGTAAACAATTTTATTTTGTATAAAATTACCATAAATTAATTTCTTCTTTTTTTTGTCTGATTTGCAATTGCAAAGCACGTAAAAGACAACAACTATGTGTGTATTAATACCACAATAATGAAAAGGTTTTTCTATGTGTTTTTCATGGGGCCATATAAAATACTATTATTATTATTTTTTGTTTGTTTTTGTTTTTTGTTTTTGCATTCGTACATTTTAGGGGTTGAACAACAATTTTAGGCAATATACAGTGAATGATAAAATATACTAAATGAATAAAGCCCTATAACATGAGAAATTGTTGATCGAAAAGGGTTGAGTATAAAAGGGGAAATAAAAATAACAGGACTAATACGTTTGTACAGTTAGGCACATTTATTTTTCCTTCAATATAAAAGCACTTTCCCATTTTAAAATGAAGACACAATTTTTTGCGAAGGTTGAGAGACATGTTCCGATTAAGTATGAAATAAAATATCGGTCAAGTGGGCGCCACAGCTCTGAAGGCAGGTCAATATAATTTTCATTTTCTAGGCTTTGTGTGTTTATTTGCACAAACAAAAGATTTCACAAAACGTCAAACAAAAAAAATCGAACGACGTTAAAACGCCACTTGAAATAATTTCAAGAGACCGGTCAATAGCCTTACTGTCCACATCTGGACCCAGTTTCTTCAATTGTATTCATCATATTTCGAATGTTTAAAACTTTATCTTGTCATCTCTCAAAAGGTAGGTAGGATATCCAACGTGTCTTGTGTTTCACTGTTCTATCGCTATCTCAACGGATTTTGTTGTAGCGAGATAAAAGGAATTTTTCCTGAAAATCGTGTATTTTTACGTAGCACCCGTCTTTCTCGTACCTGACCACCAGTTTGTGATGGATTGGCCAATGGATCAGAGACTGCATTACAAACAGAATTCGTTCATTAATCGGAATATCCTTATGTGGAAACCTCCTACCAGCAGAGGTCTTTCCTAGCAGTTATAATATAAAAAGATTCAAATCTAATTTCCACAAACACTACTCTCGCTTTTCTCCTTCCCTATTTTCCTAATTCCAAAGAAATGCACTGCATGAATAGGGCCCATCCCCTTAGTGTTGGTCTTAAAAAAAAGAATGAAAATTCTTCGAAGCTTGCAAACGGCCTCAGCATAAATTTACAAATTTTTGTACTAACTTTTCACAATTATAACTCGATATTCCTTTGGTAAAGCTCTCCATTTTAAATAATTATTAACATATGAGACAGTTGCTCAAGTTCAGAGTTGCCACATATAATTTAAAAAATTCACTCTTTCTGAAACACCCTTTATTTAAAATATTATTTGCTAATATTTGCCACTTGTAATCCTTTTGTGCTATAAAGTGACTTCTTAATACGGACTTTTTGTTGACTAACTGTTGTTGTGTTGTAATTTTAATAACAATTAAAATATAGGAACCCTGGATATAATAATTCCCCGCTTAGCAAACTTATGCAATCTAAACAATCTTTTAAGCATTCTCCTCTTATAAACACTAAAAAATGTACTTCATACTTAAAATTTAAAACTCGTTTATATGCACCCGAATTGTGACAACCTTCTTTCCAAAACTGTTCCTCCCTCATTCATGCGAGTAAACGTTTCTGGGTTTCCTTTTATGAGGATATGTTAAGTCATTTTGTTATGCTGATAAATAGCTCTTGAGCCATTGGAAGCCAATATTTACGATTAGCGATATAAGGCAGATTTTTTTTTTTTTTTTAAATTAAAAAAAAATCGACTCTTCTCCTGTTCTTCTCATCTGGCCTGGAGCAAGTTTCGGGCGAGGCAACGACTCATTGACTAGTTAATGCTGCGAATCTATCTCCTTCCGCTATTTCTTCGCTGTGATCCCGAAGTGACAAGAGACCTCAGCAAATTACAACTTTGTTCACTACACCGAATTATACAGTGCCGGTAAAAAAATAGCACCAAATCTGCACATATTATTTCATTGTACATAAAATTCCTATTTATATTTTCTTTCGATTTCATGGTAGCACTAGATATAGTGCAGTTTGTGCCCTCTCTGATATAATAATTTTTTTTCTTAAAATATGAACACTTTTTTATTATCAAACAATTTTAAGAGTAACATATGAAATCTGACGGTAAAAAAAATAGCACTTCTCATTGTTTTTGCAAGATCTTCCTTTTGCAATTTTATTTTAAGCAAACATTATGTAGTTATTCGTGAACAGATTGTAGAAGCGAGTGTTTAAAAGGAGTTTAAAAAAAATTTAAGTGAAAAAAAACAATAAATATGGGTCGTGGAAAGCATTGTTCTGAGGAAAAAACAGAAATTATTAAAAAAATGATTTCTGAGGGAAAAACTTACGCGGAAATTGGTCAGTTTCTCAAATGCTCAAACAAAATGATTAGAAATGCCATTACTTATACTAAAAAGTCGAAACACGTGGAAGAAAACCTGCAATATCCCCGTTACTTGTCAAGAGGTTGGTACCTCAGAGCAAAAAGGATCCTTTTAAGCCTGCAACGGAGTTGAAAAAGAGCTACAAATTGCGGCATGCGTTGAAACAGTCCGAAATCGGCTTCGGTAACATAATTTAAAAGCTTGCAGTCCAAGAAAAGTTCCGCTTCTTACAACAAGGCATGTGAAAAAACGAATGAAGTTTGCATGTGAGCATCAACACTGGCCCGTAAGTAAATGGAGAAACATTTTGTGGACTGACGAGAGCAAAATTGTTTTGTATGGTGGAAAAGGCTCTCGAGCGTTTGTACGTGGTCGTCGCTGAATATAACCCCCAATTCACTTGCAAGACCGTAAAACATGGAAGTTCGAGCATTATGATTTGGGGGTGTTTTTCATATTACGGAGTGGGTCCAATATACTGGATCAAAACATTGATGGATCAACATGTTTACGTTGATATACTGGAGAATGTTATGCTACCGTATGCTTCAGAGGAAATGCCGTTGTCATGGGTCCTCCAACAGGTCAACGACCCAAAACACAACAGTCGAAAAGCCAAGAAGTTGTTCGACGAACATAGAATAAATGTTATGGATATACGTTTAGGAAATGAAACCTACCAATAATGAGTCACTATGGGCTACAGTGAAGGAGGCATGGAACAATATCCCAAAAAAAAGATGTGAAGAATTAGTTGACTCCATGCCAAGACGTTGTGCTGCCGTTATAGCCAACAAAGGCCATGTCACAAAATATTAGAATGTCTATTTAAAACTGTATTATGATCATACATGGGCATACTGCATTATAATTCTAATGCATTAAGCTTTTCAGTATTACGTATTCAGTAAAAATTTACTGATTTACTGGATTTTTTTTCATTAACCAGTAAAATTTACTGAATACTGATTTTTTTTCAGTAATCAGTAAAAATTTACTGATTACTGATTTTTTTTCCCAGTAATCAGTAAAATTTTACTGGTAATGCAATCTAAATTTCATTACCAGTAAAAATTTACTGAATACTGTAATTTTTTTCAGTAATCAGTAAAAATCAATTTTTACTGAAATTTTACTGGTACTGCAAAGTGCCCATCTATGATTATGATGTATGTATCTGTATCTGTATATGTATCTTTTTAAATTTTATGTATTTTCTACTTTTTTTTGTACCTGTTAGTTGAAGTGCTATTTTTTTACCGATCAAATTTAAGGTTTCAAATTAATTTTGTTTAATCGCTGGACTAAATTAAAAAGAATATGTCTGAAATATTTTTAATTTTACTTACAACTGTGTTTTAGTTATCTTTTTACTTAAGACATAAAATTCCAAAATTAAATGTTAGAAAAATTGACGACGAAATAATTATTCCATCCTTAGTGCTATTTTTTTTACCGCAGCTGTAAGAGATGAACGAATACGAAGCCAGTGCTATCAACGGGACAAAAAGAAGTCTATCAGCTTCAATGACAAGGCCTATTTGTTCTCAGGAGCGGGATTTCAATACAAGAATTCCCCGCTTATATTCACTGTTCTGCAAGCATTTTTGAAATTGCTAATATCCGCGGAATGAGGTATGTAATTAACTTAGATACACTTTGCAGTTTAAATCAATATTTATAAAATCTTCAGATTTTTAACAACTAATCGAACTAAGCAATAACAAAATATCCTTAAATACACAATTATAATGAATTACTCTCGCAACCATGTTACACAGAACATAAAGATATGGATAAAGTTGCCCGGCCCCACATCAAATAGCGGATCAAACTTTTTTGTCATTGTATTGGTAAAAAAAAAAATACTCACACGTATAGGTCGAGGTGAATTTGAAGAGTATCAAAATAATTTTGATTTTTACTACCTGTGTTGCATAAATCATATGTTCTTTTCTTCTTCAAAACAACAATACAATGAAGTTTGAAGTTTCAATTTTGATGTCTTGCTGTGCTAAGCAAAACAAATATTACCAAGTTGTATGCAAATTTGATCAGTTAAATTTGATGTGTCGCCATGCGCCATAAAGTGAAAGAGAGGGAAAGCAGGAATGTAAACAAAACCATGGAGTGGGGAAAATAAACAAACTTATTCAGTGATGCCAGCTCCGGATACACAATGAAATACTGCCTAAATTAAGATATAATAACGATAAGTGAAAATGTCTTCTTCTTCGTCTTTTGCACGTTGCATTAGAATTAATTTTCAAATATACCTTGACAAGGATTTCGTACTTTCCGTAACTTGTCCTTTCTGGATCAAGGTTTTTTTTGCCTTTGACAAACGACAGATTGTTCTACAATAACACGTAGGCTATTTGTATTGTCGATGATGGACTTATAGGTTTTGAATCAAACTTGTTCCTACCTTAAACTTGGTATTACCCTGTCGGAGATCCTTTTAATATGTAAATAAAAAAAAATATGTAAATTTTTCGGCGACTTCCTCTCATCATATTTCTGGCAAAACCTTTGAGAGTAATGTTGTAATGACCAATTATGTATGTAAAGTAATGTCATGCCAGTTTCTATGGCCAGTGGGATCGTTTCTTTTCGATGCGTTTATTATCAAATACTAAGACAGCTCTTTGCTTAAATTTTCGCTCTCTCAGAATCTTCAGTCTGTTGGCAAAAGTGATATTGTGGTATGACCTTTAGTATTAAAGGGTCAATCAACCACAATAAGGGGCAAGCAACCAACATAAAATAAACAATTACAAGAGAACTTTGTAAAATATAAAAGAAAATAAATTGACAGAGCTCCACAACGTTTTGATGACATACATACATATGTATGTACAAAGACCGAACTTTATAAGGTATTATTTCACATCTACAACACAGATCTTATTAAGGTTTTAGACGTCAATGAAAAAGAAATGAATTAAGTTTTATTAATTTGTTTATACCACCATTTTTGCGACAACAAGAAGTTTAATAAACCTTTATAAAGTACCACATGAGTATTAAATTATCATCAATAATAATGTAAACAATAAAACAAACACAACATATGAAAGGCAACATGCCCTACGAACGTATTCTGTATAGAAATTAACGCAAGCCAACAGAAAATAGGCAGCCAAACCCTTAACAACTTCACTGATGTTCCAAACAGAAAGGTTCGCATCACTCACATCAACGTCATACCCAATACGATTTACAAAAACAAAAATTAATAACAACAAAGCGGAGATATATTATTGCAACAACAATAATAAAAAGAAAAATAAAAACAAAAAATATTGTATGCCTCTCTTTTGAAATAACAAAACAAAAACAAAAAACGACAGTGTAGTAAATTAACATTACCATGCCATGCTTTGTAGAGTGGAGAAGAGCATGGCAAAAACAACAACAACAAAAAATAACGTACAATTTATTACTTTGCTTTTCTTGCATGCACATTTTTTATATCCCTTGCCTTCTTTTTTCTCATTTTTTGTTAGTGTGTGTGTCATCGTTTCTTCTTCTTAAATTACTCAACTACATGTGGTGGTGGTGGTGGTCGTCATTGATGTTTCAGTAGGTTTTTATTATGTTCAGCCATCGTTTTTTTACTGCTAAAGTGTTTGAAAAAAAAGCATTTTTTTATGAGATTTCTGGTTTTATCGTTTCTCGTATGGTTTTTTCTTTTTTGTGAAGACCCGAATGGTGAGTGGATTTTTAAGTGCGCGCGCATTATTTGGCATTTTATCGATTTATTTCAGATACAGATTTATTTTTCACAAACACAATCACATAACACGACAATTTAATACGCATGTCAGAGTGAACACACAATCTAGTGGAATGTAAAAAAGAATTGAGGGGGAAAGAGACGAATGCTGTAATTCTTGAAAAAGCTTCAATGCATTGTTTAAATAAAAGGGTTGCCAACATCCGTAAGCTGCGTTCTGAGGATTAATTCACTAATGTGTATTTATGAATATTTAGCAGGAACTTGTTATTATATTAGGCGTTTTAGGTCCTCTGCATAAGATAGCTATTTCTATTTGAAATTTGTTGATAATATTAATTCGCATATTATATATATAGATGTCATATCTACAAATAAAATTGCCTGTGAAACATATCAAGTTATGCATTGTACGTGTGATAGTTATTCTTAAGCTGTTACTAGCTTTGGTTTTCTGAACTTCAAAGAGTGCGGTCATCCATCTTCATTACTGGTATTATTTTAACCCAAATATAGGAAAGGCATTTGGCTTCTGCTTCAAGGAATATCAATTATGTATAATACATAAAACATATTAGTCTGATGATATACGTGTGGGTATTGTCTTGAAAACCAAAAGTCAAACTAAACTACTCAATAACTTAGATCTTATCAGATCTGGATTTCTGATTTCTGACAAAAACCATGAGTAAATAAAATTGCAATAAGTTTCTCACAAATCTATCGTTCAGAGTAGACTTTAAACTGTAGGTTCCGCCACTCATGTATAAAATTGACACACACAGCAATAAATGGTTGAGAAACTAGGTCGTAATCCTGACTAAAGGGTTGTAATGACCAATTACGTATGTATGTATGCATGTATGTTTCGCTAGCATACTCCAAACACCAGAATCACTCTTACGCGACCCTATCTCAAGAACTTATCTAAATATCCTCATAGATTCTCATAAGTGTTGTATCAAAAGCATCTATCTATAAAGTATTAGATTAAAGAGAACAAGCCAAACAACGTTAAAAAGCATAACTTTATGTAGAAATTAGATCCTCTAACTGCCAAGTTTTTAAATTGATTTTGTCATAATTATTATACTTTTGTTGTATCCACGTATACATGTTGCCACATTTAAAATTATTTTGTGCATTTGATATAACAACAAATATGTTACTAATAACAGAAAATAAAAACTTTGTTAATAGAAACTTATAAGGCTTTAAGGTTGTACAATGTGCGTAACAGCTGTATCGAATTACTTTCACACACACATACATTTCTATGTATTATTAGCATGGGTCCATTTTGTTGCCGTTCAGTAAACGTCTGTTTAATGTTATTATAATGATTTTGGCAACACTCTTTTCAGCTGAACTCAAATATACAATTTTCTGGCTCTAAAAGGTATTTTGTAGTATAATCTTTGCCTTCCTTTCGTTCTTTTTGCAATGTTCATGATTTTCCTTTAAAAGGAAACACAGCACATTATGACAAACAAAAAAAAAAGAAAATAAACAACCACCGTCATTGAAAATGAAGGTTTTAACACCATATAGTCTTAGTTTTTATATAAAAGATGTAGACGTAGAGCCATAGTAAAATTGGACTTGAAAAAATCACAACAAAAGAAAAATATTCCAGACATTAAGTACTCAAAAAAAAGTAACTCTGACCAAAGCAACAGAAAGTGTGCAAAAAAAAAGAATAACAAATGACTTTACGAAGATGGAAAAGAAGCAAATGCCAACAACTGTAAAGCAGAAGCAGCCAGTTGTCAACACAGCGGGAAACAGGTTTTTTGATCAATGTGCATTTTGGGAATTCAAAAAAGAGAACGAAGACGACAATAAGAACAAAGTTTGGGGAAACGACTCAGTCAGTCAGCCTGGTCGACTAACTGTCGTTCGTTTTGCGTTTAGAAAATAACAAAACAAAACAAGAAAGTAGAATAATTTTATACATTTTGAGTTGATATTCAATGTTCATCATAATTTTGTACATTGTGTTGTTTTTACTTCTTATTTCAATGTATTTACTCTAATGACTGTATGTTTTTCCTTTTTTTTTGGTATAAAATAACACAAGTGGTGTTGGATGAAGAAGACGAGAAAAAATAACTAATTATTAAAATAAAGATATGGAGAGATAAAATAATAATAATAATTAAAAATAATGCAATCCTTTAGCATGTTTCAGACATGACATTTATTATTCTCCCTCATTGTTTTTGCTGTTGATATTAGCAACTAGTTTCTCCATTTTTGTCTTTTTATTAGAGAGAAAATATCGTGAATCGAAAAATATTGCATGCAAAGGTAAAATTTTTACAGAAAATTTAGACAAAATTATGTTCAATACATCATGAATTCATTGCTAAAATCAGACATACATACATATATCTCTACCATTAAATTATAAAAACATAAATAGGGATTTCTGTTTGAAGTATTTATACTCAAAATAAATAAGCAATGCAGTTTTGTATTAGAAAAACCCAAAGACATAGTTGAATACAATAGGAAAATAAAATAAATCTGCTCTTTTAAGTTACATGGCCACACATCAAACTTACCTTTTTGTTATTTGTCAATAATACCCACATATAGATTGAGACAAGTTTAACTATCAAAATATCATATGTTCTCTATAACAACTATAAAATGAAGGTTGAAAGTGTAATTTTGATGTGTCGACCTCGTAAGCAAAATAGATACTACCAATACGGACGTAAATTTGTTCAGTTAAAATTGATGTATTGACATGCAAATTGCATTTCAAAACACAATTAATAATTTAAACTTCCCACAATTACAACAGACGCGGGGACCAAAATGAGAAGTAACTTTGTTGCTCACAGGACAGGCAGCAGTGAATATTTTGGAACTTGAACAATTATTACGACCCATTACATATCTTTTTGGCACGAAATTTAAAGAAATGTGTATTATTTTAACTTTAAATTTTTTTGTTTACATGTGTTCCCATTTGCTGTTCGTATTAGAATTACAAGCTTTAAAGATAGTTTTTAACGTTATATTTAATTTCTAAATATCTAGGTATGACCAATCTATATAACTTTTCTATCAGATTGCAATAGTTAATAGGCAAATTATATCGAATTATTGCAGGCTGTGTAGCTTAGACCTTATCCTCGGAGTAGAGCAACTGACCATAGTCTCTGGTGGAAAACAAACCCATAAACTTCACGTTAATAGTATAGCACACTACCCCATATGGAAATGTCAAAAATTACGCTTTCGGTTTGAATTAGCATTTCATGTGTGAACAACTTATTATTTTCTCTGGGGGATATATTTTCACCCATTATTGTGTCACTATAAAAATCATATCATTAAACTAAATCAAATTTAATCTGCAATTTTCATGTCGCTGTTTAATTGATAGCAATATTACCTACAATATTTAGTTATCTGATATTTTCGGTAATGTATTCAAAAATCCAAAAATTAAATATGAGAATTTTGGCAAATTAGAAAATATAAATTCTAGTATTTTTTTAAGAGTTCATTAAATACTGAATTTTCACAAAAATGATAACTATTTAATTTTTAGCAATAATTTGTTAAAAACATAATAAATTATTATTTAACTCTCACGACCAACTTCACACGCATTAAAACATTAATTGTAAGCAAAAGTGTAAAACATAAAGCATGCAGCAATCTTTTAGGGAACTAAACATAATTTAATAATAAACAACATTGAAATTTATATACTACTCAGTAACTATAATTATTTACAAACAAACAAAATATTTAAACAGCACAAAGTTATTTTCACATTTTTTAAAAAGTAAACAAGCAAAAATCTGTTTCTTTCAACTAAAAACTTCCAAAATCTCCTCTTGTATGAGAAATACAACCCTGTGTATTGTTTTCTTTCGATTGTTGTGCCAGCACATGATAAACAACAATAATAACAATAATAATAATAGCCCAACATAAAATGTGTGGAAAACGAGTGAGAGAGTAAAAATACGAATATGTATGTATACGTACAAGTGGAAGAAACAGAAAAGCAATGAAACAAAACACAAGAATACAAATGCAAAAAAGAAGAGAAGTAAAGGAGAAGAAATAAAACAGTATTGCAACACTAAAAGAAAAAATTGAAGCAAATGAATACCATACTCAACAAGAAATAAATAAAAGAAAATAAGAATTATTGAAAAGGGAAATGGAAAAAATTAACAAACATGAATGGAAAAAAGAAAAATAATACCTTCTTGGATAAACTTTTAAAGCACGACGATCCATCGTTTAAAATAAAATCGAATTTAAACGAAATGAAATTAATTTTAAAGCATGCAACATCATCATTATAGTTTATGTTTTATTTTTGTGTATTTTTTCTCTTTTTTTTGTTGGTTTTATTACAATTTGACACACATTAAACAATACAAAAATTAGAAGAAAAAAGTGTTCAACTAACACACACAATACCACAAAAATTTAGTGTGAAAACATAATCGAAAAGAAAAAAAAATTAAAATTTCAATGTTTGTCATGTAGATGTAGTAGTAGTTGTAGTATAAATAAAGGTGGTGGTGTTTTTATTTTATTTTTCTTCTTTACTGTTACACGAAAAAACTGTTCCTCTTTTTTTATTTCTTTGATTAAATTTTACAATGGCTGTTCGCTAAACTGGTAATATTTTCTTTTGTATTTTTATGAAATATTAAAGATTTTTAAGTTATTTCTTAACAAAAAAATAAAATTGAAATTAAGGTGAAGCACCTGTATTGTAAGTAGTATTTTTAATTAAACACACGGGCGTATTTTCTTAATTAAAGCGATGTTGATGATGATGATGATATTGACGAGACGAGTGAGTTGCACTTATGTAAACGCACTTTAAATCAAAAAAAACTTTTCATTGCCATTATAATAACATTTTTCTTTTATTATTTTCTTTTTAACGAAAATTTTTCTTTTTATTGCTTTAATTGAATGGCATTAAAACATATTTTCTTGCCCTTTATCCAAATTATAATTTAAAACATCATTATGCTCTTTTTTATTTGAGAATTTTTTTCTTTAAAAATGCAAACGCAAACCGGACCGCCACAACCAAACACTATAGCTAACGAATACATACTAAACGGCAACTCTACTTAAAACAAATTTCACACAATTCTCTCTGTCACAAAGAAACTCGTTTTGCTTTCCCTACCCTGCTCTCTCTTCTTGAATAAAACGCTTTTTCATTATTTCTTTAACAAATTCTGTATAACAAAATACTTGCGAGACTGGCTACGCTGTATGACGATTTGTCACTGTCTCTCTTATGGTAATTGTTTTTGTAAATGTCTGTTTCTCTACCTTGCACCCTGTAGACGAGAATGACTTTGGAATTGCTATGGTTTGTTTGAAAACGTTATTTTTAGTGAAAATTAAAAATAACATTGTGTGCAACAACAAAAGGCACGCTAGCAATGGTGGTAGTGGTGGCGGTTGAGTATATATGTGTATGCGATGTATTAGCGATGATGTGAAAACAGTCAGGTAGTGGTAGTTTTTTTTTGTAAAAATGAAAGAAAAAATACCATAAAATTATATTGTCTTGTTTGCTTAGCAGCTGCTCTCTCACACACGTAGTACACACACACATACACTTTCAAACTGCTATACAAAAAGTCAGGCAGGCCACCACAAGCAACCACATTTTTGTAGACGCTTGCCAGCTTGTTTTCTTCACTTTCCCTCCATTCCTCTTTCAATTAAAACACACAGCTAATATTCCATTGGGTTTATTAAGATTTCATGTTGTTGATAATTTTTCTTCGTTCATCTTTTTATTTAGTTTTAGGGAAGTATTTGAGTGTGTGTGTGAGACGTTTTTTTTGTAGATTATTGCCTTCATTAAAAAACATTGTTGATGTTGGATTTTTTTGTTTTGTCTGATTGTATTCCGTACTTCAACATGCGCACAACAGCAAGCAAGCAAGCAACGCATTGTGAATATTTGTTTTTGTTCTTTTTTTTCTTTTCTTTTCGTGCTTTAATAAATAAAACCGACATGAACACATTCGCTTCATTTTTTTATTCCATTCCAGTTGTTGATGGTGTTTTGAACAGCCATACACGAACACACACACATTGATGGAAACATTTTATACGTGGATGTGATGATAATGAACGAAAGCCAAGCCAACGTAACGAACATTTTAAAATTAAAAATGATTGCTGATCAGTATAATAGTTGTTTTTGCTTTTATTGTTGTTGGTTTTTTGTTTTTTCTGAGATTATTCACTATGACAAACACTCGCTTGTTGGGTTTTTGCTTTACAGCATAGTTTACCATTTCATAGCACAGTTGTGCAAAGAGAACTCACACGCATTCTTGTGTTTTTCATTTAGTTGTCGATCAGACTGCGACAAGAACACATGTGCGGCGGATGCTTTATCATTTTATTTCAGAATGACACTCAAAAAATATTTTATGTTAAAAATGGGCTATGGCATTAGCTGGGCGTTTTTAATTTTTTTTATTTTCTCGCATAGTATAATTTTTTTAAATACTTTGGAATGCTCGCTTTTTTCTTTTAATAAAAAATGGGGTTTTTTATTCATTTTATTTTTATTTATCTAAAAAACATGGCCTAATTTTTAAGCCAAATATGGATAGTTTTATGTTCTTTTAATAAAAAATGGATTTGTTATTTTATTTTTATTTATCTAAAATTATTAAGCCAAAGTTATATAGCTTTACATATGTATGCTGATGGAATGAAAATAAAAATAGCGTATATTACTAACACTTTTCTATAGCTGTAAATAAATAAATTCTCTCAACTTATTTTCTCTCTCTTACTCACTAACACATAACCAAAAATTTTTTGACGAACCCTGCTTTACAGTGTTGATTATAAATGACTTCAACAGTTGTTTACGGTATTTCTCAAGAATAAAAAAATGTAACTAGGATAGGAAAGAGAGACGAAAGGGATAGCTAAAGACGATTTATTTTTTAAATGATATTTACTATTAAATAATTGCTAATACTTTACTGAAATATATTTGGTATTTAATAAATTATAAAAAATTGAAAATTGTTCTATTTGTGATAAAAAAGACCACAAAAAATAAGGAATTACCGGAATGCGCACCAAAGAGTAAAACGAATGAAATGATGAATGTTTCTCTACAAATTGTGGTGAATTTCGTAATATGGTGTTTCCAATTGAGCTTCGCTAGTGAAACTTATTTTTTATTTTAATAATCTGTTGGAGATGATATTGCTTGACTTTAGTTATTGCACCCCGTCTGGCATTAAATCGTTGGTACGGGTCATTTACAGTCTTCCAGTAATACCAAACTCAAATTTAAACACCTTTACACTCACCACTATATTCGATAAACTAAATCATGGTGTAATTTGCAACACATTGGAATGTAGAGGAATACTGCTGAAGCTCGTAATAAATAACTTATACTGTAACGCCTGTTGTAGGATAAAACATGGCTAAGTCCTGTCACCACTACAATTTCATACCGCGGGTCTTTTATTAAGCGCTTCTTATCTTTAAATTTTACTAAACAAATTGTGTTTGCGATATCATCGAACCATTTTTATTCTCTTGAAAGACCCACGGCTTCTATGGGTGGAGCGCATTCGAAATATCCGATTTTCTTCAAACTCAATTTGATCGATGTTGTGGCTTATTCGCATACAACCCTGCAAGAAAAACTCTAACGGTGTTAAATCGCATGATATCGCTGGCCAGCTCACATCACTGCCACATGAGATGACTATGCTCTCAAATCGTTTATGGAGAATATCCTCCACGGCACGCAGCACTGTGCTGTTGAACCCACAAATCCTTGGAACACCTTATCTAATTAAGACGAGAACCAGTCGGTAATTGTCGATTACCGCGCGTTCTCAAAGGAACATAGAACGATGACACTGTCAGTTCAAACTGTGCACGAACTTTAAAATTTTTGGAATGCATTGGAAGCTCTAGGATCTCAAGTCGACAATTTTATTTGTTCATGTATCTATTCACCTAAATTCATTGCTAAAGCCAGAACAAAACACTGATTTGGTAAAAGAATTTTATTATCTACACGTGCTGCATGCCTGAAGATTTGGTAAAACAGACTAAATAAATGACAATTAATTTGACAGATGTTGCTTAATATTTTAACAGTTACCAACTGTCATATTTCGAAATTTCCTGTTAAAAGACCATATAGTCCCAGAGGAGAATAGCTTATGAATCATCTAGGAAATATAAGAACTCGTTATAATTTATTCTAATGGCACACATTATAAATTATGATTTTTAATCATTAATGATTCAATTGGAATTTTTGGAAAAAAGGCATTTAATGTTCAATGGATGAAATAATCGATCAATATTTCCAATAAATTAAATTAATTTAAATTAAAATTTCAAACGTCACAAGACATGCAGTTAAATTATAAATTACCATGAATGACAGGCGCTGTTTTGTGCAACACTGTACAGGTCTTTAACCGTATGCATGCACATGTATAGATCTCACCCCCTTTGCGTTCGTTTCATAGCTTTGGGCTGATGTACACAAATGCTTAAAATCCCTTTCTCCCTAAAGAAAATACACGGCCAAAATGGAGTGTAATCTGAACTGTATGACTTCATCAATCGATAACTATGCAACACGACGCTATAACTGGCAGGCATGTTATCAAATTCTTTTAACGTGAAACGCTGTGAAAACTGATGGATGTTGAAAATTATTCCTCTTATGCAAATGATCGATAGGTAAATAGAGATGGTTGTTCATCCAAAAAAGTTGGGAGAGACACATTGTGACATCACAGTTATCTAATTTCCTTTAGTCTCGGCTTCATTTGGAGCTTCTAATGAAGCAATTTAGTTTCATATTGTCCGCTACTGGCAGTTGGTTCAAATATGGTACACACCAAGATGTCTTGTCCTCCTACGACATATTGTTTGGTATGTACGCAATAGGGTACATACGAGTATATGTAACTGCTTTAGAAGTCATTTGACAAGATCAGAGCGCTTTGCATAAGTTCTTATAATGCATTGTTCACTAATGCCTGCAACAGCCATTCTGACTGTAATTCTTTGGGGTATAAACAGAATTCTTGTGCACCTTCTATCTAGCTTTCACATCGGATTGGCTGTGCCGCCCATCCGAGTATGACGGAATCCATATCCATTGTCAATTATTAGCTTAAAGGAGACTTCGATGCTTGCGACAAGCCCAGACAGTATACCCAGACAGTATACGCTGACAGTTACCTAGAAGTCGCCGTGGTCTAGTAAGTAGTGTGTTAGCTTTTAGACGTAGAGCTACGGTTCAAACCCCAGGTCAGACACATCAAAACGAAATATGAAAAAATATTTCTGTGGCGACTTCCTCTTTACAGATTTCTGGCAAAAACTCTGAGAGTAAATAAAATTGCCATGAAGAGTTTCTCAAAAATCTGTCATTTGGAGTCGACTTTAAACTGCCTGTCCCGCTACTAATGTATAAAAAACACACAACATAAGTAGTGTGAAAAACTAGGTCGTAATCCTGACTAAAGGTTTGTAATTATGTATGTATGCATGTTACCCAGAATATATTATTATTATTATCTGATTGAGAGACTAGCGGCAGCTATACACCAGCCGTTACGTCAGAAGCCAATGCATTGACAGCCGCCTGGCTATCAGAAGGTATAGTAATATACTTTCCTTTCTGAAGTTATTTTCATCCTTAACAATTCTTACCGCAGCCTGTATTGTCGACAGTGAGTAGTGCGCTAGTCTATTATGGTATAAACACATTCGAGGCAGCAAGTGCTGCGTAGCAACCTATCAAAAATTGATTGCAGAATTATTTTAAAGACAGCGATGCTACTGCTGGGCACTAAAGTTAATTTCTATTTTCACACGATTCAATAAACGCGTTATTGATGTTAATATAATAAGATGCAAGAATACAGGTTTTAACAACCCAATGCATATACTTTACATGGCGATTTTATTTACTTTTTTAGCTTTTGTCAGAAATCTGCTGAGAGAAAGTTGCCAAAGAAATATTTCTTCATATTTCGGTTTGTTGGAGATGTCTCACCTGGGGTTTGGACCGTGGCCTCACGTCTAATAAGTCAACACACTATTTACTAGAGTGGTAAAGTATATGAATGCTGAAAAAACTTTGGTCTTTAGGATTCTAAACTTGGTATTATGGGTAAGACTGTGCAGAATGATATTTACCAGCCATTTAATACCAGAAGAGGCTTTAAAGGTGATTTATTTATTGTGTAATCTTTTAAACAAACTACACTATGCGACAAAATTAAAAAATAATTAAATACATCCAGCTAATGACATAGTGCATGTTGTGAGTTTTGTTGATTATACAAACATTTCTCAACCGATGTCCAAAATTTAAACCTTATTAAAAAGGAGAGGGATGCGCCTTGAAAACGATATATGTAAAGGGTCCGCTAAATAACTTTTTTTTTTGAAAATGCTTTAAAAAAAACTACTGAATATTTTCACAAATTTCTTTTTTTATTTGAAAGTACAATCCTTCCGGTTAATAATGGAAAATAATTTCATTCAAATGGCTGCCTCGGCTGGCCATGCAGTAGCCTACACCAGAAAATGCCGATTTTGACAAAAAAATATCATCTTTTCAGATGAAGCTCATTTTGATCTTGGCGGGTATGTAAACAAGCAAAATTGTCGCATTTGGGGAGCAGAAAACCCGCACGGCGAAAAGCCGACGCATCCAAAACGAGTCACTGTGTGGTGCGGATTTTGGTCCAGAGGCATAATTGGGTAATTTTTCTTCGAAAATGAGCAAGTAGTGGCCGTTACAGGCGATCGTTATCGAGCCATGTTGAACGAATTTTTGTTCACAAAAATTGCAGAGAAGGATATTGGCAACATTTTGGTTTCAAAAGGACGACGCTACGTGCCACACAGCCGAAGCTACACTCGATGTTTTGCGCCCTGTTTTTGAAGATCGCATTATCAGCCGCAGAGCTGATGCCGTTTGGCCACCTCGGAGCTGCGATTTGACACAGCTGGACTATTATTTGTGGAGTGCCGTCAAAGATAAGTGTTACGCCGACAATCCAGAGACAATTGACGCTTTAAAGGACAATATTCGTGAAGCCATTGGTGAAATACAGCTGCACACAATCGATAATGTGCTTAAAATTTTTTACCGATCGTGTAGGCTACTGCATGGCCAGCCGAGGCATCCATTTGAATGAAATTATTTTCCATTATTAACCGGAAGGATTGTACTTTCAAATAAAAAAAGAAATTTGAGAAAATATTCAGTAGTTTTTTAAAGCATTTAAAAAAAAAGTTATTTGGCGAACCCTTTATGTGAGTATTAGGACTGTTTTCTGCTTTTATTAAAAGTCAACATGGCTATTTGCGTATTCTTCGTTCAATTTAGAATGTGATTCTATAAACACATTCGACGCGACATGTGCCTCGCAACATTTTTTAAAAACAGTATATGTACGCGCATATGGAAATGATTTGTTTTAAGACAGGTTTTAAGGCATCAATAAAAGTCGAAAGAATATTTACTTTTGTTCGTGTCAATGAACGGGATAGTGCTGTTAATACAATACGATGCATGAAATATGCTATAAACACAATGGACGCAACGCAGCAAGTGCAACAATTTTGCAATTGCAGCCTCAGGTAAGCTGCATGCGCATTAATTATATTAAAGGCAGCGGAGGCAAAACGTAAGCAAAGCAAATAAATAATAAACAGTCCATTAATTCTTTATCAATCTACATCCAATGTATGAGCAAAATTATTGATTACCCAATATTTTAACCTATTTTCAAAATCCAAAGTTTTTTGAAAAGGGGAGAGTTGAGCCTTTAAAATGGTTTACATAAACATATGGTTCGAACTTACATGTTGAGTTTTGATCGAGTAAACTTGGAAAATATGATATTTTACTCATTTTTCAAATTTAGCTATTCTTAATTGCAAAATTATGGACACTTCGTTTGATAAAATCGGACAAAAATTACCGTAGTTATTATTTAAATAGTATAACAGTAAAACAAAATTTTCAAAAGTTTTGATGAATCTTGATTGTTTATCGCAAAATGTGTGAATTTCACGTTTGCACGACTACCAGAAGTTAGCTAATATTTTCGTTTTTTGCAAATATTATTATATCTCTTTGCGCAAACATTAGCCAACTTCTGGTGGTTGTTCAAACGTGAAATTGACACTTTTTGCGATAAAAATCAAGATCCATCAAAAATTCTGAAAATTTTTGAACTAAAAGTTCATTTAACAGAAATATATATATATGAAAAATATATCTTGATTGTTAGACTCTTTAAATATGGCAATTTTTGATCAAACGAAGTGTCAATCTCTTCACAAGATAATGTCGTCATTTATTTCATATTTTTTAATTAAAGTTTGCTGCTATGAACGGACAAACATGGAAAAATCTGAAAAATATTCGCATTTGTCAAATTTACCTCATTAAACCCCATAGAATATTAAGTCAAGTAATATGCATGTATGTATGAAGTCGCCGTAGTCCAGTAGGTAGTGTATTGTAAAGCCAGGGTTCGAGCCCCAGGCCAGACATCAAAACAAAATACAAAAAGTATTTCTTCGGCGGACTTCCTCTCAGCATAAAATTGCCATGAAAAGTTTCTCAAAAATCTGCCGTTCGGAGTAGACTTTAAACTGTGGGTCCCGTCACTCATGTATGAAATTAACTCACATAATATAAGTGGTATGAGAAGCTAGGTCTTAATCCTGATTGAAGGGTTGTAATGACCAATTATGTATGTATGTACAAATGTATGAAAGGTAAACTTTTAACAAAAAGTACTTTCGGGGCTTGTAGACCCTTCTCTCTATTTATATAAAGGATCCCATCTGACGAGTTCAGGCTTAATGAAAGCGTACTTCAAGGTTTTATTCTTTCTTTAACTCTATTTCTCATTTTTATTATTGATCCTTTCGAGTTATCACGAGCAAATAGCATCTGATAACCAGCAAAAAAACTAAACAAGGCAAATTCTTTTCTTTAAAAATGATTAATCTTTGCTAGAATGCGCAAAGGAAACCCATAATTTTTTGGAAAATATGTTATGAAGTAACAAAATAAAAATTCACAACATGGAACCAAATGGCAGGACCTTTATTCATCGTTCTGGAGGTAGAGTGTTCAATCCTTGGTTTAACAAGTAAGCAACAAAACACAATGGTGGCAGCTTTATGGATGGGGGTGCATTTTCTTGGCATTAAAAAAGATTTCTTCGGCGACTTCCTCTCAGCAGGTTTCTGGTAAAAACTATTAGAGTAAATAAAATTGCAATGAAAACTTTCTTAAAAATCTGTCGTTCAGAGTCGACTTTAAACTGTAGGTACAGCCACTCATATATAAAATTAAAACTCACAACATATGTAAGTGATGTGAGACGCTAGGTAGTAATCCTGACTGAAGACTTGGCCCAAGAACAGAAACTCGAAAGGTTTCTTTTAATCGGGTCTGATGTTGGCAAAAATATTAAAAACTATTTGTAGACGTCTCGTTGACGCTGGACTGTAAGCATACCGTAGGGCTATAAAGCTGCTTATGCATTATGTATTAGAGAACACGGACGAATGGACGGTAAGCAAATGGAAAACCCCTTTGCTGGTGACGGTATAGCCCTCGTAGAGGACGCAAACGAACGCAAGTTCCAAAAAATTATTATTATTATTATTAAGACAGTAAAACAAAGAGGTAACCACATCAAGGTCTGAGGTTGTTTTTCTACCAGCTGTCCATCGCGTTAACGGCATAAGGAACATTAAAGACATCCTTAAGCATGTTGTCAGCATATGGCAAATCGCGATAACGTTAAAAAAGTCGATGAGCTGTTTAAAAGAATCCAGGATGCATAACATGGTATACGATAGAATATACATAGAATATAATATAAATAGGATAGAATCAATCATTTAATTGCGTCAATGCTGTGACGATGAAAGGCCGTAGTTCAAAATAAAAATTTTGGTAGGTTACGCTAGCAGTTAGCTTGCCATTCACATGTGAACCTGCAGGTTAGTTCACTCGGCGGCCAATATGGTCCATTGTGTTACCCAGTCGAAGGTAAGCCCTAGTGGTGATTTGAACCACTCCAAGCATCGAATGAAACGAGCCAGTTTCCTCCGAGCTAGTCAGCGAAATTGCCAATAGCGCAGTGTCCTGTTAGAATTCTTGTTAGAGTGTCAACCGTTCTCTTGTTAAACTCAAGTAGTACCTTGGTTTACTTGTTGGACACAGCAGTTTTGAAATTCGGTAATCAGGTAAGTTTAACTACCTACGGTTTGTTGAACTCAATGTTGCTTTTCCAATTTGAAAAATTAATCTTGTAGTGGTGCATATATCCTCTCTTCCTCAGACATCTACGATCACTTCCGTGCCAGTTCGTCCGCCTTTCCGTTTCCTTCATGCCATAGTGACCCGGAACCCAGTAGAGACGTGTGTTGTGTCGAAGTATACGGTGTAGATACTAAACCACTCCTGACGCCCATTGATTTGATGGTCATACGTGCAGCAAATATCATACATAAATACATACATAATTAGTCATTACAAACCTTCAGTCAGGATTACGACCTAGTTTCTCCTAGCAAATACCTCCCCCTGAAATACGCTGGCCTGGCTAGTTATTCCGTATGATACGTTCTGTATCAGCTTATCGCAATATATCCCAGTTCCACATTCCATTTTTGAACCATCGGTGAACATCGTTATATAATCGTCACCGATGACAGCTTCAGCAACACACTCTTCCCTAAATGGAGTGTGAATATAGGCCTTATAACCACTGTATACATTAATCTACTTCCAAACGCCCTTTTACAGACGTACAAGGCATTCATCGCTTTTTTCATCTTTTCCTTCGCGTCCCTCTTCCATGACATTTTGGAGTCCAGAATGATATCCAAGTACTTTGTTTTCTTTGAGAACCTCAGAGCCGTGCCGTTCATTTTCGGAATCGTGAAGCTCCTAACATTGTATTTCCGAGTAAATCAGACAAGTTCCGCTGTATCTGGGTTCACACCAAGCCGTTCTTCTTGACCCACCTGTATATCTTTGCTCGTACGGACTCTATAAGATCACTGGTCGTTGGAAGATGCTTTCCCGTGACCAGTATCCCCACATGGTCAACCTATGCTAACTTTAAAGTTATGCTAAAAGATATTGAAATAAGACGGATTGGAAAAGGATATGATGTGGTTGTAATATTTTAAATTTAATAATTTAAATTTTGAATTTAATAAAGATTGTGAAGTTTATTTTATGCAATTCATAGTTTTTTAAGAATATTTAAATATTTATATACAGTGGTGATCTTAAAATTAGCACACCCATCTATTCGACCTTTACCCACAACAAAACAAAAATAAAAAATGTTTTCAAAACTTGTTTAAGGGCATTTAAATATTCTATGGGATAGACTTAAGCGATGTGTAGTGTAATGGGAACTCCAATCAAAAAATTGAACAATAAATGACACTTTAAATCCTAAAAGTAAAAATTTTTTTGCCACGTAATTAGCACTCCCCATTAAAGGTGGACAAAATCATCATTTGAATTTAATTCTTTTTAATATTTTGTGAAGACACTTCTTCTCTTTAATAACCAGTTATAAACTTCCATGAAGACTTTCAAGAAGTCTCTTACATCTTGCACATGGTATATCATTGCATGCCACTAGAACCACTTTCCACAGGTATTGTATACTTTGTAATTTTTTGTTCAAATTGTGCGTCAGAATCATTACCTGATTTGGATTGTGCTGGCCATTATATAATATCAACTTATTAGCCGGTTAAATATTTTGCCCAATCGCGCAGAGTCGATCATAATCATTATCATCATCATTATCTTGCGTAAAAAGCCGTTTACACATAAGTTTTCATGAGCGAATGGAATCAAATGAACCTACGCAATATGTTTGGTTAAATGTTGATCCTTCAAGTCTTCATTCTTTATGACTGGTCGCATACTCTGCCATATGGAAGCTGACACAACTTTATGGAACACATTTTTCATTTAATAAGAGACTCCTAAAAACGTTTTTCCTGATTTCTTCACAATCTCCTCATTTCCTTACAGTTTAGCGAACGAGAGACGAAACGCAAGAATATTTTTTGTTACCATAGGCTTGTGTTGTCCAACATGCTCAATTAATTTGATTGCCTCTGTTGTGTTCCTCCATAACGAGTTTCCGCATTCTGACAACATTATGAAGGTATTCTTATTCGCCTGTGCTTATTAAATTAACTTCGGTAACAGTAGTGTTTCTTGGTCGGCGCTTTATTCTAAAGACCGCAGTTATTTTGTGATAGTTTTGATATGACATTATTATTGAACAATTACAAGTTAAGCCTTTTAAGAAAAAAAATATTCAACACAAAACTTTTTGTTGGATGGGTGTGCTAATTACAAGACCACCACTGTACATTTGTTTAACATATGGGCAGATTCTAATTTTAGTTATAGTGTTTGCTTTGCTTTTCGTAATCAAACTGTTAAAGAATTTCACACATTAACTATACACAAAAGTATCGGGTCTTCCAACAGGGACTTCTGAACTTTGGCAGTTGATAACGAGCCTCTTGATGCTACATCTGTCACATTAGTTTTTATTTATTCAGTTTGTTTTACCAAATCACCGTGGACTGATATAGAATTCAACAATACGTGCAAGTAATTAAATTCTTCAATAAAAATTGGTGTTCTGTTGCGCCCACTTTACATCCTCTATAATAGGACTATTCGAGCTTCTGGTTCAATAACCAATTGTCCTGTACGTGGACGAAACGCAAGATCTGCCGAAAATATCACCGCTGTCCGTGAAAGTGTGCACGAAAAACCGAGGCAGTTGTTTCACAAGAACTCGGTCTTTCGCAGAACACAAATTGTAATTTGTCCTGCACCAGTATAAAACTTAATTGGCCTACGAACTGAAGTTAAGCGATCATATAGACTGAAGCCGATGGCAACAGATCTTAATATTCATCGGAAAATTATCTTCGATAATAGCGATATCTAGAGATGAGGGACATTTCTGCCTGGATAGAAACCGGAACAGAGAAAATTGCCGAATTTGGAATGATACCAATTCACATGAGATCCAAAAGCGTTCAATGCAACCCGAAACAGTCACTGTAGGTGTGTATTTTAATATGGCGGCATCATCGGTTCACATTTTTATGAGAACGGTGTCAACGGTGAACATTTCTCGTGATCTGAATTGGATGATGCGAACGCCAATGAAAAGTGGTTTCAACAGCACGGCACTACGTGTCACACAATTCATGCCGCATTGGATATTCTGCACGAGCGATGTGAGGGCATGGTCATCTCAGGTGAAGGTGATGTAAACTGGCCACTGAGATCGTGCGATTTGACCCCGTCAAACTCTTGTAGGGTATTTTTAAGTTCAGATATACATATGCGGCTAAAGGGTGAGCCACATAGAATCCATTATACTTTGACAGTTTCAATTGACAGCAAAATAACAATGTTTAAAGTTTACTTAATCAGTACTTTGTCGTTTATTGAATCTACCTCTACACAAAAAATAAAGCTAAAGAAAAAAAGCAACACAAAACAGCTGATACCTGTAAAAGCACTCAACGCAAGACAATAATTAAAAGTTGGCAACCTTTGTCCTTTGCGCTAACGCTAAGAACTGAATGTTCTCAACTCGGCTGTCAGTTCAGAAAAAATAAAAGTCTAACGAATTGTATATGGCTCGGCCTTAAGCCATATATCACAAAGCCAGTACTACCATGGTATCGGCATGACTGACGAGTCAGAGTCGTGGAAAAATGGACACTTCGAATGTGCCCCACCCATAAAAACGATTGAGGGTTACGATATAAATAATGATATAAATATAAAAAATTACGATGATATCTTACGCCCATTTTGTTTTATTTAAATTTAATGATAGGAAGCGCTTAATAAAATACCCGTATATATACATACATATACATGTACATATGTGTAGAATGTGATGTGTAATGTGTGTGTAAAATACTTCATGTTGGATTTGTTGATTAAGTGAGTCATGTAGTGTCAACTGTGGTAATATACTTCGTATATAGTGTGTGTGTGTATCTATTAGTTTAGTTTTCTAATCTGTTTTTTATTTCGCCGCCATGTTCATTTGTAATAATTTTCTCTCTTTTTCTTCATTTAATATTTTTCATTTTCCACTTTTTTACATTTTTATCTTTTCTCTGTCTTTCTTTCTTTCGATAAATCACCAGTGACGCCATTTAAATTGACATGCGTATTAATGCAACAAAAACAAACATTAAAACAGAAGCTAATAAAACAAAATTAATGTATTTTATTTATTATTCTCTTGTCGACAAAGAGAGAGAGAAAGAGAAAAACAGAGAGTAAGAAAATGAAATGATTGCTCTCTGTTGAAAGTTAGACGGTAAGCGATTGTAAAACAAAATTGCTGATGTTGTATGTATGTGCGCTGTAGCTGTTGTTATTGTTGGTGGTAGTTTTGAATTTGTTTTTGTTTTGTATCTTCCACAATTTCGTTGGTACAGTCACCGCTCAGTGTTTTTTGTTTGCCATTTTCGTTCACTTCATTGCTTATTTTGTTGTGTTCGTGTATAGTGGAGTATAATTTTGTGTGCAATTCATTTCGATTACATTCATTTTGTATTTTATAACGAAGATGATGCAATAAATTTTGTTGTTTTCTTTATTGCCTGTGTTGAGGGGACACTATTTCAAGCACAACATAACCTATGCAACCATAAATGTTACGTACCAGACAAGTTGGTGTGTTTGTTTACATATTTTGTTGTTATTGTTGAAGTGAATTTTCGTTTATCACACCCATATTTTCAAATCTATTTTCATTTCTGAAAATTGTTGTTGTGGTCGTTTTATTTTAAGGGTGTAGCTGTTTCGACTCTATTTTTTTTCCCTCTTAATTCAGTCATTTGCATATTTCACGTGATGTCTGGCAATCTTTTAAGCAGATTTTCTCTTTTCCTTTTATTGAAATATCCACACACACATATAAATATGTATGTATGTATTTATGCATGTATAAATGATTGCCGCTGTTACCTTCATAAACAGGTAAGCGCTTGTAATAAAGGCGTGGTTATTTCCAAGCAAAAATATTTGAAACTGACCACCGCACATATCAATACATTGTATATATATATAAATACATGAAGACAAACAATTTAAAATATAATTTTATATTAATTCTCTTTTTGTATTATAAGCAAACTAATAACATTTTTTTCAAAATAATTTATTGCAATGGTGAGTATGAGAATGTTACCAGCAGGTGAAGGACAGTCTCCTCTTCTTCCTCACATCTGCGGCTTCTGCAGAAATCATTAGCAAGGTGTCCAATACCAATGCGACTCGATTGCGTACCCATAATGCAACGCCCCGTAATGATCCCGACAACCATACTGAGCGTGCCTCTGAAGTTTAAGCTGACTTATTTTATTGTACACCCTTCATATAGACTTGGCCAAATTTTTCGCGCCGCTCTACCCATATCAGAGGCCGCCCATCCCTCGTTGACAGAATAGACGATCGGATTTTCAGTTGTATGTGCCTACTGGTTCTCATAGGGATGCCCAGAGTCGAGAATTCATCGGAGTATGACGGTCGTTCTCCGTCTTGCCAGTTCATCAGCTCTAGTTACTCGGAAGACTATTGTGCTACGGCACCCATATTATATGAACATCATATCGGCCCTCTAAGTCATTGAGATATCTGCGACAGCCGTACACTGTCTTGGAGTCCATTACGTTGGAATTCAGAGCCCAGATAACAGCCTGGCTATCAGAAAGTATGGTTTCCGTCTCCAATAATTCTCGATGCAGCCAGAGTATTGCCACCACCTGCGCCTGCAAGAGGCTACAGTGGTCTGGCAGCCCGACGGTACATGGTTCATCCGAATACTGGCGATAAACATAGACCCGAGAATTTCAGTTGCAGACGCTGTAAGAGGGCTGGATATATTCCGTCCGGTCCCGGAGATTTAAATGGCTTAAATCCGTCTATCGCCCATTTTATTTCGTTCCCAGATATAATCGAACAGTAGTCTCCCTGTGATCGAGTCCTGTCCAGGTGGATAGTGAGTATCCACAAGACGCTCCAGAGTTACTTTGTCAGAGTTGGTCCATGAGCCATCCTCCTTTTGCAGCATGCTCGGTACAAAGGATGCTATTGCGAGAATTCTCCTTAGCCTAGAAATTTCCATGGCAACATGGAAAGTGCAACAGAAATTTTTCCACGAGTCCCTCCAATGATCCGCAATGCCGGATTGGCTCGCCACATTGAAAAGTCTTGGACATGCTAACCACTATTATGACCTTTGTAAATTTAGCCACTGTAGCTTCAAGTCCAGAAATTCTATATGTTCTACAGCGCGTGAGTGGATCCATACCCAGACTGACGAGGTGATCATACGTACGTAATTGGTCATTACAACCCTTCAATCATGATTACGACCTACTTTCTCATGATCATAAAGATCCCAATTTGTGTGCCTAGTATTCCTAATCGCCCTTAGTCCCTTCACCAAGAGAAAATTCAATAAACCTTTGATCAGAAAAGGAGTATTCCTCTCAGGCTCTCCAATCTCTAATGTTATCGTAAATATTGCCAGAGGTAAGGGTTATGTCCAAAACCTCTTCTCTGTTCTTTGTTATAAAAGTGGGCGTGTTACCCACGTTATAAATTATTAAGTTGATACAGGTAATAAAATTGAAAAGTGTCTCACCCTGTTCATTGACATCCGTGTTGCCCCATATAGTGTTGTTGTTAGTTCCCCTCCCTTGTGGCATCACAGCCAATCAACAGGCCAACCTTAGCGTACTTAGCTTCTGTAACCAGTCTCCTCACTGGATCTGATGATGGGTGGCCGGTTAGGTTATGCGGGATATAACTGGGGGAGATCCAGTATTGTTTACCGTTGATCTCCAACGTTACTGTAGTTAGGTCTTCATTACTGAAAGTAGGAAGGAAATATGCCATTAAGTTGTTTTTAATACGTATACAGGATCTGGGCCTACCTACGCATTTGGCATGAACCAGCCTATAATTTTTGTGCCCTAATCCACAAACCTTGTTGGATATGGACCATGGTTTCCGGATTAGTGCTACGTTTTCTCCTCTTCTCGCCAGTCGGAGGAGTAGTGCATTTGATGCTGTTTTAGAATGGTGGAGATTTATTTGGATTGCCCTCTATTTTTCCCTCCATCATCATTGCATCCAGACGTTGGTCGACTAGTTCTTCCTTGTCCTTCTCCAGGAGCTCCGATTCTCTTGCCAACATCCCGAAACAGATGCCATATCCGATTCAGTGGAAGAAAAAAACTGGCTCTGAATTGGGTATGGATCTGTGTCGAGGTTGTTCTTAGATCCTCTTTATCCTTTTCATGTTTGTCTTGCGATATTTCTCCCTGGGAGGCGCTATCACCGGACTCTATGGGATGGTTGTCTTATTTGTAGACCTTACAGATGTTATGTTCAAATCCGAAGGCAAAAACATTATTAGAAATCGTCAAGTGCTCCAGGGATTCTAGATTGACTATAATAGTCGCACAACGAGATCTATGGCGCTCCTCCAGTTTGGCAATTTTCCAATTGTGGGGTGGTACCTTCGGATTGCATATCTTAATCTTGCTTAAAACCTTTTCTGGCTCCTTTGGATTTATTGGTATCCAGGAGCGCGTTTTTGGTCGGTTAGGGATCGCGTCTTTTGATGCCATCTCTTTTTTTGGCGCCCAGCCAGATTTTTCCCATCCTTAAGATAGCGATGGAGAAGAGATCCAGGGCTCGCTTATCGGCAGACGTTAATGGCTTATACATTTGGTAAACTGGTATAGGCCCGGGATGTTCCTCTATCACCTCTAGGAAGATAACTGCCAGTGCGTCCTCAACTAGCCTCCAGTATGACGATGTGATGCTACCATGTAGGTCGACCATCGCCATCACAATACTGTCTTTCAGTATGTCGCTGTACATTATGTTGGTGCGGTGAAAGCTTCCTCGCTTTTTCGCACCGGTTGTGTCACCTTCTTCAGATCGCTGTCTTTTCACAGCAGTCTCGTTGGATAACTTGCCTAATTCGGCCAGTTCTTCCTTAGTCCAGGCTAGCGACTGCGTATACGCGGCGTTCGGCTGTCCTCTGGGATCTTTGAGATCCGTTCGAGCACCCGCCCAGCTCTTAGTCGCTCTCTGTATTTTTGCTTTGATTCTTTGATCTGCTTTGGTACCGCGTCAACCTTTACATTTCCAAGGGCGCTTTTGCTGGACGTAGATCCGGCTTTTGCAGCAACCTCGGTTTTGGAAGGACGACCCTTTTGGCCAATAGTATTCTTCCACACTTTGAGCTCTCAGGTTTCTGGTCTGCCATTGCATTTGACACTTCCTTCACCTCCTCTGTTGAGACAGTCGTTTAACACCCGTAAGCGGTTTTTCCGAGTTCCGTTCTCGGCCTCCAGAGAGGACTTTTTATTGCTTTCTATTTTCTTTTCTTTATCTTTCTTCATTTTTGGTCACACGAGTTGCGGATAAAGGGATGGTCCACCTTAGCGGGGAACCGCTGTGCCCAGGTAAGGCTGATTAATCCTGGAGGTCGCCATGTGTCCAGGATATACCGTTAGCATTAAGCTGACTCTCGGCACGGGTCGTGCAACGCCTTAATCCTTCCCATTCCTCTATCCTATGGTGAGAGGCACAATTCATGTGACCATAAGATCAAAAAAGGCCTTGGCACAACAGAAAAATCTAAAGAAAAAAGCTTAACAACATAGCTGATAGCCGTCAAAGCACTCAACGGAAGTCAAAAATGAAAAGCTGGACAGCTCTATCTGTTGAGTTAACACAAAAGTACCGAAAGGAACAAAGCACCTAAGAAAACATGTTTTTTTAGCTCTGCTGTCAGTTGCAAAACCAAAGTTTAATGTCTGACGTTTTCTATATACCACAAGGCCAATATAACCCATTGTCATCAGTCTAATTCAGATTGACTCATGAGTTAGTCATGGAAAATTTGACATTTAATACCTATGTGCCATCCATAGGAAATATTTCGACCACCGCCATCTCAATACTATCTTTCAGTATGTCGCCGTACATTATGTTGGTGCGGTGCTTCTTCGCAACGGGTGTGTCACCTTCTGCAGATGATAATGACATAAATATAAGAAATTACGATGATATCTTACGCTCATTTTGTTTTATCTAAATTTAATGATAGGAAGCGCTTAATAAAATACTCGTATAAAATACGGTATGTATGTACATACATATGTATGTATGTATGTGTAAAATGTGATGAAAGGTACATACCTAAACTAGTCAACATTTGTAAAATACTTCATATTGGATTTGTTGATTGAGTGAGTCATGTAATGTCAACTGTGTTAATGTACTTCGTATATAGTGTGTGTGCATCTATTAGTTTAGTTTTCTTAACGATTGGATTTTTATCGCCTATAAATTTAATTTTTTTCGGCGCAGCTATCTGTTTATTTCGTCGCCATGTTAATTTGTAATATTTTTCTCTCTTGTGCTTCATTTAAAATTTTTCATTTTCCATTTTTTTTTTTACATTTTTATATTCTCTCTGTCTTTCTCCTTTCTTTTGATAAACCACCAGTGACGCCATTTAAATTGACATGCGTATTAATGCAACAAAAACAAACATTAAAACAGAAGCTAATAAAACAAAATTTTATTTATTATTCACTTGTCGACAAAGAGAGAGAGAGAGAGAGCAAGAGAAAAACAGAGAGTAAGAAAATGAAATGATTGCTCTCTGCTGAAAGTTAGTCGGTAAGCAATTGTAAAACGAAATTGCTGATGTGCGCTGTAGCTGTTGTTGTTGTTGGTTGTAGTTTTGAACATGTTTTTTTTGTATCTCTTCCACAACTTCGTTGGTACAGTCACCGCTCAGTGTTATTTGTTTGCCATGTTCGTTAACTTCATTGCTTCTTTTGTCGTGTGCGTGTATAGTGGGTATAATTTTGTGTGCGACATGAGTAAGTTAATGACTTCATTCATTCCGATTACATTCATTTTGTTTTTCATAACGAAGATGATGTAATAAATTTTGTTTTTTTCTTTATTGCCTGTGTTGGCGGGACACTGTTTCATGCACAACATAACCTAAGCAACCATAAATTTTCGGTACCAGGCAAGTTGGAGCGTTTGGTTACATGTTTTGTTGTTATTGACTTTGTTGTAAAAATGTTGAAATGAATTTTCGTTTATCACACCCATTTTTTCAAATCTATTTTCATTTCTAGAATTTGTTGTTGTGGTCGTTTTATTTTAAGGGTGTTGCTGTTTTGACTCTATTTTTCCCTCTTCATTCAGTCATTTGCATATTTCACGTGATGTGTGGCAATATTTATTTTATCAGATTTTCTCCTTTCCTTTTATTGAAATATCCACACACTCATATAAATATGTATGTATGTTGAGTGTTAGCCGCTGTTACCTTTATAATATAAAGTTTATAGTATTAACTTTATAATCTAAAGATTACCATTTCATAGCACAAATATGTAGAGAGAATTCACACGCATTCTTGTGCTCTTTGATCAGGGTTTAGTGAGTAAGAGAGAGAAAATAAGTTGAGAATGTATTTATTTACAGCCATAGAAAAGTGTTAGCAATATACGCTAATTTTGTTTTCATTTCATCAACGTACATATGCAGTGATGCCAACTTAGCCCTTTTCGGGCTAGATTTAGCCCTTTTTGAAGTACCTTTAACGCGAAAAAAAATTTTTAGCCCTGAAAGCCCTTTTTTGCTGAAAGTTTAAAATTGTATTTATCTAATAATTAGGCATTGATAAAAAACATATTAATAAGTATGTGAGTGTATAACTCATAATTTAATATTCTTGGATGTGTTTTTAAAGACAATGTTACGCTATGTTTAGATGGAGCGCTACACGCAAAGATATCGAAAAATTTGGGAGACAGATCCCCTTTTTAAGAAATGGATAAAGCCTTGTAAAGATGAATATAAAGCAGTATGTATTTACTGCAACACCCAAATCGCCGCTAAACACTATGACCTGGTCAGACATTCAGAAACGAAAAACCGGTTAAAAATTGTGGTGTTTTTATCTGAAAAGACTATTTTAATTTTAGCCCCCTTTTTGCGCTTTAAAAAAAAATGAAATTGTATTGTACTAAAAAGGTATTTTTTTCAATTTAGCCCGTTTTTTAATTTTTTCACGCGTTTGGTGTCCTAAGAGTTGGCATCACTGTACATATGTAAAGCTATCTATCTTTGGCTAATATTTTAGATAAATAAATCAAGACTTTGATTTAGTTGTCGATCAGACTGCGACAAGAACACATGTCTGACGGATGCTTCATCATTTTATTTCAGAATGCCACTCAAAAAATATTTTATGTTAAAAATGTTCTATGTCATTAGCTGGGCGTATTTATTTTGTCGCATAGTATATTTTTTTAAACGCTTTGGAATTCTCGCTTTTTTTCTATAAATAAAAATATTATTTTATTTATCTAAAAAACATGGTATAATTTTTAAGCCAAAGATAGATAGATATCTTTATGTTCTTTTAATAAAAAATAGATTTTTTATTTTATTTTTATTTATCTGAAATTATTAAGCCACAGATAGCTTCACATACAGCTGTGTTCAAAATAATAGGAGTGCTACCATGTAGTATTTTCAAAGTTAAAATTTTTTATTCTACCAATTTGCAAAACATGATATATTTTAATGGTAGTTACAACGATATGTAAGAAATAAAATACAAAAAAGAATCTCGTAATAACTTTAATATTTACGATGAAATTGATTCATTTCTGTGTTTGCCCCTGAATTCAGTTGATCAAAAAAATAGGAGTGTGAGTGTTCCTTTAAAAATAAAAATATAACAGCACATAATTTAAAGAAAAAAGTGAAAAATAAGTACGGAAAAATGTAGTTAAAACATTTTCTACGGTGATTCACATACATTTTTGTAATAGTGGGACGAGGAAAGCACTGTACTGAAGAAAAGAGAAAACTAATTAAAAATTTTCGAAATAAAGGCAAAACTTACAAAGAAACTAAGGAAATCTTAAGTTACTCCGATCAAATGATCACAAATACATTAAAATATAAAAAAAGCCTGAAACGCGTGGGCGCAAGGCCAAAACATCTACTGTCGATGACCGCCGAATTGTGCGATACAGCAAAATAAATCCTTCAGCGTCTTCAAAAAAAATCAAAAGTATCTGAATCTTGCCGTAAGTGTCCCTACTATTCGTAGGCGTCTGATGGACAACAATTTATTCGCAAGAAGTTCACAAAAGGTGCCATTGTTGACATACAAAACAGGCAGCAGCACGCTTAAAGTTTGCCCAAGAACATATCAAATATCCGAAAGAAAAATGGAGAACTTATTGTGGACCGACGAAAGCAAAATTGTTTTATTTGGTGGCACTGGGTCTAGACAGCATGTTAGACGTCCGCCCAACACCAAATATAGAGCTCAGTATACACAAAAGCCAGTTAAACATGGTGGTGCAAAACTAATGATATGGGGAAGCTTTTCATATAATGGTTTAGGCCCAATACATCGAATTAGAGACATAATGTCTCTAATGTCTATGTCAGCATTTTGAGAGAAGTGATGTTACCAGATTCCACACCTCTAAAATGGATATTCCAACAAGATAATGACCCGAAACACACCAGTAAATTGGCAAATGGGTGATTTCGGCTTAATGGGGTAAAGGTTATGGCGTGGACAGTTTAGTATCCTGACCTTAATCGCATAGAACATCTATATGGATGTTAAAAAATATGTTGCCGAGAGAAAACCGTCAAATGCAACTGAGTTGTGGTCTGTAGTGCAAGATGAGTGGAATAAAATTCCACTAAAACAATGTCAGGATTTAGTTGACTCCATGCCTCGTAGATGTGCTGCTGTAATAAAAAGTAAAGGCTATTCTACCAAATACTAATCGTATTTAAAGTTTCTGATAATAGTCATAAGCATTTTTAACTTTTTTAATAGTAAATTTTTATGAAAACTGAAATACTCCTATTATTTTGAACAGCCCTTTTTAAGATATTTTTTTTAAACTTGCTGTTACTTACTTGTTGAAAGCTTTATTTAATTAATGAATAACTTAAATAATTTAGTATTGAATCAACATTACATTACACCAAAAAATTGAATTAAACCATGTTTTTTATTTGTTAAAATTTAAGCTTTTGTTTTTCAATGGGCTCACTCCTGATTTTATGAACACAACTGTATGTATGTTGATGAAATGAAAATAAAAATAGCGTATATTACTAACACTTTTCTATGGCTGTAATAAATTAATTCTCTCAACTTATTTTCTCTCTCTTACTCACGAATTCACAACCAAAATAATTTTGGTAACCTCTACTTTATGAACAGATAACGCTTGTAAAAAGGCTTGGTTATTTCCAATTAAAAATTTTTGAAAATGACCGCCGCAAATACTATTTGACAGTAATCAAACTCAAGTTGGATTGTTAGAGGTCAAGAGTGATATAAATTGGTAGTGGCAATTGAATTAAAATTATAACTACAAGTTATGGTTACGAATTGGCAATATGAAGTTGCCTTAGCCTAGTGTGTAGTGTCAGACTGCAGAAATCTCGGACAAAATGCAAGAAACTATTACATCAACGACTTCCTTTCAGCATTCCTCTTGCAAAAACTCTGAGAGTAAATAAACAAAATTGCCATTAAAAGTTTGTAAAAAAGTTTGTAATGATGACCTTTGTTGTGTCCCTCCACGATACTCCTTCAGTTTTCGTTGCGTAGATCAGTTCGAAGTTTTGGAATGTATTTCGGCGGTAAAATCGAATGCAATTGGTTCTGATGATTTACATCCTTCGTTTTTTAAAGTTTTGACACCTAGACTTTTGCCATATTATACTCACTTATTCAACACAGTGCTGGCTAAATCTACTTTTCTTGATGAATGGAAACTAAGTAACATCCTTCCCATTCCATTGTAGGAGTTGTGCTACCGCTCTATTAAATGTCGTTAAGGATCTTGGGTTGGAGCTGGATGAAAATAGTGCAGCGTTTTTAGTTCTTCTTGATCACACCAAGGCTTTTGGTACAGCTGATCACAAAGTTTTATTGAATAAGTTTCGAAAACTCTTTAATTTCTAATTCTACCGGTAGTCGAATTTATTCTTATATCCAGGGCTCAATACTGGGGCCTCTGTTGTTCTCCCAGATGTTTTTTGGACTGTAATGTTCATATGTATACTGATGATGTGCAGCTTTATACTAGTACTCGTAAGGAGAATATTAATTCTTGTTTTCACTCTGTTGACCGTGATATGGAGAAAATTAAGAGTTCGGCTTCGGCAAACGGACAATGTGTCAATCCCTCTAAGTCCAAATGTATTATCCTTTAGGAAACCAAAAGGTCGTTTGTCATACCTGAATTGAGAATCAAGGGAAATCTGGGTATTGTCTTTAATGATAGATTATATTGGTCTAGCCATGCTTCGAAATTTATGGGCTGTCATAGATTCAAGTCCTTTTGCCAATCATATGCAATTTGCTAAAACTTATTTAATTCCTGTGCTTTTGTATGGGTTTGAAATCATCGCAGACTGTGATATTAATGACAACCGCAAGCTCAAGTTGGCATACAACAATATAGCAAGATATTGTTACGCAAACCGAAACGACCTAATATTAACAACAAAAACGATGAACAAAAGCCACACAATACAAATACACACTGACACTAAGAATACAATGAACGTGTTGATTATCTAAAGCTGCACACACATATGTACAACGAACCTGGTTGCACCTGGTACCAACAACATGTATGTGTCAAAAAGGGATGGACAACGTAAGCAAGGTACACAAACAATAATTTACTAGCAATAGAGTTCTCGAGAAGGCGAGAGCGAGAACCTTCCACATCGAGAACGTTCATCATACTGATTGCATGACTATAAAAGGGCTGGACAAAGCAGGCAGCAGTCAGTTATAATTCAGTCAGCCTTGTGTGAAGACGCGTTGAGGTTTGAACGTACAAGCGGTATTGCTGCAAAAAGGTTGTAAGCAGAGAAGATCTAACGAACAGTTGTTAGTGTTAACGCGGACAGAAGTGTGAAATAGAATAGTGTACAAGCAAATTATTGTTGTATCGTTAAGTTATAAACAGTGGCGCAAACGTAGTGTGAATAATAAAGAGAGTTTAAGAAAAACTAAACACATATTTGTTTTTACTTGGTTTGCAATTAACGAACTCATATTTAAACGTTTTTAAAAAGGTAAAAACGTAACAATATTATTACGCAAATTGAAACGACCTAATATCGTTTAACAACAAAAACGATAAACGAAAGCCACACGATACAAATACACACTAACACTAAGAATACAATGTTGGATTTAAGCGTAAAGAAATGTGTGTTTTTCCAAAAGCAGGTGAAGTATTTGGGACATCTTGTCACAGCAGATGGCATATCCACCGATGAAGATAAAATACGAGCAGTAAAGGACTGGCCTCGTCCCCAAAATTTTCATGAACTACGCAGCTTTTTGGGGCTGTGCACATACTACAGACGCTTTGTGCCTAACTTTGGTGGCGTGGCTGCAAGTTTGCATGAGCTCACCAAGAAGTCAAAAGTCTATCAATGGGGTGAGCCACAGGAGAAGGCGTTCCAGACATTAAAAGACCTATTGTGTGCTGCACCAGTTTTGGCATATCCAGTCCCAGGAGAAAAATTCATTTTGGACAGTGATGCTAGCGGATATGGTATTGGTGGTGTACTCTCCCAAGTGGTTAATGGAACAGAGAAAGTCGTAGGCTACTGTAGTCGCACATTGTCAAAGCCTGAACGAAACTACTGCGTGACCCGACGAAAGCTACTTGCAGTGCTGGAGTGCATAAAACATTACCATAAGTACCTGTATGGCCAACATTTTCTGCTAAGGACTGATCATTCCGCACTGAGATGGCTGCTACAATTCAAGAACCCTGAAGGACAGCTAGCACGTTGGATTGAGCGCCTCCAGACTTACAACTTTAGCATTGAACACCGAAGAGGCATAAAAAATGGGAATGCTGATGCTCTCTCACGCCGACCCTGTAATTTGGAGTGTAAGCATTGCGTGAAAGCCGAGGAGAAAGAATCGAAGCCAACGAAGACTGGTCTGAAGCACAAAGAAGTGATCCAATATTGGCGAAGATAATAGCAGCTAAGGAAGAGGACAAACGACCTACCAGAAATGAGATATCCGCAGAAAGTCCTCTTACAAAAGCATATTGGGCACTATGGGACAGTCTAAGCTTGATGAACGCGTGCTTATATAGACATTGGGAAAGCGCTGATGGCAAAACCGCATCTAACCTTTTAGTAGTGCCTTCCTCCAAAATGAAAGAAGTGTTAAAGGAATTCCATAATGGAGCTAGCGGAGGACATCTTGGAGTGACAAAGACACTGGAGAGGATAAAACAACGTTTTTATTGGGTTGGATGTCAACAAGCAGTGGCGGATTGGATAGCAAACTGCACCCAGTGTATTGCAGCTAAGGGTCCAGTAAGAAGAAGTCGAGGTCAGATGCAACAATATAACTCAGGCGCACCTTTCGAGCGGATAGCGATGGACATTGCAGGCCCTTTTCCAGTCAGCAATGCCGGAAACCGATATGTTCTCGTTGTGATGGACTACTTCAGCAAATGGCCGGAAGTACAGTGAGCGTCATAAGTGAGTCAACACTTTTTTAAAGTATTAAACAGTTTTGTCCTTAAGTATAAAAAAGTTCCTTTATCATGAATTATTGTTTTTGTTTTAACATTTTATAAGTAATAAATAAACGTTTTTATTTGTTTTATATGTTCTCGTTCAGCAAATGGCCGGAGGTATATGCCATACCCAATTAAGAGGCGAACACAATAGTAAACGTTTTTGTGAACAACTGGGTATGCCGCTACGGGGTTCCAATAGAACTACATTCCGATCAAGGCAGAAATTTCGAGTCGGCTGTATTCCAGGAAATGTGGGAGGTATACGGTATTAAGAAGACTCGAACGACGCCGCTTCACCCACAGTCAGACGGAATGGTAAAGCGATTTAACCGAACCATGGAGGAATACTTGCTGAGAGTAGTGAGCGAGCAACAGAAGGACTGGGACGAGCACATTCCGAGGTTTCTACTGGTGTACCGATCTGCGGTCCATGATTCAACATCTAGATCACCCGCCAAGGTTATCTTTGGGATTGAGATAAAACTGCCCGGTGACTTAGAGTTTGGTGTTAAGCCCGCCACAGAGAGGGACGAAAAATACACTGTAAAAGAAGAAAGCCTGAATGAACTTCATGAGTTTGTACGCACCCGTATATAAATGAAAGCCAGGTATGATAGAGCAGCAAACACGGAGGGCTTCCATGAGGGACAAATGGTTCTACTATACAACCCAAAGCGGAAGAAGGGATTATCTCCCAAACTACAAACCAGCTGGGATGGACCGTATAAAATAATAAAGCGGTTAAACGATGTCGTGTGCAGGATACAGAAAGCTAACAGCCGAGCAAAAATGAAGGTCGTACACATAGAGCGACTGGCAAAATATGGAAAAAGAGATAATGAGCATATTCGGGACGAACAGGCTTAAGTGGGCGGCAGTGTTATGCAAATCGAAACGACCTAATATCGTTTAACAACAAAAACGATAAACAAAACCCACACGATACAAATACACACTAACACTAAGAATGCAATGAATGTGTTGATTATCTAAAGCTGCACACACACATATGTACGACGAACCTGGTTGCGCCTGGTAGCAACAACAACACGTATGTGACAATGTATTAGCGATAGAGCTCTCGAGAAGGCGAGATCACGAACATTCCACTTCAAGAATGTTCGTTAGACTGGCTGTGTCGAACTATAAAAGGGCTGGACAAAGCAGGCAGGAGTCAGTAAGAATTCAGTCAGCTTTGTGTGAAATTGCGTGTGAACAAAATAAGTCGTCGTTGTAAAGATCCAGTAAATACTTGTGTGAACTAGTAAAGTGAATAAACAGATTATTATTGTTGTATCGTTAAGTTGTATACGGTGGCACACAATAGTAGTGTAAAGAATAAAGAGAGTTTAACTGATATTAAACACATATTTGCTTTTACTTTGTTTGCAATTAACGAACTCATATTTAAACGTTTTTAAAAAGGAAAAAACGTAACAATTGGTGTCAGAAGTGGGATTACAAAATCCAAAAGTAAAAATAAATAAATAATTAAGAAAGAGAAAATCAAAATGAAACTCTCCGAGTTAAAAGTGGAACGGCTTAAACGAGAGTTGGATAAACTCAAGCTGTCAACAATGGGTACGAAGAATAAATTGCAAAAGCGATTAAGGGAGCACCTGCAGCTTCAAGGCATTGACATCGATTCCTACGAGTTCGAGGATGAAGAGGAACGACAGTTACAGGCCATTGCAACCCCTAGCGGTGTTGACATAAATTTGTTGCTAGCTGCTATGATGGAGAAAATGCAAGTATTAACTGATGCACATGAAGCTTCTAGAGCTGAGAACCAAAAGCTGTTTGAAGCATCTGGAAAAGAAAATCAAAAACTTCTAGCTGAAGTGCAAGAAGCTTCCAGAGCCGAAAATCGCAAAATGCAAGAGGCGAACGGAAGGCTGTTTGCTGATGTACGAGAAGCTTCTAGAGCCGAAAATCAAAAACTACTGGCTGATGTTCAAGAAGCCTCTAGAGCTGAGGACCAGAAGCTATTTGAAGCATCTAGAGCTGACAACCAAAAACTGCAAGCAGCAATTTTGTCAAAAATCGAAAAGGAGCTCGAAGCGACAACAGGAAAGCTGGAGGAAATACATGAGTCGGTCAGCAAAAGAATCACTAGTGTCGAGGAAAGAGTATCAAATTTAGAAAAGACAGTTGACACAAAGGTGAACAATTTAGAAAAGATAGTTGACACAAAGGTGAACAATTTAGAAAAGACCGTTAACCCAAAAGTGAACGATTTGGGAAAGACAGTTGACGGAAAACTCGTGATGATGGAGGAAAAGATCAACAACCTCCACAGACAGCGACCAGAACTAGTGAGAGTCGTATCCGAAAGTACCGGCAGGATAAAAGCACCTTGCTTTGATGGCAGCTCACCATTATCCGTATTCAAGTTCCAATACGAGACAGTAGCCAGTAGGAACGAATGGGACGATGAGGAAAAGGCTTTGGAACTAATTTTGGCGTTAAAAGGTGTAGCAGCTGAGATACTAGAAACTATGCCAGCCAGCAGTAGAAACAACTACAACGACTTAATGGTGGCGTTACAGCGCAAATTCGGAGCATGCAAAGCGCAAAAGGCTAATGAGTCGCTTCAAGCCTTTGCAATCGAGAGATTGATGCAGCTCACATACCCAGGAGAAAACCATCCGTTGATAGACAACTTTAAGACCGAGGCGTTTGTTAATGGCTTACGCGACTCTGACATCAAACTAGCGGTATGTTCCACACAGAAGACAACCTTTGCAGAGACCACGGTCTTCGCACTAGCCCAGGAGACAGCTCGAGCTATTCTTACGGCGTGCGGGTACATAAACGGCAGACGACACACCCTCACTATAGACACCGCAGCGACGTAGTCGATCATCAGACCAGATGTAGTGAAGGGAAAGTGTGAGGCACTGTGAATCTGCCACCATCCACGAACAAACAGAGGCGAAGGTGACTATAGCCAATATTAGTGTAAGTCACATCTTTATTGTTGCCGATATTGTGGGCGAGGTTATCATTGGTGCCGATTTTATGATAGCTCATGGCATCAATATGAATATGGGGTAACAGATTAATAGTTGGCGAAATGTGGATATACCTCTTGACGTGGGGTACAAGCATCAAGTGCACACCAGAAGGATAGTTGCGGTCGAAGAACTTAAATTGCCACCTCAGAGTGAATCACTGATATGGGCGCGTATGGAGGGAGATTGTGTGGAAAACCGCTTGTGGGTTGTGGAACCAGCAGAAATTCAGACCGATTTGTTATCAGCGAAGTCCCTTGTCAAATCCACTGAACAGAGAATAGTCCCAGTGAGAGTGCTAAATTTATTAGGCCACGAGAAAGTCGTCTGTAAGAACTCCAAAGAACTCAAAAGGAATTTGGTGAAAATGTGAAGAATGGGTAGCAGGTTTAGCAGCTCCAGAGAGAAGAAAAGTCAAAAAACTGCTGAAGAGGTATGTTTCGCTTTCGCCACGAACAATAGAAGACAAGGAAGAACACAATGGTCAAGCATGAAATTGATACCGGCGAAGCGAGACTGATAAAACAGGCACCCAAAAGCATACCGCTGACGAAGCGTAATGAGGTCAAAAAATTAGTCGACGAAATAGCGCATACGCATGTTATGCAACACATAAATACATCACAGATAGATGATGCACCTTTAGATATGTCTTATAACAATTTAAAACAACGAAATTCACAACCTCCACCATATCGGGAGCCCTTACCTGGTTCAAATTTTTCATCTTCATTATCTCGGCCTAGCGTTATAACTCAAACTCCACCAAAACGAGATAAAGACTCTACTTTAATACTAAATAGGGAAAATGATAACCGAAGTTCTGAATCCATTGATGAACATTTTCGCCGTTCGTTGGGCAACGATTATTTTGCCCTGTTTTCTAAGAATTCTCCAACAAGCCAATCAACTAAAACTCCCTCTCCTCAACCTCAGAACCAGCAACCACCAGCAGCACGTGCTAGAACTCCACCACCATCTTCATCAGACCAATCCGATTTGAGTCCACCGCCAGCTTATCCCTCCAATTTTCCACCAGCCCACCATCAAAAGCTATCACAACAAGCGCAATCAGCTCAAATAACAATTACACCTAAAACTAGTAACGTACTTTTAACAACAGCTTCTATAACAATGCCAAAACACACAAGACCTAGTTCTCCACCTTTACCATTGGTTGTTAGATCAGTAATGCAACCGCAACATCAACCGCCTATAATTTTGCAGAAAACATCGTCGAAAGCAGTTAGTTCGCCATTAACATCGCCACTTTCCCCTGCATATTAAAAAAAAAAAAATGAGGAAGAGCGGTGTAATCGAACCGTCTTCGGGTCCGTGGAGCTCACCTGTAGTCTTAGTAAAGAAGAAAGATGGCAGTACAAGATTCTGCGTAGACTACAGGAAGCTGAATGATGTCACCAAAAAGGACAGTTACCCGCTACCAAGAATTGACGACACACTCGACACGTTAGCCGGAACGATGTGGTTCTCCACCTTGGATTTACAAAGCGGGTATTGGCAGGTGGAGATTGCAGACAAGGATAAGGAGAAAACCGCATGCAGTGCGAACGGCGGCTTATGGCAGTTTAAAGTTATGCCATTTGGACTCTGTAATGCTCCCGCCACATTCGAGCGGCTTATGGAACGTGTGCTAAAGGGACTGTGTTGGAAGACTTGCTTGGTGTATCTCGACGAAATAATAGTGATGGGCAGAACTTTTGACGAACACCTCAAGAACCCGGGAGAAGTTCTGCAATGAATAACAATGGCTGGACTAAAATTAAGCGTAAAGAAATGTGCGTTTTTCCAAAAGCAGGTGAAGTATTTGAGGCATCTTGTTACAGCAGATGGCATATCCACCGATGAAGATAAAATACGAAGAGTAAAGGATTGGCCTCGTCCCCAGAACCTTCATGAACTACGCAGCATTTTGGGACTGTGCACATACTACAGACGCTTTGTGCCTAACTTTGCTGGCGTGGCTGCAAGTTTGCTTGAGCTCACCAAGAAGTCAAAAGTCTATTAATGGGGTGAGCCACAGGAGAAGGCGTTCCAGACATTAAAAGACCTATTGTGTGCTGCACCAGTTTTGGCATATCCAGTCCCAGGAGAAAAATTCATTTTGGACAGTGATGCTAGCGGATATGGTATTGGTGGTGTACTCTCACAAGTGGTTAATGGAACAGAGAAAGTCGTAGGCTACTGTAGTCGCACATTGTCAAAGCCTGAACGGAACTACTGTGTGACCGACGAGAGCTACTTGCAGTGCTGGAGTGTATAAAACATTACCATAAGTACCTGTAAAGCCAACATTTTCTGCTAAGGACTGATCATTCCGCACTGAGATGGCTGCTACAATTCAAGAACCCTGAAAGACAGCTAGCACGTTGGATTGAGCGCCTCCAGACTTACAACTTTAGCATTGAACGCCGAAGAGGCATAAAACATGGGAATGCTGATGCTCTCTCCCGCCGAACCTGTAATTTGGAGTGTAAGCATTGCGTGAAAGCCGAGAAGAAAGAATCGATAGTTGATATCCGGCTCACGCGGATCGAAGCCAACGAAGACTGGTCCGAAGCACAAAGAAGTGACCCAATATTGGCGAAGATAATATCAGCTAAGGAAGAGGACAAACGACCTACCAGAAATGAGATATCCGCAGGAAGTCCTCTTACAAAAGCATTTTGGGCACTATGGGCAGCTTAGAGATCTATGGATGCCTATATCGACATTGGGAAAGCGCTGATGGCAAGACCTCATCCAACCTTTTAGTAGTGTCTTCCTCCAAAATGAAAGAAGTATTAAATGAATTCCATAATGGAGCTAGCGGGGGACATCTTGGAGTGACAAAGACACTGGAAAGGCTAAAACAACGTTTTTATTGGGTTGGATGTCAACAAGCAGTGGCGGATTGGATAGCAAACTGCACCCAGTGTATTGCAGCTAAGGGTCCAGTAAGAAGAAGCCGAGGTCAGATGCAACAATATAACTCAGGCGCACCTTTCGAGCGGATAGCAATGATCGTGGCAGGCCCTTTTCCAGTCAGCAATGCCGGAAACCGATATGTTCTCGTTGTGATGGACTACTTCAGCAAATGGCCGGAAGTACAGTGAGCGCCATAAGTGAATCAACACTTTTTTTAAGTATTAAACAGTTTTGTCCTTAAGTATAAAAAAAGTTCCTTTATCATGAATTATTGTTTTTGTTTTAACATTTTATAAGTAATAAATAAACGTTTTTATTTTTGGAAATTTATTCGACTATTCTCATTTACTTTTCTCGCTATCCTAAGAAAATGAATTATTTCAGTGGTGTTTACTCACTTTTGGCGCTCAGTGTATATGCCATACCCAATCAAGAGGCGAACACAAAAGCGAACGTTTTTGTGAACAACTGGGTGTGCCGCTACGGGGTTCCAATAGAACTACATTCCGATCAAGGCAGAAATTTCGAGTCGGCTATATTCCAGGAAATGTGTGAAGTATACGGTATTAAGGAGACTCGAACGACGCCGCTTCAACTGGACTGGGACGAACACATTCCGAGATTTCTACTGGCGTACCGATCTGCAGTCCATGATTCAACATCGAGATCACCCGCCAGGGTTATCTTTGGGACTGAGATAAAACTGATCGGTGACTTAGAGTTTGGTGTTAAGCCCGCCACAGAGAGGGACGAAAAAGAATGAATGAACTTCATGAGTTTGTGCGCACCCGTATAAAAATGGTCAGTGATAGGATGAAAGCCAGGTATGATAGAGCAGCAAACACGGAGGGCTTCAATGAGGGACAAATGGTTCTACTATACAACCCAAAGCGGAAGAAGGGATTATCTCCCAAGGTACAAACCAGCGGGGATGGACCGTATAAAATAATTAAACGGTTAAACGATGTCGTGTACAGGATACAGAAAGCTAACAGCCCCCGAGCAAAAATGAAGGTACTATACATAGAGCGACTGGCAAAATATGGGAAAAGAGATAATGAGCTTATTCGGGACGAACAGGCTTAAGTGGGCGGCAGTGTTACGCAAATCGAAACGAACTAATATCGTTTAACAACAAAAACGATAAACAAAACCCACACGATACAAATACACGCTAAACAAATATACAATGAACGTGTTGATTACCTAAGCTGCACACACACATATGTACGACGAACCTGGTTGCGCTCGGTACCAACAACAACACGTGTGTGGCAAATAGGGATAGACAACATAAGCAAAGTACACAAACAACAATGTATTAGCGATAGAGCTCTCGAGAAGGCGAGATAACGAACATTCCACTTCAAGAATGTTCGTTAGACTGGTTGTGTCGGACTATAAAAGGGCTGGACAAAGCAGGCAGGAGTCAGTAAGAATTCAGTCAGCCTTGTGTGAAGTTGCGTGTGATCAAAATAAGTCGTGGTTGTAAAGATCCAGTCAATATTTGTGTGAACTAGTAAAGTGAATAAACAGATTATTATTATTGTATCGTTAAGTTGAATACGGTGGCACACAAAAGTAGTGTAGAATAAAGAGAGTTTAACTGAAATTAAACACATTTGTTTTTACATTGTTTGCAATTAACGAACTCCTGTTCAAACGTTTTTAAAAAGGTAAAAACGTAACAATATGTATTTATATTAAAATATATGGACTTACTTTTAATTCTTGTTATTAGAAAGCACTTTTCGGCACTAGGCTTAAAGTTGGTCCCCTTCCAGCTGAACAATGTGGCTAATTCATCCGAATAAACTTTTCGAACAGCAGCTCTAGGAAATTGTGGCGGTCCCTCGTCGCTGGTTTTTGCAATAAATTTTAACTTTTTAAATTAACAAAAACTTGTTGACATTTATTATTGATTTCATTGCGAGCGGTCGTGTTTTGCCAATCCTCCACAAAAAGTAAATTATATAAATTCTTGCTATACAAAAAAAAAAAAAAATAAATAAATAAATAAAAAAAGTGCCATAGAAAAGCGGTGAAAAAATCCTAATCATATTGATAAAAATCGTTAATAAAGTGCACTTGTAAAGGTTGTTTTTTTAAGAAAAAACAATATCAAAACTGTCCACAAACAAAAAAATAAAAACAAAAGAATAAAATAAAAAACAAATTGAAAGCTAAATTGAATTAGTATATAAAAAACAACAAAACAAAATGAGTTCAACGGCCGAGAAAACAACTTGTAATCAATTCAGCTCCAACGTCTTAAATCCCAAACATGTTAAATGTTCTAACTGTAACACTGCATACCACTTCTCCCCTTTCTGTGCGATTACACAAAATGCATACAAAAATTTGACTAGTGAGAAAAAATCCGAATGGAGATATCATCGATATAAGGTTAGAACCAGGTCTGAATCAAACAACACATATCAAACTTTTGTGTATGAAGGCGTAACCCAGCAAAAAAAACAAAGGGAAGATGATGAAAATAGTAATGGCTCTACAAAGAAATTTAAAGAAGCGCTGACTTTGAGTACATTAAATTCTGGTTTAGCTTCGGTGCAATCCGAATTAAAGGATATAAAAACAGCAATAGAAGTTTTGGAAAATACGGTTAATGCGAATAATACACAAAACGCTAGCATTATATGTACATGAAATAACGAGTTCGATTACTGAAATGGCATCATCTGCTTCATCCATAGGGACAAAAGTTAGCGAACTTTTTGAAAACGAAGCTCAACAGGATTTAAAAATATCCAAAATAGACACAAAACTCAACCAACTGGAGGAATCCATGCTAAAAAATAATATAGAAATAAAAAACGTATATAACCCGGATATAAGCGCTAATGAAATAATAGCCAAAATAGCTAAGGCAGTAAACGTTGAAATTAATAATTTTGACATAAACAATGCTTATCGTGTAACAAAATCCACAAATAAAACTATAATTGAATTTACTACTCTAAGGAAAAAGATGGAGTTCATGAACAAAATCCAACGTCACCGAATTGATGCAAAAATTTTAGACCAAGTAGATGATGGCAATAAATATATATACATTAATGATCTACTCACAGCATATTACCGCCGGCTGCTAAGGCTTGCTAAAACCAAAGCTAGAGAATGTGATTGGAAATTTGTTTGGATTCGATCTGGCTCTATACATAAGTGCAAGAAAAAACGAAACATCTAATATAGTCTTAATCAATAATAATAATAATTGTAAAGTTTGGAACTAAAATGTATTAAACTGGAACAAACTAATGAATGAAATTTATATCAACAAGTGAAAACATTTAGCAAAATTAATGAGTAAATAAAAAGACAATTAAAATGAATTCTAAAAACAATAAGTTAAATAATTACAATGAAATTAATCAAAATCTTAAGTTATCCGTTATCGTTAATATTTATGAATATCTGTTCACTTAGAACAAACTTTTCCACATTCTTAACATCAATACACAAAATAATGGGGCAATTCACACGACTTTGTATCGTGTATGTTGTATTGAATGCATTTGTTTGTCTGTGAACGCTCAGTGCTATGCTGTATTGTGTATCTCGTGGCATTCAAACAATTTGATAGTCCGGAACCAACACAACTTTTTAAAAACATGTGAAAACATATATGGGCAATTCACACAATTTTGTATCGTGTATGTTGTGTTGAATACATTTGTTTGTTTGTGAACGCTCAATGCTATGCTGTAATGCTATGCTCAATGCTATTGCTGTATTTGATAGCCCGAAACCAACACAACTTTTTAAAAACATATGAAAAAAATGTGTATAAGTGTATCGGATTTTTATATGAAAAATATCAACAACAATCATACACTGTTGTATGTTCTTCCAACAATACAATGAATACAACGATACAACAGCTTGTGTGAATTGACCAATACACATTTTTTTCATTTACACAATTTGATAGCACGAAACCAATACAACTTCCAAAAACATATGAAAAAAATGTGTATAAGTGTATCGGATTATTATATGAAAAATATCAACAACAATCATACAGTGTTGTATGTTCTTCCAACAATACAATGAATACAGCGATACAACGGCTTGTGTGAATTGACCAAATAATCTATATACAAATAATAGTCCAAATTCAAACGAACATTTCCGATGACGAAACTGATATACACAGCATGGTGGGTTTAATTATATTTTTTTAAATAGAAAAGACAATGATGGTAACAACATAGGTGGAGGTGGTGTTGCAGTTTATATCAGAGACACTCACACTTATACTCAAATTGCTTCACCTAGCCAATCATTCGAAAATATACGATTAGATTTTAATATCAACAATAAAATGCTTTCTCTTATCTCAATTTACCGACCCCCTTCTCTTAACGTCAATGCCTTCATTGAAGAACTTGCTAAATAAAATGCATGACCAGCGGAGGCAGCCATTTGAATGAAATTATTTTCCATTATTAACCGGAAGGATTGTACTTTCAAATAAAAAAAGAAATTTGAGAAAATATTCAGTAGTTTTTTTTAAAGCATTTTCAAAAAAAAGTTACTTGGCGGACCCTTTATTTGAATATGATTATATCAAACGGATTACAAAGATATAATCAGAAAATCAAGTACATGTATTGACCATTTGTTCGTAAAAAATAAACAAACAGGTTCAAATACGTACACAGGAGTTGTAACAACAACAATATCAGATCATTATTCTCTTTTCTACTGTATCGATGAAGTAAAAAGAATTCAGAGATCGGAAAATGTCTATAAAGCGCCTTCCACACGAGCACACAAGTAATATGATCTGTCAAAATTTTATGTAAAGGGTGTTTTTATTGAGGTATAGAACTTTAAGTTGGCATTACTTTTCAAGATGGCGACCGATTTAACAGCTGTCAAGTGATTTATTCTCAGTTTGGTTTGGCAAATTCATCATGAATAGACTCACGCCTGAACAACGCTTGCAAATAGTGCAATTTTATTTCGAAAATAATGGTTCTGTGCGGAAAACGTATCGCGCACTACGTCCATTTTATCGTCGACAAAATCGTCCATCAGAGCAGTTAATTCGATTAACCATGGAACGTTTTCGCACCACGTTTACTCTTATTGATAACTCGCATCCCCAGAGACGCTGTACGGTGCGTACAGAAGAAGCTATTGCTGCTGTAGAGCGTAGCATTGAAGAAGACCCGAATGAGTCCATCCGCCATCGAGCACAGGAATTGGATCTGTGTCCATCCACTTTATGGAAGATTTTGCGGAAGGATCTTGGTTTGCGTGCTTACAAAATCCAACTCGTGCAAGAATTGAAGCCAAACGATCATCAAGTAAGGCGTAGATTCGTCGAATGGGCCCAAAACGAGATTACCGTTGTTCCCGATTTTCATAAGCGAATTTTGTTTAACGATGAAGCGCACTTCTGGTTGAATGGCTACGTCAACAAACAAAACTGCCGCATTTGGAGTGAAGGTAATCCTCAAGTGTATGTGGAAACACCGTTACATCCAGAAAAACTGACTGTTTGGTGCGCTTTATGGGCTGGTGGTGGCCAGAACGTTACAGTCAATGGTGATCGGTATAGAGCCATGATTACTAACTTTTTCATTCCTGAATTGAATACCCATGATGTCCAGGAGAAGTGGTTTCAACAAGACGGCGCAACATGTCACACAGCTCGTGCCACAATAGATTTATTGAAAGACACGTTTGGTGACCGCCTAATTTCACGTTTTGGACCTGTGAATTGGCCTCCAAGATCTTGTGATTTAACACCGCTAGACTACTTTCTGTGGGGCTATGTAAAGTCATTGGTCTATGCGGTAAAGCCACAAACGCTTGACCATTTGGAAGACAACATTCGCCGTATTATTGCAGATATACGGCCACAAATGTTGGAAAATGTCATCGAAAATTGGACGTCCAGATTGGACTACATCCGCGCCAGCCGTGGCGGTCATATGCCAGAAATCATATTTAAAATGTAATGCCACAAGATTATCTTTCGGATAAATAAAACTCATGTCAATCGAATAATCCATCGTTGTTTTATTGCAACTTAAAGTTCTATACCTCTATAGAAAACACCGTTTAGAAGAGTACGGATGGGATCGTCTAAACATAATATGTAATGAAACTATCACACATTGAGAGAAAATACGGATGAAAATTTTGAGTCGTATGGCTCTCTTCATTTTTTGAAATGTTTCAAAAAACAAGAAAATTTCATTAGATCAGGGATGTATTTTTATGTAAATGTTTATATAATCCAAAACATGAGTTTTATCATAATAAGCATGCACGAGCAGCTATTGACTAGACTAATCATTAGAGTAGTCAATTGACTAATACATAGACTAATCAATAGATATTAACACAGTTGATTTATACATAGAATAGTCAATAGATTACTCAATAGACTAATACAGTCAATGGACTAATACATAGACTAGTCAATAGAATAGTCCACAATTTTCAAACTTGAGGACCTATTTGACCCTAACACTCATATAATGTACACTTCAAAAATAGTATTAACGTTTTTAACAGGGTTTTTATTTTTTCAGATATGCGATGAGAGTTCACAATCTGACCTGGAAGAGCCTTCAACGTCAAAAAGAAATAAATCTAAAAGCATGCCATCAGTATCGGATGCGGACGATATCTTGCAGGTTGCAAAAAATTATATTATGAAATTAACCGAGCCAGAAGAACCTGAAAAACCAAAACAGGAATTTGAAAATTCTGTTGTTAATTTCATTCGGACAAATATTCGGGAAATTACCGACAAGAACCTGAAGAATGAAGTCGTATCCAAAATAATGCTGATTATTTTTGAATATAAAAAAACAAAGAGAAGATTCAGAATAGCTGGATCTATTGTTTTAATTAAAAAGCAGTCTAGTCTCAAAAAGTGCAAATAGGTTAGGTTAGAGGACGTGTACTTGTCAATTAAGACAAGTACAGTACCCGGAGGTAGAATTGACCCATTGTACAACGTCCTAGTTTCTCACACCACTTATGTTGTGTGTGTTAATTTTATACATGAGTTTTGGGACCTACAGTTCAAAGTCGATTCCAAACGACAGATTTTTATTTATTGAGAAACTTTTCATGGCAATTTTTATTTACTCTCAGAGTTTTTGCCAGAAATCTACTGAGAGGAAGTCGCCGAAAAAATACTTTTTGTATTTTGTCTTTGATGCCTGGCCTGGGGCTCGAACCCGGCCACCGGAACGCGTTCCTGACTCCGGTTCGTTCCGGTTTTTATTCCGATTCGGGTTCGGTTCAAACCCTTGTTTATAAAAATACATATAAAAATTCGTCAAAAATTAGAAAAAAAAATCAGCAATTCTTTTTAATTTTTTTTCAAAACGTCAGCCAATTCTCGTTATCAGAAGTCATCTTTAGTTCAGGAACGCGTTCCTGTCCAAAAAGGAAGTAACGGAACAACGAACCCAGGCTTTTGCGTCTAATAAGTCTAGACTACGGCGACTTCAAAGTACAAATAAATGTAATAATTTTAAAAAAAATATGCATATTTTTTTATTTATTTCTTAATCTTTGTAAATGGAACAAGTTTATGAAATATTAATGAAAAGTTTTTAAGCATTAAAAAACTTCAGAAACTTCAGGAATTTTCTACAAATTCTTTAAAATCTATAAAAAAAAATTAAATTTACATGCAGTTTTTAATTTTGAAATTCGAAAATTTAAGATTTTATGAAAAAACAAATACAGAAGCAATATGTTGTTTTAAAAATTAAATTTGCTTATTGCCTCATTCTGCAAAGGAAGTTTATCTATATTATTAAAAAATCTCTGAAGGCATTTCTAAGGTCTGAAGCCTCATCACTGCTTCTGTTACCAGAAGATTTTCCAATTCTGTTAAATTTATAATATCCCAATGTGGATCTTCTTCCCCTTCTCTACACAAAAAGTTATGAAGAGCACAACAGGCCAATGTTATTAACTCTACCTTTTCCACAGACAAATTTATTTCACGTTGAAACAATTGAAATCTGTTGGACAGGATTCCAAAGGCGTTTTCAACTACACGTCTTGCCTTTGTTAAACAGTAGTTGAAAACTTTGTTCTCCTGCAACTGTCTTTGATTGTATGGTTTTAAATCCTAGATGTCAAACGAAATGCATCATCTGATACAAACACATAAGGTACCCGAAATAATAAGAAAACATTAATATTAAATATAAACTTTGTTTACAAATGAATATATGTACCTTTATATTAGATTCGGGAAGAGTGTCATTTTCCGGAAAATTTAGTAAATTTTCCTTTATTGCATCACCAACTTTTGATGCATTGAATGCAGCAGAATAATTGGCTCTGCCGTTGGTTCCAACATCTATCATTGCAACATCTATAATTGGCATCCACAACCGCCATCAATATAATGCTATTAAAGCCTTTGTAGTTGTAATAGTAGGAACCATCTGCCGATTTTGGCCCAAATGCTATGTGTTTGTCATCTGAAAATAATGTTTATTATATATTATAACACATTGGAAAATTCCATTTGTGGTAACAGTTTTCCGCAATTGTTTTCCACTCTGAAGTATTTTTAGGAACCTTAAATAATTAGTTTTACGTTAAATACACTCATGAAATTATTAAACCATGTAAACTTACTTTTAAGTATTTATTATGTAAAGCATTATCTATTGCCTTTGCGGATTCGGGAATTATGTCAGATATTGCAGAAACTGAAACATGAAATCCATACGTGTTTAGGTGTTTCCAGTTGCAAGAAAACGTAATGTTATTATAAGTCTGAAAAATTAGAATGGAGGTTAGTTTTTTAGATCAATATTTTGTAAATTCGCTTACCGTGTTGTTACTGAAATCGATTCCCTCATATTTGTGTTTTACTTATAAATTATGGTTCCAATACGCTGTAACAAAGCTTCAAATGATTCCTTGGACATTCTAACAAAATTTATAAAGCTTTTTGGGTACTCCAGTTGCAATTCCTTATATCTTATCTTTTCCGCTATAACGCCGTAGTAGCCATTCCCGGCTCCAAATGCGCTTGGACAGTCTTACTTTTTTAACCCGTTTCTTATCTTTGCACTCATATTTTTTAATTATGACAATAGCAAGTAAAACACCAAGTGCATTTTGTTTGTTTTTTTAATATTTGGCAATTTTTAATTTCAATAGAAACTTTAAGCAAATTTTTCACTTTGTTTGTTTATGTTTTTTTAACAGCTGTTTTCGTCTTACTTTATTATTGTCTTATACCAAAGAATATGGATATAAAGAATACGCATCATGTAGAAGTAAAATTTCTTATGGCGGGTTGTAACATTACGACCCGCTCTCACCAAAATATTTTTAAAAATCATTTCTTGATGAGAGGGAGGAAGACAGAAGGAAAATGAACACAAACAAGGAGCGTAACAATGTGTTGCTCTCATCGTACGTATGTATGTATTCTTGTGTTTTTTGATTTAGTTCTCGATCAGACTGCGACAAGAATACATGTGCTGCGGATGCTTTATCATTTTATTTCAGAATAACACTCGAAGAATATTTTGTGTTAAAAATGTTCTATGTCATTAGCTGGGCGTATTTTATTTTGTCCCATAGTATATTTTTTTTAAATGCTTTGGAATGCTCGTTTTTTTCTTTTAATAAAAAAATGTTTTTTTATTCTTTTTATTTTTATTTATCTAAAAAACATGGCCTAATTTTTAAGCCATAGATGGATAGCTTTATGTTCTTTTAATAATAAAATCGATGTTTTATTTTATTTTTATTTATCCAAAATTATTAAGCCAAAGATAGACAGCTTTACATATGTATGTTGATGAAATGAAAATAAAAATAGAGTATATTACTAACATTTTTATACGGCTGTAAATAAATAAATTCTCTCAACTTATTTTCTCTCTCTCACTCACTAACCCATAACCATAGGCATGTGTTAACCTAGTGGAAAATTGTTAGTAATAATGTTATGTCTACTTATTAACCCAATGATATGTGATCGGAAAATATAGAAAAATTGTACTGCACTAAGACACTAAGACACCGTATTTAACTTGGCAAGTATTCTTCCAAAAATCGAAATCATTTCTCATTGATATTAGTGAATACTACTGTGATATTTCTTTGGGTGTATCATTGAAGTCTGAAAAAAGCGACATGAACCTTCTTCTTTAAAAACTGACAAGATTTTTACACTTTTTAACTAACATTCTTGATGTTCGTGTCCTATGTGTGTAAAAAGCCGAATATGTTCTTCCCCTGAGGGACATTGGTGCCGACACCAATTTTTTAACACCAGAAAAATAAATAAAAAGTGGTCAAACAACAAAAACGCACGATGAGAACAACGCATTGTTACGCTCTTGGTTTCTGTATCATTCCCTTCTATCTTTCCCCCCGCGTCATGAAATATTTTTGAAAAATATTCCAAAATATGTTAAAATGCACATCCTTTATACTTTATTTTCTTTGCTTATACCAATCGTGTAAACACAGAAAAAATAATCATACGACTATTATTCTCTTTTTTGAAATACGGATGGAATTTCATTTTACTTTTTCATCAGACTTTACATATTACTTGTGTGCTCGTGTGAAGGGGGCTTAAACGGGTAGAGATAAATAATAATAAAGTTAATAAACTAATAAAGCCTACTTTACACGGTCCCACAAGTAATATGATCTGTCAAAATTTGTGTAGAAAAGTACGGATGTGATCGTCTAAACGTACTATGTAATGAAACCATCACACATTGAGAGAAAATACGGATGAGAAGTTTGACAGTCGTATGGCTCTCTACATTTTTTGAAATGATTCAGAAAACAAGGAAGTCGCATTAGATCAGGGATGTATTTTTATGTAAACACATAGAAAAAAGTGTAACAGCTGTTTTCATTTTACTTTGTTATTGTCTTATACCGATCATGTAAACGCAAGAAATATAAATCATACGACTTTTATTCTCTTTTTTGTCATACGGATGGAATTTCATTTTACTTTTTCATTAGACTTTACGTACGTAAAGTATGGAATGTTCTTATTCAACTAAAGACAAATACTAATGACATTTGTATGGAAATTATTACTAAATTTGCAGAAATTTACGAAAAATCGTCAAAGACAAAAAAAAAACAAGATGAGCAAACCAAGAACACAAAATCAGTTTATAAACGAACATATTATAAAAAAATGTGATATATGTAGGGTAAATTTCGACATGTACCAGTAGTCGGCAATTTTTGTAAAAAATGCAAATAAATAAGAAAAACGACCATTATTTATCAAAGTTAAAACTGGATTTGGTAGAAAAAATAGTTTTTTGTTCTTATAAAATGAGTAAATTTGAGTGGGATGAATAATTTCGTCAATTTTCATCCTCATTCAGTGATGGTTTTTCAACAAGTGCAGTAGTGCCAGTTTAAAAAAAAATCTAGTTTAGGGCCTCCTTAAACAAGAAGAAAGTAAGTGATTTTAATGAAAGAAAATAGTTAAAATATTAAATTAAAAGTAAAAAATTAAGGAAATTAATATTTTTTTATAATTTTTATTGCTGCCGGCATGAGGAACAAAAAATTATATGATTTCCAATTGTCGACAGGAGGTGCCGACTACTGGAAATTGAGTTTTTTCTTAGATAAAGATCAAATTTTATAAAATGGCTTAGAAATCATCGCTCTTGCTATTTCTTAAAAAAAAAATGAGGAAAAACTTGATTTACCCAGTAGTCGGCATAGTTTATATTGAATACACTGAGACCTGCCGAGAATAGGACATAAGTGATCTAAAGTCGGCAATCTTACATTTATATAACTAGAAGTCCTATAACAAGAAAATTCTTGGTTCAGTAGGCATAATAGGCTGTTCTTGGAATTTCAGGCATTATAAATTCATTAATATGTCCACCAACTCCCAAGAGCCCCTAGAATGTGCTTTAATGGGAGTAAGAAATGGCACATCTACAATATTGGGTGCAAGCAAAAAATATGGCGTCCCGCTTTCCACCGTACAGGACAGAATCCATGGCCATGTCTCTGATGATGCCAGAAAAATGGGTCCACAAACAGTCTTGGCTGAATCAGGAGAGGAACGTCTTGAGAAATGGTGCAAAGACCTAGCAAGGTCTGGATTCCCATTAAAAGCTGAAGACGATAAATACAGTTCAAGCGATAATAGTAGATGATCAAAGACCCACACCATTTCTAAATGGTCGCCCAGGAAGGAAGTCGTATATGAGATTTTTGAAGCGGCATCCCAATCTAAGCCTTAGAGAAGCGGAAGGAATAAGTAAAAGATGAGCGGTGATAAAGGAAGAATACATTAAAAATGGTTCAATGAATTAAAAACCTTCTTGACAGAGCAAAATGCTTTGGGCATTTTGAATGATCCATCGCGTATATTTAACGGAAATGAAACCAGCTTTAGTTTATGCCCTAAAACCGGAAAAGTCCTGGCCCCAAAAGTATATAGAAATATGTACAGTATCCAAAAGGGAAATGAAAAGGAAACAATAACAGTGCTGCTGGTTTTCTCAGCAAATGGTCAGATAGTGGCCCTAATGGTTGTCTTTCCATATGTGTGACCACCTAAAGATGTAGTAAATAGTTTGCCGGAAAATTGGTTTTTAGGCAAATCTGAAACGGGATTGATGAATAATGAGACCTTCTTTGAATACATCGCCAACGGTGTCGATAATTGACTTAATGAGCACAATGTTCAGCGACCAATTTTGTTGTTTGTGGACGCTCATAAATCCCACATGACGTTAGAACTAATCAAGTTTTGCGAAGAGAACGGCATTATTTTGTATGCCCTTCCTCCTAACACCACCCATATTATGCAGCCTGCGGATGTTAGCGTGTTTAAGCCGCTTAAAACAGAATGGAAGAAAACCGTAAGGGAGTGGCAGTTAAAGCCTGAAAATATTAACAAAGTAGTTTCAAAGTCTACGTTTTGCCCACTACTTAATATGGTCCTTTCTAATACAGATTTGGAAAACAAAATTAAAAATGGGTTTAGAAAATGTGCTTTATATCAGTTAACAACAAAATATTTTCTTTATTTCTCTTATTCTTTTTATTGTCTTTTTTTTGCAAGTGCAATAAATTATGGGTTGTTGAACTTAGTTGAACAAAAAAACTGCTTATCATTCTCTTTTATTTTTATTTTATGTCAATAAACTACTTACTTTAACATAATTATATTTAAAAACACTTTTTGTTTACTAAACATTTTATTTTATTAATTATTTTGTATTTTTAACTATAAGCACTTTTGTAAATTAATTTAAGTTATAAATATTAAATTTTTTTCAAATAAAGTTCAGTTATAATAAAACTCAAAACAAGAATAATTATTTGTATTCTTAATTTGTATACAATGTCAGTACCTGCAACATACAACAAAGTAATCTAAGGTATGAACGCAATGATTTCTTCTGTGTGGTCCATTGAAACAAATAAGTTTTATTTGTAGGTCCAAGAAAATGTCATTCTATTTACAAATAAAATACAATACAAATTGATTACAAACAATACATTTTTTTTCCAAAATTAAACTCTTCGTGAGCGTCGTCACATACCATTATTCTTATTGTAGAAAGTTAGTCGTCTTTCTCGAGTATATTTTAGACGTCCTCTTCATCGCTACTGATTGAAAGATCAGCCTCAAGGGTGCTTATTTCTCTGTAGTGGCTCTCCTTTACAGCTTCTGAATTTCTCGGAGAAGGTTGTTCTGAACTGCGTTCTACTTCATCGCTACTGATACTGCCAAAAAGATCAAATTCAAGTTTATGTATTTCGTAGTTAGATTCCTTGTGGTCCTCCTTTACTTTTAGTTCAACTACTGGCTTCCTCGAAGTGTCTTCGTCTGGACGGCATTCTTCTTCATCGCTACTGCAACTATCAAAAAGCTCCAGCATACGTTTTTTCATTGCGTTGCTGTATTTTTTGTGGTTTTTCTTTTTACTGGATTCAGCTTCTGGTTTCTTTGAGGAGTCTTTGCCTGAACTGCGTTTCGATGAGGACTTCTTTGCCTTTGTTTGTTGCTTCTTAGCGGGCTGAAGCACATCCTTATCGGAGGAATTATTTTTCGACTTGTTGCTTTCATTAATCTTCTGCTTTAACTACCTTTTTAAAGTCAATATTGCGTTTTTGTTGCTTTTGATTTGATTGTCTTGCAGATGATGGCGGCAACATATTGGTGTTTATACGGTGGGGGTTATCCCCACGAAAACATCTGGTAAAACTGGAAAACACCAATAAGTATGGCAACTCCGGCGAATAAAGGAGAAAAAGGAAGAAAGGAAACGCGCGTTAATAAATTGCATCAGAAATTTCTAGATAATTCGTACTGGTGCAACCGTAAAGAAAAGTCGCGAAATAAAAAGTTATTTATAAACAACAGGAATATTGTCGTTTTTAATTTTTCAAATTTCAATTTTATAATTGGTTTCTTTTTGTGAACAACCAAACTGGTGACCCCGAAAATGAACGCAGAAAGAAAGGTAACTGCAGCACATAACGGCGATGAGGCATTAGATGACATTAGATTCCGTTGAGAACACTGGTGGACAAAGCGGCGAGAGTGGCCGCGTTTTTTTTGGTGTGGGCGTCAAGCCGCCAGTATTTTGCAAGGAACAGCCGGACATTTTCTTTATTCAAATGGAGTCACAATTTACGGTTGCCGGCATTAAATCGGATGATACAATGTACCACCACATAATCTCATCACTGGAACCACAGTTTTTGATGCAAGTTGCTGACATTATACGCAACCCTCCGGCCACAGAAAAATACAAGGCCATAAAGAATGCCCTTATTGCTGAATACACAGATTCTGATCACCGAAAGCTGCGAAAACTAATTCAAGAAATCGAGCTTGGAGACCTTAAGCCGTCACAGCTGTTAAAAAGGATGAAGGACTTAGCAGGTAACAAAATATCCGATGATGCACTAAAATCCTTATGGATGGAACGATTACCGGAAACAGTTCGGTCGGTGGTAGCAATTGTAGACGGTAATTCTACGCAAATGGCTTTACAGGCTGATAAGTTAATGGAAGTGCAGAACTATTCTTCAATATCAACTATTCAACACAATGCAAGTCTTAAAGCAGAGATAGAAGAGCTCCGAAAATAAATTAAAAATTTGCGTATTAGCGAAAGTGATAGAGGCCGTTCAGTGTAACGTAGTCGACAACAAAGACAAAGTAAGTCAAGACCGAAAGTTCGTTTTCCTTTTTGTAAATTTCATTACAGGTTTGGTCATAAGGCAAGGAAATGGGAGGAATCTTGCCAATTCAAAAATTTTAAGCCGGAAAACTAACGGCCACTTTGTCACCGGCGGCTGACAGAGTAGGGGCTACAGAAAGCCGTCGTCTCTTTATCACAGACCAGAAATCGATAATAAATTATTTAATTGACACCGGCGCCGATTTTTCAGTTGTTCCTCCCCCAAAACGAAACGTACCACTTTCTTACAATCTATATGCAGCAAACGGCACACCAATAAAAACTTACGGAACAAAAATTATTACAGTCGACTGGGACTGGGAGTTTCTTATTGCTGGCGTCACTAAACCCATTATAGGCGTCGATTTTTTGCATGAGTACGGACTAATTGTTGATGTACGAAGAAGGAAATTAATTGACAGCAAAACCAATCTTATGGCCAACGTCAAGCTGGGAGAAAGTCATCAGGAACAAATACATACAATTTCGCCAGCAGAAACAGGTTGGGCAAAACAACTTCTGGAGAAGTACAAGGATTTAACACAGCCTTTTAAATACACCAAAAATTCTGAAAATCCAAATACTGTGTACCATCACATCGTTACTGAAGGACCGCCAATCTTTGCAAGGCCTAGAAGGTTGAATCCAGAAAAACTCGTTCTGGCAAAAAAGGAATTTGAATATATGCTAAAACAAGGTATATGCAGTCCCAGTAACTCACAATGGGCCAGTCCACTGCATATGGCACAAAAGAGAACCGCGGGAGAATGGCGGCCATGCGGTGACTACAGGAGTCTGAACGCAGTGACTAAACCTGACCGGTATCCCATACCTCACGTTCATGACATATCGCATAGAATGCATAACTGTATTTACCACCCTTGACCTAGAGAGAGCCTATCATCAAGTACCTATTGCACCGGAGGATCGCGAAAAGACCGCTATAACTCCACCGTTTGGCTTATTCCAATTCAACGTTATGACATTTGGTGTACGGAATGCTAGCCAAACTTTTCAAAGGTATATGGATCAAATTTTTCGTGACCTAGAATTCGTAACGGTTTACATTGATGACATTTGTGTAGCGTCCACAAGTGTAGATGAACATGTCCAACATTTAAACATCGTTTTCGACCGTCTACAGCAGCAAGGGTTAAAATTAAAAGTTTCGAAATGTGTCTTCGGACAAAGCGAAAAACGTTTTTAGGACATCGGATAACAAAAGCATTTTACCTACGCATTAAAAAGTTTCAGCGATTCTGAATTTTAAAAAACCAGTGCTTACCTGTGACTTAAGACGATTTATAGCCCTGCTTAATTTCTACAGACGTTTTCTTCCACATGCCGCGTATAAACAAAGCCAATTACAGAAACTTATCAAAACGAATAAGAAGAATGACAGAACGCCAATAGAGTGGAATGATGAAGCTATATCAGCCTTTGAGGAACGCAGAAATAGCCTTGCCAAGGCAACATTATTGGTGCACCCCTCTCCAAACGCGAAATTGATTCTCCAGGTGGACGCAAGCAACTTCTGTGTACTCGCTGTAATCAACGAGGTGCAAAATGGACAACTTCGTCTGCTAGGTTTTTTTTTTCAAAACGTATGTCGAAGACTCAAAAGAGGTATAGTACTTTCGACAGAGAATTACTAGCGATATACCAATCAGTCAAGTACTTCAAGCACTTCATCGACGGTCGGGAATGTACTATACACACCGACCACAAACCACTTACATTTGTTTTTCAACAAAATCCCGAAAAGGCTACACCGAGACAAATACGCCAACTTAGTTTTATCAGTGAATACACAACGGACATTCAACACGTTTCGGGGAAGGACAACATTGTAGCCGATACACTGTCTAAGGTTGAGGCCATGTTTAATGCAGACCACATAAACTTTCAGCAACTGGCCCTAAGCCAAGAAGAAGATAGTGAGCTGCAAGAATTAAAGAAAAGCTCCACGTTACAGTTAAAGCTCATCAGGTTACCGGAATCATCAATATCGTTATGGTGTGACGTGTCAACAACCACTGTTCGTCCGTATGTTTCTCCACCATTCAGGTCGCAAGTATTCAACTCAATTCATAACATTTCTCATCCTGGAAAACGTTCAACAATTAAGATGATCACCGAACGGTTTGTCTGGAAGAACATGAAGAGTGATATCAGTAGAATGACAAAAGCCTGCCATGAGTGTCAGAAGACAAAAATAGATAAATATAAGTGTATTACAACAATTTAATGTTACAGATCAACGATTTCGACATGTCAATATTGACATAGTGGGTCCATTACCGTTATGTGATGACTTTCGGTACTGCTTAACCTTTGTAGACCGATTTAGCCGCTGGCCAGTCGCTATTCCAATAAAAGATATAACAGCAGAAGCAGTGGCACGGGCGTTCGTAAGCTGTTGGATTTCCCATTATGGTATGCCAGCTGTTGTAACTACTGATCAAGGGAGACAATTTGAATCGAAACTTTTTAAGGAACTTACTCACCTGACGGGTTCAAAACACCTTCGTACAACAGCCTACCACCCACAGGCGAATGGCCTAGTAGAGCGCATGCACCGCACCCTGAAGTGTGCCATCAGGTGCCATACGTCTTCAAATTGGACCGATAGTTTGCCAATAGTGTTATTGGGTCTAAGGACTGCCTTCAAACCAGACCTAAATGCCTCGCCTGCAGAAATGGTATACGGTTCTACAATTAAATTACCGGGTGAATTCTTTGAGGCACAGACAAGTGAATACGTGGAAAGTGAGTGCGTACAAAAGCTGCGCGCCGTAATGAATAAACTGAAACCAGTCCCAACGTCGAATCATTCACACCAAAATGTTTTTATCCAAAAAGAATTGGCCAGGTGCACACATGTTTTCTTGAGAGATGATTCAGTACGACCTCCGTTAAAAGCACCCTATGATGGACCGTATGAGGTCATAAATCGAACTGACAAGATTTTTGAAATAAAAGTGAGAGGCAAGAACGTCAAGGTGAGCATAGACAGAGTTAAAGCTGCGTTTATGTCCAACGAAAACCGACTAGAGATTCCAAAATTAAGCACTACAGATCAGCAACGTACTTCACCTTATACCAGTACCCCTACAGTTCCTGTTAGTCGAACAAAGCCTAGAGAACAGCAACGTTCAGCAGAAAATACAGCTACTCCGCCCAAAACATCACGCTCAGGAAGAGAGATAAATAAACCCAGAAGGTACGTTCAGATTGTTGCATAACAACCTTATTTAGGGGGGAGTAAAGTGGGGGTTATCCCCACGAAAACATCTGGTAAAACTGGAAAACACCAATAAGTATGGCAACTCCGGCGAATAAAGGAGAAAATGGAAGAAAGGAAACACGCGTTAATAAATTGCATCAGAAATTTTTAGATCATTCGTTCTGGTGCAACCGTAAAGAAAAGTCGCTAAATAAAAAGTTATTTATAAACAACAGGAATATTGTCGTTTTTAATTTTTCAAATTTCAATTTTATAATTGGTTTCTTTTTGTGAACAACCAAAATATGTTTTTCAATATTTTTTTCACCATGATTTTCTGCAAAAAACAGGATTTCTGAGGACAGAATTGTTTCCTGTTCAGGAGTTTTATTCCAATGATTCAAAAATTCGTCCAGTTCTGTGTAATGTTCTGACAAAAATTGTCGAACTGATGGAGAAGGATGTTGATTCTGTGAAACGGCCTTTGTCTCTTGATGGCTCTGTTGGGGTAAATACATACAAATGCTTGCGAAACCGACTAAGCCGCATGTCACCACTCCTGCACCATCATTGTTACCACGTTTACTAGTGGTTTGTTTTTCAATACATTTTGCATCGGGAAGTTCAAATTTTTTTGACAATAGAATTGTTTGCCTATCGGGCGTTTTATTCCAAAGATTCAAAAATTTAATCAATTTATGTACAATGTTCTGACAAAAACTCTCGAACTGGTGTAGAACGATGTTGATGCTGTGAACTACCACCTTCACAACTCTGATGTTCTGGATGTTCGCTTTTGATAGCACCACTAGCTTTTAATATTTCTGGCGGATTTGAATGTGATTTAATATCCGAAGTGGATCTTGAACCATGACTGCGTTCTTTATCACGGGATAGTGAAGAACAATCTTTGTCATTTTTCTTCTGCTGCATAAACTCAGCTGGTATGCCGCTTTCAATCTCTTGAGCTGATAACAAAAGCGGCCATAATTCACACACAAATTTCTGTGCTTTGCCACCATTTAGAAATCCAACAATTCTGATTTGTAATTTCTGCGGTATTTTTTCTATGGTATTTGGTGAAAAACACTTTAAACCTAAAACTGTAAAATATTTGCTTCTTCCTAACTGAGCAAGTACTTCATTAATTTCTGGTAAGGTATCTGCGATAGTAATAGCGTTTAACTTTCGGTAATCAATGACCATTCTAAACTTTTTCTGTCCACTTGCGTCCATTTTTTTGTGAACAATCCACACAGGTGAATTGTATGGGGACTTCGATGGCCTAATAATAACATCTTCTAACAGGGTTTTTACCTGAGTCTCAATTTCTTTTTTTAAACTCATTAGATAAGGATATGTTTTAGAATATATGGGGGTCTTCTGTTCTCGTCCGTATTTCTTCTACAATTTTAGTGGTGTACGTCAGTTTTTCGTCCAGTGCTGAAAAAAGATTAGGGTGTTTTAAAACAGCATTTTTCAGCATGTCCTCTTGTAGTTGAGTCATGTGATCAGTTCGAATTGTGGTCATATTAATATTGTCCGCTAAAAAATCTTTAAGTAAAACTTTCTTTTCGTCTCCTAACTTCATGTAGTTATGTCTGGTATAAATAACGTCATCAAGGTCTTTAAGAGAATTTTACTCTAAATATAATTTTACTGGTACATCTGCTCGTCCAAATAGAAAGGTATTGGTATGAAATCGAATTTCTATTTTTCCTGAAATTGAATTTACATAAAAAGTTTCTTTGTTCGGGATCGCATTTTTTTAAAAGATTTGGTCGTACAGTAGGACCTTGATTATCCGTGGTTCGATTATCCGGCAACATCAATTATCCGGGATGGAAAAAAAATTTTTTTCATCGACTTAATTTTATTTTGGATCGACCTAAATTTTTCTGCATCGTTTAAGCGTGATTACCTCTATTATTCGTGATTATAAGCAAACATTTTTTCTATTATTTTGGACAAACAAGCGAAAAAGGAGAATTCCCTCTTTAGTATACGATGAGTAAGAAGCATACATGTAAACCTGTTTAGTTTAATTTAGAAATTTGAGAAGTGCGTTTTTTTTATATTTTTGAAACATGTATGTATGTATATAAAATCCTTGAATTATTTAGTTTTTATATAAATATGTACATATTCATTTATTAATTAATAAAAATATCTATTAAAAAAACTAGCCAAAATTGGTACTCAATTAACCGGTAAAATCGATTATCCGGAATGCTTCCGGTCCCGACCATCACGGATAATCAAGGTCCTACTGTATATAATTCTTATTTGAGCCTGTATCTATTAAAAAAATTTCCACTGTCCATCCTACACTGAAAATATGGGAGGGTTAACGAATTTAATCAAAAAAATTAATTTCTTCTATACTGTCACGACCGTAGTCCGTTTTGTCATTCCTATGTCCTTCTATATAGTCATGTAATGTTTCTTCCAAAGTTTCGTCTTGATATGGTATCCGATTCAAGTATCTATTAATGTCATCCATACTTTTTTTCCGTTATAGAACTGTCTGCTTGCGATTTCAAATGAAAATTCCTGCTCTGTTTACATGCTTCTGGGTGTTGTGGCGGTGGCCGTTTTCCGAAAAGATTATTGTGTGCTGGTCTGTTCATGTAGTTTATGTTTCTAGCCCTCATACTTTGATCTACGTCTATAGCAGAGATCAGCAATGAATCGTGTTTTAGCTACTCATAAGTACTCATGAAATTTTGAGTATGAGTGAGACAACAGTATTGAAATTCAACTACTCTTATTCATTCGTATTCACTACACCATTGATTTATAAGTACAGGTTGTAATGAGTATGAGTACAACGTTGACATCAAACTCACAACATTTGAAATATGTTTGATTCATACGCCTACTCAGATTCATAAATTTAGAAAAATACTTATAAAGTGCCAGTTAAGTAGCAGTTACCAACACGTAACGTAACGTATCGAAGCAAACGTTCTCTTTTTAGCATATGGAGAACGTTTACGTTCCGGTTACGTTAAATTACATTTCTATAACCATTCGTATTGCTTTAAACATAAGCCCTAGTTATGCTACCGTAACGGAATGTAACCGCAACAGTAAGAAACAGCTGATCGTTTTTGTTATGTATAAAGCAATACGAATGGTTATAGAAATGTAATGTAACGTAACCCGAACGTAAGAATCCGTAAAAAATAGAATTTTCTTACAATTTTACGTGACATCTGTTTAGCAGTGTTAACAACATGTCAATATTAAAAACCACCAAAACTGAAAATTGAAATTATAAACAGAATTTACATTTTGTACGTATGTTATGTTTGTCTGTATGTGGAATTCTCTTTAAATAAAACTTCACATGTTTTAAAAACCCAAATTATAATTTATTTCATTATTAACGTTTAAATAATAAATTAAAAATAGACACTATTTTACTATTACATTATGTAAATAGTGTTTATTTTAAATTAGAAAAATATAGTTATAGATTTTTAACTAATTAAAGCGTTCGAAAAGCATTGCACTTTACTTTTATTATTATATTAACGTTCGTTTGGTTTCCGAAAATACCTGACCTGTTTCTGTAAAATAAACGATTTCACTTGCTTTTCTATTTTTATGGAAAATACAATCAAAAGCACTCAATTTTGTGCTTGTTTTCCTCAACACAAACTAAATTGAGTGTTTTTGTTTGAGTGAAAGTGAAATTGTTTGGCTTACAGAAACAGTACATAAAACTTTTAATAAGTTCCTTTTAAATAAATATAAAATCGTTGAAATGAACCTAAAAATTCTGTAGTGATAACACTGGTTAACAGCTGAATTAAAGTAAAACAAAAGGCGTCATGTTAAAAGTGATAAAAAGAGTGAAAACAAAGTTTGTAAAATCTGAAATTAATATTAAGTTTGTTTAAAAAACAATAATAAATATAATAAAATAAAAACTCAAACCCAAAAACATGTCTTCTGTATCCATATCTGAATTTTTGTCTTTTAGTTTTTGCAATTTTTATTTCTTTATTCGTTTTTGTTTATTTCTTTTATGGTTTGTTTACCTAAAAACATATGATTACGTTTTTACGTTCTATAATTGCTCTTACATTTTTACGTTCCGTGCACATTACTGTTACATTGAGTTACATTACGTTCCGGTAGCATAACTGGGGCTTTAAGGCTACGTACGTTACGATTTTACATTTCTTATGAACTGATCAAATATTGCATATGGCTTGGTAATATTTGTTTTGCACAGGCAGAAAAAATTAAAAGTATTTTGATATTCTTCAAACTCTTCTCAGTCTGTACGTGTGAGTACAGTTTTACCAACACAATTACAAAAATGGCAGATTGATCAGTTCAGTTTGATCGTGGCCACGCTACTTTTCGTATGAGTAACCAGCCCTTAGTACTAATAAATGATTCGAATCATTCATCAAAATTTACAGTCTTAGTTGTTGCATTTACAAAAAAGGAGAAATAAAAAGACAAAGACTGCAAGCAAACACACAACCTTCTTGTGAGTATGTAGTGTTCGTACGCGAATCATACGTATTTTGTGATTCTTGTACATGTAAAGCAGAGTCGAAGTCAACGACATCATTCGTATTGTTGAGTATGAGTACGATGAGTACTTCAAACTTTGCATATGAATAGTATGAGCAGACGTCCGGCACAAAGAGAACATGATCAAAATATCAGTGTAATTGCGAGAGGCATGTGTATAACCCCGAGGAAAATTGTTAGTAATATTTTCAAGGGTAACCTAATATTTTCAAGTGTAACCTAATAATATTGTTACGCAAATCGAAACGACCTAATAATCGTTTAACATTAAAAACGATAAACAAAAGCCACACAATACAAATACACACTAACACTAAGAATACAATGTGGAGAAGCAGCTCCAGAGAGAAATAAAGCCAAAAAGCTGCTAAAAAGGTTTGCTTTCGCTTTCGCAACGAACAATAGAAGACAAGGAAGAACAGCAATGGTCAAGCATGAAATTGATACCGGCGAAGCGAGACCGATAAAACAGGCACCCAGAAGCATACCGCTGGCTAAGCGTAATGAGGTCAAGGAGTTAGTCGACGAAATGAGGAAGAACGGTGTAATCGAACCATCATCGGGTCCGTGGAGCTCACCTGTAGTCTTAGTAAAGAAGAAAGATGGCAGTACAAGATTCTGCGTAGACTACAGGAAGCTGAATGATGTCACCAAAAAGGACAGTTACCCGCTACCAAGAATTGACGACACACTCGACACGTTAGCCGGAACGAAGTGGTTCTCCACCTTGGATTTACAAAGCGGGTATTGGCAGGTGGAGATTGCAGACAAGGATAAGGAGAAAACCGCATGCAGTGCGAACGGCGGCTTATGGCAGTTTAAAGTTATGCCATTTGGACTCTGTAATGCTCCGGCCACATTCGAGCGGCTTATGGAACGTGTGCTAAAGGGACTGCGTTGGAAGACTTGCCTGGTGTATCTCGACGACATAAGTGATGGGCAGAACTAAAATTAAGCGTAAAGAAATGTGTACTTTTCCAAAAGCAGGTGAAGTATTTGGGGCATCTTGTCACAGCAGATGGCATATCCACCGATGAAGATAAAATACGAGCAGTAAAGGACTGGCCTCGCCCCCAGAATCTTCATGAACTACGCAGCTTTTTGGGACTATGCACATACTACAGACGCTTTGTGCCTAACTTTGCCAGCGTGGCTGCAAGTTTGCATGAGCTCACCAAGAAGTCAAAGGTCTATCAATGGGGTGAGTCACAAGAAAAGGCGTTCCAGACACTAAAAGACCTATTGTACGCTGCACCAGTTTTGGCGTATCCAGTCCCAGGATAAAAATTAATCTTAGACAGTATGCTAGCGGATATGGTATTGGTGGTGTACTTTCCGAAGTGGTCAATGGAACAGAGAAAGTCGTGGGCTACTATAGTCGCACCTTGTCCAAGCCTGAACTGAATTATTTTGTGACCCTACGAGAGCTACTGGCAGTGCTGGAGTGTATCAAACATTACCATAAGTACCTGTATGGCCAAAATTTTCTGCTAAGGACTGATCACTCCGCACTGAGATGGTTGCTACAATTCAAGAACCCCGAAGGACAGCTAGCGCGTTGGATCGAACGCCTCCAGACTTACGACTTCAGCATTGAACACCGAAGAGGCATAAAACATGGAAATGCTGACGCTCTTTCACGCCGACCTTGTAATTTGGAGTGTAAACATTGCGTGAAAGTTGAGAAAAAGGAATCCATCGTCGATACCCGGCTAACGCGGATTGAAGCCAACGAAGACTGGTCCCAAGCACAAAGGAGTGACCCAATATTGGCGAAGGTAATAGCAGCGAAGGAGGAGGACAAACGACCTACAAGAAATGAGATATCCGCAGAAGGTCGTCTTACAAAAGCATATTGGGCACTATGGGACTGCTTAAAGATCATAAATGGGTGCCTATATCGACTTTGGGAAAGCGCTGATGGCAAGACCTCATCCAACCTATTGGTAGTGCCTTCCTCCTAAATGAAAGAAGTGTTAAAGGAGTTCCATAATGGAGCCAGCGGAGGACAACTTGGAGTGACCAAGGCGCTGGAAAGGCTAAAACAACGTTTTTATTGAGTTGGTTGTCAGCAAGCAGTGTCGGACTGGATAGCATACTGTACCCAGTGTATTGTAGCTAAAGGTCCAGTAAGAAGAACTCGAGGTCAGCTGCAACAATATAACTCAGGCGCACCTTTCGAGCGGATAGCGATGGACGTAGCAGGCCCTTTTCCTGTCAGCAATGCCGGAAACCGATATGTTCTCGTTGTGATGGACTATTTCAGCAAGTGGCCGGAAGTATGAGTATGCCATACATACATACATACCACCATAGTAAGTGTTTTTGTCAACAATGGGTATGTCGCTACGGGGTTCCAATAGAACTACATTCCGATCAAGGCAGAAATTTTCAGTCAGGTGTATTCAAGGAAATGTGCGAAGTATATGGTATTAAGAAGACTCGAACGACGCCTCTTCACCCACAGTCAGACGAAATGGTAACCGAACCCTGGAGGAATACTTGCGAAAAGTAGTGAGTGAGCAACAGAAGGACTGGGACGAACACATTCCGAGGTTTTTACTGGCGTAGCGATCTGCAGTCCATGATTCGACATCTAGATCACCCGCCAAGGTTATCTTTGGGACTGAGATAAAACTGCCCGGTGACTTAGAGTTTGGTGTTAAGCCCGCCACAGAGAGGGATGAAACATACACTGGAAAAGAAGAAAGCCTGAATGAACTTCATGAGTTTGTACGCACCCGTATAAAAATGGACAGTGATAGAATGAAAGCCAGGTAGGATAGAGCAGCAAACACGGAGGGCTCCATGAGGGACAAATGGTTCTACTATACAACCCAAAGCGGAAGAAGGGATTATCTCCTAAGCTACAAACCAGCTGGGATGGACCGTATAAAATAATAAAGCGGATAAACGATGTCATGTACAGGATACAAAAACCTAACAGCCCCCGAGCAAAAATGAAGGTCGTACACATAGAGCGACTGGCAAAATATGGGAAAAGAGGTAATGAGCCTATTCGGGACGAACAGGCTTAAGTGGGCGGCAGTGTTATGCAAATCGAAACGACCTAATATCGTTTAACATTAAAAACGATAAACAAAAGCTACACAATACAAATACACACTAACACTAAGAATACAATGAACGTGTTGATTATCTAAAGCTGCACACACACATAAGTATGACGAACCACGTTGCGGCTGGTACCAACAACAACATAAAGTAAACCAGCTACGACAAATATATAGTAGACAACATAAGCAAAGTACACAAACAACAATGTACTAGCAATAGAATCCTCGAGAAGGTGAGAGCAAGAACCTTCCACATCGAGAACGTTCATTATACTGATTACGTGCGTGCGGACTATAAAAGGGCTGGACAAAGCAGGCAACAGTCAGTGTTAATTCACTCAGCCTTGTGTGAAGTTGCGTGTGAACAAAAACAAGTTTGATTGTAAAGTGAATAATTGTGTGAACTAGTAAAAAGAATAAACAGATTATTATTGTTGTATCGTTAAGTTGTATACGGTGGGACACAAAAGTAGTGTAAAGAATAAAGAGAGTTTAACTGAAATTAAACACATTTGTTTTTACTTTGTTTGCAATTAACGAACTCCTGTTGAAACGTTTTTAAAAAGGTAAAAACGTAGCAATATGCTTATGTAGTGGAAAATATAGAAAAAATGTACAGCGTCAAATCCCTAAAGACTGCGTATTTAACTTGACAAATACTCTTTCTTTTCTTTCATTGGAAAATAGTGAATCCTACTGTAATATTTTTTTGGGTGTATCATTGAAACCTGAAATAAGTAGCACAGCCACGATCAAACTGAACTGATTAATCTGCCATTTTTGTGATTGTATTGGTAAAACACGTACAGAAAACTGTCCTCACACGTACAGGCTGAGAAGAGTTTGAAGAATATTAAAATACTTTTGATTTTCGCTACCTGCTCCGCAGAAAATTGAAGCAAATTTGATGTGTATGCGGGAATTACTTCAAATTTCATTCTTCTACACATCTCGTAGGAGTAACATCACTTTGTTTTGCGGGTGTTTCGAAAGTGTGTAGCAAAAAAATGATAATAAAAATAAAAAAATAATAAAAGTAGATGTTTTGTTATTTTTTATGTAGTTTTGTTTTTACTTATGAATTTTATGATATTGTTCCTTTATTTTTATAAACTTTGTTTAGTTTAATAAAAATTATTTTAATTATAAGCCGAATAAATTAAGTCCATTAATAATTTGTTTTCATTGCTTTTATATTTTATATTTTAAAATCTTGTTTATTTCTCCACAAGTTTCTATAACAATGCGACCAATTGCTCGTTCCGAAAGTGCGCTGACAAATTTTAAATCAGAAAAGGAATTGCCTGTAACAAGAAAACGTAATGTTATAGATAAAAGTTGAGTCGGAGAGATGGCGTCACACATTTGAGTATCTTGTTTTTGAATTTTCGGGCCAACCAAAATTAAAAGTTTCTCATACATATATGCCTTCATCCATCCGTAAAAGCTTCGAAAATCATTTGGAGAACTCAATTTGAGTTCATTGAGAAGATTTTCGTACGTAAATTCATACCTTTTCTTCAACCACTCTTTCATCCAAAGACGCTTTGCAGTTTCCTTTTTTGTTTTTTTTTAATTGCCTGCACCAGGGCAATGGCTATGCAACAATCATCTGTCATATTAAAAGAAAAAACTCTAAACACTAAACTAAAAGACTAAAAAACAAAAACAAAGTAATCTCCCAACTAAAAACCATATGTTCTTTCAGAAAACCTAAAACCCTAAAAAAATATTTTCAAAAAAAAAAAAACCTTAAAAGAATTTTTTCCGATGAAAACCATGATGTTTTCTTCTCCACGACATTTTTAAAATGAAATTTGAAGGCTGAAATTTGATGTCTTGATGTGCTAAGTCAAATAAATATTATCAACACATATGCAAAATTTGATCGTGGCCACGGCACTATAAAGCGACATGAACCTTCTTCTTTAGAAGCCGACAAGCAACAACATTGTTTATGTTGGTGTCCTATGTGTGTCAAAAGCCAAAGATGTTCGGCCCCCGGGGGCTATTGGTGCCGACGTCTCAGTATTGGTATGATATTAAAATAAGCATGAATGCGTATAAGTATCAGAAATTATAAGTATGATTCGAATCTACTCATCTTTTTGAATACTATTCGCTGATCTCTGAGCCATAGGCTCTGGCTTGGGCTGGGTTTAGGAAAGAAAGATCTTCGTGGTGCATAGTTATTTTGGTGGTTTTGATTATATTTTGGAATGGCACCTTGATTTTGGTAATTCCTTAAATCTTGAGAAGGTTGATTTCGTTTTTGAAAATAATTTTTCCTTTTATTTGGTCGAGGTGGCGGTGGATATGAATTTCCTATTATGTGCATAATTAGTTCTAAAATTTTGATATTTGATTTGAGACACAAGTGCAATGCTTTGGATAAGCCTGCTGGCTCTTCCATAGCCGAAAGTCTAGCCAAATCTTAACCCTCTAATGACGGTGTCAAGGGCTTTATCCCTGTAAGTTTGAGTTAAGAGGTGTAGTGATTCTTGCCCTATATCTATAGCGCTAATTTTATTAAGTATGAAGGATAAATGATTATATAACTTTTGGTAAAATTCTTGAACTGTTTCAGTTCCTTGGACTAACGTTGTTAATTGATATTCAAGGGTACTGACATGTATTCTGTCAGCATAATACAGAGTTATTCCCTGGTTACCCAAGCGTAAGGAACGTAAAATCGTAATGTACGTAGTCTTAAAAACGTTCGTGTAGTTATACAGCCCAATTATGAAAACAAATTCCGGGAGAAATTTTTCCCTTTTCTCATTCCTCTTATTGTGAATTATAATTTCCCTCGAGTTATTTCCCGTAGAGAAAAAAGTATCAGCCCAATTATGAATATCCGCACGGAATTTTTCCCTTCCGCACTTTGTTCTTCCCGAGAAAAAATCCTCCTATTCTAATCACCCGGGGAAAAAGTAAATTAGAGAAAGGGAAAATCAGAAACAGCTGTTTTGTTTTTGACATTTTAGTTTGTAATTGTGAATTATTTTGTGATTGTGATTTCGTTTTTTAAAAGTGATTTTCATAAATTTGTTTTTTTTTTCAAAATTTGGTTTTATTTTAAATTTGTGTTAAAATGAATAGCATAGCTTTTCAAATATTTGCTGAGGAAACTCGTTCTGAAGAAGAAGCTCGGAAAATAACCCAGAGGGTTGCAAGGAGGCAGATGCGCGATGCATCAAATCCGCTTGAGTTAGACCAATCTTTGTAAGATGTGTAAAGATAATTTTAGTTTAAATGTTTTTGTATAAACTACTTCATTTGATAGGTTTCAAAAATATTATAGTATCAACAAAAGTGCTTTTAGTTATTTATTACGAGTGCTTACATTACACTCTCAGCCGATTAAGAACCAATCTGCTGTTAGCCTTATGGTGAAACTAAATGGTTGTTTACGGTTTTTCGCTGAAGGCGGATATCAGACGGGAGTTGGAAAAGATTCCGAAGTTTCGTTGGCTCGATATTTTTGAAGCGCATCTTTGCCCAACATGGATAAAAATGCCTCTAGCGGATGAAAAGAGAAAAATTGCTCTATCATTTTATAAAAAATATAAAATCCCAGGAGTTACCGGGTGTGTCGACGGAACACACATTCAAATCATTGCTCCTGCTGAAAACAAACATTTGTTCTACAACAGGAAAGGAAAATACAGTTTAAATGCTATGATGGTATACATATATTCTTTAAAATTAAATATGGTTCTATAGACGAATAATTTTTTACATATATTTTAGATTTGCGATGATGAACTAAGGATCAGATTTGTTAACGCAACTCACCCTGGTGCTTGCCACGATTCTTTTATATGGGCTAACAGTGATGTTAGAGCTCACTTAGAAGAAAAATATTTTGAGGGTGTACGCAACTTTTGGCTTTTAGGTAAAAATTCTCTCAAGATTGAAACGCAATACCAAAATAAATTTTTTAATTATTTATTAGGTGACGCTGGTTATCCTTTGGAGCCGTGGCTATTGACACCCCATCGTGTTCCAGAGGATGGTTCCCAAGAAATGAGGTTTAATGAGGTACATTCAAAGTGTCGAAATATTATTGAGAGAACGAACGGCGTATTGAAAAATAGGTGGAGATGTCTCCTAGGTGCTAGGGAGCTTCATTACTGTCCAAAGAAAGCACTTAAAATTATTAATGTGTGCTGTGCCTTGCATAACATATGCATTCATTTTAAAGTAAGGGAAGAACCACATGATTCTTTGAGCGAAACAATCAGCGTAGATGATCACAATAGTTTGCCTGCTTCCACAAGATATCTTACCGCAGCTCAATTAATTAGAAGTAATATTGGAAGGGCCCTTTGAACTAATATTGAAAACATTCTTTTTAAGTCATTTAAAATTCATTTATTTATTTACATTAATAATACATTTATAATAAGAAAAAAAAAACACTTGGAACTAAATAAAAACTTACTTGCTATATAATCTATTATTTATTTTGAACTTCTTTAGCTCTTATTTCTTCCATGAAGGCGAGTTATGTCAACCTCCCATTCCAATAACTCAACATATTCCCTGCCAGTCAATTTGGCAACAATAACAACAATACAATAGTTCAACAAACTTAATTTTAATTAGTAAGCAATATAAACAGTTGCAAAATTATTAAGTTTGATGAACTACATATTGTTCATAGTCAGCAATAAATTATTATTTTTCTGGAACGTATTTATTTCAACAAACGTAAGCTAAATATAATAATATTAAAATTTATAAATATTGTAATTACTTTTAAGTTTAGCTGTTAGTCTTGGTTTGAACATCAATAAAATAAAACAATAAAGAAAAAGAAAAAACAATATAAATTGTTTTTTTATTTTCAATGAACCCTCGGACATCGTAATTGGCGCAGTCGGTATAAATGAATCTAGTGACACTAAAGTGCACAAAAGAACAAAAAATAGTCTAAAGACTTTATTGTAAAAAAGAGAAAAAAAAACACATAATTAAATTAAAAATTGTGTAAATGAATCTAGTGACACAAAAGTGCACAAAAGAAAAATAATTTTTTTTAACAAAAATAGTCTAAAGACTTTATTTTGTGAAAACAAAACAAACAAAAAACAACACACAAAACAATTAAATTTTGTGTAATTGTGATCGATTAATAAATACTACATATAAAAGTAAAAACAAACCAAAAACAGATAATGTCCGTCGAAAATCAATCAACAGTTCTATCCGGGTCCGACATGTACAAAAGAATATGATTTGTCGTCTTTCATCAGAGAGGTGGAAATAATATTGCCATTGTTCAAAAGAAACCCCACCTTACAGCAGTTTGTGTTCGAAAGGTACATCAGAAACAAAATTCAAGGACCAGCCCTACAAGTAGTAAGAGCTTTAGGATCAGACACAACATGGACCCAAATTAAAGAGGAACTTGTCAAGAATTTTGGAGTTAAGGAAAGCTACCACAGTCTCTACCACCAGGCTATTAACATGAAAAACAATAATGTAAGTGAATATTTTAAGAATCTTAGAAATATATTAGATAAGTTAAATAATAAATATGAATTCGATATGAATAAACCTCAAGAGTTTTCACCTTCTACTAATGAATCAATCATTCTTAAGACATTTTTGAACGGAATTCACCCAAGCTTATCTAGCATAATTTATAGTAGAGATATATCCACACTTAGGGAAGCTTATTACGTTTTAGAAGAGACAGGAATACTAAGACAATATGACAATAGATTTCCAAAATATTCATATACACGTCAACAATACCAACAACAAAGACACTATAACGAAGACGGACAGAAGAGGACATATCAACAAAAACAGACATATCAAAGACAACCATTTCAAAACTCATATAATTATAGTCCTTCTCCAATTAATCATAATATTAATTCTAATCAGTCTCGACAAAATCCTTTTAACACAAATAACACTCAACAATCCAGACGTAGCCTATATTTGAACCGAACTTTTGGTCATACTAATAATGGGCCTACTCCAATGGAAGTAGACCATATTGAAAACAATAGTACACAGGAAGTAAATTTTCAATGTCATGCCCAAAAATTCGTTTACCGATAGTCGAACTAAAAATAGGAAATACAAACCTCAAATGCTTACTTGACACAGGATCAACAACCTCTTTGCTTAATAAAAATCTACTACCTGAATTTAAAAGAACAAAATTAAAGAAACCAATATTTTTTAATACAATAAATGGAAACTTTTGTATCGAGGAGGAGGTTATTACACCTCTTCCCAAAGAATTTAAAGAAGACAATCTGATGTGTTGGAAATTGACCAACTTTAGTAAGAAAAATTTCGATGGTTTAATAGGGCAAAATATATTAAAAGCCTCGAGGAAGACTTTCTTCAAATAAATGGTAATAAAATCAAATTTATAGACTCCTGTCCATATAGCCCAGAAGAAATTCAAACTTTAGAAGTGCAATCAGAAAATATTTTAGACAAATTAAAACGTGAAGATATGAATAAAGAAGAGGAAAAATTTTTAACAGAACTTATTTCAAAAAATTCTGACCTTTTTTTTCCAAGAAGGCAACAATCTGACCCACACTCATGAAGTACAACATGAGATCACAACAACTATCAACAAACCTGTATATTCTAAAATATACAGATATCCTCAAATACATGAAGAAGAAATCAATAGGCAGATGCGAGAAATGTTGGAACAGGGAATAATTAGGGAAAGTGTATCTCCATATAATTCTCCTTTATGGATCGTACCCAAAAAATCGGACAATTCGGGAAAGAAAAAGTGAAGAATCGTAATTGATTACAGAGCTCTGAATGAAATAACTGTTAATGATAAATTCCCTATCCCAAATATTGATACCATGTTAGAGAAATTAGGTCGAGCACAGTATTTTACTACGCTTGATCTAGCCAAAGGCTTTCACCAGATCCTCATAAAAGAGGAAGACAGAAGAAAAACAGCATTTTCTACACCACTAGGACATTAGGAATTTGTGCGGATGCCTTTTGGATTAAAAAATGCACCTGCAACATTTCAAAGACTCATGAATTCAGTACTTAGAGAATATATCAACAAAATATGTGTAGTATATCTCGATGATATTTTAATTTTTAGCAGTACAGTACAGGAACATAAAGATAGTATACAACGAATTTTCAATGCACTTAGAAAGCATAATCTTAAGATTCAAGTTGATAAGTGTAAATTTTTTGCAAAGTCTACCGAATATCTAGGACATATCCTTACTACTGAAGGGATTAAACCTAACCCAAATAAAATTGAAACTATTCAGAAACTGAAAATTCCTGAAACTCAGAAACAGATAAAATCATTCCTAGGCATAACTGGCTATTATAGGAAATTTATTAAAGATTATGCCAAAATTGCCCATGGTTTGACAAAATATTTGAAAAAGGATACGAAAATAAATAAAAATGATCCACAATATACAGATGCATTCTACAAACTTAAAAGATTGTTAATCAACACACCCATACTTAGGTATCCAGATTATAACAGAAAATTTAAATTAGCAACCGATGCCAGCGAATTCGCAATTGGTGCAGTGCTAACACAGGATAATCATCCTATTAGCTATGCCAGCCGAACTCTAAACGAACATGAAAGGAAATATTCCACAACTGAGAAAGAGTTGTTGGCCATCGTTTGGAGTGTAAATTACTTCAGGCCATACATATATGGAAGGAACTTTGATCTCATGACAGATCACCAACCACTAAAATGGCTTCAAACAAAATATAAAGGAAAAGACATAAACCCTAGACTTCAACGTTGGTTACTTAAACTTGGCGAATATGACATCAACATTGGGTACATCAGGGGCAAAGAAAACACTTTGGCCGATTTCCTTAGCAGAATCAATGCAGACACAGGAGAAATTTGCGCAGTAGATGACGACACAGCAGACACAGATTTAGACAACTTAAGTACAGCCGCTACTATTCACTCCCAAGAGGAAGAAAGAAATGATCATTTTCCCATATTAGACTCAGTTGTTAACCGTTTTCACACCCAAATAATATTAACGGAAAGTAAAACAGAGGAAATTAAAATTGTTGATAATAAAAGAAAAATTTTTGTAAGCCTAGACGACATTGAAAGTGGTTTCATGTCAGACATTTTTAGAAGATATATAAAAACAGGAAAAGTAGGAATATATTCAGGTATTTCAGATTCCGATTACAATGTAGTCCAGCAAAAACTTATAGAGTTATTTAATACAAGCGTAAAATTCTATAGATGCTCATACCATGCTAAAGATATGAGAAATGAAGAAGAAGCTTTCAGGTATATTAAAAAGTATCACAAACAAGAGACTGGTCATGCTGGAATAAATGAAAATTATCAAGGTTTGAAAAACAAAATATACTTCAAAAATCTTAAAACTCTTATTCAAAAATATATAAATAATTGTGATATCTGTTGTAGAGGCAAATATGATAGAAAACCATATAAACCAAAATACTTCATTACTGAAACTCCCACGGATACGAATGAAATAATACATATAGACACTTACGTTATTAAAAAACATAGTTTTCTAACCATAATAGATAAATTTTCCAAACAAGCTACCACCATTTATTTAGAAGACAGAACTAGCATAACACTTATAGAAAAACTTCGTTTATATTTTTCTCTCAACTCAAAACCAAAACGAATTGTTGCTGATAATGAATTTAATTCGACAAATGTAAAGGACTTTCTCAGACAAGAAGTAGAAATTCATTTCACAAAACCAAACTCCCATACAGGAAACGCAGACATCGAAAGATTTCACAACACCTTAGGAGAACGATTTAGAATGCTAGAAATAGAAAATAAAAAAGCAAATCTGCATTTAACAGTCCAGGAAAAAGTATACAAGTGTACTGAATGGTACAACAAATCTATCCACTCTGTAACCAGGGAAAGACCAATAGACATAGCAAATGGAAAAATTGAAAGAAATAAAATTCACAATTTATTACAAACCACAAAAGAAAAAAAAGAAAAAATCTCAAAATTAAACCTTAACAGGGAAGAATATCAGAATACGAATCAGGAAGGTTATGTAAAAAATTATAAAGCTGTTAGACACAAACAAGAACCTAGATACGTAATGATGAAACTAGAAAATATTCATCCAACAAATATAAAAAGAACTACCAAATTTTCAGGTACATATAACGCTGTTAATGGCAATAATAATGACGCTTTTCGCTTTGAGCAACACCACTCTAATTGTTGAAGACATCAATAACAACAATGGTTTCGCAGAAATTGCATTAGAGGACGTAGACATAACATACAGTTATAATACTATTTTACACATCATTGACCCTAGAGAAATTCAGAATATTATAGAAGAACTAGAGGAAAATACAAAAGTAATCTTAGATAAGAATGACAAACACTTTTTGAATATGGAACTATTAAAAGCAAAATCGAAACTTCAAACTATAATCCCTACCAGACATCCAAGAGGATTAATTAACTTCGTAGGTACCGGAATGAAATGGTTATACGGGACAATGGACGACTTTGACAGGACAGAAATAGAACGACATTTACACACAATAGATAATAATAACCATGCAGTAATAGAAAATCTTAATAAAAATATTGAAATAAACTACATATTCAATGAAACAGTTTCAAAGCTAAAAGACGCAATAGAAAGTGACAGAACACAGATTAATTCAAAATTGAATCAAATAACTAAGAATGATGAAGAACTAGAAAATAAGCTTATATATCTAGATTTATTATTAAAAATTAAAATTTTGTTAGATAATATTGAACACATACAGAACAACCTTGTAGCAGCAAAAACAAACACTATAAATAACAATGTACTAACAAGTGAAGAAATAGGTCGTTATAATATAGATCTTTATAAAATGCAAAATACCAAATTAAGTGCAGCCCAATACAAAGAAAATAAAATTATTTTTGTAATTCAAATACCTAAAGATATACGAAAAATAAAAAGATCATTTTTTATCCCTATACCAAATGAAAACCAAGAGGAACTTATTTTTAAAAATAAAGAAATATTAAAAATAAATAACACAATGTATGATTTTACTAATGAAGTAAAAAGAAGCAATTTAAAAAAATCTAACCTTTGCATTTTTACAAATAATTGTCTAAGAAAAAAGAATAAACAAATAGAAACTGTAGAAATAAAACCGGGCCTAATAATCATAAAAAATCATGTAAACTCCATAATTAACAGTACTTGTAACAATAGAAAATTTAATCTGAACGGAAATAAACTCATAACATTCAATGATTGTAAAATAGAAATAAACGGAGATTTGTATTGTAATTTCGATGATAAATTTGAACAACATTTTCTAATTAATAATAACTTTAATATAAGTAATATCACCTCTCAGCTAACGTTTGATGAAATAATATCGAATCAGATCAAAAATATTCAAAAAATTGAAGAATTAAAATTTCATAAAAAATACAACTACACTTTTAATGGCCTCGCTTTGATATTCAGTCTACTAGCTCTAGGCATAGTAGTGATATTTTGCATTTATAAAAAAAATAAAAAGGAATAAAATAAAAATAATTGAAAAAACTCAGGAGAGTTTTCAGTCAAACGGGGAAGGAGTTATGTCAACCTCCCATCCCAATAACTCAACATATTCCCTGCCAGTCAATTTGGCAACAATAACAACAAACTTAATTTTAATTAGTAAGCAATATAAACAGTTGCAAAATTATTAAGTTTGATGAACTACATATTGTTCATAGTCAGCAATAAATTATTATTTTTCTGGAACGTATTTATTTCAACAAACGTAAGCTAAATATAATAATATTAAAATTTATAAATATTGTAATTACTTTTAAGTTTAGCTGTTAGTCTTGGTTTGAACATCAATAAAATAAAACAATAAAGAAAAAGAAAAAACAATATAAAATTGTTTTTTTATTTTCAATGAACCCTCGGACATCGTAATTGGCGTGGTGACGCCGCATTTCTTCAAGCTTTTCCCTTTCGATGTTTTCCACTTGTAGAAAATGTTTTTTTTGCAGTTCGTAGATTTTGTCGATGGATCTATAAATCTTTTTGAAACTCTGGTGTTGCTCCTTAACATCGGCTACTACTTCTTTCACTGCACCCACTAAATCCTTTTGTACGGCAAGCTCTGCTAGCAATATGTTGTATGATGATTTTGTATTCTCTTTAGGAGCCTTCATCTTGGGAGTTGAGCACATTCGGGCACTCGTGGATGCTGCCACGCTTTCTGCGCCGTCATTATTGCTCGCTTCTGCCATTACAACGTCCGCACATATGGATTCCAACGTCTCATCAAGAGGATCTTCGTTTTGTTTTGATCCTAGACCAAAAACATTTCCTGGCACACCTTCAACGGAAGTTTTCATTCCAATTAAATTGTAAATGCTTTCCCCGGTTGCCGAAAACTTGAATTCTCTATTAGGCCCGCCACCTGTACCCTTTTGATACTGCAAATTTTGGGATGCCTTATGACGCACGTATTTTTTTTGGTCAGACCATACCTGAATATAAGAGAATTGTATAGTATATACATATATACATATATAGAATTTTTGAGTATACAAAAACATACCTTCTTCCATTCGCTGATATTTTTAGTTGGCGGACCTAGAGAATTTAACTCGTCTTCTGCTTTTTGCCAGAATCGTTGGACTTCTTGACGATCGCCTTTAAAAAAACCACGAGCTATTTCTTGATTCTCCTGCATCAGCGTCAATAAATGTTGCAACTGTTGTTTATTTGAGCTTTTTGACCTAAAAAAAATTAACAAATATTTTATTTAATACTTTTATATATTTTTTCTTATTAATACTTACATTTTTCTTTGTCTCCCTTCAAAATTGCTGGTGAAAAAACTCGAATGAAATAATAACCGTTTTTTTCCTTTTTATTATTGTAGAATACATATTATGAATACAAATTCCGGGAGAAATTTTTCCCTTTTCTCATTCCTCTTATTCTGAATTATAATTTCCCTCGGATTATTTCCCGTAGAGAAAAAAGTATGCATTCTACAATAATAAAAAGGGAAAAAATTGAGGGAGTTTTTTCACCAGAAATTTTTAAGGGAGATAAAGAAAAATGTAGGTTACGTTAGGTTAGAGGACGTGTATTTGTCAATTAAGACAAGTACAGTACGAATTGACCCATTGTACAACGTCCTTAAAAGAAAAATGTAAGTATTAATAAGAAAAAAATATATAAAATTATTAAATAAAATATTTGTTAAATTTTCTTAGGTCCAAAAGGTCAAATAAATAACAGCTGTAACATTTATTGACGCTGATGCCGGGGAATCCCGACATAGCTTATACAAAAATACAGCAATTTTTCTTTTTTCATTTGTTAGAGGCATTTTTATCCACGTTTGGCAAAGATGTGCTTCAAAAATATCGAGCACTTCCGCAAGCACTTTACTTAAAGTTGTTTGAGCCAACGAAACTTCAGAATCTTTTCCAACTCCCGCCTAATATCCGCCTTCAGCGAAAAACCATAAACAACCACTTAGTTTCACCATAAGGCTAACAGCAGATTGGTTCTTAATCGGCTGAGAGTGTAATGTAAGCACTCGTAATAAATAACTAAAAGCACTTGTTGATACTATAATATTTTTGAAACCTATCAAATGAAATAGTTTATACAAAAATAATTAAACCAATTAGTTTTACACATCTTACAAAGATCGGTCTAACTCAAGCGGATTTGCCACCTTGCAACCCTGTGGGTTGTTTTCCGAGCTTCTTCTTCAGAACGAGTTTCCTCCACAAGTAACTGAAAAGCTATGCTTTTCATTTTATACAACAAATTTAAAATAAAACAATTTTGAGAAAAACAAATTTATGAAAATCACTTGTAAAAAACGAAATCACAATCACAAAATAAATCACAATTACAAACTAAAATGTCGAAAACAAAACAGCTGTTTCTGATTTTCCCTTTCTCTAATTTACTTTTTCCCCGGGCGATTAGAATAGGAGGATTTTTTCTCGGGAAAAACAAAGTGCGGAAGGGAAAAATTCCGTGCGGATATTCATAATTGGGTTGATAGAAACGTTCAAAACGGGACATACATATGTCAACGAAGAATGTAAATAAAAACGAAACAGAACACAAAGCAACACACAAACAAACACAACACAATGCAAAGAAATTGGTATACAGACTCATCATCAGTGTTGCTGTTTTTTGTCCAATGTGTAGATTATTCCGGATTTGGTTATTATTTTTCTTATAAAAATAGCTTTTGTTTTGTTTGTTAAAATTAATTAATTATGAGGCTATAATTTTGTTTTCTTATTTTTTGTTTCTTTTTTTATATTTAAATTTTTTTATAATTTAAATTTGAAAAAAATAAAATAAAAAACCGCGAATTTACTTTTGATCACATTTTTCCTTATTTGGTGATTTTTTCACAAATGTTGGTTACAATATTTTTTTTCGTGGCAACACTGCTCTCTCTCTCATGTTCTCTCTCTTATGTTCAAATGTCACGTAAAAACGTGGGAGAATTCTGTTTTATCAACGAAAATAAAGTATAAAGAATGTGCATTTTAACATATTTTGGAATATTTTTCAAAAATATTTCATGACGCGGGGGGAAAGATAGAAGGGAAGGTTACAGAAACCAAGAGCGTAACAATGCGTTGTTCTCATCATGCGTTGTTCTCATCGTGCGTTTTTGTTCTTTGACCACTTTTTATTTATTTTTCTGGTGTTAAAAACAGACGTCGGCACCAATGACCCTCAGGGTAAGAACATCTTCGGCTTTTTACACACATAGGACACGAACATCAAGAATGTTCGTTAAAAAGAGCGTAAAAATCTTGTCAGTTTTTAAAGAAGAAGGTTCATGTCGCTTTTTTCAGACTTCAACGATACACCCAAAGAAATATCACAGTAGTATTCACTAATATCAATGAGAAATGACTTCAATTTTTGGAAGAATACTTGCCAAGTTAAATACGGTGTCTTATGGTTTCTATAAATATGTTTAAATAGTGCATTACTATTTTCGAATTTTTCTTTTTGCATTACAAAAATATTAATAAACACATATTTCATAATAAAGTTTATTACTAATTTAAGAGGAAAATACATTAAAATACAGTTTTTAACACATTTCTTTCATGAACAAAATATGTATATGATGATTGTTTATACATATATGTATATATGATTGTTTTTATTTACTGAGTGTCTGTCATCTATTTTGAATTTATTAATTTGTAAACAAGAAAAATGGAGGATAAATTAAATGAAAACACTCGTCTTGTGTTATTTTGAGGATTTTCGTAGGCCTTAACAGCACAATACAATGTAATTTTTGTGTAAAACTATTAATAAATAATAAAAACAACTAACAATTTTTAATTTTTCCTTTCAAGAAATTAAAAAATATTGGCAAGAAAAATTTTTTATGAGCAGTACGTCTTATTTTGATCTTATTATATTTAGCTTCTTAATTAACTCTTGCTCAATTAACTATACTCATTGTGACCGAAATTCACCCACATTTCGATTAATATTTAAATATTTAAGAATCTTTAAACTTTTCATTGAAGAAATTAAAAAATATTCCAAATTTTCCCCTTTTTAACACAAAATAAATGTTTGTTTACATTTAATTTTTCTACTTTATCTGCCAGTTTATCTCTGTTGCGTCTAACACATTTGCTTCGCAAAACTTATAACATTTTTTTTCTCCCTCTAAATTGACCTGTCCTTTTATGTTATGAGCGTTTTTCAAATGTCAAATTATCACATATGTAAACTCATAAATTTGTAATTAATGCCATAAATTCTTTAAAAATTACAATTTGATTTTCTATTTTTTCCAAAAATGTTCTTGTTCGCCTGTTTGTTGTTTACCACAACAGCTGATCAAAACAAAAAACCAGTCGCATAAACGCATTGTGTGTAACTTGCAATAAAATAGGCAAGATTCGCATGTAATGCAAGGCGCATGAAAAGGATGGTATGGACTTTCGGCTTAAATCAAAAAACACAAGAATACATACACATGTACATACGTACGATGAGAGCAACACATTGTTACGCTCTTTGTTTGTGTTCATTTCCCTTCTGTCTTCCTCTTCCCTCACCCAAAAATGATTTTTAAAAAAATTTGGTGAGAGCGGGTCGTGATGTTACGACCCGCCATAAGAAATTTTACTTCTACATGATGCGCATTCTTTATATCCATATTCTTTGGTTTTATACAGATCGTTCCGTTTTGCTAACGAGAGAGAACGTTTGGGTAAGCGTTTACATTGTTCTCCATATGCTAAAAAGAGAACGTTTTCTACGGTACGTTACGTTACGTGTGGGTAACTCCAGCATCAGAATGTTTACCAGCGATATAAAAAGCAAGCCAAAGCAAGCAACGAGATCAAAAAGACCAGTCAGTCTTGTGTGAAGACTCGTTGCGTGTGAAGAGAATAATTGTGATTTGAAGAACTTCGCTGTAAAGATCTAATGGACAATTGATAGTGCGGAAGAGTGTGAGAATAACAAATAAAGCAAATTGTTGTTGTTTAAATCAAGTTGCCAAAGGTGGCACACGGAATTGTGCGAACAATAAAGAATTGATTTAAAACTAAACACAAATTTATTTTATTTGCAATCTACGAACTCATATTTTAAGCGTTTTTAAAAGGCGTTTTTAAACATGGGTAGATAAATATTTTAGTTTATTATTTATACTGTTGAAGGGTCCCGTAGGAATCGCAACAGTTTCCTTTCTTTGAGGTGCATCCTTTAATTAATTTTTTTTAAATATTGATTTTTTCTTAAAATTTTTCTTTAAAATTTTTTTTGTAAAATTTATAATTATATTTTGTAAGTAAATAATTTATAAGAATTAAGCAATTTTCCATTCAATTAAATCTTTTCTTAATTTAGTAATTGATTTATTTAATTTCCTTCAATAATTGTTTCTAAATTACCTACATTAAAAGGTAAACGTTTTTCATCTTCTTCGCACCTAAGGATGCAGCGGCTACTGGATGTTTCCAGTTCCTGTTCGTCTTCCTTGAAAGTTACTAAGGATCCCTTCGTTTCTGCTTCTGATTTTTTTCCACCCGCGTATTGTTTTTATTTTCCGAACTGAACCGAATTTTGGACGTTATAAAATTTTTCAGACTTTTCTTTATTGAGTCTTTTTAATAACTAAACTTTAAAAAATATAATTTTTATTACAATGATTAATTATGGTAACTTAACTTAATCTACCCCGGATACAACCTCAGAAATGTTTTTACAAAAATACAATTGCAACATAATTAAATGGAATTGGATTCAAAGTGTGATGACTTTTTATCCAATTACATGGAAATAAATATTTTTATTCTTAACTTGCTCTCTTAAAACTTTATCAAAGTTATTTAGTTGTTGCTAGTTTTCTTAGTACTGCAATTTACATTGCATTGTTCGCTTTTGTGTTGTTTTTTTTTTCTTCATACACTAGCGGGAAAAAATAGTTGTATAGAATAATTTGTGTATTTTTATTTTTAATTGTACATACATATGTATATGTATGTACATACATATATGGGGAATTTCGTGTCATGTGACCCAATTTTTAAAATCGATGTCTTCCGATTTGGATGAAATTTGCACCAAGATTAGTACTATTGGATAGTAGGCCAGACACAAAACCAGCTCTATCAGTCAAGAACTGCCGGAATTAGAGGGGGCCAAAATTGGACATTTTGGTCATACAGGGTTTTTTTAAAATGTGTGTAACTTTTCACCTATTGGTCCTAGCAAAAATTTTCCAGAGGATATTAGATAGCTATTTCTTCAATCTTTCCATCATTTTGCAAATTTTATCCAAATCGGAAGACATCGATTTCAAAAATTGGGTCACTTGACACGAAATTCCCCATATGCAAAATATATTTTTATATTAAAAAAATATTAATTTGATTTTATATATTTTAATTTTTTCTATTTAATCGTATATAACTTTACTTTGGGTATATATAACTTTGCTTTTACTGAGGGTAAGTAATGTTATGTTAAATCGTTGCAATTTTAGGGGTTAATTTCATGAGAGAAATATTAAGACAAGATAAATGAAATGAATAGAGCAATTAAATATTATATTAATTTTAAAAATTTTTTGGATTGAAAGTTATTAATAATGATGAAAATTTTTTTGAGTTTATTAAATACAGTAGTCGCTCACAAATTAGAACCGCTTTGTTTTTGAGGCAATTTTAATTTCTGAATTATTCTAATTTCTGGACGTTTTTTTTCGAATAAAAAATAAAGAATTAAACGTGTCGTTCCTTAAATTAGGAAAACCATCCATCACTTGCACGGAAAGCATTTTCATCTTTGTCGGAATATTCCTCCCTAAATAATTGTTTAGCTTTCTCTTTAAGTATGGGCGCAGTCAGTGTACACTTTTCTCTCGTTGATTTAAAAACCACGACTTTCCATTTTTGGATATTCAAAAGATTTATTGCTTGCCTCCTGATATGTGTTGGAAACAGCATTTAATATTGAAGTTTGTCAAGCTTTTGTAATATTTTGACTTTAGTTTCCAACGATAATGTGTTTCTTTTACGTTTATTTCACATTTCTAATGATACACTTTCACTTTTTATAGAGATCTTGGCAGTACATGTACACGCGTATCAAATTTCACAAATAAACTAAGCATAAAATACATAAATCCGACAAAAAAAAAAAACATCAAATACGGAAAAACGTATATAATTTGGTGATTCCCCTTTTCAGTTTTAAAGAATAAAAAGAATTTGTGGATTTCTTGTATTAAAATAGCAAAAAAGGCTCAGAAATTAGAATTTTAAATTCGAATTTTAGAGCGTATAATGTATTGCAAACACTGATTCTAATTTCTGGAATTTCTAGTTACTGGAGGTTCTAATTTGTGAGCTTCTACTGTATACGATATTATGTTTAATATAATGTATGATACATAAATACCTTTTCATATGTAAGTAATTTTTGTTGGGTGCAAATAACGGGCGATGTGAAGACAACACAGTGGAGGGCAAAATAGTTCTTATGTAATTCTTTTATATGCTATTTTATATGTGTATTTTATACAGTAGAAGTTCATTAGTCCAGAATGCCCGATAGTCCGGCATCGCTCCGGAAAATTATAAAAATTTTGGTTTTCTCCAAAAGTGTGCTTTAAAGCAAACAAAAAAGCTCGAGAGCTATTCGGAAGTTTTCGGGGTAGTTCGGGGTCATCCGGAAGCGCTCGGTATTGTTCGGAAATAATTAGCGGCCGGCTAGTCTCAGCTGTCACAACAGATTCAGGTGCAGTGCAGCTCCGTTAATCAATCAAGAAACTTCTTCGCCATTTTTTGTGCGTTGTTGTTTTGTGTCCTTTCACATCGCAGTAAACGTAACTTTTTAAACTGTTTATAAAAAGTGATTTTCGTTCTAATTGTACAGTCATCATGTTTTCAAAACATAAGCCTTCGAGTTCAAAAGAAGAGAAACGAAAACACATCATTATCAACATTGTAGTAAACCTCAGCCTATAGGCTGAGTATACTCAAAATCTTGAAGAAAGTGACTCAGATGCCGAAACGGAAGAAAATAAAAAAATCAGCTGGGAAGAACCTGCGGAATCACTAAATAAGTCTATCTCTTTTGCTGAGGCTGGTACAGTGCTTCAGAAATTATTGATTTCCATATCAATAGAAATAAATTTATACTAAACGCCAATAGTCAAGAAAACAAAAACACATTCGTGACTTTTTTAAATCTAATTGAAATATGTTTACAGTACGTGGACATACTTAAATTATATGAAATGTAAAATAAACCTTGTTGTATGTATTTGCATACTGTATTTAATTATTTAATTATTAACCTAATTGTTCTTATAATTACCGCCGGATTATCGGACTTCTACTGTATATGCATTTTTATGTGTATTTTTTTTTGGGTTTTATTTTTTGTGTATTCTTTAAACACTTATTTTCCGTTATGCCTACACTTTTGCCGTTTTTTTTTTTTTTTTTTTTTTTTTGTTGGCTAATATGAAAAGATATTTCTCCGGCGACTTCCTTCTGGCAAAAACTCTGAGAGTAAATAAAAATAAATCAAAGTAAGTGATGTGAGAAGTTAGGTCATAATCCTGATTGAAGGGTTATAATGTATTTTTTACAAAAGTAGCATTTAATGCAAAAAAGTACTCTTTCAGTTATAGTTCAGTACTATTTCAAAATTTCAGTTTTGTAACTCTGCTGTAGCTTATGGCTGCATTTGCAAAGCAATGTTTTATTGCAACACATCTTTGTCAAATAATGAGATGATATTTTAATACGTTTATGAACGCGAAAACTTTTGATCTTTTGTATAATTTAATTTCTTAAAATGAATATTCAGAAAAAATGCAGTCTTCTATTGAAAACAGCTCTCGATTTGGATGATAATAAAAATTCAAGCAGCGTTTTGATCATTAATATTTAATAAATATCTTAATAAATATTTAAATAAAAATATCTTTGGTAAATGGAAAAATGCTTTCAATTTCCTTAATATCCCGCATTTTTTGTTCTCAAATTTAGTTTCTTTTCTTTTTTTCGCTATGAAGTCTGGCTCATGGCTCAAATGCAGTTTTATGAATAGCTTTTTTCTTTCATGAATCCATTTTTTTTCTCACTATACATATATAAAAATTTAAATGTTGAATCATATTTGTACTTATATAAAAAATTTAAATTACCACAAATCTGCCATTTCTACCACAAAATTTTTGCCGTCAATAAATGTTTACAAAGAATCACAAATAAAAGCCATGCACGAAATTGGCAAATAATGCGCACTGAAAAGCATTTCCATGCAATTATGAACATGAGGCATTGCCAAAACAAATTTTACTGCTTTTATGAACACCATGCATTGTAAGGTTACATTGCAAACTGCGTTTATGAAGTCAGCCTATATTCGAAAAAATATTCTAAATAACGTGATGTATAACTTTTATTCACCACACTGAAATTCAAATTCGACTCTTTTTTGATTCTTCTGCGCGATTGAAAAGTAAGAATATATGCTCATTTTCTGATCATAAAAGACTCATTTGTCGGGAGAAAAATGTTATTACGGGCGACTCTTCTCAAAAAATCATTTATAAGTCATTTTCTATATTAATTTCAAGTAATTTTCGATGCGTTTTCGAATAGTTTTGTGATCATTTTTGACTCGCTTTCTGATCATTTATTAGTCGTATTTAACTTCGTTTATGATTCTTTTTCGAGTCGTCTTTCAGTCATTGTTTAATCGCAAGCGAGTCTTTTATGAGTAATTTACCAGTATATTTAGGAGTCCTTTTATGGTCATTTATCAGTCATGTTTGTGTCATTTATTAGTCGTATTTCAAAATGTGTTTCTTAGTCCGTTTTCTGATTCCTACGATTGCACTGCTGCGATTTCAAAAATCACGTTCGAACGCACGAACGTTGAGTAACGAAGAAAGAATACATAACATAACATACATAATATGCCATTACAACCCTCTAGTCAGGATTACGGACTAGTTTCTCACTTTTATTTACTCTCTTGCCAGAAATCTGCTGAAAGGAAGTCGGCGACTATCAGAGAAAGAATATTATATATGTATATTTAAAAACAAATTGTATTTCTTATTTCATAGCCATCTCTTACATAAATGAAAATTTATACAGAGAGGGTATAAAAAAGCATTGTTTAATCATCTATCTGCTGAAAATATGATCATAGAATACGTAATTACAATCACTTTTCAAACACCTGCATGATCTTTTTTTGATTAAGCGTTTTTCAATCTTCAGTATAAGTAGAATATAATAATAAATAACGGAAATAATAGTCACATTTTAAACGTCCTGATGATTAATTTCCGATTGCTATAAAATTTTTTATTGTTTTTTTTTTATTGAACTCATTGGCGCGAATCATTTTTGAGTCCTTTTTTGATCGTGTAACTGACTAATAAGTTTTTGATCACCACTAGTACTCTAAAAAGGCTCAGCAAAGTGAATTTTTTAAAAACAATCTTCCAAATGCTAGCTGGGATGTCGTGTGTATAGAACACAAACACATTCACTACTTTTTGATTACACTTACCTACATATTCAAACACAAACACATACACCAAAACAGAAATTATTAATGATTTTTTAGAAAGCATAAAAAACACAAAGTGAAAGATAATAAAAAAGAGAAAGGATAACAATAAAAATAAAAATAGTAAAACAAAACCAATTTCCTGTTTGTCAAAATAAAATTAAATAAAATTGAAAATAAAATTACAGACAACATTCTAAGAAATAGAATATGAAATCCAATTAATATAAAGTAGTTTCTAAGCAAATTATTAATATAGCAAAATGCAGAATACACACAAATGTAATTTAGTTTAAGTCTGATTGTAATTATAATAATAAAAATTGAAGAGTTGTTGTTTGACTTCAAGAGGTGACAGTACATTTACTCCGAAATCTTTTTCTGTTTTTTTTTTCTTAACTTAACAGACATAACTTTATATTTAATTGGCGCAGTCGATACTTCTTTTAATATAAAATAAAATAAAAGGGAAGTGAAACGAAAAAAGTCGCTGTGTAGTACGTAGTGTTTTGGATTATTAGACATGAAGCCTCGGCTCAAACCCCAGGTCAGGCATCTCCAACTAAAGGAAATATGAAAAATTATTTCTTCGGCGACTTCTTTTCAGCAGATTTCTGGCAAAAACTCTGAGAGTAAATAAAATTGACATTAAAGTTTCTCAAAAAATCTGTCGTTCGGAATCGAATTGAAACTGTATAAAAATTAACGCACACAACATAAGTGGTGTGAGTTAATTAAGCAATTAAGAAATAGAAGATTTGACGAGAGAAGAATAGATCACGATCACCAGGAAATGGCATCTGTAGATTTAGTATAGCAACTTGCAAGAAGGGCTTTTTTGGACCTACAACAAAGACAGCAACAGGATTCAAGCAAGCTAGGAGTGTTAAAAACATAAACCACTTGCCAGTATATACAGGACAAGGAGATGTGACAATCAACTCATTCTTCAGCAGCGTGGAATATCTAATAGCAACACTCGATGACGGAAGGCAAAAAAGGAAGCAGTAAGAGCTATATATTATAGAACCATCCAAGTAGAAGAGAAAAATACAGTATCATCCCGGAACCAGACAATTGGAAACTCTTTAAGGAAACGCTAAAATTAAGGTACAAACCGTATACAGAGCCACATGAAATTTATAAATACATTGCTAACTTAAAGATTAATACGGTAAGAGAATTAGTTAATACAATTCGAAATATAAAACAGATGAATTAATAGTAAATTATAGTATAAAAATTGGAATAGATTTAACAAACCTATAAAAGTAATAACACAGGGAACATTACTGAACAAAATTTACGAGCTTAGGCAATTTAAAGATATTTTGGACATAATGACTACAAGAAGATTTGAAGAAGACTACAAGCAGCTGTAAAAGACCAGAATATAGGAAATCAAAATTTGTAGAGGACATAATATTTAAGCAGAATAGGGCTTCGGACAATAACAACAATCGACAAACGTATTATAAAAATATAGTTCGATATAGGATATAGTTCGTCCGTATCATAATCAAAGCAGAGAATACAGGGAAAGTAACTCAGGTGAATTTAGGCAAAATCCACAAAATTTTAACAACTTACAATACCAGAATCAAAATATAAAAACTTTTCCAACCAATTAAGAAGAAATCGCCAAAAGTTTAATAGAGGCTTTCAATATAATAGATCCGGACAGTTTAGCAGAAATCAGGGTGAACCTATGGAGATAGCGAATATCGAAATAAATAACAACAGGCCTCAAAGAGCAGAAAACCCAAATCTGAATCGCATCCAAGATCGCTGCGGGATTTCGTCAAGCGAAGGGGGACTAACGGAAAATTTAGAAGAAGATAACAACACAATTTTTTTATATTAGGTTTGGTTAGGTCGGAGCGGTAGCTCTGTTATCACAAAGATCACTTGAGCGAGCATAGCGGCCCGTTGTGATGCCACGGATAAACGCAGTCCCTGTACTAACCAAGTTCCACCAAAATCAGGGAAAAGGAAGAAGTTGGTCAGCGCAAGGGCTGCACAACAAAAGCACGACTACCCCGTACTGGAGAACCAGCCAGAAAGTTTGATGAACGAAGCTATATCCTTGATGTCAATAGATGATAGCTCCGTTAAGCTAACAAGGAATGGGGAGCCAAATAACCTATATCTACACCTAGCAAGAGACGGGCACTGGCAAAGAAAGTGAACAACAGTCTCTTCTTCCTCAGTGGACCTGCATCCACGGCAAAATTCGTTGAACGGGAACCTCATTCTTTCCGCGTGTCTAACCATGACGCAATGACCTGTAAGCACGTCCACTGTAGTCGAGATGACATCACGACCAAGACCAAGTAATCGTGAAACACAGTGCAGTAGTCCGGCAGACGGAGGGAAATATTTAGGTCCAGTTTCCCAGAGTAGACATCGTTTCCAACCCCATTATCGAGTTTAGAGCCGTCGGTATGTATATGCAGGACTCCCGGGGGGACGACCGTATTAGGATTCCAGTCAGCCCCACTTGGAATCAGAGAGTGGAAACATCTGTCAAGACAATATTCAACAGGGAAATAGTCCATGTTCACAGGGGCCACGTGATCAGCCTCCAGAATAGTGGAGTGACCAGAAGTTACAATGTGCCAACGAGAGAGAGCATTAAGTCTAGTCGCAGCAAACTTGGCTATCTGCTTAGCGAGAAGCACAGTAGGAAGCCAGTTTAGCATTGCGAACAAGGCTTCTGACCTTGTCAAGAAGTCTGGCGTTGTGTTGTTTGTCCAGAGCAGTCCACCAGAAAGCAACACCGTATAAGAGGTTGGGTTCGATGAAGAATATATCCAACGCATGATCCTTGGGCGAAGACCCCATCTGGTTCCGACCGCTCTACTGCAGCAGTAAGCAGCACATGCCGCCTTACGTGCCCTAGCAGCCAGATTCGCCCTCCAGTTGAGTTTGGTATCGAGGATCAGGCCCAGATATTTAACCTCGGGACTCAACGTGAGTCTGGTCCCACATATGCTGGGAAGGGAGAAGGTCGGAATTTTATATTTCCTCGTAAAAAGAATCGTATCGGTCTTAGAGGGGTTAATAGACAGTCCAAAATCCCTACACCAGTCCAGCACGATTAACAGCGCCAAGTTCAACTTATCCGACAGTGTCTGCGGACAAATTCCCGACGCAGCAATGGCAATGTCGTCAGCGTAAGTTATGGCCTCATTGCCAGAGTGTTCCAGCCCCCCAAGAGTGAGTTGACTGCAAGATTCCAGAAAAGTGGTGATAGAACACCGCCTTGCGGTGTACCCCTGCGAACCATTCTCTGACAATTCGTGGCCCCCACTGTGGAGGTTACTATCCTCGACTTGAGGATGAACCTGACCAGATTCTGTTGTTCAGAGAACCAAGAGCCCTAACTATGGCGTCCGGGTCGACGTTATTAAATGCACCTTCAATGTCCAGAAAAATGGCCAAAGTGTATTCCTTAACGTGCATGGACTTTTCTACACGAGAGATAAGAGAGTGAAGTGCAGTTTCCACTGATTTACCTCTCGTATACGCATGTTGGGAAGCGGATAGAAGCGCTGGATCAATCGAGGCCCTAATATGAACATCAAGGACTCTTTCCAGCGTCTTCAGAAGAAAGGAACACAGACTTATGGGTCTGTAATCATTCGCCCTAGTGGGGGACGGTTTCCCAGCCTTGGGAATGAAGATCACCCTAGATATTCTCCAGCTCCAAGGGATGTAAAGCAGCCTAAGATTAGCGTTATAGATGGCAAGCAACCAAGGGAGGATTATCTCCTCCCCATGTTGAATGTCACCCGGGATAATACCATCCGGTCCTGGTGACCATAGGTTGACATATGTTGTTTATCTGGACGACAGATTAATCTTCAGTACCTCACTACAGGAACATATAAAAGCAATAAGAGAAATTGTTGATGTATTAGAACGGAAAAATTTCAAAATTTAGGCAGATAAGTGCATTTTTCTTTAAAAAGAGACAGAATTTTTACGACACATTCTAACTGACAAGGGAATGAAAGCTGACAAGATTAAGTTTATAAAAAATTGGAATTACCTACAACAGAAAGACAAATTAAAAGATTTTTAGGAATAACAGGATACTATCGTTAATTTAAGAAAGACTGCTCGAAAGTAGCACAGGCGATTGCTAAATATTTAAAAAAGGGAGTAAAAATTAACACTAAAGACCACACGCATATTGAGGCATTCGAGACGTTGAAGAGTCTGATCCGATATTACGCTTTCCGAATTTCGGGAAACCATTCACATTGACAACCAATGCACTGGGAGCTATATTGTACCCTGTATAATATGCCTCGAAAACACTGAATAATCACGAGATGAACTATTCAGCAACCGATAAAGAATTCCTAGCTATAATATGGAGCGTCGGTTATTTCAGGCCGTATCTATATGGAAGAAAATTAAAAATTCGGACGGACCATCAGTCAATAAAATATTTACAAGCTAAATATAAGGGAAAGAATTTATCACCTAGGCATCAAAGGGGGATTATGATTGCGAGATTGAATACTTAAAAGGAAAAGAAAACAAATGGGCTGATTTACTAAGTAGGTTAGAAATTAATGAAAATATGGAGAGAGACACATTGACGAAAATTATGGAGGACAATATCTCTGATCTAAATATATTAGTTAATATAGAAGAAGAGAGTGATTGCAATGCTACAATACATTCTGCAGGAGAGAATCTAAATGACTAGTTAAGTAATTGTGACTTTCCAGATAATTAGTGATTTGTCTGGCTAAAATATTTTCCATTACATTGGCTAAAAAAAGAAGGATAGCAATTGGCCTGAACTCATTGTTAGTTTTGGGAATCGGAAGGATTTTAGCAAGTTTCCAATATTCAAGAAAAGTAGATTTAGTCAGAGCTTTCAAGAATAAAGGATCCAAATTGTCAGAATCAACTGCATTCGATTTTACCGCTGAAATACATTCCAAAACCTCGAACTGATTTACACAACGAATATTGTGGTGGAACACAACAAAGGTCATCATACAAGTTACCGATAGACGTTGGAATCTTAGAATTTACGAACTGGTAACATTAAGCTTATTCACGTCGACATCAATATCGGTTTCAAGACATTTTCGGCCAATTCCTATTTCACGAATTACATTTCATTTGGACCTATTGCCCATTGCGTTGGAAAGCTTTCCACCATAATACAATGCCTTCACAATTTGTATGTGCTTAGTAACTTCCGTCCGTGCGAATCTATGTAAAGCTTTCAAATCATCAGTCCTAAACCTCTTCAATCGCCTGTAAGCAATATCCCTCTTCCCAATGAACGCTTTAATTTCCGTATTAAACCACGGTTTGATGCGCTTGGTCTTGACAGGAACGCACCTGTCATAGAGCAGACGCACTTTTTCCTGAATAAACGATAATTCGTCTTTCGCATTACCTAGTGTATATACCTGGCCCCAAGAAATGTTACTCAATTCAATATTCAGAGTTGTATAATTTATGTTCCTAAAATCACGATAAGTAATATATTTGTCCACAGCATAAGTTACAGATAAATTATAATTAATTAAGAGAAGATCATGGTTAGTTAGAGAAGCAAGAAGAAATTTGATCATATAACAGTACGCTTTCAATCAAGCTACTGGACGTTGAATGGAAGTGTATAATTTTGGACACATTTACAGGACTGAAAGCATTGGTCCAATAAGTGGATTAATCAAGTAGAAGGTTGTTATTAAAGTCACCTACGATAACTATGTCGTCATATTGAATGGTAATACCCTCAATAATGGAAATAAAAGGATCAAGATTCAAACTAGAATTCGGTCTATATACACAACCCAGAAGAAGATTCCGATTATAGCCAGTTGAAATTTCTAGAAACAAATATTCAATTTCACTTCCAATATGGGTTAATATTTTTTCCTTAGAAAGTATATCGTTACGAACATAAATCGGAACTCCACCACCCCTCGCCCTGGTCTCAATACCATTAACTAAGATTCGCCTATCTGATCGGAAAAGTTTAAAGGCCTGTAAATTAAAAAATTGATCTTGAACATCTACGGGTAACCAAGTTTCAGAAACGCAAATAACGTCAATACCAGCTGACACTAATACATACCCAAATTCGTCAATCTTTTTATTTAAGCTTTGAGCATTTATGTGGACAATGTTAAGACCTGGTCTTTGTTTTGCAAGAACTCTTATCATATTATACACAGTCTCTGGAATTGGAACCGCTAGAATTCATGATATCGTGCGAAATTTTTGGCAATTCATTCAAAAATTAGATCTATAGCAGAAGTTATAATAATTAAGCGTTCAAATATAAAGGAGTTATATATACACGTCATAAAGGTGTAGAAGAAGAATGCATCAATTCATTTTAATGGACAGATAAATTGTTTTTCATTATTATAAGTGTACGATAAGGTAGAAGTGAGCGTTAAGCTAAAGGGAAGATCATCCTACTGGTAACTTTTAAAGTTAAGTTTATGTTTGAACTTGCCATATCATATATTATTTTCAATACGGCAACTTCAAATATAAACAAAGTGAGCAAATACAACAAAAAAACGAAGACCGTAGTTGCCACTGCGTTTAAATAAAACTTGTTTATTTTAAGCAATGTTATCGACATTGCTCCGGCACTGCCATATTTTTGAAACAGTTAACTTTATTTTATCTGTAAGTTGTAATAACGAAAATAAGTTAAAGGTAACTTTACAGTTCCCTTTAGCTAAAGGTATCTTTAACTAAACTCAAGTTTAACGGCAAGTTGTAATAATGGCCCTTAAGGATATAAAATTTAGCAAACACTGTTTAATAAAAAACAATTGTCAATTAATAGAAAATAAGGATTTAGAAATAATTAGTTATAAAGTCAGTCTTAATTAAGAATGTATTAAATATTAGTATTAATCAAATTTGCCATACAGAGAAAATTATTATAAATTAAAATTATATTATCAATTTTAATTTAATTTTTTAATTACACATAAAACAAAGTTTTAAGAAATTGAAGCAGAATCTTTTTGTGGGTTGTGTTTTTTTTAAACTTAACGGACATAATTGGGTGATGACATGAAATTCGCCATCAAAATTCAAAATGTTTTTTGCGCATCAAGGGCAATCCAGTATGGCTCTTTTAAAGGAAATATTATGCGAAATAATAAAAAAAATAATGTAAAAATCGCCGTAGTCTAGTAGATAGTGTGTTGGCTTATTAGACGTAAAGACAGGGTTCGAGCCCCAGGCCAGACATTAAAACAAAATACGAAAAATATTTCTTCGGCGACTTCCTCTCAGCAGATTTCTGGCAAAAAATCTGAGAGCAACTAAATTGCCATGAAAAGCTTATTAAAAACTGTCGTTCAGAGTTGACTTTAAACTATAGGTCCCGATACTCGTGTATAAAACTAACACACACAACACAAGTGGTGTGAGAAACTAGGCCGTAATCCTGACTGGAGGTTTGTAATGACCAATTATGTATGTAATGTAAAAATTAAACAATTTACTTTGCCGGGGAATGAACTGAAATTTGAATTGAGTACGTCAAACAGATCGTTCACTAACTGAATAAAATTGGCGGTCGTACTGGAGAAAAGTAGGTCCGCCAATTTCACCTTTTGTCGACCTGCAGTTAAAAGAATATAAATTATACCAAATTAAAAAAATATATATGACATTTTACCTGTGACTTTTACTGAAAAATTTTCCGTGCTCGATTTAAATGTAATCAAAGTACGACTTTTTTCAGAGTGCTTCAATATATTGACTATAGTGGCTGATGTCAACACTTTACCGTAATAAATTTAGCCGGATTGGATGAAATGGTTTCACAACAACTTCAGCAAATGGGACGCATCAACAAAAGTAACCACCAAAGCTTATCTGAAGTTATTGTAATAATTAAAAATATTGTCAACAATATTTTAAACAAAAATGAAAATAATGTTTTAGATAACGGATGTTTTGCGATAATAAAATTTTTTTTATTTTGTTTAATTATTTTATAAATTGTATTTTTAAATTGCCTGTTTTCATCTAAGTCCTCTCAATGTCATGAGTAACCGTTAAGGTGGTTTTAAAAAATCGATGTCGGATTTTTTTGGGGGCACCCCCCTAAAATGTTTCTTTCTGTCAGATTTTAGGATTGCCAAAGTTTGAGCACAATTGGAAGATGTTAAACCGTGCCACTGGGGCCTCAAAGTTTTGAAAATCTCGATTTTTTAACAGTTTTGCGACTTCGGCGATCCATATCTCTGGAACGGCTAAAGCGATTCGTCCGTGTCATACATCAAATTAAAGGCCATACTGTTTATAATATTTTATATTCTACACGATAAATACGCAACTAGTACTGAAACCGAAAAAATAGAGATAATGTCCCTAAAAATGTGACTATGTACCCCTGAGAGCGAAGATGCGTTATTTGTATTATTATTGGTTATTATGGACAAATACTTGTACTTTGGAGTCTCATTTCATTTAAATATGTTTGCTACGGTATACCGTTAATTTTAGACCCACACTGTATCACTGGCGACCCCATGCAGGTAAAACCAAACTAGTTTAAAAATGTTTTGTTATATTTTAAGTAGAAGTCCAAGGGTTCAGGGTCTGTTATTAAAAAAAGAAAAGCATAGCTAGATGGTTCTTGCTTTTATGATTTTGTTTCTTAGTCAGTTGAAAATATTAACTACAAGACATTTTTATTTTAATTAGTTCGGTGCCTACTAACGCGTTCTCTTTGTTTTAGTTACTGTCATTCTGTGTCATTTATTCTAGTGAACATTTTTATTTCAATTTTCCCAAAAAATTCAGAATTTTTTTTACCCTATGAGATAAAACCACCCTAGTAACCGTCCACGGAAAAAACATGTGTAAATTGTTTGTGTATTGTGTTAGTTACTTACCTGGGGAAACTTCCAAATTCTTCTATAACTTACAATGAGTTGGACTCATATCACTGACGATAGCAACCACTGGAAATCCAGCTAAATGCAATCGTCTGATAAGTCCAAACGAAACATCCTTAGACATCATTCAATCAAAATCGTAGAACATTGTCTGTTTCCGCGAGGCGTCATATTCAAAGACCTCCATCACCTGTATCTTATAAAACGCGAGCATACATACCTTTTCCTCTGCCAAAAAGACGCTAATGTGCCTTATGAAATCGATGGAAGGTTTTATTAAGCCTTTCTCTACTTTAACCTTTCGGCACCAGCTCTGAAGTGTGGACACATGAGGAAGTGGGGTTCCTTTTACATATAAACAATTATATGCTCTCGGCCACGCAGCATGCACACACAATGCATTAGAAGTGTCTTTGAATTGCCTTTGTACAGAGTCTGATGTTGCCAACTTCCTAATTTCTCTTTCCATAATAATTTTTCTAGCGTTTGATCTGGGGCTCTAAAGATCTTATTTTATTATAGCACTCAAAGCGTTTGTCTAACACTAAACTGAAATAATAAAAAAAATATTTTATTATATGTCAACTATTATAAAAAAATTCACTCACTTTATTTGCGTTCCTTGCTCTGAATGAGTTTTGGAAGGCACGAGGTGGTGCATCACTTCAAGTTGGTCCGAAAAGAATATTCTAAGGATTAATAATTATACAGTATTAAATCAGTGCACATAGTAATTTAAATTTTAAATTCACAAGCACTGCAATAAACAAGATTTAGATTTACTCGCTTTACTTACTCGGTTTATGTCTCCTGACCTACGAATTTCGGAGCTATTGCTTCCCAGCCAAAATTGGTTGCTTCAACTTCTTGAGGAAAAGCTAAACTAAATAAAATAATAATAAATTTTAAAAATACGTAAGAGTTTATTTATAAACTATATATACTGACGGTATTGAAGGTTTGAGGACGGTTATAGGAATCGTAATAGCGGCAGTTTTAGCCACCAAGAACGAATGTATGTCGCTAGAAACAATATTGGATGATAAATGAATTATAAATTTTGTTACACAACTTAACAAAATTTCTTAACCTTGTATCGATGTTTATGGGGCTGTGTCATTATAGACATTATGGAGCATTAGGCAATAAAAATCCTTTTTTACCGGCAATTGTCATATCGATTGAGGAATGCAAAGTCGACCACTTGGTGTAAAATTCACTTTAGATATGTATCTCACTCCATTTCCTTCTCATCTTTTCACAGTAAAAATTCGCACTTGGCCGGGCATTGTAATCTTGCCGCACAATCGACGCTGCATCATAATTACATCTTGGATTCCACGGAATCTATAAAAATTTCACAAAATGCAAAACAATTACATCAAAACATTCACAAAAAAAAACACAAAATGCGCGAAAATGTTTATTATATTTACAGATATTTATATACATATTTATAGTTAAAAGCTTTCTCACAAATTAAAATCGATTTTTTTTAAATTTATTATGTATTTATATATCTTGCCCGAGAAACTTTACTTTTTCACACAATAAATGCAAAACAGAAAATATAAAAAATTTCCGAACAAATTTTATTTCAAATCTTATTGATAAACACAACTTGTCTTGGCAAACAACAGAAGTAAACTTTTACTCACTAATATACAACCAAAAAAATTTTAGTAATCCCTGTTTTCGCCTTATTTGGTAATAAGCTGCGTTAAGAACACTACCAGCAAAGACTATAAATATATAAAGATGTTGCACACAATGTATTTAAAATTGATAAAATTTTTTGCTTCTTTAAGATGAGAGGGGTAGGTAACAGGGAAAGCTAAATATTCGTCGAATAATATTCTGTCGAAGTCTGACCGACAACCACCGTATAAACAGTATCGAAACCATTGACTTATGACAAACGCTCATAGCAGCAAATTACTAGCCAATTTAAAGGGAGAACAAAATGTTATAATGTTTTGCGAATCAAATGTGTTAGAAGCAACAGATATACAGAGTAAAAATTGGCGGATAAAGCAGAAAAATTAAATGTAAATAAACATTTATTTTGTGTTAAAAAAAGGGAAAATTTAGAATATTTTTTAATTTCTTCAATGAAAAGTTTAAAGATTCTTAAATATTTAAATATTTATCGAAATGTGTGTGATTTTCGGTCACAATGAATATAGCTTCTTGTGCAAGAGATTATTAAGAAGCTAAATATTACAAGATCAAAATAAGACGTACTACTCATAAAAAATTTTTCTTGCTGAAAGTTGCCAATATTTTTTAATTTCTTGAAAGCAAAAGTTAAAAATTGTTATTGCTAGTAGTTGTTTTTATTATTTATTAATAGTTTTACACAAAAATTACATTTTTTATTAACTCTCGCCAATATAAAAAAAACCCACCCCAAAACCTAAAAAAAACATAAATAAACAAAACAGACAGACAATCAGAAAGGGACAGAAATACTTTTTGGTAATATTTGCTGTCCCTTTCATAATTCGCTGGTAAACGTCAAAATTGCGTTTCGATACTGTTTATACGGTGCCGACAACTACATCAAGCAATACAAGAATGCGTGTGAGTTCTCTCTGCACAATTGTGCTATGAAAACTATAACATACATGCACACACGTATACAAGCATATGAGAATAAATTGCTTAAAGAGAACAATACGTTCTCTGAGTATAATAAGTTCTCTGAGTACAATAAGTGGCAGTAGCCGTACTGCCATCGACAAATTTAGCACTGGCAGTACAATGTATGGCAGTGCAACATCTTTATATATTTATAGTATTTGCTACCAGTTTAAATATATACATATATGTTAAAGTATGAGAGCAGTGATGCCAACTTAGCCCTTTTCGGGGTAGATTTAGCCCTTTTTTGCTGAAAGTTTAAAATTGTATTTATCTAATAATTAGGCGTTGATAAAAAACGTATTAATAAGTATATGAGTGTATAACTTTAAGTAAGTCATAATTTAATATTCTTGGATGTGTCTTTAAAGTAAATGTTACGCTATGTTTAGATGGAGCGCTACACGCAAAGATATCGTAAAATTTGGGAGACAGATCCCCTTTTTAAGAAATGGATAAAGCCTTGTAAAGATGAATATAAAGCAGTATGTATTTACTGCAACACGCAAATCGCCGGTAAACACTATGACCTGGTCAGACATTCCGAAACGAAAAAACGATTAAACATTGTGGTGTTTTTATCTGAATTTTAGTCCCCTTTTTACGCTTTTTTAAAAAAATGAAATTGTATTGTAGTAAAAAGGTATTTTTTCAATTTAGCCCGTTTTTCATTTTTTTCACGCGTTTGGTGTCCTAAGAGTTGGCATCACTGTATGAGAGGATAAAGAGAGAATGAGACTAAAAGGCTGGTTAGCCAAGCATAGAGAACGTAACAATGTAACGAACGTTATCTTAAGAACGTTTGTGTATGTGTAAAAACGTTAAAAAGGGGACATATGTATGTCAACGAAGAATGTAAATAAATACGGAGTAGAACACAAAACAACATGAACACGACACAATGCAAATAAATTGGTATACAGCAGGGATTACCATTTCATAGCACAATTGTGCAGAGAGAATTCATACATATTGCTTATGCTCTTTTTTTTAGTTGTCGATCAGATTGCGAAAAGCACACATGTCAGCTGATGCTATATTTTTTTTTTGAGTTTACGCTCAAAAAATATTTTATGTTAAAAAATCCTTTTTTAAAATTCAAAGACTTATATGTTCTTAAAACACATTTTGATTGTTTTAATAGTCAAGCAAATAATTTAGATGATATGGAAAGAGCACAACTTTTTTTATAGACATAAAGCATTATTTTGGAAAAATTAAAAGGTTGGTTATTAGTAGGAGAGGAAATTTATGAACCAAAATTAGTACCCAGCAAATATCTAAAAAAAAAACATTACCTAATTATTAAGTCAAAGATATATAACTTTATGTATGTTGATGAAATGAAAATCAATGAAATTGGCAGGGCCTGGTGATACAGTAATGTGAATTTGACAGGCCTAGTTTGAGGGGTGTGTTTTGTCCCTTAAAATGTGAACGGGTCAGTTGATGGTGTATTAACAGTAATTTAGAAAAATTAAATTAAAACAATTAAAAAAAAACATATGAACCTAAATTAGTACCCAGCAAATATCTAAAAAAAAATCCCCTAATTATTAAGTCAAAGATGTATAATTTTATGTATGTTGATGAAATGAACATCAAAATAGAGTATATTACTAACATTTTTCTATGACTGTAAGCTCTCAACTTATTTTATCTCTCTTAATCACTCAACACAACCAAAAAATTTTTGGTATTCCCTGGTATAAACCAAAAAAGGAGGGGAAGGCGGTCTTTGGATGTTCAGTTCGTGTCAATGCAATTTATTTAATGTATTTTTTTTATTTAATGTATAATTACATTTATTTGGGAGGGGCATGTGAATGACATCATTCATCCATATTTTCACAATCTGTTAATGTCATTCGACATTCATTTGACATTCATTGTATATTTAACAAAGAAGATTACGAGATCGAATAATTCCTCATACACTTACATTTATTTTTTATCTTTTTACCAGCGTTGCAAAATTGAGATTTTACATCAGATGGTACTTTTATAAAAAAAAATTTATTCATACTTAATACACGTACGGTATGGAATAAAAAAACTAACGACTTATACATATTTCTCATATAAAAAACAAAAACAGTTGAATCGAAACGTAAAAGCCTCGTTAAGTTAAATGTAGACACAACGTAACGGAATTGAATTTCATTTTAGTATGTGTAGAGCAAATTAAATACCGAAATTACATTACGGTTCGGCAAGCGTTCTCATTGCTTTTCGTATTCTAAAAACAAATGAACATTGCATGGATGTTGTGCTATTGCGGGTTAAAGATTGATTCCACCTCTAGCATTATGTTTTCTCTTACTCACTAATACACAAACCAATACATTTTTGGTAACCCCTGGTATAAATCAAAAAAGGAGGGGAAGCCGGTCTTTCGATTTCAGTTCGTGTCTGTGCAATTGAGTATTATTTGGAAGGGGCATGTGAATGACTTCATTCACGCATATTTTCACATTCTGTGAATTTCATTCGACATTCATTGTGTATTTAACAAAGAAGATCACGGAATACTAGATAAGCAGATTTACTTAGTCGAGAAGTGCATTTTTTATACATACTTACATAAGAGTGTTGAAACATAATTTTTAAAACAGTAAGTGGCAGAAATTTTTACATGCGCTCATAACTTATTTCATGTACATTCTGTAAGCTCTCAACTTATTTTCTTTTTCTCTTACTCACTAATACACAACCAAAAAATTTGTGGTAATCCCTGGTATAAACTAAAAAAGGAGGGGAAGCCGGTCTTTGGATGTTCAGTTCGTGGAATTGAGATTTATTTGGGATCGCGCAACAGACCTCCGGCTTCCCCTTCGGTCTTTGGATATTTATTTCGTGTCTATACAAATTGCGTTACAGACGTCGTTCTAGTATTCTATTATGATTCAAAATTAATCAGTTCATACTAGACTGTCATTATGTCCGGATCACGAGTAAAAATAGTTCATCGTATGATGGTATATCTAATACCACGTTTGACTGACAGCGGAATGCGGTTCGGCGGAGCTCCATATGAAAGTGTTGAAATTTTTATGACTTCCATTCAAAAATATAAATATGATAACAAAGTAACTGATGCCATAGCTCTACATGATTTTGACAACATACTTTATGGGCGTGCTTTGGATTGGTGGAAGGTTAATAGGAGATCTTTTCGCAGCTGGCAAGAAGCTGTAGACGGCATAACTTCTGCATTTAAATAAACTTAAAAAACAGTGTACAATATACTATTTATATATGTATATAAGTATGTAAGCAATGAAAATCAATGAACTTAAAATGTGGTGATCTTGGTTTACATTGCTGTATTCATCATTCCAATAAATTAAAAAAAAAATATTTTTAAAAATGTGCAATCTCTTAAAAGTTAACAGAAAAATGAATTGTCTTTTGTATTGCTATAAATAGAGTACATGGTGTGAGAGTCAAAAGTAGAACTTAAAAATATTTTTTATATTTCGCGAATCCTCCAAAATTGGTTTATTTGACAAAATAGGTTTTATTGATCTTCTCACATACATACATACATAATTGGTCATTACAACCCTTCAGTCAGGATTACGACCTAGTTTCTCACACCACTTATGTTGTGTGTGTTAATTTTATACATGAGTGGCGGGACCTACAGTTTAAAGTCGACTCCGAACGACAGATTTTTGAGAAACTTTTTCATGGCACTTTTATTTACTCTCAGAGTTTTTGCCAGAAATCTGCTGAGAGGAAGTCGCCGAAAGAATACTTTTTGTATTTTATTTTGATGTCTGGCCTGGGGCTCGAACCCTGGCTTTTCGTCTAATAAGCCAACACACTACCTACTAGACCACGGCGACTTCTATTGATCTTCTCACACAAAAATTATTTATTATTCAAATATTTTTTAACCTCTTTTCAAAAACCAAAGTGTTTTGAAAAGGGGAGATATGAGTCTTTAAAAAGGTATACATAAACATATGGTTCAAACATACACATTATGCGATTTGATCAGGTAAGCTAGGAAAATATGATTTTTTTTTCTTATTTTTCAAGCTTAGCCATTCTTAAAGAGCATTCTCTTGTGAAGATGTTGACACTTAGCTTGTTAAAATCGGACAAACATTACCGGATTTATTATTTAAAAAGTGTAACAGTAGTGTTATGTTTTTTATATGTACATACATACATACATAGTCATTTTATCAAATGAACTTTAAGTTGTGTCTTCATACACAAAAATAAAATAAAAATATATATATAATATAAACTATATATTGCTGTGTGTGTATACTATACAGTATATAGTTAAGTATAATCTCGGTGGGACATGAGAATGACTTCATTCATCCATATTTTCACATTCTGTGAATTTCATTCGACATTCATTTGACATTGATTTTGTATTTAACAAAGAAGATGACGCAATATATAAACAGATTTGCTCTTTAGTTAGTCGCGATGTGCATTTTTTCATACATACATAAGAGTTATGGTATATCATTTTTTAAACAGTAGCAAAAATTATTATACACACACATAACTTATTTCGCGTACATTGTTTTTAAACCCGAAAATACTATATATTAAAAAACAATTTGAGATAAAACCAGGAAAGTGGATAGAAAGGAAAAAATATGTGTAAAAAGCAGTGTCGAAAAATTCAGTACTTTTTTCAGTACTTCTCGATTTCAAAAATACCACAGTACCCCCGCTACACTTTTTTATTTTTATATATTTTATGGTTTGCGAGGCTTTTACGTTTCGATTCAACTGTTTTTGTTTTTTATATGAGAAATATGTAAAGGGTGTTTTTTTATAGAGGTATAGAACTTTAAGTTGGCATTACTTTTCAAGATGGCGACCGATTTAACAGCTGTCAAGTGATTTATTCTCAGTTTGGTTTGGCAATTCATCATGAATAGACTCACGCCTGAACAACGCTTGCAAATAGTGCAATTTTATTTCGAAAATAATGGTTCTGTGCGGAAAACGGATCGCGCACTACGTCCATTTTATCGTCGACAAAATCGTCCATCAGAGCAGTTAATTCGATTAACCATGGAACGTTTTCGCACCACGTTTACTCTTATTGATAACGCGCATCCCCAGAGACGCTGTACGGTGCGTACAGAAGAACCTTTTGCATTGCATTGAGGAAGACCCGAATGAGTCCATCCGCCATCGAGCACAGGAATTGGATCTGTGTCCATCCACTTTATGGAAGATTTTGCGGAAGGATCTTGGTTTGCGTGCTTACAAAATCCAACTCGTGCAAGAATTGAAGCCAAACGATCATCAAGTAAGTCGTAGATTCGTCGAATGGGCCCAAAACGAGATTACCGTTGTTCCCGATTTTCATAAGCGAATTTTGTTGAGCGATGAAGCGCACTTCTGGTTGAATGGCTACGTCAACAAACAAAACTGCCGCATTTGGAGTGAAAGTAATCCTCAAGTGTATGTGGAAACACCGTTACACCCAGAAAAACTGACTGTTTGGTGCGCTTTATGAGCTGGTGGAATCATTGGTCCGTACTTTTTCAAAAACGATGGTGGCCAGAACGTTACAGTCAATGGTGATCGGTATAGAGCCATGATTATTAACTTTTTCATTCCTGAATTGAATAACCATGATGTCCAGGAGATGTGGTTTCAACAAGACGGCGCAACATGTCACATAGCTCGTGCCACAATAGATTTATTGAAAGACACGTTTGGTGACCGCCTAATTTCACGTTTTGGTCCTGTGAATTGGCTCCAAGATCTTGTGATTTAACACCGCTAGACTACTTTCTGTGGGGCTATGTAAAGTCATTGGTCTATGCGGTAAAGCCACAAACGCTTGACCATTTGGAAGACAACATTCGCCGTATTATTGCCGATATACGGCCACAAATGTTGGAAAAAGTCATCGAAAATTGGACGTCCAGATTGTACTACATCCGCGCCAGCCGTGGCGGTCATATGCCAGAAATCATATTTAAAATGTAATGCCACAAGATTATCTTTCGGATAAATAAAATTCTTGTCAATCGAATAATCCATCGTTATTTTATTGCAACTTAAAGCTCTATACCTCTATAAAAACACCCGTTAGTAGGAGAGGAAATTTATGAACCAAAATTAATATACAGCAAATATCTAAAAAACATTACCTAATTATTAAGTCAAAGATATATAACTTTATGTATGTTGATGAAATGAAAATCAAAATAGGGTATTTTACTAACACTTTTCTGTGACTGTAAACCCTCAACTTATTTTCTGTCTCTTACACAACCAAAAAAATTTTTGGTAATCCCTGGTATACAGACATTTGCATGAAATCAGCTATCAGCTGTTCAGAACAGCGATGAGTGCCGTCAAAGTAAAGCTAAATTAAAAAGTACCAATTGGGCCTTAATTGGAAGAAATTTTATTTATTTCTTAAATTGTATGTTATTACAAATATTCGTTCTTGTAATATTATAGAATAATACATTTTTGGTTCAATGAGTCAATATTTATGGAATTCAGATATAAGTACAGTCGAATATTGTTCGATTCAAATTGTTATTTTTTTTATTAAATTTCAAAGCAATACCTCTAGCTAGAACAGTAATAAAAAAATCTTATAATTATTTATACACATTCGAATCATAAGAATATGTATTTAAAATTTTTAAAGATTAAAAAGATTTATATATAATAGGAAAGTACCAAAAAGGTACCAAAATACATATTATTTATTTATTATGTTTCAAAGTTTTTTATATACAAACTTAAAAGATTAGTACCAAAAGTAGCATTAGGACCTAAAAGGAGAATTCGTACCACTTCGTCACTTAAAGTACATACATACATATATATTATTTCTTTCTTATAAAATAATTTCTTACCATTATTTTAATCAAAAATTAAAATTTTCATTATATACATGTAACAATTTAAAAGTTAAATAATCATGAAAGTACCAAAGAGGGCATTTGTGTCACAATGCAACTCTGTTGTATACATATCGTTCTGTTTTGCTAATGAGAGAGAACATTTCGATAAGCGTTTAAAATTTTTTTTACGCTCCATATGCTAAAAAGAGAACGTTCGGTACGTTACGTTAAGTTCAGCTAACTTGCACTTAATTCACACTTTACATTTTTTATACATACTTACATAAGAGTATTGAAACATAATTTTTAAAACAGTGAGTGGCAGAAATTTGTACATGCGCTCATAACTTATTTCATGTACATTCTGTAAGCTCTCAACTTATTTTCTTTTTCTCTTACTCACTAATACACAACCAAAAAATTTGTGGTAATCCCTGGTATAAACTAAAAAAGGAGGGGAAGCCGGTCTTTGGATGTTCAGTTCGTGTTTGTGGAATTGAGATTTATTAGGGATCACGCAACAGACCTCCGGCTTCCCCTTCGGTCTTTGGATATTTATTTCGTGTCTATACAAATTGCGTTACAGACGTCGTTCTAGTATTCTATTATGATTCAAAATTAATCAGTTCATACTAGACTGTCATTATGTCCGGATCACGAGTAAAAATAGTTCATCGTATGATGGTATATCTAATACCACGTTTGACTGACAGCGGAATGCGGTTCGGCGGAGCTTCATATGAAAGTGTTGAAATTTTTATGACTTCCATTCAAAAATATAAATATGATAACAAAGTGACTGATGCCATAGCTCTTCATGATTTTGACAACATACTTTATGGGCGTGCTTTGGATTGGTGGAAGGTTAATAGGAGATCTTTTCGCAGCTGGCAAGAAGCTGTAGACGGCATAACTTCTGCATTTAAATAAACTCAAAAAAAACAGTGTACAATATACTATTTATATATGTATATAAGTATGTAAGCAGTGAACTTAAAATGTGGTGATCTTGGTTTACATTGCTGTATTCATCATTCCAATAAATTAAAAAAAAATATTTTTAAAAATGTGCAATCTCTTAAAAGTTAACAGAAAAATGAATTGTCTTTTGTATTTCTATAAATAGAGTACATGGTGTGAGAGTCAAAAGTAGAACTTAAAAATATTTTTATATTTCTCGAATCCTCCAAAATTGGTTTATTTGACAAAATAGGTTTTATTGATCTTCTCACACAAAATTAAAATTAAATTAAAATTACTCAAATATTTTTTAACCTCTTTTCAAAATCCAAAGTTTTTTGAAAAGGGGAGATATGAGTCTTTAAAAAGGTATACATAAACATATGGTTCAAACATACACATTATGCGATTTGATCAGATAAGCTAGGAAAATATGATTTTTTTTTTCTTATTTTTCAAGCTTAGCCATTCTTAAAGAGCATTCTCTTGTGAAGATATTGACACTTTGTTTGTTAAAATCGGACAAACATTACCGGATTTATTATTTAAAAAGTGTAACAGTAGTGTTATGTTTTTTATATATGTACATACATACATACATATGTTATTTTATCAAATGAACTTTAAGTTGTGTCTTCATACACAAAAATAAAATAAAAATATACATACAATATAAACTATATATTGCTGTGTGTGTATACTATACACTATATAGTTAAGTATAATCTCGGTGGGACATAAGAATGACTTCATTTATCCATATTTTCACATTCTGTGCATTTTATTCGACATTCATTTGACATTGATTTTGTATTTAACAAAGAAGATGACGCAATATATAAACAGATTTGCTCTTTAGTTAGTCGAGATGTACATTTTTCATACATACATAAGAGTTATGGTATATCATTTTTTAAACAGTAACAAAAATTATTACACACACACATAACTTATTTCGCGTACATTGTTTTTAAACCCGAAAATACTATATATTAAAAAACAATTTGAGATAAAACCAGGAAAGTGGATAGAAAGGAAAAAATATGTGTAAAAAGCAGTGTCGAAAAATTCAGTACTTTTTTCAGTACTTCTCGATTTCAAAAATACCACAGTACCCCCGCTACACTTTTTTATTTTTTTATATTTTATGGTTTGCGAGGGTTTTACGTTTCGATTCAACTGTTTTTGTTTTTTATATGAGTAATATGTAAAGGGTGTTTTTTTATAGAGGTATAGAACTTTAAGTTGGCATTACTTTTCAAGATGGCGACCGATATAACAGCTGTCAAGTGATTTATTCTCAGTTTGGTTTGGCAATTCATCATGAATAGACTCACGCCTGAACAACGCTTGCAAATAGTGCAATTTTATTTCGAAAATAATGGTTCTGTGCGGAAAACGTATCGCGCACTACGTCCATTTTATCGTCGACAAAATCGTCCATCAGAGCAGTTAATTCGATTAACCATGGAACGTTTTCGCACCACGTTTACTCTTACTGATAACTAGCATCCCCAGAGACGCTGTACGGTGCGTACAGAAGAAGCTATTGCTGCTGTAGAGCGTAGCATTGATGAAGACCCGAATGAGTCCATCCGCCATCGAGTACAGGAATTGGATCTGTGTCCATCCACTTTATGGAAGATTTTGCGGAAGGATCTTGGTTTGCGTGCTTACAAAATCCAACTCGTGCAAGATTTGAAGCCAAACGATCATCAAGTAGGGTGTAGATTCATCGAATGGGTCCAAAACGAGATTACCGTTGTTCCCGATTTTCATAATCGAATTTTGTTTAGCGATGAAGCGCACTTCTGGTTGAATGGCTACGTCAACAAACAAAACTGCCGCATTTGGAGTGAAGGTAATCCTCAAGTGTATGTGGAAACACCGTTACATCCAGAAAAACTGACTGTTTGGTGCGCTTTATGGGCTGGTGAAATCATTGGCCCGTACTTTTTCAAAAACGATGGTGGCCAGAACGTTACAGTCAATGGTGATCGGTATAGAGCTATGATTACTAACTTTTTCATTCCTGAATTGAATAACCATGATGTCCAGGAGATGTGCTTTCAACAAGACGGCGCAACATGTCACACAGCTCGTGCCACAATAGATTTATTGAAAAACACGTTTGGTGATCACCTAATTTCACGTTTTGGACCTGTGAATTGGCCTCCAAGATCTTGTGATTTAACACCGCTAGACTACTTTCTGTGGGGCTATGTAAAGTCATTGGTCTATGCGGTAAAGCCACAAACGCTTGAACATTTGGAAGACAACATTCGCCGTATTATTGCCGATATACGGCCACAAATGTTGGAAAAAGTCATCGAAAATTGGACGTCCAGATTGGACTACATCCGCGCCAACCGTGGCGGTCATATGCCAGAAATCATATTTAAAATGTAATGCCACAAGATTATCTTTCGGATACATAAAATTCATGTCAATCGAATAATCCATCGTTGTTTTATTGCAACTTAAAGTTCTATACCTCTATAAAAAACACCCTTTATAAGTCGTTAGTTTTTTTTTTATTCCATACCGTACGTGTATTAAGTATGATTACAAATTTTTATAAAAGTACCATCTGATGCAAAATCTCAAGTTTGCAACGCTGGTAAAGAGATAAAAAATAAATGTAAGTGTATAAGGAATTATTCGATCTCGTGATCTTCTTTGTTAAATATACAATGAATGTCAAATGAATGTCGAATGAATTTCACAAATTGTGAAAATATGGATGAATGATGTCATTCACATGCCCCTCCCAAATAATACTGAATTGCACAGACACGAACTGAACATCAAAGACCGGCTTCCCCTCCTTTTTTGATTTATACCAGGGGCTACCAAAAATGTATTGGTTGTGTATTCGTGAGTAAGAGAGAGCAAATAAGTTGATTTTCATTTCATCAACATAAACAAAGTTATACACCTTTGACTTAATAATTAGAGAATGTCTATAAAAAAAAGTTGTGCTCTTTCCATATCATCTAAATTATTTACTTGGCTATTAAAACAATCAAAATGTGTTTCACTTTGAATTAAAAAAAGAGTTTTTAACATAAAATATTTTTTGACAAAAATAAAATATTAAATCATCCGCTGACATACATATGTATATGTATGCTTGGACGTCTTTTGCACGTTCAAAGTACTTTGAAGAGTTTTGAGTTTGTTGGGGAGAGGTTCTTCATTATTTTATTTAGTTGAGTAAATATTCTTTTAATAATTATAAAGAAATAACAAAACAATAAATTAACAAAACACGCAAGATAAAAACTTCTTAACGCTTGGCGTTACCAGAGGTTGCAAAACTTTTAAATGCAAAAAAATGCTAAATATGTACCACAATACAAATAGTAAAATGGTAATACTCAATGCTGCAAGAAAAAATTAAACGTATGTAGCGTCGAAAATGAAATTTAAACTACGCAAGTTGGATCCAAACGACACAAATCGAATCGACGCAAGTCGGGGCTCTAATGTATACAAAAAGTTCAATAATCTCACCTCTCTTAATTATTGTGTAATAAAAGTAAAAGTAAAAACATTTACTGTATTAATACACTACTCTCTTAGTCACACATAAGAGAAGTGTGTTTGATTTATTCGCAGATAACGTAAAAATCCAGCAAAGAGAATAGCGGATTAATTAAAATTAAAACAACAACAAAAAAATCAAACTAAGAAAAACTGAAAAAAAACACCAAACAGAGAGATAAAGGTATGATATTTATAAAAAATATTAAATGAAAATTAATGTAATGCTCAATTCTAATAAGAATTTATTATTAAAATAAATAAAGGTATATCCCTTTTATTCTAATGTTTCTTACTTATTTTAATTTTAAAAAACATAAATTGAAAAAAAAAATAATAAATATTTATTTTCTTTCAAGCAACTGGTGTTTACTTCCAATATAAAATCATGCAGTATATATTATATTTAATATCAAGACGAACTTAATAAGGTGATTGCAAAATTATAACAACTTAATTCGCAGTGTTTTTTAGCAAAAATAACATGTATTTTTTGTTTTTTGGGTGACCATTATTGTCAAATGAAATTCGCCGTATGCCAGAAATGGCAAAGGCGAATCCATATAATGACATAAAGTTGTTATTTTTTGTCATTATTTCTCTATTGCTTCTCTGTTTATAAAAAAAAATTTAAAAACAAATTAAAAAAATTTTAAATACAGGCGCTACCACTAAGGTATGACGACCTTCAGAGGGATACTGGAAAGCATAAAAGCGGATTCTACAACAAATTTGTGCCAGAACATCCAGAATATTTAAAAATATTATAAATTGTGTAGAATACAAATATAAAAGGAAATAAAAAATACATAAACAAAGGAATGTATATACAGTAAGCAAAAAAAAATGTGTACACTTATTGTAAAAAACTAATAAATAAATTAATCCACAGTATTTTGTTTAAGACGGCTTTCTAGAAAATGTATTTTTTGTTTTTTGGGTGACCATTATTGTCAAATGAAATTCGCCGTATGCCAGAAATGACAAAGGCTAATCCAAGGCGAATTCATATAATTTTTTCAGTACGCATAAATGATAAACATATTGTTTGCGTACAGTGAGCAAAAAAAGCTTGTACACTTATACCTCAAATTACTTTTGAACAAAAAATTATCCAAAAAAAATAAATTTATTGTCTTTAAGACTAAAAAAAGCTTAAAAACTATATTCTGATAATAAGCACTTCTCTATTGGTTACGTAACAAGAAAATAATTGTCGAATCTAAGAAATTCCCACATTTTTAGGCAAAAAAGTGATGATTTTTTGATTATGGCAACCGAATTTTCTAGAAAGTCATCTTAACCAAAATTCTGTCGATTAATTTATTTATTTATATTATAAAAGTGTGAAGCGTTTGCGATGTGAATACCTAGTGGTACTAACGGTGTTATCAAGTTAGTCCATTACCCTAAATTTTTTTCGGTTTTTTTTAATTCAGTGTTTTATAAATTTCTTCTAAAAGTTTGTAAAGAAAATATTTTGTTGGACTGTACACTGTAGTGGGTATGAAATTAGGAACGAAAGAAAAAGGCAAAAAAAATGGAGAATTGGATTGATCAGGTCGCCAGTCTGACAGACTCCAAAAACCACTGAAAGATCCCTTCAAAAAACCAGCAAGGTACCCAAAATGTTGTAATTGACCCAATTCACATTAGCACATTTTTTAGTCCGCACAATTTTTGTTCTTTTCAATTTACACGGGATGAATGTTCGTTTGGCAACAAATGTATACGTATACAGAGCTTTGTATGTTTAGTATTTTTGCATTCATTTGATTTTTGGCTTTTTAAGTGTGCACAACAAATAAACGGATAATTTTAAAACAAACACAAATATGGCAGAAATAAATAAAGAAACACTGGCGGTTATTTTATGCGAAATTTCAAGTGCATGCAATTTGGAAGCTGCAGCACTACTGCTAGAGAAAGAGTCAGAAGAAAGCAGGCCCAGATCTTGTTGGATTAAGCCATGGCAGGAATCTCGAAATTCTGGTGGTAACATCCAGTTTCTCCTCAAGGAGTACAATTTGTATGACGATGCAAAAGCGTATACTTCGTTCATACGCATGGACCAAGACTGTTTTTCCAAAATATTGGGTTTTGTAAAAAAAGATATTGAACGGTCTGATACATCTATGAGAAAATGTATTCCCGTTGAGGAGAAATTGGCTGTAACCCTAAGATTCCTAGCTACAGGGGAAACATTGAAGGAAGTTTCAGAAAATAGCAAATTATCTGCATCATATTTAAGCTCTGCTGTCATGGAAGTGTGTAGTGCAATTTATAGAAATATGAAGAAAGAGTTTTTACAAGTATGTACATATAAGTATATTGTCACCTTAATGTGCAAGCGTAATAAGTCCGCTTTTTGGCAGATTTAAAAATATTAGGCTTAAAAATTTGGACAGTTTTTTGTATCCCCGTAAAATTAAAAAGGGAATTATTTCGTTAGCACGTTAAAATGACGACATGTATATTTTCTAGCTGTATTTTCTTTTGTTTTTAATATTTTCAATAAAAGTTTCCAGATTCAAAAGAAAAATGGTTGCAAGTAGCCAATGAATTTGAAAGTCGGTGGCAATTCCCCTTGTGCTTAGGGGCCCTTGATGGGAAGCATATCAAATTCAAGCCAAAAAAGAAAAGAGCCAATTTATTTTATAACTATAAAGGATTCACAAGTATTGTCCTGTTGGCTTTGGCAGATGCGTATGGGAAATTTTTGTACATTGACGTTGGGTGTAATGGACGAATTTCCGATGGTGGAGTTTTAGATCGTTCGGATTTGATGTATATATTAGAGAACGATTCTAATTTCCCAGAGCCAAAAGTTATTGGTAGCAACAGAAAACTGCCATACGTTATAGTAGCCGATAATGCTTCGAATTTATCTAAAGACAAAATTACTTTTAATAGCAGATTAAGCCGTGCTAGGCAAAATATTGAACGAGCTTTTGGTATTTTGTCCAACCGATTTCGCATATTACAAACCCAAATTCAACATGAAGAGGCCAAAACAACTTTAATAGTTCAAGCATGTTGTGTTCTCCACAATTTTTTAATGCATAATAGCGAAAGGTACCCTGAAAATATGGATTTAGATAATACGGACACGACTACTGGATCACAAAATATTGCAGGAACAACTAGTTATAATAATAGAAACTATGAGGAAATAAGAACAGATTTTACTCAATATTTTTGTAATGAGGGGAAACTGTAAATATTATATTAACAGTTTTGTGAAAATTCGGTAAATGAATTTTTAAACGCTTTATAAAATAGCTACACGCAGAATAATCTATTATTAAATAAAACTTTTTTTATTTGAAAATTCAACATTGTTGCTTTATTTTTGATTATCAAGGATCACAGGTTCATTCAAAATCACAGGTTCAAGGTAAAGCTATCTATATCTAATATATATATAGATACATATATATAAGCTAATATATATTTCATTATTATTATTATTACTATTCATTATTGTTATTATTCATTATTATTATTACTATTCATTATTATTCATTACTATTATTATTCATTTCTATTCATTATTATTATTATTCATTTCTATTCATTATTATTATTATTCATTTCTATTCATTATTATTATTATTATTCATTATTATTATATTTCATTATCAAAAATACCTTCAATGGCTTGCTTTAAAATATCATTAGTTTGGATTATTTCCACCGATTGAATTTCAACCTTATCACAATCAACACAATCGTTTGTTTCCACCAACGTTGTATTGTTTGATTCAATCGGGGAATAGATAATATTTTCAGACAATGAAGAAGCGGAAATTCTTCGGTAGCTTCGGGAGTAGAAGTTTCACAGCAAAAAGACGTCGTTGAACATGGTGCCTGTAGCTTTTTTTTCGTTCGTCAGCTTTTGCTCTTCGAACCATCAAGAGTAGCTCGGTAGTAACATTATCGTAAGACTCTGCCAATTTAAGTTCTTTCAATTCGCAGGCTAACAGCTTACAAAAAATGTCTTCTTTTGTTTCTTCTGTAGACGAAGTTTTTCTAAGTAAGCTGTTGGCGAGTTCTATTGATTTACTCGCAGATTGCCGCAGTGCTGCTACCTCATCCGATCTTGAACGCTTAGAAAAGAAAAATTTTAATTTAGTTATAAAATAAAATTTAAAATAAATAACAATTTACCTTTTTTTTACTACGATTGCACTCGCTTTCACAAAATGAGTCATCCAGCTAAACAAAAAATAATGACAAATTAAAAACAAAACAAAAAAACTAACAATATGAACTTTATTCTTTTAAGAATGATGAGTAAAAAGCACTTTGTTGCACACTATCTACTATTTACTAAATTTTGCTTACGTTAATCTCCAAATTTGACTGGCCTCGAATTTCGTCATTTGCATCCATTAAAAAATGCAGGTCATTAAAGCACCAAAGTGTTGATGTATATATTTCGTCAGCTGCCATACCACTCCTCATTGCCGCTCTTATTTTCTTTTTTTCTCGGGCAACTTGTTGCTGCAAAACTTTATTTTTTTTTTTTAATATCAACTATACTTACCTTGGGTTTTAGTTCTTTCAGATCTAAAACAATTTTTCTCAGCGCTTCATTTTTTTTATATTGTTTTAGATGGTCCGGATGAGTTGCTTTGTATAGCAATTCGTGCTGCTTCAATTCTTTTATTATATATTATGTTTATTATTTGAAATATAACTACCGACTGAACGAACTCTGTTGAATGAAAAAATTGCCAACCCATACCCTTTCTTTCTTGTTTAAGCTTACTGCTTGAAATGCAACTAACGACTAAATCAACTCTGTTGAAAAAAAATTGCCAACCCTGATTTTTAAAAATGTGTATGTATTAGTTTTGTGCTGGTGATGCGGGGTTGTAGCTGGTGGAAACTTTACGCCACCGAAAAACCATTCTCTTCACCCCTATTGCCTACAAACTATCATTTGCTGCCAGCACAATTGTGCTCGTGTGAATATAGCCATTTATTTTATTTATTATTCGTTTAATTAAATAAACTTAAAAACCCTCAGCAACAAATCATCCACAGCTTTTGAAGAGGCCTCATCAACATGTTGCAAAAACATCAATATCGGTGGGTGTTTGTTTTCCTTAATTTTTACTTATTTTGTTTCTCAATCCAATGTCTTATTACTTTTACATGCGTATGTATACAAACAAACATATAAACCGTAAGATGGAACACTAGCAACATGTTTTAAAACTAAATAAAAAGCTTTTTGCTATTATTCATTTCTTTATTATCGTATCAAGTTTCCCACTTCATTGAGCCACACCCTTGTAGCTTTGGACGCCTAATCTACTATATCTACCATTTGCTCAACGGGTCAGAGAAAAAAATATAAATATATATACCTATATATTTATAGTCTTTGGTAGAACCTTGCCGTTCGACATGAAAGAAATACAAATATCTGTAAACACTTTCCAGTATTTCGAAAGAAAAAAAAATTATCAGTAAAGGTAAACCCTTGCAACGCATGTATTGAGCGGTTCTCGAGATATAAAATGACGAACATTTTTTTACGAAATTTTTAACAATTTAGTCAATAAATCTAATAAAACTAAATATGTAAATAACAATAAAACAATTTATTGGGGATATAAAGTTCAATAATTTTGTGTGTCAATCATGTGTTAAAACTTACGTTTGCATTTGTATACAATAAGTGAGTAATGTCGGGTAGGTAAGGTACATATGAAAAAGGCCTAACTCAATTTTTTTCAAAAAAAGGTTTTTTGTTTATTTTGGTAGATAAATGTCAGATGCACAAAAAAAATAAAAATTATTTAAATGAGAGATTAAATGTGTTGCTATTTCTTCTTAAAAATTGTATTAAAATTTTCGTTGTATTTAAAATTCTGCGAATTTTAATAAGTTTTTTCCTTCTCCTGTAAAGTAACCAAAAATCGAGTTAGGCCTTCTTCATATTAAGCCATCGATATGCTTGTTAAGGGGTATGTACACATGTTGAAGAACAAACACTGTCATTCATTTATGTTTTTCTAATTCATTTTGACGCCATTTTATAGTGAAAATAATTTTCGAAAATTTTGTTAAGCAGAAACTTTAAAATGCCGACTTTAAAACGAATTTCACCATTTTTCTTTGGACAATCCCAGAGCTAGGTACAAATGTAATAAACACCGCCTTCAAATTTCATACGAGGGTTGAAATGAAATAAAACAGGTTACGGCTTGACATCGTATTTTTTTTTACGCACATCGATTACACTACGATAAATACAAACACAGTCTCTGTCTCGCTGATTTCACCATTTTGAAAATGATTAGGAAAATTAAAATAGTGGTTATTCTGATATATTACTTTATAAGAGAAAAGAAAGAGAGAGAGAGAGAGAGAGAATGAAATACTGAGTAATAAAGAAGGAGAAATATAGAGGGTGTGAAAAAATATCAAATGTGTTAAGAGGGGAAATTGTAGTGTATTTATGACACAAGGTTGACTATTTCAGTAACAACATTATACAAGTGCACAATGTAATCAGACTGGAAAAAGTTGGTAAAGAAAAATGTCCATGGTTAAGATCAGAATTTTTTTCCAAATTCATTTCTTCTTAAGTGTGTTGGTTAGCGAACTTGGGAAAAGTATAAAAAATTTAAACAACAAATTTAAATATAAAGTTCAATTACAATTTCAACATTGAAAAGTAAATATTTCAAAGCACAACATTTTTTAACTATAAAATTAGCACAAGCAGGCATATATACCGACATAATGTTACGATAAACTAACTTTAACTAGATTTTAATTACAAAATTGCATACATTCTTACTTAATTGGCCATTAACAACCCGATTAAAGGATTTCGGTCTGCCTTAACAACTCCTCCTAGACGCATCTGCTTCTTGGGCACCTTCGTCAGTTGGTCATACCAATCGATGACAGGGCTGCCCCGATTTTGTCCTTCCAAAGCAAACAAGGTCGTTGTCTTCGCCGACTTCCACAAATCCCCGCCTCGCCGGAGCATTCTCTTCCATTTGAACGACATTCCCAAGCCAGCGAAGCCGCTGGATATTAATGCGCTGCACAACGTTCATGACGCTAAGGAGCTCATACAACTCATTAATAGCTCGAATGCAGAAATCCTTGCAATTCGTACTGAACCGAAGATCTTACCTAAGAATTTTCTTTCGAACACTTTCAAAGCTGTTACATTAGTGCTTAATAGCGCGTCATAAAGATGCGCGGAGAGGATAAGCGTTTTGTAGAGTATTAGTTTTATCGTACGAGAGGGGTCTCTGCTCCTCAATTGTCTATTGAGACCTGTTGGCAAGTACGCATAATCTCCAGATTAACATCATTTTTGTTGTAACTGCACACCTCTACGATATTAGTAACACTCTTGTATAAAACATTTTAAGTAAGTACTTAATTAATTGATCATTACGACCGTTCAGTCGAGATTATAAACTAGCCCACGAGCGGTGGGGGCTTTTTGAGAATCTTTCCTTGAGAAATTTATTTACTTTAATAGTTTTTGGCAGATATTTGCTGAGACGAGGTCATCGAAGAAATTTGGTTTCGTTTCAGATGTTTAAGCATGGTTTCGAAATAAGGCACTCGTCTAATAATTCAACATTCTACCTTCTTGATTATGATTAATGATTAGTGTCTCACTGGCACAGTAACATTCCGGAGAACTGTTGGGCCGATGAGCTCGCCAGAGCTGGTGCACTCCTTCCGGAATCCTCTTCAGTAGACTTGGGTATGCCACTCGCCTCGGTCGAGCTGGCTATTGCGCGAAAATTCTTTCTAGACGCCAACCTATCCTGAGTCAATGATGGATAGAAAGCCAGTTACTCGGACTTGGTCGTGGGTAGTCATGCTTTTGACGTACGCCTCTTCCCTGATTTTGGTGGAACTTGGTACAGAAGCTGCGTTCAACCGGGCCGCTATACGTGCTCAAGTGAGCTTTTTGATATCAGTGCTACCACTCCGACTTAACTTAATTTAACCACCTCCCTTCTGGTAACATTAGACCCAAGCATCCCCTTTCTCCCTACTACGCCCATTACCTACCGACAATAATATTACCAATAAAGTAATAAACAATCTCACAGAAAACAAAAATTGATATTAAAAATTAAATTCAGCCTTATACGGTGTACCGATTTGCACCTTTATTGCTTAAATCGCAATGAACGCCATTATTGAGCTCAATATTTCATACAAAGTTTCAATTAATTATTGCGCAATAAAAACGTAAATTGTTATAAATATTGAGGAAAACTTAAAATGCAGCACTGTCAGTGAGAACGTTACGACCTATGCGAACAAATTTTGTTGAGATTTGAAAATAAAAATATCGACAACGTCAAATAAAATGGCGAGTGAGGTGGAAGGTAAGTTTATTTATATTAACACTAAGTCTACCGATACTTTTTGTATTCCTATTCCATTCTCTTTCTACTATATATTATTTAAAATTTCTAATGATTTAAAATATCTTGAATGTTTCGTAATTTTGGGGATAAGGACAATAACAAAACAAAAAAATTTCTATTAACAAAATAGCAGCAGAAATTTTTACTGTAATACTCGCTTGGAGTAGAGTGAATATCCATCTGCCAGAAAACAAACAATATACCTCAATATACCCAATTATACTAGGCTTGGCATTGTCAAAACAGTGGTTTTATATCACAAAATATGCAAATCAAGATACAGAACCTCCCGCAGTTGTTAAGGCAGGTTACATGCATTCCTCAATAAAAAATACAAGATAGGAGTAAATCTTCAAAAATATATTCGATATACTTTTTAATAGAAGTCGTTAAGTCAAATAGCGCTGTTATAATTTTATATTCAAAAAATTCTGATAAAAATTCTTAAATGAGTAATTTTTTCTGTCACGGTAGGCTTAGTGTTAAATTTATGAATTGTTATAAAAAAATAAAATTTTTTGTTGTTTTCCAGCTGTCAAATGTTTATTGAATAAGCTGATTTGCTTATGCCTGAACACTTAAAATAATTTTGTCAATTCAACGAATATTATTGACACAATTAAAATTCATGCCTGAATATAGTATTACTCACCAAAGAATAAAGCACCAATACCAAAAACCTTAGCCAAGTCGTCAACAATTCCCGATTCACGAACCGTGTGCACGTACATACCACTATTCTATCCGAGTCCCAATACAAATTGTCCAATTTCACAGCGAAGTCAATTACCAAATCAAAGATCACACCACTTGCACCACTAACAGTAATAATGTCAGCAATTAAGCGCTGAAGTATTTCTGCTCTTATTTAATATAAAAAGGGTGCGTTTAGTCTTTGTTATAATATCGAATATTGATGAAATATCCTACTGAATTTTTTGTTTTATATGTCAAAATAACCACACTGAAAAAATCGACCGACTGACTAATCTGGTTCGCACTTCGAAAAAAAACCCCTATTATCACACTAAAAACACTCCCGAAACATCACGTATTGAAAACATAACCGTTCACACCGAAAGCACACCAAAGAGTAGTTAATGTTACAATAGGACTCTTGCCTATGACTATAAAGTCTGTTGCGGGTTCATTAGCAATTTCTTCGCAGCGATTCCACATGGGCACGGGCACAGTCCTGTAATCATTTTTGAAAGTACTTGTAGCCGGGAAATACTTTATAATTTTTACATTTTATTTATATATTTTTTTTTGATTTAGATTTTTCTTTATATTTTATATATGAGTGTTTTTAACGTTTCAATTATCAATATTTCCGCTTATCACTTGACGGTAGGTAAATGTCAAATTATGAATTCCACACAGTGTAATTCCCCAGAATTATTTATACATTCTTTGCTTCATGCTGCAAATATGTCGTTAAGCAAAAAACATCTCAAAAGAGAACAAAGATAAGGGATCTTGTGCACTGGATTCATTATCTCTTTTCTTTGTTCCATGCATAGTATAGAGTAGAAATGCTCCTCCATTACTACTTTATAATACAATTATTCGTACATATAATATGATCGGAAAATATGCACATACTAAATTAATTATCCCGAAAATCTCGAGATTTTTAAAAAATCAATTCCCTAGTACATACATACAATGGGTTCAAACATGTAATTGAACACTAGTCCAATAGGTTGGGATTATTCAAATGTCAATTTTTCCACTTCAATGCAACAATAACAAATTTTGATGAAAAATTTTGATGGAATTGTAGGCAATAAAAAAGCTTTAAAGCAATCTATAATTCTTAGGGCCATTACAACTTGCCATTAACTAAAGGGAGGATTTAACGGGCAGATAAATTGTTTTTCGTTATTATGAATACCCAATCGTTAGCTAAAGGGAGGATCATCCTGCCTTTAACATTTAAAGGCCACTTTATGTTTGAACTTGCCATATTATATATTATTTTCATTATGACAACTTCAAATTGAAACAAAATGAGAATATACAACAAAAAACGAGGCCGCGGTTGCCACTGCGTTAAAAAAACTTGTATAATTGAGCAGTTTTGTCAACATTGCTCCGGCACTGCCATATTTTTGAAAATTTTTATCTGTAAGTTGTAATAACGAAAATAAGTTAAAGGTAACTTTCCAGTTCCCTTTAGCTAAAGGTACCTTTAACAAACCCCAAGTTTAACGACAAGTTGTAATAATGACCCTAAGGTCAGTAAAATGTATAGTAAAATGTAACTTTAGCTAAAGTGAACCAATGACAAAATAAAGTTAACTTTTTTAAAAATATGGCAGTGCCGGAGCAATGTCAATAACATTGCTCAATTAAGCCCACTTCACACGGTAATACTTTACGTACGTAAAGTCTAATGAAAAAGTAAAATGAAATTCCATCCGTATGACAAAAAAGAGAATAAAAGTCGTATGATTTATATTTTTGCGTTTACATGATCGGTATAAGACTATAACAAAGTAAAATGAAAACAGCTTTTACACTTTTTTCTGTGTTTACATAATACATCCCTGATCTAATGCGACTTGCTTGTTTTTTGAATCATTTCAAAAAATGAAGAGAGGCATACGACTGTCAAACTTTTCATCCGTATTTTCTCTCAATGTGTGATGGTTTCATTACATGGTACGTTTAGACGATCACATCCGTACTCTTCTACACAAAATTTTGACAGATCATATTACTTGTGGGACCGTGTAAAGTAGGCTTTAATAAGTTTTTAACGCAATGGCAACAACGGGCTTCTTTTTTTGTTGTATTTGCTCATATTGTTTATAATTGAAGTTGCCACAGTCGAGTTTTTTTTTTAAATCAATGTTGCCCATATGTACACCGAAAATACATTATAAAAAATTAAAAATTCTCGCTGACTGCTAAAAAGCATTTCCCCGCAATTAGCACTTAAAAATTTTTAGATTTAGCTTAAAAATTTCTAAATTTGCAACACTGTTTTGTTGTACTGTCAAAATTTTTTTATATTTATGTTTTTCTTTATATCTTTGTTTTGATGTGGAGTCATATTGTTTGTGAAATTAATATGGTGTTATTTATATAATAATAATAAAAAATTTATGTAATAATAAAAACTAAAAAATAGGCAAAACTCACCTAATGCCTTGTTTTTAAAGGAAATAAGAGAAATGCAGATTCAAGTGCAGTAGCAATTGTCGGGTATGGACTTTCCGGTTATAGTTTCCTTTCGTGGTTTATATAATAGTTTTGCATAAAAACACAAATTAAATTCGCATTCAGCAATAAATTTTGCAAATACAATTTTAAAAAATAATCGTTATTAGTTTTAATTACAACGTAAGTTTAATACTGTTTGGTATCAATTAGAATAAATTTCGGTTCAGCGCATGGAGTGCAAGTTCGTTAATAAAATATAAGTCAGATAAATAGGTATATCATCTGTAATATTAAGATTTAAAATTCAAATATTCAACCAAAACTTTTTTTCATTCATTAAAAAATCTATTCCTTTCGACAGGCCATGGTTTCCATGTCCTGCGGACAAAATTTTTGTGCTTTAACATTTTCAACTGACAGCAAAGTAACAAAGCAAAACAAACCAGCTGATAGCTGTCAAAGTACTCAACACAAGTCAAAAGTTAAACAACTCTGTGCGTTAACGGAGATATATTGAATGGAATAAATCACATAAGAAAGTCTGTAGTTCAATCCTGCTGGCAATTGAAAAAATTCTGATTGATTCGGCCTTAATAGTGTAAATAGAATAGTAATAAAGTGACAAGTGACAACCCTTAAAGTGCCAGTACGTAACGTAACGTACCGTAGCGAACGTTCTCTTTTTAGCATATTGAAAACAATGTAAACGCTTACCGTTAGCAAAACGGAACGATCTGTATAAAACAGAATTCTCTCACGATCTTACGTGACATTTGAACATGAGTGATGGAGCTATTGCATGCAGAGTTGCATTGCGGCACATAATGCCCTCTTTGGTACATTCATGTTTATTTATATAAAACTTTTAATTTGTTTTTAAATTCACTATTCTGAACAGCTGACTTCGTGCAAATGTATATACAGTGCTTGACAAAACAATGGAAACTTCTTCAAAAATGTATTCAATCGGACGAAAATTTAACATGTTTTTCAAAATTATATTAATATGTACTGTTATTAACGTTTCTGTATATTAAAATTATGTATAAAAATGAATTATATAATTCAAAAATTAAAAAAGCATCAAATATGTGAATAGAATTATTTTTTTTAATTACTGTTTTATATAGTCTTTTTATATATTTTTTAAAATACAGAAATGTTAATAACAGTGCATATTAATAAAAGGCATTAATATTTTGCCGATTTCTTAAAAAGATTTTTAAATTTTCGTCCGATTGTAACACATAAATAAATTTTTGAACAAGTTTCCATTGTTTTGTCATGCACTGTATATCAATTTCTTTGCATTGTGCTGTGTTCGTTTCTGTGCTGCTTTGTGTTGTGTTTCGTTTTACATTCTTCGTTGACGTATGTCCCGTTTTTAACGTTTCTACAACTACGCAAACGTTCTTATGGCAACGTACGTTACGATTTTACGCTTTCTTACGCTTGAGTAACCAACCCTTTAAACAACTCTATGCGTTAACGGATAAATATCGAATGGAATAAATCACATAAGGAAAGTCTGTATTTCAATTCTGCTGATAATTGAAAAAATTCTTTTTGATTCCGCCTTAATAGTGTAAATAGAATAATAGAGTAATAAATTAATTAACATACATACATACATAATTGCACATTACAACCCTTAAGTCTAGATTACGACTTAGCTTTTCACATCACTTATGTTGTATGTGCTTATTGTAAACGTAAGTGGTGGGACCTACAGTTTAAAGTCGACTCCGAAGGACTAATTTTTGAGAAACTTTTCATCTACTGAGAGGAAGCTGCCGAAGAAATAGTTTTTTTATATTTCGGTTGGTTGCAGATGTCTGATCTGGGGTTTGAACTGCTGCCTCAGACTATCGACTAGACACATGATAGTAAACAACACAAGTTCCACCGGATGTGGGGAACATTGTTTAAAATTCATTTCATATTAATTTTGAAGCACAATCATAAAGATTTTTGGTTTAATAAAAGGAAGTTTTGATTTACTAATTGCATCCATATAGAATTTAAATTAAAAAATTGCTTACGCATTTGACAAACTTATCGTTGAATTTTGATAATAGCTTAAGTAAATTATAGTTAGTTATAGTGTAGGCAGTCGCCGTGGTCTAGTAGGTAGTGTGTTGGTTTCTTAGACGAAAAGCCAGGGTTCGAGCCCCAGGCCAGACATCAAAATAAAATACGAAAAATATTTCTTCGGCGACTTCCTCTCATCAGATTTCTGGCAAAAACTCTGAGATTAAATAAAATTGCCATGAAAAGTTTCTCAAAAATCTGTCGTTCGGAGTCGACTTTAAACTGTAGGTCCCGCCATTCATGTATAAAATTAACACACACAACATAAGTGGTGTGAGAAACTAGGTCGTAATCCTGACTGAAGGTTTGTAATGACCAATTATGTATGTAAATTATAGTTAGGTCTTTAGATCTTTGGAAAACCATATGCATTTTGTTTGGAACATACGAAAAGCATAAGTATGTATTCACACCACGTGAAATAGATTTTTTATTATGTATGTACGATCCAAAATATTTGTATGTTAACATAAGATGACAATTTAAGCGCAAGTGATGGAATAGTATACGAAATCTATTACTATTTCCTTTTGTTTAGAACAATCGTTTACTCTCTTTTGTCTCTTTTACTTTGAAATGTTTATTTATTTTGATAAAAATAGATTGAATTTGACGTAGAATTTTTAACATGTGTGAGTCTCATGCTTAAATAGAATTCATATTCATTTGTTGATTAGTTGTGCAAAGTAAAGGTCTTGTTTGTTAACAAATTTTTATTGTATTTTTAATAATACGATAATAAAAGAGTGCAAATTCATTGAAGGTGAATAATTAATAATTATTTTAAAGGATAACAAGCGAGAAAGCTATCATAAAATAAGATCTAAAATAGTTTCTCTTTTTATTTCATTTATAGATTTGCCTGATTAGAATAATAAACTTACAGTATCGTCCATAATTAGTGCGCCAAAAAGTAAAAAAAACTTTTTAATCCAATGAAAATATTACATAAAAAACTTTAAAAAGAATAAAAAGAAAAACATAACACGAAAAATTAACATTTCTTCGAAATTTGTATTCGTATTAAAACATTGCCAAACCGAAGAAGAGACAACTTAGTTCCTGTGGAATTATTTTTTTTTTAAATTACGAATGTATTGTAAATTTAAAGTACTGGCCAGGTCCAGACTAATCTTGGGCAACAAACATAGGAAGAGGTGTCAGTGATCGGGCTAATGACCTTAACTTTCTAATTAACTTTTCTAACATACAATTTTGTTAAAATTTGTGTATTTTACTACCAGGTGTTGCTTAACTATAATCCGCTAATCCAAGTGTTAAAATTCAACAAAGTCTGTCCAATGCGTAGGTAATTTTTTCAATACTCTTAAGTGTCTATTGTATTTTTCTGAATTTAAACTAGATGCAGTAATAAGAATTATTTTCCTCGATCGTCTCGATCACAATGAAGTATGAACAAAATATTTCTCCGGCGACTCAGCAGATTTTCTGCCAAATCTCTGAGATTAAATAAAACTTTCCGCCCGCCTATTATGAATAAAAATATAATCGTATTCCTGACTGAAGAGTTATAATGACCAATTATGTAGGTATGTAGTGGATATATTATATGTATTGCGTTCCGAAAATGTTGAAAATGTCAAAGTACAACGTATCACGAAGTCTGTATGACAGCTTATCTTTTAACCTCAACACCTACATCAGTGGTTCTGTTGCCGTGAAACTAATCATTTCCATATGCACACACGAATTGCATTTTTGACTTTTTGTAGATGGCTGCCTGTAGCCCTTAATGTGTTTATTTTATTGCTCATAACGGCTTTAATCTTTATAACAGACTCTTGATTAAAATATAAAATTTAGTAAGAACAGTCACACAATCAGTGGACTTAGTATGTCTGGTCTTAGTATCTCTAAGTCTAATATATGTATACATATGTATGTGCATATATGTATGTATAGCTAATGGTCATATAATTATGCAGGCGCGTATAATCGTTGTTTACTTAGGATTTATAATTTAATAGAGATGAGTTTCCGAAACAAAGCGAGAAATAATGAAGTTATTAATCTTATCAACAGATATAGAAGAATATTAGTTTTTTTATCTTTTTTGAAAGATATTCTATATAGAAATCTTTGTAAAAGCGTACACATATTTGCAGTATATTTCTGTTTAAACACTTTTCTTTAATTTATATTAGCATTTAAGAAATTTCAAGTACTACTTTAAAAAACAATTTTTTTTAAATTAATTGCATGTTTTTTGTTTTTAGATGCAGAGTTACAAAACTGTCATAAAATTAAGAAACAGTCTGTTATTGGCACCATTTCGTCGAAATAAATCATTAAAATTGCCAGAGTTAACACAGGTAAGCATAGTTTAAAATAAGTCCAATCTGTGTCTCATTTTAACACTGAGGTTAAAAAGTAAGGACAAAAATCCTTTTGTCGTAAGCGATTACGTTGAATTTTTTTTTTGCAATATTATATGCAGATAGACATTGGGATTTGGAACACGAAAAATATTTTAAACCTCTTTAAAAAAAGGCAACCCATTGAAAAATAATAAAAACACTCAGATGAACAGTAATATACAGTTTGTCAAAAAAATCTTTGCACAGATCAAAAAAATGTAAAATGTGATCTTCAATTCCAACAACAAAATCTTTACATACTTTTTTATTTTTGCACACATTCTATAACTGTACTTGTTTACGACCATAAGGCGCCAATAGTTTTCTAATAGTCACACACATTACAATAATAACAACAACAAAAGAACTTTACTCAGTATAAAGGGTGTCAAAAAAATCTTTGCATATTGAATGAAGATAATAAAAAAATGACAAAAATGCCGTTATTTCCCAAGAATGTTGTGCATTTTGGGTTTTTTACAAATGAGATGGAATGTGAAAGGGGTAAACAAGGTTTTAGTAATGAAGTGATCGTTTTATGTAACAAATGTCCTTATATTTGAATACAAAAAATGCCAGGAATACGAGTTTCAAAATATATTATACAATTGGTCTATTTCAACTACTACAAAGGCAAATCTGTCAAGTAAATCGCCGATATGTTCTCCTTGAACATCAGGACTGTATATAATATTATATCCCGTGCTGAAAAAGAAGGAGGACTAGACTTAAAAGGATTTATAGGCAGGACAAAAAAGGTGACGCAGCGAGTTGAAAGAAAAATTATTAGAATCGTGTATGGTAGCCCACAATCCAGTACGAGATGATTAGCTATTCAAGTGCAAAAAGACTTTGGGTTACGTGTTTCCCAAGAAACCATCAGAAATGTTCTTCAAAAACACAAATATTCTTCAAGAGTGGTTAGGAAAAAACCCCTGCTGTCAGCACAAAATGTCGAAAAGAGATTAAGATTTGCCACCGAATACATTTCACTCCATCCGGAGTACTGGGACTCTGTTATTTTCTCAGATGAGACAAAAATAATGCTTTATTATCATGACGGACCGCAAAGAGTTTGGCGTAACCCTTTGACAGCACTAGAATTAAAATCTTATTCCTACAGTAAAGTTTGGAAAACTGTCTGTAATGGTATGGGGCTGTATATCCAGCAAGGGAGTTGGTGTAATCAGGATTTTGGATGAAATAATGACTAAGGAAGTATATCTTGATATTTTGTAAATGAACTGACCGCCAACATTAAGAAATTTGCTTTTATTGACCCGGTTAATCCGAATAAATTTAATTACAAGTACTATCAAGATAATGATTCTAAACATAAATCGTATTTATGTAAGTCCATGTTACTTTACAACTGCTCCAAAGTTATTGATACTCCTGCCCAAAGTCCTGATATTAACCCTATCGAAAATTTGTGGGTTCATCTAAAGCAAAAGGTAGGAAAAAGATCGCCCACAGATAAAAACGAATTGATAAAGTTCATCAAAGAAGAATGAAAAAAATACCTTAGAATATGCCATTCCGAAGCTTATTCAGTCCATGAGAAGGTGTCTGCAATCGGTGATTGATGCTCAAGGTGGACACACAAAATATTAGCACTATAATTTTAAAAAAATTGCGTGTCTTAATATTTTATCAAGTGTGCAAACATTTTTTTGACAGCAGTAAAATTGAATTGTTTTTGTTTTTTAATATTTTACATTAGAATATTTTCATTGTTATTAAAGTTTTTTATTTATTATATTAAAAAAACATATGTTTATAAAATCCTGTTTGAAAAAAATGAAAAAGTTGGTTATTTATATTAGAAATCAATGAATCTTTCGAAGTTTTTTTTATTTTTCTCTATGTGCAAAGATTTTTTTGACAAACTGTACATACATATATTCATTGAAGTTTAATGTCCAATCCATTTACAGGTGCGACACAATGTTAAGCGTGGCAATTATGAGGAAATAAATGGCAAAGATGTGTCCTTTTTTGAATCTTTAATTGGCTCGACAAATGTTCTAAAGGATGGTGAAGAGGATTTAATAAGTTACAATGTGGACTTTTTACGCAGTGTACGAGGTAACAGTAAATTGGTACTTAAACCGGGCTCAACTCAAGAAATTTCTGAAATTTTGAAATATTGTAACGACAGAAAATTGGCTGTATGCCCTCAGGGCGGCAACACTGGCTTAGTGGGTGGATCTGTACCCGTGTGCGATGAAATCGTATTGTCGTTGGCACGTTTAAATAAAATTTTAAGTGTCGACGATATAACAGGCATTGCTGCTTGTGAGTCAGGCTGTATATTAGAAAATTTGGATGCTAAAACCAGAGAATCCGGTCTTGTTGTACCAATTGATTTGGGTGCCAAGTCAAGTTGCCATATAGGCGGTAACATATCAACGAATGCCGGTGGTTTACGCGTTATACGTTACGGCAACTTGCATGGTTCTGTTTTAGGAGTTGAAGCAGTAAGTTACACTAAAAATTATAATTTGATTGGTAAAATTTATTTGTTTTGCTCTCCATCAAGGTTTTAGCGAATGGACAAGTATTGGATCTTATGTCTGACTTTAAAAAGGATAACACTGGTTATCATCTTAAGCATTTATTTATTGGATCAGAGGGCACATTAGGTGTTGTTACGAAATTGGCCATTTTATGTCCTCCAGTATCCGACTCTGTTAATTTGGCCTTTTTGGGTAACTATAATACTTGTTTTATAACATTTAATAGACTTTTTATTATGTGCCTTTACTCTTTCAGGTTTAAATTCATTCGATAGTGTGTTACAAACATTTAAAAATGCCAAACGTAATTTGGGTGAAATATTATCTTCTTGTGAAATGATTGATGCGAAATCTTTAGCTGCCAGTTGTGAACATTTCAACTTCAAGTAAATTCAATAACAACTTTTAAATTAATTTAATACTTATGAAATATGCTCTTCTTATAGGGCACCTATTGAAGGTTATCCATTTTATATGATGATTGAAACTTCTGGCAGCAATGCCGATCATGATATGGAAAAAGTTAACAATTTTCTACAGTACGTAATGGACAAAGGTGATGTCATTGATGGTACCTGTACTAGTGAACCAAGTAAAATGCTGGAACTGTGGAAAATACGCGAATATATTTCCATTGCTTTGACCAAAGATGGTTATTGTTTCAAATACGACGTGTCTTTACCATTACGTTCCTTCTACGAAATAGTGAATGTTTTAGATAAACGTGTCGGTCATATGGCCAAACGTGTTTGTGGTTACGGCCATCTGGGTGATTCAAATCTTCATTTGAATGTCTCTTGTGATGAATACTCAACTGAACTATATAAAATGCTTGAGCCGTTTGTATACGAGTACACATCTCAACTAAAGGGCAGCATAAGTGCCGAACATGGTATTGGTTTCCTTAAGAAAAACTATTTGAAATATTCCAAAAATGATCAGGCAATAGCAATGATGAAAAAAATGAAAGAACTCTTAGATCCCAATTGTATATTGAATCCTTATAAGGTTTTAGCTTAATAAATATACCTCTATATGTATATATATGTATGTATGAATGTAATATATGTTATTGTATATGTTTATTTACAAATCTATTTTATGTATCTAATAAAGTAAACTTCGTAACAGCAGATTTAATTTCCACTTTAAAGAAATTTATTTTTGCTAAAATTAATTTAGAATAAATTGTGGGAGAAAAAATAAAGGAAACAAGGCTATAAAATCGGTAAAAACTAATAGAAGTGACATTTCAATGAAAGTAAAAAAATACTTGTTGAAAAAGATACACTAAAAGTCAGACAAATTATTTTAAGTTTTCTTCATCTGCTGTTGAATATCGAAAAAAAACAAACAATTAATGGTAGTAAGATATTTCCCAAACCCAAATTCTACTTTCATTTTTAAATTAGTTGTCCATCAATTAGAATATGAGTAAATTCGACTACTTATTGTCATGTCTAAAGTATAAACAATGCGTAAAACAGTCGTCAAAATACCTGCCCGTTACATACTTGCTGTAATCGGAATAGGGAACAACCACAAAGTCATTTTAATTAATAATTAAAGTTCTGGCTTAAGAATAACTGAACTCATGGCATAATGTTTACTCCTATTTGTGAGTGTATTCAATAGAGCTGTGTTTCCTTAGGAACCAAAATCGGCGATCTTGCATTTAACGTTTGCATTAATTTAAAGTCGCCGTAGTCTAGTAGGTAGTCTGAGAAGCTAGCTCGTAATACTGACTAAAGGGTTGTAATGACCAATTAAGTAAGTCTTTATTTAGATATCAACATTCAATAATCCCGATTTTTTATAATCCTTTTCTGGTTTCGGTATCTATCATAATATCGGCGTAGTAAAATAGATTTAAAAATAACAAAATGCTAATTACTATACAGGGATTTGCTATTACCATCTTAAATCTAGCTATCTAAAGAAAATGATTTCTTTGGATTGAGTCCAGCAATAATTTACTAGAATAATAAAAAAAACTATGACAATAGTATAACAACATCCATTTTTTTGCTTCATTCTATAACTGACTTTTTAGTATGTTTTAGTAAGCGACATCCCCTACAACCCAAATCTAATTGGTAGGCAAACAAATTAGCTCTCTTAATATTAGATTTATTCTGTAATCACTTTTGGGTTACTGTTTTTAAACGATCAATAATTTAACACTTCAAGTGTAATACAAGTATGACTTAAACATACTTTTAGGTTAGGTTAGGTTAGAGGACGTGTACTTATCAATAAAGACAAGTACAGTACCCGTATGTCGAATTGACCCATTGTTCAACGTCCTTACAGAGGGAATAATAATAGAAGGATTAAAAAGGAGAGGATGTAGGAAAGGGGAGAATGGGAAGTGTAGGAATTACACAGATAAGACACAACAAAAAGGGGAGGGCGCGACTACACTAATGAAGCCCTAGCGTCTCTCAACCAGCCTAAGCCACTAATGAATCTGTGGAGAGCCTTGATGTCGGCTCTCGACACAGAATTCAAACTCTCAAAGAAGGCCCTACCAAGGGTCCTCAACCTCATTCTACCAAGGGCTGGGCAGTTACAGCGGAGGTGTTTGATAGTCTCCAACTCCTCCTCATCGCAACATGCCCTGCAATAGTCCGGCTGAAGTAGAGGTTTTAAAAATGCGAAAAAACACTTTCAAAACATTGATAAATTTTTTTACTTATCTTACTTATACTTTGGCGCTGCCGCTTTTAAAATAATTATTTCAGGCTCACACTATGTACTTGGCTAAGTTGGTAATTACAAGAATGATACAAAAGTGTTTAAAGCCTCATGCGAAAAATGGTTCTTAGTCCACAATCTCATCAATTTCTAATGACATCTCTATTCAGAATAGTACGTAAAGTTCTACTATTTGTAATTACTACTAGTATTGGATATTTATTTATTTATTAATTACAATACAATTATAAATTATATTCTAATTATATACGAGTGGAGTAACTTTGACCATATGCTCGGTGTAGTGTCACAGACCAGAGTTTCTGGTGGGAGTCGAACCCACCATCCTCACTCAAATAGTCTAGCATACTACTCACTAGACTACCAGGGCATCCTAGTATTGGATATTTGTATATACACTGAAATAATTCATTTTCTTAGCATAGAGAGAAAAGTAAATGAGAATAGTCGAATAAATTTCCAAAAATAAAAACGTTTATTTATTACTTATAAAATGTTAAAACAAAAACAACAATTCATGATAAAGGAACTTTTTTTATACTTAAGAACAAAACTGTTTTATACTTAAAAACAAAAGTGTTGACTCACTTATGGCGCTCACTATATATATTTTTTTTTTATTTATTTTTTTATTATTAATCATAGCACTACAAGATAATAATCTTATAAATGAAAGTGCTATTTTGCGTTAAAAACTATATTTAATATAAAAAAGTACTTTTATTACCAAACTAGTGCTTTCAATAGAAATGTTTAGTACTTCTAATCAGAAATCACATGTTTCATCAATGATTTAAGCTTTTTTGAGAAAAGCTTTATTGGAAGAGAACATGCTTTGTAAACCAAATAAAAAAAAAGTTTAGTAATCGCGCGATCGCGAAAACAAGCGGACCATAATCACTTCAGTTAGAAAACGTCACTAATATTTCTCCAAAAGACTATAAACGATCATTCATTTTCGGTTGGTTGCAGAGAAATAAAGAAAATAAATCATTACCGTAAAGTACTGTATTGCATTTTTAGAATAATACCGGAATTTAGAAAATGTCACAGTAAGTAAATAAAAACAACAAAATTCAATAATTATAAGATTCTGATGTTAACACATGAAAAAACAAAAATATTCAAGGTTAACAATTCGCAACTTCATCAAACCTGTGTAAATGTGTGTGCATGTTTGCGACTCTTGCAAAAATTTTTATTTTAATTTTTTTTGTAACCATTTTCTCTCTTCTTCTTTTTCAATGTAATAGAAAAGCCGATATAGCCTTAATTGGTTTGGCAGTAATGGGCCAAAATCTAATATTGAACATGGATTCAAAGGGATTTGTGGTTTGTGCCTATAATCGTACAGTGGACAAGGTAATCTCAAGACAAAGATAGCTTATAACTGTAACATAAAAATAAAATTTTTTTTAATTCAAACATTTTTAGGTCGAAAATTTTTTGAAAAATGAAGCTAAGGGTACCAATATTATCGGTGCTACATCTTTAGCTGATATGGTTAACAAGTTGAAAACACCACGTAAAGTGATGTTACTCGTAAAAGGTAGGTGTCAAAGCAATGTCATTCACTATTTTTTTTGTTTGTTTTTTTTTTTAACAATTCATAGGGGGCAAAAAGCGATTAATTCATCAAACTTATACACTCACCATCAGATTTTCATATATAGTAAAACGTACCATTTGTTTCTTCTTCCCTCTCGGTTTGCTTTTTACCAACAAACCATTAATACTTTTAATACATGCAAGCAAGCAAGCCGTCTTTAATACAACTTAAAAACCTTAATCGCTGATTTGTTATAAGTGCTTTTTATTTTATTTTTTTTATTTTAAGGCATATAATTATTTATTTGTAACGTCAGATTCACATAGTCAGGTCACATAGTGATAGTAATTACAAACAATTGAGTATTATAAAATATTTTCAGTATTTGAAAAAATCGAATTTAAAAAATTTTTAAGAATAGAACTTAGAGAAAAACTATAACAACGGCCCTTAAGGCAATGGGCTACTAAAACCGAGATCTTTTATGTTTTTTAATGAAAGTTCACATTCATTTGTGAGAAACTAGGTCGTAATCCTGACTGAAGGGTTGTAATGACCAATTATGTATGTATGTCACATTCATTTGGCATCCATGATGTAGGACAAAGCCATAAAATATAAAAAAGAAACACCGTAGCCAAACTTTTTAAATCAAATGAAATAGCCAACAACTTTTTTTTATTAATTTTTTTATTCGTTTCATAGTCCTCCAGAGTCACAACCATAATTTTTTTTAAGAAAGTCTAAGCAGTGTATCGCCATTAGGTCAGCAAGATTTTGATAAGCCTCTACTGAAAAGCATTCCTACGGAATCATTTGGTTTTACAATTTTGACGTACATATATTAAATAGTGCTCATCAGCTTTAATTCTTAATAACATGATTTTCGGACCAAAATTTTTCTTGAAATAACACCTGTCGGAGCTGCATTATTGCATTTTATTGAATGCATTTATTATTTATACAGCGCTCATTCTGCTTTTAACACAAAATAGAAATTCCATCTGGTACTACATGGCTTATAGTCGCCGGAGTCTAGTAGATAGTTTGTTGGAATATTAGACGTGAGGCCACGGTTCAAACCACGGGTCAGACATTTCCAATAAAACGAAATATTAAAAACATTTCTTCGACACCTATCTCTCAGCATATTTCTGGTAAAAACTCTGAGTAAATAAAAAGGTTTCATGAAAAGATGTTTAAAAAATCTGTGTCGTTCGGAATCGCCTTTAAGCTGTAAGTCACGCCACTTATGGATAAAATTAACACACACAATATAAATGGTGTGAGAGGCTTGGTCGTAATTCTGACAGAAGGATTTTAATGACCAAATATGTATGTATGCATGCACAACAGTATTTATTGTAAATATAGAGCCATAAAACGTAAAATAGAGCTAGCCGTATCCAAACTTCAAACCAAATGAAATAGCCAAACAACAACGATTATTTAACAGTGCTCATCAGTTTAATCTCTTGACAGCGCCTATCGAAGCTGTATTTGCCATTTTGCCTAATGCAATATGGTACATTTATTATTTAAACAGAGATCATTCTGCCTGTAACACAAAATAGAAATTCCATTTGGTATTACTTGGCTAGAGAGACAACTCTATTGCCCACTCCGTCTTCCTACCTTCTTCTTTCCTGTTTTCTTAGTTCTAGACTATTCCCTACTTTCATATCTATTTTATTTTTCTAGTTTTTCACTTTCATGAAGTTGAAACAATGTACCACAATGAACCGATTCAGGGCTTCGATTGGAGGTGTTTCAGCTATCTTACGAACCTAACCTAAACTTTTGAAAGTTTGTAAAATTGTCGATGTGAATAATAAGTTTTAATAACAGATTTCGAAGTCGCCGTAGTCGAGGAGGTAGTGTGTAGGCTTATTAGTCGTAAAGCCAGGGTTCGAGCACCAGGCCAGACAACAAAACAAAATACATACTAAAAGTATTTTTTCGTCGACATCCTCTAAGCAGATTTCTGGCAAAAACTCTGAGAGTAAATAAAAATTGCCATGAAAAGTTTCTCAAAAATATGTCGTTCGGAGTCGACTTTAAACTGTAAGTCCCGCCACTCATGTATAAAATTTAACACACACAACATAAGTGGTGTGAGAATCTAGGTCGTAATCCTGACTGAAGGGTTATAATGACCAATTATGTATGTATGTAATAACAGATTTGCTTTTGATAAATCATTTTCTTAATGAATACGTACCAACCTAAAATCATACTATATACTACATATCATATATACTACATACTATTCGCAAAGTATTTGTGTAATATTGGTTTACAATTGAATAAGTAAAGTATGCTTATATATGCTCTTGATTTTCTACCAAAATCCAAGGCATTTCATTAGTTTTAGTCGTATAAAAAGCTAATGCTTAAAAAAAATCAAAAATCGTGAATTGCCTTTAACCATAACATATGATTCATACAAGTAATATCAAACTTCGTTTCTTTTGATTTATTTTAAAATTACTTTCCATTTGTTAGCATGCAAGATCAGATCATTCAAGTTCAAGATCATACAATCTACACACGCATTCAACTAACGTGTAGTACTTCAAGTTCACGTCACAATTAAAAATTAGTTTTAAAAACCTTGTAACGCATGAATATTGATACGATTGAAGTCATACTTTACATTCTCATTTTTAATGGCTAGTAACAGTAAAATAAATACAAAAAAATTTATAATTATATTTACTTACAGCTGGAGAGGCTGTTGACAACTTTATAAAACAACTTGTACCTTTGTTGTCTGCGGGAGACGTTATTATCGATGGCGGCAACTCAGAATATTTGGACACTGCCAGACGTTGTGACGAATTGAAACAAAAAGGCATTTTCTTTGTTGGGTCTGGCGTTAGCGGTGGTGAAGAAGGCGCTCGTTATGGTCCATCTCTAATGCCTGGCGGTCAGCCTGCGGCTTGGCCTTTGATCAAGCCCATATTCCAAGCAATATGTGCCAAGGCTGACGGTCAACCATGTTGCGATTGGGTGGGTGAAGGTGGTGCTGGTCACTTTGTGAAAATGGTCCATAATGGAATTGAATATGGCGATATGCAATTGATTTGTGAAGCTTATCATATTATGACAAGTATAGGTTTGAAACCCAATGAAATTGCCCAAGAATTCGATAAATGGAATCGTGAAGAGCTGGACTCATTCCTCATTGAAATAACTGCTGATATTTTGAAATACAAAGATGAAAAAGGCTTTTTGTTGGAACGCATACGTGATACTGCGGGCCAAAAAGGCACTGGCAAATGGACAGCCATTGCTGCTTTGCAACATGGTATACCAGTTACTTTAATTGGTGAGGCTGTATTTTCTCGTTGTCTATCGGCTTTAAAGGATGAACGTGTGGCTGCTAGTAAACAGTTGCCCGGTCCCAATGTCTCAATGAGTGTCGATAACTTAAAAGAATTCCTGAATCATATTAAACACGCTTTATATTGCGCAAAAATTGTTTCATATGCCCAAGGTTTTATGCTGATGCGTGAAGCTGCTAATGTAAATAAATGGAATTTGAATTATGGTGGCATTGCCTTAATGTGGAGAGGAGGTTGTATTATTAGAAGGTAATTACAGTTAATTTACTTGAATTTAATAACTTGAACATGACTTCTCTTTTTTTATAGTGTGTTCCTAGGAAATATCAAAGACGCTTACGATAAGAATCCCAAATTATCGAATCTGTTGTTAGATCCATTCTTTAAAAAGGCTATAGGAGTAGGCCAAGCATCCTGGCGTCAGGTAGTGTCGAAAGCTTTCTTATGGGGCGTACCAGTGCCTGCTCTCTCCACAGCTTTATCCTTTTACGATGGCTATCGCTCTGAAAGATTACCGGCTAATCTATTACAAGCCCAAAGAGATTATTTCGGTGCACATACTTACGAACTATTGGGTCAAGAAGGCAAATTTGTTCACACTAATTGGACTGGCACTGGAGGTAATGTGTCCGCCAGTACTTATGATGCTTAATTTAACATGGTTTTACTGTGTTGTTTGTTAAAAGTAAACCTAAACGTTATTTAATTGGAAATATTTCCTTTCTCGCCAGGGTACACAGTAACCTAACATATCTTTATCGCAGACCTCACTACTAATTTTATACTTTTTATTATTAATTAGTAAAATCAGTTCAAATTTAACATTCCACAATACAGAACATATTACGTAAAATTACGATATACTATGTGTATCTGTATGTATTTAAATTTAAATCTATTTGTGTATATTAGGGTTAGTCAGAATTTTCTTTCAATAAAAAGTGTATTTGATTTTATATGAAATGAATTCGAAATTTTAATAGCATTTCCAGGATTATGGATTTAGGTGAGTGAAACTTTTTGGAAGCCATAGAAAAATAAAATCACTTGCTGTTCTTGTTTGTAGTTTTATTGAATATCGAAAACAAGGTCTTATCTTTTATTGTTATTAACTTAACTTTATTTTAAAGCAGTTATTTAAGATTTTTTAAGCCTAAAATGCAAGTTAAACAGCTGCCAGCCATAATAAATACAAACTTGTCATTATGCTGGCCAATTAAAAAGTTTTTTCCTAACGAAAAATCTTTTGCAACTAGTCGTCTGAAGGTCGCAATGTTGGCCTCTTTTCAATTACTAATTTATCAGCGGTGTATAAGTGCCCAATTATCGCCTGAAAGAAGAAAAGAAAAGATTTCAGTATTAAACTAAGATTATTGTTACATGTAGCATACGTAGGGCCCAGTGTGAAAACAAATTTCGTTCGATGAATAAGTGTGGTCTATGATTTGTATGGTTAAATAAGTGCAATTATGTTCAATTGCCGTGGAATATGATCCTTTCTTATAAAGGCGCTCATCCCTTAGGCAAAAAACTTCGATAATCGACGATCTATTGTGTCAAATACTGCACCAACGAAATAATAGTGCCCAGAGGTCCGTTTCTGACTATAGGATGGATGCATAAGAAACTTCCAAGCCAGCGTCCGGATTTTCAAATGTGTCATCCTGATGGAACACTATTCCTTTTCTATTAACTAAAGTTCGCCACTTATGGAAATTTGCTTTCTTTATAGGGTTGTTTTGGAAAACAGAAAGCACCAAATTTTGAGCAAATCATTTTTCATCATTAATATTAACCTGGTCAATATTTACTCGCTTCAGAGCGATTAAAAGCATTCACCACGCATTTTAAAAATGGATAATATTTTTGAGATTCGTAGTTGTATGTTTATCAAATGGGTATTCTTATGCTGTACTCTTAGGTGTTTGTGGGTATGGACCGAGATGGCATGTGGTCTAGGAGTCTAACTGGACTGGTTTGCAGCTGGGCTTAGATAAGGCCAGTCTTAGGTTAGTTATATTTTTTATTACAAGGCACTGTGACATTAGATCGCTAACAATTATCTGGAACAGATCCCAGCCGGACTATTGCAGGGTATGTTGCGATGAGGAGGAGTTGGAGACTATCGAACTCCTCCTCTGCAACTGTCCAGCTCTTAGTAGGTTGAGGATCTGGGGCAGGGGCTTCTTTGAAGCTTTGGACTCTGTCGAGAGCAGACATAAGGGCTCTCCATAGTTTCATAAGTAGATTGAGAAGTGCTAGGGCATCAAGAATATGAATAGTCGAGATCTCTTGTATGTTAGATTAGGTTAGGTTAGAGGACGTGTACTTGTCAATTAAGACAGGTACAGTACCCGGAGGTCGAATTGACCCATTGTACAACGTCCTAGTTTCTCACACTTTTACGCGTTTTTTCTTGTATGTTTGTGGTTCATTATTTTTCTTCCGTTTCCTAAATCTGCCCTTTCCTACCTCTTCTCCTTTTTCTACTTCCTTATCTCATTCACTACCCTCTCTCGCCCTTTCTTCTAGGACGTATTTATAATGTGTCATTTTGACCTCTGAGTAATGTTCTTGTTCCAATTGTAAAAAGTACACGTCCTTAAACCCAAGCTAATCTATGCTGTACTTCTTGTACAAGTGATTCTAACGGAGCCATTACGTTTTTGATTTTTACACTGGTGTATGTAGACTTTTTTCCCGATGCTTTTTATCGAATTAAAAGAAATGAAGAGTGTCTGAAGAGCAAACGAATAGGAAAAAAATATAACATAGAAATTATTCGGAAGAAAAATAGATATTACAGATATAGATACAATGGTGTAAGTATACTTTTTTCTTTGACTGTATTTATTTTTCAACAACTCTGCTGACAGCGCAATTTATAGAACTTTTGAAATAAAGTCAAATTCTTTAGTTATGGTATAGTAACGTTGCTAAAAGCAGAGTTTTCAATAATTTTGTTATTCTGTATGCAAGACCAGGTCGTAAAAAGTAATGTAAATAAAAATTTGCATAAAATTCAGTGTAAAACGGCTTTAGCATTTGGTGTAGTTTTAGGACATTGTGATTAAATATTATATTTCCAAGAAAATATTCTAAAAATTTGGAGCTTTGGTTTCTTTTTTTTCTTTTGGAATCTTCCATCATATTTATTAAAGTGGGGAATGTGGACGAAATGTTATTCTTTTCTGAATTATATAATCATTATGAAATTAAATTGAAAATATACACTGTTGTTCACAACCAAACTCACTGACATTTAATATTGGCGACCTAAAGAGTGTTAACTGCATAATACTTCTCGCATATTTTTTGTTTATAAAATAAAGCTGAAAAACTTTTGTGAACATTTTTTATGTGTATTAAATTATGATTAAATATTAAAAAAAACTCCACTAGATAAATCTAAAATAACTTCAATATACACCGATTAATTTTATACCAGAATCTTGAAAACTGCTCTATATAGCACCAAGGCTCAAACTGATCACTATTAACTTTATACAGAATATTAAAAACGAAAAACCACCAGAATACTTAACCGAACAAATAACTTATGTTAGAGATTCTCAACCGTACAACCTTAGAAACATTGAACATTTTGATGTTTTTACTGTTTATTCCAATAAATTTTTTCGGATAGTTGTGAATATTTTTGATAGTTTTTCAATGACTTTCAAATATTCTGTATAGGGTAATCTCAAATGTTGTAGCTTGATTGAATATGCCAAAAATAAATTAAGAATAATGGTTTCCCAGATATTATAAAGCCTCTAACACATACTAATAATTGATGATTACAATCCTGTGGTCCATATATACATAACATAATTGATCATTACAATCCTCTAGTCAGGATTACGACCTAGCTTCTAACACCACTTATGTTGTGTGTGTTAATTTTATGCATAAGTGGCGGGACCTACGGTTTAAAGTCGACTTCGAACGACAGATTTTTTGACAAACTTTTCATGGCAATTTTATTTACTCCCAGAATTTTTGTCAGAAATCGGCTGAGAGGCAGTCGCCGAAGAAATATTTTTTCATATTTCGTTTTATTGGAGATGTTTGATCTAGGGTTTGAACCGAAGCCTTACGTCTAAAAAGCCAACACACTACCTCCAAGACTACAGCGACACACTAGACTACCTCTAGCACAAAATTTATTAATGAACATTGTATACTTCCATTCAAAATGCCTGTTCAATTTGCTTTAGAAAAAGAAACAATTTTGGATGACTGTATTTAAAGGATTAAATGAGTTGTGTTGATGTACGTAAATATTGTTTAAAGAAACATCCAATTCAATTCCATCGTAGTTATAAAACCGGCAATAAATAATAATTTCTTACCTGACGACGTATTAATTCCAGACTTTGTCTACCATGCATAAGTTCCTCATCAATTCTGCTGAAATCATTTAAAGTTCTGTTTGCACGGAATGAATCGCGAATCTTACGGACAGCATACATTCTAATTAAGAGTTCAATATATTTCATTACATTTTAAGTACTTTAAAATAGGCTGAAGTAATTGATAATGGATAATGAGGTGATTGTTACCTAAAGTTATATGCTGGCAACTTTTCTGCCTCACGCAGTAGTTGCCGGTATAGGAAAACGGCTTGCCGGCGTGTTGACATTTTGTAAATACTCTTCTAATTCAATTCGCTTTTAAATATTTACAGTTTTATATAATATCCTTTGCAATCAGAATTTTGGAGATCCTTAACCGCATTAATTGTGATGAAATTGTAATTAAAAAGAAACAGCAAATCAGCTGTCTATGAAAAATAATGCCGGCTTATTGAACGGCGTTGATATGTCGTTAATATTAATTTTGAACGGCTCTGCATTCTTTGCAACCAGTGTTACCTACTTTATTACGTAGTCAATACAATTTCCAATTATAGGGAAACTTCTGAAGACCTTATAGTTTTTTATAGTGCTGGACGATATTCATCTACGTTTTAAAAATACTCGGTGAAACTTATCTATATTAAAATAGCTCACATAAAGTTACATACGATACAGAGATGGGGACGAGTTGGTGCAACTGTGGTAGTTAGAACCAATTCTATACAGACGTTGCAAGTTATATTGCATTTAAGCCCGTTACGTGCGGAAGAGGGGACCAAAGTAGTTACGTTAGTGACAGACAAGTCTAACTCGAGAGACATTATGACTTGGCAAGCGAAGGACTGTCAGTTCCTTCCTTCACTCTCTGCTAGACAGTCCTAGCAAACTTTATGGAAAATGCTTCGCCACGATAATAAGTAATAACAGTAAAAGTTATAATGAAATATTTTCAACCCATTTGGATATACATGTTTTGCTTTCACACGAAAGTACACGCCATCAAAATAATACATCTTCCAACTTAAACAGGAAGTAGAGACCATGCAGCAGTACTATCTGATCGCCATCCGCCCATTTAACTTCCGAAAGGTTGACTCGGTATTAGAATAAAAGTTGAGGTAATAGGTAGGCATATCAGCTTGCGGCTAACACCGCTGATGAGGCCATACTCTTTTTGTGGAATAGTAATAATGGTTTGGAAGGGTACACTCGGCGGAAGAAAATGAAGAGAGGCGAACACCCTTCTGCAGTTAAGCGGGATTGATTGAGTAGTTACAATGAAACGTGATTTGTATCATAGACTTAATGAACAGTACTTTTAGAATCGGATGTCCCGATGGTTATCAGGACATTGCGCCGTTACTGGCAACATAGTTCAGTTTCACTTTTGGAGGTGTACACCAAGAGAGGTTTCTAATAGGTTTCTTCTTGGAAGTACAGAGGAAAGATTTGATTCATTTAGCAACCGTACATTGTCATTTACCATTCACATTGACAATAACTTTTGGACCATAATGAACACGAAACGGTAATTTTCTGTAGATGTAATGGCAGTAACTGGTTGAAGTCGGCGTGGTCTAGTAGGTAGAGCCCGTGGTTCAAACCCTAGTTTAGACATCTCCAACAAAATGAAATATGAAATAATGTCTTCTCTGACTTCCTCTCAGCGGTCTTCTAGCAAAAACTCTGAGAGTAAATAAAATTGCCACAAATTCGCACCGAAAATATGACCCAAAAACTTATCATTGTTATTCGAATTATCCGCTATGAAGGATGATTGTGTACGCCCTGAAATGGGCGAAGTACACGACAAGTTTGACGAAAAGAACTATTATTTGATGGAAAAGAATTCAATAATTTGCAAGCGTTGCTCTGATGTAAGTCTATCCTTAATGAAATGTCAAACCAAACTACGTAAAATTAAACTATCTGTCAAATCAAAGTTACGGAATTCTAAAAAACACACCTATTTATAAAAAAGTTTGTCATTACAAAACTGCAAAGATTACAAAAATTATTTTACCAAGTTTTGTCCGTTTGTTACCAAACAAAAGTAAGGTCTTATGCTGCGCCTAAAAGTAATGCCAAGTTGGCCAACTGTTCTGTTTTTCTATTTAATAATCTTTTACAAATACCGTTGTATTGGAATTTTATATTTATCACCATATGTTTATTACAAGTTACTGTTATACAAAGTCTCACAGATACTAATTGAATAGAATTGAATACAAAGGAAAACAAACACACATACCAGTGCATGTACTTGAAAAATTGATTTTTACTAGTGAAAGAAAAAGTGATGGAAAAGTGTTGGTTGTATTATGCATTATAAAATAAATAAATAAATAATGCAATTATTTACAACTATTTAATCAATATGAATACAACAGATTGCGAAAAAATTGAATGTAAACTTGAAAAAGAATTCAATTTTCAAGGAAAATTCGATGCAGATTTTAGAAAACTTGAAAAAGATGTTGTAATTACAAGCGATAATGAAGAACGACCGGACATGATTATTGACAAGATTGACACGTTTCTTGCTAGTGCAAAGGAAAACAACGACCTCGAAAATCATAATGAATTATGTGAAGAATTTTTAATGCAGTCCTTAAGCAACAGTGATGAAAAAATCGAAGACAAAGAATTTGAAAATTTCTCTGAATTCAATAATACAATCGTTGCAGACGCCCACTCAAATACATCCGCACATATTGAAACATTGACAAGCACACAACCTTTATGTACAGCTTTAGTATTTACGCCACCAGATGAAACGACTTTGGCGGGGATGACAGGCAATGACGATGATGATGTTGATCAGGTCGATTTTGACGATGGATTGCAACCGTTAAGTGAACGTTGGTCTCCATTGGGTGCTAATTATGATGACGCAGTGACACCTTCTTCTGAGCTCTTGAGTCCAGAATCTGAACTAGAATTGTTGAGTTCAGATAGTCAAGATAAACATGATTTTCAGCATATGGATGAAGCTGCAGAAATGGCTCGTTTGAAAGGCTTAGAAGAAGAACAAGAAATGCTAACATCGTCGCTTTTGGCTCTTACTTCACATTTCGCTCATGTACAATTAAGAGTCCGTCAAATTGTAGAAGCGCCGCCAGACGAACGTGATCAACTTTTAAAAGATCTCGAAGAATTTGCCTTTCAAGGTATACCAGAGCCTCCAACAAGCAAAACAGCTGCTGCATTTAAAGGTAGCGCTTTGTTTAACGGTAATGAAAATTCACGCAGCACAAGTATAGATTCAAAACAGGTTGAACTTATAGATCATTTAAAGAATCAACTAACAGAACTGGAAAAAATTGCTTACGAATCTGGTGCTCCTGTACTGCCTCAACATATTTTACTTGAAAAACAGAAAATCATTATAGACGAACTGAAAAACAAACTTAATTTTAATGTTGACGAAAAGAAATTGCCTCAATTAACAGCAGAAGAATTAAAGTCGCAAGTGGACAGCGCCATTGGGGAATTTGTGGGCCCCCTAAAGATGAAGGAACAATTGGTTGCTCAATTGAAAACACAAATTACAGATCTTGAACGCTTCATTGCATTTCTGCAATGTGATACGGACGAGAGTAAAATTAAAACTCTTAATGGCAGTGAAAAATTAAGCGAACATTACAACAGTTATGCAGCGAAAAAGAAGAAAGAATCTAACAAAACTGTAGGGGATAGTGGAAAGCACTCATCAGATATAGAGACAATTAGATCAACAACTGATTTGAACTTAAACTCTGAAATAAATATGAATGCCAATTCCAGTGATTCGTCAAAAGTACGAGAGAGTCTTCACAGCAAAGCTCATGGTCTGATTGACAAAGCTTCCTTACTGATGCAAATGTTTGCAACTACTCACTTCGGGTCGAAACAAGAACAATTTCAGAAGAACACTTTAAAGAAAACTCACAAAGGAAATCATTGGGGGTAAGTTGAATTTCTTGAGTGTATCTTTAAAGCAATATTCATTTGAATTTCGTTACACGTGTATGTTTATGGATATGCATAAAGAACGGAATATCGAATTAAATATAACAGGTGTTTTCAAGTATTTTATTCTAGGAAATATTAATTTTTATTTAAAGCAAAAAGCTTACAATTACGTCTTCGCAACAAATTGATTTCGTTTCTTGTCTATCTTGAGCATTGGCTTGCTATTCCTATTAGGTAGGGACTTTACATCAGCCTTCAAATTAGCTCTCAAACTCTGTAAAATGATAATTAGACTATCCAATTATCAATTTCAATGTGAATTAAGCTTTCAAAGGCAAATATTTAATTCAATTTATATCCATTCAGGTAAGCGTTCTATGAAATTGATAATTACATACATATACATACATTTCAACCCTTCAGTCAGGATTACGATCTAGCTTCACACACCATTTATGTTGTGTGTGTTAATTTTATACATGAGTTGTAGGACATCCACTTTAAAGTTGACTTTGAACGACAAATTTTAAGAGAAACTTTTCATGGCAATTTTATTTACTCTCAGAGTCTTTGCCAGAAATCTGCTGAGAGGTATTCGCCGAAGAAATATTTTGTTTATTTCGTTTAGTTGGAGATGTCTGACCAGGGGTTTGAACCAAGGCCTCGTGTCTTATAATCGCATAGGTATATGAAATATATGTATGTATAAACATCCTAAAGATGTAAGTGCTGTCATTATTTGGCCCCTTTCGATTTAAGATTCCTCTATCCTAGCCCTTAGAGAACTGCTCGCTGCCTGGCACGTTTTATTTGTTTTCATATGGATTCTTTGTTGATTAAGTCTTAGAGGTCCGTGTTTGCTCATGGAATTGGGCCTGCATATGACTCTGACGTATTTGATAATGAATATCTGTGTTTTGCATAATTGTGTTCAATACAAGTCTGATGTCATTTAAGTACGCTTTACACATGAGTTGAATCTTCAAAAGTGTGTTAATGTTCAAGATCATGGATTTTGTCTTTTGGAACGAATTAATGCAATTCTTTTTTCTCTGAACCACCTTGCCTCAGAATTTCACCCAGTATGGTGGTGAGCAGTTGGCATAACACTAGGTATCCTAGTTTTGCTCCAACACTCAACGTTATTCTCCTTTTATTAAAGCACGATATGGTGCCTTTTAAAATTTTGTCAAACTAACTTATTTTGAAATTTTTATTAATTTTAGCGACTTACGCGCTCAATTAGAGGTGGATATCCAGGAAGTTGCTTCGTTAGCTGCAACTTTAAGTTTTGATCGTGAAAAACTTGTAAAATTACGCAAAGCTATGAAAAAATCAAAAACTTTTGCTAGTGCAGAGGAATCCGTCTTAAAAAATGGCATTTTAACGACAATCCCTCCATCATGCAGTCGAAATCGCCCAAAATCTCAGCAAAGCCAACTTAAGCCGTACACTGTGTCTTCGGGTTCTGATGAGGAAGACTTTGATACGTATGACTATTATGATTGGCAACAGCAAAATAATAGACGTATGGTACAGTGTGCTCGAATTCGTGGTGATACTGTCAATACACTGAGCAAAGAGTTAACAACGGCAGTACGTAAAAATTTTGCCATGACTTTATTGAAATTGATGCAGCATGGATTAAGGGTGGAGTCCATACCTCCTGTAACATCAAGTCTAATAGTACCCTTTATGCGCTGTCTTAATCCGTCCCCAGTTTTTGTTGCCGAACACAATTATCGTGCACGTGATTTTGACGCAAATTCATTTATGTCTTCGGCTGCCGCATTCGGTTATGATGATGCAGACGGTGCAGATTCGAACAATTGGACGTTTGATAGTAATAGCGGTGGTGGGTTCTTCAGCACTGCCAGTATGCGACCCATGCATGCATGGGAATTAATTTTAGAATATTACTATCTGAAGCATGGCGATGAATACAACAATACACCAGCCCGTAAACTATCGCAGAGTTTCAATTTGGATATTGTCAATTCACAGGCAGTGACAGCCAAACAGAATCTGCTTAGTGTTGTGGGTAGCATTATTGCTATGCACCGTCCATACAAACGAAGCTACAATGCCCATTTCAAGGCGTTTGTGTGTGCTGGTCTAAAGTGAGTACCCGTTATTTACTAAAAATATATTTTTAAAATAATTTTTGTTTTTATTTTTAGCTGTCATCAACTGGTGGAATGGCTAAATTTAATATTTAGCTGTACTGATCTTATTGAGAATTATTATTCAAGCACAAGCTATGTGGCCTGTACTGGTTTTCGTGATGCTTTGCGTTCTATTGATACCTTATCTAAATACGATTTTGATTTACCTGTTGATTTGGCTATACGGCATTTTCGTAATCTTTAAATGCAAAGGACACTTAAATACACTGCATACATTAGTGTTATAATCAGATAAGCACGATGTGGTCACTGACGTTGATATTAAGATAAGAAACTTATTATTTGCATTCGTATGGAACAGAAAATGTTTCTTTAAATGGGTTTTTCTGTTCAAGATATTCTAACATGAAATCAATAGAATTGTTTATTAACCAAGGTACTCCTCCTGGAACTGATACAACTTATAAATATCTGGCCAACAACAATATTCTAAAAACAAATTATAAATCTGTCACCAACATGTTCTGGAGACCAACTTTGTGAAAGTGAAACTTTGGCATGGTATATATTGTACATATACATATATATATATACAGTGGACAGCAAAGGTCTAGATACCCTAATATGTTACTATTTTCCTAATTCTAATACAATGCACTGCATGAGTAGGTGTCATCCCTTTTTTTTCATAAAAAAAATATTTTAGCAATTTCATGAATTCATGAAGTAAAACTATGTAAAAATAATTGATATTTCGTATATTCATGAAGTCGCCGTGGTCTAGCAGGTAGTGTGTTCGCTAATTAGATGTGAGGCCTCGGTTCAAACCCCAGGTCAGGCATCTCCAACTAAACGAAATATGACAAAATATTTCTTCGGCGACTTCCTCTCAGCAGATTTCTGGCAAAAAATCCGAGAGTAAATAAAATTGACATGAAAAGTTTCTCTAAAATTTTTGTCGAATGTATGAAATTAACGTACACAACATAAGTGGTCTGAGAAGCAAAGCCGTAATTCTGGCTGAAGGGTTGTAATTGCCAATTATGTATGTATGTCTACACCTGCTGTAAGCAGTTTGAAATTTATTTATTTTTGATGCCTAACCTGGAATTTGAAACGCGGCTTTACGTCTTATAAGATAACACACTACCTACTAGACTACGGCGACTTCAAGGTGTAGAAATATGTACATGCCCATAATATTGTACTACCGAGGCCATGCTTAACTATTTAATCCGTACTCATGCATGTCAAACGAGTTATGGACAAATGTGTATTCTTCAGGCGAGTCAAAATATATCATTTTTACTTGTACGAAAATACTTTAGTATGGAGGAAAAAGAGCTCGATCTTAAGAAACAGTTAAGCATGGTCGAAGTAGTACATTGCTGTGGAGATGTATTATTTTTACAAATCATTACTTAAAATTCATAAAATTGCTTAAACATATTACAGTATCTAGACTTTTGCTGTCTACTATATAGCGTGGGTTTTAAATTATTTCGAAATTTGTTTCAAAGATCAAAATAATGCTAAAATCGAGCTATTACCACTATTATCTGTAATTGTTAAATGAAATAAATCAATATATGATGCTAGATTATGGATATACATACATTAATATAAACAGATCATTCACTCAAGATGTCTAATCGTATTGTAATACATACATGCATATGTAATCATATTTTATGTTTGTCAGTAATTATAAAAAGTGTATGCAAACAATTTTGAAATATTTTAAATTATTTTTATGTAAATTTTTACCTTTCTATTATTAATAGTAAATACATACTTAAATTATAAATTAATTAAAATAATACCTATCTTTTCTAGCCATTTATGTATTTAATTAATTGTATAGTAGTTAAATTATGCTCCTTTCTAATCTAATCTAATCCTTAACTTAATTAATTACATTATACATTAAATATATTATAAAACAAAATATTATTACATAAATATTAAGAAATAAATATATAATTTAAACTCTACCAACAAAAAAAAAGCAGAAATTAATCTAAAGAAATTTGAGGGACATTCGGAAAAATGTGTACAGTAATCTTCGGATATCATAATTCCCGACTTTGTGACTTAAGCAATCTTAATTTTTGCTTTGAAGTGTACTGGAAATATTTTGCTATACATATATACATACATACAAAATTACATTACAACCTTTCAGTCAGGATTACGGCCTAGCTTCTCACACCACTCAATTTGTGTGTTAATTTTTTATAAAGGGTCCGCCAAATACCTTTTTTGGTTTGAAAATGCTTAAAAAAAAGTTATTTGGCGGACCTTTATATGAGTGACGGGTCAGACATCAAAACGAAAATATGAACAAATATTTCTTCGGCGACTTCCTCTCAGCAGATTTCTGGCAAAAACTCTAAGAGTTAACAAAACTGCAATGGAAAGCTTCTCAAAAATCTGTCGTTCTTCTTTTTTATGTACCCGCTTTGTGACAGCTTTCTTTCCAAAAAAAATTCCTGTTCCATAACACCCCCGTTCGAGCAATTAAACGTTTTTGGAGTTCTTAAGTCATTTTGATGGAAGTAGCCGTAGTCTAGTGGGTATTGTGTTGGCTTATTAGACGTAGGCCCACGGTTCAAACTCCAGGTCAGACATCAAAACGAGAATATGGAAAAATATTTCTTCGCCGACTTCCTCTCAGTAGATTTTTGGCAAAAAAAAACTTTGAGAGTAAATAAAATTGCCATTTTTTTCAAAAATCTGTCGTTCGGAGTCGACATTAAACTGTAGGTCCCGCCACTCCTGTATAAAATTAACACATACAACATGAGTGGTGTGGGAAGCTAGGCAGTAATTCTGACTGAAGGGTTGTAATGGTCAATTATGTATGTATATAATTCATTTGAAGCCAATATTTACCTTTAACGCCTTACGACGGATTTGTTGGAAAAAGTAGTAAAAAATTGGACAACGCATACAATTCATCCTCCTCGAGGCAAAGGATGCACTCTGTCCCATCCAGCAGACCTAACCAACTGAGACAACGCAATCTCCGATAATTGTTTGCTGATAGAAAACCTACCAATGTTCGCCTTTCGTAATTCATAAAACTCTTCTTCTACTAATCTGGCCTAGTACAGGTCTTGGGCGAGTCAACTACCTGCCTAGTTAATGATCTTGACTACGCCTATAAAGTCGGCAGCAAATTCGCCTTTCGTAATTCATAAAGCTCTTCTATTAATTTGACCTAGTGCAGGTCTCGGGCGAGTCAACTACCTGCCTAGTTAATGATCTTGACTACGCCTAAAAAGTCTGCAGCGATTCCATTTGCTTCAGCAATTTTTTCGCAGAGATTCCGAAGTAACATGGGGGCACAGTAAATTGCAACTCTGGTCACCACATTGAGCTACACTCAGCTGCAGAAGATGATTAAAGCCCTTTCCCACCAGCCGCCATTCCATCGAATAAGAAGCCATTGTTTTTTCAATGAGACAAATAGAATTCTATTTGAATGTCTCGCGGCTATTTGCTCTTATATGCGAGATTTCGATAGAAGAATTCCCCGCTTATAAGCATTGTCCTGCAAACATTTTGATGTCAAGTTTTTCTTCAAATTAATTTCACAGTTCTTTGTTTCAGTGTTTGATAATTTCAAACATGAAGAGGTACTCAATTGAGCAACGCATTAAGATTATTGAAGCCTTTTACGAAAATGAGCATTCAAATTAAAATGAAGTTCATAATTTCATCAAACTGAGTCTGCAGGAAATGCAAAAATCCATGTGCGTGTTTATCCCGCGTAAAACATTGCTGTAGTTCGCGATAGTGTGGCAGAAAACTGTAGAAAACTGTTTTTGCTCAATAGAAGAAAGCAATTAGCTTCGTTAGTTATATCTCCGGTCCCTAACGTAACGAGAACTGCCTTGGAATCCTTGATCCAATAACTATCCAACCATATGATCTTAATATCTTTCTTGAGTCTGCAGGAAATGCAAAAATGCGTGTTCATCCCGCGTAAAACATTGCTGTAATTCGCGATAGTGTGACTGAAGTGCCATTTTTTTAAAGAAAAAAGTGTACGTCAATAAGTCAAGAACAATTCAAGAGCTAAAGAATGAAATTATTCGCCATGTTAATAACATTAAAACTCGATTATGTCTATGTCTCGGCCAAAGGTATGTCACAGAAGCCGTGGCGAGCATTTAGCTCACAATATAAAATTTGGCTAATATTTTGTTTCAGACATAATTGTCACAGATCCTTCTATCATAATATTAATATTAAGATAATTCTCTGAAACCTTTTCTTTATTTACAGTTAATATCGTGCATTTTAAATGGAACACCCATATTAAACAATAGTAGTGTCAGGAGTCATGGAAATAGTTAATGAATAGAACTTTCTTGTATTCCAAGAGCTGCGGAGGTATAGATATTTTATTTACTCTCCTGCTTTAATTAGAATTTTAAACGCGATTTGAACTTTTGTTTGTGGCCATAAACTTGTGGTCTGTCGGTCACTGACAGTTACTGCCAACAGAATCATTGCCACCGGCCAAATTCAGAGTCAAGAAAAGTTACGAATGAGCTCCACCCATGGCGGACATATGACATAATGGCATCAATAGGTCTTTCAAAGGAATAAGAAAGTTCGATGATATCTCACACTTGCATTTTGCTTACTTATTTGATCATTACAACCCTTTAATCATGGTTACGACCTAGCTTCTCACATCGATGTTGGGTTTGGATAATTTAATTCATGAGTAGCAGGACCTACAGTTTAAAGTCGACTCCGAACGACAGATTTTTGACGAACATTTCTGCGCAATTTTATTTAGTCTTAGAATTTTTGCCAGAGATGTGCTGACTGGCAGTCGCCGAAGAAATATTGTTCCATATTTCGTTTGGTTCAGAGCTGACGTTTGAACTACGGGTTCGCATCTAATAAGCCAATACACTACGGCGACTTCCTAATTACATTACGAATGGCTTAATTACATGGTCACTACAGTATACCTATCACCTGATCCTCAAAAGAAACATCAGTTCCTTGATATTTATTGAAATAATATGGAAATTTTTTCGATAAAGGATTTATTTCTGCAAAGACAAATTTATTGTGATCAAATATATGTATGTTAGTGTAGCCCTTAATAACTGTAGTTAATTTGCTTCATTTAAAAAAGAGGGATTAGAAAAATAAATAGAATCAAAGGCTTAATACTGCATTTTACAATATCTTTCTGTTTTAGGTTTTCCTTACAAATTTTCAAATGTTTATGCAATAAAATATTAATTAAGAAAGTGAAACTGTCTTGATGTTTTTGCATTATCATTTCAGTGACTTGTAAAAATTTCATATTTTTTTGCTTTAAGTTTCATTTACCCACATACATGATCTTCCAAAACCTTGACATTGGGCCTTTGATTTTCTCTTATAAATAGCCAATGATGCTGTTGACAAAGGCAGTTACTGTTGGTACGTTAAGCTAAAAGAAACGTAATGCTAAAGTTTAATAAAACGCCGGCGATTATATTTAAAAATGTTGCTTAATATTCAAGCGGTCTTATTTATCGGGGTAAGTTTCTTTGTTTTTTTCTGAACAGTATTAGTTTTTTATCAAATTCTTTGATTTCAACAGGTGATCGGTTTAAGTTTTCAAATTTGCGGTTGTAGCAATGAGAATCATGAAAATGGCACAAAAGTTCGTAGAAGTATAATTGATCCATACGGTCCACCACCGTTTGCTCCATTCGGTGCTGCTTTTCCACCATTCGGTGGTTTCTTTCCACCATTTCCACCACCTTTCCCGCCCCCACCTTTTCCACCACCATTTGGTGGAGTATTTCCGCCTCCATTGGGTCCACCAATACCTTTACCGCCGCCCCCAGTTTTACCGGCACCCTTTCCTGGACCATTTCCTTTGCCATTCTATCCTCCACCAGGACCTCCATTTGGTTATCCTTTTCCTGCTCCACCTTATCCATATCCAGCTCCTGCTCCGCCACCGCCGCCACCACCACCTCCACCGCCGCCAGCACCAGCTCCAGCACCAATTATTTTGCCAGCTCATACGGCAGCAACATTAAGTGTGGCTTCCTTGCTGCATGCTTTAATTGCTAAAAAGTTTTATCCACCAGTTGTACCTTTTCCTGTGCCTAGACCAGTACCATTTCCAGTTACTGTCAAGGTAAAATAATTTCGTATTATACAAATAAAACGATGAATCTTCTTAGCCTTAAGGACTCTTATTAGCCTTAAACTGACCTATACTGAACGAAAGTCGTTCGGAGTCGACTTGAAACTGTAGATACCGCCACTTGAAAATAAATTTAACACACACAACATAAGTGGTGTTAAACGCTAGGTTGTAATCCGGACTGAAGCGATGTAATGACCAATTTTGTGTGCATACTGACCGAAAATTAAAATTCAATTTCTATTTAAATGTACTTGACTTGACTTCTATTCTTATGATCACTGTATTGTTTTGAAGAGAAAATAAATTTAAATTCAATATTGCAGATACCTGTGCCAGTTCCTGTAGAACACCCACCGCACGTTACTATCTTGAAGCCCGCGAGCCATGTAGATGAGCCTATAATCCATGATGAACCCTACAATGAAATGCATAATGAATGGCACTCAGCACCTTCTGGCGATTGGCACTCAGCACCTTCTGGCGATTGGCACTCTTCACCACCGGACGACTCAAGTATTCATTAAATACAAAATTTTCACATTTTTTTTTTCTTCAAATAATACAATATTTATATGTCATGTATGTAGTAATAATATTTATTCAAATTAATAAAAATAATAATAAATAAAAATAAAACCTGCCGTGATTTTTTAACGCGGACACATGACATGTTTACCGCCATCGATTGGCAAACAAGCGCCAGTAATAAAGCTAGCACTGCCGCTAGCTAGGAATGCTATTGTATCGGCCACCTCAAATACGTTGCCTACTCTTCCCAAGGCATGTGTCTCTTTGCAACGTTCTAAATATTGAGCATACATTTCCTCCGTCATGCCACCACGCTTATGGATTTCAGTAACAACAACACCCGGATTAACTGCATTTACGCGTACATTTTTCGGGGCCAATTCCAAAGCAACACATTTTGTAAATTGATCTAAAGCCGCTTTTGACACACCATAACTCAAGGCACCGGCAAATGAACGCAAACCCGCTACGCTAGACACATTAATTATGCTGCCCTGACTCTCAATTAAATGGGGTGCTGCCAATTTTGTTAGCATAAATACAGCACGCAGGTTTGTGTTTAAAATTCGATCAAATTGCTCCACGTCAATGTCAAGCAGACCGCCAGCAGCTAATATGCCAGCATTATTGACTAGCACATCCAAGCGTTGAAATTTCGCAATTGTTTCTTTGATAATTCTTTCAGCCTCTTTTGTGACATCAGCAACTATGGACAGGCAATTCACATTTTCATTAATTGCTTTGCATTTGTCTTCGGTTGCCTTGAGATTGTCTACATTACGACCAACTATAACAACATTGGCGCCATTTTTAGAAAATACTTCAGCTGTAGCAGCTCCAATTCCCGAACTGGCACCTGTTATTAACACAACTTTACCCGTGAAATCCATTTTATCAACTAAATTCAGTATTCAATTGTTTATTTGAGAAAATTTAACGGAATTTAGTAGGAAATATTTTATCGATACACCTACACATACACTTAATTATTGATTTATTGATCAACTGTGCAATAGATAACATAGGAAAGTTTACTTAGTGAAGTCAGTTTTTTTCTTATTTTTTGCAAATCCGTTATATTTGTTATACGAGGGTTGCTATACAAATGTGCTTAATTATTGATTTATTGAAGAATCGATAAGATAACTAACTCAACATACGAAAGTTTTTTTTAGTGAAGTCGGTATTTTTTTTTTTTGCAAATCCATTATATTTGTTATACGAGGGTTGCAATGCGAACGTGCATTACATTTTTATATAGAAAATGTAATGTTTTAGATTTTATTTAAACGCATTACAATACATGAACTTTATTGGGTAACTGGCATGAGTTTGACATGAACTGAATAGTTCTTTAAGTTCGATTTTCTTTTTTGATAATGTTTAATTTCTAATTTTGTAGTCGCTGTAGTCTAGTAAGCAGAGTGTTGGCTTATTAAAGTGAAACAAAAACGAAGTATGAAAAAATATTTCTCCGGAGCAAAATATTCTCCAAAATCTGTCTATTGAAGTCGATTATAGACGACGAAATTGTAGGTCACGCCACCCATGTTTAAAATTAGGACACACAATATAAGTGGTGTGAGAAGCTAGATCGTAATTCCGACTGAAGGGATGTAATGACCAATTACGTATGTATGTACATATGTAACTGACATGAGTTTAACTTGCTTTTCTGCTGAATAGTGTTTTGGTTTTTAACCTTTCTGTTCAGAATTCACCACGAAATAAATCACAAAAGATTTTTTCATTTGCATTATTTTCTCTAATGTCTTCTTTAATAACAAATTCTCCATATACAATCATATACTTATTTGAGCACCCCACTGTATATATTTAATTGAATTTTTTTTTTAACTCTTTTCGAGTGATAGTGGATATTGATAAACTTGAGAAATCTCTAGCAATGTCTAGAAATGTCTAGCACTTTCTATTCGGAACTTTTAACAAATTTCTAAATATTTCAGTCTTGTCAAATCTGGGTTTATTTTAGTAGTAAAGTTAGCGTATCCCAACCTTCTGAAAGTAAAGAGAGACACTTTAATATCTTTTCTTTAAATGATTTTTTTTGCCTTATTTTATCAGGCCTTACCGCATTTTAATACTTTAAAACTCTGCACTCTGAATATTAAATGCCTGCCAAGCATTACATCCATAAAAACAATTTCTGCCTACTGCTTTGTAGTACGACTTGTAATATAGCGTAGAGGTCGTAAAAAAGTACTAACTAATGCAGATGCTCGTCTAATGCTAACAAAAATGAATAGGGACAAATTTTTAACACCCTAAGGAGCTTTTTGGCAATCGGGAAAACTGTTAGTTGACGGACGGCAAGTAGAGCTTTTAAAGATATTGGCTATACCTCAGCAGTCAAAAAGAAAAAACTTTCACTTTCGGCTGAAAATGTAAAGGCACGGTTAAAGTTTGCCAGAGAACACAGAAATTGGACAGAAATTGAACAATCAAAATTCAACCGCTTTCAGTCCAATGGTAAGCAATATTGCTGGCGCCGTCATGGGAAAGAATTGAAAGACACCATGTTAAGGAAACGGTGAAACACGGTGGAGGAAATGTCATGGTATGGGGTTGCTTTGGTGGCACCTTGGACCACTGCAAAGAATCAATAACATTATGAAAAAAGGAGATTATTTGAGAATTTTGCAGACCTATCTTCCCGATAAGAGCGCCTATCCTGCGCAAGGAGTACTTTTCCAGCTGGATGGTGACCCTAAACACACCTCCAAAATCGTTAAAAATGGCTTAGTGAGCAAAATTTCTAATTAGTGCAGTGACCAGCACAAAGTCCCGACCTCAATCCGATTGAGAATTTGTGGTCAATTGAGAAGAGATGGTCGGGACAGTACTGATCAACCCCAACCAATTTAGATTAGCTTTGGCAACGGATCCATCAGGAATGGACAAATATTCCGAAAGAAATTATAGAGAATTTGGTGGAGAGCATGCCAAGTCACGTAAATGAGGTTTTACATAACAAGGGTCTTTGGACTATATATTAAAAATACTCGTATTCCCTAAAATTTTGGAATGGTGCAAAATTGAGTACATCCGAGTTATTTTCCTCTTGATTGTTTTTTTTTCTTAGAATTTGATCATCTTAGTTCTGAAATTTATATTATTTTGTTAAGTACTAAATACTAAATTAAAAACGAAAACAAATTTTTGAAGTGCTTTAGCACTTTTATTTTTATGCAATTAAAATTGCTCAGAGTACAAACATATACTCATTTGTGCACCCCACTGTAAATTTTTAAATATATTAATATTAAGGCTTACAGTAACAGAAAACGCTTTATCAATGGTAGAATGCATAGCTTTACCTATGGAGATTGTCTAAAGACAATGTTGGCATCATATAGATATATTTCCTCTTCACTATTTCCTCTTAATTTTACAAATTTTTAAACTTCTTTTCTTAATTTATTAATGCGTAATAACTGTAAGAGTCTAATTTATAGAATAAAAATAAATAAAAAGCGTTTGAATGGTTTGATTTTATTTTTGAAAATTTAAGTGAATATAAACACTCTAATTTATTCTCTTTACACAATTTTAAATTGATATAAATTAGTCTGTGACGGTGAGAATATATATGTATGTATTAATTAAATTAATTATAATATAATTATTATTTATTAAAGTATTAACTCTAACAGTCCTTATTCCAGAGACTGTGTGTACAACATGATTAGAGTTTTAGCCAAACAAAGAACTGGTCTCAACATTGTTCATATAAATGCAGTCTGAACAATAAAATTTATGAATTTAGGCGTTTATTTGTGGCAGCAGGAATCGATATTATTTGCGTTTCCGAAACTTGGTTTCCTCTGGAAGTTCAGGATTCGGTGTACAATCTACAGGCTTTTCCGGTCAGACAGGAAGATCTTAGTTAACAATATGGCAACCAGGGCAAAAGGTGGCGGAGTTGCAATTTATGTTAGAAACGGTATTCCGTGCAAGGTAAAATTATTAACAGAAATTGGTAGTCAAATAGAATATTTATTTCTTGATATTTCATCCACCAATAAGAAGAAGGTTTTATTAGGTAGTGTCTATAGACCGAATTCTAATATAAACTTTGATCCCTTTATTTCTATTCTTGAGGAAATTTCTATTCATTATGATGACATTATTATTATTGGTGACTTTAATAATAATCTCTTACTTGATAATGCGCTATCTGATTCAATGTTGTCTCTCCATCTTAATCCTGTGAATGTGTCCTTGCCAACTCACTTCCATTCTTCTTCCAGTAGTCTAATCGATCTAGTATTTGTTAATGATATGACTAAGGTACTGTTATATGATCAAATTTCAGTCTCTTGCTTTTCCAATCATGATCTTCTCTTCTTAACTTATAATCTGTATACGAGTCATGAGGACAGGCATATTACATACCGTGATTTTAAAAGTATCGATTTTACAGTTTTGAACAGAAGTGTTGATGATATTTGTTGGGATCAAATCTACTCACTGGGTAATGTAAACGACCAGGTGGCACTAATTCAGGAAAATGTGCGTCTGCTATATGACAGTTGTGTTTCTGTCAAAACAAAACTTGTTAAAGTCAAACACCAACCGTGGTTTAATGCTGAAATTAAGGCATTAATTGATAAGCGCGACATTGCCTATCGGCGATGGAAGAGGTTCAGAACGGATGATCTGAAAGCCGTTCATAAAGCCGCTCGTAGTGAGGTTACCAAACACATTAAAATTGCAAAAACAATGTTTTACGGCAGGAAGTTCGCTTCCGCATTAGATAATAGAGCTAAATGGAAGGTAATCCGCGATATTGGTATTGGACATAAATGCCATAATACTTCTCCTGATGTCGATGTAAATGGTTTGAATGACAAATTTGTTAATATTAATGTTCCTACACCTGACAGTAACATATATGATGACCTTTGTTTTGTTTCGCTAGAAAACCCCTTTAGTTTTCGTTGTGTTAGTCAGCTCGAGGTTTTGGAATGCTTATCTTCTGTGAAATCGAATGCGATTGGTTCTGATGACTTAGATCCTCTGTTTTTAAAAGCTTTGTCACCTAGACTTTTACCGTATTTTACTCATGTATTCAATTCAGTCTTAACTATGTCCTCTTTCCCTGATGAATGGAAACGGTCGAAAATCATCCCAATTCCTAAATCTAACAATGAATTCAGGCCAATTGCCATTCTTCCGTTCCTGTCCAAAGTTATGGAAAACCTCATAGCTAGACAAATGAACGATTATCTCGCGAGTAATAATTTTTTATCTGATAAGCAGTCGGGATTTATGAAAGCTAGGAGCTGCGCTACTGCTTTAGTCAAAGTAGTTGATGACCTTAGGTTGAAGCTGGATGAAAATTACATAGCGTTTTTGGTTCTTTTGGGTCACACTAAGGCTTTTGATACAGTTGATCACAGAATATTATTGAGGAAGCTACAGACCCTCTTTCATTTTTCTAATTCATACGTTCCTATCTCATTAACAGATCACAACGAGTTTACATAAACGGCAACATCTCGAATTCGGTACACGTTGGAAGAGATATTCCTCAGGGATCAATTTTAGGGCCCCTTTTGTTCTGTATATACATTAACGACCTACCTGATGTTTTGGATAATTGTAGCGTACATATGTACGCTGATGACGTTCAGCTCTATAGGAGCGCTTGTATTGATAATATCCGACTATGTGTAGATACGATTAACGATGATTTACGAAAAATTGACAACTGGGCTAGTGCTAATGAACTTTGTATTAATCCCTCTAAATCGAAATGTTTATTGCTCTCCAGGTCTAAGAGAGCGTTTGATGTGCCGAATATTATTATCAGGGGGAATAAAATTGATTTTGTTGAATCGGCATCTAATCTGAGTGTTATCTTTAATGGTCGGCTAACGTGGTCTAGCCACATTAATGTCATCGTTGGTAAAGTTTACGGTATGCTTAGGAACTTATGGGCTGTTATAGATTCGACTCCGTTTGCTATACGCCTGCAACTGGCAAAAACGTTTTTGATTCCTGTTCTTTTATACGGATCGGAAATTTTCGCAAACTGTGATGCGGATGATAGGCGGAAACTCAACTTGGCTTATAATAACATAGCCAGATATGTATTTATTAAGGGACGTCGGGACCATATATCACAATTTTCTTACCAGATATGTGGTATTCATTTTGATAATCTATTGAATATTAAGTGCCTAATTCTCCTCCATAAGATTATTACTTTGGAACAGCCAGTATACTTATTTAGCAGGATTAGATTTGCTAGATCCAACCGCGGTAGGAAAATTATCCAATTAAGGCATAGGACTCTTTTGTCGAAACGACAGTTCTTTATACACACCATCAGTCTTTGGAATACACTACCTAATTATATTCAGAACATAGGCAATGCAACTAAGTTCAAAAAGGAGCTATACATTCTGTTTAAGTAGTTTGTAATATATTTTGATTGTTTTATACATTTTTACTCTTCATTTTTATTAGTGATTAATTATTTTCATTTTTCTAATTTATTATTTAAGTTTCATTGTATCTCATTATATGAATATATTTCTTTCTTTGTATTTTTCTTTATATTTGTATCTTTCCTAACTTAGTTTTTTACATATACTCATTTTCTTATCCTAATTTTTTTGTATCGATTGCTATTTCTTGAGGTTAAATCATGTTCTTATTCTTATTCATTTTTATTTATACTGTACTTCAAACAATTCATTACTCATATAATGAGCGATTTGTTATTGCTTTTTCCTATTTGATGTACTCCCATAGCACTTTCATTTATAAGATTATTATCTTGTTGTGCTATGATTAATAAATAAAATAAATAAATAAATAAATAGTACTGGTATTTGTGATTTTATTTTATTTATTTTTCTATTTTTTATTTTACATTACAAGCAATGAAACCATACTTAAAAACAAAAGAAAAAACAAAGAAAAAAATACTGATATTCTTAATATAATAAATAACAAAAAGTAAAACAAAATTCTATCTACTTAAGTTGAATTTTCGATGTACTTGGCAGTGAAGCGGATAAAATAGCACCAACTTTAAAGCAAAAAAAAATATTTATTTTAATATTGTCAACAATTTATTTACTGCAGTGCAGAATATAGTATATGAAGATTACTTACTAAACATAACTGCACCGACCATAACAAACGGTGGAACACATCCAAAAGACATTAGCACTGGGAATAAAACATTGCCCGTAATTGAACCCATGCGTCCAAACATCATTGACAATGAAACAATCATGGTTCTAAAATATATTTGAATAAAAGTTATTTTTCAATTTTTAATATTTTACTGTAGAAATAATAATATCGATTTTTTTTATCAAAACTATTTTAATTCTTTTCTTTGGTTGGTGACAGCTAGAAACTGTACAATTCACGGAAATTTGGAAACATTTTTCTGAGAACAGTATAAAGGCACTGCTTGTTCACTGCCACCAGTAAGAATTTCACATTTAATAATTGTCCGCCGAGATGTCCCGGACAGAAAATTGGCCTTTAACTTTCCTTTATAACGCCTACGAGGAACTTGGTTTTTGTGAACATAGAGGAGATGGTTTGGTTTTTTAAATTGTTTTCTTACATGAATTTTCTACGAAATCCATTTTCGAATAAAACTAATTTTCTGATTGAAATAAATCTTTACATGTGTTTACATGTGTGAGAAATTAAATAAAATAAGGAAAATAACCGTAATTTTTATTTCGATCACAGTGAATGATAGAAGCTTAAAGCGAAAGGCAATATTCGGTATGAAATCACTGAACTAGAGCCACAGCTATGCGAAATATAAATCGTTTGAATCATTATAACTTGTTTTAACATAAATAACAGGAAATTCGCGGCCACAACTTAAGCTTAAATTCATAAAAAATATTTTAAAATGCTTTTGTTAAAAAAATATCAAGAGCAAGGCCATTTTATGTTATGAAAGTGGCATAACTCACTTTTTCAAAAAGATCGAGTTAATGGCAACACTAAATACAATTGAATTTCAAAATAACCCAGCTAGCATTTGGAAGATTGTTTTTACCAAAATCACCTTGCTGAGTCTTTTTAGAGTACTTTTGGTGATCAAAAACTTATTAGTTACACGATTAAAAAAGAACTCAAAAATGATTCGCGCCAATGAGTAAAATGGGTTCAATTTAAAATACAATAAAAAATTGTATAGCAATTGGAAATTAATCATCCAGATATTTAAAATGTGACTATTATTTCCGTTATTTATTATTATATTCTACTTATACTGAAGATTGAAAAACACTTAATCAAAAACAGATCATGCAGGTGTTTGAAAAGTGATTGTAATTACGTATTTTATGATCATATTTTGAGCAGATAGATGATTAAACACTGCGTTTTTTATACCCTCTCTGTATAAATTTTCATTTATGTAAGAGATAGCTAAGAAATAAAGTACAATTTGTTTTTAAATATATACATATATAATATTCTTTCTCTGGTAGTCGCCGACTTCATTTCAGCAGATTTCTGGCAAGAACACTGAGAGTAAATATAATTGCCATGAATAGTTTCTCAAAAATCTGCCACTCGGAATCGATTTTAAACTGTAGGTCCCACCACTCACGTATAAAATTAACGTACACAACATGAGTGGTGTGAGAAGCTAGGCCGTTATCCTGACTAGATGGTTGTAATGGCCAATTATGTATGTTATGTTAAGTATTCTTTCTTTGTTTCTCAACGTTCATACGAACATGATTTTTGAAATCGCAGCTGTGTAAACGAAACCGATTAAAAAACACATTTTGAAATACGACTAATAAATGACTCAAATTATAAATCATAAATGACGCAAAAAGGAATCCAAATTAATACAAACATGACTGATGAACGACAATAAAAGGACTCCTAAACATACTGATAAATTACTCATAAAAGACTCGTAAGCGATTAAACGATGACTGAAAGACGACTCGAAAAAGAATCATAAACGAAGGTAAATAAGACTAATAAATGATCAGAAACCGATTCGAAAATGATCATAAAGCTATTAGAAAACGGGTCGAAAATTACTCTAAACTAATATAGAAAATGACTCCTAAATGACTTTTTCAGAAGAGTCGACCGCAGTCACTTTTTCTCCCGACAAAAGAGTCTTTTATGATTAGAAAATGAGCGCATATTCTAGCTTTTCATCGCACAGAAGAATCAAAAAAGACACGAATTTCATTAAAAATTTCCAAAAATTCTGGCTGGGAAACGCCTCATTTATGTATTAACCGTTAATCAATAATAACCAACAAATTAACGTTTATAAAAATTACCTTAAAGACGTTGGGAATAGATTTACTGAAGTTCCAATGGCCGAAGTCGATGAGATACTGCCCATACAAACGTACAACGCTGTAATGATCAGTGTTGTTAAAGCGGATGAAGACCAATATAAGGCAATGCCACATGTACCAGCAATTACAAGTCCAAAAACTAAAATATGTATAATCACTTAGCATCACAAAATCCTATTGATTTTCAATTAGATAAAAGTTGATTTTATATTTACCCTGTATGAATTTATTACCCAAAGCATTGATTAGTGAACCGGCCACTAGGTAAGCTACAAAGCCAGTAACAGCCACAATGATATTATTGGAATACGTCGCAGGTGTAATAACCTAAATGTTAGTTAAATACAGGGAAGAAGAATATATAGATCTTTCAAGGTTGTTTTTCTTGTTTTAAGAATTATTGCTTTTATGATTATTAAAGCTTTTATTACCACAACGCAAGTGTCATCGGAACTTTGTAACAATTCGGTTTTATTGACACTGTATTCTAAAATTGAACACATACTGGTAGCTTCGCTTGACAACTGTTCATACTCATGCAATGAAGCAAACAGTTGGGGTAACCACAAACGCATTGTATTTTGTCTGAAATGTAACATTAAACATAACATAATTAAATAAATTCGGATCTATTTGAATTGTTTTCACTTATCGTAATTACCCCAGTAATATAAAAAAGTTTAAAATGTTTACAATTGTACATAATCCTAGGTAGGGTTTAAGGAAGAGGGCCTTTAGACCAGTAGGCAGTTTTGAAGTAACAGGTTCTATGCTATTATTATTGTCATTTGCATTGTTGGTGTGTTTTTTATTAATTTGACTATCAATAATTGCAGCTTCTATTGTGGCTATGCTTATATTATCTGGCGGGTCGGAGTCTTTGTGCTTGGGATTTTCATTAATTAGATGTTTTATCTAGGATGTATTAAATTATACATTACTTTCCACATATGGCCTTAATCATTTATTTATTTTCTTATTTTAACTTACGGGATATTGTTCTTGAGGTTTCCTTTTATTAGTGGCATATATCTTCTGAAATACTTTTAAAGCTTCAGCATTTCGACCCTGTGACATTAAAAAGCGTGGGCTTTCGGGAAACAAAGTCAAAAGAATACCACTTATCAGACTTGGTATACAGCAAACGGCAAAATAAACTTGCCACGAATGAACTAAAAATAAATGTGGAAATTAGAAAACGTGCATACATTTATTAATAATTACATATTGAATTGCCGACGTTTGAAATATTACCAAGTGGAAATGATGTAATTTTTACAAATTTTAAGTTTTTGTTTATTAAAGAACTTTAGCGCGTTATATTGGAATCATTTCATACGTTATTATTCGTTCTACCCACGATTACCGTGGAAAATGGCATCGAGTCTACACATGCTTCACGTAACGATATTTTCTGCCATCGTTGGTGAGAAACCAGTTTTAATGTAATTTAAATATAATCTTAAGGCCAATTATACGCTTAGGGCTGTCAAAAAATAATCAATAATAAAGTTTTATCAGCTAATCAAGTGATTGATCTATTGGTATAACACTATTGAGTTTGATATTCCTTTTCAATAAAATGATTGCAATGTAACACGATATGCTTTCGTAAAGCTTGTAAATAATATTATGCAACAGTGTTATACATACTTGCCAAAAATATCTTAATGCTGTCGTTAGCCGTTTGATTGGTAATACTTCGATCGATAATTCTTAATTCTAATTTTTGTATACTTACAATTCATATTAAAAATTTGAAAATCCCATGACTTTGGTAAAATAAATAAAGCCAGAACGGGCAATCCAATCGAAGCTGTTGAAAACATTATGCCAATAAGCATCATAATCCGTGGACGATATTGAGTGCCATGGAATTCAGTTAAATACGACATAAGGACAGCAAAAGGGCCACACATTCTATTTTATTATTAATTTTTTAGAAAAAAAAAATGCTTAATATTGCTACCAAAAAAAAAAAAATGTTTTGAATTCTTACACTAAACCGCCGAAAAATTTCGAAACCATTAATTGTATAACATTTTGACTCATTGCTCCAGAAAGTACACAAACCACATCTACTAGATAACCATATACCAACAATTTTTTTCGTCCCTTTCTGTCGGATAAATAGCCCCAAGCTATTGCTGATACAATCATGCCTGTGTAATAAACAGAATATTATCATTATTTATCAAATTAATTTCGTAAATAATAAAACAAAAAGGAAATCTATGGCTAGACAGAAAAATGTCGAGTATATATCCTAGTTATACCTATTTTTGGCTTTCGTGTTTGATTTGATATTTCAATTTTCTAAATACGATGCTATAGCGTTTTATATTTAATAGAATTTATAAGATAGTACATGTAGAAGTTCACGATATTGTATAAGAAATTATGTGAGATGTGTTAAAACTTGCGGTTAATATGTTCCATTATTCTACTCGTTATAGCACATGTCACTAGAAATTTGTATACAGTTTTCCTAAAACATCATGTACACACTTCAAAGGTAAGTTTATTGGTAAAATTTTCCATTCGGTTGCTCTAGAGCCATAACTAGATTTCAAGAATATAATTTGTGTCTCGGCTTATTTCCTAGTATTTAGATGGGTGGTATCATTGCCATTGGATCTGACGTTAATATTCATCATGTGGTATTGGCTGTTAGTGTTAATAAAGCTGGAGCTTATTGCCTTTATTTTGGAATTAGTAGTAATGTAGCTGTATCCTCCTTTACGAAAAAATTAACTGGCTGCCTGAATCCATTACATAGCTGGATGTAGAAGCGAGTCAACTTCGTTGATGCTAGTGCATCATAATGACCATACTGCCAAACGTACGCTACCGTGGTGGAATGATATTTTGGCACAATAGGTATAAAATAATAATTGGATGAAAATTCGACATGGCAACTTACAGCCTTACAATACTAAAATCAAATGATATAGGAGTAAGAGGTGGAGGTAAATTATTCGTCAAAAATTGGATCCTTATGTGCTGATAATCGAATTTGTACTAAATCTAGGATAGAGACTTTGAATCTTTTATTGAGGACGCAATTTTCTCATTCTCGAAAGATTGCATCTACACATGGATGGAAAAAATAGATAATCCTAGTCATCTTATTAAATCACAGAGGGCAATAATTTTCATCATTTTCAATATTTCTATTGAAGATAATGGAGGGACTGATCTAAGCTTATATAACGGAGACGTAACTTGTGTTTAAGGGAAGAGTGTAATTATACCTCTTCTTCATAGTATTTAAAAAGCAATCCCTGATTGAGTGGTTGTATATAACTGAAATTTAAAAACTTAAAGGTGAGAAAGGGAAGTAAGTTCAAGTATTTCACCTTTAGCGAAAGAGGCTTGCACTAAAAAAAACCACTCTTGCATCCAGTTGGCATTTAAAAGAAGTTGCTGTCATCAAGATATGTATTTAAATATAATAGAGATATCTTGAAATATAAAAATAGATTCCTACGAATCAATATTTTAACTAAAGAATTCAAAAAACTACAAGGAGTTTGGTGTGAGCATTTCATACTGCTAAACATGATGAAAAGAACCTTCTGACGTGTGGATGCTCTTTGCATGCAGGGTAGTAAAATCTGTCTACGAATATATTTGGAAAGAAATATATATATTTGAAACGCTTAGGAATTGGTGCTGAAGGATTTGTCTTTTATCGAGGCAATGAACAAGAGCGGCAAAAAAAAAATTTTTGTGGTAAATTAAAAAAAATTATTTGGCCTCCTCAAATTTTAATATCTTTCTAGTGTAACTTCAAAGTTTAATTGTACTTTTATACACGGAATTTATTACTTGTTTAAGTTTTTAAGTAATTTTTTAGGATTTTTTTTATGTGAATGTTAAATTTATATAAATTTATTTAACGTTGCGTAAAGAGAAGGAAGACATCCTTTCCATTTCTATTTATAGCGTTTTATATTGCATTTTACCTAGAAGGTAGTAAATTGAGCAGTTCTCTTAGAACATAAATTTTGCAATTAAATTCAGACGATATATGCATGACGTCTTTAACTTAACTCACATACGCGTAATTATTACTAGATACATACAAATGTTACGTAATGTTAGGATTAATTATTAGGAATTTGTATTGTTACGTTAAAGTAATAAAAAATAATTTTTAAATGATTTAAGACCTTATAAAATACTTACCACAATATGTGATGGCATTTAAGACGCCTTTGTCAATAAGATTAAGATTTAAATCACATTCTGCACTGGGTAGTATGTACGAAACAACGGCTGTTTCTACCACGGATGCCATTGCAGCTGGACATGCTACCAAGAGTAAAAATATATTAAACCGCCCGAAACCAGCAGCTGAGATAGCAATTTCGAAGTCAGCAGGTTTCTTATAATCCTCATGTGAACAAGCTTTCTGCGCACTCTTGCCTGTAAAATTAAAAACTTATTTATTCCATCATATTGTTGAAAAACGAATGCAATTTATTTACAATGTTCAGCAGTTTTTGTTGTGATACCCATTTTAAAGTATTTTTATTGCTTCACCTTTGTTTGACAAATATTCTAAGAGTGTTTGATACCTCGCCAATTACTGATTTTATTTAATTATCACACTAAAACCACATTTTAAATTTTAAGGTTCAGGAGTATTTTTGTTTAAATTTCTAATTTCATTCAAAACAAAACACTTTTCCGTTGGATATTTAAAATCTTACTGACATTGGGTCCCGTCTGTGATATCTTTTCATTAAATTAGTATAATTATCTCATTTGGTTAATAATTCTATATAAACAATTAAAAAAACTAACAAAGGAGTATAAACATAATACATATGTATATTCGTATCTATGTATTCACTGTACGAACTTTATATACCCTAGGATCTGTGAAACACATGTCTGGAATAAAAAAAACGCATCGACTTCTCAATTTGAATAACATACATGATCAATGATAAATGGTTAACTTTTAAATCAAAATTTCAAATTAAAGTTGCCAAAGAATATTTAAAAGCTAAAATATGTTCATACTGAATATTATTGCAAATATGGTTGATACGTCTGGAAGATATCGGATGTAGAGTGTATTTTAAACAAATACAAAAGCTGTGATGTATTTCCATAATTTGGCGTTTGTTTTTATCGCGATAAACAACTAAGGATTGTCAAATGATTTACAGTTATTTGCCATTTTTACAATGTTCCCCCAACAACAGAATATTAAAATTTTTTATATTTTTCTCCTTTTAAGTTTTAAAATTAAAATTATTTCGTCAAATAATAAACAAGATAAAATTGAATTTTTGTGAATTTCCTAATAAACATACATTATTTCGTTAATAAGTCTTTCGTGATTAACGCGTGCCACTGTTTTGCCACAGATCGTAAGATTTTATGTAGTTTACCATCGTCACACTCGAACTAGTAGCAATTGCGGCATAAACTCTTTAACAACAAATTTAATGTTCATATACTGAGCTTTAAACACGTCATTTTATTTGATAAAAATATACAATACATATATTATTATTAATAAACAATAGTTCTTTAAATCATTGTTACTTGTTTCCAACCATCTAAGAAAATACTTCACTTTTAATCAAAATATTACGATTTTTAAGCGTCACAGGAACGTAAACAGAAATTTTAATGTAATATTTAATAACTACATACATACATAATTGGCCATTACAACCCTTCAGTCAGGATTACGACCTAGTTTCTCACACCACTTATGTTGTGTGTGTTAATTTTATACATGAGTGGTGGCACCTACAGTTTAAATTCGACTCCAAACGACAGATTTTTGAGAAACTTTTCATGGCACTTTTATTTACTCTCAGAGTTTTTGCCAGAAATCTACTGATAAGAAAGTCGCCGAAGAAATACTTTTTTGTATTTTTGTTTTGATGTCTGGCCTGGAGCTCGAACATTGGCTTTACGTCTAATAAGCCAACACACTACCTACTAGACTACGGCGGCTTCTAACTACTATTCTAATAACTATTTAATAAAATTTGCCTGCCGTCCTTTTAATTTTATTGTGCTTTTTAGTTTCTTAGGCATTCTGTAGTTATTTCTTTCCCTTCATCATGTAATGCCAGCTTTTGGTCGACATTTTATTTCTCCAGAGATACTTAATAGGGTTCAAACCTAGTGATTATGACAGATGGTCAAGTGTTTTTGAACTAGTATAAAACAACAGCTCCATTACAATTTTGGTGGTGTGTGTGTGATAACATTGAAATAGCACTCGTCTTTAATCGTTGATCCAATAGAGACTGCTACTATCCGATATCTCGATACTACCATGCACTCCTATACAACCACTGATACTCCATCATGCTTTACTGTTTTCGTAATACTTTGTTGTTGGAGGCTTTGTTTTTTCTTTACCGTGACTTTGGCGTTTTTTTTGACACCAAATTCTTGGTAATCACTTTCGTCAGTTTATTAAATATAACTTCAAAACGATATCAGCGCCTTCATCTGTTTAATGACGCTTGCTATGGTACACTGTCTTGTGGCCTGTACTGGATCCTTGTTATTTTTACTGCTCTGTTTAATAAATTGGCCTTTATCTCTCTTACAATAACTCTCACTGCGCGTCACTTCGAAATAGCTGGTAACGAAATTGATAATGTGTTGAGGTGGGGTAGACCCGTAGCGGAATATTTTGGAATACAGCGATATTGTGATATGATTCTTAGTGGACAGGTGGAAAGAATTTTTCAGGGTTGCAAATTGGTAGGGTGACCGCGGGCTGTGCCAGGCCAAGCGATTGGTACGGCCTTTTTCTATAAAAAGAGCTTTGTAAAATACGACAGGAGAACATTAGTAAGATAGTAGATTTTCTAACGGGATACAGCTATCTGAGATATCATCTAAAAAATTTATATCTACCGGATGAGACGGCATTCAGACTCTGTCTAGAGAAGCATAAAATTGCCTTTTCTTAACCGTTGTTAATTGGAAAATCTGAACAGTTTCTACAGATTTATATGACTTGATTCGAAGAGTACAAAAATTGCTAATTGTAAATGATTTTAGCTAGATCTCTCTATCAGGGGAACATCAGCTTGTAGATGTTGCCATGATAATTATGTAGGGGTAATTATGACGTTCATCACTCTTGGCTAAGGTAAGTAGGTAGAGGTGGCTGCCCAGACAAAAAAAATTTTTGGATGGACTCACTTAGGTTGCATTGGGCCCATTGTGCCACCACAGTCATCCGTTATCCCCTAGTCACGAAACCATTCGGAGCTCCTAATGAAGCGATTCAGGCTGCCAATGTCAATCCCTGACAGTTCCTCCAGATCATCCATGTAGTAAGTACCCAAGTGCTTCCTTCTCCTTTGACAAAGAGCCGGGTATGTACCCAGTGGATGAGGTACAGGCTCCTCTTCTTCCTCATCTCTGCAGCTTCTGTAGAAGTCGTTAGCAAGGTGTCCAAGACCAATGCGCCTCGCATGCGTACCCATAATGCAATGCCCCGTAATGACACCGACAACTACACTGAGCGCGCCTCTTTGGAGTTTAAGTAGACTCATCGTGCGTCCCTCATCCAGCTTTGGCCAGATTTTACGAGCAGTTCTACCCGTGTCCGAGGCCGCCCACCTGTCGTTGACGGAATCGACGAACGCATTATCAATTATGAGATTCGAGAACTCATCGGAGAGTTTGATGGTCGAGCCCTGCCTGGCAAGTTCATCAGCTCTAAAGGTACCCGGAATACCACTGTGCCCCGGTACCCATACGATATGGATGTCATATCGTTCCACTATCTCGTCGAGATGTCTGCGACAGCCGTACACCGTCTTGGAGTTCATCACATTAGAACTCAGAGCCTTGATAGCAGCCTGGCTATCAGAAAGTATGATGACGCTCCGCTTGGAGACCCTTCCGTCCCCAATAATACTCGTCGCAGCCTGTATGGCCACCACCTCCGCCTGAAAGACACTGCAGTGGCCTGGTATTCTTATAGACTGAGCTATTCCAACCGATTCCGAAAAAATTCCACTGCCAACAGCTCCGTTCAGCTTAGATTTGTTCGGTGTAGGTTTGTACGGAGTCTTATAACAGGTGGGTCACAACACCCTTCCAGGCCCCGTTGTCCGGAACCGATGTCCTGAATCTCCTCGTGAAGTCGTACCGCGGCGTCATGTAGTCACTGCTCCCGACAGCTCCAACTTCCCTTTGGATCCTTGCGTGGCCCACTCTTGGCTAAAGTAGAACATTAAATCCGTTTAGCTCAAAGTGCACACCATATCGCGAAAGTCTATATCTTTTTATTTATAAAAAAAATTACGATAAAAAAATTTTTTTTGGTTGGTAAGTTTACGCACAACAAAACAAAAACGGACTAGCAAAGATATTTCAAAAGAGTATTAAGTGCATTGTACTGGATATTCCTATCGTTCCGTAACCATGGCTAAGAAGCGGTTGGTTTCATCACTTCACACCAGACAACAGACAAAGTATTGAACCAGACTGGGGGGAATCGTAGAAAAAGAAGGTAACGAAAATTCTTATTGCAGAGATGAAGTGATAAAATTAAGGAAAAAAAAGTTCAAATCTCAAAATTGCTTCATCACTTCAAACTTTTTTGATTTTTTTCAAATTCCCAATTTAAAAAAATGACTCAGACTTGCCGAAATAAAGAGGTAGTCTGTAACCGAGTCTGGATACTTTACAAAACAAGACATTTCTAACAATAGAAGAGATTATATTGGGGAATAAAGAAAAATTTCTTTAATTTTTAAAATTTCCTTTATTTTCTTTTTACTAAAAAGTAATGGAGGGAAACTGTTTCGAAAGTTTTCTAGTGTTCTATTCAGTTTTGTGAAAAAATAGAGTTTTTTTCTTATCTTAAGAATTTTTAATCTTTTTTGTTTCTAAATCACAAACATAATAATATAAGTAAACTTTGTCTTTATTTGCATCTTCAACAACAGGTGTTATTATAGTAAACATATTATATATCAATATAAATAAATTTTAATCATGGTAACCAAAATGAGTTGCTGAAAAATAAAAATAAACCCGAACAACAAATGATAGCCTCTACTCATGCATCAGAACAATATGTTGAAATTATGAAAAAACTTAAGAGGAGAGGGGTAAGGGAGAACATTATTGAATATTACATTTGTATCTGTTATAGCAAGAGGCAGGAAAGAGTTTGATATTGAATAATTTTTTTAGATTTGCACCAAAAATTCCTTTAGTCTCATTATACCATATGCCGTTGTGGTGAAACCACAGACCTTATTGTGGTTTAATATGTGTTAAAAGCATAAAATACCCTACTGGCATTCGAGTACGTTAGTCCTCTCCAGTAACCGACATATTAGATATAAGTGATGTAAAAATAGTAAAGAAATCGGACAACTACTTTTTGTACACTTCACAGAAACCTAAGCGCTTATATTCTTATGTCGAGATAAATGACTAACGCAATCAAAATTAATAAGTATCGTTAATGCATTGCATTTTGCATTTTGCTACGTCCTACCAAACGCATATGAAATATAAAGCGCGAACTACACTTATTATTATTAATGTTATATATTATTAGTATAGTGACGTCAACAGATTTCGGAAACCGTATTTTTATATATTCTACTTCGGGTATTATAATCCGATATTGTTGAGTGTATGCTTTCCATGTTATTAAACTTAACATTTACAGTTCGAAGACAAAAATTTAAAAGTGTAAAGCTTTTAACAGATCAGCTAACGGACGAATGAGGAAGAGCACTGTTTTGGAACTCAAACTGGGGGTTATTATGTATTACGATTCGAAAGAAAGAAGCCAGCTTCCAGTTGCGTTCAGTTTTGTGATGCATAATTACACGGTGCGACAGTCAAAATACACTCAGCTAATGTAGGTTGTGAGTTTTGTTGCGTAGAACTCAGAAATATTTTTTTATATTTCTCGAAGCCTCCAAACTTGTTTTATTTGACAAAAACGGTGTTTTTGATCTTTTCACACAAAATTATTGATTACCCACATATTTTTTAACCTAATTTCAAAGTCCAAAGTTTTTTGGAAAGGGGAAAGATGAGCCTTTGAAATGGTATACATAAACATATGGTTCAAACTTACATGTTATGAATTTTGAGCGGGTAAAATTGGAAATTATGATTTTTTCTCATTTTTTCAAGTTTAGCTACTCTAATTTGCAAAATTTATGTAAAAAATATGAAATAAGCGATGACATTCTGAAAGTGCATTGTCTTGTGAAGAGATTGACACTTCGTTTGATCAAATCGGACAAAAATGGCCGTAGTTATTATTTAAATAGTATAACATTCGTCTTATATTTTTTAATTGTCATGAAATGAACTTTCAGTTCACAAATTTTCAAACGTTTTGACGGATCTTGATTGTTTATCTCAAAATGAATCAGTTTGACGTTTGCACGACTATCAGAAGTCCCTTTGAGTAAACATTGATCAACTTCTTGTGGTCGCTCAAACGTGAAACTCGACTGTTAGACTCTTTAAATAGACTACTGTCTCTTCATAATATACTGCACTTTCAGAATGTCATCACTATTTCATATTTTTTAATTAAAGTTTGCTACTATGAAGTCGCCGTGGTGTAGTAGGTAGTGTGTTGGCTTACTATTCGTAAAGCCCGGGTTCGTATCCCAGGTCAGACATCAAAAAAAATGAAATATGAAAAAAAAAATATTTCTTCGGCGACTTCCTCTCAGCAGATTTCTGGCAAAAACTCTGAGAGTAAAATAAACTGCCATGAAAAAGTTTCTCAAAATTCTGTCGTTCGGAGTCGACGTTAAACTGTAGGTCCCGCCACTCACGTATAAAATTAACGCACACAACATGAGTGGTGTGAGTAGCTAGGCCGTAATCCTGACTGAAGGGTTGTAATGGCCAATTATGTATGTATGTATGTACTATGAACGGACAAACTTAAAAAAAATATGAAAAAAAATTGGCATTTGTCAAGTTTACCTCATCAAACCCCATAGCATATTAAGTCAAATAATATATACACGTATATCGTTTTAAAGACCCATCCCTCTCCTTTCTAATAAGGTTTCAATTTTGGACATCGGTTCAGAAATGGTTGTGTAATCAATAAATTTGTACGTAAAGTAAAAAAAAAAACAGTTTTTGTCAAATAAAACAAGTTTGGAGGTTTCAAGAAATATAAAGAAAAATATTTTTGAGTTCTACTTAACAAAACTCACAACTTACACTCTGACATTAGCTCGTTGTATTTAATTTTTTTTATTTTGTCGCATAGTGTTATTATATATTTTTATTATATTTTAAAAAATTTCTCTAAACTTAAAAATAGTTGTCATTTATAAATAACGTAACTGTATAAATTGTTTTTGCTTACCTCTTTTTACAACTGTTAAGGCTATGGAATCCTTTCACCAAATCTGTATACTTTTTTAACTCCGCAGTAAGATTTGCAGTTAGTATTTTTATATCCTTTTTCCATTTGCTATTTTTCTGTTTAATTTGTTTAGCCATAGAATATTATAAATTTGTCGTTCGACTGCTATAAATATCTTTAAGTCGGCTTTAAAACGCATTAAAAAGTTCGATACGTGTATCAATAGTACTCAATTGTTGTCAATAATGTCTAAGGGAATACTTTTTTGTTTTGCCAATGCCGTAGATGACAACGCGATATATAATGTAAGGAAATGTTGTGATAAGTTTGAAGAATAGTTATTAACACCCTTAGAGTTTAGGCTACGATTGACCGCGTTTCCTCCAGTTTTAAATACTCGCCCATGATAAGCCTTATAATTAGTAGACATTGTTCATAAAACCTTTAACGAAATGGGAAAGTTATGATTGGTAGTACTGCAACACACGAAATTCTCTTCCGTTGGTGAATATTATAAGAATGAGGAAAGTATTACAATAAAAATGATTTTGAATACCACCATCCAACGCTTCAACCTGAAATAAATCGTAATTTATTGTTAATAGTTATTCTTAAACAGTTAAATTCACTTAAAATGTACTGTACACTTAAAATTTATGTAGAACGTTACTCCACCTTTTTCTGATTTAATTAATAAAATATTTGATTGCATTTTTTTTCCTTTTTATTTAAATTTTAAATAACTTGGTTAATACGTAATATATTTTCAATATATTTGTTTTGTTGTTCTCATCATTTGTATCATCTTAAAAACTACCAAAATAAAAAGATTGATTTAGTGTGTTTTTTTTCATGTTTGTTTAATAATTAATATTCGCTATTCGCCTTTATAATTTCTTAAAAATTATGTATAATTTTTTTATGTTGATTTCTTAATTGAGTAACGAGTTCCACTTTTTTTCACAAAGTTATTGCAATTGAAAAAGGACTTTAAATAAACGATACTGAAACAAAAATACAAAATTAATTTAATTGAAAAAATGTATTTAATATTTTATATGTAATACGGCAATAATAAAAACGTTAAATTATAGAAATATGATGTTGAAAAATAAAAGAATCTCATAATAGAACTTTTTGAAAGAAATAACTTAGTTAGCCAATCAAAATAATAATAACAACAGAGGAAAGTAAGATGTACATCAAATATCATTTATCTTTCATATCATGATTAGAAGAATAACGATAAACACAGATGTCTAAAAAATTAGTTCATTTTCAATGATTAAACTTTGAAGAAAGTGTTAAATGTGTAAGTGCCTGTTACGTAGTTGTTTGGGCTTGCATGTTTGTTTGTATTTAATTTAGATTTTTACAAAATTATAACAAAATATTTTAATACTTTTTACAATCTATGGACTTTTTAAAATAAATACGTAATTTTTTTTCATAATTAGTTAAAGAATATTTAAGTTTTGCTTGGTTTCGGACAGAGAATTCCAACGGCTTTCATGTGTTTAAGGATTACAAATGTTGTTAACGCTTTTAGATTTTGGTTGTATGGGGCGTTTTTTTGTCTTTTTCCTTCAATTTTATAAAATGAGAAATCTTTATTCTAACTTAGGATTCGGTTTTATTAGAATTCCTTAATGTATTAAGTGGATAATAAGTTTGTGTTTCAGGGTTAGGTGTCTGTATCTCTATCTCCATATGTCTGTTGTAGTTACACTTTTACTTTTTTAGGTTAAGCACTTTATAGAATATTTATACGACGACTGCTGGAGAGGTCGTATAAAAATATAGACTCAATTAGAGCCATAACATCAAGCTCCACTTGTAATAGCATCATCACTATCTAAGAAATCACTTGACGCTGGAGGTACAACTTGGGGCCTATCATCTGAATCGTTGCCAATAATTTCATTTGCGCCATTATCGTTTAGTTGGACTTCCGTAGTGGCTTCAATAAAATCATCAGAAACTTCAACTTTGCTTTCAGTCGATGATATATTGGCAGCTGTTGATGGCAGAGGTGGCGGCGTTGTCGAGAGCATAACAGGAGAAGTGCTGATTGCAGCTGCACCATCTCCCATGCCTCGTTCAATTGGCATAGCAGTTGGTGTTATGGGTGATGTCGGTAATGAATCTTGAGACTGTTGACTGAACTCTTGATTTGGACTTTCACGCGTAAACAGACCCATTTTTCCTTCAGATGCTGCGGCGACGGCTGTTGCCACTGCAGCTGATGTTCCAGTCGTATTCACGTTTACGTTCGATTCGCTGTTAGTTAAATGTGGTGCTGCTATCGGAGCTGGTGGCCCACTTACCAAATGTGGTGGAGCATGTTGTGGATGGGTATTGTGACCCGCTATAGATGTTTGTTGTGGCTGATTATGAGCATGATATCTCGGTATATCGGCTTTTCGCCACAAAGTAATTTCCTGCTGTTTAAAGTAGCGACGATCTTCCGTGTCCATTAAAACCAAATTCAAAAAATATTTAACAGAAAACTTTTTATTGATATCACGCATCGTGGGCGTAAGATTGTAACCAGCTAGAAACACCCTAATCGGTATACTTTCACCCTTTACGGGTGCCCCATCCATTATCTCAAACTTGGCTATTGTTTCATTTTCCGTAAAATTATTAGGACCACTTCCTGTTGTCTCCCTCTTGATAATGGCAATCTCCATGTGTTTTATTTTGATGCGCACCAATAGGAAATATATTTTACCAATAATAGTATCTTTTAAATGATATTTACTTTTGTTGTATTCAAATTCTATATGTAGGCAATCTTCAATTCCCACTTCCATTTTAATAGGATTGTTAACATCCGGGTAACTGCACAGTGTGTGAACGGCAATGTCAACTTCCTTTGTGATATCGCTGATGCGGCGTACAATTGTTACACGTAGAAAATAGCGTAGGCGAACATTAGATCCATTATAGATTTCGAATTGTTTCTCAACCTTGGGAAATTCAAACGGATAACTGCTGTATTGAATGAGATCTCCAGGACGAGCAAGAGCTTTTGCTAAACATTTGAATTCATGATGATTGCCACGATCGTAAAACAGTTCAATCTGACCAATAAACTCAATTTTTATTCCTTGATGTTCCAATTTACTGCCCGGTTTTTTTAATGTAACATTAACCTGCAAAAAACAAAAAAAAATTATAAGAAGTATTTTTGTTGTAAATAGAAATAAACACACATATTGCGGTTTTGTGAATCATAAATAAACAACTATTATGTATTGTATTTAAACTATAATTGTGTTTAAATTAAAATTTTAAAGAATACACAAAGGTGGTATATATTATTCACAATAATTTATTAAATATGTTGCGATGTATTAACGAGGGAAAAATGGAGCCTGCTTAGGGTTGTGCAGTGACGTACGCTCAAGATTCTTGGCAGGTATGTACTTCATGAATGGCATTGGTGAGTTAGCCTCTGCTAGGAGTTCTGATATTGATATCTTCACCTCTGATCTTAGCGGCCTAGTGAGATGGCTATGTTTCCCCTCTGTATTCCTATATTTTCCTCCACTCTATTTTTTACTTTAGACAACTTTTCGTTTTTTCTGTCTTTTTTTCCTTTTCTTTTATAATTTTTTAGTTTAGTTTTCGCTTAACAACTATGTTTGTTAGCTTGATCCGCTTTCATGAAGGTAACCTCGATGGACCACTTCTTGTCCTTTGAATCTACCCAAATATTTTTTAATACATACATAATTGGCCACTACAGCACTTCGGTCAGGATTACAACCTAGCTTCTCACACCATTTATGTCGTGTGTTTTAATTTTATACATGAGTAGCGGGACCTACATACATATTAAAAACGACTACGAACGACAGATTTTTTTTGAGAAACTTTTCATGGCAATATTTATTTATCCTTAAGAGTTTTTGCCGGAAATCTGCTGAGAAAGATGTCGAAGCAATATTTTTTTAATATTTCCTTTTGATATGATAGAGATGTCTGACCTGTGGTTTGACCCGTAGCCTCACGTCTAATAAGCCAACACACTACCGGCTAGATTACGACGATTTTAATATTTTCTAATACACATTTCTTAGAAAGAAAGAGTGAATTGCACTTGAATAACAAAAAGTATAAAATAGTTATCACGGCAAAAATAGATACGAGGAAGGAAATTATCGAAACCATTATTAAGATAATTTCAGTAAGGAATCAGAAATTTATAAGAAAAATACAAGCAATTATCAAATATTTCAGCGACAGGCGAATTATAATAACCAATGTAAAGTTCAAATTCAGGCAATCGAACAGATAACCCGATTAGCAGTTATGTGAAGAAAAGCAAAAGGAGCAGTTATTAAAATATATGGAAACGTGTAATATTTACTGGTGAATACAAATATAGCATATACAGAGGTGTGATAGGCTTTCCAATTACATATGTGGAGAGCAAAATTGACTGTGTGCTTCAACGACTGCAAGCCGGATTCCGTATCGGCAAAGCTTGCATACACTAAACTGCTACCTTACGAATTATAATGGGACAAATAAATGAGATACAGAAAACTCTCTCCCTTGTATTCATTGACTTTCGAAAAGCCTTTGATTCAATTAATCGTCGAAACATATTGGAAACTTTGGACAGGAAAGGTATTTCTAACAAAATCTGCAATCTAAACTGGTCAACAATATATGCAAAGAAGCATACGACTGCAATATTCAATGGACGAAAAGACAGAGCAGACCATAAGCTATGCAAATTTATCATTGAGTAGAATAAAGGCATTAAGTGTAATTAGAAATGTTCAAAATTTCGATATTTTTTTATTTTTAAGTAATTTTCTCTGATTTCATATTTATTTGTTAATTAAAGGCATCGCAAATAACAAAAAAAAAGCTGAATGATTATTTTTTATTCAAATACTACAATTTGTTGAGTGTTATCTCAACTTTGAGAACACTATGTGAACTCAATCTAAATGTTTTTGTTAAAGCAGTCGTTAAACATATTCGATATGAAAACAATGACTATCCAACATTATTTCGAAATTGTAACATTAGAAATTCGAATATAAAATTGTATTTTAAAAAGAGTGCCACTGATATCAAATAAAAATATGAGTGACTACGTAATACATCCGATAAAAAATTTTTGTTTTCTGAATAACGACAACGACTGCATTAGCAAGCAAATTGTTTGAAATCAAAAAGTTTTATTATTAAAATGCTACTGTCGCAAAAAGGCTACAATTGTGTAGAGAAAAAATGCATGCAATTAATTAAAAAACAAGTGGCTGTGATTCTAATTGTGATAAAGGCAATCATATTTAACCGCAAGTCGGTGTGACCTACCCGTTTATGACAGTCTGTGTCATTTGAGTTTTTAATGCAAGCGCTACAATGCAATTGATCGGTCATACAAACAAAAATAAACGCTCGAAAAACAAAATTAAGTGGCAAAAAAGTGGACGTATTATTAATTTTACATAATCCCTAAAGAAAGGATACAAAATTACATAAAATTATACTTAAAAACTTACCTTGCCGGACACAGTGTCACCATCATAATAAAGTAACATTTTTTCTATTTTACCATCCTCTCCCTTGACCTCAGTCATTTTCCTCTTTTCAGCATCATCGAAAACAATATCGATTTCGGCCGATTGTCCAAAACCCAAAAAGTTCATATTTATTTTGATTTTCTCTTCGTCGTATAGCACAGAATTCTATTAATATTTGGAATGTTTTTACTCTTTTATTATTTACGAATATAAAAATTTATTAACAAAAAAATGTAATTTTTGGGCGTTTTGTTGGAAAAAAAATTCTTTTGCTTCGTTTGATTAGTTGTGAGTTTTGTAAATTTTGACAACTTATGGTGTTGCCATACAATAATAAACAGCGAAAAAAATTATATGCCACAAAATTGATATGGCAATGACGTCAAGGTAATTATCGTCTTCTTTAAAGGAATTGCCATGTACGGTTAAATATAATCTGTAAGTACACTTTTGTTACCGGATTTTTTTCTTTGGTTGTTTTATAATATCTTTATTATCTGATCGACATTGATACCGGCATAAGCTCGTAAGCTCGTTTCTGAAGTCAACAGCTATAACTTCAATAAGTCCTTCTGTAGTACAATCTTCCTTATATTGGTGTTTTTTATTGCGACAATTCTACTTCTACGAAAGTGCAACATTTTCATAGTATGTTCCTCTGGGTACGTTAAATTTAATTTGTTTTATTCTGTAGAAATTTTCATATCTGGTGGGGCTATCGGGTCCGCCATCTAACGTTTTTTTTTCAACTAGTGCTTATTTCGTGAATAGTAAACTTAGCTCATGTCTGATTTGACTGATAATTAGTTTTATCCTTCGGCTGAACGAATATGGTTGTGTATACATACGCTTGAACAACGCTGGGAAATATTGCGACATTACTTTGAAAATCATGGTAATGTTGCAGAAAGTGTGCGAAAATTGCGTACGGATTTTGGAAGAACAGAAGCACCGTCAGCTCCGTATATTCGTTATCTTGTGAAAAAAGTGAAAGAAACTGGCATCCTCACCGATAAACCAAAGCGTGAAAAGCCAAAAACAGTGCGTACACCCGAGAATATTGTTGCTGTGGCAGAAAGTGTGAGTGAAGCGCCATCAGCATCAATTCACCGTCGTTCTCAACAATTGAACATTTCGGAGACATCATTGAGACGAATTTTGCATAAAGACCTTGGTATGCCGCCATACAAAGTCCAATTGGTTCAGGAGTTGAAGCCAATTGACCATCCAATGCGTTTTCGCTTCGTTAAGTGGGCCTGCGATCGACTTGCAGAAGATGCCGATTTTGGCAAAAAAAAAAATCATCTTTTCAGATGAAGCTCATTTTGATCTTGGCGGGTATGTAAACAAGCAAAAATAAACAATGGCGATCGTTATCGGGCCATGTTGACCAAATATTGTTCACAAAAATTTAAGAGGAGGATATTGGCAACATTTGGTTTCAACAGGACGGCGATACGTGTCATACAGCCGAAGCTACACTCGATATTTTGCGCCCTGTTTTTGAAGATCGCATTATCAGCCGCAGAGCTGATGTCGTTTGGCCACCTCGGAGCTGCGATTTGACACCGTTGGACTATTATTTGTGGGGTGCCGTCAAAGATATGTGTTGCGCCGACAAGTCAGAGACAATTGACGCTTTAAAGGACAATATTCGTGAAGTCATTGGTGAAATACAGCTGCACACAATCGTGCCAGCGTGTAGGCTACTGCATGGCCAGCCGAGGCATCCATTTGAATGAAATTATTTTCCATTATTAACCGGAAGGATTGTACTTTCAAATAAAAAAGAAATTTGAGAAAATATTCAGTAGTTTTTTTAAAGCATTTTCAAAAAAAAATTATTTGGCGGACCCTTTAGTATCTCTGTACAGTGCCAAGGCAATAAAATGTGTTTTAATATTATTAAAAAAATCGAAGTAAATTATACGATTTACGTGTCTAGAAACTGATAGTAACATTCGCATTGATATAGTTCCCGGGTCTGGTTCGCCGAAATAGAACATAAATCAACGTTTCAACAAAGGCTTTATTTTTGATCCACGCATTTTCTCATCCAGTGACACTCGCTGATAAAATGTTACGAAAGTGAATCTCTTGCTGAAATGATCAATTACTGGTGTTATTTTATACAGTGTTGGTTATAAACAGGACGCCAAGGCTTGGTGTCATAATACATGTAAATTTTTTTTTTCTAATTTTATCAAAACTATTTCGAGTCATAGTTTGAGCTAAGGGATAAAATTTTATATTATTGGACCAGTACTAAAAAAGAATGCCAAGAAATTGTGCTATTAGAACTGTTTTGCAAAGCATATTTGTTCGACTACTCTATTAAAAATTTAAATAGTTCTGCTTCAATAACTGAAATAAATTTTAAAGCTTATTATACAATGTCAATATTTAACATTCTCTATAACTTACTCCGGTAGACACAGTTTCAGTTTATCACCAATGATCTGGGTTTTTCCTGCGGACTCTAATTGTATATCCTCGAAAAATGTTTGTTTGTATTTACATTCTAGTTAAGATCACTGCGATAATTTCTTGAAATTCGATCTGGTTCTCTCTTTGGTTATAGTAGTATGTAATGTTATCCTCATTATCACTAGTCTCAACACCATTTTCCAGTTTTTTAAAAACTCTTTAATTTTATTGATGATTGGGTAAAATCAATATATCGTCTATTGAGAAATTAAGACCAATGGTAAACTAAGGACAGCAAGAACAAGAAAAATTAAGGCAAACGTATTACGAAAAAAAAATAGTTTCACTCAGTCTGTAAGAATCGATATTGATACCTTCAAAACTTTCCATAGTAAGATCACTTATGTTAGGTCATTATTTATATATGTATACGTAATACAGTCTTTAATATTATTTGTATGCCATTTGAGTACATAACATATGTAAATATATATTTATATATAATTTGGACAACAGTAGTCTAGATACTCTAATATATTTTAGCAATTTCATGAATTTTAAGTGAAAATAATTCATGTTTTTATTAATTATTTATATTTTAAATTAAAATAAAAAAATGTAATGTTTTCCACAAACCAATAGAAAAATAAGGAAAACTTTCTAATGACTCCATATTTTTGGATCGCAAAAGTGTTGGTACCTCCAAAAAGAACTCAGGGTAGATTTACATTTCAAAGGCCCAATATATTAAAATGTTATTCATTTTATTTTGTAGAATATCCCATAATGTCAAGCACACCATTTAACGCATTTGACATTTGTACTAATTTTGATTTGTGTGTTCTTTTGGTATTTGCCTCCATTCATGAGCAAGTTATTTAATTGATTTTTGTCCTCCTCCTAAATACTCTCTTGGAGTCATTTCAGGACTTTAAGCAAGAGTATTAAGCCTGCGGGGACTTTGGCAGGCAAATTACATCTTCACGTTAGCCGCAGTATGATTGGGTTAATTGACCATTACGAATTCTTAATTCTTTCACACTTTAGGTGAATTTGTTCTTAATAATGTTTAAATACTATCCCTTATTTATTATTTTCTTCAGAAATTCCAAACTGTCCACATTTGGTGCCGACACACATCATACAAGTTTTTTGGATTTAGCTCTTTAGTGTTCTTTCTCCATACTAAAGCAAGTCAAATGAGTTTTGGAATAATGCGATTTTTTCAGACGGCTCAAAATATATAACTTTTACTCTACTCGAAGGGATTTAGTATGAGAAAAAAGAAATGAGGAGATCGATCTCAAACGGTTAGTCATAGTCTCGATAGTATAATGCTCGTACAATTTCTTACATATATCGGGGTATCAAGACTTTTGCTTGTCACTGTATATAGCTTGTACTCACTTCCATGGCATATTTATAATAGGTAGGAGCAACTCAACAGATGACGAGTTTCTGAATGTCAAAAAAAATGTTTGTTTTTTGTGTATTTTGTTTCGATATTCAATTTCGTATTTATATTAGTCATAAACCCTCATATGTACCGCATGTATCCTTAACGATACGCACTCTAGAAATTGATTATTAACAATATGATTAACAATATTTAAGCCTTTAACATTAAATACATATATCTTTTAAACTACAACCTAGGTTTACTATATTTATAGATATTTAGATGAAAGTGATGAATTACAAAAAAAAAAATCCATGTCTCCAACTAGGTGCCTAAACTATGAGTGAAATAACTTGTGTGATATTTTTAAAACAAATTCTCTTTCAGAAGATTGGGATATAGGTATTAAAACAAATTGGGCCAATCTTCTGCTGAAAATTTGTTATTATAATTACTCAAACGTAATTATAATTTGGATTAAGAAAAGAGAAAGAAAGACGTATTAGTATGCATTTCTTATTTTCTTTTTTGAGTCTGTCAATTTGGTTGAGTGTTGTGGAAGCAAGTGAATTTTAAGTACAACTTTTGATTTCAATTTTCTACTAAAGCTAATTCAAAATAATTCACTATATAATTCAAGAGATAATAGTTTAAATAAGTATTCAATTTCAAAATTCAGTCATAAAATAAATATAAATTAGGTAAAAATTTTAATTGGTACAATAATAAATAAGAAATAACGTTTGCAGCTGATAATTTTTTTTAATTTATAGGTGCTGCACTATTGTGTAATTTAGAATGACATACAATTCATAAGAATTTTCAATATATAATATTCATTTTGTTTTTTTAATTGCTTTAATTAATTTCCTATGGAGGTTTGAGGGTTAATTTTTTTGACACTTCAAATGCACTTTCACAAAAACAAAATGACTGTTGTTTTTGCATTGTTGTACTTGTTGTAGAGTTGCTCCTACCTGTTATAAATATGCCATGCTCACTTCATTACTAAACTGTAACAATGAGTAAAATAAAGCGAAATAAAAAAGGAGTTGATTTTTGCATAAAACAAGTTAGAAATGAAACAAATGCGGAGAATAAACCGTTACGTTGCACAAAAATTAACATTCGATTAGATTTGAAAACGATTCGGTTACCATTACATACTTGATAAATATAAAGAAAATATTTATTAAGAATCTAAAAACCTATGTATGCACAAAGAAGTTTGCAAAAACGGGATTTAAATACACCTTTAAGAGAGTATTTTAAGGGCCATTTTTTGAATGCAAGTTTAAACTCGAGATTAACTTAATCTCCAGTTAAACACCGTTTTCAGTTTTTGAATTTACTTAATCTTGAGTAATACCTTACGGTTAAGCAGTTAATCTCGAGTTTAAACCACCAACGTAGCTGGTTTAAACTCGAGATTAACTATGAAAAGTAGTTGACAAATTTTATTTAAAAAAAAAAAGCTTTTAAGTAAGGGAAAGCCGAATAAGACAAATATTTAAGTGACTATGAATTATATAAAACACAAATTGACAATAGACAGTCTTAATTTATTTATTATTTTAAGAAAATAATTTTTTTACATAAAGATCAACAGTATTCAGCTTTTGTTTGTTTGTTTTTGTTATATACAAAAGCAAATTGTTGTGAAACACTTTGCAAAAGTAGTAAACAGAACAAAATAAACGAAAAAAATGTTGCCATTTTTGCTTATAAGTACGGCAGTTCTACAAGGTTAATCTCCAGTTAAACTCCCATTCAAAAAATGAAAACTGAGTTAACTGAAGATTAAATTTAACTGGAGATTAACTTAATCTCGAGTTTAAACTTGCATTCAAAAAGTGGCCATAAGAGAGCTACTGATAGGTTGTTTAAGCATTTTCGTCCATGCATTTAGATCTGGTTGTTGTAAATCACTACGACGCAATTTTTTGCCCTGACTTAACAACTCGGCAAATTGAGCCACAATTGGATCTCTACCACACGAAGCTGCAGCTACTACGTAGTCTTGTTCATTAATGAAATATACAACAAATTTCAAATCATCCAAGTTTCCATCGATAATAAGATCGCTGTAGGGGCCGTAACCGGCAAATCGGAAACGATAACCAAAGAGCTCTGTAAAGAAGAACGGAACTGCACGTAATTCTCGAGTTGCATTGCCAATCATATTAATAGCAGCAATGCGACCATGATATTGTGCTAATTGATAATGACAAATGTTAACACGTTGATTATTATATGCAAATACTGGAGCATTAGCAATATCACCGCCAACATATACGTCATCTACCAGTGATTTCAAATATACATCAGTATCAATAGAACCACTAGGGTTGATGGGTAAACCAGAACCAACTAGGAATTTAGTATTGTATGTAATTCCTGTACCCATTATAAGTATATCGCAAGGTAATTTAGAACCATCGGTTAAAATAACTTCAGTTATTCTTTTGTTACCATCACCTACTACTTCGGCAATTCCACTATCCATAATCATGTTGATGTTATTGTCACGATATAGTTGTAAAACTCGTTTTCCAATCACTGGGCCAAAGCTTGCCATTAGGGTTAATGGCGTCCGCGAAAGAAGTGTCATCTACAATTGAAAAATAATTGAACAGTTTTTACATGCGATACTATTGATTGGCATGATGAATCTAGAATATTATAAATGATTGACGTACTATTTGAAGTTCTATGTGATTTATACTTACGCTTTTGCATTTTTTTGCCCAATTTTGTGCAACCTCTAATGCAATAAAACTGGACCCTAGACAAATGACATTTCTTCTGGGTTGAACCATTCTATCTATTCTTTGAATGTCTTCAAAATCACGAACCACAATAATACCTTTGAGACCAAGTCCTTTAATTTCAGGTTTACTAACAGAACAACCAGTGGCAATGAACATTTTATCATATTGTATTATACTCTCATTAGATAAGTATATTGTCTTAATTGCGCAATCCACTTTAATCGCTTCAGTCGACATTAAAGTTTCAATATCATATTCTTCGTAGAACTCGGGTTTACGAAATTGTATATTTTCAAGTTTAACATTTGTTTTCTTGGTGACTGCAACTTTATCGTAAGGCAAATATTTCTCTTTGCAAACCATAACTACCCGTCCTGTAAAACCTTCTTGACGCAATGTTTCAACACAAACACCGCCTGCGGGACCGCCACCTATAACCACATAACATAGTGGATTTTTTAAATCACGTTTTACCATATCCTTGATACGTCGTGAGCTTTCTAAGTCCTTACGCTTTGCGCTTATCATGACTTTACCATTACTTTTCACTTCCACCTGATAGCAAGGTAGTGAATCAAGACCGGGAAAATCTTCAATATCACCAGTTTCAATATTGAAACATGCGCCATGCCAAGGACAACGAATACGACCGTTACCCAGGGCACCAGTATGTAAAGGGGCACCATAGTGGGTACATTTACTGCCTAATGCTTTAATTTTATTATTCTGTTTAATCACCAACACTTTGGTGTTTTCGATGAAATCAAATTCTTCCATTTCATTCTCTAGCAGATCGTGAAAATTACAAACAGCAACTGGATCTATGTATTCTTCATCGATGGTACCAGTACATGGAAATGCCATTAATGTCTTATATTAATATATTAAGTGTTATTAATGATCAATTAATTATTATTATCTAAATTTATTCTTGTAGCAATTAATGATTTCGATTATTTTTATTTTCAATTGCTATATAAAAAAATTTTGTTTGATTGAAAATTGTTTGTTAAAGAAAAGATACTAACAGGATTACCTGCATGTTATATAAAATTTTAGTTGAATGTATACTTAATACAAACCTTTGGCCGATTATATAACGTTCCAATAACTTCATTATGTTACTGAGTACGTTTGGGGAAGTATAGTATTTTTTGTCTTTGAATATGATACCTTTTCAGTATGGACTACTAAACAGTGGTACAGTACAATTATTGGACACTCAAAGATTCTACTGGACTTCTCAATTAAGTACAGTAATTATCAATTAAGGAAGTAACGGTTTAATGAAATGGTGCAACGGAAAAAAACTCCGTTGAGATTTTACTGATGGTTTGAGTGAATGTTTTTTTAGAGTCGGCATGCATAGACCATTTCATATCGCTAACGGGTCAGTGAAGCATCTACAGGCTGCGAAAGAATTATTAAGAATTATTAAGAAAGAAAGAATTATTAAGAAAGAAAATATCCTTGTAAACGATATTTGCATACTTACTGATAGCGAGGCGTCTACCAGAGTATAGTATTTTAACAAAACGAACTTTAATACAGTTCATAATAGAATAGCACAACAAATCTAGCCGACGATGGTTAGAGCATGCAAGGAAACCCTGCTTAAACTCCAAGTAGGCAAGTAATTGCACTTAAGTAAAACGTGTTGGTCGTAAACATATAGCAAAAATCTTCTGCATGAACTATACAGGCGAGTAAGAGGAGAAAGCTGTTCTTCCACTCTTGGATACAAGCCCAGCGCTATATCGCAGTAGGCAAGTTGCAGTACGCCTATGTACATATGAAAGGCCTATGAAATGATATGGAAATGGATCTTTATTTACATTAGGAGTCTAAGTCACTTCATCAGGACCTAAGTATCCCATATGACATACTATCAATTCCCATTTCTTAGGTTGACATCTAGATAGAGACAGCTACCTAACATTCGTTAAAATACTAGACAAATAGGAAAATTTCACAACAACCGAGAATAATTCATGAGTAGCAATAACTAATATCAATCAAGTTCGGGAAATTGTTTTCTGTTATTATGTACAGTAGTGTGAAAATTAATAAGGACACCAATTTGACACTTAGAGATTTGGTCAGAAAGTAATTAAATGAAAAAATTGCTGATAAGTGACTGTATTTATTTTTAGCTTACATATATATTTTCAAAATAAAGTTCATATCTGTTTTACAAAAGTTATGTTTTCAGTTTAGAGTTTTTATTTAATTCACCCTGTGGAAAAAATAAGGACACATTCCATTTTGTTTTCCAAATAGTTATAAAAAATAATAACATAATCATGCATTTGAGTGGTTAATATTTTGGAGACTCCGGCGTTGCTTAAAACTGATAGATATCGTCTAAACATATGGGTAACGGAATTTTTTGATACCGACTCCAAAATATCATATCACAATTTTTAGGACACTTCGCTTTAAATGTTGTTTTTACTATGATTCAAACATAGCAATATTAATGTATTATACTAACCCGCACTATCTTCAAATCCAAATCCGATCGGGAACCTATGGAATATGATGTTGTTATCTTCGAACCATTTCTTAATGAACTTTGCCGTGTATATTGGCTCATTACATTGCTGAAACACGCAACGAAGTGGCATTCAACATAATGTAGCATGAAATATAGGATTACAATACAGGGATGTCAATAATGTTGGAATTGGATTTGAAAACGATACAAAAATCAATTTGGTGTCATACAATCCGAGATTATCGGTTTTGTTATTGAAAATAAACCAAGCAGCTAACACCTGTCTGTTTGTTATATGAAATAAAAACAACTTTAATTTTACTTTATAAATAGCTTTAGGTTAGGTTAGGTTAGAGGACGTGTACTTGTCAATTAAAACAAGTACAGTACCCGGAGGTCGAATTGACCCATTGCACAACGTCCTAGTTTCTCACACCACTTATGTTGTGTGTGTTAATTTTATACATGAGTGGTGGGACCTGCAGTTTAAAGTCGACTCCGAACGACAGATTTTTATTTATTGAGAAACTCTTCATGGCAATTTTATTTATTCTCAGAGTTTTTGCCAGAAATCTGCTGAGAGGCAGTCGCCGAAGAAATATTTTTTTTCATATTTTCATTTTGATGTCTACCCTGGGATATGAACCGTGGCCTTACGTCTAATTAGCCGGCACACTACGTACTAGACTACGACGACGTCTATCTACCAGTATTTGCTTGTGAGAAATATAGGAAAACAAATATGTTACCTTAATTCTCTCTTTATCCAACCCCACACTAGGTTAAGTACGGTTAGAAGACGTGTACATGTCATTGGAACAAGTTCAATACCCAGAGGTAAAATGATCAATTGTAATTTCGTAATTTGTAATCACCTGCTAACTGCTACAAATAGTAACAATACCAACTTATAACAGAAACACTAAACCAGTTCAATAAAGACATAGAAACTTGTACGAAGAGTTTTAACTGTGCACGTCTTTAGTATCAATGTAGGCACACAGTTCTACGCCTTCACTCAGAGACCTATTGATGCATTGAGACCTTTTATAGAGGCTTTTGCTTCTTTTAATAAAAAAAGAACATAACTGTGGACGTGGCAACATAAAAACAGTAAATTGTAATAAAAAAAGTTTTAATATGAGTTAAAGCACAAGAGTATTAATTATAGATTTACAAAAAACTTCTGGTGGTTGTCTAAATAAACAAAAGCGTTTGTTCTTAATCCACTAATAACATGTGCATAGTTTTTCGTTACAAAAAGCAGATTATATATATTTATTAATTGTTTCAAATAAAAAGGTATCATAAAATATAACTAATTTGTAAACATTAAATAATTATTATATTAACAATACTAGAGAGCTCGATTCAGAGACGATATCCATACGAAGTTGTTATTCTTAATTGGAGTTCATTACAGTTTAAATATCAATTAATGTAAATAAATATGAACAATAATGTTCTCATTATATAAGTTAAATTCAAAAGTGTTTATTGACAGACTGTTTAGACATGTACTCACTTCTGCCACCCACCGTATAAAACAATATTTAATTACATTACAGCTGATGATGATTATAGTTACAAAACTTGTAAAATAAAAGATATAAATATACATTTACATATTGAAAGCATATATTTTAATATTTAAATACCTATGTACAAAGAAGTTTACAAAAATGGGAATTTATTACAAATTTTGAAGAGCATTTTATAGATTAAAAGAGCAACTAAGAGATTGTGTCAACATTTTTGTCCACGCACTTAGATCTGGTTGCTGCAAGTCACTACGTTTCAATTTTTTGCCTTGGCTTAACAACTCTGCAAATTGAGCCACAATTGGATCTCTACCACACGAAGCTGCAGCTACTACGTAGTCTTGTTCATTAATGAAATACGCAACAAATTTCAAATTACTCAAATCTCCATCGATAACCATATCAGTGTAGGGACCATAACCGGCATAACGAAAACCTTTACCGAAGAGCATTGTAAAGAAGAACGGCACTGCACGTAACTCTTGAGGTGCATTGTCCACCATATTAATAGCAGCAATGCGGCCATGATATTGTGCTAATTGGTAATGACCAATGGTAGCACGGTCGTTATTATATGCAAATACTGGAGCATTTACAATATCACCGCCAACATATATGTCATCTACCAGTGATTTCAAATACATATCAGAATTAATAGAACCATTATCATTGATTGGCAAACCAGAGCCAGTTAAGAATTTCGTATTGAATTTGGATCCTGTGCCCATTATAAGTATATCACAAGGTAATTTAGTACCATCGGTTAAAATAACTTCAGTAACTTTGTTGTCAGAATTACCAACTGCTTCGACAATTCCACTGCTCATAATCATATTAACGTTGTTGTCAACAAATAGACGTAAAACTCGTTCGCCAATCTCTGAGCCAAAGCTTGCCGTCAGTGGCAATGCTGTTCGTGAAACAAGTGTCATCTGTAATTAAAAAAAAAAAAATAATTGAATGTTCATTTAATACGATACTATTTTTTAGCTTGGATGGATCTAGAATATAATGACTGATTAGAAAATGCTAGTTTCGAGTTCGTATATGAAATTAAAATCTTATAGTGATTTATACTTACGCTTTTGACTTTTTTCACCCAATTTTGTGCAGCCTCTAATGCAATAAAACTGGATCCTAGACAAACGACATTTGCATTAGGATTAATCATTTTATTTATTTCTTCAACATCTTCAAATTCACGGACCACTACCACACCTTTGAGACCCACCCCCTTAATTGGAGGTTTATTAGCCGTGCAACCAGTGGCAATGAACATTTTGTCATATTGAATTGTAGAGTCATTAGACAAATATATTGTCTTATTTTCGCAATCAAGTTTTGTCGCTTCCGTCGACATTAAAGTTTCAATACCATATTCGTCGTAGAACTCGGGTTTACGAAATTGTATTGTTTCAATTTTTATATCACTTGTCTTGGAGATTTTAACTCTATCATAAGGCAAATATTGCTCTTTGCAAACCATAACTACACGTCCCGTAAAACCTTCTTGACGCAGCGTTTCTGCGCAAACAGCGCCTGCGGGACCACCACCAACAACTACATAACATAGTGGATTTTTTAAATCACGTTTTACCATATCCTTTATACGTCGTGAGCTTTCTAAGTCCTTACGCTTTGCGCGTAGCAAGACTTGACCATCGTTTTTAACATCCACCTGAAAGCAAGGTAGTGAATCGAGACCGGGAAAATCTTCAATATCACCAGTTTCAATATTGAAACATGCGCCATGCCAAGGACAACGAACACGACCGACACCTAAGGCACCAGTATGTAAAGGGGCACCATAATGGGTGCATTTACTGCCCACTGCTTTGATTTGATTATTCTGTTTAATTACTAAAACTTTGGTGTCTTCGTTGAAATCAAATTGTTTCATTTCATTATCACTCAGATCGCCAAAATTGCAAACTGCAATTGGTTCTGTATATTCTTCACTCATTTTTGTGCCACAGGTAGACTGATAGGATCCGGAACCAGTAGTACCTGCCGTTAAAGTACATGGAAATGCCATTAGTTATTTTAAATAAATTATTAGATGTTGGTTAATTAAACAAAAAAACTAATTACAAATGATTTGAAATATTTTTTTATATTAAACAATTTGATTTGAATAAAAAAAAAATTACAACAGGATTACCTGAACATAAAATAATATATTATTAAAATAAATATTCATGTTAATTATTATTTATTAACTAATAATAGTCGTGATATTCTGGTAGAAGTAATTTTGATTATTATTGCCTTAATTATACATGCCATTATTAATACACGTGTTTAAAAACACAAACTATGGAGATGTTAAATACAATTTCGCGGACCTTGACAAGCAAGAATTTAAATTTCTATTTTATTAAAACCTTAAAAGGATTGATTAAAAATAACAATAAAAGTTTGAGACAGAAAAAAGTTCTTGTGAAGTGCTACAATTTTTCTAAACTTGGTTTTGCAATGCGCCAAACATCTCGAATATCTTGAGTCACTGGTTTGAATGGTGGTACTAACATTATGCGATTAATATAATTTTATTTTAAAACTGAATTCCTAATATTGGTTCGTTATGTCATTAATTATGTGCACTTTTACAAATCTGATCTTTATTTTATTATATCGTTTACTTTAAAAGGAACTTTATAATAATGTGCTTCGTTATGCATCCAAATTGTTTTCTAAGGCCCTATCTACATTTCGGAAATATCTTAATATACGCACAAATTCGGTTCATGCTTTACGATGGATATACAGACGACTTCGATCCGAAACATCCCGCCAAAATTGTTCAAAATTGGTTGTCCCATCAACATTTTCAATTGATTAAATGGTCATCACAAAGCCCGGATTTAAATCTAATAGAAAATTTATGGGCAATTATTAAGAGAAGACTGGCAGCATATACAAGAGCTCCAATCAATTTAGACGAACTTTGGACTAGGATACTGGATGAATGGAGAAAAATACAAAAAAAACACCATTGAAAATTTAGTGGAAATTATACCCAAGCGCATCGAAATAAAGGACTGTGGACAAAATATTAAAAATTAATAAATATTTAAAAATTTCAAATACATGCAAAGGCGAAATAATCAAATTGTTTAAGTTTTTAGCAAATAAATGAAGTACATTTAATTTTTTTATATTTATTTTTATATCTTCAAGAAATATATTAAAAAATGTAATTGTTTATTTAGGATTTTATAGTAGTTTTATTAAGAATGTGGCAGGATGCAACCATTTTTGTTCGCCACTGTAAAACATTATTTACTCTGAAGAAACTTTAACTTTTATTACCAGCCATAATAAGAAGAGACGTAAATATCACTGTACTATTATGGAAATTGAAAATGATTGTACAATTATTATCTCGATTAATTTATTTTTATTTTTATATTCGTTAAAAAGTGTTTTGTTACATAAAATTCTATTGTTTTTCTAAATTTAAATTAAAAATTTGCCTGTACGTATTTAGAAAAAAACAAAATGTCTGCAAAAAATTAAATGTAGTTATTAAATTTAATGCGTAAAGAAAATAACAACATTATGATACTCAGATCAAAACTATAAAATTCCAAAGAAAAAATAATAACCGGCTTAATTTTTTAATATTTTATAAATAAAATTTCTATTTGCATATTATTATGCTGACTAATTATGACATACACTAAACAGTTATAACATTTATTCATTCATTCGACTTTTTTTTATTATTTCGAGTTCTCTTTACGTCTATGACGTATTGTTGCACTCAATTATTCTCATTGAATATTGCGTCGAAGCGTTAGAAATGAGAATAACGGTTTTACTTTGTACAAACATATATGAGTACATCATATATACTTACATGCATGTATATATACATATTTACATGCAAAATAATAATTAATAATTTCGATTGTTGTTATTAAACAACCTTGTACGAATTCAAATAAATATTTCAAAACATTTTTTCTTCACATTTGGCATATCATTGTTTCTTCTTAATAGTGTTTATAGTGTTTAATTTTTTTTTAATTTTACTATTTCACTAAAAGAACAATTGTATGGATTTTATTACAAATAAAACTTACTTATTGTTTTTATACGATAATTATAATTTATGAAAACTTGTTTGAAAACGAGAAATGCGGCGTTAGCTGTTCACAGCTGTCTACTACGTTTTATACTGAAAATTGAGTGAACATTGACTCATTTAAGAAAACTTTTTTGGTTTTTTCTATTGATGTTAGTTACTCATTCCACGTTATATTGTCATCTATAGTATATATGTATATACACATGTATGCATATTATGCATGTTCGTTTTGCCTACTATTACCAAGTTAGTTCTGGTACAACTTAAGTAATTAATGGTTTTAAAAGTTAAATAAATGCTTGATAAGGTCAAGAAAGGACTTTATTGTAGAATAAATATATGTAAATTCAGATCGATTATAACTGTCAATATAAGTTGTAATGAAGTTAATTTTTTTCTTATAATTGATTCAGTAATGTGTAATTTCACAAGTTATAAGTGCCATTGATTAACGTAATTGTATCGGGTGGGCCATCTATCGGTTTAAATTTGAACCATCGGTTATTCCAAATCTAGAATAACTCATGACATTCTATTCTGTCACAAAATATAGTATATTATCTCCACTAAACGTAATGAATCGATTTACGCTTGAACAACGCACTATGTGGCATTTACCCCGAAAAGCTGGCCAAAAAGGCAAAAATGAATTTTAAGAAATTTAAGAAACTGAGCAGTTCGATAGACAACAAAATTCTGCATTATATAGTGAATTTTCACGACTTTATGTTGAGATTGGTAGATTTGAGACGATGTCAAAGTCAGGAAAGTGAAGAAAATTAAATGCGTTTTTGGTGTTTTTTTGAAATTGTAATAGGTTTATATGATATTTTTTTGTGGCTAAACGAATAGAGGTTTTATATTGATTTTTTTTATTTGAAAGGCATGAGCAACTGCTACTTTCAGTTTATATATATATATATATATCTCATATATTAATGTTAAAATTATTCGTTCAAAATTTAAAAATAATAAAAATTTCACATTTTTTTACCCTTCCTAAAAAAAAGATAAGGATTTTAAAGGTGAAAGTAGTTTTCAGTAGTTTAATGTTATATACCACAAGAAAATACGAACTCTCTACATTCAGGAACAAAAAAAGTTTGCGCAAATTTGCGCAATTTTTTTTGGCGACTTTTCTAAAAATTTTACTTTTTTTTGAAAAATTAAAAAAATTAGACGCAGTGTAATATAGCCATAGGCAATAAAGCCGTATGGACTTAATCCTCTAATGAATGCGAGAAATTTAGTAGTAGCCATACCAATCGAGATGTCCTGAATAGGTTACTTTTAAGCAGTGACCCTTTTATAAGCTGCAGTACACAAAAATCGCGAAGGAATAGAAAAGCATTTTCATCAGATACTATTAAATTACTCCTTCCTGACATTGATGATAAAAATGATAACGATTTCAACGATTGTAGTTAGTTTCACTTTTAAGTATTAAATAATGTAAAAAAAATATAAATAAATATTAATTATCATAGAAGTTTAAAAACTTAATTACATATATATGTATATCGACTATTATAACAATATGAGATGTATGTATGTCAGATTTTCTTAATGGGCCGTATGTGGTACCTAGGGGCACTTATGATCTGGTCATTATAAAATGTGATCATAAATGATTCACATTCATATTAAACATATTCATGTCGAATTTCATCGAGGTAATAATATTTGTAAGCCAATTATAATTGATAAACATATTTTCTTAAGGGGCCCTATTTTGGACCAAGGGGCAATTATTGACCGACCATAACAAAATTTGGTAATATGATTTAGATTTACAAAAAACACGTTTATACCGAATTTCATCACGATACCGATGTTTTTAAGCCATTTATAAGCGCAAACGTGAATTTCTAAAGGGGACTTTATATGGGGACTAGGGTCAAATGTGATCCGATTTTCACCAAACTTTACACCATGATTTCTTAGTACACAGAACTGCTAAATTTTATCCATGCTAAATTTTATCATGATTGTTCAATAATTATCATAATTATGTGTAAATAAGTGCAATTTCGAGGGGAATTTGTATGGGGGCTAGGCGAAATCACGGACCGATTTGAACCAAAATCAGTTGGGTTCATCCTTGGGCCTAATTATCACTAACACTATTTAAAAATTCAAGCCATTAACTCATAAAACGCTTCTATTAATTTTGGCCAGGTTTTGAGGCAAAATGCCACATAGTGCAACGTTGGGATTTATTGGAAATTTATTTCCAAAACAAAGACAATTGGTCGCAGAGCAGGACCAACAGTGCCTGGTATACGCAAGTTTATTGCTAAAGTTCGTGAAACTACTGATGCGCTCGTACAGTGAGTAAACCCAAAAATATCGAAGCTGTGGCTGAGAGTGTGCGTGAGAATTCATCAACATCGAATTGTCGTCGTTCTAAAGAAATGAACATTTCACGCACCAGTTTATGTCGAATTTTGGAGAAAATATCTCGGTATGACGCCTTACAAAGTTCAATTGGTTCAAGAGTTGAAGTCGCATGGCCTTCCGCTTCGTTAGATGGGCCAACGAGAAATAGCACGATAATGTCGAGTTTGCCAACAAAAAAAACTCATCTCTTCGGATGAAGTTCATTTTCATCTTGGTGGGCACGTTAATAAGCAGAATTGTAGTATTTGGGGCTCGGAAAACCCACACGTGGTCTTACAGAAGCCAATGCAGCCATTACGAGTGACTGTTTGGACTTGTGGAGCAGAGGCATCATTAGCCTATATTCCTTTGAAAATGAGGACGGCGCAACCATTAGAGTCAATGGAGATATCTATCGCAGAAAGGTGCAACTTGCCACACATCTCATGCCACAATCGATTTATTGCGCCAAATGTTTGATGGCTGTTTAATTAGCCGAATGTGGTTGATTAACAATTCCCAATAAGGCTCATTATATGTCACTTATTAGGAATAATTTTTATTGATATTTGGCAGTTATCTTGGGCGTATTTGAAAGTTTGGTTTAATCTGTCAATACAGTAGCCCGTGGGTTAACAATAGGCCTTTGGGTAACAATATGTCTGACCATCATGGTTTAATCTGCCAATACAATATCCCGTGGGTTAACGATAGGCCTTTGGGTAACAATAGAGTTACAAACCCAAGCCTGCAATTCTTCTGTATGTCGTTAGGATATGTTTCGGTTTCTTAAAAAGCTCTCTACATGAGTCATCCATAATTCATAATCATTTAGATATTCGTCTTCTTTTTTGGCTTTCTCTCATTTAAATTTTTTTTAATAAAATTTGTCAACTACTTTGGACATTTCTTGTGTAAGTTTAAACCACTAATGTTAATTTGCCGTTTGAACTAGCAAATAAAAGTAAGATTAAGTAAACTCAATACGAAGATTAAAGTTAATTTAATCGCTAATCTCAATCTCTAAAAATGACCCTAAATGAAAATTTATTGTTTTTCGGGGTTCAATTAAGAAGCAGAATTAGTTGTTTGTGTCTAATTATATATAATTGTGGCAAAGTGACGGATATTTAGGCCAATTAAATAAGTATTAGTGTTAACGGCCGAATATTGGTTATGATTTATTTATAGATACACGCATATTTTAATTTAATCTACTTGTATATACAAGAAAACAAGTACATTAACTAGAACAATACACTTAGTAAGTACGTTTGAAAGTCAATAATTTTTTTGTGTTTAGGTCTCCCGAATACAAGTTTATTTTTCAATAGAGGTTTTCCTTGAGAAAAATTTTACATATCATTATATTTGATCGTTAATTTCAATATGTTACAACTATAGTCTTATCGCGTCTGCTCCAGAGTCTTAGGCCTTCTATAAACAATATAATGAGTGTTTTTGCCGGATTTCTAGCTGTTATTAAGAGGTTATTCCGCTGATAAGGTTCAGAGACAGAGTACTTGTCTTCATGACAGTACATTTAACCAAACCTACCCACCTTTCACCAAAGTTTTAATAGAAAGTTTAATAGAAAAATGATAGTCGACTACCTCAGTACAAAACATAAACATTTCAACTGAAGACAAAGTAATTTTGACAACCAATTATTTTCATTGAAAAGAAATAGGAACGGCTATCTATTACCATGTTGAAGAGCTGCCTTAGCACTGCAACAATACGACCTATTTTACTCCCTTCAATTTTATTGGCTATCTCTATAATATCTCCTCCAAGCCATTAGAAATTTCAGGATGCTTCTCGGTGTCAACACCGGTATTATCTCCTAGGATGTATTAATATCCCACAGTTTCCAAGAATGTGTTCCGAAGATGGATTCTCATTGACACAAAAACAATTGGTTGGGCTCGAGACAACCTCCATTCTGAATAAGTGTTTCTTGAGCATTCAGTGACCTGATTGCCAACCTCAGATTCTTGCTGGCTCAAACCCACTTGCTTTGAGAAGAGGCTTTGCTGTCTTTATTTTCCCAGCATGCCTTTAAAAACATCAGCTCCCACTTAACAAATGTTACTTTTTCTATCAGAGTAGTAAAAGAAACCCTCTTCATCTTTTTACTCATAAATAAATAAATAAATTTTTTTCCCTACTCAGTCGATTTATGAGTTTTAAAACAACTTGGACGTCGTCGTATGGACACAAATCTGCCTCCTGAAGATAGTTGTCAGATAATATTTGTTGTCTTATGCTCCATATGCTTATTAATATGTTCAATTTCCACTTAAATATGCACTTGATAAAGAGTCTGGAACCTGAAAGACTCTTAAAATCGATTGATATACAAAGTCGCTGTAATCTTGTAGGCAGAACAGACACCTCGAATAAAACGAAATGTGAAAAAGTATTTCTCTCAGCAGTCTTCTGGCAAAAACTCTGAGAGCAAATAGAATTGCCCTAAAAAGTTTCTCAAAAATCTGTCGTGCAGAATCGACTTCACTCATGAATAAAATTAGCATATACAACGTGGTTGGTGTGAGAACCTAAAGCTTAGTCCTGACTAAAGGATTGTAATGTAGTAAGTAGATATAGGTAGGTAGGTGTAAGTGGCCGTACCCCAAGGAATCGGTTGGCGCACTTAGGCCCCATTGTGATACCACAGTTCAAGTTAACAATCCCCTAGTCCTGGAACCACTTAGAGCTGACAATGAAACTGCCGACGTTAATGTACGACAAATCACCCAGATCATCGATGTAGTAGGCACCAAGATGTCTCTTTCTCCTTTGACATAGTGCCGGCATGTCCCCAGTAGATGAAGAACTGTCTTTTCTTCCTCCTCGTCCTTGCAGCTTCTACAGAAATCATTTGCGAGGTGTGCCAGACCAATGGGCTTCGCGTGGACACACATAATGCAATGCGCCGTCACGACTCCAATGACCGTCCAGAGCACAGTTTTTTTGGAGTTTTAGCAGCCTTGCAGTGCGCCCTATATCCAGCCTCGGCCAGATTTTGCGCACCATTTCACCCCTATCCGAAGCTATCCACATGGGGTTCACAGAGTTCATGATCTCGTTGTCAATCATGAGCTTGCAGGCCCCCAAAGAGACCCCAATATTCAAGAATTCGTAGGAGAGTTCAATGGTCGTGCCCTGTGTCTGGCCAGTTCATCCGCTCTGCAGTTGCCCGGGATATCATTGTGTCCCGGAACCCAAATGATGTGTACATTATACCTCTCCGCCTTCCTGTTTAGGTGTTTTCGAGAGCCGTAGTACTAGTAGTAAGTAGGTATACAAAGAAGACAATGTAATGGATTTTAATATTAATTTCATTTTGGCACTTCTTTACGAATAAGTCTACATTGCTTTTGATGCCTAAATTATGATGGATTAGGGAACTAAAATTAGTTTCAGATGTTGTATTGTTATCTACCAACAAATATTTTTATTTAAAATTTTTTCACATTTACTAAGAGGTGCTTAGACGAGAATGTTTGGTTCAGAAACTCCCACATTAAATAATTATTGGGTGCCCCGGGTAGTCTATTGGGTAGTGTGCTAGAGTATTAACGTGAGGGTCGTGGATACGATTCCCACCAGAGACTCTGGTCTGTGACACTACACCGAGCATATGGCCAAAGTTACTCAGCTCGTATATAATTTGTAATTGTATTGTAATTAATAAATAAATAATAAATAATTATTTGTCATTATTTGACTAAAAAATTTATAATTATAGTTTTTCGGATAAGATTCTTCCACTTTTTAAAAAATATAACATATCATCGAGAGTGAGTGTATGTGAGTAAATAATATTAAGAAATATGAAAATAATAAAAATAAAGTTTAATGATGTATTCAGAAAAAAAACTCACCATTTTCTTGGTCTTGTTTTGCGCAGCTTTCATTATTTGTTACATATTCTTTACAGTTGATAGAACCCATACTTAAAAAGCGTTGTCGATGTTGTACCAGCTGTTGATAGAAATTATGACGTAATATCGACCTTGAGGAAAATCGCAACAACTCTTTTGGGCAATTTGTTGTTAATACCGGTGACGATTTCAATGTTGACAATGTAGAAAACCTGTTGATGACGAATTGGTAATTGAAGGCTTTCAAACCACAAATATTTAAAATAACCAGTTTTCAAGATTTTTACGGTTAATAAAGAGAGAGAGAGATAAAGAGAGACTATACGCTACTAACCTTATAGAACGACTTATATTTCCATTTGATGTATTGGTGAGTAGAGATTTCCTAGTGTAACTTGTTAAATGCAATATAATATTTTGTGCTGATTGTTTTTCAAAAGTTCTTGTGCAAAGGAACGTGGAACACACTGTATATCTTAAAATACTTGCCACTTTAGAGATACGAATATCTGTTAACCTGATGAAATTGGAACTTTTAATTTTTTTTTATATTTATTTAATTTTTAATTTCTAATATTATGATAAACGAAAAAAGCTTTTACATTGAATTGAATTGTTTAATTTTTTTATTTTTATTTTATACTGAAAATCTATTGCACTTCTTACTGTTTTCGTTATTGAGTTTACGAACTATTATACAAACAATGCGCTTGTATTAATAGCTGTGCTATTAAACGATTCGAGTGTGTAACGAGTACTGACAATCTCCGTCCGTTCAACAAATTTACTGCCTCAGTTCGGTTGTTTGTAACTCTTGCAAACAACGAAGTCTTATAGGCAGACAACGAATGAGCCAACATGTGAGAAACCGCTAAAATAACTTGATTTGGCTTAAATTAAAATCTGATATACACAGCACACACATACCATATGCACGTATAATTTCTAATTCTAAAGAATATAAAAAATTTAATTTTACGCTTTTATTATTATTTTTTTTATATTTTCTTTTGGTCGAAATATTACGTTTTTGGATATTAATATACCTGTAGTTATTAGTGTAAAAAAATCACATTCCGTAAGAATTCATTTGTCAAACCAGAGAGTAGACATAAATTTAATGTCAACTAAAATATAGTTTACTTCAGTCTCATTGAAGTTTTCTACCACAAATTGTATAGTCGTTCAATACAGCTTTGAAAAAGCTTTTAATTTGTGAATTTCATTGTATTATGAATATGTAATAAAGAATGTTAGTATTTTCTCCCAGTTCCTATTCCCAAAATTAGAGCTTCGCGGCGTGTGAGGCAATCTTAGGTTTAAATTCGTTACGTGTGATCAGCGGAACTATGGTTAGAATAAGCGACACAGGTCTAACATGAGACTCATCAAAGAAACCAGACAGATCGAGTGGCCTCTTTAAGTGTCTCCTGAGTGAACCCGGCAAACGTTATAATTTTGTGAAGTAGCTTTCTTCAAGTTTAAGGATTAAAATCGGGGATTTATTTGTTCTCAATCGACCTTCAGATCGAGCATTGTAGTATCAAAGAACATTCATTGAAAATAAGAATCGCTTCAAGCCCGATTTGAGTGTATGTAGGTCCTGTGATAAGGAAAACGAATACCCAGCACACATACTTATTGCTTTAGCAGTGTTAATGCATTTCAGAAGTGTAGTGGAACCATTTAAGGAAACTGGAAAGTAATGAAAATTTGTTACAACTTAATACAAAAAAAAAAACTTAGAAACGAATTTCAATCAGAAATCAGTGCTAAATCTCGACAATTTCACTCCATTCCAAATGGGGATGGTGACTGCTTCTGATAAGCAATAGGTTAATTGGTTCGTGGGTTCGATTCCCACATTTTAGTTATTGAAAATTCAGTTTGATTTTCGCTGGCATCAGCATATTTTTCAAGTGTCAAAGAAATATTCAAGTGCCTCGATTTCTTAAGACGATGCACGAAATAGTTTACTTCATCTAATCTTCTTACAATTTAGACCACTTATATCCGACCGAGAAAGGAATACAATTCTTATGTTTGGGCCGATGCCTCCAAGTCTATTTTGAGGTAGTATATCCCACTCTATTGATTCAATGAAGCATTTTTGCATTGTGGCTTGTGTTTCATCAGATTTTGCTACTAAACAGATTTTGCTTGAGATAAGTAAATAGACTTGTTCCCGAGAATCATGTATTCCTATGTAACAGTCGCCTTTTGTCGGCGAGTATATCCATTTGTGGTCGATTAGCCATTGGACCCCATATTGACAAAATGCGTTCTTTAGCCGTACTATTCGTATGTGGAACTCCCTTCCTGCAGAATTTTTATCACTTATAAAGAGATTCAAATATAGTGTCCACAAACTCTACTTCTTCTCATAACATATTTTCCTAGTTCCAACACAATGCTCTACATGTGTAGGGGTCATGTCTTGAGTATGTGCGAGCATTTGTTTGAAAAACATAAAATTTGCAAAATGGAGTGAAATATTTATTATTTAATGCCGCTTAATTCAATTTCGATTAACTTTATCCAACATTTCGGTCGATCTTGCCACCGTTTAAGGGAGACTGCTCCACAATGGTTGTTCACGAAGCTCGCCGCTCAATAAGTTCATGACAATGCATTCTGTATGGTATGTGACACAATCTTATTGGAACTATATTTCAATCAAGCTCTTGTACTGCCTCTTATTGCACCACAGACTAAATTCGGCAATTCTGTTTGTTGAGCTTCGTAGTTGAATATAATTTTTATAATAAAATATTGATATGAAAACGAGTACTGCTAGTTTATTCATGCTAAAATGGTAAATCTTAGAGAGCATTTTTTGGCATTGAAACACGTTTTTAATTTTTTTTTGTACCGAAAAAATTTACATTAAAAAACCAAAAGGCAAAAACTCAAATTCAAACTGCCACCTGCATACATAGTTTCAATTTGGCAAATTTAAGGCGTGTTAGATTACGTAACTTTAAACCAATGGCCAACATTTCCAAATAATGAAAACACTACAGGGGAAACATTTACTTGGAGTTTTACAAGTCTTCATTTGGCAGGCATATACAGTGCCTATGCGAATCTATACTTATATAGTTCATAGTTTTATAATTATACGGATTTGTTTAAGATTAAAAAATGTTTAATCCGATTCGATTTTTCTCAACTTCTTAAAATTTTTTAAAAGAAAAATAAAATTATTTGAGATTAATTTTAAGTAAATTGAAGCTAAATAGTTTGTCTATTTTCAGGAAAAAACGTATAAGTTTATAAATTAAATTATAAAAGTGATATTCGGTTAACAGATAAACTAAAACTGTATCGTCATCATACGCATATGTATGTAAGGAGTAATTAAGCAAACATACAACAAAAAATCCCCTTAAGAGCATTATAGGCCGTGACATATTTTTAAAGATATCAAGCTGTTGACTAATATGAAAATAGTACTTACTACACATAGTGATAAGAAAGCAATCTATAATCAGTCTAAGTTGTTGAAATTTAGAATTCATAAAACTATTAGACTCCATCGGAATTCGCGGTAATGAGACGGCGGATGCTCTTGCTAGGTTAGGTTCACTTTCTGCCACTTCTATGGCCTCATCAATGAATGGATCAGTGGGGAAGAGGAAAGGCGTTGCGGGAATGGATCGGGTTATTATGTTTCTAGGTGTCTATGGCCTGCTAGAGACAGTGTAAGAACAGGTTGGCTGTTGAGCTTGGATAAAGCCAGTTTAAGGTTTGTTATTGAGTTTATTACGAGGCACTGCGAGATTAGATTGCTGACAAGGATCTAGAATAGATCCCAGCGGGACTAATGCAGGGCATGTTGTGATGAAGAAGAGTTGAAGGTAGGAGGAGTAGGTTGAGGATGAAGACCCTTGGCAGAGGCATCTTTGAGGGTTTGAATTCTGTGTCGACAGCCGACATCAAAGCTCTCCATAGATTCATTATTAGTTTGAGCTGGTTGAGAAGTGCTAGGGCTTCAATAGTGTTGTCGCGCTCTCATGAGTGCTTGTTACATACATGCATACATAATTGTCATTACAACCCTTCAGTCAGGATTACGACCTAGATTCTCAAACCACTTATGTTGTGTGTGTTAATTTTATGCATAAGTGGTTGGACCTACAGTTTAAAGTCGACTCCGAACGACAGATTTTTAAGAAACTTTTCATTGCAATTTTATTTACTCTCAGAGTTTTTGTCCGAAATCTGCTGAGAGGAAGTCGCCGAAGAAACCTTTTTGTATTTTGTTTTGATGTCTGGCCTGGCTTTACGTCTAATAAGCCAACACACTACCTACTAGACTACGGCGACTTCCTCTTAAGTGCTTGTTGTTCTATGTAATTCCTCCGCTTCTTTACTCTCCCTTTCATTCTTCCTCTTCTTTTTCCTATCCCCTCTATCTCATCTTAAGGACGTTTGTACAATGGGTCAACTTGACCTCCGGGTACTGTACTTGTCTCATTTGACAAGTAAACGTCCTCTAACCTAAACCTAAACCTACCGTTATAATTGATTTTAATTTGATATAAATTATTATAACGTAAATGAATATGACTTAGTACTTTTAAAAAATTCAAGTTCATCCACAATATTCATCACCAAAATGTTAACAATTTAAAGAATGTACATGCAAATATAAGGTAGTTAAATTTATAAGTAGCAAAGAAATTTGTTTTGATTTCACATTTGAAATGAAATTGATTACATTTATAATTTAACAGATAAAAAAATTATCTGTCAAATATAATTATTGTCTACTAATGGATTTGTTTGTTACCCCTCAAATTCTTTTTCTGTCGTTTAGTATCTTGGCATTGGCAGTAACATATTACCACAATAAAAACCACAACAATGAAACAAACAATTCCAAAGTCGTTTGATGTAAGGTAAACTTAAACTTCAACTAACATACATACGAGTGTGTACATACATTGACAATACAAAAAAAAGTGAACGTACATTTATGTTTTTGTTTAGTGGCATGTATTTAATATTCAATGCATTTAAAACGAATAAGTTTTAGGTGTGTGAAGTTAGTTAGTTAGTTACGAAGTTATATTCTTTTTTACAGTGAATGGTATGTTAACCGAGATTGTTAAGATAACATAGCTGACTCATTTAAAACGCAAATCAAAAAAATATTTAAAAATGAGTAAAAGTTGGAGAAAAAGTAAAAAATAAACTTTTGAATATTGCATAACAGTGCTCTCTATAAATCGCCCAAATAGCTTAAAAATAGTGGTAGCTAGTGGTTTGATAACCATGGTATTAAGAAATTCGGTTATCGTTACATTACGTTTGGGATAGGAGACACAGAAGTCGTAGCTAAATATACACATAGCCACAAAAGTATACATACGGATAACAAATTTCAGAAATTTTTTAACCAATCCGTTTTTTTGAAAATATTTATAATTGTCTGACATCTTTCTTCGATTTTAAGACGGTATTTTGCTTTGGTTCAGAAATTTGTGAAATTTAGTTCAATTTCAGAAATTTTTTAACCAATGCAAAATACCGTCTTAACATCAAGGAAACTATAAAGATTTTCAACGAAAACGGATTAGTTAAAAAATTTCGGCAATTTTTTAACCGTACGTATTATTTAATAACTGTGTGTGCTTTCAGTTTTAGGAATTAACAACAATTTGTTTAGTTTATGTTACAAAAAGTTTAACATTTAATTGTAGCAGTAAATAATTTTAATAAGCAATAACTGAAAATTAATTAATTAAAACAGACCCTCGCATGATACAGTCTATAAATAACTGAAATGCGAAGAAACTGGCAACCATCATAACGAATCCCAAGTTTATCGAGTAGTCATTATGGTCTTCTCGTTAGCCGCTTGCAAATCTATCGAAAACTGTTAAGTGTAGAAAAACCCATTACAATCTGAATAAATTAGAAATAATTTTGAAATCTGATAGGAATAAAAACAGAAGTTTGTTATTGCTACAATAATATTTAAATATTCAGTGTTTTTAAATTTATTGTAACGGAAACTGATACAAAATATACATACATATACACTTTATTAGAGAAGAAAATGCTCAGCAAAAAGAAGAGCAAGGCGTATTTTTACAAGGTGGCTTTATTTCTACAACAATACAAAAACAAAATAACTGGAACTAAATAAATAAAATTGATTAAATTGGTACGATTGTAATATCATTTAATTCTACAAAAAGATTGTCATGACATGAATCCTGTTTTATCAAATAAAAATTGAGTGTATTGTGCAAATTCCATTGCAGAAGTGGTATAGACGTTAGCTGATTTTGCAGTAACACATAATATGTAGTAACATATAAGCCTATACTCATAGGTCGAAACAGAATACATTTTAAATCTACATACGTAAAAATGCCTTCATATAGTCGTTACAGGTATTCCAGTTTTTGCATGGCACTCATTTCAAACGATGCAAGGCGTTTACACAACGCGTTTGCTGTTCATGTTTCATATTTTGATACACACACTGCAACCAACAATTAAACCGGTAAATACCAAAATATTTGATGTTTGTGAAACCCCTATGCAACGTACCTGGTTTCATAAACATGTTTAGTTTTTATTCATACATTCATTTATTTGAAGCAATGGAACCAGTAAGTATCAAACTATTTATTAAAACTTAAATTAAACCAGGAACACGTTTACGTGGGGTACAGAAAAGTCGTTGAGTATAACGTAAGGAGTAACGCTGCCAGCTGTCAAAAGTTAAAAACAGTAATTCAAATTGGTGTCAACAGAATACGTAGTTGCGGTAGTCACTGTAGTAGAATCTGAAGCTCAAAATTCGAATTTTTGATATACACTGAGCGCCATAAGTGAGTCAACACTTTTGTGTTAAGTATAAAAAAGTTCCTTTATCATGAATTGTTGTTTTTGTTTTAACATTTTATAAGTAATAAATAAACGTTTTTATTTTTGAAAATTTATTTACTTTTCCCGCTATCCGAAGAAAATGAATTATTTCAGTGGTATTTACTCACTTTTAGCGCTCAGCGTAAGTCGCGCTATAAGTATAAATTGTAAAGTGGATTTCAATGATTTTCAATATACATATTTCAGATTACATATGTGAAGCATTAAATTTAATGTTGCTGGAGAGAAATATAAAATTGTATAATTCGATATGAATTTCGTTAAAAAATTCGTATACTATTCTTGCATTATCCTGTAAGTTTTTGAAAAGGTTGTTTGGCAACATTATATGAGAGCTTCACTATTTTTTCTTGCTACGCTCGCTACTCATTACGTCGTAAGCTTTAGCTTCTCATACAACTACTTTATTCTGTTTGAGGCCTTACATACTATGCAACCAACAACGCAACATGTCTGGTTTCACAAAAAGAAGTTGCATCGAGTTTTCTTGCCATTACATCCGAAGAAGAAAAATAATCAATACGTATGAGGAACGTATGTTGTATAATGTTGAGATATGTATGTTAGTTCATTTTTCTCGATTCGTGGCATCCAGATGGAATTTGTTTATAAATTCCTTTTGCACATGCTTTTATGTTCACATATATTTTAAGTTCAGCTATATATCAATCATTAGGTAAGATTTTTTGAAATTTATCCAAAAATTACTAAAACCTTCCTATGCATACACTTGCATGAATCGAATTTTTGATTTAAAAAATATATTTTCAGTAAGGCCTGGTTCACCCACAGGTTTCTGAAACATTTTTGGTTCGGACAAAATTTTTTTTATATGGAGTTTGACGTTTCTCTCAGAGAGCGAGCGAAATTATTTTGTGCGAACAACTCTCAGTGTGAATTAAATTAATTTTAAATTTGGTCCGAACCATTTTAGAAAAGGTTGCCACACTATATGAAATTTATACAATACACAAATATTTGCAGAAGTTCATCGAAGGACCCAGGGTCCATGCGATGAAAATTTATAAATGAATCTACGTAATTTAAACGCATTTCGGAAACTAGTGAGTGAAAATACCTTTTGGCTTCTCTTTGTTTCAAAAGTGGTCTTACACCCGTCCTCTTGTTTATATTTGATTTTCTTTTTTCATAAATATATTTTGCAAGTAATTTTACTTTGGTCACTTCAATGGTGAACAAGAGTAGCAACTGATTTATATCCATTTTATCCATCGCAGAACAAGATGTTTTTATTCTTACCAAATAATTCACCACAAATACTGTTTATTTTTTGTTATAAATATTAATTTTTTATTTCTTTATTTTGACACATATATAATTAACTTTCTTAAGTTTATGCAAATATGTATTTACGTCATTTTTAATTAAATATGGCAGCACTGTTTTTACGAACAAAGTTTCTGAAATGGGTGAATCATGTTGCGGAAAACTCTCAGTAAGCAAGAAATTTCTCCGAACCAAAAATGTTTCAGAAACTTGTGGGTGAACCCGCCTTAAAAGGCTTATACGTTCTTTATTGACTCTCATAGATTTTAACTTGGGCGAATTGTTAATGATTGTTGCTGTTCCTTAAATTTTTAATTGATTAATGGTATTCAAATTTTAGGAACTGCGAAAATATTATTAAGCACATACATAATTGGTCATTACAACCCTTCATTCAGGATTATGACCTAGTTTCTTACACCACATATGTTGTACATTGTGACTTATGTGGTGTTTGTTTATTTAATAAATAAGGAGCGAGACCTACATATTAATGTCGACACTTTTTTCCTGTCTGAGTTTTTGCCAGAAATCTGCTGAGAAGTCGACGAGGAAATATTTATGTCATATTTCAATTAGTTAGAGATGTCTGACCCAGTGTTAAGAAATTTCCAAATATTTTGCACCTTAATTAGACTGTCCTGTCCTTTAAAAAAGATCTTTCATGCAACTTATATAATTCTTTAGTACGCTATGCCGTATACTATGTCATAGATATGTACATATATGGAAATCTTTCATTAAGAGTAAAATTTCTCCACTTTGCAATTTCGATTTCCTTTCCCCCATAGCAATGTACTTTCTTATCACTTATTTGACTTTGTTCCACTAAACTTTTTGTAAACTTAAACATTCGCGAAAATTAATTTGATAAGACAATACATTTTAATATTTAAAGTCTTCTTCAGTTATTGTGTGGCAATCACGTTTATTGATAAGATTAGTCGAAAACAAATCAATTTTCCTCACTGAATTCACTCTTTTAAACAAATAAATGAAACTACTGTGCGGCATTAAATTATAATTTATATGCGTATTGTTTTGTTTGTTTTTTAAATAGACAAATTAAAATAATGAATCCACTGATGTTTAGAATATTAATACTAATCAAAAAAAAATTGTGCCGAAAGAAAAGATAACAAAACAAAAACGAAAATTTGAGAGAAAAAAGAGCGCAAAATAACAAAAACAAGGGCAAGTAAAGCAGCTGACATCAGGAACAGGGCTGCCAAGATGGAAATTTGGCCAATGCAGCAATTTTAATACTAATTTTCGGTTTGGTAACCTGACGTCTTGAAACTAATCGGCGATTTTGTATACTATTTTTTGGATAAAAAATAGGAAAGATTTAAATTAAAAATTACGTTTTATTAAAAAATGGCAGCACAAAATTCAATAAGACTATGGTTTGACAATATCAACAAACGTTTTTCGAACAAAGTGGATAACTATATATGAATAATTGGGAAATAATCTTCAACGCAGGTATACTCATTCATAGTTACAAGATATATATATATATGTAGGCATTGGAAGAAAGAATCTACAGCATAACACATTTTTCACGGATATAGTTGCAATTGGATGGTTAAGAATAAATAAGTCTTTGTTTAGTTATGTCAAAAACACATTAGAGACTACAAAAGAAACCGCGACGCAGGCGACGTTGCTGCTGCGTCGCGTTTAGACTAATTTCTATTTTTAATAAAAAAAAAATAAAAAAAAATTAACAAAATCTTGTATAATTCAGTACCGTTTTAAAATTTAAATTTTGCAACACTGTTCCTCATAGTGTTTTCACACCGAGTGGTTTTAACGCAAAAGTTGGTTTTAACGTTAAAACCAAAAATAAAACCTGATTTTACCATACAAAATTATTGTGTTAAAACCAAAATAAAACCTTTTTTGAATTTGTTTTAAGTTGGTTTTATGAAATACAACCTTGTTTTGATGTACTAAATGTATTAAATCAGAGCTACCAGCTCTGAAAACTTGAAAACAGCTGATAAAAACAAAAACAAATGTAAATAAATAAATAAATGTAAATAATCATTTATTTTGTATTAAAAAAGGAAAAATTTGGAATATTTTTAATTTCTTCAATGAAAATTTTAAAAATTTGTAAATATTTAATTATTAATCGAAATGTGTGTTGTTTCTGGTCACAATGAATATAGTTTCTTGTGCGAAAGGTAAGTCAGAAGCTAAATATATCAAGATGAAATAAGGCATATTGCTCATAAAATTTTTTTCTCGCAGTCATAAATGTCATGAATTTAAGACCAATTTTAATAAATCTTGCAGTGTGAACGCAAAATCAATTGTTTATGGTTTTAATGCTAAAATCAGGTTTTAAATTTTGGTGTGAAAACACTATCAGTGAGCTTCCTAGAATATTTTTTTCTTCCTGGCAACACTGATGCTGTTTAGTACCAACAATTTTTAATACTGGCAACACTGATAAATAAATTATTCGTTTTTGTTCTTTCAAAAAAATAAACTTTATATAATTAGCACATTCATTTTCCGTTTCCAGTTTATATAAGTAAAAATTAAGCCCCTGTTTGTTTTAATAGGAGTTTATGACATGTGGTGGTGGGTGTGTGTCCTGTATGTCGGTCGGTATAATATGGATGGGTGTGCTTGTTGTTGAGGTGAGCTTGTTGCTGCAGGGGCAAGGAAGGAGAAAAGGTAGGGAAAAAAGTTAGGTAAAAAAGTTGTTATTGTATTTGTGGTTGTTGTGTTGCGCTTGTATCCGCTCTTCGTGTTTGTTCGGGTCCCATTAGGTACGGTGTACGGCGGCTCTAATTTAATTTTTTTGAAGTGTGGTGAAATTTGTTGTGGTGAGATTACAGCGTGGTGAGTTTTACAAAGTGTGGTGAATTTTATACGATGTGGTGAATAAAATATAAACTCACCAAAATGCCGCTATTCGAAATGGTACTGTATTACCATAGAAATGTGTACTGTATATTGTGAATTGGACGGTGTATGTCTAGAATAAGTATTTTCACCTCTGTTAGCGGAGACACACCCCGATATATCTGGTTGTCATTGTGTACTGCATTACTAATGGGGTGGTTTGCGTTTGGATTAAAGATAATTATCTCGATTAGTGAAACACTGAGTAAAAGGAAGTACACTCAACGAACGAGTAAGGTAGTGTTGCCATTGTGTCAATCTATTTAAAATTCTAAAAAATTAAAATTAGACAACTGCAAACAAATAATTAAATTTAAATTATTTTGTAAATGAGTTTTTGAACAATTTCTTCCTTTTTTATGTTTTAATCAAAATGCTTGCAAAAAAACTACAAATTGGAAATATTTTGTCGAAATATTTATAAAATTTTGTGATTTGTTCGAAAGGCATATCGGATCTAAATTTATAACATTAGGAAAAATTATTAAAGAGAACTATATCATAAAGTTGGTTGATTTACTCTTTGGTGATTTCTTTTTCAGAAGTTGGTTACAGATTTTTAGTGCTTTAGTACTGTTTTCAGTACTTCACCATTTCAAAACTACACCTTCCGTAAGTACTTTTTATTATTACAGATTTTATGGTTTGCGCTTTTCAACTATTATTAATGAGGTTAGAAAACAGCTCAACATAATGCTAAAGGTCTTTAGACCCGCTTAGTTTTTAGAATACTAAAAGCAATGAGAACGGTTGCCGAACCGTAATGTAATTTCGGTAAGTGTTTAATTTGCTCTACATATGTATGCTAAAATGAACGTACATTCCGTTACGGTTCCGTCGACATTGATTAAACGGGGCTTTTGAGTTTCGAATCGACGTTAGTTTTTCTATTCCATCCATCCATTCCGTACGTGTATTAAGTATAAATAAATATTTTTTTATAGAAGTAGTATTTGATGCAGAAAGGTACTCTTTCAGTTATAGTTCCGTACTATTTCAAAATTTCAAGTTTGCAACACTGATATATATTGTAATTCGCCACATAAAATGTCACTCAAAAAAAATAACCGCTATTACCGATACCCTGCATTTCCATGTTTGAATAGCACTACCAGTGATGAAACTGGGTTTGTTTAGTTCTGCAATAAGTAGATTTCACGTCGAATAGGGAATTCAATGGAACATTTTAATTGATGGGTAATAAACGCTTGTAAATATTGTACATAAGAACAAATTTAATAAATATCATTTATGCTACACAATTTTAATTTGGCAGTACTGTTTTCATTCACAGTAACAGTGTAGGGGTTTATGGATTAACTTGTTTAAGTGAACATATATCAGTTCGTTCAATTAAAATTATTTTTCTTTTCATCATTTGTTAATTGTTACATGTTAATGTGTACATTTAATCGTATGCGTTTTGTATATTCAAGCATATACTTGCGATTAGTTGTACAACACAGGTCAATAAAAAAGTTAGTGGTTTTCTTAACACGTTTAGGTTTTTCAACCACCATTTTATTCCTGTAGCAACAAAAACAAAAGACTCAAAACAATAAAAAGAAAGTGATCAAAGCTTTGGTTAAAAAATAAAGAACATTTTTCTAATGAGCAAAATATAAAAACCAAAAAATTATAAAAAATTCTAAACAAATTAGTGGCGAAACATACTGTAATCTTTTATCGAGGACCGTCTGCATATTGGACTTGAATCTATCCATATTTTAAAAAATTGCCCTGTAATTATATTACAACCGCAAAAATGCAGAGTATAATCCTCAGTCTACTTTTCGATAGCCTGATTGATAACTAAAACACTTCTCTTTGTACCTTACCTAACCTAAAGTTAAGATTGCCTCAAATTCCTTCGAGTTGAAAATAATGTTAGGCTGCCTTCAGCATTCTATTCACCGAGCATGCTCTTCGAAACCCCTCTTCTACTTCTGATATTTCAATGCTGTGGTGGGATCTGTGTCGGCATAGGATGTGAGCAGTTTGAAATTTATTAAGGAAATAATGGAATAAGAGAGAGTATTGAAACATTCTAAAGAATAAATTCATCAAAAGTTCGTAAGAATTATTACTTCCAACAAGGCAATGAATCCCATTTGTGATGTGATTTGCCTGCAAAAGTTCCCACAAGCTTAATACTCTAACACAAAGTCTATATTACTCCAAAAGAGTGTTTAGGAGGTTATTTGGAACAATGTTTACGTAGTCGCTAAACTTCAGACAAATGTCAACTGAAAAACTTGTTCTAATTGAAATGCCGGCAAAGATCAACAGAAAATACTAAGCAAAACTGGTACATTCAATATCATTTTAATATACTATATTAGGCCTTTGAATTTTTAATTTTCTCTGAGTTCTGCTTGGGAGTACCTACACTTTAGAAACTTATTTTCCTTTATTATAAATATTTTATTATAAAATAGAAATATATTAACAAAATGAATATAAAAACGCCAATAATTTATACAAATTATTACTTAAAATTCATAAAATTGCTTACACATATTGGGTAACTAGACTTTTGCTGTCCACTGTATATGATGACACAAATAAAAATGTAATACATATTTATATTTATATTTACACGTGCCAGACAGTATGCAATTCAATATTGGTTTTGTTTTATTTAATTGTGGGAAATAATTTTAAGTTAATTTTAATATGACACCTATGATACCATGCCATGCGTTCTCATACATACTCTTAGCATTTTTTAATGTGAGAAATATATTACACGGTGCGACAGTCAAAATACACCCAGCTGATGAGATAGTTTAGGTTGTGAGTTTTGTTAAGTAGAACTCAAAAATATTTTTTTATATTTCTCCAAGCCTCCAAACTTGTTTTATTTGACAAAAACGGTATTTTTGATCTTTTCACACAAAATTATTGATTACCCAAATATTTTTTGACCTATTTTCAAAATAAAAAGTTTTTTGAAAAGGGGACAGATGAGCCTTTAAAATGGTGTACATAAACATATGGTTCAAACTTACATGTAATGAATTTAGAGCGTGTAAAGTTGGAAAATATTTTTTTTTCGTTTTTTCAAGTTTAGCTATTCTTAATTGAAAAATTTAATTAAAAATATAAAATAAGTGATGACATTCTGAAAGTGCATTATTTTGTGAAGAGATTGACACTTCGTTTGATCAAATCGGACAAAAATTACCGTAGTTATTATTCAAATAGTATTACAGTCGTGTTCTATTTTTTATATATGTATGTCATCTTATCAAACAAACGTTCAGTTCAAAAATTTTCAATAGATTTGATGAATCCTGATTGTTTATCGCAAAATGTGTCAATTTCACGTTTACCAGAAGTCGGCTAATATTTGTGTATTTTGAATATTATTAGTTCGCTTTGCGCAAACATTGGCCAATTTCCGGTGGTCGGTCCAAAGGAAAAAAAAACACATTTTTCAATAAACACTTAAGATCCATCAAAAATTTTTAAAATTTTTAACCTAATGTTCCTTTGATATATAAAAAATATGATTAATCTGTTATACTTTTTAAATAATAGCTACGGTAATTTTTGTCCGATTTGATCAAACGAAGTGTAAATACTTTCACATGATAATGCACATTCAGAACGTCATCACTTACTTAATATTTTTTAATTAAAGTTTGCTACTATGAATGGACAAATTTGAATAAATCGCAAAAAAGTCACATTTGCTAAGTTTACCGCATCAAACCTTATAGCATATTAAGTTAAATAATATATGTATGTATATCGTTTTAAAGGCCCATCTCTCTCCTTTCTAATAAGGCTTAAATTTTGGACATCGGTTCAGAAATGTTTGTGTAATCAATAAATTTGTGCGTAAAGTCCAAAAAAAATTTTTTTTTGTCAAAATAAACAAGTTTGAAGGATTCAAGAAATATAAAAAAATATTTTTGAGTTCTACTCAACAAAACTCACAACTTACACTGTCATTAGCTGGGTTTATTTAAATTTTTTTATTTTGTAATTAATAAGTAAAAAAATATTTTTAAGAATTTTTATACAAAAAAAGAATTTTTGGTGAATATTACTCACTGACTTAATATAAGGCAACTGGTTTGTGTAACACTTGGATACTACTAATGAAAAAGGCTACTTTTACTATAATCAATATTATTATACTACTAGGATAATTACAAGTACAAGTACCAGTACATATTTAGTGAGACAAAAGGGCTGAACACTGCGTAATTTTAAAAACAATCTAATTTTTTCAAAAATGGTGTCCCAATTAAGTGGCCGTAGTCTAATTGGTTGTGTGTTGGCATACTAGACGTAAGGCCGTGGTTCATTCAACCCTTGGCTCAGATGTCTCGAACAAAAAGAAGTATGAGAAAATATTTCTTTGGCGATTTTCTCTAAGTAGTCTTCTGGCAAAAACTCTGAGAGTAAAATAAAATTGTCAATAAATAGTTTCTCAAAAAACTGTTGTTCAGAGTCGACGTTAATTTGTAGGTCCCGCATCTCATGGAAAAAATCATCACATACAACATGAATGTAAAAACGGGACATATGTCAACGAAGAATGTAAATAAAACGAAACAAAACACAAAGCAACACACAAACGAACACAACACAATGCAAAGAAATTGGTATACAGACATTTGCGCCATCATCATCAGTGTTGCCGTTTTTGGTTATTTTTTTTGTTCAATGTATAGATTTGGTTACTATTTTTCGTATAAAAATAGCTTTTGTTTTGTTTGTTAAAATTAATTAATTAGTAAGATTATTATTTTATTTTATTTTTTGTTTCTTTTTTTCTTAATTATAATTTAAGTTTGCAAAAAAATAAAATGAAAAATTGCGAATTTAATTTTGGTTATATTTTCTCTTATTTGGTGATTTTTTCACAAATGTTGGTTACAATATTTTTTTTTTGTGGCAACACTGTGGCATCACTCATGTTCAAATGTCACGTAAAAACGTGAGAGAATTCTGTTTTATACAGATCGATCGAACGCTTTGGTAAGCGTTTACATTGTTCTCCATATGGTAAAAAGGGAACGTTTTCTACGGTACGTTACGTTACGTGTGGGTAACTGCCGCATGAGCCTGTGTAGGATAGAAGTTCGGAACACCAACGGCTATGAATAACTCATCGCAAGATAAACTGCCGAACATTTACACGTTTAACAAAAAAGCTTGAAATACTTTCAAGTTATTTGAATTCCGTTTCAATAATGTATTTTGTAAGGTAACTGAGAAATATTGTAAAACAAATAATTTGGACTTACTAGAGCTCTTTCTCGTTAAGTTTAAATGCAGATATATAGAGACAATTTCATTGGCAAAAAGGGATCTGCAAATTTTTGGAAGAAATTGAATAGGATGGAGAAAGAGATGAGTCGACAAAGACAACAGAAACTTCTAGTCTTAAATAAAATCAATGTACATATGTGCGAAGAGAAAAAATGATCCTTATCGCAGAAACGACTTGATACCTATTTTAAAAATGCCTGTGCAAATCGTGCAAAGAAACATCGAAATTGAATTTATAAGAGACTTATTGGGCGTTTATGAATACAAATTTTTATGGGCGATTAATAAGTTAAAAAGTGTTAAATAGCTGCGACATACTATAAACCTAAAATAAAGCTTTTTTATGAATACGATCGTGAATTTATATATTTATGAGTAATATAAAATTCGATTTATGTCTCCACTTTTTGCAGGCAATCGCGACGTAAACCGAGGTATTACTGCATAAAAGTTTTGGTGTATGGTACTGAGAGAGGGAGAGAGAGATGAGTCGATGCAATTAATTTCTATGAAAGGTACTTTGTTTTATATGTTTGCTATTTTAATATTTTTACCTTCTCAATAGCAAAGGTATAAACGTAATAAGAGAAGTAAAAAGAAACTTCGCAAAAATAGCTTCTACAGACAAGCTAAAGCAAAAAAAAAACACTGTTAACCCAACAGCATAGAAGGTTAAGACTACATTTCGCGTTAAAATATCTTTTTTAACGACTAGACACTTTTTTTGTTTTTGCGCGAACAACACTCAGGGAATTGTCCCCGCTTATGCAGTGCATTGTGTTGTTATGGTATGGAGAAAAGAGGGAATAGTGTTTGGGACACTAGATTTGAATTTCTTTACATAAGTGACAGGATCTCTGCAGGAAGGGTGATCCACACACGAATAGTCCGCCTAAAGAACGAATTTTGTCTGTAATCCAGTGTGCAATCTAATGGCTAATCGATCCCAAACAGATGTGCTCGAGAAAGACGAGTGTTACATAGGAATAAATGATTATCGGTAACAAGTCTCCTCATTTCACATACATACATACATACGTACATAATTAGTCATTACAACCCTTTAGCCAGGATTACGATCTAGTTTCTCACTCCACTTATGTTGTGTGCGTTAATTTTTATACATGAGTGGTTTGACTTTGAGGAACTTTTCATGGCAATTTTATTTACTCTCAGAGTTTTTACCAAGAATCTGCTGAGAGGAATTCGCAGAAGAAATATTTTGTCATATTTCGTTTAGTTGGAGATGCCTGACCTGGAGTTTTAACCGAGGCCTCACGTCTACCTACTATGTCTCCTTATTTCGTTCGAGCAAAATCCGTTGTAGTAGCGATAGAACAGTGAAAAACAAGGCAAATTACGACGAAGATTGATTGAATCAATAGAGTTGGATATTCTAACGTCGTTAATGAGCGCTTTCGCTCCCTCCTGTATGCGGTCGAGAAGAATCAAGATGAACTTTAAGGCACCGACCCATACATAAGAGTTTCATGGGTCAGATGAGATGAAAATCAATCGTTTCTGAAAAGATGGCCACCAATAGATATGGAGCTACTTACCAATCTCAATGTTCAACCCATTTTGAAATTTGGTGGTTTGGAGAATAGAACATAGTACCTGGACGAATGAATGCTAATAAATGTGATAAAATTCCTAATCAAGGTTTGCATTATAATCTAGAATCCGAATTACACATCCGATGTTGCTAAGTCTTGGCTTCAAGATCAAGATTTTTAAATGCTCGATGGCTTCTGCAATCCCCTAGTCGAACATACTCGGAATGAAATAAAACTTTCAATTTGCAATATTGAACTGAATATGCAAACTTGAATGAATTATGGAAGAGAGGGCTTCGAATGCTAAGTTTTGTCGAAATGTATTCAAGACTGTGCCATTTTCCAATTTCTAGCGTAATGTTCTAAACATATAAAATAGTATTGAAAATGAAAAAGATAATCCTCATGGCTATACGAGAAAGCTTTATTAGCTTTAAAGGTAGTAAACAAAACTTGAAAGGTCCAACAGTTTCCAATGTTGAGATTATTGTTGTATTACGTTAAAAAATTTAAAAATAAGTTTGGAAACGGTGTAAAACAAAAGCATATAGAAACCCTTCATAAAATTTTTTGAATTATATTTTATTTCTCCTTTACGTATTATTTTTTTTTTGAATTCGAAGCATTCAAACGAAAATGCATCGTTGGTTCTTTGCGGATGATCAAATTGCAGTCGAAGAACCTTCGCCACCGCCAACGCCACCAGAAATGGTCAAAACATCTTCGGTAACATTCATTCCAGATACTAATTGGAAATTTTGTGTGGAATGTGACAGGGAACTGTGCTACAATGAAAGTATGGCAGTGTGTGGTAGCATACCCGACTTAGGTCAATGGAATCCCAACAGATGCCTACTACTGACTAAAGAGCATGATAATTCAAAGCGTTGGTCTTTGACAGTGCTATTACCACGTCAAGTTGATATTCAATACCGATACTTGGTCTGTGTCATTAACGCCAATGGTATGAAAATTCTTCGTTTTTGGGAATCACACCAAGAAGCTCGCCTCATAAGTCAGCATCGGACACAAAATCCCGACGACGATGTTTGTGAAACATTCGGCCTTTATGACAATAAACTCAAAATTGAACGTGGTTGGATTGATTCTTATATATCAGTAGTTCAGTTTATGTTTTATGAGGCACCTTTTGCGTTGCAGAAAACTCAGGATCAGACGCAACTTTACGTAAGAGTATCACCTCTAAAGCTGAAACAAGAGGAGAAATGTGAAAAGGTAATTCGAGACGATACCAGTTCAGTAGATTCTTTAATGTCATCGACGAAATCAGTGGCAAAAACAGATCCAAAATCGATGTTTGCATTTTGTGAAGTGGCTTTATTGCAGAACCAAAATGGAGACTTTCGCAAACAGCCAAAGTTTGGTATGCCTTGTGGCCCTAATGATGTCTTAATTTTTAATACAACTTTGAGTGACTTTCAACAAACTGCCTATCGCATCGATTTGTATAAATATTCGCCTAAAAGTGCGCCTGATGTACCGCCTCATCATATTGGTTATCAACATGTATTGGCCCAGGAGTTGAAAGGTTCAGATGGAACCCTAAAGTTAACAATAATGTGTGCTATAAGACATCGTCCCATTGGTTCAATGAATTTCGATTATTTAGTTATAAAGCCATTTTACTCGTGTGACTTTAATATGGAGAAAAATTTATCTAATTGGGACAACAAACATTTCAGACAATATATAGGACATCGCGGATGTGGCAAAAGTTATTGGTTAAATAATGATATTTTAAGAGAAAGTACAATCGATTCATTTAATTTAGCATTCAAGCACGGTGCAGATTTGGTAGAATTTGATGTGCAATTGACAAAAGATGGTGTACCAGTTATTTATCATGACTTTAAATTGTACATATCGAATAATGACGATATTGATATTGAAAAATATGATGTGATGCGTTTGCAATTAACGCCGAGTGAAATTACTGCTCTCAAACCCTTTTGGCGGAAAATGGATGGTGGTCTTTTAAGTATACCCCTGTCTAAATTTAACATTGATCAATTGCAGCGCGTCAAAGTTTATGAGCCACCAGAGCCAACAGACAATCATTCAACTCCATGTCCAGTAGAGGATAAAAACAATAAGCCATTTACTACGCTGCAAGAAGCTTTAGAAATAATCGATAATAAATTAGGATTTCTCTTAGAACTGAAATGGCCACAAAAATTTAAAAACGGCTCAACACAAGAAAATTTTATTCAAGATTTTTATAAAAACGATTTTGTTGATGCAATGCTTAACGTTGTATTGAGAACAGACGGTTCGCGTCGCATTATTTTCTTATCATACGATGCCGATATCTGCAGCATGATACGTCTTAAACAAAATCGCTATCCAGTTGTCTACATGATTCATGATGTTTTAACTGATCCGCAAAATGGGTATTGGGATCGACGTGGTAAAACTCTTGATTTCGGCATTTATTTTGCTAAGGCTATGCAACTGTTAGGCATTAGTGCTAATTGTGATAACATATTTAAATTGCCGGGTATAGTATCAGACACACATAAAAAAGATCTTACGTTGTTTACATGGGGTGAGCAATTACGTTCAGAAGCAGCGCGACGATATTTAAAAAAATTGGACGTAGACGGCTTTGTATGTGATCGTGTTAATTTTGTCAATGAACCGGACGATTTAAAGCGAAACATATTTTTAATCGATATAATAGACGAACCTTCGGACTCTAATAATAATGTTTGTGGTGCATTTACTGTCAACGAATAAACAACAACAAATTATTGTTATTTTTTCTGTTTCACTATTTAAATGTGAGTAGTTTCCGGCATATATTTTGTGAATAAAATGGTTTTATTTTTTTTAAAGTAACATTTAAAAAATGAAGTCTCTTTTGCAACTCTTTTGAGTTAAGAAAATATCTACATTGTTGCATCTTAGCCACTTGCTGAGTTTGCTGTGTTGTGTCTATTATGTTTATAGCATTATGTTTTTTTTTATAGCTATGCGAGCTAAAAGCTGGGAATCTTCAAAAGACATTGGTAACCCGGTCTACACAATGTGCACGATTCGCCGCAAGACTTACTCTGGGCTTGCTAAACGCATACGTACTAAACCCAACCTAATTCGTCACACTTCCATTAAGTCGCCCCTTCCGAGACCACAATCAAGTATTACATTGGGGGAGGTAAAGATTCAGCGAGTGCTGCTATCCATTTCTGCTGTTCTTGCTCTCTCTATTATCCTCTGTTGCACTACAACTTCCTTCGCCAATAAACATACCACGTTCCAGTTTTCGCGTGATATTAACATAAGGTTAACCACGTTATCGGGAGTCACCTGTGATCCGATCGTCCTCTCCAGGAAATTTCGTCGGTATTCGTAGCGCGGGCAAGTGAAGAATATATGCTCCGCTGTTTCGCTTGTACCTAGACATGATGGACACGCTTCATCCACGTCATGCCCATACTTGTAGAGGTATGTCCTATAGCAACCGTGGCCCGTTAAGAACTGTGTAAGGTAAAAATGCAACTGGCCGTGCTTCCTTCTAGTCCATTCTTCCCTTTGTGGAAGAAGTCCACCCGTGCTGCCACCTATTCATTGCATCATCATTCACCTGGTCAGGGTGCACTAGCCTCGTTCTCCTACTTGTTAAACGTTTTCTCCTCTCTACCTCTACTAACATTCGTAGCGGCATCATCCCCGCTATCACCAATGCTGCATCCGTAGATACTGTGCGGAAGGCAGAAATTACTCGGAGGGCAGATCTCCTGTAGGCCCCATCAACTACTATTCTATATGTCTTCTTATCCATGGCCTCGGCCCATATAGGGGTTGCATATAGAGCAATCGATCTAACCACTCTCATCAGCAATTGCCTCTTCTCCTGTCTCGGACCTCCCAAGTTAGGTATTACTCGCGTGATTAGTATTATGGCGTGTTTATCAATGTGCGTGTTGAATGCACAACGACACACATGAAATCAGTTGAAGTTTTAAATCGAAAAATTAAAAACTACCACTGGAGACTTCAGTCAAACACTTTCTGTCATCCCAAAATTATAAACAGCAGCCAATTTACACGATAACAGTTTAGTTGCGTAAAGTAAGAGAAAAACACAACAATTTCGATTTGAATTGCGGTTGCTTCAGCTAACTTTCAAATCTTCGAAGTACTTAAATTTTTGATACCTGATTGATAAGTACTCATGAAATTTTGAGTATGAGTGAGTCAACAGTATTGATATTCAACTACTTTGATTCATTCGTACTCACTACAACATTGATTTAATTGCAATTTGATTGCAATGAGTATAAGTACAACGTTGACATCAAACTCATAACATTCGAAATATGTTTAATTCATACGCCTACCCGTTCAGATTCATAAATTTAGAAAAATACTTACAATACTCATAAATGATCGAGTGATTCGTATCATTCATCAAAATTTACGGTTTTAGTTGTTGTTGCATTTACAAAAGAAGAAGAAAGAAAAAGACAGCAAGCAGAGCAAATACAACTATTTAGTGAGTATTTTAGTGTTTAGTTTTCGTACGCGAATCATGCTTATTTTGTGATTCTTGTAAATGTTGAGTAAAGGAGAGTCGAACAACAATCGAACAACATCATGCGTATGGTTAAGTATGAGTACAATGAGTACTTCAAACTTTGAATATGAGTAGTATGAGTATAATGTTAAAATAAGTACGAATGCGTATAAGTATCAGAAAATATGAGTATGATTCGAATCTACTCATCTTTTTGAATACTCATTGCTGATCTCTGATCTCTGATACCTGTACCACCTCTGGTTGTGTTATTAAATATTTAAAAAAGTTAGTTTTTCTGTTTTATTGCTTTTTATAAAACCATCAATTGTATAACATAAATTATTTTTTGATATCATTGTGTCTTCCCGGTAAAGCTTCATCTGCTGTATCGAAATACCAATGGTCCATCAGTAGCTTCCCATTCCAACCATGCCGTATGTGTTAATTTTATACATGTGTGGCGTCACCTCCAATTTAAAGTCGACTCCGAACAACAGATTTTTTAAGAAACTTTTCCCTCCGATTTCAGAATATTTGGCAGAATACTGCTGAGCGAATGTCGTAGAAATAAAATTTTTTCTTATTTTGTTTTATTCGAGATGTCTGACCTGGGATATAAATCACGATTTCAAGTCTAATAAGTCAATACACTACTTACTAGAGTGCAGCTAAAAAAATTCAATTAATAATAAATTTGGATGTCAAATTCTAATTAAAAAGTCAGACCTTGAAAACTCAAAGACCACTTGAGATTTATCAAGTAAAAGGCATCTGTGACCCACTCAGGACATCAATAATGTTATATGCTTGCCCAATTGGGTCTAAATCACTCTCCGTAAAGACTAAACTGTGCTCAGTTACGCAAATGTATTCATAGCACTGGATTCTAATGTGATGAACTCGAAGACGGTGCGCAACCGTCTGTTAAACGAGATAGCAGATCGATATGATGTAGTTACTACATGGACAATGTAATACAAGGACTTCCGGGGAATTGGAGAGCGGATAAACTGATCAAACAGGGCGCAACCATCAAACTTTTTGGATGGACACACTTAGGCAGCATTGGGCCCATTGTGCTATCACAGTCATCCGTTATCCCCTAGTCTCGAAACCATTCGGAGCTCCTGATGAAGTGATTCAGGCTGCCAATGTCAATCCCTGACAGTTCCTCCAGATCATCCATGTAGTAAGTACCCAAGTACTTCCTTCTCCTTTGGCATAGAGCCGGGCATGTACCCAGCAGATGAGGGACAGTTTCCTCTTCTTCCTCATCTCTGCAGCTTCTGCAGAAGTCGTTAGCAAGGTGTCCAAGTCCAATGCGCCTCGCATGCGTACCCATAATGCAATGCCCCATAATGACACCGACAACTACACTGAGCGCGCCTCTTTGGAGTTTAAGTAGACTCATTGTGCGCCCCTCATCCAGCCTTGGCAAGATTTTACGAGCCGTTCCACCCGTGTCCGAGGCCACCCACCTGTCGTTGACAGAATCGACAATCGCATTATCAATTATGAGCTTGCAGGTCCTCGTAGGTATGCCCACATTCTAGAACTCAGCGGTGAGTTCGATGGTCGTGCCCCGCCTGGCAAGTTCATCAGCTCTACAGTTACCCGGAATACCACTGTACCCCGGTACGCATACGATATGGATGTCATATCGTTCCGCTATCTCGTCGAGATATCTGCGACAGCCGTACACCGTCTTGGAGTTCATCACATTAGAACTCAGAGCTTTGATAGCCGCCTGGCTATCAGAAAGTATGGTGACGCTCCGCTTGGAGACCCTTCCATCCCCAATAATACTCGCCGCAGCCTCTATGGCCACCACCTCCGCCTGAAAGACACTGCAGTGGTCTGGTAGTCTTATAGACTGAGCTATTCCAACCGATTCCGAAAAAATTCCACTGCCAACCGTGGAATTCCGTTCAGCTTAGAGCCATCGGTGTAGATTTGTACGGAATCTCTAAACAGGTGGGTCACACTACCCTTTCAGGCCCCGTTGTCCGGAACCGATGTCTTGAATCTCCTCGTGAAGTCGTACCGCGGTGTCATGTAGTCACTGCTAACGACAGCTCCAACTTCCCTCAGGATCCTTGCGTGGCCTATATCCGAGTCATGCCACTATCCAGTCGCCCAGAGACGTTTACTTCTTTTAGCTGCCACTCCCCTACAGAAAAGGTCAAGGGGAAAGAGGCCCAAAATTATCTCCAGTGCCGACGTAGGTGTAGTGCGCAAGGCACCACTAATGATAATACAGGCAGATCTCTGCAGTCGCTGTATTAGTTTCGAATTAGTCTTCTTTTCAAGGGATTCCCACCAAACTAGGCATCCGTAGGTCAAGATAGGTCTGACCACCGCTGGGTAGATCCAGTGTGTCATCCTAGGTCCTAGGCCCCATTTTCTCCCCAACACTCTGTTACAAGCATACAGGGCAATGGAAGCCTTTTTAATTCTGTTGATGATATTCGATTTCCAAGACAGCTTTCCTATCCAGAATGAGTCCTAGAAAGTGTGCCTCCTGTTTGAGTTTCAGTTCCGTCCCGTTCAGTTTCAATGTCGGTGGCTTGTACCTTCTCGTGAACAGTACTACTTCCGTTTTCACCGGGTTAACACCCAATCCACACTCAGATGCCCACATGGAGACCCTAATCGGAGCCAGTTGCATTCTATATCCGATAGTGTCGACAAATCTTCCGGAAATCACAAGAACAATGCCATCCGCATAGGCAATTGCCTCACATCCATTTTGTTCCAGTATCACTAGTAGTTCCCCTCCATATAGCCCTGGTTGTATGTGAGCGAATCCCTTTGAGAGAATGTAATTTTATAATCGAAAATGCGTTAGTAGACTCCGTCAACAATAGGTGGACAGCTATGGCTATGGCCAAAACAGTTTAGAAAATCTAGCCAAGACTGGATGAACTGCATCTCTGCTGAAAATACAAAGAGGCAAACTCAGTATGGTTATTACGAGCTGTTATACATTAATATTAGCTTCTGTGTCATTTCATCATCATGAAAAATTTTATAGAATTGTAGTGTCCACTCAAACTACTACCTACCAATCTACCTTTTTCAAGTTCTTATTTTAAAAAATGTATGTTTTTGTTTTGCATTCAGGAAACTGGGAATTCTTTCAAGAAATTTAAATTTTTAGCGATATAAAAGCTTTAAAAAGCTTTAAAAAATGCTTGCATAACAGTGTTTATAAGCGGTGAATTTGTGTAAAGATCTAACAGCAAATGAGAGCAAATGCCACGTGCCATTCAAGCTGATAGAATTGTATTCGTCTCATTGACAACATTGGCTTCCAGAATACCGGATAGTCGGAGACAGCTTTGATCATTTGCCACTACTCGGTGTACGTCAAAATAGCTTCAGTACTTTTAGAAGCAAAAAACTAGGTTGCATAAGTTTCAGTGCTACTAAGTGGAGAATGCTGCCGGGGAATACTGCATTCTGTATTTGTATACACATATAGGGGGGGCCATTTATCGGTTTAATAAATAATTAATTAAAAAATTTAATTTTCGAATCTGGTACAAAATTTAGTATATTATCTCCACTGCATGCAATGTGTCGCTTTACGCTTCGTTTTCGCTTCTCTAGATGTGCCAACAAGAAACTGTACGATGGTGGGTACGTTAAAAAGCAAAATTACCATATTTGGGGCTCAGAAAATCCACACGTAGTCTTACAGACTACGCTCTTTATGGCGCTGATGTTAACGATGTTTAGTTTCAAAAGGATGACGCAACTTGCCACACATCTCATGCCACAATCGATATATTGTGTCAAACGCTTGGTGGCTTTTTAATTAGCCGAAATGGTGACGCCAATTGACCGCCAACAAGCTGCGAAATGACGCCATTAGACTATCTCCTGTGAGGCACCGATAAATTATATTATATTATGCCGACAAACCAAAGACAGTTGAGCATTTGAAGTCCAACATTCGTGATGGCAAAAATTGACAAGACAATTGAGCATTTGAAGGCCAATATTCGAGATGCCATTGTCGAGATAAGACCACAGGTACTCGTAAAAAGCACTAAAATTGCTACGATCGAATGAGGTACTGTGAGACCAGTAAATAAATAAATAATATTCCATTTCTAATGGGAACAATTGTACTTCACAATAAATTTGGTAAAATTTCAAATTGTCATTGTTTTATTGCAGTTTTCAATTAAAATTTTTAAATCACTCTTCCTATATTATTGTATTGTTTAACAACGTCGAGGCGCTTACATACATACATAATTGGCCATTACAAAACTTTAGTCAGGCTTACGAGCCTAGCTTCTCATACCACTCAATTTATGTGTGTTAATTTTACACATGAGTGGCTGGACCTACAGTTTAAAGTTGACTCCGAACGACAGATTTTTGAGAAACTTTTAATGGCAGGTTTATTTACTCTCAGAGTTTTTGCCATAAATCTGCTGAGAGGAAGTTGGCGAAGAAATATTTTTCATATTTTTGTTTTGATGTCTGACCTGGGGTTTGAACCGTTGCCTTACGTCTAATAAGCAAACAGACTACCTACTAGACTACGGCGACTTCACGTCGAGTCGATTACTCTAATAAAATATAAATATAAAGTAAAAATTTATAAATTTGGTTAACCACCGTGTAAAGCATGGTTTTAACAGTAGCGTGAGGTTTTTAACTCTAGATTTACCAAGAAATTTTTGTACCCATTTATACCAACAACAGTCAAAATGACTGGTATTCAAAAATAACGTTTTGAGTGTGTAAATTTTGTATGTGCTATAATGTTTTATAAAGGCTGTTTTTTATAGAGGTATAGAACTTTAAGTTGGCATTACTTTTCAAGATGGCGACCGATTTAACAGCTGTCAAGTGATTTATTCTCACTTTGGTTTGGCAATTCATCATGAATAGCACAGAATATACACAGAATTGAAACCTTTGACGTTTAAAAACGCTCAAAGCAGCACTTTAACTTACCTCGTAGAGGGAGAAAAAAAATATTTTAATGTTTTGCGAATCAAATGTGTTAGAAGCAACAGATATACAGAGTGAAAACTGGCGGTTAAAGTAGAAAAATTAAATGTAAATAAAGATTTATTTTGTGTTAAAAAAGGGATAATTTGGAATATTTTTTAATTTCTTCAATGAAAAGTTTAAAGATTCTTAAATATTTAAATATTAATCGAAATGTGTGTGATTTTCGGTCACAATGAATATAGTTTCTGTGGCAAGAGGTAATTAAGAAGCTAAATATTATAAGATCAAAATAAGACGTACTGCTCATAAAAAAATTTTCTTGCTGAAAGTTGCCAATATTTTTTAATTTCTTGAAAGAAAAAGTTAAAGTTGTTATTGTTATTAGTTGTTTTTATTATTTATTAATAGTTTTAGACAAAAATTACATTTTTTATTAACTCTCGCCAATATAAAAAACCACCCCGAAAACTAAAAAAAAACATAAATAAACAAAACAGAGTTACAATCAGAAAGAGACAGAAATACTTTTTGGTAATATTTGCTGTCTCTTTCTCCATGGAAAGTTAAACGTCAAACTCTTGTTTCTATTCTGTGTATATTCTGTGATGAATAGACTCACGCCTGAACAACGCTTGCAAATAGTGCAATTTTATTTCGAAAATAATGGTTCTGTGCGGAAAACGTATCGCGCACTACGTCCATTTTATCGTCGACAAAATCGTCCATCAGAGCAGTTAATTCGATTAACCATGGAACGTTTTCGCACCACGTTTACTCTTATTGATAACTCGCATCCCCAGAGACGCTGTACGGTGCGTACAGAAGAAGCTATTGCTGCTGTAGAGCGTAGCATTGAGGAGGACCCGAATGAGTCCATCCGCCATCGAGCACAGGAATTGGATCTGTGTCTATGCTTACAAAATCCAACTCGTGCAAGAATTGAAGCCAAACGATCATCAAGTAAGGCGTAGATTCGTCGAATGGGCCCAAAACGAGATTACCGTTGTTCCCGATTTTCATAAGCGAATTTTGTTTAGCGATGAAGCGCACTTCTGGTTGAATGGCTACGTCAACAAACAAAACTGCCGCATTTGGAGTGAAGGTAATCCTCAAGTGTATGTGGAAACACCGTTACATCCAGAAAAACTGACTGTTTGGTGCGCTTTATGGGCTGGTGGAATCATTGGTCCGTACTTTTTCAAAAACGATGGTGACCAGAACGTTACAGTCAATGGTGATCGGAATAGAGCCATGGTTACTAACTTTTTCATTCCTGAATTGAATAACCATGATGTCCAGGAGATGTGGTTTCAACAAGACGGCGCAACATGTCACACAGCTCGTGCCACAATAGATTTATTGAAAGACACGTTTGGTGACCGCCTAATTTCACGTTTTGGACCTGTGAATTGGCCTCCAAGATCTTGTGATTTAACACCGCTAGACTACTTTTTGTGGGGCTATGTAAAGTCATTGGTCTATGCGGTAAAGCCACAAACGCTTGACCATTTGGAAGACAACATTCGCCGTATTATTGCCGATATACGGCCACAAATGTTGGAAAAAGACATCGAAAATTGGACGTCCAGATTGAACTACATCCGCGCCAGCCGTGGCGGTCATATGCCAAAAATCATATTTAAAATGTAATGCCACAAGATTATCTTTCGGATAAATAAAATTCATGTCAATCGAATAATCCATCGTTGTTTTATTGCAACTTAAAGTTCTATACCTCTGTAAAAAACACCCTTCAGAATTAATAAACAGTATTGGTAAAATAATAATAAAATGTTTTTAGAAGAGGAGTTGTTGGACAGTCAGCTTCACTTCCTACCTCTTGACCTGATGACTGATAATCAAAAGTGAGTTCTTCAGCGAAACGAAACAAAAAATCCTTTCTTTAACTATTCTTTCCAGTTGTGTTTTTATACAAAATCCAGGAATTTATTCCGACAAAATCTAAAATATTAAAAAATACTTGATGTGGCCATCCCCTAGATCCTAATTTCACACTATATGTCATTAGCCATTTTTTGGTGTCGGTATCAATTTTGACGCCTATGTGTTTATTACTCAATAAAACAACTTTTTTGTTGGGCTTACTCCTATAAAGTGTAAGTGTACATTCATTTGTTGCATATAGTAATGTTGAAAAACAAGCCATACTATCCCTCTTTTCCTTGCAAACTTTTGGAAGGTTACGTTTGTTCGAACGGTACCAACCAACGTAGTGTTTTTGGCTAAAGAAACACTGGTAAAAAAGTTGTCGGTTATTACAGTCCTACCTTTCATGGTATAAGGCTCCAGTAGTCTCATTGTCTAAGAGGTGTTGCCAAATTTCGTGTTTCATCTTTTCCTAGATAAACAAAGCCATTTACAACGTACTTTGTTTTAACGTCAGAAGTTAGCCAGAATTTTATTCCAAACTTGTCTGATTGCATATACTGTGTAAACCTATACCTGGCATTCGTTGGAAACAATTGAACAATGTAATATTTGCTCCTGGTTTGAAACAGTTTTGGCCGTTGACAATAAATTTGTTCCAAACAATTGACACTAACGCAAATTTATCAGTTTGCAAGCGTTGACTCCTTTCATTTCTTTTATCGAAACCAAAGAGACGTAAAATTTCTGTTAAGTCATGCCTACTCATAGTTTTAGAAAAAATTCAGGACCCCATTTTTTGTTCCATAAATACGACAGCTGCAACCCTTTGAATACTGCATGCACCACTGTATGTACCTCGTGCAAACAGTATTCCAATGAAAGCTTTCAACTTATCCTGTGAAAGTGTTCATTTCTTCCCTAAAACTCTAGAGGCTTCTAATTCGGTTCAAGTTTTGATATGCTGTAATATATGGTAGTCAATCAATAGTAAAAAGGCTTGGCTTGGCTTCTCTTCCATAATATTTCTTCCAGCATATGCTGTAGGCCTAGATAAATCTTGGAATATGCAATGAGTTGGTAACCTTCCAGCAACACCTCCTTCTTTTATTTTTTTCCACATAGTTCCACTTGCAGAAACCTCAAGTTGTATGTCTTCCCCGCTTTCATTATCCTCTTCAGAACTAGAAGGAAACCGCATACACATTCGTTTTGGTATATTATGTAAAGGAATACAGTCTTCTGCCATAGAAAAACATACCAGTCACAATGACTGGTACCGGTATAAGTACCAAAAACAAAAATTATTTTTTTTATTGTGGACACAAGATCAAAATAAGTTAATTTAAATTAATTAATTGTATTTAGTTGTCGTTATAAAAGTCAGTTTCGGAAGAAAATATTCATACAAAGTCAGTATTTAAGGCTAATAAGGCAAAACCAGTCATTTTGACTGGCGCGGTAAATCTAGTGTTAATCATTTTTTCACCAACGAATTTAAGAAATATTTTAATTGCTATTTATAAGGAAAATATTACCAATAAAATCAAACATTATAAAGTAAAATAAAAAAAACTTAAACAAAATAAATAAACTTCTTGGATGTTGGCGGAAAAGTAAGAAATTTAATAGAGGTCGCTGTCAAAGTTCACTGCGGAATTTTGTTGACGTTTTGTGATGTCATTATTGAACTATAATTTTACACATGAGCGGATCCTTAATATTACCAAAAATCTTAATTATATGTTGGAATATCAATATTTCTTAATAAAAACAGAATACAGCGACTATTTTTTGTTCATTTTAAATTAATTTCTGTTGTAGAGAAGATCTCTTAGGTTTTAACAAAAATCAAGTGGTGGTAATATAATGATGCGGACACAAATTTTGTCTTTAATTTGCATTTTGTTAGTCGTATTGTCTTGTGCAAGTCCAACAGCGAGAAAAGATGAAATTGCTACCAGAAACTTTCAAATCAATCTGAATCAATGTCAAGCCGAAGTGGGAGCATCAATAGGTTCCTGCATTTCACTGTATTTTTTTAATATTTCTGTTAAATATCAATTATTTTTACAGAGGATCTACAGGACTTATTAGGCAGAAAGCCGCCATCCGGCGTAAGGGGAAAGTGTTTGCGTTCATGCCTGATGAAGAAATATAAAGTGGTAATGTGAAATGGTTCCAGACATAGTTTATTAAATAAAATATTTTCAATTTTAAACCAGTTTACACAGTTTAGTTCATAAAATTTCTAAATATAAAACAGAATTTAGAAGCGTTTGAATTGTGAGGTTATGATTATTCCAGTGCTCATTCTAAAAAATTATTGGGTTGTTCGGAAAGTAATTTCGTTTTTTTTTGTGGAAATGAAAGACAGTTTTCGAATAATATCAATCAAGTGGTCAATCCGATCTCACGTATTGTTATTCGCCGGTTCGCATCAACTAATGACTTTTTTGCGTCTTTATCAGCTTCAACCGGCCTTCCCGAATGTGGTGCATTTTCGACATCAAAATTGCCGTATCGAAATTCTGGCACTGGCGTACTGTTAACACATTTTCTCCATACACATCTGCCAATTTCTTTCTAGCTTGAACAGCATTTTTACCCTTTCTGCAGTAAAACAGTAAGACATGTCGAAAATGCTGCTCATCGCTCTCCATATTTAAAAGGGCACCAACCAAAAACTACTGCGTAGAATTAATTGGAATTTTTCACGTGCAAGCCTTGCTATATGAGCTCTCAAATTATACAGCTTAAGTGTGAAGTTGGCTGCAAAAAATACAATTAAATCCTCTGTCGGGAAAAACGAAACATCCTAATAATATAAACTATTTGTCGATATCATTGTGTCTGCTCGGTAAAGCTTCATCTCCTGTACCGAAAGGACGATGGTCCAGCAGTAGCTTCCCATTCCATCCATGTCGTATGTGTTAATTTAATACATGAGTGGCGCCACCTACAATTTAAAGTCGACTCCGAACAACAGATTTTTTAAAAAACTTTTCTTGCCGATTTCAGAGTTTTTGGCAGAATACTGCCGAGAGAAAGAAAAGAAAGAAAAATATTTATTATTTTGTTTTGTTCGAGATGTCTGATCTGGGTTTTAAAGCTCCGAATAGCCTAATATAATTTTATTTCCAAAATTTATGAAATTAATTTAAATTTTCCTTTAATGCAGATGGATTCTAATGGTAAATTTGATCGAACAGTCGCTATGGATCAAGCGGTTAAATTAACCCATGGCGATCCTGCTAAAATGCAACTGGCTCAGGTTTTAATGAACGCCTGTAGTGATATTGAGGTGCCTACAGATCATTGCGAAGCAGCTGCAGTTTATGGCGAATGCTTTAGAGAACAAATTCGAATTTTAGGTTAAAGCAAAAATTAATAAAAAGAAAATTATCATGAAATTTTATTTAATTTCATTTTAATCTATTTCTCTGACATTAATTAATAATTGTAATTGAAATCTAAATAGTTGTGATATTAAAAAAATTACATTTCCTCCTGATTTCTGTATTCTTATTATAATTCGTGAAGAGGTGCCTATAATATCTCATCCAAGCCTATTGTCCTGACAAACTTTGCGATACAAATTGGTGACTACAAGAATAATTCCGTGTCCAGGAGTTTCCTGAAATGTGTTATGGTTGCGATACGATCCCAATTCGGAACAAGTGTACTTTAAATCGACTATAACGCAGCCTTCAATAGCCCCATAAGGGATCGTGTTTTTGCCGCAATGTCTGAGCTCGATATACCTGCTAAGCTGATAAGGCTATGCAGAATGACGTCGGGCAATTCCTGCAGCTCCGTCAAGGTAGGAATGGACCTCTCCAAACCTTTTGATACCGTGCGAGGTTTCACACAAGGCAATCCCTTATCATGCGACCTCTTCAACTTCGTCACGGGGAGTGTTCTGCGAAAGGCGGGAGCGCATCGCAATCGCACTATTTATCAAAAAAAAGTCCAGTTGCTTGCGTACGCTGACGACATTGACATCATAGGGCGTACCAAGCGAGATATTACTTCTGCCTTTTGCGCTATTGAATGGGAGTCTACTAAGATGGGTCTGGCAGTAAATGAGGGCAAAACAGAGTATATGTTATCGACATGTAGAGACGTGCGGCATATTGATTCGCAGATGACGGCCGATAACTATACTTTCGATATACTTAGTCAAGGAATTTATTTATCTTGACACGCTCATCCTACCCGTGCTTCTTTATGGCGAAGAGGCGTGGACTCTATTAAGCATTGATGCAGCAGCCTTGAGAATGTTCGAGAGAAAAGTCCTAGACGTTGTGCTGCGTATTAGTATCCAGCGGCTGTGTAGGCTCGTCCATGTCGTTCGAATGGAGGAGGATGCTCCGGAGAGACGGATATTTTATGCGGGGATCTGCGGAAGTCGGCGAAGAGGACGACCTTGTATGCCTTTGGAAGGACCAAATTGAGGAAGCCCTGTCATCGATTGGTGTGCCCAACTGGCGTAGGTGCGGAAGAAGCAGAGGCGCCGTTAATCAGGTTGTTAATGGCCAATTAAGTAAGTAAGTAAGTAATTTAAGTCCACAGTGGTCTGTCAAAAGACCGGTTACCAACTTTAGATTATTTTCAGATAGTCTGATGCATGCTTCCTTTTATTGTAATTTCCCCAAAAATAAAGATTTGATACCTTCAAAGCATATTTAGTTCGAGAAGAGCCTTTGTTTACCATTTCGTTAAGTATACCTTTTTCAAATGTCTGTTGTGGCTGTAATTTCCGCTGTTGCCGCAGTGATTGCCGCCCTTACTGCCGATGTTGCCATTGCAATGACCGCTGTTATGGCGCTATAATTGTGGCTGTATTTGCCACTGTAATTGTGGCAGTAATTGCCACTGTTGCCAATGTAGTTGGTTGTTGTCACTCCAATCTCATCTGTCTGCTCCATGTCGTGAATCCTCACATGATTTGGGCCTCACCCCTATTTTCTATAGGTAACTAATTCAGCTTGCCTAGGCAATCCCATACTATCTCAGATAGCAGCCTGTTAAACAGATTATATTCAAGCTGAACTGAGCACGTCTTTGGATGGCATAGACTGCTGCGTGGAAGATAATCGCAAATCGCGAAAAATGTCTTTCTGGGACCAAAATGTGTTGTTCCTGTCTTGGACTCATCCGTATTGCATAAAATGGTTTCTCTTTAAAACAGTATGTAGTTTTGAAGGAGTATTAGCTTTAAAAGAGTATGTATCCTTGGTATGTGAAGAAAGAAATGTTTTAAATGTATATGAATATACAGTGTACAGCATAAGTCTACGTACTCTAATTTATGTAAACATAAATAGGATTGGACATACCAACCAATTATTTAAAATGGAACTTAGAAACACCTCTGCCTTTTTCCGAGGGAGTTGGCTTACGTCCAAATAACTACTATTGCAGGGTTTGAAGATTGGTTGACGTGGAAGAAAATATTGCTGACATCTGTCATTTGGCTCGCTCTTTCTCGATAATCTAAGGCCGCTGATGTTACATGATATTGAATCGACTACTAGATTTATTAAACTTTCAGGCTAATTTTTAGTGGGATTCCAAAGGAATCATGCTATAATACGATATGGTGGGCTTATTGTCCTGAACCGTTAATTAAGACTTGTGAGTTTGGTTAAGACAAGTACAGTACCGGGAGGTCGAATTGACCCATTGTACAACGTCCTACTTTCTCACACCACTTATGTTTTATTTACTCTCAGATTTTTTGCCAGAAATCTGCAGAGAGGACGTCGCCGAAGAAATACTTTTTGTATTTTGTCTTGATGTCTGGCTTGGGGCTCGAACCCTGGCTTTACGTCTAATAAGCCAACACACTACCTACTAGACTACGGCGACTTCAAGTTAAGTGTGGTACCAAGTTCTGTCTATTATTTGCTTAGTTTAGCTTCATTACAACAGGAACATGTTACGAAAACATAACGGTTTAACCATTTTCTATCTGGAAGTCGTGATAAAGTAAGATAATGAGACACGGATTTCAAGTGAAAGCCTTGTCATTATTAAATTAAGAATGTTTCAATTTTTCTACTTAATGAAACTGGTTTTGTTTTCCCAGAGGTGCTCTGCTGCTATTAAATGATTCCTTGCTAAACTTCTAGATCAGAAATTCGGTCCATAAGTGTTTTTACATATTTTCTGCATTGAAAAGAAAAGGAGTATGACCGAAAATAAAAAAATTTGATTAAATCGAAGTACTCGATTACGCGAAGGACTTTATACCATTCACATCCAGGAAAGAACACATGCATGAAAAAACTAACGACTTTATGTTAAGGCATGCAAAAAAACCTATTAGAAAAACTGAATCCTTTGTTGTAGTCGCTACTCATCCCTTCCTCTTCTCTATACTACGCTTCTATAGAAACAAAGAAAAATTTTGCTATCTGGGCAGCATCATAACAACTAACGCAGGCGGCTTAGCAGATTTGGAAAGTCGAATAACCTGGGCTAGAAGCTAGAATGTGTGGAATTCGAACGAACTCTCCTCAATGACCAAAATATACGTACATATATAAAATATATACGTACATATTTATTACCATAACACTATCCGACAAAATACAAAAAATTAAATACACCCGAGTAACTACCTAGTCTAAGCTGTTCAGTTAGTCGAGTAGAACTCAAAAATACTTTATTTTTCTCGAACCCTCCAAATTTGTTTTATTTGACAAAAACTGTTTTTTTAACTTTACGCACAAATTTATTGATTACATAAACATTTCTGCACTCATGTTCAAAATGTATATCTTATTAGAAAGGAGAGAGATGGGCCTTTAAAACAGTGTACATATATATATTATTTGACTTAATATGCTATGGGGTTTGATGAGGTAAACTTGATAAATGTGAATTTTTTTATATTTTTTTAGGTTTGTCAGTTCATAATAGCAAACTTTAATTAAAAAATATGAAATAAGTGATAACATTTTGAAAGTGCATTATCTTATGTAGAGATTGACACTTCGTTTAATCAAATCGGACAAAAATTACCGTGGTTATTATTTAAAGAGTCTAACAGTCGAGTTATATTTTACATATATTTATCAAAATATAATACGGCTGTTATACTATTTAAATTATAACTACGGTAATTTTTTGTCCGATTTCATCAAACAGTGTCAAACTCTTGACAAGAGAATGAACTTTGAGAATATCTCCACTTGTTTCATATTGTTTAATTAAACTTTGCAATTAAGAATGACCAAACTTGAAAAAAGTTTATTCCATCAAAACTCATAGCATATAAGTTTGAACAAAACGTTTGTATACCGTTTTAAAGACAAATCTCTCCCCTTTCTAAAAAACTTTGGATTTTTAAAATGGGTTCAAACATATTTGGGTAATCAGTAATTTTTTGTGGAATAAAACAAATTTGGACGGTTCAAGAAAAATTAAAAAAAAGTATTTTTGAATTCTACTCAACCTAGTGAATAACTTAGACTATGTAGTTACTCGGGTGTATTTTCACTGTCGCACCGTGTAATTAGTCGTTACAACCCTTCAGTCAGGTTTACAACCTAGCTTCTCACACCACTCATGTTGTGTGGGTTAATTTTATCCATGGGACCTACGGTATAAAGACGACTTCGAACAACAGATTTTTCAGAAATTTTTAATACCAATTTTAATTACTCTCAGACATTTTGAGTGAAATCTGCTGAGAGGAAGTTGTCGAAGAAATATTTTTTCATATTTAGTTTTATTGGAGATGTCTGACTTGAGTTTTGAACCGTGGTTGCACGTTTAATAACTCAACACCTTTACCCACAAATGCTTGCAAAATATTTTTAGAACCATCACAAACAACTAATTAGTTCAACTTCAACATCACGACGGCATTAATTCTCAAATATGACACCGAAGTCTGACACGATGAGAAAACCTTGTGAAGAGATTTGCCATTCTAGCATATGATCCAGAGTGAGACGGATAAATCTTTCAGTGAACGATACAATTTCTTATGACTTCGTTTAACATTTTATTATTTTTTGTTGTTCGTTTGAACAATAATAGGACAAGTGGCCGCAGAACTCTGTCAGTTCTTGTCTTTATAGATTTACTTGCTGTACCCTGCGCGTGTTGCTGCGCCACCAACTAAAATAAATTTGAAGGGAAGATATTACACAAATGTCCAATTAATTTTGAATCATTTTATTGATTTTGTTTCCCGTTGTCCTGATGATTCAGATGAACGGGCGTGAGTAGTACGCATTCGATCAGTTTCTAATCTCACTTCTCGTTGTTCAAGTAGGTCAAGCGAACGAGTCTCGAAGATTTTCCAGTCTCAATGCTCGTCTGATTCTGAGGCTTGTAATGCTCTTTTCTTCCGTGTTTGAGGTGTAGGTCGACCAATTGCTTGTCATTCATTTTGAATAATTTTCAGTGACGCCATCCATCGGAAATTAATCGCACCAACCTCCGTCGACTCATGTGCAACAACTTTGTTAAAGAATGTACAGTTTATGATTTAATTCATTTTAAGTAATTTTCAGTGGCGCCACCTATCGGAAATTGGTCACACTAACTTAGAAACCTTCGTCGGCTAATGCGCAACAACTTTGCTGAAGATCATAACATGATCAAATGCATAGTTTACGATTCTATAAGATACATACAAACAAACATTCATTTTTATATATATGGACTATGGGAGGTGACACGCCCACTATAATCCGCCCATTTTGTTCATACATACGTCAAAGTCCATACAAAATTTGAGGACTCTAGCTGTTGCAGTTTATGAGATATGCGACATTAAATACTTATTGGATATGTGGGCGTGGCACCTCGCATACTTGAAATTTTAAAATAAAAAGTAGCCTATAACTCCTTCCAGACATACAGGAAGATACTGTGAAAATTTCATGAAAAACGGTCCAGTTGTTTAGCCGTATTTAGACTTCAAACAAAGAAACAAACCCACAAAACAAATAAACACACTTTCTTTTTTATATATAAGATGGAGCTGGCTAAATAAGTAAAAGTGCATCATTGTACCTGGTAGCTGTCCTTTGACTCTTGGTAAAATTTTAATATTAGCTGCGTTATTTAATGTGTGTTTGACAGGCGTTACAGCACTCTGTAGGGTGGTTTTGCATACTTTCGTGCAAAAATGACAAATTAGATGACAAATTGCTTCCTCACCACCTCTATTTAGCCTAGAGTTTCCAATTATGAAATAATCACACAGATTAGTGTCCTCAATAGGTCTTTCTTTCGAAGGTTCTTTCTTTCAATAGGTTCCGTCTTTCTTAAAAAAAATTCATTCAAAAAACTCCTTGTCTTATTTACCCACCCTCGCATCAAATTACCAATAGCTATAATTTTTCATTCAACATGTTATAAATATGTATGTTATGTTATATGCATGTACATACATACATATGTATATAAATATAAATGTATGCATATCTATGAACATACATACCATACATGCCATACTATGTGGCATTGCAAACATAAACAAATAAATGTTTTTTTTTCAATTGTTTTGCATTTTGTTTTCGATGTGTTATTGTACTTGATGTTGTTGTTATTATTGTTGTTGTTTTTATTGAAAAAATGTATTTTTAATCATGGAAAAATATTTTAAATTTATACTTGTTTACATCGCATTTTATGCACCATTTCCATTTTAATCTTGTTACGAGAACGAAGAGTTGGTTTGGTTGGTAGCTTCTGTTGTTCTCAGCTCGGTTAAAAAAATTTAAACTCTCATAAATCACTTCCTAGATGCGTGATTAATATGAAAGAAACATTTAAAAATAGTATTTTATACTTAAACAACAACAACAACAACAAAAACAACGAACGGCAATAACAAGATTTTTTATTAAAATTTAATCGTATTTTGTTCGAGGAATCCCTGACAAAACTGTCAATTTATTAAACATCAACAACAATTACAATAACAATAACAACAACAACAACAACAACAAAATATTGTAAACAATTTTTTTATTTTTATATTTGCTTGGAATGAAAATATAACAGACAGCCAATATCAGAGGATCAATCGCTAAACAGACAGGCACCCTCATATTCATATGCAATCACACAAATCATACATAAATATGTATGTATGTACATGTAATATGATGATGATGATTTTCCTACCATACATACATACATATGTATGAACGTATAATGTTTGTGGCAATCATAAAATATTGAGCGCATTTTAACTTGTTAAATTGACCGATATTCTACATTTTTTTTTATAAGAATCCTCATTTGAAATGAGAATAAATTATTTATTTATTATTATTATTATTCTTTTTTATGTTTGTTGAATTAAAGTGTGGGTCTTAGTTATAAAAAATAATTGAAAGTTTTCTGAGAATAACATACTCACAGACATGCATACAGTGAGGAGCATTCAATAAATTTACGCAAAATACAAAATTAACTATGATGTCTATTGGCGCCTCCAACAGCAACTCTAACAGTCGATAACGGCCATCTTGTTCAAGCTACATCTGTCAAATTACACAAATAATATGCATAAATGGTCATTACAACCCCTCAGTTAGGATAACGACCTAGCTTCTCACACCACTTATGCTGTGTGCGTGTTTGAAGTGGACTCTGAACGACAAATTTTTGAGAAATTTTTCATGGCAATTTTTATTTTATTTTTGTAAAGCTTTTCGTGGCAATATATTTCCCTCTCAGATTTTTTGCCATATTATATCTGGTACAGTTATAATTAATACAACCCCAATAATTTTATTTGACACAGCGCGGAAACATCTAGCCACCATAATGGCGCTTAATCGAAATAAATATCCTAGTCCTAGCCTTAGTTGAAGTCGCCATAGTCTAGTAGGTAGTGTGTTGGCTTATTAGACGTAAAGCCATGGTTCGAGACCCAGGGCAGACATCAAGACAAAATACAAAAAGTATTACTTCGGCGACTTCCTCTCAGCAGATTTCTGGCAAAAACTCTGTGAGTAAATAAAATTTCCATGAAAAAGTTTCTCAAAAATCTGTCGTTCGGAGTCGACTTTAAACTGTAGGTCCCACCACTCATGTATAAAATTAACACACACAACATAAGTGGTGTGAGAAACTACGACGTTGCACAATGGGTCAATTCGACCTCCGGGTGCTGTACTTGTCTTAATTGACAAGTGCATGTCCTCTAACCTAACCTAGCTTTAGTTCAATTACCCAATGCTGGTACTTATGTATGTGCTGCATACTCTATTATCGACTGAATAACCTTGAAGTCGCCGTAGTCTAGTAGGTAGTGTGCTTATTAGACGCGAACTCATGATTCAAACTCCAATTCGCACATCTCAAATAAAACCAAATATGGAACCGTATTTCTTTTGCCAACTTCCTCTCAGCAGCCTTCTGGCAAAAGCATTGAGAGTAAAATATATTGCCACTAAAAGCTTCTCAAAAATCTATTGTTTAAACTCTTGGGCTGCCTTCCAAAATGTATTAATACAACGTTTGTATGTAGTTCTACTACGGTATATGAACTATGTAGATATGCAAAGTAACCAAACAATGCATCAACTATAAATCCGATGCCTGATTGCTTTTTGACTGCGTTAAAATACACATTGACGACATTTTGAAATAGAATACATTGTAAACATCTTGTACAGCGGCATTATGAAACACGATACACAAAGCAACTAACATTTTGGAAGGCAGCCTTGGTCTTCCCACTCATGGATGAAATTAACATTAACGCACACAAGATAAGTATACTTATCTTTTTGTTTATTATAGTGCGAGAAGCTAAGTCGTAAGCCTGACTGAAGGGTTGTAATTACCAATTCTGTTGTGTCAAACAATAGCTTTTTTGATCAGCTGTTGAAAGCCAATTCCTTATTTCGCCGCCATATATATAACCCTAATTTGGTACAATTCCTTCGGAACTATTTTCGCTACTATGCTACACGTTAAAGTATCTTTCTGTAGAAGATGTCGCTTACTATGTAAAAGTCATTATACACTACTACATACTATTTGCCTAGTTTTAAAACATTTCACTGCATGAAAAGGGGGCATTCCCTAAGTATTAACTGTATTGTTTAAAATTATACAAGTGTAGTGTGCGCATACATTTGAAAACATTACAATGCTATCATACAGATGTTGAACAGTGTAAAATGGAACCCAGTTTAAGAATGAAAACAAAATGATTTATTATTTTTGCTTGATTTCGTTATTATTCTAATTGTAAACAATTTTTTTTTTGTTTATGGATCATATCAAAGCCTAGATTATTATTTTTTTTTTGCAACAACAAATGACCTGAATTCTAAGAAAAAAATCTTGGAGCCCCTAATAGTCTAATAATGTTTTATTATTTGTGAGTATTTCTGCTAAACCTTGCATTTCAGCTGAGATAAAGTCGCTATTGTTTAATAAATGCGTTCACAATTGTCTTTATTTAATAAGGAAAAACCAAAGTTATCGTTGTAGCAGTTTCTATGTGTGTGAGAAAGAATTAAAATTTCATATTGCCTTGACATTCTTTAACCCTTTCGGTACATTGTGTCCTTTTGGATACATGTACTGCTACCCCCTAAGCAAGGAAATGCCTCTAATATTAACACATTATAATAAGGTGTTCAGATATGCACCTTTAAGCTCAATATTTCATACAAAGTTTCAATTAATTATTGCGCAATAAATACGCAAATTGTTATAATATTGAGTAAAACTTAAAATGCAGCACTGTCGTAAGTATGTTAAGATAGGAATAGGAAGATAGGATAAGAAAGTATATTATCCGAACACTTTTTGTTGATATTTGACAACTCAAATGTCAATAACGACAAACAAAAAAAAGCAAATCAGCTGTCAAATGAATATTAAATAAGCTGAACTGCGTATATTATGCCTGAACACCTAAAATATTGTACTCAATAAATCGAATATTAACTCAATAAAAGCCCATATCTCAACATAGTATAACTCTCTCAGGTTTTCTTTACAATTTAAAACAAAGTTTAATTTTTGGGTTCTTAAATTTTACCAGGTGTACCGGTATGAAGTGAACGTCAAGATACAAATGTCTCCATATTTATTGTGACCGATGCTTAATGACATCTGTCTGTATACGTCAAATTAGTGACCAAAAAATTATGATTTGCGAAAAGCATTAAAGAAGAAACGTTTTTGAGAGTCGCATCGAATACTTGTTGAGGCACATGGGGACTATACGCTAGAACCAACATGCAGAAAATATCATATGAGGATTGAAGTTTGGAGATACCGAATTGCAAACAGTATTGAGTGAAAATGACACTTTGAGTCAGAAACAAGTGGCAGAAATGTTAAATGTTTTGACTGTTTAAAAGCTATGGTAATTGTATTAAACGTTTAAACAGGTTTTAAGAGTTTGTAGATCCCACCAGATACACAACATTGTGTTTCTGCCGAATCGATACGGTTTCGCAGCCTTAATTGATGGTTGTACCGGATTATCCCATGGCTTTTTCCGTATAGAGAATTGTGAAAATAAATTAATTTTTCATTCAATTCGATGCAACATTGATTTTCTATCGTGTCTTTGAAACAAAATTTCACATGTAGTTTTTCGGTTTCTTTAATTAAATTCAAGTGGCACTCATTTTCCACACTTTTTGAATCTTTCCAATAGCTTTTAAATAGCCAGAAATAGTTGGTTAGTTAGTTTACCATTTCTGATATTTGCTTCGGAATCGAAGTGTCATCTTCATCCAATATTATTTGCAACTCGGCGTCTTCAAACTTTTTGAACTCCTACTCATGCAGTGCATTTTATTGAAATTAGGAAAACTGGTTATGGGTAGGAGAGGGTATAGTGTTTGTGGACATTACATTTGAATTATTTTATTATTATTATTTTAGTGACAGGCAAAACCTCTGCAGGTAGGAAGTTCCACATACGGATAGTCCGGCTAAAGAACGAATTCTGCAGTAGTAATGCAGTGTGCGTTCCCTTGGCCAATCGACCACAAACGGATGTGCCCTGTGAGAAAGACGGGAGCTACGTAAGAATACATGATTTACGGGATTGAGATGCTTTATCTCGCTAGAGCAAAATCCGTAGTTGTAGCGATAAAATAGCGAAGCAAAAGTCACAGAGCGACGAGGTTCCAATAAATGAACATAAGAGTTGTATTCCATTCTCGGTTGAATATAAGTCCTGTAAATAGTAAAGAGATCAAATGAACTGAAGTATTTCTTGTATCATGTAGAGAAATGGAGGCACTTGAATGCACATTTCGACACTTCAAAACATGTGCTGCTTCCAGTGAACATCACACTTAATTTTCATTGCCCAAAACATCAAGAGCGGCTGACTCAATACTTACACCACCTATAAGTATAACCATGAGGCAATATTAGTGCTAAGCCTGTGTGTTAAAAAACAGCATAGCGATTACAGCGCAATAAAATCAACCCTATTCAATTCGGATTTTAAATGCAGGTCGGACGTGAGAGTGTCATTCATATTAAGGCTTTTTGCATCAATCTCCAAAGGGATAGGCCTACCATTAAAAGAATATGAATCACAAAAATGAAAGCAAATGCCGTGTCATTAATGCTGATAGAATTCTATTTGTCGCAATAACAGCACAGGCATTGTATTCAATGGAATGCCAGCTGGTCGGACAGGGCTTTGATAATTTTCTACAAATCCGAGTGGTGAAAAAAGTTGTAATTTGCGAAGAAATTGTTGAAGGAGATACGTCCGCAGCAGACTTTAAAGACATAGTCAAGAGACCTATAGTAGTATTACCCAGAGAGACTGGTTGTTGACTTCTCTGAGACATGCACCAGGACAGATTAGTAGAAGAAGAACTTTAAAAATTACAAAAGGCGAACATAGGTGGAGTGCACGTTTTCTATTATGAATGGGACAGAGTGTAGCGTCTGCCTCGAAGAGAATAAAATTGTAAGGAATATCCTATGGAATTGCATTGTTATGTCATTTTTTTATTACTACTTTTTCCAATAAGTCTATCGTTTGGCGTTAAGGGTGAATATTGACTTCCAATAGCTCAAGAGTTGCTATTTTATCAGCATAAACCACCTACTTCACATATACCCATAAAAAGAAATCCTAAAAGGTTAAGTCGCTCAAACGGGGGATCTAGTGAACACGACCAATTTTGGAAAGAAAGCGGGTGCATATAAACGATTTTTTAAAATAAATTTAACCGTTTGACTGCTAAGCTATTCTGGTGAGAACGTTCGAAAACTGCTGAACTTATTCTGACTTGATGTTGTCATATAAAACACTCTCATTTAGACAAACGTCAATCAATTTTAATAATTCTTTTCGTATTATAAAGAAACAATATTAATTGTAAATATGAATAAGAAAAAATAAACATTAAAGTCGCCGTAGTCTAGTAGGTAGTGTGTTGGCTTATTAGACGTAAAGCCAGGGTTCGAGCCCCAGGCCAGACATCAAAACAAAATACAAAAAGTATTTCTTCGGAACTTCCTCTCAACAGATTTCTGGCAAAAAATCCGAGAGTAAATAAAATTGCCATGAAAAGTTTCTCAAAAATCTGTCGTTCGGAGTCGACTTTAAACTGTAGGTCCCGCCACTCATATACAAAATTAACGCACACAACATAAGTGATGTGAGAAACTAGGTCGTAATCCTGACTGAAGGGTTGTAATGACCAATTATGTTATGTATGTAAACATTAAATTGTTTGTTCTTTGAAAATTCAAATTTAAATACATTGCGCTGCGTTGCGATTTTCATATCAAATGAAGGCAGCGGTTTTGCGCCGCGTCGCGATTTTCGTAACAAATGAATGCAGCGCTTTTGCGCCCCGTAGCTGTCATACGGTTAAGGTATGAAGTACAATTTTTTGTGTCGTTAAGCGCGGAATGCTTAAAAGCGTTATGTATACATATACATATCATATTTCAGTACATTTTGAAGCAAAAATCAAGTTGTATAAGTATCAGTGCTACTAAGCGGGGAATTATTATATCCGAGTTGCTTAAAGCCGGGGAATACTTTGTATTAAATTTTTTTAATAAAACTCGTTTCGCCCAGTTATTGAGTTATATTGTAAGTAAAATAAACTTTATTATGCCATGACTCTCATGCATGCTCTAAAACAATTTGCATTATATTGCACTACATTTTATGGAATTCAGGATAAGCTACGGTTGTTTATTTTGTGGTGCTAGTTTAGTAAAAATTTAAGATAGGCCCAATTGTCCTATATTGATTTTCATTTCGACAATAAAATTCATCTAAAAAATAATATTGTAACGTTTTTACCTTTTTAAAATAAATTTGTGTTTAGTTTCAATTAAATTCTTTATTGTTCGCACTACTTTCATGTGCCACGGTTTACAACTTGACGTATACAACAATAATTGCTTGTTCGCTATTCTTCTTTGCTTACAGTGCAGATCTTTACAACGGAGATCTTCAAACCACGACCGAGAACTCGAGAACTCTATTATAACTATTCATTGTTGTTTGTGTATTTTGAACACTTTGTTTGTTGTTGCGTTCTCGTTTACTTGTCTATTCCCTTTTCTTTCATACTGATGTTGTTGGTTTGCTTGTAACAAGTTCGTTGTATTTGTTTGTGTAACTTTTGCTCATTTTAATGTTAAACGATGTTACAACGCTTCCATTTTCGCAACAATGTAATGTTTGATTAAAGATGCATAATTTTTCTAATTCAAATACACAATATGAAAAAATCAAACAAAAATTTTTTTTGATGGTTTTAAATAAAATGCTTTATTTTTCACAATTCAAGATTAATTTATATGTTTATTTTGTTTGTATTAAAATGACTTGTTGTTTAATTTAATAAAAAAAAATTTCTTGTTGGATCTTTCACTCACACCTTAAAACATTTAGGTTGTCCACCTCCAATTGTTGACAAAGATGGGTCTTGATTACTCGATTTTAAACAAAAGCCGCTAAAAAATACAAAGATCAACTGAATAGAATAAAGTCGCTTTGATTAAATATAAATATTACTCACCGGCAATTCAGTTGATGAACTGTGTTCTTTATGTATTATTAAGCATATGGCATTTGATCTTAGTAGACTTTTCAACACGCTAACGTATGCCAAATAGTTGAGTGGTTCGTAAAACAAGATAAAACGCCATTTTAAAACTTAAAATGTATGTAAATAAGTTTTTTGAAATTGAGGAATTAGACTTACAACTTTTGGCGAAAACTGTTTGATTTCAATTCAATTACAGTTTTGTATGATAGTAGGTAGTGTGCTAGGTTATTAGCGTGAGTTCGTAAGTACAATTCCAACCGGAAACTCTGGTCTCTTACACTCCACGGAACATATTGTCGAAGATCCTCAGCGCGTATATAATTAAATATAATTTGTAATTGTATTGTAGATAATAAATAAAACAAACAAAATAAATACAGTATTCCCCGGAGATATTTTTGAAAATGCTTGCAGGACAGTGCATATCGACGCCTCCGTTCTATAACATTCTAAGTCGAAAAAGTCTGTTCTGAGTTAAGAGCTCTCAAAGTTTTCGTGCGATATACGACTACATGTGTATTCTAAGTAGATTTTTCCCTATAACTTCGGAACGGATCGGCGCATATTAATCAAACGTAGAATTTAAAAATGCAAGAACATTAAAAACGTTCTAAGTGCACTTCGAGAGAATTCTTATATCGACATCCCGCACCTCATAGCAAATGGTCATGTGTCATTCAAGCTGATAGAACTGGCACTGGCTTCGTATTCAATGGAATGCCGGCTGAGGCACTTTGATCATTTCCTACAACTCGGTGTGGTGAACAAAGCTGTAATTTGTTGGGCCTGCGTATTGCTGCAGCATCATTGCGAAGAAATTGCTGAGGTATATGGATACGCAGCAGATTTTATAAGCATAGTTAAGAGTAGAAGAGGAGGAGACTCCAATTTTTACCAATTTTTCCAATAAATATGCCGTATGGCATTAATGGTGAATGTTGGCTTCCAAGGGCTCAAGAGTTGCAATTTATTGGCTTAACCCAATTACTTAGCCTATCCCTATATAAAAGAAATCTAGAAACGTTTAATCGTACGAACAGGGGAGCTGGTGGGCAGACCAATTTTTGGCAAAAAAAGTTCCTACAAAACGGGTGCATATAAACGAATTTTTTAAAAGTCAATTTAAAGTTCGAAGTACAGTTTTTCTCGGGGAATGCTTAAAAGCGGGATGCATACATCGAAATAGTTTCGGTACATTCTGAAGCATAAATAAATATTGCATAAGTTTCAGAGCTATTAAGCGGGATTTATTATATCCGGAGTGCTTTTATCCGGGGAATACTGTAACAATTTTCCATGGCCTCTTTTGGTTTGGTATGTATATTCAAATAACTTAAATAAATTCCTTAATTTGGAAAATTGAAAATTTCATAAAAATTTAACAGCATAAGTGGGTCTAGGTCAACAAATCCAAAGCTAGCATTTTAGACATACAGTCTTATAGTAGGGCATATATGTAGCAAAGAAAAATATATTCAAAATGTAAACAAACTATTTGTATGTATAGACATGTGCCTCGATGTAACTGATAAATATTGTTTTCATCACAAGAATTTAATTATTTCAGTGCACTTTGAATATAATTCACTACTCCGTTACAACATTAGTTCGAAGTTCTTGCATACGCTACTTACATTATACATTATAATCCGTTATTATTATTTCATAGACTAAATTGACATACATATGTACATATGTATACGAAAAGAAAAATGTAAGAAAAGACAATAATAAATTTTTTATCCATTTATCCATTATTATCCATTTTTAAATTGTTAATCGCAAAATTTTATTTTTAAATAACTTATTAAAGTAGCATATATCAGTGATCGAATATGTATGCCTACTCAGTTAGACATCAGACGGCCATTCAACGTGATTAAGTCGTGATCTAGTTCTTATTAATGAAAATAACAACAATGTTATCGATAATTTTGAAATTATTTTTAGCACGCGCCATGCCATGCCAGGCCTAGTCAGTCAACTGCAATGTTGATTGAACAACCAACCGTTCGTTCCCATCGTTGCCATCGTATAATTTTGTTGTTTCTTTCAGGCGAATTCTGCTAGTAATTACAATTGAGTGTTTTGTGTGTATGCGTGCATACAATAAGAAATAATGACTTCGCCAATGTCTACGCTACACGTTCATATTGAAAAGCGCTAATTAAACTGTCGTAAATAAAAACGAAAAATTTAAATGAATCCTTAAATGTTGCAATTTGTTGTATAAATTGATCTAGGTTCTAGGACTAGTTGTTCAACGGTTGGTCGTCGGTTGAACGAAAATCAAAATGTTTTCATGCGACTGACGATCAATTTGAGCAACTAACTAGATACGAGTGTGGGCGCCATAATATTGGCTTTTAAATTAAGTGTCACATACCTTAGGATCCATTATACGTTATACTTTGCCAGACAGCAGTCTTGAATGTGCTTTGTTTTATTTGGTTCATTAGATCGACTTATAAAATGGGGCAACTTTTGACTTTCGTTCAGTACTTTGACAGCAACCAGCTGGTTGGTTTTACCTTTTTTTCTGTAAATTTTATATCGACTTTCGTTGAGTACTTTGACAGCAATCAGCTGGTTGGTTTTACCTTTTTTTCTGTAAATTTATTGTCGTGTGCAGGTAAATTACTGACGCCAAAATACTGATTGTATGAGTCTTGATCATTGTTAATTTGCTTTCATTGGCAGATACTATATGACTCGGTCTTTGAACTTTTGACTGTCGTTCAGTACTATGACAGCTCTCAGCTCTTTAATTTTTTTTTTTTTCAAAGTACTCCAGTGCTGATTTTGTCAAATGAATACGTTCTTACTTTGCAGTCAATTGAAAGTGTCAAAATACAACGTATGGTGGATAGTATGTGACTTAGGTAGGTAGGTAGAAGTGGCTGTCCCCTGGACGGAGTCATGAGCGGACACACTTAGGCCACACACAGGGCCCATTGTGATACCACAGTTTCACATTCTCCCCTATTCCAGGAACCACTCTGAGCTTTCGATGAAGTCATGCCATGCATGACAGTTCATCTAGGTCCGTACTATGTGACTTATTCTTTTAACTTTTGAATTGCGTTGAGTATTTTTGCTTTTTTCTTTAAATTTTTAAATTGTGTACAGGTAAATTCTTAATTGAATAATATATAATAATTGAAGTCGCCGTAGTCTAGTAGGTAGTGTGTTGGCTTATTAGACGTAAACCCAGGGTTCAAGCCCCAAGCCAGACATCAAAACAAAATACAAAAAGTATTTCTCCGGCAACTTCCTCTCAGCAGAAACTCTGAGAGTAAATAAAATTGCTATGAAAAGTTTCTCAAAAATCTGTCGTTCGGAGTCGACTTTAAACTGTAGGTCCCGCCACTCATGTATAAAATTAAGATACACAACATAAGTGGTGCGAGAAACTAGGTTGTAATCCTGACTGAAGGGTTGTAATGACCAATTATGTTATGTATGTACAGGTAAATTCAACAAACGTCAAGGTACAGGTTGTGTAAACTTGATACGTTATTACTTTACTGTCAGATGAAACGTCAAAGTACAGTGAAAAGGATAGAAAGAATGAAGAGAATGGATGGACATATTTATGAGAGTGAAATGAAAATAAATTTCCTTTTTGAGAGGAGGTAACAATTTGTAGCCTAATTAAGGATTTTTTTAACGATTTTGACTCTTTCAATTTTGTCCCATCGCTGTCAAAAATAAACTAAATTTCGCAGCTAGTTCCAGTTCTAACTGGAATGCTTACTGACAGGAGCAGAGTAGCTCTTTCAAAGTTCAGAAGTTTTTGGACTGTTGACACACAGTCGTTTCAGTGCGTGAATTGCAAATTTTAAGAAATTGTTTGGTGTGCAATCGAATAATAGCATAGAGTCTATTCGATAAGTCTTTAAATGTATTGAAATTCAATTTGTCTTTAACGAATTGTTTACATGTTTTAGGTAATAAAGCAAAATTTTTCCAAGCCATATTTTATGAAAATATGTGATAAGCATGTGACGATACTGACTCATAAAGATATCTCTGAAGCATCTCTCTTGCAAGCGATTCGTTGGTCTTTAAACATGCACGATCATATTGTTTGTTTATCTTGTGATGAAAGTGCTGTTAGGTGAAGAAGATTAATCCCGAACTTTTTTATTTCGTAAAGTTTGAAATGCAATTGTGATTCGGGCCAAGATTGGAAATAAAAATTGAAGGAATTTTTTTATTGAATAAGACTTTGTGCATCACTTGTGTGATTATTTTTTGTTGTTAAAAATTTTTTTTTTATACTTGCCAACACTGATCGGCTGAAAACGTACGTATCTCTCAGTATTGACGATCATATTCTTTGTATGGATCAAAGTCTAGTAATGCTGTTGATTGGTTCGTCTACACACTCGAATTCTGTTTTGTTTATATGAACGTAAATATTGTTATTTTTGTCATCGTAAAGTCACTACTGATTGCTCTTTTCTGTTCTACTTTTATACGGCGCTTACAGAGCAATGTGTCTGGTGGTGTCCAAGTTCTGTTCGTCTGTGTTTTTTTATTTTTATGATTTTAGATTGGAATACAATGTTGCTAATTACACTATGCGACAAAATACAAAAAATTAAATACACCCGAGTAACTACTTAGTGTAAGTTACAGTTCAGTTAGTTGAGTAGAACTCAAAAATAATTTTTTTTACTTTTTCTCGAACCCTCCAAACTTGTTTTATTTGACAAAAACTGTTTTTTTGAACTTTAGGCACAAATTTATCGATTACACAAACATTTCTGAACTCATGTTCAAAATTTAAATCTTATTAGAAAGCAGAGAGATGGGCCTTTAAAACAGTATACATATATATATATTTGACTTAATATGCTATGGGGTTTGATGAGGTAAACTTGATAAATGTGAATTTTTTTATATTTTTTATGTTTGTCAATTCATAGTAGCAAACTTTAATTAAAAAATTTGAAATAAGTGATAACATTCTGAAAGTGCATTATCTTGTGTAGAGATTGACACTTCGTTTGATCAAATCGAACAAAAATTATCGTAGTTATTAGTTTTCACTGTCGCACCGTGTTATTATCATTTTTAATTGTTATTTATTGTTTATTACGCATATATTTATGTAAATACATTCATACATATATACCATATAATATTTCCCTTTGGTTTGTTGATCTGTTTATAGAGTTTAATTATAGTTTTTCACTTGCGTTATGCTGTATATTGGGTCAGGATGGGAAAAAACGGAGGCACGTAACTACCGATATAGTATTTACAATCGTAAATGCATGTAAAGCGAAAAATTAAAAATGATTGACACTTGCGGCTATTTGGCGCCACTTTTAAAAGTCTGTTGCAAATAAAAGGATTTATTGATTGCCGCAAACACAACAATTAGTGATAATCAATTAAGACTAGAATTTTAAAGTGGATTCGAAGAAAAGAAAAGGTATTCTTTTGATAATACTCTATTATTAGTTTATCGATCATCGTAATTCGAATACAGATATTTAAAAATTAATATTAATAATAATATTCGAATGCATTCTACTTCATACTCTAAATTTACTTAAAAAAAATTGTTTATACGCACATGGTTTGTGACAACTTTCTTTCCAAAATTGGACTTGTGCAATAGATTATGCTGATAAAGTAGCCATTAACGCGATACAATAAATTTATTGGAATACGTAATACGAAATTAAACAGCACAATATAATTTATGACAACATTCTTTTCATAATTGATCCTGTCGTCAGCTCCTTTGTTCGTGCGATTAAACGTTTCTTGATTTCTTGAGACATTGGAAACTAACTTTCACCATTAAAGCCATATGGCAGATTTATTGGAAAAATTGGACAGCGCACTGATATTTCATGTTCCTTATGGTTTAATTTTACTTGAGGCAGAGGCTACACTTAGTCCTATCCAGACGACATAACCAACTGAGGCGACGCAATCTAAGACAATTGATTCCTGAGAGGAAACCTACAATCCACCGATATTGGCCATTCGTAATTTGTAAAGCTTTTCTTCTACTAAGCTAATCTGGAGCAGATCTCGGGCGAATCAACGGCCTGATTCTTTGGCTAGTTATGTTAGAATAGGATTCTTGGCTATGTCTATAAAGCCTTCTGCAGATCCATCTCTTTCTTTAGAAGGTGATCAAGATGGCATTCCATCGAATACGACGCCAGTGCTATCAATGAGACAAATAAAATTCTATCAGCTGGAATGACACGTCGCTATTTTCTCTTAGGTGTAAGATTTCGATACAAGAATTTCTGGGTTATAAGCCGGCATTGTTGAAAGTGCTTATACCTGTGGAATACTGTATTTTATTTGTTCTTCTTTTTTCTTAATTCTTCTTCTCTTAATTCTTCTTCCTATTTTATGAAGGGTCACAACGGACCAATAAGCCTCTGGATGAATGCCTAACTTTCAACCTAACCTAACCTAACCATAAACTTTTCTCGTGCAGTACAAAATTTGACAGTAAAATTCAAAATTTTGTAAGTAGTCTCACTGTATTCATGTTGAAATAGCAAATCTTACTAAGCATTCTTGCCATTTACGTTATCTTTTTTAACTAAAAAATTTACAAATTTTAGGGCCATTATTATAACTTGCCGTTAACTAAAGGGAGGATTTTAACGGGTAGATAAATTGTTTTTTATTATTATAAGTGGACAATAAGGTGGATGTAAGCGTTAAGCTAAATGGAGGATCATCCTACCTCTAACTTTAAAAGTTAATTTTATGTTTGAACTTGCCATATTATATTATTATTACATATATTATTGTCAATATGGCAACTTCAAATATAAACAAAATGAGCAAATACAACAAAAACGAAGCCAGGTGTTGCCAATGCGTTTTAAAAAAAACTTGTTTAAATGAGCAGTGCTATCGACATTGCTCCGGCATTGCCATATTTTTGAAAAAGTTAACTTTATTTAATCATTAGGTTGCAATAATGAAATGAAGTTAAAGGTGACTTTAAAGTTCGCTTTAGCTAAAGTTACATACATACATACATAATTGGTCATTACAACCCTTCAGTTAGGATTACGACCTAGTTTCTTACACCACTTATGTTGTGTGTGTTAATTTTATACATGAGTGCCGGGACCAACAGTTTAAAGTTGAATCCGAACGACAGATTTTTGAGAAACTTTTCATGGCACTTTTATTTACTCTCAGAGTTTTTAACAGAAATCTGCTGAGAGGAAGTCGCCGAAGAAATACTTTTTGTATTTTGTTTTGATGTCTGGCCTGGGGCTCGAACCCTGGCTTTACGTCTAATAAGCCAACACACTACCTACTAGACTACGGCGACTACAAAGTTAAAGTCACCTTTAACTAAACCCAACTTTAACGGCGAGTTCTAATAAAGGCCCTTAATGTTGAAATGTAACGCAGGCGGTAGTAGCAATTAGTTTGATAACATGTACGTATTTTCCCTTAGTAGTAGAAACGTAAACTATAGCAATACGACCTGCACCTTCCAAAATTTTGAAGAGAATGGTTAAGCATCATCTTTTGAAATGCCGAGAATCAAACTATACTTCAGTGGTAAGCGATATCACTATTAATTTGCTATCGAATTAAAATGACAATATATGAAAGTGTATACACAGGGCCAGAGGTATATCCAATTCTACTGATATACTAGAGAACGAAGCTCTACTGAGTTAAAGGAGTTGTTTCTTACAATCTTATCTTTTTACCGGTAATCGACATTTTTGGTTAGAATTTCCGTTTATGGTCCACTGTTGAACAAAGCATGATGTTGCAGTCCTAGACTAGTAGGTACTGCGTTATGTTATTTGACCCAAGCCCGCGGTTAAAACCACAGCTCAGGCATCTCATACAAAATGAAATATAAAAAAATATTTCTTCGGTGACTTTATCGCAGCAGATAATGGCAAAAACTGTGAGAATAAATAAAACTGCCTTGAAGTTTTTCGAATCTGTCGTTCGGAATGGACTTTAAACTGTAGGTCCTTCCACTCATGGATAAAATTAACACTCATGGGTATTGTGAGAAGCTTATTATGACCTATTAAGTAAGGAAGTATGTAAGTATTACAATTCTGCATCCATATTTATTTGCCTTAGACATTACGCTCTCTTTCCACTCCTATGCTTTACTTTCCAAGTTCGTATGCAAAAAAAAGTAGGCGATTATCTTAGTTTTCTTTTTTTTTAATAAAATAAAGCCATTGGCCATTGACACCGTATGAAATAAACAATTTTGTTTACTTGTTCTTATATTTTGAAAACAATAACACCTTATTCTTACGATAGATGTATTTGTGTCAAAAATAAAAACAAAAACAAAAACAAAGTAATAACAACACTGTGACAATGATCAATAATCGACCCTGACGATTAAATCGAAAATGAACTTATTTACAGTTCTTTCACCTCTCACCCATTCCTTCTTCTTAAAGAGTTATCTACGGCATATAATAGATGTTGTACGAATGCATTTCATGCATGCATAATTACTTGTGTGTTTGTATTTTGTTGTCCACTGTTTGCGTTCATTTCTTTTTTTCCTCTTTTGCTTTTGTTTTCAAACAAACAGTCAATAAACGTACTTTCTTGTTTGTGACAATCATTTTTTCCCAGTTTATTATTTATAGTGTTGAACCGCCATGGTGATAAGCCAAATACAGTGCACGTTCAGTAAAACAAATTTTTCGCATTGGAGGTCCTGTAGTACAATAATGTGAAGAAACTTGTGTCCACGATTAGTAAAAAACAAAAAAAAAAAAAAAAAATAGAATAGTACACCTCGTTTCTAATGAAGTGTGACGGTTTTTGAGAAATTTTAAAATACGAAGGCAGCCGTGCGATAATTTTCACATTTTTGCTCCTTAGTACTGAAGTATTTATAGACGAATTACCATTTAACTCAAAATTAAATAAAGAATTACGAAGATCATCTTTAGCAAGTGTTTAATTGCAAATTATTCTGACATTTTCAGTATATTCATGCCTTGAAAAATTGAGGGTACAGGATGTCAAATTGAAAAGAATTCGTAATGTTTATTACTTCCAATAAGTCAATAGACCCAATCGTACTGCTGCTAATGTGAAGATGTGATTTGTCCACCAAAGTCCCCAAAAGACTAATACTCTTCTACAAAGTCGCCATTTCACTAAGAAGACGAGATCATTCGAAAGAACAGTTACGTAGTCGCTAAACCTCAAACAAAAGAATGCCGAGAAATATCAGCAGAAAACACAAGTATTTGTGATTACTCCGATTATTTGTCTGACATTATCTACGATTACTCACAATAGAAAAAAGAAAGTGAGAATTATTACTAAAAAGCAATTTTCAAAAAAACGGTGACGAAGGTCATTAAAAAATTATGGCACACAACGCCCCTTTCCTTTCTCGTATAAACTATCTTCTCTGTATTCCAACACAGTCCAATGCATGAATAAGGTCATATCCTAACACACGAAAAAACCGGTATATTCAACACCGATTAAATGGAGCTCTTGACCTTAGGTTAGGTTAGAGGACGAGTACTTGTCAATTAGAACAACTACAGTAACCGGAGGTCGAATTGACCCATTGTACAACGTCCTAGTTTCTCACACCACTTATGTTGTGTGTGTTAATTTTATACATGAGTGGTGGAACTTACAGTTTAAAGTCGACTCCGAACGACAGATTTTTATTTATTGAGAAACTTTTCATGGCAATTTTTATTTACTTTCAGTGTTTTTGCCAGAAATCTACTGAGAGGAGGTCGCCGAAAAAATACTTTTTGTATTTTGTCTTTGATGACTGGCCTGGGGCTCGAACCCAGGCTTTTGCGTCTAATAAGCCAACACACTACCTACTAGACTACGGCGACTTCTGCGTCTTTGAATTTACTATGAGTTCTTCTTGGGGATACCTACCAGAGACTCAGTAATGAGTATTCAAAAAAATGTCTGATACTTATACGCATTCATACTTATTTTAATGGAACCTCTACTCATATTCAAAGTTTGAAGTACTCATCATATTCATACTTAACAACACGTATATGTTGTTGATTTTGACTCTCCACTCGAATCATTTATAAGTGTTTTTCTAAAGTTATTAATCTGAATGAGCAGGCTTATGAATCAAACATACAGTGGCTCCATCGCATAATCTGACAAGCATTAGTCTAATATGTATGTGCTTAAAACTTAAAAAGAAAATATTAAATATATGTTTTTTTGTTTTTATTTAAACTCTACATTACAACCTTTCAGATTAATAAAAAAATAACAACATTTTTCATGATAAAGGTAATTTTATAAAGAAAAAGAAAATTAACTCAATTTTTTGCGCTCAACGAATAATCGGACAAAGAAGAGCACCATTGCTAAAAATGACAAAAGAGAACAATTAATACTTTGTGGCATGTCCTTGTTCTCAAGAACGGCCTGTAAACGTTTTGGGATTGATCTTATCAAATTGTACTATACCTCAGGCTCTATGGAGTTCCACGCTTCCAGTAAAGCCGCCTTAAGCTGATTCAAAGCGTTAAATTGTTGTTGGTATACTCTTCTAGCTAATTCTTCTCCAATATGTTCAATTACAAAACTGCTCAATTAAATAAGCTTTATTTTTAACGCAGTGGCAATGACGGGCTTCGTTATTTGTTGTATATGCTCGTTTTCAATATATTTGAAGTTGTCATATTGAAAATAATATATAATATGGCAAGTTCTGACACAAACTTTTCTTTAAGGGCCATTATTACAACTTGCCATTAAACTTGGGTTTAGTTAAAGTTACCTTTAGCTAAAAGGAACTGTAAAGTTATCTTTAACTTATTTTCGTTATTACAACTTACAAATAAAATAAAGTTAACTGTTTTCAAAAATATGGTAGTGCCGGAGCAATGTTGATAAAACTGGTCAATTATACAAGTTTTTTTTAACGCAGTGGCAACCGCAAACTTCGTTTTTTTTGTATATGCTCATTTTGTTTAAATTTGAAGTCGCCATAATAAAAATAATATATAATATGGCAAGTTCAAACATACAGTGACCTTTAAATGTTAAAGGTAGGATGATCCTCCCCTTAGCTTAACGATCACTTCTATCTTATTGGGTACTCATAATAACGAAAAACAATTTATCTGACCGTTAAAATCCTCCCTTTAGTTAACGGCAAGTTGTAATAATGGCCCTAAAAGTTACCGGCAGGATGATCCTCCCTTTAGCTTAACGCCCAGTTCTATCTTATTGGGTACTCATAATAATGAAAAACAATTTATCTGACCGTTAAAATCCTTCCTTTAGTTAAAGGCAAGTTGTAACTGGAATTGAATATGTAATCCACATAAACTTTACATTTTGCTGAAAGTAAACAATACAATTCCGATAACTTGACAATTAAAAATTATCGTCTTTAGAAATAATTTTTCCATTAAACATAAACTAGTATCCATTTTCTTCATCTTTTAGCTTTACCTCATATAACTACAAAGTAAAGTACAAACTTACGTACATACATATGTATGTACACATATGTATGTATGTACATAAATACATGGTAATCACCAGAAAGTTATTTTTAAAATATTATTTCTTAAAATTGATAATTTAGAGGTTGTTTCAGTTTCACATTTAACTCAATACATTGAATTGGAATTTCATTTATTTTAAATGAAAACATCCACCATAATGTGTTTAAAAGTATGTATGTATGTATGTATGTACTCATACTATACATATGTTAATGTTTTTATGTATGTATGTATGTTTGTATAATCACAGAGAATGTATAGTAAACACAGAATACATATGGTGTGGCATGTAGTATGTATGTATGTTTGTGTACTTGTTTTTATTTAAATTCTATTTATTTTAAGTGTGTCCTTATCTTTTTTTATAATAATTTTAATTTAAACAACAATTTTGTTTACAATTTTTTAATCGGAAGTTAAAATTAAAAGAAAAACACTTAAAATACAGTGTGAATATCACAAATAGAGAAATCCATTTTAATAATTTCTTTCTAAAAATAATTATTGCATACACTACGCGCAATAATTAAAAACTCAACGAAAAAGATCATGAAGTAAATAAAAGCAACACCAGCTCTGCATAGAAGTGTCTTATGTACAATATCTTCTAACCCCTTATGTCATTAGGGTATTTATTGTAGCCTGGACAACACAATGCTCTATTTTGAATCAAAAGAGTTCAATGTCCTTTTGATGTTACTAAACACTTTCCCATTATCTTAAGAGATTCATTTTCTTTTATTAGTTGTAAAGAAGACGGGTTCTGATTAATGATGGAATTAAATAGACATTAAAAGTCCGCCAGGCATGATCTTGGTTACCAACTGACATCAGAATTTTTTCTGATAATATATACATACATAAATGGTCATTACAATCCTTCAGTCAGGATTAGAATCTAGATCTCATATTATCAAAAGAAATTCTAACGTCGAAGTCTTCGTAATCTGGCAGGTATTTTCCCTGATCTCTGGAATCTGAATCGTTTTTTCACTACTCATAAGCACTCATGAAATTTTGAATATAAGTATGATTTATAAGTATAGTACAATGAGTATGAGTACAACGTTGACATCAAACTCATACATACATAATTGGTCATTACAACCCTTCAGTCAGGATTACGACCTAGTTTCTCACACCACTTATGTTGTGTGTGTTAATTTTATACATGAAAGCCGGGACCTACAGTTTAAAGTTGACTCCGAACGACAGATTTTTGAGAAACTTCTCATGGCACTTTTATTTACTCTCAGAGTTTTTGCCAGAAATCTGCTGAGAGGAAGTCGCCGAAGAAATACTTTTTGTATTTTATTTTGATCTCTGGCCTGGGGTTCGAACCCTGGCTTTTCGTCTAATAAGTCAACACACTACCTACTAGACCACGGCGACCACAGACATCAAACTCAAACCATTCGAAATATGTTTGATTCATATGCATACTCATTCAGATTCATAACTTTAGAAAAATACTCGAACTTCGAATCACACGAATCATTCATCAAAATTTATAGTCTTAGAAAAAAGCAAAAACAAAGTCAGCAAGCAAAGCAAACATACAACCTTCTAGTTAGTATTGTAGTGTTCGCATGCGAATCATACTTATTTTGTGACTCTTGTAAATGTTGAGTCATGGACAGTCGAAATCAATAACATCATACGTATTGTTAAGTATTAGTACGATGAGTACTTCAAACTTTGAATATGAGTAGTATGAGTATGATATTAAAATAAGTATGAATGCGTATAAATAGCAGAAATTATGAGTGTGATTCGATTCTACTCATCTTTTTGAATACTCATTGCTGATGTCTGATAGTGTCTTGGCTTATTAGACGTAAGGCTGCGGTTCAGACAATATGTTAGACATCTACAACAAAACTAGCAGAAAAAATAGATCTTCGGCAGATTTCTGGAAAAAACTCTTAAAATTTGACAAAAATCTGTTGTTCGGAGTTGAGTTTAAACTGTAGGTCTCACCACTCATGTATAAAATTAAGACACGCAGCATAAGTGGCGTGAGAAGTTAGGTCGTATTCCTAGCTGAAGGTTTGTATCCATAATTTTTTATAGACTGTATCGTGCAACAGTAGTAAAGTTTAAGACAAAAAATATTTGTAATTGTAAAAAGACGATCAACTAAATAATTCATTACTATTTTATGCCACTTTTAAAATAATTAATGTTCATGCTGCTTGGTTAAGCCGGCTATTGTAAAATTGCTGAGCAGCACTTGGTGTATCAAATGTGTATTTTTATAGAATTTTCGAATTAACCTTATAGTCCCAACTTGGCATATAAGGACACGGTAAATATTTCGTAGTGAAAAATTCACTTCTGGCAATCAGTTGCAAATTTATACCAGATTACTATTGTTAAGCCGCCGTAGTTAAGTAAGTAGTGAACGTATAGTAACGTATCGAACATAAAAAAAATTTTTTCTTTCAGCAATTTCCTTTCAGCAGTAAACTGAAGGTAAAATTAACACACGCAACATGGATGGTGTGAAGCTAGGTTGTAATCCTGACTAAAGGGTTAAAATGACCATTCAGTACTATAAAAACCTGCTGGTACTTTAGTATGTAAGTACATATATATAGACAAAGAAAAAAGTTTACATACACCACTGTATGTAGACTTTTTCCCGCTAATTTTTATTATTTTCCCAATTTTCTTCAGACATTCTTAATTGCAAATGCCTTTAACAACATTATAACATCTTTTTCAATTTGAAAAAACCAACGGGAGAAAAGTCTGCATACAGTGGTGTATATAGACTTTTTTCTTTGACTGTCCGTACATTTACTATATCAATTCTACAGTTTTACTAAAAATAGCTTTAATATGAAATTCAAAATTAAATTTCATGATAACATATTGTATCACTGATTACAATTTCATATCTTTATATATATTTTGTATGTAAGTACAATGTCATGAGTCATAATATATTGGAAAATTTTAATTTTGGTTACTATGTACATATGTACATACATGTACATGAGTAAATTCATAAAACATTCCTACTTAATGAAGTCATAATCGTAAACCCATTTTCTTTTAGAATGCTTTTTATGATTTTATTTTTATGATTATATTTCAAGTATTCTATGCGGAGAAGAGTTGACAACAAGCTTCCAATATAATGTTCTTCATGTACGTACGTACATACACACATATAATGGGTGATAGTTTTTGATATTTATTTTTTTATTTATTTTTTTATTTATTTTTTTCAAGTTTTTTCAAGTTGGGTTTGAAGGTGGCTTCAGCTAAAGTGAACTTTAAAGTCACCTTTAACTTCTTTTCGTTACTACAACCTAATCATAAAATAAAGTTAACTTTTCCAAAAATATGGCAATGCCGGAGCAATGTCGATAATAATGCTCAATTAAACAAGTTCTTTTTAAACGCAGTGGCAACTGCAGGCTTAAAATAATATACGTAATATGCCAAGTTCAAACATAAACTTAACTTTAAAAGTTAGAGGTAGGATAATCCTCCCTTTAGCCTAACGCTTACCTTATTGTCCACTTATAATAATGAAAAACAATTTATCTACCCGTTAAAATCCTTCCTTAAGTTTTATTAATGGCCCTAAATTTTGTAAATTTGTTAGTTAAAAAAGATGACGTAAATGGCAAGAATGCTTAGTAAGATTTGCTATTTCAACATGAATAGAGTGTGACCGCTTGCAAATTTTGAATTTTACTATAAAATTTTGTACTGCATGAGAAAAGTTTTGGGTTAGGTTAGGTTGAAAGTTAGGCATTCATCCAGAAGCTTATTGGTCCATTGTAACCGTTCATAAAAAAAGGAAAAAGAACTAAAAAATAAGAATAAATAAAATACAGTATACTACAGATATGAGTATAAGCACATTTAACAATGCTGGCTTATAAGCCAAGAATTCTTGCATCGAAATTTTACATCTAAGAGAAAATAGCGTCGTGTCATTCAAGCTGATAGAATTCTATTTGTCTCATTGATAGCACTGGCATCGTATTCGATGAAATGCCGGCTTGATCATCTTTTACAATGTTGCAATTTGCTGGGCCCTCGTGTCGCTTCGGGATCACTGCGAGCAAATTGCTGAAAGCGATGGATCTGCAGCAGACTTTATAGACATAGCCAAGAGTCTTATTGTAGCATTAGGTTTTAAGTTAAGTTTTACGTTAGAGGACGTGTACTTGTCAAATGAGACAAGTTAACCCATTGTACAAACGTCCTTAGGATGAGAGGATAAAAGAGGGGATAGGAAAAAGGAGAGGAAGTAGCAAAGAGAGAGTAAGGAAGCGGAGGAATTACATAGACCAACAAACACACAAGGGAGAGCCCAAATACACTAATGAAGCCCTAGCACTTCTCAACCAGCTCAAGCTAGTAATGAATCTATGGAGAACCTTGATGTCGGCTCTCGTCACAGAATTCAAACCCTCAAAGAAGCCCCTGCTAAGGGTCTTCAACCTCAACCTACTAAGGGCTGGACAGTTACAGAGCAGGTGTTCGATAGCCTTCAACTCCTCCTCATCGCAACATACCCTGTAATAGTCCGGCTGGGATCGTATTGTAGCATTAACTAGGCAGATAATCAGGCCGTTAAATCACCCGAGATCTGCTCCAGATCAGCTTAACAGAAGAAAAGATTTACAAATTACGAAAAACCAACATCGGTGGATTGTAGGTTTCCCCTCAGCAATCAATTGTCTTAGATTGCGTTGCCTCAGTTTGTTATGTTGTCTGGATAGGACTGAATGCAGCCTCTGTCTCAAGGAGAATCAAACCATAACGAACATTTTATGGAATTGCATTGCGCTGTCCAATTATTCCAAATAAATACAAATCACCAATATTTACGACTAATTTCATATCAATACAATTAAGATTTGGCAAAAAGGTTCTTGTAATTCATTTTTTATTCAATGTCGGTTGTTTCATCGACTATTGGCAATTCATCCGCAATTTCGTTTCCAATAAAACCGCAATAACTTGGTTCCCAGCACAGACTAATTTGACATCTGGTATAAGATCGCATAGTCGCCTTTTACACTGCCACAGCAGACGTCAAAAAGATGATGCTCCATACTACTGACAGGCGAGTTTGGAAACCAATTATCCTCACGTTTTGGTTTAGATTTGATTATATATATAGAAATACAATAAGATTCTCGTGTACAGGCCCTGGATGACAACATTACAGTTTACACGGAGGGATCACTTATGATCTGTTTGCATTTATCGCCCCTACAAATATTTCATTCACTTTCCCAAAATTTTTTAATTCTTTTTTTTTCAGTTTACAAAACGCAGTTAAAAATCACCCGTTATTTAGATATTTTTCATGATATTAGTATTTGTAAGCCAACCAAAATATACTTGAGGCAGTTGATGAGATAGAAAGATAGAAGAAAAAGACAAACATGAACACGTAATGTAATCAGAGTGATGCTACTTTCCTGTCATTTAGAGTTGTTGGCCGAGTAGATGAACAATACATAGACACTTTTCTGAAAAAGGTCTGCAAAAGTTTTCGATGGAAATCTGCTGAGAGGAAGTCGTCGTATTGTTCAAAAGGTCTGACCTGGGGTTTGAACCGTGGCCTCACGTCTAATAAGCCAACAGCATTCCTTCTTTACTACAACATATTGCTATAGAACGGTAATTTTCGTGGTTATTAACCTCACCCCTGTTACCGTTATTTTGTCAGGACGCTGACCAAGTGCAATTATGGAGCTTTAAGCGCTAAAGATTAGTAGTTTAGGGCCAAAGCAGGTACATCTTGTTCCTTTTGGAAATTAATAGTAAACATGAGAAAGATCTTTGTACTATTGTAGAGCAGTTATAGCTTTTCAAACAAACAAACCTGCAAGCAGACATTCGCTTAATATATCGTAGTATATATGTAGATTGAAATAAAAAAAGATGTATGTATGTATTAAACTGCTGCTATCATCACAACAACGACAATAAAAATATTTAAAGCCATTAATTCTGAATGTTTGAGACGAGTGAATGTCTATGGACTGAATGGAAAACAAACAAAATAATACATTACATTGCTGAAAATTCTATTAAATACATTCTAAAAAATTTGTTGTATACACAATAACAATAGAATGCTATAAACACAATCAACGCAACGCAGCAAACGTAGCAATCTCTCAAAAATATAGAATACATGGCTGTATATGCAAGTGATAACATTAAAGGTAACGTGACAACAAGCAAAGATTTTGCTGCTTTGTTTTAAGGCTAATTTCTACTTTTATTCGAAGAAATGGCAGAATTAGTGCTCATAGTGATAAGAATTGTGTGAGCAATGCAAGGATTAATGCTACATGCATGAAATAGCGGTCTTAAAAACGCAATGTATGAAATATAGGGTGGACCATCATCGGTTATTTCGAATCAGGCAATACTTATGTCATTTTATTTTGTTACAAAATTCAGTATATTGCCGCCACTGAACGTAATTAAGCGTTGGGATTTATTGGACCAACGAGAAACTGCACGATGATGTCGATATTTACCAAAAAAGAAATTAAAAATTATTTTTGCATGAAGCTCATTTTCATCTTATTGGGTGCGTTAATACCGAAAATTACTGTATTTGGGGCTCAGAAAACCCACACGTGGTCTTACACGATATGACTATTTCCTGTGCAGCGCCAAAATGTTGAGCCGACAAATTGAGCAGAGGCAATTGAGCATTTGAAGGCCAACATTCGTGATGACATTGCAGAGTTTCGATCCGATACACTCGAAAAAGAGCACTAAAATTGGTTCGATCGAATGAGGTACTATGAGGCTAGCCACATCAACCATATGATATGAAATTATCTTCCATTTATAACCGAAACGGTTTTTGTTTTATTACTTTTTTCAATTTAAAGTTTTAAATTTCTCGCCATATACATATAACGCGAAAAAAAAATTTAGTGGAATCATTAATTAACTGTTTATTTTTCAATTCTTTCGCTAATGCTTTGCAGCCACTGTCGTTACTATAATTAATACGCATGCAGTTTGCCTTTGGCTGCAATTGCAAAACTGTTGTGCTTACTGCGCTGCGTTTATTTTGTATGTAATATAAATTACATATCTCAGGCCTTGGAATCCACGATTGACAACATGGTTTTTGACTAATATAACCATTCTGATGCAGGTTATATTTGCAACAAATATTCTAATTTGGAATGACCAATAACTTATCAATTAGACAAATACTATAGAATAGAATACAATTTTAAGTACAAAATTTTGAAATTTATTGAATTTTTTTTCAAATTCATTATAACAATTAGCCAAGTTTTAATAAAATGTTTCCAAATGTATTTACTCAAATGTCCTACACTGCATACCATACATACAAGCATTTAAAATAAACAATATAAAATAATAAAAATAAATAAATCAAAAAAAAAAAATTATGAAATAAAAATAAATATTTAAAAATAATGAACCAGAGCCAATCTTTTAGTATTTGTTGATAATGAATGAGAATTGAAACAATAACAAATAATAAGTCTGGCTCAATGGCTACGAGTAAGAGTTTGCCTCTAACCAATCGCTAGATGTTCATTTAAGTTTAAGCGAATCTTCTTTTATAAAACGGCTGTGAACGAAGGCGCTTCAAAAAAACGATTTGAGCGCAAATATTTTTAAAAAACAAAACAAAATATAATAAAAATATTATACATTTTCAATAACAAGAAAAATTATTTAAAACAGTCAGTCATAAATTATTTAAAACAAGCGTAATCGCGGAAATTGTGTTTGGGTTGATGTAAAATAATATATTTTTTTTTAACAACTTGAGATCTAAAAATAGTTCACAGTCGCATATCATATTTGAATATTGTAAGCACACACTACAATTTAAAAATAAACATTTGAAGAGAGAAAAGAAAAAGAAAAACAAAAAACAACTTAATTCGTGTTAATCGGGTAGTGGAAAACCGGTAAAAACCAATTTAAAATATTACAGATAATATATCGATAACAGCCACTCACACACCAACACACTAACTCACAAACAGGCGAACGAACAAACAAAAATAAAGCAATTGAAAATTAAAGAAAGAAATGTTTGATTGCAAAAAAAATTTTGTGAAAAAAAAACAAACACGCACACATACAAACAGACACACTCGAAGCGAGAGAAACAAACATTCCATAACACCTTTGAATAAATTTAGCCAGGCGCCAGTCTAAAAATAAACTCAGACTCAGTTTCTTACGTTGAAATTCCAACAGACAACAAACACAACACACCAGCACCCAGCACCCAACAGCCAGCCAAACCAAACCAAACCAAACAAGCACTTTATCATAATCATCTATAATAAACAAACTAAATAAAGAAACAGAAAAACAAAAACATAAACATAAATACCACGAATATACGTATGCATATGTATGGTTAGTTAATAATAAACCAGCTGATTTTGTTTTTTCTGTCATCTGTAACAATCGCACTTTTATCAAATGCTCTCCACCTCTCTCACTCCCCTGAATTGGCGTTTCTTTGTTTAGTAAAGGAAAATCTATAAATAAAACGAATGTTTGTTGCACAGGCGTAATACTAGTAACAACAAGAACAACATTACTAACAACGGTGATTAATAAATAAGTGTTACCAACTGCAGCCTTTACAGTGGAAATTATAAACAAACAAAGTAACCAAAACAGAAATAGAAAAACAAGTCTTCTACACACTCAACGGTGTCAGCAAACATTGGAAAATTACACCACAAACAAATACAACCAGAACAATAACAAAAATAAATATAAAAAAAGGCGCGTTGTTCGATAAACAACAAATAAAATAACAACAAAAAACCACAAACACAACAAAACAAAACAAAAACGCACAGCATAACATACTACATACGAAGGCTTCGACGTTTGTTACAAACGATTTTAACGACAGAGCTATGCAGAGCTCGATACCAGACAGTGTAGTGCTCGCACCATGCACGTATTATTATTAGTTCCCTTCTATTAAAATAGCAACAACAACAACAGAAGCATAATCAAATAAACAATCAGCATAATAAACTACGACAAAGAAATGATTTCAACGACATTCAGCAACCGAGCATCAATTAAATAAATATTTAATTAACTAAACAAACAAACAAAACAGTAGTAAATAATTAAAATAAATGAAAATTGTTTGTGATTCAAAAATTATTTTTATACATATTTTTTTTTCAAAATAACGTTCAATTCCCAAAATAATTGTGATTTTTATTTTTCTTTAAAAAAAAAACCCTGTGTGTGATAGACAAATAATTGTAAGAAATTGTTTTTCTTTAACTTATTGTTATTGTATTTAAAGAAAACATTTGTATTTATTGTTTGTCCTTTTATATCAACCCTCGTAAGTCATTAAAGGCAAATTAAAATTTAAATAAAACATAAAAGTTCCTTATTAAAGTGATTGCAACAAAAACGAAAACAAAAACGAAACTTTTGGTTCTTCTCCAAAACAAGAAAAATAATAAAAAAAATAATTTAAAAAAAAACAAATTAAAAACAAATAAACGAAAAAACCGTGATAGAAGGAATTTCATGCTGAACGTCTTTCCGTTTGTATGATGAACAAAAGTGCCACCTTAATATTCAACAGCAGGACAACTATTCAGTTAGAAAACTACAATAGTAAGTATAGTTTTTTTATTTAAATTTTTTATATTTTTTATATATCAACTAGAAATTCTAAGCACATTAAACATTTTGTACACAGCTTAAATAATAACGCAATTTTCATTATCTCTCTTCACTTCTCTATTTAAAACATTTTTTTTAAATATATGATAACGTTATAAGCAACAATCTTCTACCACTTATGAGTGTTACTGTATTGATAATCTACACAAATTTGTTTTCATTAAAATAGTGTAAAAAAAGTAGTGAATCTAATAAATTTATCAAACTCCAGAATATTCTTCAGCAAATCAAATAATATGTTCGGAAAAAATAATACAGCAACTTAAACTTTTTTGTGTTTAACTTTTATTAATAAAACGAAATTTTAAATTAGAAAAAAATTAAAAATTATTTCTAAACAAAAAAATTCTTAAAGCGGCAAAATTTAATTGGTGGTGACCACCTATAAAAGACACGATCATTAAATTTTTGAAATCTGGGTCCTTACAATATTAATCGAACAGTCTAATGCGGCCCTACATGCTGCGGCTGGCTGTACAACTTTATTTTTTTTTGGACTAACAATTGTTATTTTAAATGGCTTGTTGGTCGTCGGTTAGTTAAAGATCACAAAATTTCGATTTTCATTCAACCGATGACCAATACGATGTTACAATAACAAATTATAAGTAATTTAGGTTGAAAAAGCGAAACGCATGAAGAAGATGACCAACCGTTGAATTAACATGCTGTACAATGAATCGCAACATGTAGTGGCCGCTTTAGTTAAGACCTCTCAATATTAATCCAAAAATATAAAATAAAGGAAGTTTCTCGAAAAAGTCTAAGGGCCATTATTACAATTTACCGTTAACTAAAGGGAGGATTTTAACGGGCAGATAAATTGTTTTTCGTTATTATGAGTACCCAATAAGATAGAAGTGATCGTTATGTTAAAGGGAGGATCATCCTACCTTTAACATTTAAAGCTCACTTTATGTTTGTACTTGCCATATTATATATTATTTTCATTATGGCAACTTCAAATTTGGACAAATGAGCATATACAACAAAAAAACGAAGCTTATCTGTAAGTTGTAATAACGAAAATAAGTTAAAGGTAACTTTACAGTTCCCTTTAGCTAAAGGTACCTTTAATTAAACCCAAGTTTAACGGCAAGTTGTAATAATGGCACTAAGTACAGTGGATCATAGTTAATGTGATCCCCTAGTATATAAGACTTTAAATGTGTAAAATAGAATAAAAAATCAGAAATCAATATTTAATTTTAAAGTTCAGGCTGTAATCGGTTCGATTATTTTGTTTAAACCTTAAATAAACAAAAAAAAAACTGTAACGTAAGTTTAACAGTAAAAAAAATTATTTTTTTTTGGTTTTTGTAAAAATACATATGTTCACGATACAAGTGGTCCACTGTGAGCTACTACATTTTTCATTTATTTATTTTATTACACTTACCCTCATTAATTTAATCATACTATACTTATAATAATAATAATAATAATTTAATCATACTATACTTTAAACGCCGTAGTCTAGTAGCTAGTTGACTTATTAGACGTAAAGCCAGGGTTCGAGACCCAGGCCAGACATCAAAACAAAATACAAAAAGTATTTCTTCGACGACTTCCTCTCAGCAGATTTCTGGCAAAAACTCTGAGAGTAAATAAAATGGCCATGAAAAGTTTCTCAAAAATCTGTCGTTCGGAGTCGGCTTTAAACTGTAAGTCCCGCCGCTCATGTATAAAATTAACACACACAACATGAGTGGTGTGAGAAACTAGGTCTAATCCTGACTGAAGGGTTGTAATGACCAATTATTTATGTATGTACTTATACTTTAAATGAGGAAGTTAATCATTGAACGCCATAAGAACTGAAAAAATTGAAGGAAATTTGCAAATATCGTTAATAAAACACGACAAAGCGCCCAATTTTATGAAAATTTTAAAATTAACGTCGAGTAAGAAATGGGCTGTTTTTGAGAGATTGCTGAATTTGCTGGGTTGCGTTTATTGTGTTTCGTTATGTGCGTGATTGCTTTATATGTACTTATATTGCTATTAATTGCGTAAAAAAAATTCTGTAAAGGCGTGGAGTACGTAATTGAATAAATTTTTCGTTTAGAAACCTAAGAGATTCAGTACAGATGGAATAAACTTTTTTATTTCTTCTGTTAAAGTTAGTAATTCAAATTTTGCGAGAACTATTATATTTATTTTTGAGGAGCGCAGGACAAGTTGTTACACCAGTGCTGGTTGGCAAACGGTTGGTCTTCGTTCGAAAGAAAATAAAAGAATTTAATTTTCATTTCACCGACGAATTAATTAAACAACCAGATTGATACATTTGATGGCAATTTTTAATTTCGTTCGCAATTTTCATTTTGACGTTGCAAGTCAAGCATAGCAGGTAGAAAACAATTTAAATAAAAAATGAGTTAAAGTGAAAAAAGAAATTTGTAATTTCATTGAGGCATACAAAAATATGCCGGAACGGTGGAATGCTGAAAGCAATCTTCATAAGATCAAAAATCTAAAACCATTAATGCAAAAACTTCTGAACTCATTTTAAATTTTGATGCCAAAAGAAAAATTTATAAATAAAAGTTGATAAACACTTGACTGAAAAACCGAAATGTTTGAAGAAAACTGCCATTTTGTTCATTCAACTTTTTGTACAATAAATCGCAACGTGTATGGGCCGCATTCAGCGTTGCCATTTGTCAAGTTTTCCCTTTTTTTCCAATTTTTTTTTTGAGATGCTAAAAAGTTTTCATTAAAGTTATTTTCTAACAAAACAAGTTTTTTCGAAAAATTCAAAATTTCAATAAATTCAACAATAACACGAAATATTTACATTTTTTAATAAAATATTTTGCATTTTATTAGTCCCTGGCAAAAGTAGCAAAGAAACACCAATAGAGGGCACCGGTATCCGGTATTTCCTTTAAAAATTTTGATACTTTTGTAGAAAACAAGTTTTTTTTCCCCCAGAAATAAAAAGGTTTAAAAAAATTACTAGCAACGCTGGCCGCATTACACTCATTTCGAAAAATTTCCCTGGAAATCGGAAATTGGAAATTCAAGTTTGTATGACGTAACCTATTGTCCACTATGTTTAAGTTTGTTTGGACAGAAAGTTGTTGGTGAAAAATATTGTCTTTTTCTGTCGAGAAGACAGATTACAACGCTTCAGTCAGGATTACGCCCTAGCTGCTCACACTACTTATGTTGTGTGTTAATTTTACACATGAGTGGCGGGACCTACAGTTTAAAGTCGACTCCGAACGACAGATTTTTGAGACAGACGATTGAGAAACTCTTCATGGCAATTTTATTTACTCTCAGAGCTTTTTCCAGAAATCTGCTGAGCGGAAGTTGCCGAAGAAATATTTTTTTTCATATTTTCATTTTTAAGTCTGACCTGGGATTTGCACCGTGGCCTTACGTCTAATAAGCCGACACACTACCTACCACACTACGGCGACTACAGCACAGAGCGTATAAAAAATGTTATCGGGAAAAATATTTTGTGCAAACAACATTGGTGAATCCAACTTTCGAAACTGAAAATTTTAGCAATGTTTACTAAAGTTTACTCATTAACTAAAAAAAAAAATTGTTGCATTTTAATTCATGATTTTATAATAAATTTATCTACTATATAATCGTCGCAGTGCCTATGTACGGAAACCCTATATTTTTCTATGCCACACGTGCCATCTGAGATAGATGAAGGTTTTATTGAAAATTAAATTTTGTTTGTATTTTATTTTTATTTTTATTTTTTTTTTAGATTACATTTCTTACACACAATCATAATTAAAGTTCACACACAACATATTTTTATTTTCTTATTTTTTGAACTGAAATGAAATGAAAGCCAATTAAAGCAATTATTCATTATCAGTATATATAGTACATACATCATACATACATAATGTTCATATAAACTATTTTATTAATTTTTTTTTTCATAAATGGAGAACATAAACGTCACAAGATAGATGTTGGGATTGAAAACGAACTCTTCGTTTTTTTTTCAATAAAAATTTGAAAAAAAAATATCTGATAAGATTCAAAGTTCTATTTTAATATTGTTTAACAAAAAAAAAACACATGATTACGCACATATTACCCTGCCGTGTGGTAGGAATACATAAACATTAGGGGCGTAACATTTTATCAAAATTCTTCAAGTAATTACACTCTCTATGGGAAAGCATTCTAAACAATGCAATAAAAGAATGGAGAGACGCCTATATGCCCCAATAGATCATGTTAAAGTCTAGTCTGTAAATTGATATTTCTTATTTCATAAATAAACATCGCATTAATGTTTATGATGACAGTAACGAACAAATGAATCTACATTTTCATATTTTAGTTGATCTTGGAAAAGCGATCTCGATTATAGTGTGGATGTATAATTTATTCTGTTTTGGATTATGTCCCTAATACACTAACAATTTATTTTACACTGTAAATACAATACACACACTTAAATACAAGAAGAAGAAGAAGAAGAAAACAAACAATCTTTTATTTAAAAATAAAAAAAAAACAATAAAAATAATATGATGTAGAGATTGTGAGGGATTTTTCTTTTCTTCTTCTTTTTGATAAGTCAGGTTCACAAATTAATGTTGTTATAAATGTGTGTGTGTGTGTTTGTGTAGATGAAATTTCATTTTAATGTTAATAATGTTTAGACCCTGAATGAAAATCAAAACAAAAATATTTCATCATGCATATGTATGTACATACATATGTAATTGTACTAATTGATGTAATATACATACTTACACATTTATTAAGCAATTTTCATAGGTCAACCGCTGATTTTCAGTCTGTTTTCCAAGCCAATTTTGAATTAGCCGGTTGACTGCTGTTATTTTTGCCCATATAAGAATGAATACGCGCTCTTTTTCAAGTGCCAAAGGCTGTTAAGTTCCGGTTGGTTGTTATGCTGCCTTGTTTCTGTTTCGTTAAGTTTTTTGTTATACCAGCTAAGCAGCTAACTGGTCTGCTGTAGCAGGTTCTAGGATAATGGAGTTGCCATCTATCGTTGCCTAGGGACAGCGCCCTTCGAGTATGTATTGTAGTGGAGGGGGGAACACCACTAGGTGTTAGATATCAACGACATTTTTTATTTGTTTGAAAGACCTATTAATGCCATTATGTATGGTAGTCGCTAGTAGGTAGTGTGTCGGCTTATTAGACGTAAGGCCACGATTCAAATCCCAGGTCAGACATCAAAACGAAAACATGAAAAAAATATTTCTTCGGCAAATATCTGATAAAAGCTCTGAGAGTAAATAAGATTGTCATGAAGAGTTTCTCAATGATCTGTCGTTCGGAGTTGACTTTAAACTGTAGGTCCCGCCACTCATGTATAAAATTAACGCACATAACATAAGTGGTGTGAGAAGCTAGGTTGGAATCCTGATTGAAGGGTTGTAATGACCAATTATGTATGTATGTGTGGTAGATAACATCATTTAAATGTCCAACACAGATTCTCTGGGTAAAACGCATACTAAATGTCTAATTTTTTTTGACTCTGGCGAGTAAATCAGGGTGCACTTGACCGATGCCATCGGTTATGTGCGTAGGGCAGGGTGAATTGACATGTTTTTCTTTTTTTCTTAAGTATACCTGTGTTTTATGGCTTAAGAAACCCAAAAACTGAAAAAGCCTAACAGGTTTAAATCGCCCGATTTCGGTGCCCTCAAATCGTTCGTGGAGGATATCAAATGTGGCATGAGCACTGTCCTGTTGGTAAGCAATTCATGCTGCAGCACTTACCCCTTTCAGTGATTGCCTTACTATCATTCTTCTCCAAGAAATATGGACTAATGACGCTACCAGCTCTTGGATCTCATGCGGATTGGTATTGTTCCTATCTCTATAATTTTATTTATTCACGTACACATTCATTTAGAAATGAACCTCATCGATGAAAATTATGAACTACTCCAGAGCCCCACCTTACCTAACATACATACACTGAGCGCCATAATTGAGTCAACACTTTTGTTCTTAAGTATAAAACAGTTTTGTTTTAAGTATAAAAAAGTTCCTTTATCATGAATTGTTGTTTTTGTTTTAACATTTTATAAGTAATAAATAAACGTTTTTATTTTTGGAAATTTATTCGACTATTCTCATTTACTTTTCTCGCTATCCTAAGAATATGAATTATTTCAGTGGTGTTTACTCACTTTTGGCGTTCAGTGTACATTTGTTATATTTCTGTGGTCTAAAAGGAATAAGCATCAAGCAACACTAGTCGCCGTAGTTTAAGATTTCTCGAAAATCTGTAATTCGGAGACGTGTTTAAACTGTAGGTCCCAACACTCATATAAAACAAACACACAACAAAGGCAGTGTGAGAAGCTAGGTCGTAAGCCTGACTGAAGGGTTGTAATGATTAATTATAGTATGTATAGTACTTTTTCGCATTTTGTATACATTTCAATATTTGAAAAACTTATTTTTATTTGTTTATGGATTCGAATACGCCGTTAAAGTAAAAAAATTAGTTTTCAAACAAATAAATTTCGAAAGAAGTAAACAATAAATTTGTATTAGACAAAGCCGACTATTTGGTGCACTACACCAAGATAAGATAAGAAATTTACAATAAAAAAAAAATAATGAATTTAAGTTTGACAACGTCTGCTACCCATTTCATATCGTCTAGCAATTTAATTACTATGTAGTGTAGTTAGAAAGGTTATCATTATATTGTATCAGTGGATGAATGGTCGAAAAATAATATGTAAACGTGTTTAAATAATTAAATGTAAACAAAGAGGGCTTAGAAAACTATAAATAGTGGCTTAAAGATTAATTATTTAGTGAAATGGTGTAAAACTTTTGAACTGACAACTGATTATTTCACAAAAATTTCCAGTAAAACTGTCTACATTGTTTACGAATTAAGTTTAGATTAAAAGATATTCATAACATACATACATATATACATAAGAACAAACAACAAAAAAAAAAACAAAAAAAACTATATACCATATACGAGTACATATACTTGAATCTTTAAATCATTACAGATGGTGTTTCCAAAGGTAGGCGTAGCGTCTTCGTCATATTCAGCTAATGCTGGCAGTGCAACAGCCAGTATCCTCTCACCAGTTCATCTGATGAGTTTACCAACGATATTTGTTGGTATTTTGGTTCTTATTGTAATCGCACCTTTACAAGCACAACCTCTAATACCGGCCGGCAATAGTCAAAATTTCGAATATAAAAGTTACTGCAGTAGATCGTTGTCTGAATTTTTAAACCTTATCTGTGGTGGACGTTATAGTTCGCAGCAGTATGCCCAATATCGTAAGTTTTCAACACACTCTCCCTTTTTATAAATACTCTCTCTCTCTCTCTCTGACCAAAAGAAATATTCACAATTGTTCTCTTTTTTTCTCTTTTTTTCTCATTTTCCTGTTACATTTACCAAAACCAAAAACAAACCAAAAAAAATCTTCAAAAACAAAAAAGAACAAACAGCTGACATTAACGGTGCACTTAATTCGAATATTTTGAGGCGTCTTTCAACTGAAGATGGAATTTACGTTAGAGCAAGAAGCATTCACGAATGTTGTTTAAGGCCGTGTGGTTTCACCGAATTGAAAATGTATTGTGAGCCCCCCGTATAAAAGTGCTAATAATCGTGCGAAAACAGGATCTTCTCAAGATCATCTCTTTTAGAAACGAGACGGGATTTTTTACATGCATAGTTTTTTTTTAAGAAATTTCAATTTTATTAAAAAACAATTGTAATAATATTAAGCGCGGATCGATCGATATTATATATGATCGATCTGCAAATATATTGTATTTTTGTAAAATGTCTGGTGATGGGTATGTTTTCCATTAAAAAATATATGTTTTCTTTTTTCATTTTGAGTAATCAAAAGAACTTTTAATAAATCGTGTTTTAATTAAAAATTATAAATAATCAGAAATACATACGTACATAATAATAACACAGCCCTGCATGGGTTTTGCAATTAAGATGGCTTCCGAAGGCATTTTGCGAGCTGAATATGAATCTCAAAAACTGTCCATCTCGTCAGGTTTTCGAGAAAAAGGGGGTTGAAACCCCTAAAAAGAGCGTTTTGGCCCTTTTTGAAAAATTGTAGACCTAAACACTGACGTACTAGAACCATCGCTATTGTCAGAAATTGACAATTGATCTTTGCTCTTTAAAATGATTGTTTGTATGCACCCTTAAAGTAGGAGGTGGGTTTATGTCAAGGGGTGCAAGAGAAAAAACACATTACGGAGGGTTTTTGGAGCAGTGATTACAGACCTTCATTCAGATTTAAACAATTCAAAATGGCGGATTCAATGTGGCGGTCGAGGTTTATAAATATTAATCAGATTTACTTGACCGCCATATTGGATTGGATTGGATGGATGAATCAGCGACCCCAAAAACCCCTGAGTAGCAATTTTCAAGCAAATCTGATTAATTTTTAAGGAGCTCCGTAACGTGTTTTTTTTTCTCTTGCACCCCTTTTTCTCGAAAACCTGACGTGATGGAAAGTTTTTGAAGATTCGTGTTCAGCGCGCAAAATGCATTCGGAAACACCTGAAATCGTCTTATTTGCACAAAAAGTCCAAATTTGCAGGGCTCTGTAATAAAAAAACTTATAAGCTCCTATTTTTATAACCGCTTCCAATTAGTATTTCATAAGGATCAATACACTAACTCAAGAGGTGTTCCCCATGGATCAATTCTTGGATTATATTTCACCATCTTTATAAATGACATACACATACATACATACATAATTGGTCATTACAACCCTTCAATCAGGATTATGACCTAACTTGTCACACCACTTATTTTGTGTGTGTTAATTGTATGGCGAGACGTACAGTTTAAAGTCGACTCCGAACTACAGATTTTTGGGGAACTTTTCATGGCAATTTTTTTTACTCCCAGAGTTTTTGCCAGAAATCTGATGAGAGGAAGCCGCCGAAGAAATATTTTCTATATTTCGTTTTGATGTCTGACCTGGCGTTTGAACCGTGGCCTTACATCTAACAATCCAACACACTACCTACTAGACTACGGCGACTTTAATAGGATGTATTAAATCACAAATAAATGATTATATTTCTATATTATATTTCTAAAATTAATGACGACCTACAGAGAATGCAGATCTGGGCTGAAACTAATGGTATTTGTCTTAACCCTAAAAAAATCAAAATATATTTTCCGTACGCCTAAATATATGAAAAGTACCATTAATCCACAAATATTCTTCAACGGTATGCAAATAGAATAAATCAAATCTACAAAAAATTTGTTAATATTTGTAAATAACAATGTTACTTGATCTTATCACATGACGGCTATAGCAGGAAGAATCTTCTCTATATTGCGAACTTTTTGGAAATCTCAGTACTTTACCCAATTAAAGATAAGACTACTGATTGCTAAATCCTATCTTCTACCAATACTACTATATGGATATGAAAATTTCGGATGTTATGGCGCTTCAAGCTTTAAAAAATTAAATGTTGCTTTGGCTTAAAAATATTTAGCCGGACTTCATCTTTTGGCAAAAAAATCTATGAAATATCATTTGAGAAAATATTAAGGATGCGCGTTTTATAATTACTACATAAAATTGTTTATACTCATACTCCACCTTACTTGTTGAGAAGACTTACCTTCACTCGTTCACAAAGATCAAATAGTCTTTTGATTGTGAGGCACCGATTTCTGACATCTAAATGGAATTTTTATGTAACCACTATTCACCTTTGGAACTTGGTACCCCGAAATAATCAATTTACAAGCAATGCTATACAATTAAATAAAACTATGTTATCTTGTTTCACGTTTTACATTGTTTATTTTATTATTGTTGCATAATTGTAAGTTTCATTATATTTGCTAATAACACTATGCGACAAAATACAAAAAATTAAATACACCCGAGTAACTACCTAAGTTATTCAGTTAGTTGAGTAGAACTCAAAAATATTTTTTTTTATATTTCTTGAACCCTCCAAATTTGTTTTATTTGGCAAAAACTGTTTTTTAGACTTTTCGCACAAATTTATTGATTAGAGAAACATTTCTGAACCCATATCCAAAATTTAAACCTTATTAGAAAGGAGAGCGATGGGCCTTTAAAACGATATACATACATATATATATTATTTGACTTAATATGCTATGGGGTTTGATGAGGTACACTTGACAAAAGCGAATTTTTTTCATATGTTTTCAAGTTTGTCAGTTCATAGTAGCAAAATTTAATTAAAAAATATGAAATAAGTGATAACATTCTGAAAGTGCATTATTTTGTAAAGAGATTGACACTTCGGTTGATCCAATCGGACAAAAGTTACCGTAGTTATTATTTAAAGAGTCTAACTACCAGTCGAGTTATATTTTTCATATCTATATTTTTGCAAATGAACTTTCAGTTCAAAAATTTTCAAAAGTTTTGATGGATCTTGATTCTTTATCGCATAATGTGTCAATTTTACGTTTGAGCCACCACCAGAAAATGAACAATATTTGCGCAACGCGAAATAGTAATATTTGCAAAAAACACAAATATTAGCCGACTTATGGTAGTCGTGCAGACTTGAAATTGGCACATTTTGCAATAAAATTTGAACTGAAAGTTCATTTGATAAGATTACATATGTATATAAAAAATATAAGACGACTGTTATACTATTTAAATAATAACCACGGTAATTTTTGTCCGATTTGATCAAACAAAGTTTCAATCTCTTTACAAGATAATGCACTTTCAGAATGTCATCACTTATTTTACATTTTTTAATTAAATATTGCAATTAAGAATAGATAAACTTTAAAAAAATAAGAAAAAAAAATAATATTCTCAAGTTTACCCCATCAAAAATCAAAACATATAAGCTTGAACAAACCGTTTATGTATACCGTTTTAAAGACTAATCTCTCCCCTTTCTAAAAAAAACTTTGGATTTTTAAAATATGTTCAAACATATTTGGGTAATCAGTAATTTTGTGTGAAAAGATCCAAAAAACCGTTTTTGTCAAATAAAACAAGTTTGGAGTATTTTTGAGTTCTACTCAATCTAGTGAATAACTTAGACTATGTATGTATTTACTCGGGTGTATTTTCACTGTCGCACCGTGTAATACGTTGATTTTGTTATGTAGGATATTAAATGAAAAAATTAAATAATACTTCGATATTATGAAATAACAAACATTTTACATGCGAAATTTGAAATGTGAGTCGATACATAAAATCTGCTATGTCTGCCTTTAAATGCATTATTTTGACTCTTGTATAAACAATTTAACGACCCCTTGTTAGGACCATTATATTACAATTCAAGTTTCAACCACAGGTATACAGTGGCTCACAGCTTATTTCAACCAGCACCTTTAAAAAAATTAAGCTTGTTAATTTAGAAACGAAACAAAATATTAAAAATTTTGAATAAGAGTTTATAGAATAATTTCAAAATTTAGTATGACCTCATTTTTGCTTAATTACACCTTTCAGCCTTTTTTGCATTGATTCCACTTTCTAGTGGTTTGGAGAGTTATTTTTGCCCATTCCTCATTCAGAGCTGCTATAAGGTCATTCTTGTTCGAAATTTGGTGTTCGCGGACGTTTTTAATCTAAAATTGCCCATAAATTTGAGACTAAATAAAACTTTTCTTTTAGTTTTTAAACATATCCTATAAACTCTTATTAAAATTTTTTTAATATCTTGTTTCGTTTCGAAATTATATAAGCTTTTTAAAGGTGCTGGTTGAAATAAGCTGTGAGCCACTATATATATATAGTTTGTGGTTTCAACCCCTATCAATAGTGTTTTATTTCTTTTGACAGAGTTTTTGAAATCAAATTCATTCGGGGAACATTCAAATTTATTTGCCTCATTGGAGGATCTGTGTGAAATCTCTTGGGCAAAATAATGGCAATTTAGAATTATTAAAGTCCTCTAACTGAGACAGAAATTGACAAGTAATAGTAGGCATTAAACACTTTAATATTTGCCTTTTGGGCCTTTTCACAGATACTGCAAGAATCGACACTCAGAAAACTTGATTGCACTTAATATCATGGAAGAACATTTAGTTGTTTTTGTGTACATACATATCGACGCCACCATTCTATAGCGTTCTAAGTGTACTTAGAACGTTTTTAATGTTCTTGCAGTATACGTTCTCTAACTTAAATACTGTCAAAATTTGGACACCGATCCGTTCCGAAGTTATAGGGAAAAATCTTCTTAGAATACACATATAGTCGTTTATCGCGTGAAAACTTTGAGAACAAAACACACTTTTTCGACTTAGAATGTTATAGAACGGAGGCGTCGATATAATACTTTTTTTGTATGAATTTAATATCGATTTATGAGATTTTTTTTGTATATTTACGGTCTTATTTGCTCGAGGACCAATTTCATAGTGTTCCACTGTACCTACCAGTGTTGAAAAATTCAGCACTTTAGTACTTTCTTTAAAAAACACCGCAGTACCTCCTCGACACTTTTTTATTATTAATATGTTATGTCTTGAGCTTTTCTACTACTAACTCGTTAGCAACATGTTCAACGTAATGCTAAATTAATCCTGGTTAGCCAAACGTGCATTAAACGTACGTTCGTTTTTATAATACGAAAAAGCAATGGGAACGCTTGCCGAACCGTAATGTAAATTCGGTAATGTTATGTTCCGTCGACGTTAGACTAAACTGGTCTTTTAGTTAGTATCTCTTTTCCATTTCGTACGTGTATTAGGTATAAATAAATATTTTTTTACAAAAGTACTTTTTGAGTACCATTTAAAAATTCCTATTTTGCAGCACTGGTACCTACTATAACAAAAAGTACTGTTACGATAATGTTTAAAAAAATTTTGAATTTATTCAATCCATTCATAGTTTTATTTGTATTATTTTTATAATTGAATTTTATTTTTTAATATTTCAGAAGATGTTTTCCCTAAAGTATATAATCTCAACTCATCATATCTTAAGTGTAACAACAACTATTTTAGTCATTTGTTTAATTGTGATAATTCATATGCCTACACCTGCCCAAACACATCCCATGTCGCCACCAGATAGTAATATGCCCAATAGACGATACTGTAGTACAGCATTATTTGAGGCCATACGAATCATATGCGAGGGTCGCACCAATTCTCTTTCCAACAAATATCGTAAGTATTTTCAAAATTCAATGGCATTTTCTTCTGTATCCAGGAATTTTATTTATTTCATTATCATTTTAGCCGAAAGTGTTGGTAATCATAGAGCGAGCCTTTTACGGCGTCTACTACCCGATGAGGATATCATATTTCGGCCCTCATTTGGTGGCGCTGTACATGAATGCTGTCGTCGACCATGCGGTTATGCGGAGTTGCATGCTTACTGTGCAGATTAAGACTTAGTTTAAGAGTACTCCGCCATCATTATCTCACTTATGATCATCAATTTCAATAACATTTATAGTCTGTAGTTATGTTTTGATCATCATCATCATCATGATTTGAAAGAATTTATAGGAATTTAGGAATATAATTAATTAAACATTTTCGTGAATTTTTGTATAACATTCATACATACCATGCATACATACATACATACATACATATATAGTAGCTATGTTCGACAATCCATCATTTTAGGCTGTTTAGACTTATTAAGGAATTATTTTTTTTATTTTGTTTTTTTTTTTTGTTTAATTTTTTTATTTTTATTTTTATTTTTTTATGTTTATTTTATTTGTTATTATAACATAATTATTATTATTATTATTTTGTAAAACAATTTAGGCTGTCGTCTAATCTAATTCTATTTTATTCTCATAATTTTAACAAGCTGTGTATATTTTTATTTTCGTTTTAGCAAAATGTTGTTAGCAAATTTATATTTTAATAATAAAAAATTAAACCAAGAAATTGTTATAAAAATTTTATTAAATAAAATTCTAAACAAAAAAACACAACAAAATAACACAAAACAAAATTATCGATTTTTCTAGTAATTTTTGAAATTTTATTCACAGCTTTGACACCAACAATAGCATTATTGCATATGGATAATATATCAGGTGGGCCATCAAACGGTTTAAATTTGAACCATCAGTTGTTCCGAATCTGGCAATGCTTATATTATGGCAATTATTCTGTCATAAAATTCAGTATATTATCTCCACTGAACGTAAATAATCGATTTACGCTTGAGCAACGTTGCGATTTTTTGGAAATTTATTTCCAAAACAAACACAATTCGTTGGAAACTGCACGAAAGTGTCGTACAAAATTTGGACGCAGAGAAAGACCAACGCAAGTTTATTGCTAAAGTTCGTGAAACTGGTTTTATTGTTGATGCATCAAATATCGAAGCTGTGGCAGAGAGTGTGCATGAGAATCTATCAACATCAACTCGTCATCGTCCTCAAGGATTGAACATTTCACGCACCAGTTTACATCGAATTTTACGAAAAGATCTCGGTATGACGGCTTACAAAGTTTAATCGTTTCAAGATTTGAAGCCGCATGACCATCCGCTTTTTACACTTTGCTAGATGGGCGAACAAGAAACTGCATTCTGAAGACGATTTTGCAAATAAAAAGTAATCCTTTCCGATGAAGCTCATTTTTATCTTGGTAGGTACGGTCGAACTTACCGTATTTGGGGCTCAGTAAACCCACACGTGATATTACAGAATCCAAGGCACCCATTACGAGTGACTGTTTGGTGCGGCTTGTGGAGGGGAGATATCATTGGCCCATATTTCTTTGACGGCGCAACCATTATGCACTATGATAACCGATCTGTTTGCACCTATTCTTCATGGTATTGATGTGAACGATGTTTGTTTTCAACAGGATAGTGCAACTCGCCACACATCTCATGCCACAATCGATTTATTGCATCAAACGTTTGATGGCCGTTTAATTAGCCGAAATGTTTACGTCAATTGACCGCCAAGAAGCTGCGATTTGACACAGTTGGACTATTTTCTGTGGCGTGTTTTGCCGACAAACCAGATACAATTAAGCATTTGAATTTCAAAATGTCGTGCAAAATTTGGTCGCAGAGAAGGACCAACAGGGCCCGGTATACGCAAGTTTATTGCTAAAGTTCTTGAAACTATTTTTATTGTTGATGCATCAAAACATGAGAGTGCTCGTACAGTGCGTACATCTATCAACATCAACTCGTCATCGTCCTCAAGGATTGAACATTTCACGCAACAGTTTACATCGAATTTAACGAAAAGATCTCGGTATGATGGCTTACAAAGTTCAATCGTTTCAAGATTTGAAGCTGCATGACCATCCGCTTCGCTAGATGGGCAAACAAGAAACTGCACGATGATGCCGATTTTGCAAAAAAAAGTAATCCTTTCGGATGAAGCTCATTTTCATCTTGGTGGATGCGTTAATAAGCAAACTTACCGTATTTGGGGCTAAGAAAACCCACACGTGGTATTACAGAAGCCAACGCACCCATTACGAGTGACTGTTTGGTGCGGCTTGTGGAGGGGAGATATCATTGGCCCATATTTCTTTGACGCCGCAACCGTTACGCGCCATGATAACCGATCTGATTGCACCCACTCTTCATGGTACTGATATGAATTATGCTTGGTTTTAGCAGGATGGTGCAACTTGGCACATATCTAATGCTACAATAGGCCACCAAGTAGCTACGATTTGACACTGTTGGACTATTTTCTGTATGGCGCCGTTAAAGAAAATGTTATGCCGACAAACCAGATATAACTGAGCATTCGAATTCCAACATTCGTGATGCCATTGCCGAGATATTATACCATACACTCGAAAATTGGTCCGATCGAATTATGTACTGTGAGGCCAGTCGCGCGGCAGCCATATGACTGAGATAATATTGCATTTCTAATCGGAAATATTGTACTTCACAACAAAAAATAAATTTGGAAAACGTTTTTCTTTTATTTACAAATTTAAAATTAAAATTTACTTTGTAAATTTAAGATAGTACCGGTATGAAGTGAGCGTCAAAATATAAGTGTCAAGATGAGGAACATTTATTGTCAACAAGCCTTATTTTTTGTGTTGGCGATGACAGTTGTCAAATATATTCAGTGTACATACATACTTATATTAAAACATCATCGTATTTTTCTTCGTGTTAAAGAATTTTGTACCAGAAAATTGTGATTTACGGAAAGCAAATTTAAAGAAAAGTAGTGGATAATCACATCAAACGCTTGGCGAGGCATATAGTGATCATTGTCTATCACAATTAATCTTCAGGGATAACTAATTGCAAACAATATTGAATGAAGATCAAATTTATGCTAGAATCAGCCAAACACCTACAGAACGTAACGGATAACAAGACAACCTTCTGTGGAATTATTGTTTTTCTATTTTTGTAAATTTCTACGCATTCGTTCATTGAATTCTGTGTACCGTACGATATGTAAGTTTTGTTGTTGTCTGTTTGTTATGTTTGTATATTTTTGTTCAGCTTATATTCAATCCAATATGCTCAATAATCAGCTAATCCAATCCGTTCTTTGCGACTGTTTCCCTTCGAGACTTACAACCAGGAATACTTTTCAATTAAAAGTCCTCTCTTTTAGATCCTGGTGATAACTGTTGTGACTTAAATGCTCATTCTGGTGGGAAGTAAATTTCCATCGGAACCGCTCTTACGATTTTTTCTATTGCGTTGCGGAATGCGATTTGTGTATAAACATAAAATAAAACAGAACTGGTTTTATTTTCCCGAAAAAATAAAATAGAAACATTTGGAATGATGGTATGGACATTACATTGTCTTCTAATATCTCAGTGTTAGAGAGCAAGCTAAACTATCGGTGAGGACGAAAAAATATTGTTGGGATCTTTTTTTAGTGCCTCGACTGTTATAAACTAGCCGTCAGGTTAGTGTGGTAGCTTTGATACCAAAAGCTCACTTGAGCACGAATAGCGGCCCGTTGTGACGCCACAGGAGAACGCAGTCTCTGTACTGACCAAATTCCTCCGATCCAGGAGTTCCGAGGGGACGATTGTGTCTGGGTTCCAACCGTTCCTGGTCGGAATCAGGAAATTGAAACCTCTGTCAAAACAGTATTCCACAGGGAGATAAGCGATATCCAGTGGGGCCACAGGATCAATCTCCAAAATAGAGGAGTGAGCAGAGGGGACGACGCGCCAACGAGACAGGGCATTGAGTCTTGTCGCAGTGAACTTCGTCACCTGCTTAGCGAGGAGCTCAGTAGGAAGCCAGTTAAGCACTGCGAACAAGGACTTTGTAGGGGTGGTGCGTGCACGAGTGATACGAATAGCTGCGGACCTTCTGACTCCGTCAAGGAGTTCGACATTGTGCAGTTTGTCCAGAGCAGTTCATCAGAAGTCAACACCGTATAGTAGTTTGGGTTCGATGAGTGCAGAATAGATCCAGCGCATGACCTTTGGGCTGAGCCTCGCATTGATCAAACTACCCTACTGCAGCAGTAAGCAGCACATACCGCCTTTCGTGCCCTAGCAGTCAGATTTGCCCTCCATTTGAGTTTGGGAGCGAAGGTCAGGCCCAGATATTTAACCTCCGGACTTAGCGTGAGTCTGGTACCGTTTATACTAGGAAGGGTGAAGTTCAGGTCTTGTATCTCCTAGTGAAAAGAATTGTATCGGTCTTGGAAGGATTAACAGACAGTTCAAAATCCCCGCACCAGTTCAGTACAATTGACAGCGCCAAGTTCAGCTTATCAGACTGCGTCTGTGAACATATTCCCGACGAAGCAATGGCAATATCGTCAGCGTAGGTTATGGCGTTATTACCAGAGGGTTCAAGTCTTCTCAGGAGTGAGTGGACTGCGAGTACACTAGCCGTAGTATCTGCATAGTTTTTCGGTCAGAGTTTTGGCAGTATGGAAGACACTTGATACCGTAAATGTCCCCCGCTCTATATTCATTGAACAATACCTATGTGAGGGATTGCGTTGAATACGTTGTTACTTTAAAAACGTTTCTGTGTTCTATGATGTTATAATTGCACATTACACACAATATGTGAGATACGACAAGTTGTTTATTTTGATCATCTGTAGTGTAATTATTTTATCATCACGCACTTTAAAATCTTGTTAAGGATGTCAAACGAGCATAAGTGCAACACTGAATATTGGAATTTTATGGGAATGGATGCACTAAAGTTGTCCGGCCACACATCAAATAAAGGATCAAACTCACCTTTTGTGTTGGTCAATAATACTCACATAATACTTACATATAGGTGAGCTTGAAGTATATCAAAACGCTTTTGATTTTTACTTTATAAAGATATTTTTTCAATGCAGATCGTTGGGCTTTACTAGTGGACATCGCCAAAAGCCCCAAGGTGTGAGGAATGTTTTTATTTTACATTTCGCTTTTATTTCTCGAGTCTTGTCAGTACGAAATTTAATTTTTACTTTCGAGCTTAGTTTGAAAAACATAATCGCCCTTCGGAGATAAATAATTGTATTTAATTATCATTTGCTATTTATTATTTACTAGCTGTATCCTGCACGTGTTGCTGCGCCACCAACTAAAACAAATTTGAAGGAAAGACATTACACAAATGTCCAATTAATTTTGAATCATTTTATGGATTTTGTTTCCCGTTCTCCAGATGATTCAGACGGACGGGCCTGAGTAGTACGCATTCCATCAGTTTCTGATCTCACTTCTCGTTGTTCAAGTGGTTCAAGCGAACAGGTCTCAGCGGCATATACTCGAAGATTTTCCAGTCTCAATGCTCGTCTGATTCTGCGGCTTGTAATGCTCTTTTCTTCCGTGCTTGAGGTGTAGGTCAACGAATTGATTGTAATTCATTTTGAAAAATTTCCAGTCACGCCAACCATCGGAAATTAATCGCACCAACCTCCGTCGACTCGTGCGCAACAACTTTGTTAAAGAATGCACAGTTTACAATCTAATTCATTTTGAGTAATTTTCAGTAGCACCACCTCTCGGAAATTGGTCATACCAACTTCGTCGGCTCATGCGCAACAACTTTGCTACAGATCATAACATGATCAAAGGCACAGTTTACGATTTAATTGATTTTAAGTAATTTTCAGTGGCGCCACCTGTCGGAAATTAGGCATACCAACTTAGAAACCTTCCCGGCTCATGCGCAACAACTGTGCTAAATCATAACATGAATAAATAAATCATAACATGATCAAATGCATAGTTTACGATTCTATAAGGTACATACGAACAAACATTCATTTTTATATAGGTATGAGGGCGTGCCACCTCGCCTACCTGAAATTTTAAAATAAAAAGTAGCCTATAGTGCCTTCCAGACATACAGGAAGATAATGTTAAAATTTCAAGAAAATCGGTCCAGCCGTTTAGCCGTCTCTAGACTTCAAACAAACCCACATTAATTTTTATATATAAGTAGAAGAAGAAGAAGATTGTACTTTTAAATTGGAAGAATATTTATTAAACAATTTGACAAATAAAGCAATCAAAACTGGCAACACTTATTTGTCGCAAAATATTTTTGATTTAGAAAAGTATAGCATGTCTTCAGGGGCAGTCAAAAAAATTCTCGTCTGACGGTTTGTGTCTAAAGTATAGAACAGTTTTCTAACACTTTTAAGTGTTTGTCAATGTTGCCAGGCAATACAAAATTTTGTCTACCAACTTCTGAAAAAGAAATCAACGAAGAGGAAAAAATAATAGTTTTATAATTCATAAAATTTCTTTTATAAATTTTTCCTGGTGTTAAATTTAGTTAGATTCCGATATACATACATACGTTTCGAACTAAGCACGAAAAATATGTAAATTATTTCGATAAAGAATTTCCAATTTGTAGCTTTTGTTTGCAAGCATTTACCTTCTCTTTTACATTAAATTTTCAGCAAATCTTTAGATCGTTATGTCGAAAAGAAACATTTTCCTATTTCCATCCATTATTAATTAATTTTTTATCCATAAACTACTACCTGTTTTTGGATAAGTATAATAATTTATATTTTATTTTGTTCAGGTATTTTTTCTGTATCATTACATTAATATTTTTGATTTTCTTAAGTGCATAATAAATAGAAATTGCTGTGGCAACACTACGTGACTTTCACACATCCTTGTTTCGGGTTTGTTTTAATCCAATGGCTCCGCTAATGGAGGTTAAATTATTTATTCTAGACACACACCGGTTAATTCACCACTAATATTACAGTGATGTGCAGCCCTATGCTCCCTAGAGGAGTAAAAGGAACATATACAGTGGTGGCCACGAATTTAAGACACGACGTTCTACTTATACATTTGTGATAATTTTTACATCTTATCAAAAATATTTTAGGTGCATGATATTTTTCTTAAGGTTTTAGTAATATTAGGATGAAAAATTAATAATATTTTGCTACCTATATTTGGTTAAGAATTTTTATTTACATATTATATAGATCAAGACAAAATGCTAGTCGGGATTTGATATTTTTTTGACACAAGTGGTTTACGTTGTGCAATACACCCACGCAAGTTTTTCTCATTTAGACATCTTCTTATTGCCCTAGACGAAATATCGATACCAAAATCCAATACAATTTTATTTTTTATTTTACTTGAGCTCGTGAAAGGATTTTAGGGTGTGGTTTTTCGGGCTCTAGGTTGCTGTTTGACATTTTTGGTGGTACCATGTTGCTTGATGTGTTCCAGCGCATTGTAAATCTTGCATCTAGAAAATTTAAGCAGCTTGGATATCTCCATTATTATTTTTCAATCAAATTTTAGTTGTTTGATCAGTTTTCGCTCGGAATCGGTATTCCAAGTACCTCTGACTATTTATAATTAAATATTTCTATGTATTCCAACATAAAATAAAATAAAACATTCGTTGCTCAACGTTTAGCTTCAAAAAACACCAAAAAATCACTTAAAAACCAGATATTTCCGAAATGTCTTAAATTCGTGGCCAATTTCAAATAAACGTTTTTACAATAATATGATCAAAAAGCATCAAAATGTAAAAAGAAACAAAATAAAATAATGGTACTTTTTCTTAGTATTACAGGGTACATAGAAGAATAAAGAATATCAATTTTGATATTACAGGATTGTAAATATTATCACAACTAAGTCAGTCATATGTCGTGTCTTAAATTCGTGGCCACCACTGTATATTACAGTGATGTATGTATGGTAATACAATACCTATATCGAATAACGGCACTTTGGTGAATTTCAATTTTATTCACCACACTGGACAAATTCACCATATATTGCAAAAACTCCAAGAAACTCACCACACCGAATAAATTCACCTCACTTTTCAAAAAATCACCACGTTAGAAGGACACACGACATTAAAACATTATTGGAGAATAACTTCCATCCCCGTCCCGTTAAATTCGGACAAATTTCCTTCCAATAACAAACACACACACGAGCAAGACAACATAACAAAACTGGCAACAACACAAAACAATATCGGTTTCTCACACCACGACGCAACCTACAAACAGAACAAAATCAATCGAAAAATGAATGTGCGAATTAAATAAAAATATTAACATGTGTTTTTTGAACGAACAAACAAATTTTTTTTTATCAAAAAAAAAATTAAAAATTTTGGTTACAACATAACAAAAAATATATAAAAATAAGTGAGCGACGTTCAAAAAACAACACCAATCGAATAGCAGAGCAAGGTTTCGATCCTCGGACCTCTGGGTTATGGGCCCAGCACGCTTCCACTGCGCCACTCTGCTTGAGTAACTCACATTGAACTCTAGCCTAATAAAATGTTTTAATGTCAAACTTAAAAAAATTCTTATTCCCAAAAACTAAAACTGATTTTTTTAATGGTAAAGAAACCCTAATTCAATAATAAACAGCCAGCCTTATGTATAAAAATGTGCACCTCTAAGGGCAATACAAATCAAGAATACAAAATAACAAATCAAGCATGTGAGCACGTTTTAAGAAGAATTTGTAAAATAAATTTTCAAAATGCGATTGAAACAATAAAAAATTAAAGGCTCAACCAGCTATGTTAGCAGAGCAAGGTTTCGATCCTCGGACCTCTGGGTTATGGGCCCAGCACGCTTCCACTGCGCCACTCTGCTGTTGAGGTTCTTTGCGTACTTACAGTATAAAAAACACTAGCGTCATGATATCCCGATAGTGTATGCTTAGCTGTGATTTGATGCTGAATTTGAGATATGAGTCGTCATTCCCATCAAAATTTCGATTTCGAGTACTGTGCCCAAGACTTTTTCCAGACTAACTGTTTTTACAGACCTTGTTAATATCTCAAAACGTTAAAGGGAAATATATAAAAATATAATAAAATATATAAAAAATAATAATTTCTAGAATTAAAGGAATTTTGAATTTTTTTTTACCCAATTTACTTAAAAAACCACTGCTTGATAAAAATTTCCCGAACTTTGTCGTTTTTTTTTGTCTTTTCAAGAGTTACACGATGGGCGAAGTAGGTGCAGACAATTGACTATGAAGTCTAAAGATATACAGTTCATTCCAGCTCAACTTTATGATCCACCAGTAAATCAAACTGATCACTGTTTTAATTGCCAAGTGACTATTTTTTAGCGCGCAATCAAAATAAATACTTACAGATGTGTTCAAAAAAATAGGAGTTACCATATCATATATTAATGCAAGTGATCTTTAGAAATTTGGCAACTTTTTCCGTTAGTCATATTTTAACGGTACTTAGTATGGAATGTGAAGAGTAAAACACAAAAAGAATAATCAAGCTAATTGTAGTGTATATGCTGAAATTAATTTATTTTCTTTTTTGGTTCCAAAGTGCATTGATTATAAAAATAGGAGTATTTGCATTAATTAAGAAAATTAGTTGTTAAAATTTTAAAATTTAAGCAATAAATTCAAAAAGTAAGTATGAATAGGCTCTATGGTTACAGTTATTTCCTTTAAAATTTTTTTTAAATAGTGGGGCGTGGTAAGCATTGCACCGAAGAGAAACTAAATTTAATAAAAACAATAACTTAGAAATGAAGGCAAAACTTATCGGGAAATAAAAAAAATTAATGTCGTGCTCAGATCAGATGATAGCCAATGCTTTACGGTATACGAAAAAGGCGAAACTCGAGGCCGAAAACGTAAAACAATGCCCATAGATGATCGTCGCATAGTACGTTTCAGTCAGAGGGATCCTTCTGCGTCATCAAAAAAGATCCAAAAGGATCTTAATCTAAGCGTAAGCACCGTTACTATTTGAAGACGTTTGGTCGAAAATAATTTATTTGCTAGAAGTCCCAGAAAGGTACCCTTACTCACAAAAAAACAGCCAGACGCCCGTTTGAAATTCACCAAGGATCATGTTAACTGGCCTAAAGAAAAATGGCGAAACATATTGTGGACGGATGAAAGTAAGATCGTTTTATTAGGAGGAACTGGTTCTAGACAATATGTCCGACGTCCACCCAATACAGAATATCTCCCACAATTCACCAGAAAGACCGTCAAACATGGAGGAACAAAAGTTATGATTTGGGGATGTTTTTCTTACAGCGGTGTTGGTCCATTATATGAAGTAAAAAGGATCATGGACCAACGGGTGAACGTCGAAATTTTAAATAATGTCATGTTGCCATACGCAGAGTGGAATATGCCTGCGAAATGGGTCTCTCAACAAGGCATTGACCCGAAACATACTAGTAAATAAGCGAAGGAGTGGTTTCGTGCCAACGGGGTTGAGGTTATGCCATGGCCCGCTCAGTCCCCTGACCTCAACACCATAGAACACCTATGGGGGGACGTTAAAAAATATGTTTCCGAAAAGAAACCGTCTAATGCTAAGGCTTTATGGAGCACAGTCCAGGATACGTGGAGTAACATCCCAGTAAACCGTTGTAGAGACCTTATCGATTCCATGCCGGGGCGATGTGCCGCCGTGGTTAACAACCGAAGTTTTTCTACGAAATATTAAACATTCTGAACGTTTTTAAGTTGTTTTGGATTTTTTTGTGAATATTTTGTAATGAAAAGTATAATACTCCTATTATTTTGAACAATGGATTTTCATCATGTTTTGTTAAAAATGTATATATTTTTAGTTTTATAGCTTTAATTACCTCTGGAATTATGTAAGAATTTCTTGTTCAATGTTACAAAAAAAGTGAAATAAAATTTTGTATTTTTTGTAAAAAATAATAAAATAGATTTTTGTTAAGGGCACTCCTATTATTTTGAACACAACTGTATATACTATACCTACCATGAATTCTCAATTTACTCAAAGCTTTTCAAGGCATGTTTAAAGTACCAAGTTTTTTTGCTCTGTCAGCCTAGTTTCTTATTGTTATTGTAAGGTGTAAGAGCACATAGTTCACTTCTGAGGCTAAAAGGCATTACATAATTAATCTTTGAAGCCCAAATTAAAATTTTATAAAGACGATCAATGCTTCCCACTATTTCTGCCATTAGCCTCTGCAAGTTTTCTTTAAACCTTTACTTGTATATGTCGAGTATACTCGTTAAAGCGAAACGAAAATATCTCTTTCGCCTCTGTCCTTCGTCTTGAAGGAAAAAATCGCAGTGGAGTTTTTTCCCTGAGAAAAAAGTCAAATAAAGGTAATTAAAAAACGTATATTTTCGGACATTCCTTGGTTTTGGCAACCTTAATTATATTAATAAGCAATAGCTTATATTTATTTTATCTTTCGTGTAATACATTCTTTATTAATGACTACTACTACTGCTACTGTAATGCTGTGTTTATGTCGAGTATACTCGTCTTAGCATTAATATAGTAGGCAGGCGGAAACAATTTGTTTAAACAGTTAAAGAATTAATTTACTGTTAATTCTTTTATTGAACACCACTGCCCATTTTGCAGTCTATTAAAAAAATCCTAGAATTTTTTAAATTAAATTAAAGAAAAATTAAAGTTTTTTATTTATTTCTCCATTTTATTTATACTTGAGGTTCCAATTTGTGCTATCATTGTGCTATCGACTGTATATGCCATTATAATAAAAAATTCTCGTTTTAAGAATTTTTCCATTTAATAAATACCACTTTGTCTACGTGTTGAAATAATTTAGTAGAGAGAAAATACACCACGACCATATCAATAGTTCACGCGATTATTAAAAAATAAAACAAAAAACCGTTTTATTCATTAGCATGCTTAATTTTGTTTATTTTATTGAATTAAACAGAATAGATTAGAATATTTATTAATGTGCTTCTACATTATTTATTTGTCAATAACTAAAGTGTATAATAGTCACCGCGACGACAACATGGCCCATTAGCTCAGTTGGTTAGAGCGTCGTGCTAATAACGCGAAGGTCGCGGGTTCGATCCCCTCATGGGCCAGAGAATTTTTTTTTTTGTTTTTATTAAAAGTTTTTTAATTATTTTCTTTTCATGTTGTAGTCTTGTGAATAAGCACATTTTGAAATTTTCTTATCTGGCATGTGTTTTGATACATTTTATTTTATAATTCATTTTTATGTTATTTTCGATCAAATTAGAATTTGTGAATTTTAAATTTTTTGAACAAATGAAATATTGAAGCCATATATTAAAGTGTACGTATAAAGCAGAGTAGGGTGTATGGCCCATTAGCTCAGTTGGTTAGAGCGTCGTGCTAATAACGCGAAGGTCGCGGGTTCGATCCCCTCATGGGCCAAATTAATTTTTTCCTTTGTTTTATTAAATTTGTTTCCTTTTCTTAGAAGCGATATAAACAGTCATAATTAATTAATTTTTAAATTGACAAAGCGTTTTGAAATACTTGGAATTAAATTACAATATGAGAATTTTAATTTTTTTATGCTAATTTGGAAATCTAAATTCAGTTAAAATGCAAATATGAAACACTGTAGGGTGCATGGCCCATTAGCTCAGTTGGTTAGAGCGTCGTGCTAATAACGCGAAGGTCGCGGGTTCGATCCCCTCATGGGCCAGATTGATTGATTTTTCTTTAATATTTACAGTGCACTCGCGATAATTTGAACTAATTAAAACAATGCCCCTGTATATATATATTTACAAATGGCTTAAATTCTTAAAGAAAATGTTGTTTTCTTGCGATGTAAACACTTTTCCTGCTTAAATAAAAGTTTTTTTTTCATTAAATAAATGGTACTGATTTTTCTTGTGACGACACGTAAGTTTTTTGTAGCAAAATCTTCCAAAATAAAACCGATTCACCGGCGTTGTAAAGTTCATCATTAGTTAATTTAAGCTCTTCAATCTTTGCTTTTAGAGCCATTTTAAAGGGTTAAACTAAATGAGGTTATGAAGAAAGCTTCTCACCTGAAAGTTGGAGCAATCGTACTGCGGACCGCTTTTTAAAAATTTGAAGCCACCCATCACTGGCGTTGAAATCTGAGCTACAATTTTCTTTAATTTTATAACGAAGTTCTTTGGCTTTTTCTTTTAAAATCAATCCACTAATCTGAATCTTTTTATCTCTCATACGCAAAAACCATCGATGCAAAGATTTTTCCATTCTTGGGTACTCCGACGGTCGCATTGTTTTTCTTTTTCCACATGTAATAACTAACGAAAAAATAGACCTTGACCGTGTATTTATTATTTATGTATGTAGGTATGTGTGGTTTTTTTTTAAGATTTGGTATTAAAATAAACGTATATAACTCGGGATTTCCCCAATTTCTAATGATTTGTAACTGAAATTTGTATGCTTTAAAAATAAAAAACTGTCCAAATTTTAAAGCCTTTGTACAAAGTTTATATTTTGGGGTAGTCAATGTTTTCTTAAACAGTGTTCATATTTTGGGGTGTTCATATTATCGCGAGTGTACTGTATTATCTTTAATGGTTTTGAATCTTTTTTAGCAAATTAAATTAATTTCGATTATTTAGAATTTAAAAGATATAAACTACATATGTATGTTTGAACCTCCATTTTAAAATGGTGTAGGGTATATGGCCCATTAGCTCAGTTGGTTAGAGCGTCGTGCTAATAACGCGAAGGCCGCGGGTTCGATCCCCCCATGGGCCATACATATTATTTTTTGAAGTCTTCATAATTACACGATAACTCAAAGCAGCCGGGTGCTTAATACAGGCTGAAGATGAAAAAAAGTCGCCCAACGTGGGGCTCGAACCCACGACCCTGAGATTAAGAGTCTCATGCTCTACCGACTGAGCTAGCCGGGCATATCTGAGTTGTCGTGAAATATTATACTCGAATTAAATTTATGTTTGTTAAATATGAAAAAGATTTGAAAGATGGAGTTATGAATTTCATCTACATGGGGCTTTATTTAAACCCACGACCTTGCGGTTAATAGTATTTGCACTTTGTCAATAAATTCAAAGAATTCGTTAATTCCATTTTTAGAATATATTAACAAAACAAATTTCTTAGTTAGAAATAATTCACATTTACTTTATAGTATTTGAATTTTATTTATTTTATAGTCTAGCTGTACCCTGCGCTTATTGCTGCGCCACCAACTAAAATAAATTTGAAAGAAAGACATTACCCAAGTGTCCAATTAATTTTGAATCATTTTATTGAATTTGTTTTCTGTTGTCCTGATGATTCAGATGAACGGACCTGAGTAGTACGCATTCGATCAGTTTCTAATCTCACTTCTCGTTGTTCAAGTGGTTCAAGCGAACGGGCCTCAGCCGCATATACTCGAAGATTTTCCAGTCTCAATGCTCGTCTGATTCTGAGGCTTGTAATGCTCTTTTCTTCCATGCTTGAGGTGTAGGTCGACCAATTGTTTGTCATTCATTTTGAATAATTTTCAGTGACGCCATCCATCGGAAATTAATCGCACCAACATCCGTCGACTCATGCGGAACAACTTTGTAAAAGAATGCACAGTTTACGATTTAATTGATTTTAAGTAATTTTCAGTGGCACCACCTGTCGGATGGGAAGTGACACGCCCACTGTAGCCAATCCACCCATTTTGTTCATATATACGTCAAAGTCGTCCATACAAAATTTGAGGACTCGAGCTGATGCAGTTTATGAGATATGCGACATTAAATACTTATTGGGTATTTGGGCGTGGCATCTTGCCTAGTTGAAATTTTAAAATAAAAAGTAGCCTATAACTCCTTCCAGACATACAGGAAGATACTGTTAAATTTTCAAGAAAATCGGTCCAGCCGTTTAGCCGTCTATAGACTTCAAACAAACAAACAAACCCACAAACAAATAAACACACATTCATTTTTATATATAAGAAGATTAATATAAAAAATTAAATCCTTGCATCAGAGGAGTATACAAAATAAGCAATAACAGTCCAATTATGAAGAACAAATGTAAATAAGGCAAAAATTTTCGTCTGTACCGTAAGGGCCCATTAGCTCAGTTGGTTAGAGCGTCGTGCTAATAACGCGAAGGTCGCGGGTTCGATCCCCTCATGGGCCAATACGAGTTTTTATGAAAAAATTCTTAAAAATTTTTAACTGGTCTGTAAGATCTGTGAAAATATTTACTTGTAACAATTATCGAGCCCCCATTAACACGTTCACGTCGGTGCGTACCGCCGGTGGGCCCGCACTAGACTAGACTGTATTATCGGGCGGCGCGTACCATCGGTGGCCCGCACTAGATAGACAGTCTCATCAGGCGGCGTGTACCACTGGTGGGGGTGGGGGTGGTACGCAATTGATCATGCTATGATATTAGACGATGCGTTATACCAAATATTTAGGTTTAACACTTCGACTGCCGTAAAAAATACCTCTAAGTCTCTTTATATTAAAAGCATTTAATAACGTCTTATAAATACAATAGTCTCCAGTAGGCGACAACTATGAATTAAAGTGCCGGCATGAAAGTGTTAAACAATTTCTTAGTGGTGGGATTATATACAACATATATCGTTAGTATAATTCGTAGACGCTAAGTCCACTTTTTTCCAAAATTGAGATTTTAATGCAAAACGATAACGCAATACCAAATACATATTTTACGACTAAAAAATGTCATTATTTAGTTTAAAGTTGTTGTAATTTTGTGGTTTGCAAAAACGCTAAGTCCACAAAACTACGAAAAAATTAAAAGCACGTACTAACTCCACGAATATTAATTAGTAATTATTCTGAATTTTTGATCTAGGTCATTTAAAGACCGCTATTTAGTAAAAATAATTGCGTTTAAAAAGTTTAGTTTGAAAAAAGGGACTTAACACATTTGCGAATGGGACTAACGATATACGGTTTGATAGTTTAACACATTTTACTCTGCGCGTCTCTCAAAGCCTCTACGCACTGTGTGCACGAGGTGACAAGTAGTTGTGGGTATAGCGTATATTAGCACTTTGTCGCTCTCCAGTAGGGATTTCGCAATAAAATTATAAATATTTGTGGATCATCAGTGGCCCGCACTAGCGGATAAGTGATATTACCTGTGTATTACCACTAGTAATGGTCTACGAAAATCGAAATTTTAGGTTTCTATTTAAATAGTATTAAATTCTATAAACCACAATTTTATCGTGGGCCCATTAGCTCAGTTGGTTAGAGCGTCGTGCTAATAACGCGAAGGTCGCGGGTTCGATCCCCTCATGGGCCACATGACTTACTATTTTGTATAGATTGTATTGGAAATCTTTTACATGAAGGCGAAGACCTAGACCTAAATAAACCCCGTAGGTTTTCACTTGCCTCTTCAATAAGGGGTGAGGACAACGCTGAGAAGAAGAAAGCTTCCGGACTTTAAGAATATAATTTATTAAACAATAATGCAATTTCCCATAGAAGATGTATAATATAATTTAAGATTATAACTTATTAATGTTCGAGTTATTGTCTTTAATGTTCTTTTTATATATTCTAGTCCTTTGCATGTTCCTTAGAATTACTTTTGAATCTGCCGTAATTGAATAGTGGAATATGCCCGGCTAGCTCAGTCGGTAGAGCATGAGACTCTTAATCTCAGGGTCGTGGGTTCGAGCCCCACGTTGGGCGTACGTCTAAATTTTTGAATATGTTGCAATGGATATTATAACAAATGAGAACAGCAGAACAAGCTTTAGCGAATTGATTATACGGATGTATGCATATACATTAGCGTACGCAATGCAGTAAACTCTCACGTTGTTATACTACGTTGTTCCGCTATACAATTGTTTATATTATTATATTCAATCATTTATTCGCTCCTTACTTCTTGACGTACAAATGAAATAGTATAGCCAAACGTCCACGGAAGAGCAATGTATGTAAATATTTACCGAAATCGCTCTCATTGCTTTTAGTATTCCAAAAACGAACGTACATGCCGTAGACGTTTGGCTAACCGGAGCTTTAGTCTCTAAGTAAAGGAAAGAAGGAAATATTACGGAATCAATATCCCCATTTTATAAACGAGAGTAAAAACCTTGCGACAGTTTTTTGAGGTTACACCGTTAGTAAAAATCAGTCCCGATCTAATAAAGTGTGATGGTATACGAAAAATTTCAAAAAACCTAGAGCGCTGTCAAATGTGCTTTCATATTTTCTCACAATGTCGTACTCTCACTCTATTTATAAATTTACTGAAAAATAGGATCCATATACGAATTTTCTCGCTGTTCGACATGAAGATAGAAGGCAGATTCCGAATATTATTTCGTTTCAGTCGCTCTTCTGAATTTCTTATATATGACTTTAGATTGTAACTGAAAAATGTGGGCCATTGAGTAATTGAACCCACAACCTTGGTGCTGATATGATACCATGTGAAGTCGTTTAAACAGTAATGCAATTGAAAATTATTGAGGAAAAAAGTTAAAATAAATAAAGTCAATATATTGTTGACGATTCGTCAATGTGGCCCATTAGCTCAGTTGGTTAGAGCGTCGTGCTAATAACGCGAAGGTCGCGGGTTCGATCCCCTCATGGGCCAAGACGAGTTTTTTATGAAAAATTCGTACAATTTCCTGAAAATATGGATATGATGAGGAGTTCATCCAGTTATGCAAGAATTCCTCAAAGGAAGCAATACTGAGGGTGGGTATAGGAGTAGAATCATTCTTTAGATGTACTTAGTTAATCGGGGTAAAAATTTATTATGATTATTTTCTATATACACTGCGGTTCATCAGGATAGAACCAACATATTTTAAAGTAAAAAAACTGTATAAATTGCAAATACAGATTGAATAAAAAAAATTTGGTTTTGCAGAAAGATAGTTGATACTGTAAATGATAATTTAAGCACAAAAATTTTTATAAAAATGAATTATAACGGTACTTTTCCACTTTCTTTGTAGTCAAGTATAAAATTATTCATTTATTTTTTGGTTCAACAGAATAGAACCACTTACATTTTTAACTTAAATCAGTGGGTGGTTGTAGTAAAGCTTTATTAAAACCAAATAAAATTAAAATTGCAGTTTGTGACTGCAGTTATCTAAATCAATATGGGATGTTCAAAGACAATTAAGCGAAAACGATTGGCGAAAAGTAATTTTTTCGGATGAAAAAATGTCATTTGGATGGCTATAACTTTTATTTTCACGATATGCGTTAGGACCAAAAATATCTGAGCCGCCATTACAGCAGAGAGGGGGCGTTATGCAATTGAATACCCATGCCATATGATATTTGGCAAACTGAAGGCGCTGTTGTTGACGGATTGCATTTAATGGAGGTTTTTTCTTTAGTTTTCGGACTTGTAAATGTTCACTGCTTAAAATAGCGCGACGAACTGTTGATTTACTTGCTTTAACTCCTGCTAAATGCTTAATTTTAGAGGTAGAATGGGCTGAATTTGTGGCAATTCGAAGAATTTTTCGCTTGTCCTGTAGTGTTAGAGCTGTCTAAGTACCTTCTTTGTAATTTTTATTATATTTTTCACGATATTTTATGTAATTCATTACTACATTACGACTTCGTCTAATTTTTCTATTGATTTCGCGATAAGAATAATTTTCAGAATGGTAAAAATCAATTTTTACCATTTCAGACGAATTTAAAGAACTCTTTCTTCCCATATTGATTTAGATAACTGCAGTCACAAACTGCAATTTTAATTTTATTTGGTTTTTATAAAGCTTTACTACAACCACCCACTGATTTAAGTTAAAAATGTAAGTGGTTCTATTCTGTTGAACCAAAAAATAAATGAAAAATTTTATACTTGACTACAAAGAAAGTGGAAAAGTACCGTTATAATTCATTTTTATAAAAATTTTTGTGCTTAAATTATCATTTACAGTATCAACTATCTTTCTGCAAAACCAAATTTTTTTATTCAATCTGTATTTGCAATTTATACAGTTTTTTTACTTTAAAATATGTTGGTTCTATCCTGATGAACCGCAGTGTATTTATTTTCTATTTTATATATGTATGTATTTTAGTTTTTTAAACAAAAATATTTAATTTACTTATCAATATAACAGAAAGGTTATTTATGACATGGAATTTAATTAAAAAATTATTTGCGAAATTATGCTTGTTTTTAAAATATTCCAGGATTTAAAAAATATAAAAAGAACTTCGCCCAACGTGGGGCTCGAACCCACGACCCTGAGATTAAGAGTCTCATGCTCTACCGACTGAGCTAGCCGGGCATGCTGTAATTGGCCATTAGAAAAAAATATTGCCATTTGATTGCAAATTGTCAAGATGTATAGTTCTTGTCTAAATATAGTTGCACTACATGACCAAGATAATCTAATTCACACGTGTATATATGGTTTTACACTATGGATGTATGAATTGACTTAAATATTTTATTATACTCTTATTGTTAATAATATTAGTATCTAAAATGTTTAAATACAATATATGTATGTATGTACATGTGTGTTGATGAACATAATAAGAACAATTGCTTTTAATTTACATTTTTTTAAGAGACTTCATTAGTATAGATTAAAAAAGATATGAAATTGAAAGAGATGACCTGACAGAAATAATAATGACGATATTTTAAATTAAATTCTTAAATGTCGCTTCTTTCCCTTTGAATCAAAACAAGTTTATTAATACTTATTAATTAACTCAAACTCATTTGATGATTATAACTTCCCCATGTCGATGCGACATACTTCCAACAAATTTTTTAAAATCTTAAGTACACTCATAATTGGTCATTACAACCACGCTTCAGTCAAGATTACAACCTAGCTTCTCACACCACTTATGTACATATGTTGTGTGTGTTAATTTTATACATGAGTTGCAAAACCTCCATTTTAAAGTCAACTTCGAAAGACAGATTTTTGAGAAATTTTTCGTGACAATTACTGCATTATGAGTATTACTCAATTACTGCTTTTAGAGTTTTTACCATTGCCTCAGCTCTCATAAGCCAACACAATACAGACTAGATTGCGGCGACGCAATTCTTTCATAAACTTAATTTGTTTAAGGAATAAATTTTAGAATTAATTAAAACACAGGATTAGAATATCATTTGGCAAGGCTCTGAACCAGAGATCAGCAATGAGTATTCAAAAAGATGAGTAGAATAGAATCATACTCATAATTTCTGATACTTATATATATTCATATTTATAAAGGGTCCGCCAAATAACTTTTTTCTTTTTGAAAATGCTTTAAAAAAAAATTACTGAATATTTTCTCAAATTTCTTTTTTTATTTGAAAGTACAATCCTTCCGGTTAATAATGGAAAATAATTTCATTCAAATGGCTGCCTCGGCTGGCCATGCAGTAGCCTACATATTGATATGAGAAACGAAGAACGTGGAAAACCACAAAAAAAGTTTGAATGCGCCGAATTGTAAGCAATATTGTGTGAGGGTGACACTTTAAATCAGAGATAAAGGCAAAAATTCCAAATTTTGCGCAACGAATAATTTCTGACCGTTTAAAAGCTATGAAAAATTGGTCCAAAAGTTTGGAAAATGGTTGCCACATGAATTAAATGACAGACAGATCCAAAGCCGAAAAACCACATGTAGTATTTTGTGTAAGAGACGCTGTATATAGAAAATCAATGTTGAAATATAGAAAGTCAAATTGCTGACCTCTGCTCCATATAAAATTTTATACATTAAAAATATCCCGAGATAGATTGCTGAACTCCTAACATGAAAAACAGGTAGACTTTTTCAATAGCAACCTGTGAAAAAGAACATTATGGCCCATGAGGGGATCGAACCCGCGACCTTCGCGTTATTAGCACGACGCTCTAACCAACTGAGCTAATGGGCCATATGCTGTTTGATTGAATAAAGTTGAACATTAGAAGTAAGTGGGCGTGGTTAGGTAGGCTACTGTAGCAGCGTACAATTATTAACTAAAAAAAAATAAATCTGAACTCTTAGCACCTGTTTTTGAAAGACCACCGATTTCACACGTTCGTCTGTTTATATGAAAAACACAAATAAAAACACTCAATTTTTTTACGCACAACTATGGCCTCAATTTGGTTTAATTTTTTAGTTTATCCTGACAAACTTAAGCGGAGCCGGCAATAGGTGATATTTTTTATACAAGGTTCAATTGATTGAATTGTCTACATTTGTAAATCATGTACAATTTAAATTTACTTTAAGCTCTGTCAATTTTCCTTTTCGGACAAATTTTTCGATATGAAAACCTTCGGTAAAAAATTTTACCCGGAAAAATATTTTGTGCGTAGAATTTGGGTGAAGTGTCCCCACCACACTTTTGATTTTTTAGCACTTAGATCTGTACACAATTTAGTGAAACGAGTTTCCTCAACATGGGAAGTTAACGCCTTAAGTAAATTAAGCAGAAGGACAAAAAAAAACTGGCCCATGAGGGGATCGAACCCGCGACCTTCGCGTTATTAGCACGACGCTCTAACCAACTGAGCTAATGGGCCAACTTATTAATTCGTTCACACTATTGGACTGCTAAGTCCTCCATAAATTATCATTAATTAGCACTTTTTTAGGACACAAAATCCTCATGCAAATATCAGAGATCTGATATTCGTTTCTAAACGAATTTCACATCCACAGATTCTACTAAATATTTTCTTGCTCTTATGCACCAGAGTTATGAAAATTAGACATTTCGGATGCGCACGCACTGTGTTTCATTTAGAATGGATGAGAGACGCCTTTTCAGACGCAAGAAGAGGGAGCAGGAAAGGCGTAACTGCGAGGAAGTCGAGATGTATAGATGCAGGAGTGATGCTCGAAATGTTTATCAAAAGGTTAAGCGTCTAATCGAAGGTTTTAAGCCCGGAGTGTACTCCTGCAAAGATGAGAACGGAAACCTGATAACAGATTCGCAAGGGGTGCTGAGGTTGTGGAGGCAACACTTCTCTACTCTGCTACAAGGTGATGACGACAACAATACCACCTTTAGAGATGATGTTCCGAACCCGATCGACGATGACAGGGTGGAGATTCTGCCGCCTAGCCCCGAAAAGGTCAAAGTCTTAAAAACAATAAAGCGGCGGGTCCTGATGGCCTCCTCGCTGAATTGTTTAAGACCGGATGTAATGAGATGGTAGGGCGCATGTACCATCTCATCATCTTATCTACAAAATATGGCTAGAGGCAAATATGCCCAACGATTGGAATCTCAGTGTCCTCTATTCTGTCCTGAAAAAGGGAGACCCTACTATATGCGTCAACTACAGGAGTATAAGCGTTCTCCCTATCGCATATAAGGTTCTTACAGGCGTATTGTGTGATATTATATGAGCTCTCAAAGCATTTAAAAATTATACGGCTTAAGTGTGAAGTTGGGTGCTAAAAATACAATTAAATCCTCTGCCGGGAAAAAACGAAATTACTTTCCGAACAACCCAATATAATAGGCCGTTGTAGTCAGAATTCAGAAGGCCGTACTCATCATCACTTCCATTATTTCAAAGACGTCGCCCACTCGTCCAGAGACCGCTTGAGTGTCTACACTGTCGGATGAAAGAGACAATTCGTTATCGTTTGTGGCTTGCCACTGTCTTCACCTTTGTAAACTCAGAGGAACTCTGGCGAGATGAATTGCCACGAATTCGACAACATATGACAAGATTCGATCCTGCAGATTGCAGTTCATTAAATTTAATTTTTTTTCACTACTGTGCATATGTATATGTTCATTCACACCACTTTAGATGGCTGTCATATGTATTCATTTTCAGTATGAACATACATATATAATGCCCTGTTATGGTTGAGTTACATACTATGAATATCAATTGAATACACATGCATAAATTTATGTCGAAAATGTTAATCCATACATATTTATGTATATACCACCATTCACTAACATATGAACATATTTATGTATGTTAATGCGATTATTATACATTATGATAATTATTCATATCATTTGGTCCATTTGGTCATAGTTATTTATATCCCTTAGGTGTACAGTGGAGGTCAAAACATTTATAACCAAGCGGTTGCTCTCAACAATAAAAAAATAAAAAAAAGAAAACTTTAAATTTAAGTTCCATTTAAATTACACTATGCGACAAAATAAAAAAAATGAAATACACCCAGCTAAGGACATAGTGTAAGTCATGAGTTCTTTTGAGTAGAACTCAAAAATATTTTTTTTATATTTCTTTTGACAAAAACTGTTGTTTCAGACTTTAGGCACAAGTTTATTGATTTCACAAACATTTCTGAACCGATGTCCAAAATTTGAACTTTATTAGAAAGGAGAGGGATGGGCCTTTAAAACGATATACATATATATATTATTTGACTTAATATCCGATGGGGTTTGATGAGGTAAACTTGACAAATGCGAATTTTTTTCATATTTTTTCATGCATGTCCGTTCATAGTTGTTGTTGTAACAGTTCGGCTGTTGTCTCCGGAAGCTTTTCCCTGTATGTAATATAAAGATGGATTATAATTTTTTATGTCTTCTATTTGTTGTGTGCCGTGTAATTTGATGGGGATGGGATGGGTTTGAGATGGGATTGTTGTTGTTGGTTGTATGTGTGTGTTGTTAACGTCATGTGGTAGGTAGTCCGAGGAAGTTAGCTGTCATCGTAGGGTTCAGCCATAGGTCTACTGGCCGCAGGGCTGTCGGTTTCGCTGCACAGCTAAAAATGTGCACCGTGTCGTGTGGTGTTTGGTTGCATGATGGGCAGCTATCTTGGGTTCCCGGGATAATCCTAGCCCTAGCCCTGTAGCTGGGCCAGAATAGTTCTCGTGACTCTTGGAAGCTGCCTTTCCGAATCGGCTATGGGTGGTGGGTGCTGACCTTGTTATGGCTGAGCTCGTCTCTGGCTGTCGCAACGATGGTATTATGAAGGGTATTTTGTGCCTCCCTGACGGACAGTGTGTCAGTTATTGAGGGTATGAGGTGGACAATGTCTGAGTTGTATGTAGTGAGGTCTTGTCTTACGCGGCGAGGAGGGGGATCATTTAAGTCTGTGTGGTGGTTTGGATGGGAAGGTTGGTAGCAGGCTATGAGGAATTGTTTAGTTAGCAGCTCGTTGTGTCTTCTAACCGTCAGCATCTGCGTCTCTTCACGGAGATGGTCTATACTAGTCATCCTCACGCATCCTGTGGCTATTCGTAGGGTGTTATTCTGTGACGTCTGTAGTGCCCTCCACTGTGTGTCACTCAGGAATGATGTCCAGATTGGAGCAGCATAATTGAGGAGAGACCGTCCGATAGCCTTATAGGTGGAGAGGATGGTTTCCTTGTCCATTCCCCATGTGGTGCCAGCCAGAGCCTTTAGGACCTTGTTTCTTCTCTTCACGCTGGCGCTGATGTTAGTCGCATGTGCGGCGAAGTGAATCAAGTTGTCGAAGGTGACCCCGAGGATCTTTGGGTACCTAACTGTGGGAATGATGTTTCCTTCCACTGCGACGTTTAACGTAATTCTTACTTCCTTCGTCCATGTCGTGAAGAGGGTCGATGATAATGCCCGAGGAAAAGACCGTACAGTCGTCCGCGTAAGAGACCAAGGAGATGTTCGGAGGTGGCGTTGGGAGTGAGGTGAGGTAGATGTTAAACAGGATAGGCGACAGGACTCCCCCCTGTGGGACACCCATCTTTATCCTCCTTTGAGAGGACTTTTGTTCCCTAAACTCAACGTATGCCTGCCTACCTCCAAGGTAATTGGAGGTCCAGCGTTTCAGGTCGTTGGGCAAGGTTGAGTTTAGTATATCTCTCAGGAGTATGGGGTGGTCGACCGTGTCAAAGGCCTTTGAAAGGTCAAGGGCCGCAACGACAGTTCGTTGACGCGGTCGTTGTTGGTTGAGTCCGTCTGCTATCCTAGTTGTTATCTCGGTGAGAGCCGTGGCCCTTCCCTGAAGCCATGTTGGTGGTCTGCCAGTGGGAAGTGCAGGGAGCAGAAGGATCGAGGATCTTTACCACTGATGATAGTAAGGAGATCGGCCTGTATGATTCTCCTTTGGTCGCTGGTTTGTTTGGTTTCAGGATCGGGATGATCCTAGCGACCTTCCAAATGTCAGGTATCACCAGGCTGAGCATTGACAGGTTTATTAATCTGGTGAGGAACCTCAAAGCCCTCTCGTCTAGCTTCTTCAGCATAAGCATGGACAGTCCGTCGGGTCCCAATGCCTTCGATGGTTTGGCGTTGGTGATGTTGTAGGCCACCGCGGTTTCCTCAAATGACTGTGCTTGTTGGTCTCTGCGCAGGTTCCTTAGCAACCTCAGTGTTGCTCTCTTGTTCTTATTCTGCTCAGTTGGGTGTTCGACAAATTGCTTGCAGAATTCTTTGGCGCACCTTTTGCCCTCAATATGTTGCCTACCTTCAAATTCAATGGCGGCGAAGTTGTTGTTCATTTTAGAGCCAGATAGGTTTCTGATGGTCTTCCACAGTTTCTTGGGAGCTAAGGAGCAGCGTTCTAGGTGTTCCAGCCATTTGGAACGTCTGTGCTGGTTCACCAATTTATTTATTCTTATGTTCATTGGTTCTAGTCTTTAGTCCGCTGGGTTTGCCGCTCTAATGTTATCCCGCTGTTGAGCCAGGCGCGCGGCATCTAAAGGGTAGTTCGGCCTGGTGTTGTTGATTCTGCCGGCGGGGATAAAACGCTTCGCCGCATTCTGAACAATTGTTCGGAATTGCCTATCACCACTTCTAACGCACGTGGGAGGGAGTATATGTTCAATGTTATCCTCAATGAGGATCCTGAAACCTTCCCAGTTGGCCTTATTGTAGTTCACGTACGTATGTCGGTCAGGTTCCATAAAGTCGCTGCGTTTTTCTATGTTGACCACTATGGGTAAGTGGTCGGACCTAAGGGCAGTATACGCCTGCCAGGTGGTAAAGGCTAGAAGTGACGACTAGTAATGGTGAGGTCTGGGAAGCTAGAGCATCCTGCAGTGGCTCTGGTCGGCTGTGGCTCGTTTATCGTGGCGAAGTCCGACTCGTCTATTTGACCGGCTATCGCGATCCCACGTTGATCGTTGCGAAGAAGGGAATACCAGCTCTCATGATGTGCGTTGAAATTACCTAGTATGATCCTATTTTCACCCTGGAGGAGATGCATGATGTTCGGTTGGTAGTGGGTTCTATGCTATTTACTGGTGGAATGTAAACGTTTGTGATTTCGATATCGGTTTCCTTCGACGTTACCGATATTGACATCGCCTCGATGATGTTATATGGATTGGGGGGGGGGGGGTCTGGAACATTACTTTCTTCGTATTTCACGTTCCGTTCGAGGATGAAAGCAAGTCCTCCTCCGTTATCCCTTTCCCGGTCTTTCCTTACTATGTTATAGTTGCCCGCAGATGTAATGGTGCACTCTCTGGGTAGCTTGCTCTCCTGTATGGCGGCTATTTTGATGTTGTTGTCGTACATGAAGTTGGTAATGTCTGCTATTTTATTTCTAAGTCCGTTACAGTTTAACTGCAAGATGCTGAAATTAAAGTGTGGGCTATGGTGGATGGTGGGCTGATGAGCTATGGGGGTTATGGATGGGGGGATGGATGGTATTAGTTGTGGATTTATGTTTGTGCTTGTAGTGGGTTGCTGCCGGTTGCGTCGTCGTGTAATTATTGCATGTGTCTCGTGTTGTGGGTCCATACGTGTGTCAGTTGGGTCAGTGTATTACAGCAGTGAGCTCTGAAGTTCACAGACCACTCCCGATGAGAGGAGAGGCCTGAGCATCTCCTGAGGTGGCATCAGTTGCCACAGCTGTTACATCTCACCGATGTTATGTTTCTCCTGATGATCGTATGGCACACTGAACAAATCCATTTAGGACCTGGATTCTGTTCAATGCCAGCTCTTATTAGTAGGGTACAGAGCAAATGCGCTGGCATGATTTGCTCACCTTGGGAATAAACTTCCGGTTGATACAGCTTTCGCTGAGTTGAAAACCCATGGCCGATGTTGAGTCGGGTCGTTCCGGTGCGTAGATCCGATTGTCGTGGGAACGTCCGTTCATAGTAGTAAAGTTTAATTAAAAAATATGAAATAAGTGTATAAACTTGTGAAGAGATTGACACTCCGTTTGATTAAATCGGACAAAAATTACCGTAGTTATTATTTAAAGATCTAACAGTCGAGTTATATTTTTCATATACTTATTTTTTCAGATGAACATTTAGTTCAAAACTTTTCAGAATTTTTGACGGATCTTGATTTTTTATCGCAAAATGTGTCAATTTCACGTTTGAGCGACCACCAGTAGTTTGCTTATATTTGCTCAAAGAGAAATAATAATATTTAAAAAAAAAAACACAAATATTAGACGACTTTTAGTAGTCTTGCGAACGTGAAATTGACACATTTTGCTATAAACAATCAAGATCCATCAAAACTTTTGAAAATTTTTGAACTGAAAGTTCATTTGATAAGATGACATATGTAAAGAATATAACACGACTGTTATACTATTTAAATTATAACTACGGAAATTTTTGTTCGATTTTATTTATTTATTTATTTTATTTATTATTAATCATAGCACAACAAGATAATAATCTTATAAATGAAAGTGCTATGGGAGTACATCAAATAGGAAAAAGTAATAACAAATCGCTCATTATATGAGTAATGAATTGTTTGTAGTACAGTATAAATAAAAATTAATAAGAATAAGAACATGATTTAACCTCAGGAAGTAGCATCGATACAAAAAATTAGGATAAGAAAATGAGTATATGTAAAAAACTAAATTAGGAAAGATACAAATATAAAGAAAAATACAAACAAAGAAATATATTCATATAATGAGATACAATGAAACTTAAATAATAAATTAGAAAAATGAAAATAATTAGTCACTAATAAAAATGAAGAGTAAAAATGTATAAAACAATCAAAATATATTACAAACTACTTAAACAGAATGTATAGCTCCTTTTTGAACTTAGTTGCATTGCCTATGTTCTGAATATAATTAGGTAGTGTATTCAAAAGACTGATGGTGTGTATAAAGAACTGTCGTTTCGACAAAAGAGTCCTTTGCCTTAATTGGATAATTTTCCTACCGCGGTTGGATCTAGGAAATCTAATCCTGCTAAATAAGTATACTGGCTGTTCCAAAGTAATAATCTTATGGAGGAGAATTAGGCACTTAATATTCAATAGATTATCAAAATGAATACCACATATCTGGTAAGAAAATTGTGATATATGGTCCCGACGTCCCTTAATAAATACATATCTGGCTATGTTATTATAAGCCAAGTTGAGTTTCCGCCTATCATCCGCATCACAGTTTGCGAAAATTTCCGATCCGTATAAAATAAGAGGAATCAAAAACGTTTTTGCCAGTTGCAGGCGTATAGCAAAAGGAGTCGAATCTATAACAGCCCATCAGTTCCTAAGCATACCGTAAACTTTACCAACGATGACATTAATGTGGCTAGACCACGTTAGCCGACCATTAAAGATAACACCCAGATTAGATGCCGATTCAACAAAATCAATTTTATTCCCCCTGATAATAATATTCGGCACATCAAACGCTCTCTTAGACCTGGAGAGCAATAAACATTTCGATTTAGAGGGATTAATACAAAGTCCATTAGCACTAGCCCAGTTGTCAATTTTTCGTAAATCATCGTTAATCGTATCTACACATAGTCGGATATTATCAGTACAAGCGCTCCTATAGAGCTGAACGTCATCAGCGTACATATGTACGCTACAATTATCCAAAACATCAGGTAGGTCGTTAATGTATATACAGAACAAAAGGGGCCCTAAAATTGATCCCTGAGGAATACCTCTTCCAAGGTGTACCGAATTCGAGATGTTGCCGTTTAGGTAAACTCGTTGTGATCTGTTAATGAGATAGGAACGTATAAGGCTACAAGCTGAATTAGAAAAATTAAAGAGGGTCTGTAGCTTCCTCAATAATATTCTGTGATCAACTGTATCAAAAGCCTTAGTGTGATCCAAAAGAACCAAAAACGCTATGTAATCATCCAGCTTCAACCTAAGGTCATCAACTACTTTGACTAAAGCAGTAGTGCAGCTCCTAGCTTTCATAAATCCCGACTGTTTATCAGATACAAAATTATTACTCGTGAGATAATCGTTCATTTGTCTAGCTATGAGGTTTTCCATAACTTTGGACAGGAACGGAAGAATGGCAATTGGCCTGAATTCATTGTTAGATTTAGGAATTGGGATGATTTTCGACCGTTTCCATTCATCAGGGAAAGAGGACATAGTTAAGACTGAATTGAATACATGAGTAAAATACGGTAAAAGTCTAGGTGACAAAGCTTTTAAAAACAGAGGATCTAAGTCATCAGAACCAATCGCATTCGACTTCACATAAGATAAGCATTCCAAAACCTCGAGCTGACTAACACAACGAAAACTAAAGGGGTTTTCTAGCGGAACAAAACAAAGGTCATCATATATGTTACTGTCAGGTGTAGGAACATTAATATTAACAAATTTGTCATTCAGACCGTTTACATCGACATCAGGAGAAGTATTATGGCATTTATGTCCAATACCAATATCGCGGATTACCTTCCATTTAGCTCTATTATCTAATGCGGAAGCGAACTTTCTGCCGTAAAATATTGTTTTTGCAATTTTAATGTGTTTGGTAACCTCACTACGAGCGGCTTTATGAACGGCTTTCAGATCATCCGTTCTGAACCTCTTCCATCGCCGATAGGCAATGTCGCGCTTATCAATTAATGCTTTAATTGGTTAACACGGTTGGTGTTTGGCTTTAAAAAGTTTTGTTTTGACAGGAACACAACTGTCATATAGCAGACGCACATTTTCCTGAATTAGTGCCACCTGGTCGCTTACATTACCCAGTGAGTAGATTTGATCCCAACAGATATCATCAACACTTCTGTTCAAAACTGTTAAATCGATACTTTTAAAATCACGGTATGTAATATACCTGTCCTCATGACTCGTAAACAGATTATAAGTTAAGAAGAGAAGATCATGATTGGAAAAGCAAGAGGCTGAAATTTGATCATATAACAGTACCTTAGTCATATCATTAACAAATACTAGATCGATTATTCTACTGGAAGAAGAATGGAAGTGAGTTGGCAAGGACAAATTCACAGGATTAAGATGGAGAGACAACATTGAATCAGATAGCGCATTATCAAGTAAGAGATTATTATTAAAGTCACCAATAATAATAATGTCATCATATTGAATAGAAATTTCCTCAAGAATAGAAATAAAGGGATCAAAGTTTCATCAAACAATGTGTCAATCTCTTCACAAGGTAATGCACTTTCAGAATGACATCGCTTATTTTATATTTTTTAATTAAATTTTTGAAATTAAGAATGGCTAAACTGGAAAAAAATATTATTTTGCAAGTTTACCCGATCAAAGATCATAACCATAGCTGCCAGATTTGACGATTTATCGTCATTTTGACGATTTTGAACTTCAAAAATATCATATTTACGATTTGAAGATTTGCGCCCTTATTTTGACGATTTTTAGAAATGAAAAATTTACATCATATTCTTTACTTTAGTATATTAAAAGCCACTTTAAGCTTTGTATTTACTTTGCAATTGTTTTCTATTGGAAATTTATGTTAGTAAAAACAAGAAGTAAAGTATTATATTTTTAAGTTACTTTCGAATACCTGTGCTGATTTTTCTGTATTTTATTCCTTTTTAACTCCAAATATTACAGCTCTTAAATAACCTTGTCGTATAGCTTATATTACCATCGAAAGAACAAAGGCAATCGCCGTTATTTTTTTTGTATGACTAACGCTCAGGGGATGTGAGGGGATTGTGTTTGGAACTATGAAAATATGTTATGGGAAGAAGGAAAGAGAGAACAGTGTTTATGGACACTAGGCTTGTATATTTTTACATCATAAGTAACAGGAAAGACCTCTGCAGGTAAACCGTATTTTTTTGATAATGGAGTGTGCGATCCACTGGCCAATCGACCACATACGGATGTGCTGGCTGAGTAAGACGAAGGTTAAGTAGGATAATATTATTTTCGGGAACAAGTCCCCTTATTTCGTTCGAGCAAAATCTTTTTCTAGTAGTAGCTCCAATGATTCAATGGAGTTTGATACACTACCGTCATTAACGAGCTACTACGGCCTCTCCTGTACACGGTCGGGAAACCTCAAAATAGGCAACGGCCCATACACGAGGCTTGTATTCCATTCTCGGTCAGTTATAAATGTTGTAAATAGTAAGATCAGATGATAAGATTTTAAGAAGAAACTGAAGGAACTGACTAATGTGTCGGTTTCAGCCAACATTACAGTGAATTTTCATGCTCAGAATGTCAAGAGCTTCTGACTCCTTAATACTTACACCGTAGGATTCGCATTTATGGTAATTACCATTTTTATTCTCAGCAGTGAGAGAATTAGTGCCAACATTGAAAGAAGTCGCCGTAGTCTAATAGGTAGTGTGTTGGCTTATTAGACGTAAAGCCAGGGTTCGAGCCCCAGGCCAGACATCAAGACAAAATACAAAAAGTATTTCTTCGGCAACTTCCTCTCAGCAGATTTCTGGCAAAAACACTGTGAGTAAATAAAATTGCCATTAAAAAAGTCGGAGTCGACTTTAAACTGTAGGTCCCACCACTCATGTATAAAATTAACACACACAACATAAATGATGTGAGAAACTAGGACGTTGTACAATGGGTCAATTCGATCTTCGGGTACTGTACTTGTCTTAATTGACAAGTACACGTCCTCTAACCTAACCTAACCTTGAGAGAATTTGTGCTCGCAATGAGAGTATCTCTTTTGCTTATGCTTTGTCGCGGCTGCCTTTATTACAATTAATGCGCGTGCAGCCTACCTGAGGCTGACATTGCAAAATTATTGTACTTGATATGTTGCGGAATAATCTAAATGGGACATACAATGTTCAGTCATAAATTTTAATTGAGTCAATCTTCGTTTAATTGCCAAAAATATTTTAACTGTTCAAGCATATGCAAGTCAGCTTGTTCAATAATCATTTGACAGCTGGAAGACAACTACATTTTTTTTTATTTTTTTATAACAATTCATAAATTTAACACTAAGCCTACCGTGACAGGAAAAATTAATCATTTAAGATTTTTTTTACTAGAATTTCTTCAATATAACATTATAACATTGCTATTTGCCTTTACGACTTCTATTATGTATTTTTTATACATAGGATGTATTTTTGAAGATTTACTCTTATCTTGTATTTGCATGTAATCTGCCCTAACTACTGCGGGAAGTTATTTGCCCTGAGCACAGGTTCTGTATCTTGATTTGCATATTTTGTGATATAAAACCACTGTTTTGGACATTTTTGGCATTGCCTGGTATGTCTCAGTATATTGTTTGTTTCCTAGTAGATGGATATTATTCACTCTACTCCAAGCGAGTATTACAATAAAAATTTCTAGTGCTATTTTGTTAATAAAAATTCTTAAATTATTGTTTTGTTTTAGTTCTTATCCCAAAATTTCGAAACATTTAAAATAATTTAAATCATCAGATATTATAAATAATATGTGTATAATAGAAAGAGAATCGGTAGATTTAGTGTTAATATAAATAAACTTACCTTCCACCTCATTCGCCATTTTAAAATATTTGAAAATACAAATATCAACAAAATTTGTTCACATAAGTTGTAACTGAACATACTTATGACAGTGCTGCATAATAAGTTTTACTCAATATTATAAGTATTTGCGTATTTATTGCGCAATTATTAATTGAAACTTTATATGAAATATTGAGCTCAATAATGGCGTTTATTGCGATTTACGCAATAAAGTTGTATATCTGAACACGCGGTTTGCGTCTATTGTGTTTATAACATCCCAATGAATAATTTTACTCATTTTCAGTTTCCTTTCTTCAACATGGAACATTTTTAAAGCTTTCTTTAAAGTAAGATTAATAAAAAATCTGTTGTAAAAAGTATTCCTTTAGAAATATATGGTATTTTATTTCGTCACTTTTTTTACTCTCATTTTTTTTGGGAAATCCTCTTTCGTGTTTTTAATGTTCGGTGTTCTAAGCAAAATAAATATTATCTGACTTTTAAACTGACAGACCTTTAACACACCATTTCTCACAACAAACAAATAAATAAATAAATAGATACTATTGCCCAACCATGGATGCTGTTATTCCGGTTGTTATTTGTTTGTTCTTTGCAAAGTGATATGAAATGGAGAGATAACAGTAGTAAAGAATTGTATGAAATTGGTCATTTTAAATATCGAATACAGCTGTCGATAAGATAAAACTGCGTGATAGTGAAAATGGATTCAAAATTCTAAACCAAAGAAAAGTTAAACCCAGCAATAAAATGTTCTCAGAGTAATGCCGTGGAGGATTAAAACTTATCTTATTCATAAAGAAAATGTCGTTTCTGGCCCTACCCCACAAATTGAAAAGTTTCACTGGTAACAATTATAACGGAGTCATTTAAGCACCATACCATATGCCAAACAAAGCGTGACTAAATTTCAATGAAGAAGAATATCAATCTGGTCCAAAAGCTTTTTACCGATTAAAGAATGTTTTCCTTCAGAAAACGATTTTTAGTTGCAGGGTATAATTAAAACCGAACTTTATGGAATTGTTTATATACATATCTTGTAAACTTTTAGCCAAATGTTAATTATTTAGCTATTTACAGATGTATTGTACTCTCCTCAACAATTTCTTGAGCACCCATATAATATCTCGTCCAAGCCAATTGCCCTGAAAATTTCAGAATGCTGCTTGGTGTTCATTACCTATCCAGCACCTGACATGCAGTCAAGTGTTTCTTTTTGAGATGCATTAATGCCCCACAGGTTCTAAGAATGTGTTCCGATGATAATTCCGTTCTCAAAAGAACGAACCTAAACGTTAAGCCTGAGGCAACTCCCATTCTGAATAAACCGCGGTTTACTCCGGGATTGTATGATGCCTGACTAAAATCTTCTCTTATTGAAATTCCTAAACAATAGTTATGGTTGTCTCAAACCCACTTGGTTTGAGAAGAATCTTTGCTTCTCTTTGTCTTTTATTCCGTTGACGGCATCTTTCCAAATATCCTCTTCTACTAAACAGAACGGCTTGGAAGTTTCCCTCCCATTCAACTTCTCCAGACAGACCCATACAATAATTGGCTTAATCTCATAAGATTGAAGTGTTCGAATAGTGGTCATACTGTCACATAGTATTGCTATGTCCTGTCTTTTTTACTTGGTATCCAAATTGTATTGAACACATCTTTTTACGGTATATACTTCCGCTTGGAAGATATACTTGAATTCTCGTAATATTTTACTACTTACTTACTTAATTGGTATTAGAACCCTTTATTCAGGATTGAGACCTAGCTTTTCACACCACCGATGTCCTGTGTGTTAATTTTACCCATGGGTGGTGGGACCCATAGTGGTGCCACTACAGTTTAACACGTTGACTGCCGACTACGAGATAACTCGTAGATTGCGTTTCCTTCTAGGGCGCCAAACTACGAGTTATCTCGTACTCACTAATGTGAAAAATTAAATTGTCGTTTTTTGGCAAGTTTTCTGAAAATTGCCGCGGCAGTCAATGTGTTAAAGTTGACCCCGAATGATAGTTTTTGAGAAACTTTATGCCTCAATTTTATTTACCCTCAGAGATTTTGACAGAAGAATGCTGAGATAACCACATACTCGCTTCTACCCCGGTTCAACTAGACTACGGCGACTTCATTTCGAACTAAAAACTCCGCGCGCTGTTCTAAGATGCATTCTTGGCTCTTCTATACACTACAGAATAGTTCCTCTTTGAAAATCAATTTCCAGATTACTAAATTCATATTTACGAAGCACTTCAAACTTCTTTTACCAAAGAAAAAAAAACCAACAGGAAGTTTAGGAAGTTCTTCTCTGAATGATGTCGAGAGTCTCTTCAAATTTTCCTTTAGCCATCAAGACTTCAGTATCGCCCAGATATAAGCACTTTTACAGGATAGTGGTTAGAAGTGGGAAATTCTTTTATTGAAATTCCACACCTAGAGCAAATAGCCGCATGTCATTCAATCTGATAGAATTCTATTTGTCTCTATATTGCCCTCAATGGCTTCGTATTGGATGAAATGCCGGCTGGTCGGAAAGGGCTTTGAGCTTATTCCACACCTTTCCGGGGAACTACAGGACTGATGAGCTCGCCAGAGCTGGTGCACTCCTTCCGGAATCCTCTTCAGTAAACTTCGGCATGCGACTCGCCTAGGTCAAGCTGGCCATTACGCGGAAATTCTTTCTAGACGCCTTCTAGGCGTACCAACCAGTTACTTGGACTTGGTCGTGGCATCATCTCAATCACAGTGGCCATGCTTACAAGTCATTGTGTTATGGGCGGACACGCGGAAAGGATGCGGCTCCCATTTAACGAATTCTGCCGTGGATGCAGATACGCTGAGGAAGAGGAGACTGTTCTCCACTTTCTTTGTCAGTGCCCATCACTTGCGATGTGCAGATATAGGTTATTTGGCTCTTGTCAGCTTGACGGAGCTATCATCTATTGATGTCAAGGATATAGCTGCGTTTATCAAACTTTCTGGCTGGTTTTCCAGTGTAGAATAGTCTTGGTTTTGATGTGCAGCCATTGCGCTGACCAACTTCTTCTTCCCTGATTTTTTTCGCGGAACTTGGTCAGTACAGGGACTGCGTTCACCTCGTGGCATCACAACGGGCCGCTATGCGTGCTCAAGTGAGCTTTTTGATATCAGAGCTACTACTCCGACCTAACCTAACCTATTCCATAGCTCGTTGGGCCGCCGTGTCGCTTTGGGATTACTGCGAAGAAATTGCTGAAAAGATAGAACTGCAGCAGACTTAGTAGAAAAAGTTAAGAGTCCTATAGTAGCATTAACTAGGCAGAGATCTAAACCAGGACAGATTAGTAGAAGAAGAGCTTTACAAATTACGAAAGGCGAACATAGGTAGATTGTAGATTTTCTATCAGGAGTCAATTATCTGAGATTGAGTTACCTCAGTTGGTTATGTCTTGTAAATGGGACAGAGTGCTATCTCTGCCTTAAGGAGAATAAAACCATAAGGAACATTTTGTGGAATTGCATTGCGATGTTAATGTTTGCACTACTTTTTCAATAAATGGAAATGGATGCCATATGGCATCAATGGTTAAAGGTTTAATCGCACGAACGAGGGAGTTAGTGGGGATCAATTTTGGAAAGAAAATTGTCACAAAGCGGGTGCATTTGAACGAATTTTTTAATGTAAATATAAAATATGAGGCACAATTTTTCGAGTTTATATGCTGGGAAAGATTAAAAGCGGGATGCATGTATTGAAATAGTTTCAATACGTTTTAAAGCAAAAATCAAGATTGCCTAAATTTCAGTGCTACTAAGCGGGGAATTACTATATGCGTGGTTCTTATATCTGTATACCCTTAGCAAACGGTGCCCGTCTCAGATAGTTTTGTTAGCAATTCATGCGCAACCAGGCTCCATGTTAGTGGACAATACTCTGTGGTCCTCAACTAGTTATTATTCCGTTTCCTGTATATGTTTCCGCCATCCACCTGAACATCATAGGTTCCATACCTCTTCTATCTAACGATATATTTATGGTATTATAAGGAGTTGATAACACTCTATGTCAAGAAACGTATGTACGGTTGCCTCCTTTACAATCAGAGATTCCTGAGTATTTACCCCCCCCCCAAATCAACAAGCAAAGATTCAGCAAATATTTCTGGCCTATAAGCGTGTTGCCTTCCTATCCTACAGTGTTATCTTTTATATCTAAAAAGGGTTGTCCATTTAAAGGTTTAAATATAAAAATAAATAAAAAAAACGGTTTGAAATTTTGCAAATTAATTTTTTTTTGCAGTGAAATACAATTGTTCCGGTTAGAAACGGAATATTACTTCATGCAAATGGCTGCTGCGGCTGGCCTCACAGTACATCATTCGATCTGATCAATTTTCTCCGTCACATCATTGTCTATCGGCATAATACAGAAAATAGTCCAATGGCATCAAATCTCAGCTTGTTGGCGGTCAATTGGCGTCACCATTTTGGGTAATAAAAAAGCTATCAAGCGTTTGACACAATAAATCGATTGTGGCGTGAGATATGTGGCAAGTTGCACCATTTTGTTGAAACCAAACATCGTTCACATCACTACCATGAAGAGCGGATATAAAAAATTGGATATCATGGTGCGATAGGTGTTTCCATTACCGTAATGATTGCGCCGTCCTCGTTTTCAAAGATATATGAGCCAATGATGCTTCCGTTTCACAAGCCTCACTCGTAATGCATGCACTGGCTTTTGTAAAATCACGTGTGGCTTTTCTGAGCCCCAAATACGGCAATTTTGCTTATTAACGCACCCACCAACAACTTCATCTGTAAAGATGACGATATCATCGTGCAGTTTCTCGTTGTCCCATTTAGAGAAGCGTAAACGAAGCGGATGGGGCTTCAATTCTTGAACTTTGTAAGGCGTCATACCGAGATCTTTTCGCAAAATTCGACGTAAACTGTTCGACTTTTTTGAACGATGACTAGTTAATGTTGATGGATTCTCTCACGCACACACTAGCTATAGCTTCGATATTTTCGCATCAACAATGAAACCACTTTCACGAACTTTAGCAAAAACTTGAGCATACCGGGTACTGTTGGCCCTTCCTGCGACCTAATTTTGTACGTCATTGTCGTTGAATTTCCGGCCAATTGTTTTTGTTTTGGAAATAAATTTCCAATAAATGCCAACGTTTTTCAAGCGTAAATCATTACATTACGTTCATTGGACATAAGTATTGCCCGATTCGAAATATCCGCTGGTTCAAATTTAAACCGATAGATGGCCCACCCGATATAATTTAAATTAAAAATCCGAATTTTGAATTTTAAAGGAAATGGTGCTCATCCTTACAAGGAATAGCGTTTGTATAATGAAGAAACATTTCCGTCCATGATTTGTTCCTAAAACTTAAATATGTATTACAGATAATTGCCTGTCCATTAATTTATTTTGAGACTCAATTGAAATTTGTCTGTGGCACGGTATTGCTTTGAAATTTGCTTTGTATTCATGTTTGCAGTGTGGATTTGTGTGTTTTAATGCTCAAGAGCTTGATGGAGCATTTAGCATTGTATGGAGAAGTTTCACATGCAATTACATTAAAGCCTTGACTATTCAATTTGTATTCTACAGAAATTAAACTCTTTGTGTTTGTGTGCTTTGAGTCTTATTTTATTTAATTCCTTAAATTGATTGTTAAACTCATGAAACTAGGATAGTAAACGAATAAATAATAAAAACTTTTGCCGAAAGAAACAAGCATTGTAAGGAAAGCAGAATAAGGCTATATTTTCACTTAAAGATTGTTTTCTCTTAATCTGTGGATTCTTAACAAAACTTATGGCCGAAAATTTCAAATCAGTTGAATACTATTGTTCCTTGGTCGACAAAGGCTTTTTTAACCTTGTACTACGTTCAGCCTTATACTATGCACTTTTATTGAGTCAATATTCGGTTAATTGAGTACAATATTTTTAGTGTTCAGGCATAATATACGCAGTTCAGCTTATTCAATATTCATTTCACAGCTGGTAAACAAAACAGCTGGTTGTTTCAACATGACATGATTGGCATTCAGTCAGGATTACGGCCTAGCTTCTCACACCACTTATGTTGTGTGTGTTAATTTTATACATGAGTGATGGGACCTACAGTTTGAAGTCGACTCCGAACTACAGATTTTTGAGAAACTTTTCATGGCAATCTTATTTACTCCCAGAGTTTTTGCCAGAAATCTGCTGAGAGGAAGTCGCCGAAGAAATACTTTTTGTATTTTATCTTAAAGTCTGGGGCCTGGGGCTCGAACCCTGGCTTTACGTCTAATAAGCCAATACACTACCTACTAGACTACGGCGACTTCACAACATTGGTTTTATTTTGGTCGCCATTATTGTTTGTCGTTGTTGACATTTGAGTTGTCAAATATCAACAAAAATTGTTCGGTTAATTGTAATTTGCTCGCTAAACATACTTATGACAGTGCTGCATTTTAAATTTTAATCAATTTACAATTTAACAATTTGCTTATTTATTGGGCAATTATTAATTGAAACTTTATATGAAATATTGAGCTCAATAATAGCGTTTATTGCGATAAAGTTGCATATCTGAACACCGTATTAAGGATTCCACTTAAATGCTATTCTTGTTATTCTTTATACTTTTTTGTGAGTATGGTCGATCCATCGCCATTTATGACGGCTTATTTGCGTTGTTATTAGTTCTTCTTGGTAATGTGCTAGAGATCCAGGCGGCTGATGTTATTTGGCCGAAAAAGATAGAAATGTTTCCCTTAAGGAACAATTATTGGCAATAGTTTACATAAGTACTTGAGTAACAAAGTCTGCGATGCTAAATGTTTTGTATTAAAAATGAAATTTTCAGGATAGAATTCACTTTTCCTGAAAAAGGTATGCAAAGAATATCAATTTTTTATAGTGAAAACGCAAAAAAAGAAACAAAAAAAGTATTGCAGAGATAGGTGGCTAACGACTTTGCCACTTTTGACTACGTCTATCTACTACGTGAAAATACCACAGTCAAAATAGAGAAAGAGAATGAATGAAATTGAAACTGAAATCGTTTAAATTCAAATGGCATATCAGCGGAAATCATTGAGATGCACTTTAAATTTTTTTTTAACCACAAAATTTTAGATACTTGAAAAGATTTTTTAAATATTAGAAAAATTAATACGATAATCTCATAAAAATGATCGAGAATTCAATATGTGTTAACATATTTTGCTATTATTTAGAGATTACTGATCTTCAGAAATATATGTGGGGTTAGTCGCCGTAGTCTAGTAGGTAGAGTGTTGCCTTATTAGACGTAAGGCCACGGTTCAATCCCCAGGTCAGAGATCAATACGCAAATATAAAAAAAATATTTCTTCGGTGTGAGAGTAAATATAATTGCCAAGATAAGTTTCTCAAAAAATCTATCGTTCGGAATCGACTTTAAACTGTAGGTCCCGCCACTTATGTATAATAATAACGCACACAACATAAGTGGTGTGATAAACTAGGTCCATAATCCTGACTGAAGGGTTGTAATGAACTATTATGTACGTGGTATAACAGACGTTATGCTAAGTTCTTGGACTGACAATTTATAAAGAAACCATGCATGAAAAAGTTTATATATGTATCCTTAACGACCATAGTGTCAGGTAGTTTAGGTTAGGTTAGAAGACGTGTACTTGTCAATTAAGACAAGTACAGTACCCGGAGGTCGAATTGACCCATTGTACAACGTCCTCGTGTCTCACACCACTTATTTTGTGTGTGTTAATTTTATACATGAGTGGTGGGACCTACAGTTTAAATTCGACACCGAACGACAGATTTTTGAGAAACTTGTTATTGCCAGAAATCTGCAAAAATCAGTTCCAAAAGACTTTTTACAGAACATGAAGAAAGGAGGACCGTTAACCATATCAAGATCAATCCGAGATCAGGTGTCCTCCTCATTATTATTGAACAATCTTTGGAATGGCGTACTCTCCCGTATGTACTGTTTGTCGACTTTAAGAAAGCCTTCGACACCATCAAACGAGCTGCTATATGGAAAGCATTGAGTAATAATGGAGTACCGCAGAAAATAGTCAAAATAATTAGAGCTATGAACGAGAACTCAGACCTGTCAGTTCTTCACAACGGCAACATCAGTTAACCGTTTCAAACAAACTCTGGAGTCAAGCAAGGACGCCCACTATCACCTCTGTTATTTACCATCGTGCTGAATGAAATCATGAGCGAAGTCTGTTCAAAGAGAAGAGTAATAACATGGAGTCTCTCACGAAAACTCGAGGATTTGGATTATACAGATGATATTTGTTTACTCTCGCACAAGGTCTCCAACATGCAGTCAAAACTCGAAAACCTAGAAACATTGTCTCCCAACGTTGGACTTGAGATAAATATCAACAAAACCAAAGCCATGGGAATTAACAACACTAGCACAGAAAACATCATGCTAGAGGGCCAAATAGGCGAGTACTATGACAACAAACGGCAGCGCAGAAACAGACGTAGATAACAGACTCAATAGAGCGATAACAGCATTCGGGCGACTACACTCCGTATGGAAAAGTTCATATAGGCTTGCCAAGCTAAGAATATTCAAGGCTTGTATAAAGTCAACGTTACTATATAGTAGCGAAACTTGGCTTATATCTAACACCATCACGCAAAAACTTCAGGTATTCATCAATAAATGCTTAAGAATCATATGTATAATATTCTGGTCCAACACTATCAGCAACGCAGATTTCTGGACTCTCACAGAGGATTAACCCATACAGAAGCAGATCAAAAAGAAAAAATGGAGGGGTTGAATGGCCATACATTGAGAAAGAAGCCCGACAGTATTACAAGAATACCGCTAGAACGGAATCTCCAGGCTCTGTAAACCGTGGCAGAACAAAAAAAAAATGTGGAGACGCACGGTCCCTCAAGACCTAAGGCTTAATGACCTGACGTGGGAAGACGAAAAAACATCAGCGGAGAATCGTGTCAGATGGAGATGCTTTGTGGAAGCCATATGCTGCCTAGAGCATATTTTTAATTAATTTAATTTTAATTAAGGCTTAAGCAAATCTATCTAACAGCTTTAAAGATAATTTGTAGAATCTAATATCGATTGCTGAGTTTTTTTTGTACATTTATGTCTATGTGGGCAAATTTGACTTATGTTTGGATAATACGGTAGAATATTTTACTGTTAGATCGAGAGTAAACAGGGGAAAAAGGAATGAATGGTTCAATAGCGAATTCAGGAGCGTAAGAAGGGATAAAATTATAAAATATAGAAAAGCCATTATTGAGAATAGTATTGATGCATGGTGCAACTATAAGGGAACGAGGAACTTATATAAAGTTAAAGTAGTAAATTCAAAAAACCATTATAAAAATAGTAAAATAAACACAGCAAAGGATCATAAGGAGATGTGGAATAGGATTAAGAATTTAGTATTAGGAAAACCAAGGAATGTGAAAAAAAATTTGATATTTGAGGGAAAGTGTGGAAATTGCTGATAGGTTCAATGGTCAATTTCAAGGTTCAATTTCATTAATAGCATTAGGAATATACGTAGTTCAATTGAGAATGTACATTATGAGAATAATGTACAGACTTCAAACTATAGATTTAACTTTCGTGCAATATCATTAATGGAATTAGAGAATATATGTAGGAACATGAAAAAAAGAAAGACTACAGTAGAATATCAACTGGCATTTTATTGGACAATTGGAACAAAGTTGGTAGTATTTTGCCCAGAATTATAAATAGATCGTTGCAAACTGGAATATTCCCAGAGAATTGAAAGGCATCGATGGTTACGCCTGTTGAGAAGATTAGAAATACTATTAAATGTGAGGAATATCGCCCGATAAATACCCTAAGAGCATTTTAGAAGATTATCGAGAAGATAGTTAAGAACCAAATGGAGGAATATTTTGAGAAACATAACCTACTACCGAAATATCAGTCAGGCTTAAGAAAGAATTATTCATGTGAGATGGCAATTAACTACGTAATAAATAGATGGAAATTTATAGGGAATGATTGCAAAGTTCTAGCAATTTTTTTGGATGCCAAAAGAGCTTTCGAAACAATAGATAGGGATATTTTGCTTCGAAAACTTTCATGTTATGGCATTAAGGATAAAGAATTAAGGTGGTTTAGTTCATATCTCACGAGACGTACACAAATAACAAAGGTAAATGGTGTTGAATCGAGTACTATGGAGAATGACTTTGGTGTCCCACAGTGTTCGATATTGGGGGCTTTATTGTTTATAATATACATCAACGATATTGAAAATGTGATGGAGAAATGCGAGATAGTTTTATATGCAGATAATACTCTAATTTTTACTGAGTGTACAACGTGTGAGGAATGTTATGGAAATATTGGAAAAGATGTGGATAATATTGTTACGTTTTTATCTTTTTAAAAACGTTTAAATATGAGTTCGTTAATTGCAACAAAATAAAAACAAATATGTCTTTAGTTTTTCTTGAACTCTCTTTATTCTCTACACCACTTTTGTGTGCCACCGTATACAACTTAACGATACAATAATAATCTGTTTATTCACTTTACTAGTTCACACAAGTATTCACTGGATCTTTACAACCACGACTTATTTCGTTCACACGCAACTTCACACAAGGCTGACTGAATTCTTACTGACTGCTGCCTGCTTTGTCCAGCCCTTTTATAGTCCGACACAACCAGTCTAACGAACATTCTTGAAGTGGAAAGTTCGTGATCTCGCCTTCTCGAGAGCTCTATTGCTAATACATTGTTGATTGTGTACTTTGCTTATGTTGTCTATCCCTTTTTGTCACATACATGTTGTTGTTGGTACCAGGCGCAACCAGGTTGTACATATGTGTGTGTAGCTTTAGATAATCAACACGTTCATTGTATTCTTAGTGTTAGTGTGTATTTGTATCGTGCGGCTTTTGTTTATCGTTTTTAATGTTAAACGATATTAGGTCGTTTCGATTTGCGTAACAATATAAATAGATGGTTGAAAATAAACAAATTGAAATTAAATGAAAATAAAACAAAGTTAATGGAAATTAATATGCACTCTACATTTAGATAAATAATGTAGTAATTGAAAAGGTCACCAATATTAAGTATCTAGGTTTCATAATAGACAGGGAATTAAAACTATATGAACATTTAGAGTATATATGTATGTAGGAAAATAGGGAAAAAGATAGATTTCTTTAAACGGATGAGAAATAAGGTCTCAATGTTGACGTTGATTAATATATATATAATACAATGCTGAAGCCGCATTTCGAATATGGATCAACAATTTTATATACATGCTGTACTGAGCAACAATTAACAAGACTGCAGAAATTACAAAATAAGGCGATGCGTTCTATATTACAACTAAATAGATTTACACCAACTACTTTTATGTTGAATGCACTGAGATGGCTTAATGTGCGTAAAAGATTGGAATTTAACACGCTGAATTTTATTCAAAAAATGAAAATAGGAGTAGCACCAGAGTATCTAACTGAACAGTTAAAATATGTTGGAGAAGCGCAACCGTACAGACTGAATAATGCGAACGATTTTAGGCTGCAGCGAGCGTATACTAATGCAATGCAGAAATCATTATACTAATGGGTGATTTTTTAAGAGCTATAGGAAAATTTAAAAAAAAAAAACACATAAAATTCAGAAAAATTCATGAAATCTTTATTTGGATCGATTGTACGGTCCATATAATTTAATGTCTGAAGATTATTTCATGAAAATGTTGACCGCGACTGCGCCTCAAATGGTCCATCTGCTTAGTCCAATTTTGGCATACTCTTTCCAACATTTAGGCCGGTATCTCACGAATAAATGCTTCAATGTTGTCTTCCAATGCGTCAATTGAAGCGGGCTTGTCTGTATAGACATGAGCTTTAACATAGCCCCACAAAAACAGTCTAAAGGCGTTAAATCGTACGATATAGGCGGCCAATTGACCGGTCCCGAACGTGAAATAAAATGTTCACCGAACTCGCCTCTCAATAAGTCCATTGTTACGCGTGCTGTGTGCCATGTGATACCGTCTTGTTGAAACCACATGTCATGCAAGTCAAGCTCTTGCATTTTGGACAAAAAAAAGTTGGATATCATCTCACGGTAGCGCTCACCATTCACAGTTACGTTACGATTCGCAGCATCTTTGAAGAAGTACGGTCCAATGATGCCACCAGCCCATAAGCCGCACCAAACTGTGACTTTTCCTGGACGCATTGGTAGCTTTTGCAATGCTTCTGGCTGATCTTCACTCTAAAATCGACAATTCTGCTTATTTACGTATCCATTGAGCCAAAAATGAGCTTCGTCGCTGAACACAATTTTTCGATAAACTGGAGCTTCGGTCAACTTTCCAAGAGCTCATTCACCAAAAATTCTGCGTTGCGGTAGGTCGTTCGGCTTCAATTCTTGCACCAGCTGTATTTTGAAAGGCTTCACACCTAAATCCTTCCGCAAAATTTTCCGCGTTGTTGAGTAACAGAGGCCCAACTGCTGCGAACGGCGACGAATCGATAATTGATGGTCATCATTAACACTGGCCGATACAGCTGCGATATTTTCTTCAGTTCGCACTCTACGTAGGCGTGTTGGTGGTTTAATGTCCAACTAGGAAAATTTGGTGCGAAATATAGTCACAATAGCCCGAATATCCGCTTCAGTGTGTCGATTAAACTGACCATAAAATGGAAGAAGCGCGCGATGAACTTTCTTAACAGAGCATGCATTTTGATAATAAAATTCGATGATTTGCAAGCGTTGTTCGTTTGTAAGACGATTCATGCTTAAATTATAGACCAAACTGAAGATGTTTGACAGTGGAACAAAGCATGAAACGTGCGTGAGCTATTTAAACCAGTGTTGCCAAAAAGATAATAGCTAAAAAATCACCCGTTATATATAAGGTACTGAATATGTACAATAAAATGCCAAATTATTTGAAGAATGAAGGGAATATCAATGTTTTTAGAAAAAATGTTGTAAATTTTGTTAAAAATAATAAGAGTTGAACTCATATAGTTATAATATTTATAATATTTAACATTTGTAATATTTGGTTGTTATGAAAGTATTTCAAATACTACTAAATAAACTTGAATTGAATTTAAGGTCCTATTTGCTAGGGAAGCAATTTCATTGTTATACCTCTGTATTTATGTAGGCATAAATACAATTATTACTTCAACCTTGGAAAATGTATTTTTAGTTCTTAAAGGGATTTTCTTAATGCAAATACTCGTATTTATATGTATACTTTTTTAGTTCTTTTATTACAATTTGTTTTGATTGAATTTTGTGTTACAATCAGTAACTTCACTTCAACAATAAAGAAGGCGGTTTAAAAATGCAAAGCATTGTCTTCATATCCTTTTCTCTATTTTTTCTATGATAGTGAAACAAAATAAAATTTTTTATTTGTAAAGATATTAGCAAATTTTGCAAAAGTTTTAGCCTTTGATGACATAACATTTCATTTACTTGTATTCTATTCTGTTCATTCATTATCACTATATTTGTATTTTTAAATCTGTGATACTAAAAATATCCTTTCTTTAGTTAATAAGCTTTTTCATATCTTCAATAGATTCCTTTTTATTGTGTCCTGCATTAGAGTGGGCACAATTCCAATGAATGAACATTTGTGCTGACGTAAGCTACTCTATTCATTTTTTGCATTATTTTGCAGGTCTGTGGGCTTTAAAAATTATTTTTTGTTCTACACAAAAAATGTGAATTTCTTCAAAAAACCCTTTTATTTAAAGCTTTACTAAGTAACAATAGGAATCTAGTTAAATACAATGTCAATTAGATAAAACTTTTTCAAAGAAAGTGCTTGACATTTAGACATTACAAACAATATCCCTATATATACCCATATACCATTTGGGTATATCTGAAAAAAAAAAATTCGATAAGCTCAGCTAGAAACCTATTGGACATCATCTAAAAATATTATGCATGGCTCTCAAGCAAGTACATCTACGTACAACGTTTACAAACATTATCTCGCCTGTTTTTTTAAAAGGGGATTTAGGCAAACACACAATTTGTCTTACGAAAGTAAGACAAGTTTAGTACAGAAGAGAGCCGACAGTATCGTGTAAACTTACTCTGTAGTGAGAGGGTACATACATACATACATAATTGGTCATTACAACCCTTCAGTTAGGATTACGACCTAGTTTCTCACACCACTTATGTTGTGTGTGTTAATTTTATGCATGAGTGGTGGGACCTACAGTTTAAAGTCGACTCCGAACGACAGATTTTTGAGAAACTTTTCATGGCAATTTTATTTACTCTCAGAGTTTTTGCCAGAAATCTGCTGAGAGGAAGTCGAGTAAGAAATATTTTTTTATTATTTGTTCGTTGGAGATGTTTGAACCGTGGCCTCACGTCTAATAAACCAGCAGACTACCTATTGGACTATGGCGATATCTTCAATGGTAGTTAAATGATAATTATAGCAATAACTTACGGGGAAGTCGTGGTCTAGTAGGTAATGTGTTGGCTTATTAGACGTAAAGCCAGGGTTTGAGGCCCAGGCCAGACATCAAAACAAGAAAAAGTACAAAAAGTATTTCTTCGGCGACTTCCTCTCAGCAGATTTCTAGCAAAAACTCTGAGAGTAAATAAAATTGCCATGAAGAGTTTCTCAAAAATCTGTTGTTTGGAGCATACCTGTTAAATTTCGATTACGATTAGTAATCAATTACATTACTTTTTAAAAAGAATCGTAATGATTATATAATTCTATGAACAACTTTTTCCAATTACTAATTGATTACGATTACCAAAGAATCAAAAAATAATCAGGATTACTGACGATTAGTCTAATAATCAAAAAGAATCAAAAGAAGTTTAAAAAAGAATCAAATTGTTTTAAATAATTCTTTTTGATTATTTTCAAATATACAAAAGTAATCCAAAAGTAATCAAATTTTTTTTCAATAATTCTTTTTCATTATTTTCAAATATTCAAAAAGAATTCAAAGTAATTATTGAAAATAAAGTGATTACTTTTGGATTACTTTTGATTCTTTTTGATTATTAGACTAATAGCCAGTAATCCTGATTATTTTTTGATTATTTTGTAATCGTAATCAATTATTAACTATTTTAACAAAAATAATCGTAATTGTAACCATTATTTCACCATTCAAAAAAAAGTAATCAAATTATTAATCATTACGATTACTAATCATTACTTAACAGGTATGGTTTGGAGTCGACTTTAAACTGTAGGTGCCGTCACTCATGTATAAAATTAACACACACAATATGAATGGTGTGAGCAGCTAGGCCGTAATCCTGACTGAAGGGTTTTAATGGCCAATTATGTATGTTATGTATGATAGGCATCAAACACCATCATGTAATTTAAAAAGGCCATCAAAAATTGCTCTAGAAGCGAATATTTGGGCCAATAGAGGCACAGTACCACACACCATAGGCTTGGATAATTCAATGTTTTTCATCCGAGAAAATAAGATCGTATCGATTATTTTAAAACAATGACACAGTAACAATGATAGATAGTGAGTTGGCTTACTAGACGTGAGGTCGTAGTTCAAACCTATGCTCTGACATCTCGAACAAAACGAAATATGAAAAATATTTCTTTCCGACTTCCTCTCAGCAGATTTCTAGCAAAAATTCTGAGAGTAAATAAAATTGCCATGAAGAGTTTCTCAAAAATCAGTTGTTTGGAGTCGACTTTAAACCTGAGTCCATTGTGGTCTATATACTCATGTTTAAAATTAACGCACACAACATAAATAAAAAATAAAATAAAATTTCCATGAAAAAGCTTCTCAAAAATCTGTCATTCGGAGTCGACTTTAAGCTGTAGGTCCCGCTACTCATGTGTAATATTAAAATTAGTACAAACACAATAAGTGGAGGGAGATACTAGGTCGTAATTCTGACTGGAATGGTTTGTAATAACCAATTATGTAGGTATATATATATAAGACAACTATATAACCCAGGTAAGATAATCGAATATCGATTGTATTTAAATAAGGCCGGTTAGTTAGCAATCTCGAAATCTACACTGCATACGGTAAGCAATTACGAAAAATACTCCGATTTATAGGAACGTTTGAGTGAAAATAGCCCGATGCGAATATGTTAATATCTTTAGTGCTTGTGATCCTGAAGTCGCCGCAGTCTAGTAGATAGTGAGTTGGCTTATTAAACTTTCGAACAAAACGAAATGTGAAAGAAATATTTATTCGGCGTCTTCCTCTCAGTAGACTCCTGGCAAAACCTCTGAAAAAAGTTAAATGTCATGCAAAGTTTCTCCAATCTGTCGTTCGGATTCGATGTTAAAATGTAGATCCCGCCGCTCGTGGGCTATATTAACAGACACAACATGGTGATGTGAGATATTAGGTTGTTAGGATTACTATAAGGTTATACTGATCAGTTAAGTGAGTAAGTAAGATCTATATAAAACGCGAAGTCTTATTGTTATGGATTTAACATTTGTAAAAATATTATTGATTCACTATTTATATAACCAAACAGAATTTTGATGATATAATGCAGAGGACTCCTAGCCATAGCTGGCAGATTTGACGATTTATCGTCATTTTGACGATTTACAGGTACAAAAATATCATATTGACGATTTGACGATTTCTGTCCTTATTTTGACCATTTTTGGAAATGAAAAATTTACATCATATTCTTTACTTTAGTACATTAAAAGCCACTTTGTACTTGCTCTGCATTTGTTACTATTGGAGATTTATTTTAGTAATAACAAGGAATAAAGTATTATATTGTTACGTTTTTACCTTTTTAAAAACGTTTAAATATGAGTTCGTTAATTGCAACAAAGTAAAAACAAATATGTCTTTAGTTTTTCTTAAACTCTCTTTATTATTTACACTACTTTTGTGTACCACCGTATAGAACTTAACGATACAACAATAAGAATCTGTTTATTCACTGTACTAGTTCACACAAGTATTCGCTAGATCTTTACAACCACGACTTATTTTGTTCACACGCAACTTCACACAAGGCTGACTAAATTCACTCTCTTACTGCTTGCTTTGTCCAGCCCTTTTATAGTCCGCACGCACGTATGATCAGTATGATGAACGTTCTCGATGTGGAAGGTTCTCGCTCGCGCCTTCTCGAGACTTCTGCTAGTACATTGTTGTTTGTGTACTTTGCTTATGTTGTCCGTTACATATTTGTCGTAGCTGGTTTACTTTATGTTGTTGTTGCTACCTGGTTCGTTGTACACATGTGTGTGTGCAGCTTTACATAATCAACACGTTCGTTGTATTCTTAGTGTTAGTGCGTATTTGTGTCGTGTGCATTGTGTTGGTGTAGCTGGTAGCTTTTGTTTATCGTTTTTATTGTTAAACGATATTAGGTCGTTTCGCTTCGCGTAACACTGCCGCCCACTTAAGCCTGTTCGTCTCGAATAGGCTCATTATCTCCTTTCCCATATTTTGCCAGTCGCTCTATGTGTACGACCTTCATTTTTGCTCGGGGGCTGTTAGCTTTCTGTATCCTGTATACGACATCGTTTAATCGTTTAATTATTTTATACGGTCCATCCCAGCTGGTTTGTAGCTTGGGAGATAATCCCTTCTTCCGCTTTGGGTTGTATAGCAGAACCATTTGTCCCTCATGGAAGCCCTCTGTGTTTGCTGCTCTATCATATCTGGCTTTCATTCTATCACTGACCATTTTTATACGGGTGCGTACAAACTCATGAAGTTCATTCAGGCTTTCTTCTTTTCCAGTGTATGTTTCGTTCCTCTCTGTGGCGGGCTTAACACCAAATTCTAAGTCACCGGGCAGTTTTATCTCAGTCCCAAAGATAACCTTGGCGGGTGATCTAGATGTTGAATCATGGACCGCCGATCGGTACGCCAGTAAAAACCTCGGAATGTGTTCGTCCCAGTCTTTCTGTTGCTCGCTCACTACTTTTCGCAAGTATTCCTCCAGGGTTCGGTTAAATCGCTCTACCATTCCGTCTGACTGTGGGTGAAGAGGCGTCGTTCGAGTCTTCTTAATGCTATATACTTCGCACATTTCCTTGAATACAGCTGACTCAAAATTTCTGCCTTGATCGGAATGTAGTTCTATTGGAACACCGTAGCGGCATACCCAGTTGTTCACAAAAACATTAACTATTGTGTTCGCCTCTTGATTGGGTACGGCATATACTTCCGGCCATTTGCTGAAGTAGTCCATCACAACGAGAACATATCGGTTTCCGGTATTGCTGACTGGAAAAGGGCCTGCAACGTCCATGGCTATCCGCTCGAAAGGTGCGCCTGAGTTGTACTGCTGCATCTGACCTCGACTTCTTCTTGTTGGACCTTTAGCTTCAATACACTGGGTGCAGTTTGATATCCAATCCGCCACTGCTTGTTGACATCCAACCCAATAAAAACGTTGTTTTAGCCTTTCCAGTGTCTTTGTCACTCCAAGATGTCCTCCGCTGGCTCCATTATGGAACTCCTTTAACACTTCTTTCATTTTGGAGGAAGGCACTACCAATAGGTTGGATGAGGTCTTGCCATCAGCGCTTTCCCAAAGTCGATATAGGCACCCATTTATGATCTTTAAACTGTCCCATAGTGCCCAATATGATTTTGTAAGAGGACCTTCTGCGGATATCTCATTTCTTGTAGGTCGTTTGTCCTCTTCCTTCGCTGCTATTACCTTCGCCAATATTGGGTCACTCCTTTGTGCTTGGGACCAGTCTTCGTTGGCTTCAATACGCGTTAGCCGGATATCGACGATGGATTCCTTTTTCTCAGCTCTCACGCAATGTTTACACTCCAAATTACAAGGTCGGCGTGAAAGAGCGTCAGCATTTCCATGTTTTATGCCTCTTCGGTGTTCGATCCTGAAGTCGTAAGTCTGGAGGCGTTCAATCCAACGTGCTAACTGTCCTTCAGGGTTCTTGAATTGTAACAGCCATCTCAAGGCGGAGTGATCAGTCCTTAGCAGAAAATTTTGGCCATACAGGTATTTATGGTAATGTTTGATGCACTCCAGCACTGCCAGTAGCTCTCGTCGGGTTACACAATAATTCCGTTCAGGCTTTGACAATGTGCGACTATAGTAGCCTACGACTTTCTCTGTTCCATTGATCACTTGGGAAAGTACACCACCAATACCATACCCGCTAGCATCACTGTCTAAGATGAATTTTTCCCCTGGGACTGGATACGCCAAAACTGGTGCAGCACACAATAGGTCTTTTAGTGCCTGGAACGCCTTCTCCTGTGGCTCACCCCATTGATAGACTTTAGACTTCTTGGTGAGCTCATGTAAACTTGTAGCCACGCTTGCAAAGTTAGGCACAAAGCGTCTGTAGTATGTGCATAGTCCCAAAAAGCTGCGTAGTTCATGAAGATTCTGGGGACGAGGCCAGTCCTTTACTGCTCGTATTTTATCTTCATCGGTGGATATGCCATCTGCTGTGACAAGATGCCCCAAATATTTCACCTGCTTTTGGAAAAATGCACATTTCTTAAAGCTTAGTTTTAGTCCAGCCGTTGTTATTCGTTGCAGAACTTCTCCCAGGTTCTTGAGGTGTTCGTCGAAAGTTCTGCCCATTACTATTATGTCGTCGAGATACACCAGGCAAGTCTTCCAATGCAGTCCCTTTAGCACACGTTCCATAAGCCGCTCGAATGTGGCCGGAGCATTACAAAGTCCAAATGGCATAACCTTAAACTGCCATAAGCCGCCGTTCGCACTGAATGCGGTTTTCTCTTTGTCCTTGTCTGCAATCTCCACCTGCCAATACCCGCTTTGTAGATCCAATGTGGAGAACCATTTTGTTCCGGCTAGAGTGTCGAGTGTGTCGTCAATTCTTGGTAGCGGATAACTATCCTTTTTGGTGACATCATTCAGCTTCCTGTAGTCTACGCAGAATCTTGTACTGCCATCTTTCTTCTTTACTAAAACTACAGGTGAGCTCCACGGACCCGATGATGGTTCGATTACACCGCTCTTCCTCATTTCATCTACTAACTCCTTAACCTCATTACGCTTCGCCAGCGGTATGCTTCTGGGTGCCTGCTTTATCGGTCTCGCTTCGCCAGTATCAATTTCGTGTTTGACCATAGCTGTTCTTCCTTGCCTTTTGTTGTTCGTGGCGAAAGCGAAAGCATACCTCTTTAGCAGCTTTTTGGCTTTGGTTTTCTCTGCAGCTGCTAAACCTGCTATCCATTTCTCCACATTTTCACCAAATTCCTTTTGATCCTTGGCTGACATATCGGCAGGTTGTGGCGCTTGCTCGCTGTTTATTACCGCCTCTACTGGAACACATTGGCCCACCTCTGAGTTTTTACAGACGACTCTTTCATGGCCTGATAGATTTAGCACTCTCACCGGGACTATTCTTTGTTCTGTGGATTTGACGAGGGCCTTTGCTGATATTAAATCCGTCTGTATTTCTGCTGGTTCCACAACCCACAAGCGGTTTTCCACACAGTCTCCATCCATACGCGCCCATATCAGTGATTCACTCTGAGGTGGCAATTTGAGTTGTTCGACCGCAACTATCCTTCTTGCGTGCACTTGATGCTTGTACCCCACGTCTAGAGGTATCTCTACATTTCGCCAACTCATAATCTGTTGCCCCATATTCAAATTGATGCCATGAGCTATCATGAAATCGGCACCAATTATAACCTCGTCCACAATATCGGCAACAATAAAGATGTGACTTACACTAATGTTGGCTATAGTCACCTTCGCCTCTGTTTTTCCGTGGACGGTGGCAGACTCTCCAGTAGCTGTCCGTAGTCTTACATTGCTAAGTGCCTCACATTTTCCCTTCACTACATCTGGTCTGATGATAGACTGCGTCGCCCCTGTGTCTATTGTGAAAGTATGTGGTCTGCCATTTATGTATCCGCACGCCGTAAGATTGTTGTTGTTCTGTTGCATCACTGATATTGAGATTGCGGGGCCCTCGCTTGTGGGAGCCAGCACTTGCCCCTCAGTGCTAGCTCGTTTTAGTTTAACGCAGACTCTTGTGAAGATGGTTGGTAGTTCGCCCGTTTCTTATTTCTTGAGGGTGAGGCGGATCTTGATCTCTTGCGTGGCGCTTTGCAGTTTCTTTGGAAATGACCACTCTTTCCACAATTAAAGCATTTAAGTTTAGTCCTTTGTCCGTTTTCTTCCAAAGCCTGCTTCACCATCTCCTTAACTTTAGTTAAAAGACATTCCTCCTCCTCCACGACTTCCATTTATCGCACTTTGCTGACTTGAGGTCTAGAAATCGTGCGAGCGGTCTCCTGGGCTAGTGCGAAAGCCACGGTCTCTGCAAATGTTGTCTTCTGTGTGGAGCATACCGCAAGTTTGATGTCATGGTCGCGTATGCCATTAACAAACGCCTCGGTCTTAAAGTTGTCTATCAATGGATGGTTTTCTCCTGGATATGTGAGCTGTACCAATCTCTCGACATCCATTGCAAAGGCTTGAAGCGACTCATTAGGCTTTTGCGCTCGGCACCTTAACTCCATGCGGTACAGTTCTCGTTTATGCTCGTCGCCGAATTTGCGCTGTAACGCCACCATTAAGTCGTTGTAGTTGTTTCTATGGCTGGCTGGCATTGTCTCTAGTATCTCGGCTGCTACACCCTTTAACGCCAAAATTAGTTCCAAAGCCTTTTCCTCATCGTCCCATCCGTTCCTGCTGGCTACTGTCTCGAATTGGAATTTGAATACGGATAGGGGTGAGCTACCATCAAAGCAAGGTGTTCTTATCCTGCTGGTACTTTCCGAAACGACTCGCACTGGTTCTGGTCGCTGGCTTTGGAGGTTGTTGATCTTTTCCTCCATCATCACGATTTTTCCGCTGACGGTCCTTTCCAAATTGTCCACTTTAGTGTCAACGGTCTTTTCCAAATTGTCCACTTTCGTGTCAACGGCCTTTTCTAAATGTGACACCCTTTCTTCGACACCAGTGATACTTTTGCTTACCGACTCATGGATTTCCTGCAGCTTTCCAGATGTTGTTTCCAGCTCCATTTCAATTTTTGACAAAATTGCTGCTTGTAGTCGTTGGTTTTCGGCTCTAGAAGCTTCTTGCACTTCAGCTAACAGTTTTTGATTCTCGGTTCTAGAAGCTTCTTGCACTTCAGCTAGAAGTTTTTGATTTTCGGTTCTAGAAGCTTCTTGCACTTCAGCTAGAAGTTTTTGATTTTCACTTCTAGAAGCTTCGAATAGCTTCTGGTTTGCTACTTGCATTTTCTCCATAATTTGTTCACTATCTTTTCGGGAAGCTTCTTGTTTATCAGCTAATACTTGCATTTTTTCCATCATAGCGGCTAGCAACGAATTTATGTCGACACCGCTAGGCGTTGCAGGGGCCTGTGACTCTCGTTCCTCTTCATCCTCGAACTCGTAGGATTCGATGTCGATGCCCTGAAGCTGAAGTTGTTCCCTTAACCGCCTTTGTAGTTCATTCTTCGTACCCGTTGTTGGCAGCTCTAATTTACCCAACTCTCGTTTCAGCCGGTCCACTCTTAATTCCGATAGTTTCATTTTATTTATTTATTTCTTTTTATTTATTTTTACTTTTGAATTTTGCAATCCCACTTCTGACACCAATTGTTACGTTTTTACCTTTTTAAAAACGTTTAAATATGAGTTCGTTAATTGCAACAAAGTAAAAACAAATATGTCTTTAGTTTTTCTTAAACTCTCTTTATTATTTACACTACTTTTGTGTACCACCGTATAGAACTTAACGATACAACAATAAGAATCTGTTTATTCACTGTACTAGTTCACACAAGTATTCGCTAGATCTTTACAACCACGACTTATTTTGTTCACACGCAACTTCACACAAGGCTGACTAAATTCACTCTCTTACTGCTTGCTTTGTCCAGCCCTTTTATAGTCCGCACGCACGTATGATCAGTATGATGAACGTTCTCGATGTGGAAGGTTCTCGCTCGCGCCTTCTCGAGACTTCTGCTAGTACATTGTTGTTTGTGTACTTTGCTTATGTTGTCCGTTACATATTTGTCGTAGCTGGTTTACTTTATGTTGTTGTTGCTACCTGGTTCGTTGTACACATGTGTGTGTGCAGCTTTACATAATCAACACGTTCGTTGTATTCTTAGTGTTAGTGCGTATTTGTGTCGTGTGCATTGTGTTGGTGTAGCTGGTAGCTTTTGTTTATCGTTTTTATTGTTAAACGATATTAGGTCGTTTCGCTTCGCGTAACACTGCCGCCCACTTAAGCCTGTTCGTCTCGAATAGGCTCATTATCTCCTTTCCCATATTTTGCCAGTCGCTCTATGTGTACGACCTTCATTTTTGCTCGGGGGCTGTTAGCTTTCTGTATCCTGTATACGACATCGTTTAATCGTTTAATTATTTTATACGGTCCATCCCAGCTGGTTTGTAGCTTGGGAGATAATCCCTTCTTCCGCTTTGGGTTGTATAGCAGAACCATTTGTCCCTCATGGAAGCCCACTGTGTTTGCTGCTCTATCATATCTGGCTTTCATTCTATCACTGACCATTTTTATACGGGTGCGTACAAACTCATGAAGTTCATTCAGGCTTTCTTCTTTTCCAGTGTATGTTTCGTTCCTCTCTGTGGCGGGCTTAACACCAAATTCTAAGTCACCGGGCAGTTTTATCTCAGTCCCAAAGATAACCTTGGCGGGTGATCTAGATGTTGAATCATGGACCGCCGATCGGTACGCCAGTAAAAACCTCGGAATGTGTTCGTCCCAGTCTTTCTGTTGCTCGCCCACTACTTTTCGCAAGTATTCCTCCAGGGTTCGGTTAAATCGCTCTACCATTCCGTCTGACTGTGGGTGAAGAGGCGTCGTTCGAGTCTTCTTAATGCTATATACTTCGCACATTTCCTTGAATACAGCTGACTCAAAATTTCTGCCTTGATCGGAATGTAGTTCTATTGGAACACCGTAGCGGCATACCCAGTTGTTCACAAAAACATTAACTCTTGTGTTCGCCTCTTGATTGGGTACGGCATATACTTCCGGCCATTTGCTGAAGTAGTCCATCACAACGAGAACATATCGGTTTCCGGTATTGCTGACTGGAAAAGGGCCTGCAACGTCCATGGCTATCCGCTCGAAAGGTGCGCCTGAGTTGTACTGCTGCATCTGACCTCGACTTCTTCTTGTTGGACCTTTAGCTTCAATACACTGGGTGCAGTTTGATATCCAATCCGCCACTGCTTGTTGACATCCAACCCAATAAAAACGTTGTTTTAGCCTTTCCAGTGTCTTTGTCACTCCAAGATGTCCTCCGCTGGCTCCATTATGGAACTCCTTTAACACTTCTTTCATTTTGGAGGAAGGCACTACCAATAGGTTGGATGAGGTCTTGCCATCAGCGCTTTCCCAAAGTCGATATAGGCACCCATTTATGATCTTTAAACTGTCCCATAGTGCCCAATATGATTTTGTAAGAGGACCTTCTGCGGATATCTCATTTCTTGTAGGTCGTTTGTCCTCTTCCTTCGCTGCTATTACCTTCGCCAATATTGGGTCACTCCTTTGTGCTTGGGACCAGTCTTCGTTGGCTTCAATACGCGTTAGCCGGATATCGACGATGGATTCCTTTTTCTCAGCTCTCACGCAATGTTTACACTCCAAATTACAAGGTCGGCGTGAAAGAGCGTCAGCATTTCCATGTTTTATGCCTCTTCGGTGTTCGATCCTGAAGTCGTAAGTCTGGAGGCGTTCAATCCAACGTGCTAACTGTCCTTCAGGGTTCTTGAATTGTAACAGCCATCTCAAGGCGGAGTGATCAGTCCTTAGCAGAAAATTTTGGCCATACAGGTATTTATGGTAATGTTTGATGCACTCCAGCACTGCCAGTAGCTCTCGTCGGGTTACACAATAATTCCGTTCAGGCTTTGACAATGTGCGACTATAGTAGCCTACGACTTTCTCTGTTCCATTGATCACTTGGGAAAGTACACCACCAATACCATACCCGCTAGCATCACTGTCTAAGATGAATTTTTCCCCTGGGACTGGATACGCCAAAACTGGTGCAGCACACAATAGGTCTTTTAGTGCCTGGAACGCCTTCTCCTGTGGCTCACCCCATTGATAGACTTTAGACTTCTTGGTGAGCTCATGTAAACTTGTAGCCACGCTTGCAAAGTTAGGCACAAAGCGTCTGTAGTATGTGCATAGTCCCAAAAAGCTGCGTAGTTCATGAAGATTCTGGGGACGAGGCCAGTCCTTTACTGCTCGTATTTTATCTTCATCGGTGGATATGCCATCTGCTGTGACAAGATGCCCCAAATATTTCACCTGCTTTTGGAAAAATGCACATTTCTTAAAGCTTAGTTTTAGTCCAGCCGTTGTTATTCGTTGCAGAACTTCTCCCAGGTTCTTGAGGTGTTCGTCGAAAGATCTGCCCATTACTATTATGTCGTCGAGATACACCAGGCAAGTCTTCCAATGCAGTCCCTTTAGCACACGTTCCATAAGCCGCTCGAATGTGGCCGGAGCATTACAAAGTCCAAATGGCATAACCTTAAACTGCCATAAGCCGCCGTTCGCACTGAATGCGGTTTTCTCTTTGTCCTTGTCTGCAATCTCCACCTGCCAATACCCGCTTTGTAGATCCAATGTGGAGAACCATTTTGTTCCGGCTAGAGTGTCGAGTGTGTCGTCAATTCTTGGTAGCGGATAACTATCCTTTTTGGTGACATCATTCAGCTTCCTGTAGTCTACGCAGAATCTTGTACTGCCATCTTTCTTCTTTACTAAAACTACAGGTGAGCTCCACGGACCCGATGATGGTTCGATTACACCGCTCTTCCTCATTTCATCTACTAACTCCTTAACCTCATTACGCTTCGCCAGCGGTATGCTTCTGGGTGCCTGCTTTATCGGTCTCGCTTCGCCAGTATCAATTTCGTGTTTGACCATAGCTGTTCTTCCTTGCCTTTTGTTGTTCGTGGCGAAAGCGAAAGCATACCTCTTTAGCAGCTTTTTGGCTTTGGTTTTCTCTGCAGCTGCTAAACCTGCTATCCATTTCTCCACATTTTCACCAAATTCCTTTTGATCCTTGGCTGACATATCGGCAGGTTGTGGCGCTTGCTCGCTGTTTATTACCGCCTCTACTGGAACACATTGGCCCACCTCTGAGTTTTTACAGACGACTCTTTCATGGCCTGATAGATTTAGCACTCTCACCGGGACTATTCTTTGTTCTGTGGATTTGACGAGGGCCTTTGCTGATATTAAATCCGTCTGTATTTCTGCTGGTTCCACAACCCACAAGCGGTTTTCCACACAGTCTCCATCCATACGCGCCCATATCAGTGATTCACTCTGAGGTGGCAATTTGAGTTGTTCGACCGCAACTATCCTTCTTGCGTGCACTTGATGCTTGTACCCCACGTCTAGAGGTATCTCTACATTTCGCCAACTCATAATCTGTTGCCCCATATTCAAATTGATGCCATGAGCTATCATGAAATCGGCACCAATTATAACCTCGTCCACAATATCGGCAACAATAAAGATGTGACTTACACTAATGTTGGCTATAGTCACCTTCGCCTCTGTTTTTCCGTGGACGGTGGCAGACTCTCCAGTAGCTGTCCGTAGTCTTACATTGCTAAGTGCCTCACATTTTCCCTTCACTACATCTGGTCTGATGATAGACTGCGTCGCCCCTGTGTCTATTGTGAAAGTATGTGGTCTGCCATTTATGTATCCGCACGCCGTAAGATTGTTGTTGTTCTGTTGCATCACTGATATTGAGATTGCGGGGCCCTCGCTTGTGGGAGCCAGCACTTGCCCCTCAGTGCTAGCTCGTTTTAGTTTAACGCAGACTCTTGTGAAGATGGTTGGTAGTTCGCCCGTTTCTTATTTCTTGAGGGTGAGGCGGATCTTGATCTCTTGCGTGGCGCTTTGCAGTTTCTTTGGAAATGACCACTCTTTCCACAATTAAAGCATTTAAGTTTAGTCCTTTGTCCGTTTTCTTCCAAAGCCTGCTTCACCATCTCCTTAACTTTAGTTAAAAGACATTCCTCCTCCTCCACGACTTCCATTTATCGCACTTTGCTGACTTGAGGTCTAGAAATCGTGCGAGCGGTCTCCTGGGCTAGTGCGAAAGCCACGGTCTCTGCAAATGTTGTCTTCTGTGTGGAGCATACCGCAAGTTTGATGTCATGGTCGCGTATGCCATTAACAAACGCCTCGGTCTTAAAGTTGTCTATCAATGGATGGTTTTCTCCTGGATATGTGAGCTGTACCAATCTCTCGACATCCATTGCAAAGGCTTGAAGCGACTCATTAGGCTTTTGCGCTCGGCACCTTAACTCCATGCGGTACAGTTCTCGTTTATGCTCGTCGCCGAATTTGCGCTGTAACGCCACCATTAAGTCGTTGTAGTTGTTTCTATGGCTGGCTGGCATTGTCTCTAGTATCTCGGCTGCTACACCCTTTAACGCCAAAATTAGTTCCAAAGCCTTTTCCTCATCGTCCCATCCGTTCCTGCTGGCTACTGTCTCGAATTGGAATTTGAATACGGATAGGGGTGAGCTACCATCAAAGCAAGGTGTTCTTATCCTGCTGGTACTTTCCGAAACGACTCGCACTGGTTCTGGTCGCTGGCTTTGGAGGTTGTTGATCTTTTCCTCCATCATCACGATTTTTCCGCTGACGGTCCTTTCCAAATTGTCCACTTTAGTGTCAACGGTCTTTTCCAAATTGTCCACTTTCGTGTCAACGGCCTTTTCTAAATGTGACACCCTTTCTTCGACACCAGTGATACTTTTGCTTACCGACTCATGGATTTCCTGCAGCTTTCCAGATGTTGTTTCCAGCTCCATTTCAATTTTTGACAAAATTGCTGCTTGTAGTCGTTGGTTTTCGGCTCTAGAAGCTTCTTGCACTTCAGCTAACAGTTTTTGATTCTCGGTTCTAGAAGCTTCTTGCACTTCAGCTAGAAGTTTTTGATTTTCGGTTCTAGAAGCTTCTTGCACTTCAGCTAGAAGTTTTTGATTTTCACTTCTAGAAGCTTCGAATAGCTTCTGGTTTGCTACTTGCATTTTCTCCATAATTTGTTCACTATCTTTTCGGGAAGCTTCTTGTTTATCAGCTAATACTTGCATTTTTTCCATCATAGCGGCTAGCAACGAATTTATGTCGACACCGCTAGGCGTTGCAGGGGCCTGTGACTCTCGTTCCTCTTCATCCTCGAACTCGTAGGATTCGATGTCGATGCCCTGAAGCTGAAGTTGTTCCCTTAACCGCCTTTGTAGTTCATTCTTCGTACCCGTTGTTGGCAGCTCTAATTTACCCAACTCTCGTTTCAGCCGGTCCACTCTTAATTCCGATAGTTTCATTTTATTTATTTATTTCTTTTTATTTATTTTTACTTTTGAATTTTGCAATCCCACTTCTGACACCAATTGTTACGTTTTTACCTTTTTAAAAACGTTTAAATATGAGTTCGTTAATTGCAACAAAGTAAAAACAAATATGTCTTTAGTTTTTCTTAAACTCTCTTTATTATTTACACTACTTTTGTGTACCACCGTATAGAACTTAACGATACAACAATAAGAATCTGTTTATTCACTGTACTAGTTCACACAAGTATTCGCTAGATCTTTACAACCACGACTTATTTTGTTCACACGCAACTTCACACAAGGCTGACTAAATTCACTCTCTTACTGCTTGCTTTGTCCAGCCCTTTTATAGTCCGCACGCACGTATGATCAGTATGATGAACGTTCTCGATGTGGAAGGTTCTCGCTCGCGCCTTCTCGAGACTTCTGCTAGTACATTGTTGTTTGTGTACTTTGCTTATGTTGTCCGTTACATATTTGTCGTAGCTGGTTTACTTTATGTTGTTGTTGCTACCTGGTTCGTTGTACACATGTGTGTGTGCAGCTTTACATAATCAACACGTTCGTTGTATTCTTAGTGTTAGTGCGTATTTGTGTCGTGTGCATTGTGTTGGTGTAGCTGGTAGCTTTTGTTTATCGTTTTTATTGTTAAACGATATTAGGTCGTTTCGCTTCGCGTAACAATATTTATAAGTTATTTTCGAATACCTGTGGTGATTTTTCTGTATTTTATGCCTTTTTAATCCCTTAAAAGCCAAAATATTACAACTCCTAGATAACCTCGTAGTTGCTCATTATTTATCATTTGCCGTTCCAGACAATTTTAAAAATTCGTGTATAGCTTCTAACATTACCATCGGAAGAACAAAGGCAAGCGCCATTATTTTTTCGTACGACCAACAATCAGGGGATGGATGGCATTGTGTTTGGAACTATGAAAATATGTTATGGGGAGGAGGAAAGAGAGAGCAGTGTTTATGGGCACTAGGTTTGAATAAGTAACAGAAAAGACCTCTGCAGGAATTGAGTTTCACATACGAATAGTCCCACTAAAAAATGAATTTAGTCTGTAATGCATTGTGTGATCCACTGGCCAATCAGCCACATACGGATGTGCTGGCCGAAAAAGATGAGTTTTACATAGGAATATATGATTCTCGGGAACAAGTCCCCTTATTTCGCTCGAGCAAAATCCGTTGTAGTAGCGATAAAACATTGAAACACAAGCGACATTGCAACGATGAATCAATAGAGTTCGATACCCTACCGTCATTAACGAGCAACTTCAACCTCTACTGTACGCGGTCAAGATGTCTCAAAATAGACGTTGTGTCACCGATCCATACATGAGAGTTATGTTATATTCTCGGTCGGATATCTAAAGTGAAGTATTTCTTGCGCCAATGAACTGAAAAATATGCCGGTTCCAGCCAACATTTGAATTTTCATGCTCAGAACATTAAAAGCTTCTGACTCCCTAATATCTACACCGCCCATAGATATAGATGATGTAATATTATTGCTGCTCTTATGTGCCAATAAACAACGCTGGGATAGATTGTTTAAACTTGAAAATATTTTTTCCTGAAAATGATATAAAACCATACCTGTTAAGTAATGATTAGTAATCGTAATGATTAATAATTTGATTACTTTTTTTTGAATGGTGAAATAATGGTTACAATTACGATTATTTTTGTTAAAATAGTTAATAATTGATTACGATTACAAAATAATCAAAAAATAATCAGGATTACTGGCTATTAGTCTAATAATCAAAAAGAATCAAAAGTAATCCAAAAGTAATCAATTTATTTTCAATAATTACTTTGAATTCTTTTTGAATATTTGAAAATAATGAAAAAGAATTATTGAAAAAAATTTGATTACTTTTGGATTACTTTTGTATATTTGAAAATAATCAAAAAGAATTATTTAAAACAATTTGATTCTTTTTTAAACTTCTTTTGATTCTTTTTGATTATTAGACTAATCGTCAGTAATCCTGATTATTTTTTGATTCTTTGGTAATCGTAATCAATTAGTAATTGGAAAAAGTTGTTCATAGAATTATATAATCATTACGATTCTTTTTAAAAAGTAATGTAATTGATTACTAATCGTAATCGAAATTTAACAGGTATGTATAAAACTTCTCGATTTTTGGAAAATAAATTCGGAAATGAAAATGAGGGATGGTAGCTTTTAATTTCCAATAAATTTTTTGTTAAATTTTTTTGTTTTTGAACTCAGATATGTACATTTGTACATTGAATTTATATGTTTTAATACAATAGAAATAATTTTCGTTTTTAAATAATTTTAATTTATTCATTTACTATTTCCATAAATAACTTTTACGATTTTGATGATTTTTTCTCAAATATTTGACGATATGATGCTTCATTTATCTGGCAGCTGTTCTCCTAGCTTATATAATTTGCAAAAAAATTTCCTTTCAAGTTGCCGTAAAAACTATAATTTTGGCTAACTGTACGTACACGTAATGAGGTGGTTTTAGAAGTTACACACAACAAACCAGTTGGATAAGGATTGAAAATTATGATGTAGAATAGAGGCACATAGTGGTTCATAGCGGCTTAACTCAAACATAGATCATTATTGACATCGGATGCAAAACGAAAAACGAACAGAATGGGCCGCATGGCCCAGATAATTTTGCAACGATACAATGCACAAAAGTAAGACCGGTTCAGAATACAGTCAAAGCTGGGAGCTGTTACCTCACCCGCCGTATTCATCAAACTTGGCTTCTTCCGACTACTATTTCTTTTTATCGATGGGACACGCATTGGCTGAACAGCACTTGGAATTCCTACGAAGAAGTCGAAAGTTGGGTGACTAACTGCCTTACTTCAAAATACGAACAGTTTTATTGATGTGGAATCCTCAAATTGGCTAAAAGATAAAACTTTCCAATTTTTTTCCGCGAACATAAATTTCTTACCGGTACACATGTTATTCAATATTTTTGATAGGTTGCGGCGCAGCACTTGGTACTTGGATGTGCGTTGCTCCTGTTGTAAGTGTAAGAAAACTGACAATTCTATTGCAATGGTTATGTTAAAGGATTTTATTGAAAATCAATAAATATTTTAAAGGAATGTGAACGCATTACAGTGAGTTGAGGAAGAAATAAATATCTCTTACGGGTTTCATTGTGTTAGATGACGGCCATATCGCATCATAAGGTTTACAATGTGTGAAGTGGTTTTATTAAGCAACTCCATCCTCTTTCGCTTCATACCAAATTTTTTTGACGTAATGACACTGTTCGCTTACAAGGCATACGAGTATACGAGTTGAAGTATTGCTCCATCGATGTCCTTCCTTTCGTTTATTATAGCCACTGATTGGTATTTAAAGTTTCGTAATATTTGATTTAGGAAACACACTCCGTAAATCACTCTTTTGTATTTGGGCTCATGGGAAAATGTATGTAAGCAACACACTCTAAAGAAATTTATTACAATGAAAATGTTAAACTCGTGGAGATTTATGTCTCTGGAGTGCTACTTAGGAGACTTTAAGTTTTTATATGGCGTTAAAATTTATCTGAATTCCTTTTGGCTTTAAAATTGTGAAAACAAAAGAAATTTATATTTTATAAGTAGGTGAGTAGGATACATTCACATTCCGTCTTTAGAACAAGGTTCTAGTTTCACTGGCTAAATTGAAGTCGCCGTAGTCTAGTAGGTAGTGTGTTGGCTTATTAGACGCAAGGCTACGGTCAAAAGTCCCGGTCAGACATCAAAACGAAATATGAAAAAATATTTCTTTGGCGACTTCCTCTCAGCAGATTTCTGGCAAAAACTCTGAGTATTAAATAAATTGGCATGAAAAGTTTATCAAAAATCTGTCGTTCGGAGTCAACTTTAAACTGTAGGTCCCGCCACTCATGTATAAAATTAACGCACACAACGTAAGTGGTGTGAGAAACTAGGTCCATAATCCTGGAAGGGTTGTATGTATTTACAAGGAAAAGTTTTTTACTTATACATCAAAATAGAAAGCCCAACATGTGGACTATTTGATGTGGTAACCAGATACTTGGAATCTGTGCGGTGTTATCATATCTCAGAAGTTAACACATATACACTACAGATATTGCTACTTATGTAGGGTTTTTATCACGCCCTTCTTACTTTTTAATTTTAAATAAAACAAAATGTGTGTTGTCTTGAAAAAGCTTTTCAAGAATCTGTCATTCGGTGTCGACTTTAAACTGTAGGTCACGCCATTCATGTGTGAAATTAACACACACAACTTAAATGGTGTGAGAAGGTCGTAAGCCTGACTGAAGGGTTGTAATGACTAATTATGTATGTATGTATTGTTACGAAAATGGAAACGGTGTACATCGTTCGTTTACAAACACAACGAACTTGTTACAAAGAAACCAACAACATCAGTATAAAACAAAAGGGGATAGACAAGTAAGCGAGAACGCAACAACAAGCAATGTGAACAAAATACACAAACAACAATGGAGTCGCGATAGAGTTCTCGAGAAGGCGAAACCCCGAACGTTCAACATCAAAAACCTTCATCAAACTGATTACCTGGGCATATAAAAAGGCAAGACAAAGCAGGCAACGAATAGTAGTATGGATTCAGTCAGTCTTGTGTGAAGACGAATTGCGTGTGAAGAAAACAGTCGTGGTTTGAAGATCGTCGTAAAGATCTACCGAAAATTTGTTAGTGTGTATGCGAACAAAAGTGTAAAGAAGAATAACGAATAAAGAAAATTATTGTTGGATTCATCAAGTTGTAAACCGTGGCACTCAAAAACAGTGCGAACAATAAAGAATTTAATTGAAACTAAACACATATTTGTCTTTATTTTGTTTGCAATCAACGAACTCATATTTTAAACGTTTTTATGTGTGCGTGAGATATCGTCGCTATTTTGTATTCACCTGGAAGACCTATTGGTGAATATAACATCTATGTTGGCGTTGAGGACTGCAGTAATTTGTGGCTTAATCCCATTCACTAGCGACTTAAGAAAACTCCACAAGAAAAAATCTTAAAGAGTGGCGAGTTCGCATCACTTATACATAACTATACCGTGAGATGAACATATCCTTAAATTGCTAGCGTCGTCCTGTGGAAATCACATGTCCAGATTGTCTAATTCAGTCCAAAAGAACTTTGTAATCATCGCCTTATAGAGCTCACTGTTGACAGTGATGGTATGGGCAACGTCGTTCTTAAAGGAACATGAAGCGATGATGAATAAAATCCATATCAAACCGAATAAATAAAGACAACCAAATAAAAACACAACACGGTATATGTAGTAAAAGTTATAAGATACATGATATTAAAGTGAATTCATTGACGTTTACAATTGTATTGCCATAAAATGAATTTAAATCGAATCTGAAGAACGATTGTTGGCCATACTCAAGGAACAATACCACCAAATGCCTGACTAAACAAACGAAAGTTGTAGAAATGTAGTCGAGTTCAGTTACTTTTCGTTTGTTCCAATTTGCATATTCATATGTATGTATGTAATGTGTTTACAGATACAGAATCTGCAAGATACTCTTTCATGCGTTTCATATATTTGCTTAAGAGAGTGTGAAAAGCTGCAAATGAAATAATAAGAGTAAGAGTAAGCCATAGTTGTTTTTAAATTTCCTATGGATACAATGTAGTTCAAAAAATCTGTCATTCGGAGTCGACTTTTAACTGTAGTTCACGCCACTCATGTATAAAATTAACACACACAACGTAAGGGGTGTGTGAAGCTAGGTCGTAATCCTGACTAAAGGGTTGTGATGACCAATTTTGTATTGGCCATTACAACCTTTCAGTCAGGATTACGGCCTATCTTCTCACACCACTCATGTTGTGGGCGCTAATTTTATACGTAAGACAGATTTTTGAGAAACTTTTTTCATGGCAGGCTTATTTACTCTCAGAGTTTTGCCAGATATCTGCTGAGAGGAAGTCGCAGAAGAAATATTTTTTTCATATTTCGTTTTGATGTCTGACCTGAGATACGAACCCGGGCTTTACGTCTAATAAGCCAACACACTACCTATTCGACTGCAGCGACTTCAGTTGGAAATAACTTGATTTTTTTTCAAAATCAATGCTCTTTACGTGAATGATTTTGTTCCCTTGAGTTTTCACTTGCATTTTATTTTTGTTGCAGAACAACAATAGTACATAAACGAAATACAGAGTGTGTGTTAACATAATAGGGGCAATGAGATCTTGTCTTACAGCGGAGCAGTGTAAGTCCGTTACACATGTCTGTGAAGACAAAAGTTGTGGAAAGTATGATTAGGTTGATGGGAGACAAGTCTAATTTTGGGAGTTCGAGTCTTATGGAATCAACTGACTGGCAGTTCCCCCCTAACTGTCTTCTGGACGGAACCAGTAGGCTCTATGGTTTTGGGAAGTGCTTCGCAACTATTTTGTGGTATACAGATGGATCAATAACTGATCTCGGGCAAGAGCAGAAGTTTTGTAGCTGAATATAATATTTCGAGCCCATTGGGAAACACACGGCATTCTATACAATAGAAAGATGATTAATTTAACTTGGATAGGAGTTGCAAAAGACAGGTCTTAGCAATACTCAGCCATTTCAGTCCTGGGTTCTTATGAGGCTTAATGATTGAGCATATCCACTACCACTTTACAGATGAGTTTTGGTCCCATCGTCGGCTTGGTCATTGCCGAGAAATCTCGCGGCAGAGGATAACATTATTTTGCTTACCTAGGTGATTCAGTTTCCACAGTAGTGTCCCATACTACTAGTATGGCAAAATACTACTACTAGTATGGCAACATACTACTAGTATGGCAACATACTACTAGTATGGGACTGTCTGTGGAAACTGAATCATCTAAGTAAGCAAAATAAGGTTACCCTCTGCCGCGAGATTTCTCGGTAATGAGCAAGCAGACGATGGAACCAAAACTCTTCTGTAAAGTGGTACTGCATATTTGCAAAGATATTCTCAATTAAAGGGAAGACAAAAGTGTGTAAAGACTTTTCTCAAACTAAGTGGGCTTTTCTTAAGAAGGAGATCTGAGCCGTGCAACAGAATGTTCAGGAATAGTCCGAAATTAGTAATCAGTTTTTTGACAGAGCACTGAAGGCCCAGTAACGATGAGAATGGACTATTGGAACACATTTTTGAAATCTGTGTGGCATAAACTCATCTCAGAAAGATACAATTTCAGGCAGGATTCATGATTGACACCGAGTAACATATTAAAATTGTTCACAAATTTATTTCTGATATTAAGGTACGCTCATCTAACAGAATGAAGTTTCTCGAGGACAGACATCTCCAACTAAACGAAATTTGAATATTTCTTTGGCGACTTCTTCTCAGCATATTTCTGACAAAAACTCTAAGAGTAAATAAATTTACCATGCAAATTTTCTTTTAAACTATAGGTCCCGCCATTCATGTATAAAATTAACACACACCACATAAGTGGTGTGAAAAGCTAGGCTAGTAATTCTGATTGAAGAGTTGTAAGTACCGGCTTGGTGGCAAAAAGGAAAAAAAAATTTTGAAATGCCAAGTTGGCAAGCAGGAAATGTGTCCCTTAAATCAACTGCCGTTCGTGAAAAGCGGTCCTATACTTAGACGTATATTTGTTACCACAAAGTGAAGTGAACAATAGAAAAAAAGTTCAAAAGAGTTTTTTACCGTCAAAGGAACACATAGAAATATAAGGAAAACAAAACTTTAATGTAAGGACTTTTATAAGAATTCTTTTGAGTTGTATTTGCTCCCGTATTCTTACTATGAAATTTTGTTTACTCTTTCTATGGATTTCATAAAGTTTTTAATTCCTTAAGAGCTTTGTTTGTATGTACCTGGTTAGAATATTATGCTGAATTATGCTCTGCTTTAACCCCTGCCAGCAACTAGTCATCTTGTTTTACTGTTGTCGATAAATTTATGAGAATCACGACAAAAGTGCAAAGTTATTATATTTTAATTAAAAAATATTAAATCTATATCCATGTGTCGACACAAGTGGGTAAATTGAAAATTTAAAAAAAAATATAAATAATACTTTAAGCGCCATTATTACAACTTCCTGTTAAAGTTGGGTTTAGTTAAAGGTAACTTTAGCTAAAGTGAACTTTAAAGTCAACTTTAACTTCTTTTCGTTATTACAACCTAATGATAAAATAATTTTTCAAAAGTATGGCAATGCCGGAGCATTGTCGATATCACTACTCAATTAAATAAGTTTTTTTAAACGCAGTGGCAACGATGGGCTTCTTTATTTTGTTGTATATGCTCATTTTGTTTATATTTGAAGTTGCCATATTGAAAATAATATATATGGCAAGTCCAAACATAAACTTAAATTTAAAAGTTGCCGGTAGGATGATCCTCCATTTAGCTTAGTGCTCACTTCTACCATACTGTCCACTTATAATAATGAAAAGCAATTTATCTGCCCGTTAAAATCATCCCTTTAGTTAAAGGCAAGTTGTAATAATGGACCTAACAGTTTTATATTAAAGTTTTTTGATGTACCGAGACGCTTCTGCAATCATCATGTAAGACCATATTTTATTGCCTTTGAATGTTTTGCGCTGTATCAGTTCTCCATTGTTGTGTACCACACTACATATTGTTTACGGAAGAGAAGTACATATACAGTGAGAGTATAAGGTTCAGCGTTATGCTATAAACACAATAAACGCAACGCAGCAAGCACAACAATTTTGCAATTGCAGCTTAAGGTAAGCTGGACGCGCATTAATAATAATAAAGGCAGCAGCTGCAAAGCATAAGCAAAGCAAAAAACAAAATTAGTAGTTCTTTACTTTTTTATCAATGGTTCCACAGAAACGTTCTTTAGCGTTATATTTCATATATCGTGTTTTCAAAACCTCTATTTCATGCATATTATTATATTGACAGCATTAATTCTCTCAATAATCCTTTATGTTTTCTAATAGAAAAAGTAGAAATTAGGCTAGAACCAAAGCAGCAGCATTGTTGCTTGTTGCCGCGCTGCCTTTACATTAATAATTTCCATAAACACCCATGTATTCTAATTTTGAGGGATATTCGCATTTGCAGTCTTGCATTTATATTCTTTGTTCATACCTCCGTAGAGTAAATGTTACATGAACACATTTCTGTCAATTTTTCTTTATTATCCATACCTTTAAGCATTTTTCTATTTTTTTTTCCGCTGAGGATGAGTACTGCACCTAACCGCACCATAGGGGAAGCCGTCACTATCCCCCGTGTGTGGGGCCCTCACTCACTAAACCTCCCCTTTCACTTTTCAACTTTTTGTGCCCACTCCAGAACTACTGTAGTATTACTTCGAAGTAGAGTCGCTCTGGCCATTTGGCCCCATTATATTCATATCCACGTCCGGATTGCGCAACGAGATCTGAAAAGGTGTTTAAACATCCACTCTAATCCTCTCATCCAATTCAAGTTTTTTAGATTTCAGCAAAGCTTCAGTGTAACTGGCTATGCTATTCCAATTTTCTTCGCTGTTCAGAAGTATATCGCAGTAGTTTTCGACAGTATAGACACCGACTCTGGCCTCAAGATTCGTTCTTTCTAAACTCCATCTCTCACAATGAAAGAAAGTGTGTTCCGCGTCATCAATCGACGCATCATCATAAATGCAATTTGCTCGTGTCATCTTCACCATTTTAAACATATATTTACCAAAAAGTAACCGTGTCCGGATAACAGCTGTGTTAAATAGTAATTAACCTCACCAAATTTCTCCTCAATCTAGCGGGTAATATCTGGAAGAAGTTTTGCCGTCCATCTACCACTTGTTTCAGTGTTCCATTTCTCTTGGCAGTGTTGTATGGTTCGCTTTCTGGCATCGTCGACATTTACTGTCGCTCCGTGCACGTCTTTAGTATAGCACACCCTCTTCCGCTCGCTTGCCAAGCATTTTTCTAAACAGAATTTGTAATATGTTGTCACTAGACTTGTGTCCCCGATTTAAATCCCAGGTCAGACATCTCCGTCAAGAAGTCGCCGTAGTCTAGTAGGTAGTGTGTTGGCTTATCAGACGTAAATCCAGGGTTCGAGCCCCAAACCAGACATCAAGACAAAATATAAAAAGTATTTCTTCGGCGACTTCCTCTCAGCAGATTTCTGGCAAAATATCTGAGAGTAAATAAAATTGCCATGAAAAAGTTTCTCAAAAAAATCTGTCGTTCGGAGTCGGCTTTAAACTGTAGGTCCCACCACTCATGTATAAAATTAACACACACAACATAAGTGGTGTGAGAAACTAGGATGTTTTACAATGGGTCAATTCGACCTCCGGGTACTGTACTTGTTTTAATTGACAAGTACACGTCCTCTAACCTAACCTAACTTAACATCTCCGACAAAACGAAATATGAAAAATATTTCTTTAGCGACTTCCTGTCAGCGAGTTTTTAGCAAAAACTCTGAGAATAAATAAAGGTTGTTATGACCAATTGTGTATGTACTTATATTACTTGAAGTCGACTTTATTACCCATGCCGATTACAGGAAAATAAGAACATTTTTGTTCCTAACGACGGCAGTCATTAAAATGGCTAAAAAGATATATTTTTTTAAATTTCTTTTAAGGAACAATTTATTATCTCTGCCCCAATTTAAAAACAGGTTAATCGTTTCTATGTGGCACAGAGATGTATTTAATTACAAATGTTGAAGGTTCCAGCAATTTTTGCAGATAAGCCGATAACCAAGCCTTGTTTCAAAAGCCTTTGGTTTGTCTATCTTCATGGTCACCATTGTCTCCCATCAATATATGCTACATTTCATTTTCTTTGAGTTTAATAACTCTAGGTTCTCTGCAAGACATAATCTACTTGGCGTTTATAAGAAATTTTTTTTCGTTTTCAAGACTGATACCTTTTTATATTAATAAAAATAAGAAAGTCCAGTATTCCCCGGATATAAGTACTTTCAAAAATGCATACAGTACAGTACTTATAAGCCGGAAATACTTGTGTCGAAATATTGCACCTGAGAGCAAATAACCCCATGTCATTCAAGCTGATAAAAATCTATTTGTCTCATTAACAGCACTAGCTTCGTGTTCAATAGACTGCCCTCTGGTCGAAGAATGATTTAATCATCTTCTGCAACTCCGTGTGGTGAACAAAGTTGGCATTTATTTGGCGCCCGTTTGATCACTGCGAAGAAAATGCTGAAGGGGATGGATCCGGAGCGGACTTTATAAGCACAGTCAAGAGTCCTATTGTAGCATGAACTATGCAGAGAGTCCGGTCGTTGAGTCGCTTGAGAACTACACAAGGCCTGATTAGTAGAAAAAAACATTCGTAAATTACGAAGGACAAACATTGGTGGATTGTAGGTTTTCTATCAGGAATCAAATATTTAAGATTGCATTGCGACAGTTGGTTACGTCTTCTGGATGGAATAGAGTGCAGTATCTGTCTCGAGGAGAAGGAAGCCATAACATTCTATTGCATTACGCTGTCCAATTTTTTACTACTTTTGTCAGTAAGTCTGCTGCATGGCGTTAATGGTGAATATCGGCTTCCAATGACATAAGAGTTGCTATTGCATAAGCATAACCAAATGACTTTACACATTTCCATGAAAAGAAATCCAGAAACGTTAAATCGCAAAAACGGTGGATCTAAGAAAAGCTGTTACAAGGTGGATGCATGTAAACGAATATTTTTTGAACAAAATGTAAAATATCAGGTACAAGTTTTTGCGCCTATAAGCAAGGAATGCTTAAAAGCGGGATGCATTTTAAAGCAAAAATTAAGATTGCATAAGGTTCAGCGCTAATAGCCAGGGAATATTTAAATCAACGGTGCTTATATTCGGGGAATACTGTATACTCGCCTACCAATAACTAACTTATAATAAGTACAGTGACAAATGAGATTTACATATCAGAACATATACATAATTTGTCATTACAACCCTTCAGCCAGGATTACGGCCTAATTTCTCACACCACTTATGTTGTGTGTGTTAATTTAATACATGAGTGGCGGGACATTCAGTTTAAAGTCGACTCCGAACGACAGATTTTTTGAAAAACTTTTCGTGGCAATTTTATATACTCTCAGATTTTTTGCCAGAGATCTGCTAAGAGGAAGTCACCGAAGAAATTTTTTTTTTACATATTTTTGTTTTGAAGTCTGACCTGGGGTTTTGTAATGGATTCATGTATGTATGTATTCACCCATATATAGAATTAAAATAAAAATAAACAAAATAAATAGAAACATAATTACAAAGTGACTTCACAAAAATAAAACCGTAATATGCAGAGTATGCAATTTCAAGTGGCTTGTGTTGATTAATATGGGTCACTAGAAATGCATTACAAATGAATTTGATATACTGTATAATTGTGAGTTACTAAACTATTAACAAATAATAGATTAGGCGCAGAGAAAATCAGAAAACATAGAATAAGTAGGGGAAATAGTTTAGGATTATTATAAGCAACATAGAATAAGAATAGTATGTAAGCCGCAGATATATGAAATAAAAATCAGAATCGATTCAAAACTCAACGTGTTTTTATTCTCAAAAAAAAAAACTTCGGCAATTAGCTTTGCTCCAAACCGTGGCCTTATGTCTAATAAGCCGACACACTACCTACTAGACTACGGCGACTTCTACATCTGAAAACACTTTTATAAAATATTATAAACTCACGCGTCAAAAACTGTCAACTTCAAGTGACCATTCCCTATCAAAAATGACTGTCCGAACACACCTGACTATAGATAGGAAACATAAATAAGTGCATTTGAAAATAAATGAAAGTAATATAACACAAACCCAGTTTTTCGGTTTGAGTCCCTGTGGTTGTTAAATTAATGTGAATACTTACTTGTCGAAGTCTAGTAGGTAGTGTGCTGGTCTATTAGACGTGAGGCTTTGGTTCAAAGCCCAGGTCAGGCATCTCCAACTAAACGAAATATGACAAAATATTTCTTCGGCGACTTCCTCTCAGCAGATTTCTGGCAAAAACTGGCTGCCTTCCAAAATGGATCAATACAAAGTTTGTATACAGTTCTACTACTGTATATAAACTATGTAGATATGCAAAGTAACCAAACAATGCATCAACTATAAATCCGATGCCTGATTGCTTTTTGACCGCGTTAAAAATACACATTGACGACGTTTTGAGATAGAATACATTGTATATAGTTTGTACAGCGGCATTATGAAACACGATACTTTGTTCAAACACAAAGCAACTAACATTTTGGAAGGCAGCCACTCTGAGTGTAAATAAAATTACCATATGGAAGGTTTCTTAAAAATCTGTCGTTCGGAGTCGACTTTAAATTGTAGGTCCCACCACTAATGTGTAAAAATTAACGCACACAACATAAGTGGTGTGAGAAACTAGGTCGTAATCCTGACTAAAGGGTTGTAATGACCAATTATGTATGTATGTATGAATACTTACTTGTTGAAGCTCACGTTCGCACTAGAAAACTTATTAGAAAAATGTCACTACCCAACGCTTTGGAAGGTTGTCACTGAATGAAGACAATTGAGAATCAAATTACTTACCTCAACAAGTTTTAAATGTTAACTAAACAGATAGAAGAGTACATATTTTGAATTAAAGCTAAATCCTACTAGACATACATGTATATTTGTTTAACATTAAATTCAAAAGTGCCGACTATTGGTTTGCTTACCGACTTTAGGAGCTTTAACTTTATTTTCTTAAACTTTTTTCCATTTTTCTTAACTCCACAATTACTAACATCAAAGGAATTTATTGGTATTTGCTCTAATTATCGTCAAAAACTTGAAAAAATTTTATGGCATATAATTGTCAAGCATACAATATCTTAAATCGATAATTAAACTCTTCAACATGGTACTCTTTATTACAAACCTACAATAAAAAGGCAAATAAAAAATGTCGGTCGAAATAAAATTAAAAGTTTTTCCAAGCCTTTTGCATTTGGGAAATTTTAATTGGAGGGACATTGGGGAGATATTTTTTAGACGGTAATCGTGCTGCCTTCGCAGTTGTTTTTTTGTTTTTTGTTTTTTTTTTATGAAAGAGCATTGGCTTTTTTTGAAACTGTGCTGCACTCTGGCTGCAATTTTACTTTATTCCAGTAATTTCTATATTTTCCAACGCATAGTGGGATAACATGCTGCAATAATACCATTTTAAGGGCTATTATTACAACTTGCCGTTAAACTTGGGTTTAACTAAAGGGAACTGTAAAATTACCTTTAACTTATGTATTTTCGTTATTACAACTTACAAATAAAATAAAGTCAACTTTTTCAAACTTTCGATAACACTGCTCAAACTAAACAAGTTTTATTTAAACGCATTGGCAACGACGGGCTTTTTTGTTTATATTTGAAGTTGCCGTATTGAAAATAGCAAGTTTAAACATAAAGTTAACTTTAAAGGTTACCACTGGGATGTGGTTTAGCTTACTTCTACCTTATCGCCCACTTATAATAATGAAAAACAATTTATCTGCCCGTTAAAATCCACCCTTTAGTTAACGACAAGTTGTATAGGTTGGGAGTTTTGAAGGATATGAATTTCAATCCCTAAACACAATTCCTTGATTTTCTCTTTAAGATCAGTAGCTATTGAAATCTATCCACCCTCTGCTTAAACTTTGGTTTCAAGAATCCTCGGTAATATTTCCTTGGAATTGGAAATGGAACTATTTGCCGGCGATGCAAGTAGACCAAAATGTTTTGAAGAAAACCATTTCTTATTGTTGGGTAACTGAGGTTCATAGGTCGGAGTGGTCTGATATCACAAAGCTCACTTGAGCACGCATAGCGGCCCGTTGTGATGCCACGTACTGATCAAGTTGCACCAAAATCGGGGAAGAGGAAGAAGTTGGTCAGCGCAAGGGCTGCACAACTGAGGTTCATACTACCTTTAACTAAAGTATAAAGGTTCATACTACCTTTAACTTTTAAAGTTCACTTTATATTTGAACTTGCAATATTATATATTACTTTCAATATATATATATATAATACTTCAAATATAAACAAAATGAGCAAATACAACAAAAAAAAAGATTACTGTCACTGCCACTGCGTTTATTAAAACTAAAATTTAATTGAGTAGTGTTAACGACATTGCTCCGGCACTGCCATATTTTTGAAAAAGTTAACTTTATTTTATCTGTAGGTTGTAATAACGAAAAGAAGTTAAATGTGACATTACATTTCACTTTAGCTAAGGTTACCTTTAACTAAACCTAACTTTAATGACAAGTTGTAATAATAACCCTAAGAAGAACAAATAAAGTGTGGTCAAACGATTATATATGTATAAAAAGACATTAGGTTAGGTTAGGTTGCACTGGTAGCTTTGATACCAAAAGCTCACTTGAGAACGCATAGCGCCCCGTTGTGACACCATAGGTGAACGCAGTACCTGCACTGACCAGGTTTTACTAAACTAGGGAAGAAGAAGAAGTTGATCAGCGCAAGGAGGTTGTGTTCTTCTATAAATAATATTTTTCAACTGAAATTAAAAAAGAAACATTAAATCTTGGACAAGATATTGCTAATAACGTTGTGTTTACAATATTACTGTATTCAGATTCTTGAAAATACGAGCATAGTGGCTCTATCTAATAGAGTTCACTAGCCAAGAAGTTATTCATTTTTCCAACATTTATTTGACAGATCAGACCGCTTATGGATATATCCCATATAGTCTTTATATACAGCTAAGAAGATGGTAAAGCTGCAGTGACATTGTTGTTTGGACCTAGGGTATTAGGTCCTAATATCGTGTATAAGGTATTTAGAAATTAACGGACTATGCTGTAATTCTTCGCAATTTTATGCTGCATTATGTCGAATATAGTCGCCGTAGTCTAGTAGGGAGTATTGGCTACTCAGACGTAAGGCCACGGTAATATGGAAAAATATTTCTTCGGCAACTTTCTCTCAGCAGATTTCTGTCAAAAATTCTGAGAATAAATACAATTGCCGTGAAAAAGCTTATCCAGAATCTGTCGTTCGAAGTCGAGTTAAAACTGTAAGTTCCGCCACTTATATACCGTAGCGAGAAAAAAATGCAACTCTATGTCATATGATATTCAATTGAGACTCGAAACTTATAACGGTATCCAATTCCACTCCACGTTTGTTTTTTTATTCGTTGATTTTTAACTTTTATTAAAAAGCATCAGTAAGCGTTGTTTGCTTCTCTTTCTACTTAATTTTTTTAGATTTATAGAAAAGTGAACAAATTTAGCGAGAAATAAATGCAACGCAATGTGTTAAAGGTAAAAGTAGGTCAACTAGTGTAATTAAAATAAAAGTTTAATGAAAAATTTGCAAATTGTGAACGGTCAGTATATAGAAAGTTTGCCATTTTAGGGTTTTGGATGAAGGCAAATCTATGAATGAAGTTGCTCATCCATTTAATATCAACAAATCAACGGTTTGTCGGATTTCATCGCGGTATCGTCAAAAAAATAACGTGGAAAGTAAGCCAGGAAGTGGTCGACCTCATAAATCTACTGCCCGCCAAGACCGTCAAATGGTAAAAATAGAAAACTTTGACCCTCGGAAAACGGCAGTAGAAACCGATTAAGGGAGGCAAATTTGTTAGCTAGAAGACCAGCCAAAAATCCACTATAAGTAAGGTTAATAAGAAAAAACGGCTTGATTTTGCTGGACGGTGTCTGCATTGGTCAAAAGTGTAGTGGGCCAAAGTTTTGTGGAGCGATGAATCAAAGTTTAACTTATTTGGCTATGATGGGTTAAATTACCCAAATATCAGTTGCCATTCTGTAAATAAGACAAGACCGTGTCTTATTAAACATAATATGGCATCGAGTTTCATTTCTTTTAGCTTCTGTATATTATTAATACACACACAATATATGTAAGTGGTGTGAGAAGCTAGGTCGTAATCCTAACAGAATGGTTGTTATATCAAATTATGTATGTATGTATGTATTATTACTTCATTATTATCTTACAACTATTTTGAATTGAGAAATGATTGTCCTTATTTCTTTCACATGATGAATTTCCATTTCCAAATTTGTTGTTGTGATACGTAAGCTGAGGATAAGTCCAGTGACTTATCAAAAATTTTCTCATTTTAGTTATTTTCTCATCATTTTGAAAATTCATAAAAATCTTCCACGGTTTACAGCCGCATCGATGTACGAGTATATGAAGCCATGAATGTGTATGTATGCATTTGATTTTGTATTCAGCGTTAGGATATGTGAGGGATGATTTTCAAAAGGGGAAGGCTTAAAAGAAAATCACAAAAATAAACGTTCAAAGCAACATAAAGAAGCAAGCAGGCAAGGGACGCAAGAATTTATTTTAAAACACCTAACCGAACTTCAACAATTTTTAGTTCTTCTTAAATGCATTAACACACGTTTTCAATGGAAATTTATAAGGATTTTTTATTAAATTTTTGTACATAAACATTCCACCCCACAAAATTGGGATGTAAAAATGGTGGCAAACGGAAAATACTTTTCAGGGATGTACATAATTTCCAAAGAGGATTTATGCAATCTTATATTGAAGAGAATTGAATTGTTGCAATAGACTTTTTTGTTTTTATTCTTGTTATGTTGAATGGCCTTCTGCCCTATAAATTGTACAAACGCAGAAATAAATATATGTACTCTCATGCATACATTCGCATATACATACGTTAGAGAAATCACACTAAAATATTAGACTTCATCACGTGCGATAGTGACACTTCTTTTTCACGTTCTCATCAAAACGAATAAAGATTGAATCGGTGCGAAGAAAGTAAATATATACAGTGGTGGTCATATAATTAAAACATAAATATTATCTGTTATACTTTGCTACTTTAATAATGTATTTTTAATATCCGATTTATTTTGCTTGTTTTAAATTTATTAGTAAGCGTGTTTTAAATGATATTAGAAAAAATGTGCATAAAAATTAATCATAAGTTGTGGGAAAACGGCTAAGTTGTTCCGAACAAGAAAGGAAGGTAATATTTAATTTTAGAGGTGCCGGGAAGTCAGTTAATAAAATTTCACAGTTACTTGGTTGCTCTACAGGAAAAATTTATAACATTTTAGTATTTAATTATTATTATTACAACTTGTCGTTAAAGTTGGGTTTAGTTAAATGTAACTTTAACTAAAGTGAACTTTAAAGTCGCTTTTAACTTCTTTTCGTTATTACAACCTACAGATCAAATAAAGTTAACTTAACTAAACTCGAAAAACAAGGAAAGCACCGAGCAGCGAAAATCTTTCGTATAACAGAAAAATTTGAATTTCAAATTGGGTTTTGCCAAACAAAACATGAAATAAATAAGATTTTGAAAAAAATATTTTATCGGACGGTGAATCAAAATTTTAGGAAAATGACTTAGCTCCTCACACGACTTATGTTAAATGTGTTAATTTTATATATTTATGAGTAGAGAGACCTACAGTTTAAAAAGTCGACTCCGAACGACAGATTTTTGAGAAATTTTTTAATTTTATTTCACTTTCTTCTCAGAAATCTGCTGAGAGAGAGTTGCCGAAGAAATATTTTTTCATAATTCGAAAAGTCTGGCCTGGAGTTAGAACGCGGCTTCACTTCTAATAATCCAGCACACTACCTATTAGACTACGGCGACTTCATATTTCATTTATAATTTCAGATATATTACCATTATTACAACTTGCCGTTAACTAAAGGAAGGATGTTAACCGGCAAATAAATTATTTTTCATTATTATAAGTGGACAATATGGTAGAAGTGAACGCTAAGCTAAATGGAGGATCGTCCTACCAGTAACTTTTAAAGTTAAGTTTATTTTTGAACTCGCCATATTATGAAAACTTCAAATATAAACAAAATGAGCATACATATAACAAAAAAAGAAGCAAGTCGTTGCCACTGCGTTTAAAAAAACCTTGTTTAATTGAGCAGTGTTATCGACATTACTCCGGCACTGCCATATTTTTGAAAAAGTTAACTTTATTTTAGCATTAGGTTGTAATAACGAAAAGAAGGTAAAGGCGACTTTAAAGTTAACTTTAGCTAAAGTCGCCTTTAACTAAACCCAAAACGCGTTAAAGTTGTAATAATTGCCCTAAGTATTATAACTGCATTAGTATTCTTCTTGTCACGATATTGTAACAACTTTGGGTGTCAGTTCAAGCTATCGTTACAAAAATATTAGATAAAATACAACGGTACCATAAGGAGAGAAATATTCAATGTTAATGCGACGCTTTCACGCACGGCAGTAACCACAAGCACACTTTCCGACTGCTATGTTCGAAGACTATTCCTCGACCTCTTTGTTGGGACGTTTGTCAAATCAATGTGGAAATGTTATTACTAATAAAGGTTACCCCACGAAAAATTGGTGGTTGTTTAATGTTCAGATTTCAAAACTGAAAAATAAATTGTGTTACCTTTTTAGTTTTGAATATAAAGCCAAGTATTTAATATCATTACTTCCACTTCATTTATAACGGTTGATTTTTAAGTGTTTGGGCGTTAAAAATGAAAAAACACACAGAAATTTTGCTTAAGTGCGATATGCTATTTATGTTTTAAGCAATATTTCATGTTAATGTAGACGGCGGTAAACCGTGAGTTCCAATTTTGGCATACTTCGCCCAGCGTTTCGGCCGGTCTCTCACCAATGGACATGTCTCCGTACAGGGCAGGCTTAACATATCCTCTAATAAATAGTCTAGTATGATCAAACCATACCTGTTAAGTAATGATTAGTAATCGTAATGATTAGTAATTTGATTACTTTTTTTTGAATGGTGAAATAATGATTACAATTACGATTATTTTTGGTTAAAATAGTTAATAATTGATTACGATTACGAAATAATCAAAAAATAATCAGAATTACTGGCGATTCGTCTAATAATCAAAAGGAATCAAAAGTAATCCAAAAGTAATCAATTTATTTTCAATAATTACTTTGAATTCTTTTTGAATATTTGAAAATAATGAAAAAGAATTATTAAAAAAAATTTGATTACTTTTGGATTACTTTTGTATATTTGAAAATAATCAAAAAGAATTATTTAAAACAATTTGATTCTTTTTTAAACTTCTTTTGATTCTTTTTGATTATTAGACTAATCGTCAGTAATCCTGATTATTTTTTGATTCTTTGGTAATCGTAATCAATTAGTAATTGGAAAAAATTGTTCATAGAATTATATAATCATTACGATTCTTTTTAAAGAGTAATGTAATTGATTACTAATCGTAATCGAAATTTAACAGGTATGGATCAAACCACATGATCAATGTATGTGTACTCTGGGCAAAATAATCATATATTTTATGAGTACCATAATATGGTCTAGCAGGATCCAATCGCATACATAATGGACTGGTCCAAAGCATGTGATTAATTGTTCACCAAAGTCGCCTTTCAACGGATTCATGGTATCGCATGTCGTATGATATTTGGAACCTGTTAGTTGAAAGATTATCTTAATTCTTCAACTCTCAGCAAAAAATTTCGGTAAGTTGGATGTAATGTAATAGTGCAACCCTTGCGCTGACCAACTTCTTCCTTTTCCCTGATTTTGGTGGAACTTGGTTAGTTGGGACTGCGTTCACAACGGGCCGCTATGCGTGTTCAAGTGAGCTTTGTGATAACAGAGCTACCACTCCGACCTAACCTAACCTGGACGTAATTTACAAAACACACTTCTTTCACTTATTTTCTTATGTGGTCAGCATTGCACCCTAGCTTCACAGCACTCTAGTAGGTAGTGCGATAGCTTATTAGAGGCGAGGCCGTGGTTTAAATCCAAGCTAACTAAAAAACTAAATATGAAGAAATATTTCTTCGGTAACTTCATTCCCGTAGTCTTCTGGCAAATACTTTGAGAATAAATAAAATTGTCATGAAAAGTTTCTCGAATATTTGTCGTTGGGAGACGATTTTAAAATTCAGGGTTTGCACTCATGGATAAAATTAACACATACAATATTGGTGGTGTGAAGCTAGGCCATAATCCTGAGTAATGAGTTGGAGTGACCAATTAATTAAGTAGGTAAGAGGTAGTAGGATTAAGTAGGTAGTGGTGTGCCAGACCTTTTTTATATGGGAATAACACACAATTAAAAAAGTAGGTGTATAGCGGATATCTATGATATGTTTATATGTTTAAAAATACCACCTGTGATAGTAGTATTTCCAACCTTTAAATTTCATTACAACATAGTGTGTAAGATATCACTTTATGAAGACCAATCGATGCCATTATGTGTGTAATATAACATCTTTCAGATGTCAGTCACGTCGAAATGTTGCATTTTTTAAAACTCTGGCGAAAGGATAAGTTGGTTTGTGGCCTACTCGCATTCGCCTGCGACATAAGAAAACCTCACAAGAAAAAGTCTAACAGAGTTAAATCGCACGATCTCGGTGGTCAGTTTACAGCACTACCAAGTGAGATGACCATAACCTCAAATCAGTCGTGCAGAATATCCAACGTGATATGAATTGTAAAGGGCCCGCAAAATAACTTTTTTTTTTCTTGAAAATGCTTTAAAAAACTACTGAATATTTTCTCAAATTTCTTTTTTTATTTGAAAGTACAATCCTTCCGGTTAATAATGGAAAATAATTTCAATCAAATGGCTTCCTCGGCTGGCCATGTAGTAGCCTACACCAGAAGATGCCGATTTTGGCAAAAATATCATCTTTTCAGATGAAGCTCATTTTGATCTTGGCGGGTATGTAAACAAGCAAATTTGTCGCATTTGAGGCACAGAAAACTCGCACGCATACATTGAAAAGCCGACGCACCCAAAACGGATTTTGGTCCAGAGGCATAATTGGGCCTTTTTTCTTCGAAAATGAGCAAGGAGCGGCCGTTACAGTCAATGGCGATCATTATCGGAACGAATTTAAACCTTTATAGCAGAAGTTAGTTCATGATTGTAGCTGCTGTAGAAGAAGAAAAACAAGTCGCTTTATATCAGACATTAGTTCAGGTTGTAGTTGCTATAGAGAAAAGAAAAACAAAAAGGGAAATTTAGATCTAGCCTGAGAAGGGATGGTGGTGAGTAATACACCCTCAAAAGTATTATTTTTATATACACGTATATATGCATGTATCTATGTATGTAGTCAATAAATATTATATTTTCCACGTGTATACACGTTTTTGTCTCCATTTTTCTCTCCATTCTTTCATCTCTGCACTTTTATGAATCATCTACAATATACAGAGAGATTGTTTTTTCTTATCCTTTTATTCTTTAAAAGGATATATTGAAAGGAACCAAATTAATTTACTCGAACGTATAGTAGATAGCAAATGTCTAGGTACTGCAATATATTTCAATAAATTTATGAATTTGAAGCGATAATATGTAAAAATAAATTATGTTTTTTATATTTACTTTATTTATTTATTTCTATTTTATTTAAAAACAAAAAATTTTTTAATATTTTTCACAAACCATAAGAAAAATATGGGAACTTTCCGTTAACACCATATTTCTTCACAGTAAAAGTGTAAGTACACCCAAAAAGAACTCAGAGTCAGTTTAAAATTTAAAGACCTAATATATGAAAATGTTATCCGTTATATTTATCCTTAAAGCCAAGCACTCCATTTAACCCATATTTACCAGTTTTGTTTTGTGTTTTCTGTTGATATTTGCCGCCATGGACTCATGAACAAGTTTTTCGGTTGACTTTTGTTTAAAGTTTAGCGGCTACGTAACCGTTCTTCCCAATGATCTCCTAAATACTTTCGTGGAGTCATATTAGGACTTTGTGTAAGAATTAAGCCTGTGGGGACTTTGGTGGGCTAAGCATCTTCTCATTAACATCAGTATGACTGGGTTCATTGACTTGTTGGAAGTAATAACTATTACGAATTCCTAATACGGTGTTCAGATATACACCTTTATTGCTTAAATCGCAATAAACGCCATTATTGAGCTCAATATTTCATATAGACTTTCAATTAATAATTGCGCAATAAATACGCAAATTGTTATAATATTACTCAATATAACTTAAAATCCAGCACTGTCATAAGTATGTTCAGTGAGATTGTTACAACGTATGCGAACAAATTTTGTTGATATTTGAAAATACAAATAACAACGACGTAAAATAAAAATGGCGAGTGAGGTGGAAGGTAAGTTTATTTATATTAACACTAAATCTACCGATACTGCTTGTATTTCTATTCCTATTCCATTCTCTTTTTACTATATATTATTTAAAATTTCTAATGATTTGAAATATTTTGATTGTTTCGAAATTTTTGGAGATAAGGATTATAACAAAACAATAAAATAAATTATTAAAAAAATAGCATTAGAAATTTTTACGGTAATACTTGCTTGGAGTATAGTGAATATCCATCTGCCAGAAAACACACAATATACCTCAATATACCGAATCATACCAGCCAACGCCGAAAATGTCCCAAAACAGTGGTTTTTATCACAAAACATGCAAATCAAGATACAGAACCTTTGCTCAGGGCAAATAACTTCCCGCAGTAATTAGGACAGTAGTCTAAAGTGTGTTGGCTTATTAGACGTAAAGCCAGGGTTCGAGCCTCAGGCCAGACATCGAAACAAAATTCAAAACGTATTTCTTCGGCGACTTCCTCTCAGCAGATTTCTGGCAAAAACTCTGAGAGAAAATAAAATTGGCATGAAAAGTTTCTCAAAAATCTGTTGTTCGGAGTCGACTTTAAACTGAAGGTCCCACCACTTATGTATAAATATTAACGCACACAACATAAGTGGTGTGAGAAACTAGATCGTAATCCTGACTGAAGGGTTATAATGACCAATTATGTATGCAGTAGTTAGGGCAGATTACATACATTCCTCAGAAAAAAAAAATACAAAATAGGAGTAAATCTTGAAAAATATATTCGATGTATTTTTTAATAGAAGTTGTAAAGGCAAATAGCGGTGTTATAATGTTATATTCAAGAAATTCTGATAAAAGAAATCTTAAATGTGTTAAATTTTGTGTGGTGTTATAAAAAAATTAAAATTTTTTTGTTGTTTTCCCGCTGTCAAATGATTATTGAATAAGCTGATTTGCTTGTGCCTGAACACTTAATATAATTTTGTCAATTAAACGAATATTGACTCCATTAAAATTCATGCCTGAACATAGTATAACTCATTAGAATTTTAAATGAATATGTTCTTTAGAATGTGTAAATACTCTCTCTTATGCATTATTTCCTCAATAAATTCTTATGTAGTAATGTACATGACCTCCGTACATGCTGCTTTGTGTATAGGATGCTGTTATTGTAAATAGTTGATATTGTATTATTCATAAAGACATAATAATTCTAATTTATTTTATATTCTATAGTCTAGAATTTCAGTGTTTGACATATTCAAACATGATACCCAGTTGAGCAGCATAATCGACCAAATTTTTTTAGAATTGAGAGAAGTGTGTGGAAATTTCAGCAAAACGGGACTGTAGGAAATGTAAAAAAGAAATTCCAGGAGGCTGTTGGAATATTAAAATCTTCCAAAAATCTTCTTCTTATTAAGTAAATAGATAGCTTAGAAAAAGAGATATATTACGAAGTTAAATAACTACTGCAAAGAATTCCACGTCATATGTATTTTGAACTGTTATCACTTCAGCCGGATACAGAGTCGTATTTGATAATCACCGCACATATTTCAAGTGTTAAAAAATTTATTGACAAGCCATGCTTCAGTAAAAGCCACTATATGATATTCAAACCCAAAACTTTTTAGGAAAATATCGATTAGTTTAGCTTTCATTCCGTTAACAATTTTATAAATTATATGGATGGTTGAAGAAAATTCTAGTTCTAGTTAAAATACATCGGTATTATCTACAGTAATGTGTGCTAGCTTTTCTTCACGGTAAATAAATTCACTAACCAATGCATACTTCTGTCAAAAATTCAGATTTCCAAATTGCTGAAAGTTCTCCGCTGGCATTATTACCTTAAATGAGGCCCTGTTTCTCGTGTTAACTTTAATTGTTTTTATATTATCAAGCAAATTGTGGTTTAACTTAGACGATATATAGTTAATAACATTTTCGACTGTGGTGTCACAATGGAAACGAGCTGCAAATTTTATTTTCCTTGGTTCAATGATGCGAAGTGCGAATTGGGAATCAAACGTAATTAAGTAGTTTGTGTGTTGGTTTATTAGACGTGAGGCCATCGTTCAAACCACAGGTTAGACATCTCCAACAAAACGAAAAGGCGATTTCCTCTCAGCAGATTTCTGGCAAAAACTCGAAAGTAAATAAAATTGTCATGAACATTTTCTCAAAAATCTGTGGTTTAGGATTCGACTTTAAACTGTGTGTCCCGTCGCTCATGTGTAAAATTAACGCACAAAATGCAAGGAATGTGAGAAGCTAGGTCGTAATACAGACTGAATAGTTATAATGACCAATTATGTATGCTATGAGACATCTCTTCCATGAAACTAACTATGGCTCTAATACTCGCTACCATGTGCAACGGATTTAAATCCATCAAGCAACAGGTTGATGATGAATTTTATAACAGAAAGTGATGATTTGCAGAAAGCATTAATTTTTTGTTTTCATTTAAAAAAAGTACTGAAAACCCATCGAATGCTTGACGAGACAATTGTTGATTAAGCTCTATCAGAAGCAATATGCTGAATATGGTTTCGACGGCTCAGAGATAACAATTTTGATGTTAGAAATGAAGAACCAAAAAGTTGATACTTTGAGTCAGAAACAAATGTCTGAAGTGTAAAATGTTGCAAAACGAACAATTTATATAAATTCATTTAAATTCATATAAATCAATACTGGCAACGAAAAATGGATGAATTTTCAGAATTCTAAAGGGAATAAATCGTAGATTCATCCGGGATAATCATCAGTTTCGGTTGCAACACCAAATCGATTCGGTTTCAAGACAATGCTATATGTCTGCTGGCATGCTGGAAGGTTTGTCGTAGCACGAGTTCCTCCTACTACGAGGTAGTCGAATATTGGGTGACTAATTGGTTTGCTTCAAAAGAGGAACAGTTTTATGAGCGTGGAGTTCACAAATTGCCTAAAAGATGAAAAAAATGTGTAGCCAGCAATGGCCAATACTTGGATTGAAATGTTTTTTACTTTCTCATTAAGAATTAGTATTTTATTTTCACAAAGAAATGTTCATTTCATACCGGTACATTTGGTGCTTTTGATGATTCGAATCAACCCCTTAATTCTGCGTACCCTGTTACTAGTTTGTGTATTTCCAAAAAGATTTAACGAAAAATGTATAATTTTTGATATGAGGTATAGCCCAGCCAACAGAGGTAAACAGTGTAAAAACTAGGTGGTCATCATTCTTATATTTTATGAGATTATGTTTTACGTGCAGTACGCTACAGATAAGTTAAATAATCCATGCCTGGAGCTGAATAAGTTTAACTGATGACGGCAAATGTTAACATCTGTTTTCGAAGTTATTTGAGTTGCCTGTCGATTTAGTAAGGACCAAGAAAAAAATTTAAAACATACCGAAATCGAGCAGATTAGGTATTTTGCCTGTAATTTAAGGTTAGAATTGGTTTTTACTTTATGTTACGTCCCGGATCATAAATAGAGTATCAATTTATTATCTAATGAGAGGCGTTACAAAATGCGAACTCTTCGTCAAGAAATGTATTTAAGGTTACTTTTTACATATTCAAATTCCCCTAAATATTTCCCACAAAAGGAAAATAATTTATTTAATATTTATTTACTCATTAAGTAAATAAAAAATAATTTTCAAAAGTTAGGAACAATTCAAAAAATAAAAAAAGAATACAGTATTCCCCAGATATAAGCAACACGAATATAATAATTCGGTGCTTAGTAGCACAAAAACATATGCAATGTTGATTTTTACTTTAAAACGTACTGAAACTATTACGATATAAGCATCACACTTTTAAACATTCTCTGCTTATAAACGTAAATTTACTAAAAAAAATCCAACAATGTTTGTCTTAGTAATTTGTAAAGCACTTCTTCTATTAGTCTGGCATGGGTGCAGGTCTAGGGCGAGTCAACCGCCTGACTCGCTGCCTAGTTAATGCTACAATAGGACTATTGACTTTGTCTGTAAAGTCTCCTGTTGATCCATCTTCTTTAGCAATTTCTTCGCAGTGATCCCGGTGGCTTAGCAAATTACAACTTTGTTTACCACACCGTGCTGTATATCCAAGGAATACTGGGATTGAAATTACCAGCAAAAATCAGCTTCGTCGACAAAACCAATAGACAAACATACATACATACATACATAATTGGCCATTACAACCTTCAGTCAGGATTACGGCCTAGTTTCTCACACCACTTATGTTGTGTGTGTTAATTTTATACATGAGTGGCGGGACCTACAGTTAAAAGTCGACTCCGAACGACAGATTTTTTTGAGAAACTTTTCATGGCAATTTTATTTACTCTCAGAGTTTTTGCCAGAAACCTGCTGAGAGGAAGTCGCCGAAGAAATACTTTTTGTATTTTATTTTGATGTCTGGCCTGGGGCTCGAACCCTGGCTTTTCGTCTAATAAGCCAACACACTACCTACTAGACCACGGCGACTTCCCAATAGACAAACTCTAAGTTATAATCGATAAACCGTTTCAATGAGAAGTTATAAAGATCTTTCAATTATCGGATTTACAGATCCCAGCATTAACATTAACATAGTAAGCGTTTTGTCAACGCACTCTAACGTCTCCCCTTATGTTGTGTGTGTTAATTTTTATATATGAGTGGCGGGATATACAGTTTAAAGTCGACGCCGAACGACAGATTTTTGAGAAACTTTTCATGACAATTTTATTTACTCTCAGAGTTTTTGCCAGAAATCTGCTGAGAGGAAGTAAGTCGCCAAAGAAATATTTTTTTAATGTTTCGTTTAGTTGAAGATGCCTGACCTGGGATTTGAACCGAAACCTCACGTCTAATAAGCCAACACACTACCTACTTGACCACGGCGGCTTCGATTGTCACTTGACATTAACTTGTAGGCTTCCTTCAAAAATGCATGCAGAAACCCTGTTCAAATGTACGACTCCCAATTGGATTTCTTTAAAGATTCAAATATTAATTAAAATTTCTTAAAAATGATCACCTTAGCATACACCTTCTTTTGGCAGTTGTGGTAGACGACAGATATTTGAATTTTAAAATCCAAAGAATAAATTGCAATATAAAGATCCAAGGCGTTAGCTAAATATGCATCCAGTCACATAGACAAAAATCGTTGAGGATCATCTCTTACAAAATACCACACTATATTCGCCACAACCTAACGACAAGTATTGAGGACTTCCAAATTATCACTACAATAAAAAATGTTTATATTAATAAGGTCGACGTTCGAATTTTTATTGAATTTGCTATTGTAACTAAATTTGCATTTTCATTTCAATTAGTGTTTCCGTATTTCAATCTCAAAAGTGCTTTTTATGTTCTTCAGCACATTCGATGTTATCATTCTCAGTTCGCAATACGTTATGCTGAGCGTAAAACTTTAAACAATTGCGGTACATTATAATCGTCAGGTACCGACCCCCGTATATCAGTATTAAGATAACGGCTTAATAATACTGTTTAGATTTTTGTGTCCATGAATACATACAGTTTCGATTCTTTCTTGTATGTAAACACAATTATTTCTAACGCTTGCTAATGCCTGCGTGGATCAGATGGAAAGCTGTACATTTAGTATTTCCCGAACAATACTCAGTATATTTTCACGCATGGGGAGGTGTTGGTACTGGTGTGGGTATGTTTTTCCAGTGCAGTAGTAGGATATATTCATAATATATAAACAGTAAAAGGAATCTATTCCAATATTTGAGCAAAGTGCCGATAAGTTAAATATATTGGAGACATTTGTTTCTATTATAGTTTATCTATAATTGTTCATAAATTGTTCACCGGCCCCTGATCTCAACATTATTGAAAAGCTTTTTAATTATCAACCAATTATACGTTTGAGCCGCTGTATTTATAGAAATAACCCTTTAAAACGAATGCAACGTGTAAAAAATTTCCAATACAACATTTAAACGTTTACTTTTATTTAGCGTGAATAAGACGTATTCAAATCTAAGTAGAGCGTAGAGTAGCATAATATGCAGTCGAATTTACTTCATTAAACGTAAAGCAATGAAGCAAATACAGCAATATCTCAGAAATAGAATACATGGAAATGTTTATTTTAAAGGCAACGCAACAATAAGCAAATTCTTGTTACAAAATTGCTGTGAGTTTGCGAATCGTTTATTGTGTTTATAGCATAAGGAATGACATTTCATATTAACATCTATCTTTACAGTCATTTGAGTTGCCTGCAGAATTAAAAAAAATTATAATAATTCAGCATTAAGCCACAGATTCGATATCTTGATTATAATTTTAAGGGTGGAAATAACCTTTACGTGTTGTAACGTTTCGAATCAGCTGTTTCTGTGTTATATGTTTTGTTTTACCACTTCGTACAAAGGTATAATACATATGTAACTTACATATGTAAAATACATATGTAAAATTCTTATGTACATTACATTTTATGTACTCATAGCAAGATTTCACTTTCGTTATAAAACGTTTAAAGATAACATAGAATAAAATTATATTTTTAAAACGTGTTTAAAAGTGGTATTGTTCGACATTTTTGTTACCCTTGTTGAGATTCTAAGAGTTTCTTGCACATAAAATATGGGATGAAATCACAAATTCAGCTGTTTTTGATTTGTGGAGATAAACAAAAAATATGTATCCGGGAAACATTTTAAGGGTAATTTGTAAGGCAAGACAGGTACGTAAAAGAGAAAGTATTACAGAAATCTATCCAAATTTTCAAAATGAGAGTCAAACATATTACAAAAGGTTTTATTGCGTTTACACGACTAATAATAAAAAACTAAATTCAGGTAAAATGGAAACCAGCTGTTATCATTTTTTGTCTTTGACCGTCGCTGATGTTTTCCTTTGTAAATTTTGAATGTTTAAATAAAAATAAGAATACGTATTCTCATGAAATGTAATGGTTTTTTAAAAATTTCAAGAAATGAAAATAAAGAAAGGCCAGTGACAATCAATACATGAGTGTTTCGAATTTGCCACTCACTATTATTGGATTACATAGAGTCGTATTTTAACCCTTTGCGGTGTCATGCTGTTCGGAATTAATTTTCGTTTCGTTCCCTACTACGTCACTATCAGAATCACTACTGGAAATATTTTCAAATCTTAACACTTTCTTTCAAAGTCAGTGTTGAAAGAGTCAAAATAAAATTCGTCATCGCTACTTTCAAGTTCACGGAACACTTCTATCAGTAAATTTCTTTTTGCCATTTTATTAGAGTATTATTTTGAGATATATTTAAGAAGCGAAATCTCCAAATCTAAGTTAAGCACAGCTTATACAATATCATTCGATTTCAACGAATTTCGAAAGAGCAGATTGAGAGCAGACATACGACTAGATCGGTAATAAAGCTTTTGGTGGCTGAGAGCAGACATACGGTCGCAAAGGGTTAATTATAGAAGTAATATAGTATTACACAAACAGTTTTTGACGTGTTTTGGAGCAAAACAAGTTTTTATTAAATATTTTGCGAAAACAAGAAATGTGTGGGAAAACAATAAAAAAAATTGGTTTTGTGACTGGAAATGTGTTGTTTTTCGTTCAGTATATATTCCTGTATAATCCAAAATTTGTTTTTTAAATAACATGTCCCCAATTTATTGATACTCAATTTCCTAAAATTGGGAAGACTGACCCTGTAGGAATATTTATAATTATTTTTTATAAGAACAGCAAAAGCTCGGAGATTCTTTCATTAAGTCGTCCGGCCACACATCAAATAATTGATCAAACTCGCCATTTTTGTTAATGGTTTAATATAACCAAAATTAAAAATTCCTTTGATTTTCGCTACCTGTGTTGCATAAATCATATGTTCTTTTCCTCTTCACAACAACAATACAATGCACTTTGAAGGTTCAATTTTGATGTGTTGATGTGATAAGCAAAACAAAAATTGATACGTCGCCATGCGCCATTAAACCTTCGGCTAGTATTTAGTTGAAGTTGGCACGAATTGTTGCATTTAAAATATTATTGAATACTTATATTGCCATATTATTGTTACATTGCCATATTTTTTAAAAGAAATTTATTTGAATTTTCCATTTCTATTCTATTAAAAAATAATGGAAACACGTTAGTAAACTTGTTTTGCGCCAAACAAATTTTTTCGTTCATAATGGAAATGCACTTTACCGTTTAGACCACACGTTGTTAACATTTTTGTCGTACAGATATGCCATACTCTTGCAACTATATGATCTATTTTACTCAATCTAAGGTCCATTATTACAACTTACCGTTACTAAAGGGAGGATTTTAACGGGCATATAATTTGTTTTTCATTATTATAAGTGGAGGATAAGGTAGAAGTGAACGTTAAGCTGAATGGAGGATCATCCTACTGGTAACTTTTCAAGTTAAGTTTATGTTTAAACTTGCCATATCATATGCATATTATTTTCAATATGGCAACTTTAAATATGTACACAAAGTGAGCAAATACAACAAAAAGAAGAAGCCCGTCGTTGCCACTGCGTTTAAATACAATTTGTTTAATTGAGTAGTATTATCGACTGCCATATTTTTGAAAAAGTTAACTTTATTTTATCATTAGGTTGTAATGACGAAAATAAATTAAAGGTGACTTTAAAGTTCACTTTTGCTAAAGTTACCTTTAACTAATCCCAACTTTAACGGCAAGTTGTAATAATGACCCTAAATCGAGTAACCATTTATGATTTCATAAGGAGCGTTATAAAATACATTCTTTTCGTCAAGGAATACACTTAAAGCTACCTTCTTCTTCATATTCAAAATCTCTTGAATGTTTTCCTGACTCAGTAAATCTGCCCGCCCGAAAAGCATATTGATAGAAAATTAATATTTAAACAATTAATTTGAAGTTATTTTAAGTATTTTTAAAAATTTATTATCTTAAACAATTTTTATCTTATTTTAATAATAAAGCTACTTAAGATATATGTAGAGTTGTTCAATCTAATGTATTGTAAAAAATGTATTCTAAACAATTTAATCTATTTTAAAATAAAGCTATTTAATATAATGGCAGAGTTTTTCAAAAGAAAAATGATTTATTTAATATTTATTTACTTATTCTAAATTATTTATATGATTAATCAATGATATAATGGCGCTGCCGTCAGCTAACTTCTACAATATCTTCCAGTAAAGATGGTGCTAAAATGGAATATTTAAAGGATAAGAAAACATAAATTATTTCAATACTTTAAAAATAAAAAAGTCAATCTAAAAAGTTAGAATAAGCAAATTTATTGGAAATTGCTAAAAAAATGAAATTATTTTTTTTAAATTAACTTTGAAAATTTCTTTTTTAAAAACTTGTATTAAAAAGAATAAATTTTTTTCAAAAGAAGCGCGAAATTGCTGATTTTTATTTCAATTCGTCTTTTACAACCCTTCAGTCATGATTACGACCTAGCTTCTCACACCACTTACACACAGTTACTAAACTATACATACGGTTAACAAATTTCAGAAATTTTTTAACCAAGACCGTCTTAAAATCGAAGGAAGTTATCAGACAATTATAAAGATTTTAAACGGAAACGGATTGGTTAAAAAATGTCTGAAATTTGTTAACCGTATGTATACTTTAGTAACAGTGTGTATTTTGTGTGCTTTAATTTTATACATGAGCGGCGGGAACTACAGTTTAAAGTCGACTCCGAACGACAAATTTTCGAGAATCTTTTCATGGCAATTTCATTTAACTCTCAGAGTTTTTGCCAGAAATCTGCTGAGAGGAAGACGACGAAAAAATGTTTTTTTTTCATATTTTCGTTTTGATGTCTGAAACCTGAGGTTTGAACCGTGGCAGCACACTATCTACTAGACTACTCCTGATTACGAAAATAAAATAACTCATTCGAAGTCATATGTTTAACCCTTTCATGCCCGATGTTACCTATAGGCAACATTGTAAATTTTTGTTCATAAATTCCGTAATTTTTAATTTTTTTAAAAGATTTTTTTTTTGCAAACAAGCTTGGTTAAAAACGTGTAAAACCAGAATACGTAGGACTCTGAATTTAATATCACAACATAACAAACATATGTCCTAAAAAAATTTATGCTCTGCCCCAAAAAATTCGGGCATGAAAGGGTTAAAAATGCAACATTCCAAACTCGTGATTCCATAGAGAGCGTAAAATGCCCAATATTCGTCGTCTTTTTAAAGGTCAACTGGCATATCAATGTTGAAAAATTCAGTACTTTGGTACTTTTTTCAGTACTTTTCTATTTCAAAAATTCCGCAGTACCCCCGCGACGCTATCGGTATTTTTTTATTATTACATATATGTTATGTCTTGCACTTTTCAACTATTAATGCATTAGCAACGTAATGCTAAAGGTAGAATTAATCTTTAGTCCTGGTTAGCCCAACGTCCACGTAACGTACGTTTGTTTTTAGAATACGAAATACCGTAGTGTAATTTCGGTACGGTACTTTTACGTTTTATTGCGTTCAGAATCATATATATACGTGTGAACGACACGTATAAGTCGTTAGTTTTTCTGTTCCGTTCCGTACGAATAAATAATCTAGGTAGGTAGTGTGCCGGTGAGCCCACGGTTCAAAGCCCCATGTCAAACATCTCCAACAAAACGAAAAATGAAGAAAATATTCCCACGGCGACCTCCTTCTGGCAAAAACTCTGACAGTAAATAAAATTGCATTGAAAAAGTTTCTCAAAAATTTGTCGATTTTAAACTGTAGGTCCCGCCACTTATGTATAAAATTAAAATAAGTGGTATGAGAAGCTAGGTCATAATCCTTATTGAAGTGTTCTAATGACCAATTATGTACCATTTGATGCGAACAAGTACTTTTGCAGTTATAATTCAGAACCATTTTAAAATTTCAATTTTGCAACTCTGTGGCACATACATACAAAAAATTGTTTTTGATTTATGCAGGAAACATATTTTCATAGAAATTCTGATTTATAAATCGATTTTATTTTATGAATATGGGAGTAAATCTTTACAATGGGATATGAAATCGTTTTAAATGTTGTCTTTTGTTTTTAATAGAAAGCAAAAAGTTTCAAAGCAGATGATTTCATCCAACACTATAAATTAATACAAATAATTGTTAATATGAACTTACGAAGAGCATTGTAGTTGATATATGTAAGTATGTAGGATCTCCCTTTGATTATTTGATCATTTAGTTTATTTCCATAGTATTCTATTTTATTGTTGAGATTGTTACAGGTACTAAATATTGTATATTTTTGTATCGAGGGTGTTGTATTGTATTGCATATGGCCGTAGATACATAGGGATAGACATTGTGTTTCATTCCGTTGACCTTATTGAGCTATTGTTTTCGATATTTGAGTATGTTTAAGGCAAGATTTTGTACTATTGTTTCAATATTCATATTTTTCTCGTTTGTGAACACTCAATGCTATGCTGTATCGTGTATGTTGTATTCCAAACGTGATAAAAAGAAGTGATAAGAAGAAGAACAACAGTATGTATAATTTGATTTTTAAGTAAGAAAATGAAAAATATTACGGAGGAAAGTAAATTAATTAACTCTCTGTACGAAAAATTATAATTTTGATATGCCAACTTTGATATGCCTCAACTTACATAGAAAATATTTTGTTTTTTTATATTTCTTCTTTATTACTGGCATTTAAATAAACTGATAGCACGAAACCAATACAACTTTTAAAAACATATGAAAAAAAATGTGTATAAGTGTACAGCATTTTTATATGAAAATTATCAACAACAAGCATACACTGTTGTATTTTTGTCCAACAATACACGTGTAATACAATGATACAAGGGCTTGTGTGAATTGCTCAATTGTGTTTCATTCCGCTGACCTTATTATTCTACTTTATTGTTGAGATTGTTTCATGAACTAAATATTGTACATTTTTGTATTGCATTAGTGTAGTATTATATTGCATATTTACATACGTACGTACATAGGAATAGACATTGTGTTTCACTTTATTGAGCTACTGTTTTCGATATTGAGTATATGTATGTATATATTTAAGGCAATTTTTTATACAATAGTTTCCATATTCATATTTTTATTGTTCTTCTGTGTATTATTATCCAATGTTTATTGTATTTCCAATGATTTGTTATAAATAAGTTTGTTTGCAGTAATTATTTTACGTATTAAATATTTTGAAAATCTTTTTTAAAGTTGTCATTATGTGACTAGAATTTGTATTTTGCAGTAACTTCATTTAATTCCGCTATCACACACGAGACTATTTTTTAAGCCGCACAATTTTTGTTCTTTCAGTCACACACGAGAGTATTTCATCTGGCATAAAATTGTATACATATACTCTGCTTTGTGTGTGTCTTAGTTTTCTTTACTTATTTTTCTGAACCTGCTGTTTTATAAATGTATGTGTATTGGTTTAGTGTTGTTTATGTATTGGTTTATGCGGGGTAGAAGCTGGTTGAAAAATTATGCCAGCAAAAAACCACTCTACTCACCCCTCTTTGCTTACAAGGTGCCATTTTGTGCCAGCATAATTGTTCTCGTCTGTGATCGGCCATTAATTAATTTATTTTCTTTTAAATTTCTCGTAAATAGTTTTTGGTATACATACATATATCATACATACATATATGTATGTACATATGTCACTAAAATGTATATTTCTGTTTAAATGAAATGAATATGTACAGTCTGTATTTAATCTTTCTAGTCTAGCCACTCTTTTTCCTTTCCTGCTTTATTTTCTTATTCACCGAACAGAAGAACTTAGTTTTTTATCACAAATGTATTGATTTCTGTCTGTATTTTCTTGGAAACTAAGTCTCTTTTTACTATTTTTATTGTATTTAATATTGTTTTTTTGTATTTCCATATTTAATGTTTACTAATGTTTGTTTTTGTATTAAAAATTATGGCACAATTGGCTTGGCTTGGAATGTTTAATCTGCAGTAATTAGATTTTTAACATCGGCTTCAGTTGTTATACGTACGTTCCGACTGTTGTCTGTTTTACGTGCAATTATTTTACAATGCCGTACCCAAACATACTTCCAGTTACATTCTTTGGCTTTAGCTTTTGCCTGGGCAAGTATGCGTTTAGAAAGTGACGTTAGTTCATCTTGTATGTATATAACATTTTCTTCACTATCATCTTCAACTTCATCTTCATTTTCATTTTCATTTGTTTCACTAATCTCATCGGTGTTGAAAACCTTTGGATCGATTTTATTGCCCTTTAGTTTACTCATAATAGCATTTTTTTTCTTGTACTTGGCAAAATGTATCACCATCAAGTCGCCCGTTTTTGTTTTGTACGCCTTCAATATATCTTCTTGCTCTAGGGGGACTTCTAAGAAATCGGCAATTTGTTTAATAGCTTCATATGGCCCCTTTACATGTTTTGGTACGTTATTTATTACAACATTTCTACGTATTTCCGATTGCATTTGTTTATTTACTTTATATACAATTTGATCTACAGAATCTACTCTGGCTAGTTGTACTGTAGGCTTTTCATTTTTGGTGTCCTCTTTATATATACTATATACAATTTTATCTACAGAATCTACTCTGGCTAGTTGTACTGTAGGGTTTTCATTTTTGGTGTCCTCTTTTGCTTGATCATCATTATTGTTCTTTATGCCAAGAGCTAAGGATAACATATTTGTTTGTATTTCATCGAGTTCTTCAAGACAATCAAAGGACTTAATCAGATCGTTATCATCTTCATCGCTTTGCGTCGTTTGCGGATTATTTTGTTCAGGACCACTATGAGTTAAATTCTTACAACAGTTATTACATTTCCACTCCGATCTACTTTTTTCGTTCATGTTATCGCACTTTGGCTTAGATTTGGCTGTGCATGGCGTATAGTGATAATTTGTTTTGCAATGTAAGCATTCTATTGTAGGAAGAGATTTTTTGCATTCGCCACACTTGGAACTCATTTTTCGTATTTTTTTTTGCTATTTGATTTGATTTGATTTTTATTTATCGTATTAAATATTAACAATTTTGTTTATTTTTCACTTTGGAACATACACTTATTTTTTTTATTTTAATTTTAGGAAATTTAGTTGCTTATTTAAGATTTTTTTATTTGTCTACGGAGCTCAACTATTAACACGTCTGTTCGCTGTAAGTATACACTAGTTCTAGCTGTAAACACTGCAGACCTTGCCTTTATATTATATTGTATGTCACCCCCAAATGTATATCAACATGTTTCATCCCCTAATGCATACCATCCCTAATGCATAGTCCATACACGTGTTAATTTTCTTTGAGGCATCTGTTTGAATACCATATGATGAGATTCTGTATTCTTTGAAAACAAAAAAGAAAAATATTTCACCAACAAAGAAAAAATATTTCATAATGGGTCCGCCAAATACCTTTTTTTTTGAAAAGGCTTTAAAAAAAACTACTGAATATTCTCTCAAATTTCTTTTTTTATTTGAAAGTACAATCTTTCCGGTTAATAATGGAAAATAATTGCATTCAAATGGCTGCCTCAGCTGGCCATGCAGTAGCCTACACCAGAAGATGCCGATTTTGGCAAAAAAAAAAAAAATCATCTTTTCAGATGAAGCTCATTTATGTAAACAAGAAAAATTGTCGCATTTAGGGCACAGAAAACCTGCATGTATACATTGAAAAGCCGACGCACCCAAAACGAGTCACTGCTTGGATTTTGGTCCAGAGGCATAATTGGGCAATTTTTCTTCGAAAATGAGAAAGGAGTGGCCGTTACAGTCAGTGGCGATCGTTATCGGGCTATGTTGAACTAATTTTTGTTCACAAAAATTGTAGAGGAGGATATTGGCAACATTTGGTTTCAACAGGTTTCACACAGCCGAAGCTACACTCGATGTTTTGCGCCCTGTTTTTGAAGATCTCATTATCAGTCAGTCAGTGATGTCGTTTGGCCACCTCGGAGCTGCGATTTGACACCGTTGGACTATTATTTGTGGGGTGCCGTCGAAGATAAGTGTTACGCCGACAAGCTAGAGACAATTGACGCTTTAAAGGACAATATTCGTGAAGCCATTGGTGAAATACAGCTGCACACAATGTGAATAATGTGAATGGGAAAATATTCAGTAGTTTTTTTAAAGCATTTTCAAAAAAAAAAAGTTATTTGGCGGACCTTTTATTTACACGAAATTAAATTTCAGTGTCAGTTAGGTCTCAGTGGTTGATCATTGATTTTCGACTCTTTTCACCCCAAAGCAAAAATTTCAATTCAATGAAACGTTTAAGGGTTAATGTGAAAAATTAATTCCCAAAATACGACAACCCCCTTTAAAGACAAAGCCAAATAAGAGTTCATTGTCCCTTTCATGCTGGAAAATTACGCGCAATGGTGTTCAGGAAACTGGGATATTTTGTGTACCTTAAAAAGACGTTTTAAACATCATTAAAAAGAAAATAGGAAAATCATTTGCAGTTTACCATAAGTTAGATATACAGTATTTCTTGCATATAAACACTTTTTAATGCTTGGGGGATAGTGCTTGCAAGCGGGGAATTCTCATATCGGAGTCCTGCATTTGAGAGTAAATAGCCATGTTTCATTAAAGCCGCTTGAATTTTATTTGCCTGATTGACAGCACTGTTTATAATTGTATGGCGGATTGTATGTTTACTACTACAACCGAACATTGTAGGATCCAGTCAAGCTATGCTCTTCGTGCTGTCAATTATATTACCCTTGACCTATCTCAAAAAATTTTTTTTGTCAACTGGATAGAACTGATGTCTTAAAAGGTGAGATTTTTAGGTACCATTTTTTTCCTCTTAAATTCTCATTTATTAATTATTACAATAGTTATTATAACTAACAAGTAACTTACTTCAAATAGTTAAATAAACATAAACTTTACTTTAATATATATTTATGATGATATTTCGTCATTAAGCCAAAAAAAATTGGGCTTCTTTCTTTTAGGTCTGCTTTTCAAACCAATCAGCAAGAGATGATGCTTCTGAATTTACGTGGTCTCTGAGTCGACTCTTATGTTTTGTTGCAATGTTTTCAATCTCTTTTCTAACAGTATTTACACCAAAGTCACGATGTAAATAACTTGGTGCGTTTACGATGCATCTGAGTACTTTGTTCTGAAAACGTTGAATAATAAAAGCAAAGAAAATAAAGTATAAAGAATGTGCATTTTAACATATTTTGGAATATTTTTCAAAAATATTTAATGACGCGGGGGGAAAGATAGAAGGGAATGATACAGAAACCAAGAGCGTAACAATGCGTTGTTCTCATCGTGCGTTTTTGTTGTTTGACCACTTTCTTATTTATTTTTCTGGTGTTAAAAACAGATGTCGGCAGCAATGTCCCTCAGGGGAAGAACATCTTCGGCTTTTTACACACATAGGACTCGAACATCAAGAATGTTCGTTAAAAAGAGCGTAAAAATCTTGTCAGTTTTTAAAGAAGAAGGTTCATGTCGCTTTTTTCAGACTTCAAAGAAAATATCACAGTAGTATTCACTAATATCAATGAGAAATGATTTAAATTTTTGGAAGAATACTTGCCAAGTTAAATACGGTGTCTTAGTGGCTTAGTGCAGTACAATTTTTCTATATTTTCCGATCACATATGCATATCATTGGGTTAATAAGTAGACTTGACATTATTACTAACAATTTTCCTCTAGGTGAACACACGCCTATGGTTATGGATTAGTGTAGTGTATGGTTATGGATAGATGTAGATTACTTCTACATGATGCGTATTCTTTATATCCATATTCTTTGATAATAGTTATATTTTTTTCGCTTGTGCATCCCCACAATTGTGCTCCTTAAGTCTATATAGGTTTTAATATTTGATTATATATTAACAATTAATTTTCGATAGATAGTTTGGATTTCTTCCAAATTAGTTGTAGTTCCATTATTTTAATTTTAACATGCTCGTTCTAACGTAACTTCGCTTCCAGTGTCATACCAAAATATTTTGCTGGATTTGCATACGGTATTTGTATGCCGTCCATGTATATAGGGATACCTAAAGTTGATTTATTTGTAAAGTCAACATGATCTGTTTAATTCTATGCACCATTTTCTAGTCCATTCTAAGACCGAAGTAAGTGCGTTTTGTAACTTGTGTTTCGTCTCATTCTGGCAACTGACAAAATAGCCGTGTCATCGGCAAATGTAGCCGTAGTAGTTCCAGCTATTTCTGGTATATCACTGTTGTATAAAACATACAAAAGTGGACCCAGAATGCTTCCTTGTAGTACTCATGCTTGTATTTCCCTTAATTGGGAATATTCATCCTTATATTTAACAACCTATTTTTCAGGTACGACCTTAATAAAGTACAGTACGCCCTTGGCAATTGAGTGCTTAGTTTCGTGAGTAAACCCGTATGACTGACTTTGTCGAATGCTTGTGCAACGTCCAAGAATACAGCGGCACAAACTTTTTTTCCTCTAATGCTCTTTCTATTACATCAGTAATGTGATGGACCTGGTCAATTGTTGAATGCATATTTCTAAAACCAAATTAATGTTTAGGAACTAAGTTTGTTTGTTCAATTATCTGTTTGATGCGAACTTGTAATATTTTCGCATATAATTTCTATAAAATTGCCTTGACAGCTGGAAATCTATATCGTTGTCATATCTTTCTCAACCTTCTTTTATTTTTTATCATCTCCCTAATAGAAGCAGGGTATGAAACAACGTGTTGTTTATCAGGAGAGTTCGGAGTGCTTTCCCACGAAGTACTTTGAATTAGGTTTGTAACAAACTCATCGTCTTCCTCAATTTCGTCAGTTGTTTCTGGTTCATTAGGGGGTATGTTTGAATTTTGCAGCACAATTTGAAAATATTGTTAATCGGCAAATTTATTCACCAAAAAAAAAAAAATTTGTCCTATAGATAGCCTTTTCATAAACAGTTATATATACATATATCGGGGAATGGTCTGAATTTAGTTGAAATCCATTTTCCAACTCGATATACGACTTTGATATTTTATTTATTATAAAGAAATCTATAAGATCAGGTGTTTTACTACTGTCTGTTGGTCAGTACATTGACAGAACTTCACATCCGGTTTCCAAAATTGCCTTATATAGTTCCTTTCCTTTTCCTTTAATTACCATTTATTATTTATTTATTATTTCGTTAGGAAATTTAATATGCCAAATATTGTCTAATTGTTACTACTTCGAGGATAGCCGGAAATAAGTCAATAATTTCTTCGGTTCTGAACCAAATATTCTCAGGTCACTAGTTCTTTAGGTTACCTCCTAATTAAAGATAAAGCGCTAGTTGCACGAAACATAACAATTTTGTTATTTTGTCACCATAGTCTCCGCTAGTCATGGTATGTGGATTTGGGCAAATTTAAGACGACTCTCACTGTCTATTTTAAGTAATTGTACTTCAATTTATTTTTTCATTAGAAACAAGCGCAATAAATCTCGTAGTAGGTAGGTAGGTATAAGTGGCCGGCCACCCAAATGAATTGGATGTACGCACTTAGGTCGCATGGGGCCCATTGTGATACCACAGTTCACGTTTACTCTCCCCTAGTCCTGGAGCTTACAATGAAGCGACTCGAACTGCCGTCAATGTTCGACAAATCACTCAGATCATCGTTGTAGCAGGCACCAAGATGTCTCTTTCTTCTTTGACATAGTGTCGGGCATGTTTCCAGTAGATGAAGAACCGCCTCTTCTTCCACCTCGTCCCTGCAGCAACTACAGAAATCGTTCGCTAGGTATCCCAGACTAAAAAATCGCGTAGTAAGTGGAATATCAAGTTTTTTCATTATTTCTTGATGTAATAAACGATTCTTAGCGACTTCATGTCGAACCAGCAGCATTTTAATTAATATTTTCTTTTGAAACTTTCTTTCGTTAGAGCTTTAATATAGTTTTCACCAAATCTTATCTTAGAACATCTTGTTTGCTTCTCTTTGGTATACATTAGAGATGAGCGATCCAGTGATTTTTGAAAAACGTTGTTCTCAGTGAACGTGATTTGTTAATCACTGTTCTTTAAAACAGTGATTGTGATCACAGTAATCCAAAAGAAAACAATAATGACAATGACGTATTTTATTAAGTCGTAAGAAAGAGACAACTAGATACATACTACGAAAATACTTCTAAACAAAATCAAAGTGATGTCATCAATGTTATTATTTTTAATGTAATTTTTTTTATATGAATTTTGACAATTAAGTTTCACAGAAAGTTCATGTATAAAAGACAAAAGTAAATAATCAGCATCATCTAATAGTAATTCTGCCTCGCTCAAAATAAAATGAAATAAATTTGAGTATGAACCAATTTTGAAAGAACGACATTATTGGTAACTGTTATTTGGCAATTTCAATCACTGTAGTTACCAGTGAATTATCAATCACCGTGATTAAATCACCGTTTTGAAAATATCGCTCATCTCTAGTATACATACATTCTGTTTTGTCAAATCATCATGAACAATCATAGACAACAATGCGTGTTCGCTCAATTGGCTCGAAAGCAGCTTGCAAGTGATCCTAATTTTCATTGAAAAACCGTTTTCAGCGATGATATTTATTACTCGATAAATGGATACGAGACCAAACAAAATTGTTAAATATGGGACAATGCCTATCGACATGAAATCCAGGAACGTTGAATGCATCCCAAAAAAGTCAGTGTTTGCAGTGAATTTTGCCCTGCAAAATTCGGTTCAAATTTTCCATTGGCTAGACCATCATAGTCAACAGTGTGCACCGTGGGTAGATGATAACCAAATTTTTTTGACCTGAATTGAATGATCCCAATGTGTGCAATGCAGCTCATGCCACGTTAGATATTCTGCACGGACGATTTGAGAACATAGTCATCTCACGTGGAGGTGGTGTGAACTGGTCACCGAGATCATGCAATTTGTCTCAATTAGACATTTAGTTTGGAACTTCCATAAGTAGCAGTTGTGTGCGAATAAGATATAAGCCACAGAGGTCCTCAAAATCAAGATAATCCGACCTATCAGTCAAATTCAGCTTGATTTATAGTCAGAGTTAAGAAAAAGTGGATATTTTGGATTAAATAATAAAAAATTTCGACTATATCCCATATACATTTTAGGTTATGTTGGGTTGGTAAAGTGGCGCATCATTTAACATTAAAATAAGAAAATAGGAGTGAAAAAAGGAAGTAGAATAAGGGAGAACAAAATTAAGAAAAGTTAAAAAGAAAAATAAATTTTCCCTATAAAGATATACTCCCAGCCGGTCAATTTCGTTTATATACCCTATTAGAATCTCAAACCTGTTTAATTTTTTAATACAGCATTCTTAGGACTATTATTAGAACTTGCCGTTAAAGTTGGGTTTAGTTAAATGTAATTTTAGCTAAAGTGAACTTTAAAGTCGCCTTTAACTTCGTATCGTTATTACAACCTAATGATAAAATAAAGTTGACTTTTTAAAAATATGGCAGGGCCGGAGCAATGTCGATAACATTGCGCAATTAAACAAATTTTTTTTGAACGACAGTCTTCTATTTTTTTTGTTGTATTTGCTTATTTTGTTTTTATTTGGAGTTGTCATATTGAAAATAATATATAATATGGCAAGTTCAAACATAAACTTAACTTTAAAATTTTAAATAGCTTAACGCTCACTTTTACCTTATTGTCCACTTATAATAATGAAAAACAATTTATCTGCCCGTTAAAATTCTCCCTTTAGTTAATTACAAGTTGTAATAATGGTCCTCAGCTTTTTTGTACATTTAAGTTCTTAATAGCAGGTGGACGAATTTCACTGTGATCCACTGTACTTATGAAATAAGTATACATTTATCATGTTACTGCTTCATATACTATACATTACTTATGGTATATGAATATTCATTTGAAATTTCTCTTCGTCATAAAGTTTACTGTGTTCCCTTTTTGTCTACGAGTGTACTCGACACGTTTCATTTAAATTCCTTTTCAGTTTATCCCATAACATTTGTTCTCATTTTAATTTCCGTTATTCATTGTCCCGATTTTTATGTCAAATAAAACATTGAATATTTGTTCGAATTTCAAAGAAACTGGAACTTGGCAACTGTTTTTATTATTTATATATGTATGTATGTATGTACGTCTGGTATATATTTCCACATTTTCACAACTTGACAACATAACTTCAGTGTATGAATAATTCATTCACTGAAAATCAGTAAAAATAGTGGAGAAGATGAAATAAAAAAGTTTTTATTCCGTTTGGCGGTTATATTGTTATTAAAGATTTAGGAATTTAACTGACAACTGTCACGAAGACCCATTTAATTTTGCTAGATAAAATGATTAAATGTTCATACATATGTATGTGTGTATATATTAGAAGTATTTATAAGTTCTTTCATTGTTCTTGTAGTACTTGATAGTCTTTCCTCATTTTATTAGTTGTAATATTTATTTCAGTAGGTAATGCTTCTATTGAGCTTAAACTTAATACGATTTCAAAAAGTAGACAGAGAGACAGAAAGAAATAATCATAAGATTCCCCTTAGTAACTTGAATGGCTAGTTTCATTATAAACAGTTCCACCCAAAAAACAGAGTACGTCTTAGTACACTTAGAACGTTATAGAATGGAGGCGTCGATATAGCTAATTCAGCTTCCCTAGACAATCACATACTACCTTCGAATAAAGTTCTTAAGAGTTGAGTGCTTGAATGGCTGTCCCGTCCTTTGTACCTTCCAAATAAGTTGAATTGAGCACATATTTCAATGACATCGGCTCCGCTTGACGAATACCTGAGAGTTTTTCCTTGGGACAAAACACAGCCGCTTCTGTCCCCTAATATTTACATTGATTTCCGTACACCACGAAATGGTCCCTCTTTTAAAAGAGTAGACGGCTGTCAGATTATTTCAAACATCTATGCCTCTTTGCAATGCTTACTTCTTTACTTACTTAATTGGCCATTAACAATCTGATTAACGGATTTGGGCTTGCCTTAATACATTTTTCCAGGCACCTCTGCTTCTTGGTTACACCAATCGATGACTGAGCTTCCTCGACTTGGTCTTTCCAACGCTAATAAGGTCGTCCTCTTCGCCGATTTCCGCAAATCAGCGTATCAAATACCCGTCCCACCGCAGCATCCTCCTCCATTCGAATGACACGGCCGAGCCAGCGCAGCTGAAGGGTTAAGTTTAAGTTTGAACTTGCCATATTATATATTATTTTCAAATATAAACAAAAGTAGCATATACAACATAAAAAGAAGCCCGTCGTTGCTACTTCGTTTAAAAAAACTTGCTTTACGGAGCAGTGTTATCGACATTGTTCTGGCACTGTCATATTTTTGAAAAAGTTAACTTTATTTTATCATTTGGTTGTAATAACAGAATGAAATTAAAGGTGACTTTAAAGTTGACTTTAGCTAAAGTTACCTTTAACTAAGCCCAACTTTAAAGGGAAGTTGTAATATTGGCGGGTTATTACTATGCCAGGTCCTGATATCAAGTGATTACTAGTAGCATTGGTCTATTGTGAATAATTTTAAGGGTAAATATTAGTCCAAATTGAAGCATGTGTAAATCGAGTGCGTCAGTTTTTTCAAGTATAAGAGGGCCATAAACAAAATTTAAAAAAAGGCAAGAAGCTATCGAACAAAACTGAATAACATCAATACGTTTTATGTTGAAAAAAGTCATGCAAAAAGCAAGTATTTTTCTAATTTTCATGCAATCTTGCTTGAATATCCAATGCACACACCACGAAGAATCCAATACCGCAATCACAAAGTATTAAAAAGGCTCCCTTTTATGTATTCCTTATATTTGCAAATGAGTTGGTGTTATTTGAACAACTCCTATTACTAGTTCGGAGCAGAAAGAAAACCATGTGTGAAAACGTAAAACGTATTCAAATATGAAAATTGTAGGATTTCACAATATTGCTGGAATAACCGGCAATCAAGCCCACAGAACATTGTACCGATTGAATTAACACCCTACTCATTATTATAATCTCCCTTTTTAGAGCTTAATGTCCTTTCTCTTAAGCAGAAATATTTAGTTTCGCGTGGTTATATACTAAGGCGAGCGTACAAAGTAAATGGTAAAAGAAATGTGTTTGCGTTGGAGTAAAATGTACGTAAAAACCAAATATGGTTGGCAGTAAAGTGTGTTCATATACATATATTTTATAAAATTTAAAATGAGACAAACTATTTATTATCACCCTTCAATATCCATCCCAAGGCACACTGCTCTGGGCATTGTACTAAATTTGCATTCGCAATGATTTTTCACTTTAAGTTTTGAAAACTTTGATTCCCAACCTGTTTAAGCCAGTTTTGGCTTCAAAATTATTTTAAGGTCTATAAAGTGTTTCAAATTTGTTGTAAATAAGTATGTAAACTTGCTTTACTTACCATAATTTGGAATATCATCAAACATTGGATTAACCATTCAGTGGTTTCGAAACCATCGGCCTAGCTAGATTTAGTGAAAAGATATTTAGTGAAAGGTTACTAAATAATTGTATACATACATATATTTATAATTGAGCATTAAAAACCTTCAGTCGGCATTACGACCTAGCTACTCACACCAATTATGTTATATGTTTAAATTTATACATGAGTGTTGGAAACTACATTTTAAGGTCTACTCCGAACGACAGGTTTTTTCAGAGTTTTTACCAGAAATTTGCTGAGAGGAAGTCGTCGTAGTCTAGTAGGTAGTGTGTTGGCTTATTAGACGTAAAGCCAAAGTTCGAGCCCCAGGCCATACATCAAGACAAAATACAAAAAGTACTTTTTCGGCGACTTCCTCTCAGCAGATTTCTGGCAAAAACTCTGAAAGTAAATAAAAATTGCCATGAAAAGTTTCTCAAAAAATCTGTCGTTTGGAGTCGACGTTAAACTGTAGGTCCCACCACTCATGTATAAAATTAAAATAAACAACATAAGTGATGTGAGAAACTAGGACGTCGTACAATGGGTCAATTCGACCTCCGGGTACTGTACTTGTTTTAATTGACAAGTACATGTCCTCTAACTTAATCTAACCTAAGTCGCTGAAGAAATATTTTTTCATATTTCGTTTTGTTGGAGATGCTTGACTTGGGATATTACGTGTAATAACCCAGCACACCATCTACTAGACTAAAACGAATAAAATGTTAGCACATTACAATGACAAGAACTTCGTTGTAGCTTCACTTAGAGCCATTATTACAACTTGACGTTAACTAAAGGAAATATTTTAACGGGCAGATAAATTGTGTTTCATTATTATAAGTGGACAATATGGTAGAAGTGAGCGTTAAGCTGAATGGAGAGTCATCCTACGACATTGTTCCGGCACTGCCAAATTTTTGAAAAAGTTAACTTTATTTTATCTGTAGGTTGTAATAACGAAGAGGTCACTAAAGGTGACTTTAAAGTTCACTTTAGCTAAAGTTACCTTTAACTAAATCCAACTTTAACGGGAAGTTGTAATAATGGCTCTTAATTTTGTTAAAATATTTCCTTCTATGTTGCTCGAATATCAATAAATCATTAATATTCATAGCAAATAGCCGTTTTTAGCTCTTTCCGAAAGTAAATTCAGAACTTCAGTTCACCCTAAAGATCCTTATAGAATTTGAAAAATTTAACCACTTTAACTATGTTACACAGTGTTACACTAATATATTGTGCTCTACAATATATGAAAAATAATTGATAGACAGTAGAAGTTCCTCAGCTTCATTCCTGTAAGAGTTAACATTTTATTACGAAAATATTTGTCTACCATAGGATATGCGTGTATTAAAATAAAATTAAAAGCATTAATTAATATACGCATTAAAATCTCAAAAATATTGTTTGGTTGTAGAAAATTTTCTTCCGCAATAGGCAAATCTGTTGATAATGACGTAAATATTCTTAATGACAAGTTTGTTAATATTAATACTCCAACTCATAATAGTAACGTAGTCGACGTAGTCTAGTAGGTGGTGTGTTGGTTTATTAGACGTAAGGCCACGGTTCAAACCCCAAGTCAGTCATCAAATCGAAAATATAAAAAAATATTTCTTTGGCGATTTCCTCTCAGCATATTTCTGGCAAAAACTCTGAGTATTAAATAAATTGGCATGAAAAGTTTCTCAAAAATCTGTCGTTCGGAGACGACTTTAAACTGTAGGTCCCGCCACTGTATAAAATTTACACACACAACATGTGTGCTGTGAGAAGCTAGGCTTTAATACTGACTGGTGGGTTGTAATGGCCAATTATGTATGTTAATGGTAGATTGAAAAATAAGACGTGATCAGTGGTTGAATAAATGAATTTTTTTCCTCCAAACAAAAGAAGCGTGGCAAAATATTTATCAACACGAACCTAATCATTTTTTAACTTCAATGCCTGGCAAATGCACAGCTGCTTTGCAAAACAAAGGATATTCAATTAACTACAGGGTGCGACAGTCTAAATACACCCAGCTAATGACATAGTGTAGGTTGTTAGTTGAACTCAACAATATTTTTTTTTCGAAACCTCCAAACTTGTTTTATTTGACAAAAACGTTATTTTTGATATTTTCACACAAAATTATTGATTAGCCAAACATTTTTTAAACTATTTTCAAAATCCAAAGTTTTTTGAAAAGGGAACAGATGAGCTTTTAAAGCGGTGTATAGAAACATATGGTTCAAGCCTACATGTTATTAGTTTTGATCGGGTAAACTTGGAAAATAAGATTTTTTTTCTCATTTTTCAAGTTTAGCTGTTTTTAATTGCAAAATTTAATTAAAAAATATGAAATAAGTGATGGCATTTTGAAAGTACATTCCCTTGTGAAGATATTGACATTTCGCTTGATCAAATCGGACAAAAACTACCGAAAATTCCAAAACAACATAGTCGCTCTATCTGAAAAAGGTTATTCTTCAAGAGAAATTGCTGGAAAAATTGGCGTTTGCCATCGAACATAACCATAAAAACAGAACTGCAAAGCAATGCAAATGCCTCAGAAGTCGCTCGAGATCTCAAATACTGTTGACATAGGGTTACTGGAGTGATTGTTATGAAAATATGTAGTCAGAACTCCATAAGCTCCAGCAAGTGCTATAAACAAGAGTGTGAGTGAATGGACTACACGGCGTGCATTGGAAGGAATCGTCCTAGTCTCAGCAGAAATGAGAATCGAGCTAAACTGGATATTCCAATTTGTTCTCCAGTGACAGGTAAGTCCTCTTGTCATGATTCGTTCTATGATCTTTGTCATTCATCCGAGCTCTAGATGAAACCGGCCAGTTCCCTCAATGGCACTTTCGTAATTCTGCCCAAACCTGACGACGTCTGTTCTGAAATACAGAGCAATGGCATAAAAGATGTTGTACCGATTCCGTTTACTCCACATTATGGCAGCTTCTAAGCTCGTAAATAAATTTGTGTTTAGTTTTAATTAAATTCTTTATTGTCCGCACAACTTGATGTAAACAACAAAAATTGCTTGTTTGTTATTCCTCTTTACACTCTTTTGCCTAAACAATAACAATCGTTCGATAGATCTTTTTAACGCAGATCTTCAAACCACGATTATTCTCTTCCATGCAACGCGTCTTCACACAAGACTGACTGAATATTTACTGACTCCGTTGTCTGCTTTGCCTTGCCTTTTATATGGCGACGTAAACAGTCTGATCAATGATCTTGAAGTCGAATGTTCGTGGCTTCGTTTTTTCGAGATCTCCACAAGTGTAAACATCGTTGTTTCATCGTTGTGTTTGATATTTGTTTACTTTGCTTACATTTATTGCTGTTTGTTGTTGCTTTTTGTTTACTTGTTTATCTATTTTTTATACTGATGGTGTTGCTGTATTTTTGTTTACTTGTTGATCATGTAAACAAGTCCATTATTTTTATTTTTGTAGCTTTTGTTTATCATTTTAATGTAAAACGAGGTAACACTTTCATTTCATAACAATACTCTTGTAGGGGGCATATATGCTGTCAATAGTCTCCTGCTCAGACGTAGGTCACAGTGGCCCGGACCTGGTGGAGGCGGATGTTGTGTCGAAGTATACGGTGTAGAGAGTCCATGCAACACCCGATGTCTATTGACTTGACGAGATGGGATCACAGCGCTTGATATGATCAAGTTCGCAGGAGGTCTGTCCCCGGTTTCAATCATTCGTGCAGATTGTTCAGTAGAAAAAATCTGTACCTGAAATACGCTGGCCTGGTTAGGCAATGAGTATGATCCGGATCCAGTCAACATTCCGTGTTTGAGCCAACGTTGAAGTTCGTTATATCACCGTCACCGATGATAGCTTCCGCAACCCATTCTTGCTGTGTGGGAGAGTGAGTTTACTATGTTCGTCCGTATTTTTTACAATGTTGCTGTGAAAATACTAAAATATGTAGTCTGCTGCTATAGTTTGTGCCACTAGTGTATGTCCACAAATAAAATCTTATCACCTGAATTATTATTTTTCTATGGTTTATGTGATTTTAACAAACAATGAGTAGAACAAGAAAAAAATCCACAAAATTTGTGTGAAAAGGAAATAAAACCGTATTGAAATAGAAGTTAAAGGAATCAAAGCATCCCACTATAAATCAACACAAATAAAAAAGGAAGTGGGATGCAGAGGGTTGCATATATAAGGGTTCAAAATATTTCTTTAATGTCCACAAACCTACTCTGTTTGTAGTTTATTGTCGGCACTATACAGATTAAACATTTGCCTGCTCTCCTGTTATTTTCTTTGGCTTACTTTTCGCAATTGTGGATAGTAAAATTGTCTCCTTATTATGAAAGCTGTAAGCAATAGAAATTGTTTGTCATGCGCAGTGAAGTCGAATATATTTAAATACCTTTTTATTATCATTTTCCTTTCCTAAACTCTTTATACGCAATAAAGGACTTCTCCGTTTACTTTCCATTCATATGCTCTGTTGCATTTAAACAACGATTTCATTGCCCTGTCTGCTGAGATGTGTTACATTTTAACTCGTGAACACTTGTGAATGTTATTTTGTTGGGCTGAAATGTTCCTAGGCTAATACACAGATGGCGCTGCTAGTATTAGAAAATCAGTGAGAACGTTTGCAATATTGCATGTCTTTTAAATAAAATTCATGACCGTTGCACTTTTTCGAAGTAAAAATTATAACTTTTGCAATTCACGAATTATATTTGACCACTGTGACTTGTGGGTTATTTACAAACACCTGCGACTTAAAAAAACCTCACAAGAAAAACCAGGTCAATTCGCATAATCCAATTACTCGTGCATAATATCCATCAAATGTGTGTCACCTAGCGCCGTCCTGTTGAAATCACATGTCGGTAGAGCCACTGTCATCTATATTAAGCAAAAAGAAGTTGATATTCATCGTCTTATAGTGCTCCACATAGCGTGGCCAACATCTTACATAAGGAAATATGGATCGATGACGACGTCAGCCATAAATTCATATCAATTAGTGACTTTTTTGGGATATATTCGTCGCTTTTGTTTCTTATGTGGATTGGCAACTTTCAACCCAGTCGTTAGGGACTGGGCCTCATTGCTGGAGATTTTTCTTTGAAAATTGGGGTCAATTGCCAACTGATTTTGAACCCATTCACACACGACGTTTTATATGGTCGTTTACATTCTGTTTCTAAGCCGGTTTACTTTTGTACGAATGCAGGGTCATGTCATGACGTAAGTTAAGGTCTGCGTTAAGCCTTGTGAATGACTCAAAATTAGCATGCTCGGTTTCTCCTGCAATGTTTTCGACTGATCTTGCATTTCGTCGTTAGTGATGACGAACCAATGAACTCGAAGCTTTCACGTTGCACTATTTCCCCTTCATGCAAGCAAAAGTCATTCACTCAAGAGTTCAAATCAGCAGACCATGGAAAGTGCCGGCAATTTGTTCAATGGGTAATGCCATACATACATAATTGGTCATTACAACCATTTAGTCAGGATTACGACCTAGTTTCTCACACCACTTATGTTGTGTGCGTTGATTTTTATACATGAGTGGTGGGACCTACAGTTTAAAGTCGACTCCAAACGATAGATTTTTGAGAAACTTTTCATGGAAATTTTATTTACTCTGAGTTTTCATCAGAAATCTACTGAAAGGAAGACGCCGAAGATATATCTTGTTATATTTCGGTTAGTTAGAGATCCCTGACCTGGGGTTTGAACCGAGGCCTCACGTCTAATAAGCCAACACACTACCTACTAGACCACGGCGACTTTAATGGGTAATGAAGCTTGCTGAAAATAAAGCCAATTTTTCGAAAAAAGTCATCTTCTCCGATGAAGCGCTTTTCCATTTCAATTGGAAAATATTCTCATGTAGTTCATTAGAATAATGCATCCACAGCGAACAACGGTCCAGAGTAAGTTTTGTATGTCAGGTAGCGTAATTAGGTTTTACTTTTTTGAAGATGACACCAAAATTGCAGTTGTAATGTATGCATTCACCCATATATAGAATTAAAAATAAGAAAGATAAACAAAAATAAAAATAAACAAATACAATGTGACTCCACAAAAATATGACCGTAATATGCAGAGTATGCAATTTCAAGTGGCTTGTGTTGATTAATATGGGTCACTAGAAATGTATTACGAATGAAATTGATATTACCATCGATATAATTGTGAGTCACTAAGCTATTAACAAATAATAGATTAGGAGAAAGGAAAATGAAGAAACATAGGATAAGTAGGAGAAATAGTTTAAGATTATTATAAGAAACTTAGAATAAGCATAGTATATAAGCCACAGATATTTGAAATAAAAATCAGAGTCAATTCGGAACTCAAACTATTTTATTTCTCAAAAAACTTCGGAAATTGACTTTGCCATCAGATAGAGCCGACTGCTACTCTAAGGCTCTTAAATAAATCAAGATACGGAAATAACTTAGACCGAACGAACTTATTACACAGTACCAAAATTGTAAACGTTACGTATTCGTTACAGAAACATTGTAACGTACAATATCATGTCCAGATCCATGCCCACACTAGAAGGAATGGTATTAGCAATACAGTGCTTCCCGCTATTCAATACGCGTAAGATTCGATTTATTGCAGCAATAATTTAGAGAAAAAATTATACTATGGTCACATATGCACTTTTATTGAGCCAATATTGGGTTTATTGAGTACAATATTTTAAGTGTTCAGGCATAATAATATACGCAGTTCAGCTGTTTACTTAATATTCATTTGACAGCTGGTAAACAAAACGGCTGGTTGTTTTAACATTATTGTTTTTTTGTTTTTTTTTTGTTTGTCTTTGTTGACTATTTGACAACTCAAATATCAACAAAAAGTGTTCGGATCATTGTAATATGCTCACTACATACGTATGACAGTGCTGCATTTTAATTTTTACTCAATATTATAACAATTTGTGTATTTATTGCGCAATAATTAATTGAAACTTTATGTGAAATATTGAGCTCAATAATGGCGTTTATTGCGATTTACCGTATTACCTTAAGAAGTTTCGATGTCAAGTGAACACGAAATTCATATGATTAAACGCAGTGAAATTTTATGGGATCCAACGCGTCAACGGTGAGATACAGCCAAATCTTTGAGAAAATGTCATGGAAAATTTCCTGAAAAAAGTAATGGCCTGTCATTAGAGTTCTGGAGACTATTTAAAGGATATTTTTGATCATACTTAGTCGGAACATGTCTTCTTTATAATCCAATAATAAAATCATAACTATTTCAAGAATTACATGTTTTATTTTAAAATGAAAACAAGCATTCTTCATGAAACAGCCTTTACATGCAGCGGGTTGTATTTAACAAGGGTCCATTTGATTGTTTTTTTTCAGAGTCTACTGATTAATACCGATTGTTGTCTTAACAAAAACTAATCTGTCCCATCCTATGAATAACTGAAGTTTATGAAATGAAAATAATGGGTGATTTTTTAAGAGTTATAGGAAAATTTTTCAAAAAAAAAACACATAAAATTCAGAAAAATGCATTATTTGAATCGATAGTACGGTCCATATAATTTAATGTTTGAAGATTATTTCATGCAAATGTTGACCGCGACTGCGCCTCAAATGGTCCATCCGCTTAGTCCAATTTTGGCATACTCTTTCCAACATTTTGGCCGGTAACTCACGAATAAATGCTTCAATGTTGTCTTTCAATGCTCAATTGTCTGTATAGACATGAGCTTTAACATAGCCCCACAAAAAATAGTATAAAGGCGTTAAATCGTACGATATAGGCGTCCAATTTACCGGTCCCGAACGTGAAATAAAATGTTCACCGAACTCGCCTCTCAATAAGTCCATTGTTACGCGTGCTGCGTGGCATGTGGCACCGTCTTGTTGAAACCACATGCATGTCATGCAAGTCAAGCTCTTGCATTTTGGGCAAAAAAAAGCTTTAACATAGCCCCACAAAAAATAGTATAAAGGCGTTAAATCGTACGATATAGGCGTCCAATTTACCGGTCCCGAACGTGAAATAAAATGTTCACCGAACTCGCCTCTCAATAAGTCCATTGTTACGCGTGCTGCGTGGCATGTGGCACCGTCTTGTTGAAACCACATGCATGTCATGCAAGTCAAGCTCTTGCATTTTGGGCAAAAAAAAGTTGGATATCATCTCACGGTAGCACTCACCATTCACAGTTACGTTACGATTCGCAGCATCTTTGAAGAAGTACGGTCCAGCCCATAAACCGCACCAAACTGTGACTTTTTCTGGATGCATTGGTAGCTTTTGCAATGCTTCTGGCTGATCTTCACTCCAAAATCGACAATTCTGCTCATTGAGCCAAAAATGAGCTTCGTCGCTGAACACAATTTTTCGATGAAGAAGTGGATCTTCGGCCAACTCTCCAAGAGCCCATTCACCAAAAATTCTGCGTTGCGGTAGGTCGTTCGGCTTCAATTCTTGCACCAGCTGTATTTTGAAAGGCTTCACACCTAAATCCTTCCGCAAAATTTTCCACGTTGTTGAGTAACAGAGGCCCAATTGCTGCGAACGGCCGATACAGCTGCGATATTTTCTTCAGTTCGCACTCTACGTAAGCGTGTTGGTGGTTTAATGTCGAACAATGTAAATTTGGTGCGAAATTTAGTCACAATAGCCCGAATAGCCGCTTCAGTGGGTCGATTAAACTGACCATAAAATGGAAGAAGCGCGCTATGAACTTTCTTAACAGAGCACGCATTTTGATAATAAAATTCAGTGATTTGCAAGTGTTATTCGTTTGTAAGACGATTCATGCTTAAATTATAGACCAAACTGAAGATGTTTGACAGTGAAACAAAACACGAAACGTGCTTGAGCTGATTAAACCAGTGTTGCCAAAAAGATAATAGCTAAAAAATCACCCGTTATAAAAGTGCTACAACATTAACTTCAGCCAATAACTTTCAGTTTTTTTTGTTTTTACGAAATATCCTAAAAATCTATTATAAACAAACAATAAAAAAAATATTGAGCAATAAATACCCAAAATCTTTATAAACAACATCATTTAAAAACAAGAAATTTTAATTCATTGCATATTTTCAACTAGAAAAACCGAATTTTAAGATTTTACTGTGGTTTAGAAGAAAGAATAAAATACAGTCGGGCCTCGATTATCCGTGAAGGTTGGGAACAAAAGCATTACGTTTAATTGATTTTCACGGTTAATCGAATAACAATTTTGATTATACAGTTTTTTTAATATTTTTATTATTTAAGAAGTGAACCAATGTTCATATACATAACGGGTGATTTTTTAGCTATTATCTTTTTGGCAACACTGGTTTAAACAGCTCACGCACGTTTCGTGTTTTGTTTCACTGTCAAACATCTTCAGTTTGGTCTATAATTTAATCATGAATCGTCGTTACAAACGAACAACGCTTGCAAATCATTGAATTTTATTATCAAAATGAGTGCTCTGTTAAGAAAGTTCATCGCGCGCTTCTTCCATTTTATGGTCAGTTTAATCGACCCACTGAAGCGGCTATTCGGGCTATTGTGACTAAATTTCGCACCAAATTTACATTGTTCGACATTAAACCACCAACACGCTTACGTAGAGTGCGAACTGAAGAAAATATCGCAGCTGTATCGGCCAGTGTTAATGATGACCATCAATTATCGTTTCGTCACCCTTCGCAGCAATTGGGCCTCTGTTACTCAACAACGTGGAAAATTTTGCGGAAGGATTTAGGTGTGAAGCCTTTCAAAATACAGCTGGTGCAAGAATTGAAGCCGAACGACCTACTGCAACGCAGAATTTTTGGTGAATGGGCTCTTGGAGAGTTGGCCGAAGATCCACTTCTTCATCGAAAAATTGTGTTCAGCGACGAAGCTCATTTTTGGCTCAATGAGCAGAATTGTCGATTTTGGAGTGAAGATCAGCCAGAAGCATTGCAAAAGCTACCAATGCATCCAGAAAAAGTCACAGTTTGGTGCGGTTTATGGGCTGGTTGCATCATTGGACCGTACTTCTTCAAAGATGCTGCGAATCGTAACGTAACTGTGAATGGTGAGCGCTACCGTGAGATGATATCCAACTTTTTTTTGTCCAAAATGCAAGACCTTGACTTGCATGACATGTGGTGTCAACAAGACGTTGCCACATGCCTAGATCATGCGATTTAACGCATTTAGACAATTTTTTGTGGGGCTATGTTAAAGCTCATGTCTATACAGACAAGCCCGCTTCAATTGACGCATTGGAAGACAACATTGAAGCATTTACTCGTGAGATACCGGCCGAAATGTTGGAAAGAGTATGCCAAAATTGGACTAAGCGGATGGACCATTTTAGTCGCAGTCGCGGTCAACATTTGCATGAAATAATCTTCAAACATTAAATTATATGGACCGTACTATCGATTCAAATAAAGATTTCATGCATTTTTCTGAATTTTATGTGTTTTTTTTTGAACAATTTTCCTATAGCTCTTAAAAATCACCCGTTATTTACATTAAAAAATTAATTCAAGAAGTTAGTTCACATTTTTAAATTAAATAAGTATAAATACATACAGTAAATTTCTACTGAAAACAAGAGGCAAAAAAGGACATTAAGCAAAAAAAGAACACAACTTCTTTAAAAAAAAGTTGCGTGATGTTGTTTGTTGTTGTTGTTTTGAATGAGCTTCATAAATTACGGGAAGCTCGTATACATTTTTTAGGGCTCTTGGACGTGCACTTTTACCAACAACTAAAGCTTTGCACTTGTGTGTACCAGCAGCATTAGAGCAAACTAAAGTACTTAGTCTTTCCTTTGACACCTTATGTCCACCTATGAAACTTTCATTATGACAAACCAAACTTCTCTCGGGCAAACACTTCCAAAAAAGGCCTTTCTCGTCCCCATTATAAATTTGACGTTGATATTCATTTAATTGTTCTGCAAACATTGTTACACTTACATAGTCGGCTGAAGATTTTTCTCCTTCAGCATGTCTATTCTTAAAATTTTGCAACCACCCGTTGGAGTATTCACATTCAGAATGAATGTTTAGTTTTGTGTGGTATATTTTAGCCTTTTCTCTTATCATCAGTCCTGTAATTGGAGTGGCTTTAAAACGCCCTTGTATGAACCATTCGCAAAGTGTACTTTCTTCAGTTCTTTTTAAAGAACTTCTTCAGCTGTTTTTAAAGTTTTTCAGTTAGTAAATCCAACCACCGTATCACACTCTGCACAAAACTTTAAAAACTTGTCTTTGTTTTTTATGTCATAAACGGTCTGTATCCCATATTACTATTTTCCGAACACTTTCTATTGATATTTGACAACTCAAAAGTCAACAACAAACAAAAACAAAACAACGACAAACAAAAAATGGAAGGTCAGCAGAAAGGGATAAGAATTTATTTCCAACTGATGTCATATTAAAAAGGATTTTAATAACATCACAGACTTGATGTCGTATTTAATTATTAACCCTTTCGATCCCAATGTTGTTTGATGATAATTTCTAATTTATTTCGAAGAGTTATTTATAATACACTGAACTGAGATATTACCGGGAATCCAGTTCCTGCTCTGAAGAAAGCAGCTTCTGTTTCTACCTGTCTTCTCCAAGTATGGCTGACCTTTTAGGTCTTGACTGATAATCTATAACAGTTCTCGAAATTTCATCATCGGGTTTATGCAAAAAATACGACGTATTCTGCAGTTAACAAATAATGACCTTGGAGTTTCATTGTTAGTGTGCCATAAGCAAAAGCTTTCTTTTCTGCAAGCGACGCAGTATTATCAAAATTTTATTTCTCATCCTTCTGAGAGAAGCCACCTTGGAGTCAGAAATATTCCCTATTAACCGCAACAGCTCGACGTTTCGGTTAATCATTAGTAAGACCTTTTCCAATGTTAGATTGTTTTCGATTTTTTCTCAAATTTTTTTGGCACTAGTTTTCGCGATTGAAATAAAAGCAAATTTTGTTGAAACAATCAAGTCAAATAAATTTTGCGTATATTATGTTTCTGAACACTAAAAATATTGTTATCAATTAACCGAATATTAATTCAATAAAAGTACATACATGTCTGAACATTGTTTTAATTAAATTTAACTTTATCTTCAATATTTCTTTAGTTTTTTACCACTGGAATGACAACGTTTCCATTTAAATATTTTTAGATCTAAATACCCGCACTTCTCAAATTTCAAAATTAAACTAATTACTTGTAAATGCTACTGACTCATCGTACGCATACAAGGCAATTCTCCGTTTTCATTTTTATTATATTGTATGTATGAATTTGAAGTTAATAAAAAAAATTCTGCCATCACGGATAATAGAGGTAATCACTGTTAATCGAAGCAAACAATTTGAAAACATTGCAAACAAAAAACAATACACTGACTTTTGGCCATCACGGTTAATCGGGGTTACCGGTTAACCGGATCACGGATAATCGAGGCCCGACTATAATTGAAATTAAAACATCCAATATTTTAAGCAGCATCTTGATTTTCCTAAAAAAAAAAAAATTTAAAACGCTCAAATAAGTTCAATTCTTTGAGGTACAACAAGTTGCTTGACTAGAGCCACTAATTTTTTGATGTTGCCAACAAAAAATGTGAATTTATTTACTTACAATTTGTTATTGTCAATAATGAAATAAAAACCGGAATTACTGCAAATATGTATGTTCACGCTAATCCACTTAAGTTACACTCAAAATTTATAGTACGTATCTCACTGTATTTTTTTTTTAAGTTCTAAAAGCTTTATAAGAGAATGATAACACCATTCGACAAAAAAAATATTAAATACATGCAGCATACATAGTGTATGTTGTGAGTTTTCTTGAGTAGAACTCAAAAATATTTTTTTTTATATTTCTTGAATCCTCCAAAATTGTTTTATTTGATAAAAACTGTTTTTTATTTACGCAAAAATTTAAATATTATACAAACATTTCTGAACCGATGTCCAAAATTTAAGCCTTGTTAGAAAGTAGAGGGATGAGCCTTTAAAACGATATATGTACATATATATATTTTTTGGTTTGATGAGGTAAACTTTTTAAAGTTTGTCCGTTCATAGTAGCAAACTTTAATTAAAAAATATGAAATAAGTGGCGACAGTGCATTATCTTGTAAAGAGATTGATACTTTGTTTGATCAAATCGGACACAAATTACCGTAGTTATGGAGGTAGTTGAATAGTGGTGTGAGCTGCAGTGGGCGCTGCGAAAGCCTCAAATCTTATATTTGAGGCAATAATGAGGGATCAATTTCATTATTTAAATATTTTATATAATATTTTGGCTTATTAGATGCGAAGCGACAGTTCAAACCCTAGTTCAGACATCTCCAACAAAACAAAACATCAAACAATATTTCTTCGGCGACTTCCTCTCAGCAGATATCTGGCAAAAACTTTGAGAATAAATAATATTGCCATGAAAACGATTCACAAAAATCTGTTATTCTGAGTAGATATTAAACTGTAGGTCCCGTCCTTCATGTAAAAATTAACACACACAACAAGGGTGATGTGAGAAGCTAAATGGTAACCCTGACTGAAGATTTGTAATGAGTGGCGGGACCTACAATTTAAAGTCGACCTCGAACGATAGAGTTTTTAAAAAACTTTTCATTGCAATTTGGAGTTTTTGCTAGAAATTTGCTGAGAGGAAGTCTTTGAAGAATAACTTTTTCATATTTGGCTTTGTTGGATAACTAGGCTGGGGTTTGAACCACGGTCTCACATCTAATAAGCCATCACACCACCTACTAGGCTACGGAGACTTCATTTCCTTCATGATAAAGATTCGAATCACTCATCCAAGATTGTGAAAAAATGATTTCAGAACAACTACTAAACAAATGTGGAAGGATACTATAGGTATAGTTGCAGAAGTTTGAAATATTGGGGCAAATAGTACACAAATAGTACACAAAAACTGGTCTATTATATAAAAAACTGTTTAGAAAAATTTTTGCTGCCAAAAGACATCAAATCCGCTATTAAAATTAATTTCGAAGAAGTCAGTTGAAGTGACCATTTCTGTACGAATAATTTACGGTCACTGAATTGTTTTTTGAGGTTTTTTAATGTAAAAAACAACGAATAAACAAAAGATTTTTAAAAGAAATTTTTTGTATCTGATTATTATAAGCATCACATCTGTTAGGTAGTTTTGGAAATTTTATGAAGTTAGGCTGCCTTCCAAAATGTATCAATACAAAGTTTATATACAGTTCAACTACTGTATATAAACTACGTAGATATGCAAAGTAACCAAACAATGCATCAACTATAAATCCGATGCCTCATTGCTTTTTGACTGCGTTAAAAATACACATTGAGGATATTTTGAAATAGAATGCATTGTATATAAATATTTTGTACAGCGGCATTATGAAACACGATACTTTATTCAAGCACAAAGCAACTAACATTTTGGAAGGCAGCCTTAGTCAGCTCCGTACACCAAGTATGCCTTGTATAGAGTTGTTGTGTCCCAGGAATATTGACTATTCTTCTGTTTTTGTTGAAAAATTTACTGTCAACATTTTTTGAGTGTATTATTGTTTCTTTACAAAAGGAATAAAGACAAATATCTTGTTTATTTTTAACGTTTTCATTTTCCTATGTTGTTTGCAAGCACTTTTATTTCTTGAAACGTGCCGAACGTATTGATTAATTTGCTCCTTAATTAAGGTATCGGAGTTCAAATTGTTACCAATTAAAAATATATTTTTTTTGTATTTTTCACTCACATAACCCAGCAAATCATAAGACTGTGCAAGATTTTCAGAAAAAATATTCTGGAAATTGTTATCAAAATGCTGCAGAAACTTACAGTTAAAATAACATAATTAACATTGTATGAATATAACCTTCATTTCCAATAGTTTCTACCACATTATTTGCATGATTATTGATTTGTGGCTGATTTAAAGAGACAAACTCTTTCTAAAGCCCCAGTTATGCTACCGTAACGGAATGTAACCGCAACAGTAAGAAACAGCTGATCGTTTTTGTTATGTATAAAGCAATACGAATGGTTATAGAAATGTAGTGTAACGTAATCGGAACGTAAGAATCTGTAAAAAATATAATTTTCTTACATTTTTACGTGACATCTGTTAAGCAGTGTTAACAACATGTCCATATTAAAAACCACCAAAACTGAAAATTGAAATTATAAACAGAATTTACATTTTGTACGTATGTTATGTTTGCCTGTATGTGGAATTCTCTTTGAATAAAACTTCACATATTTTATAAACCCAAATTATAATTTATTTCATTATTAACTTTTATAATTGAAAATAAAAATAAACACTATTTTATTATTACATTATGTAGATAGTGTTTGTTTTTATTTTAAATTAGAAAAATATAGTTAACGACTTTTAACTAATTAAAGCATTCGAAAAGCATTTCAGTTTGCATTTTACTTTTACTAGAGAAGATAAAAACGTTTTTACATTCCTACAAATTTATTTTCCGAAATACCTGACCTGTTTCTGCAAGTTAAACGATTTCACTTTCTTGTCTATTTATATGGAAAATACAATCAAAAGCACACAATTTTAGTTTTTGTTTTTGTGAAAGTAAAATTTTTTGGCTTACAGAAACAGTACATAAAACTTTTAATAAATACCTGTAAATAAATATAAAACCGTTGAAATTAATCCAAAAACGCTGTAGTAATAACACTGGTTAACAGTTGAATTAAATAAAAACAAACGACGCCATATTGAAACTGATAAAAGGAGTGAAAACAAAGTTTTTAAAATTTGGAATTAATATTAAATATGTTTAAAAACAATAAATAATAAAATAAACACTCAAACCCAAAAACATTTCTTCTATTTCTATATATGAATTTTTGTCTTTTAGTTTTTGCAATTTTTATTTCTTTATTTGTTTTTGTTTATTTCTTTTATTTATTCTCTATAATTGCTCTTACATTTTTACGTTCAGTAGTCATTACTGTTACATTACGTTACATTACGTTCCGGTAGCATAACTGGGGCTTAAGTATTTAAACAACTTTGCTTTTGATATGGAAACTACCACCGTTTATGTAGAGTTACAACAACTCTTGTCCATTTTATATTTTGTAGAGTTTTCGCTTTGTCTCGAAGTTGTATTATGCTTTGCAATGGCTTATATAGAAATCTATCACTCCCTTCTACCAATTTTGCGGCTTTTTATGTTCACTACTGAAACGTGTTTTCAACGTACCATCATCAATAAATAGTCCGATACAAGAATTATTTTTTTTTGTATCATACACGTAATCATTGAAGTTCATTTACAATGCCTGGGTGCTAAATACAAATAAACAGCACTGGGAGTAGTTTGCTACTACCACCACTAAGGGGACCATTTTTCATGCTGGACAGTAAATTCAACTTATTACTGTGTTCGTGTGTGTGCTACACGACTCACACTATGTACTTTGTTAAGGTGACCAACTATTTTTTATTTAAAAAGAGTGCACTTTAAAAGTATTTCATAGGTGAAAAAAAAGAATATAAAACGATAAAAACTTTATTTTCTTTAAAAAAAATTTTCTTCTACAAAAATGTTTTTTCAACATTAATTTTGCGTATTAAATTTGACTGTTAGATGGCAAATAATGTTTTTACACAAAGATGCGAATTCTCACTGTTCCAATAATCATTAGTGAAAATACCCATTCAACAGCAGCATTAGTGCCTAAACAACATAAGAAAATTTCTATTAAAACTTTTAAATATTCATGTGTGATATATTCTACTCTAAAATGCCGAAAGGTTTCTACCCATCTTTTTTTAAGTTATATTTTTTCATCGTTCCATTTCTTCAATTTTTCTTCATTTAAATATAAATTTAATCTTCGAATTTCATCAAAGAGAAAATTGTCATTAGTAACAATATCTTTTACTTCCTTCATTACAAATTCGACTGCAGAAGAAACTTCTATAGATGGGTTCATTTAAAAAAATTTTGTGCTCTAAAATTCACTATACATTCTTCGATATATTCATAGCAAATTTTATAAAAATTTTAACTTTTAAAAATTCATTTTTTATTTCGGGATTGGAATCTTCAAAAACGGTCAGTTTATTCTTTAGAATTAGTGGTAAAAATCCATCATTAAATCTTGATTTACATTTACATTTAAGTATGAAAGAAAGGGAATTCCCATAAAACTCTGCCCTACATACTACGAATGCGTCAAGACTGTTAAGCATGTCGTACATACTGTACATCAAAGATGAGCCTGGGGATTACGTACACAAATATTGGAGAGATAGATATATCCATCCCTTTTCACAAATGTAATTTTTACTTTGTTAAAAAAAGAGGTCTGTAGTATATATCTATCTCTCCAGGTACATAATACGGCCTCTCAATTGTGCCGGAAACGGCAGAAATATGCGCGCGTGAAATTCAAATCACTGTCAAAATAATTTTAAATATTTAATTAATAAAATTGAAATAAAATAATCTAAAAAATGTTTTAGAAATACAAATGAATATAAAATTATATAAATGAGTACTTTCAGAGTACAGGATTCGAAAAGAGTAGGGTTTGCGAAAAATGAGTACAAAACTCAGTAAATGTGTATAGTTGGTCACCTTAATTTTGTACACGCATTGAATCTCACAGAGAAACAATTATTCAACGATGTTTCTTTTCTCTCAGAACTCCCTACTATGCAATCATTATAAAACACGCCGATTAAATTTTAATTTCTTTCTCTTTTCAAATTACAAAAATGAGTTGATCGGCTTCAATTTCGGCATCAAATGGCTTCAATAAAGAATGTATTTTATTTGTTGTATTCAAAGGCTTATGCGTTTTAAAAACAATAAACCTGCATGTCCTGATGGCCTCCCCGCTGAATTGTTTACAAAAACAGTGTCCTCTGTCCCTCCTGAAAAAGGGAGACCCTACGATATGTGCATATAAGGTTCTTACAGGCATATTGTGCGAACGACGCAAGCCACTCGTCAAAACAGTGTGGCTTATCAGTGCGGCTTCAGACCTGGCAAGTCCACCATCGACCAGATCTTCACACTACAAAGACCCTTGAAAAGACCACCGAAAAACTAGTCGACACATCTTTTTGTCGACTATAAGGCAGCCTTCGATAGCCCCATAAGGGATCGTGTTTTTGCCGCAATGTCTGAGGTATACAAGGAATTTATTTATCTCGGCTCCGCCGTTAAAAGAATTCAGTCTGGAGATCAAGCGCAGGATAACTCTTGCCAACAGGTGCTACTATAGTCGCCATAGGCTATTGAGTACCAGAGACCTCCCTCGTACGACAAAACCAATGCTCTAAAAGACGCTCATCCTACTCGTGCTTCTTTATGGTGCAGAGGCATGGACCCTATTAAGCACTGATGCAGCCTTGAGAGTATTTGCGAGAAACAAATCCAGTGCGAGTTGGCGATGCTTTCCGCATCCAATCCAACAGTGAGCTGTATGAGCTCCTCAACGACATAGGCATTATGCAGCGTATTAATATCCAGCGGCTGCGATGGCTCGGCCATGTCATTTGAAAGGAGGAGGATGCTCTGGCGAGACGGGTGTTTGATGCGGGGATTTGTGGAAGTCGCCGAAGTGGAGGGTCTTGTATGCGTTGGAAGGACCAAATCGAGGAAGCCCTGTTATCGATTGGTGTGACCAACTGGCGTAGGCGAGCATGAAGCAGATGCGCCTGAAACGATGTGCTGCGGCAGCCCGAAATCCGTTAATCGGGTTGTTAATGGCCAATTAAGTAACTAAGTATTCAAAGGCTTTTTATGCTTTGTTATTCTCTTTAACAATAAAAAAGTAAATTCAAGCACAGTCAAATTCAATGATGGTGTCAACCATACACTGTTGTTTTGATTTGGTGTGCCTCATTTGTGAACGGTCCAGATGTAATTCAATGGCAGTAAGATTGGGTGCTTATGACAGTCGATCAAGAAAATTTATTTCTATGTTCTATTCCGCTGTCTCTTACATCACTTTGTTGTGTGTTAATTTTATGCATGGGTTGCGGAACCTACAGTATAAAGTCCGAAAGACGCATTTTTCGGAATTTTGGGTATTATACTTGTCCCAGTGACAAGTACACGTCCTCAGTCCTAACAAACCTAACCTATTATTATACATTACATGATTAAAAAATTTACTTGTTTGTTTATAAAGTAAGTTAAGAAAATTATCTTCTCTAAGAATTAATTAATTAATGACTCCTTAACCTAATTTTCTTTATAATCATATTTTATATCGTCATTGTCTCTTCATTTCCTTTTGGAAACTTGATAATTTGTAATTTAGTGTAATTTTCTTCTTTTTTTTTGTATAATGTCGCGGATTTTTTTTCCTTCTCTTTCATTTTCTAAAATTTGACGTTGAACAAAAACTGTTGCAATGCATTGCTGACACTTTAAAAACTTTGCATTCCGTTTAACAGTTTGTTTGCTTAACAGACATTTCGTCAGTCAGTGAGTAGAGAAATTACAAAGTTAGAGAAGAAATCGTTGGTGGAGTTTCAACAAAAAGGAAAAGTATAAAAAGGAATTCGTACAACAGAGTAGAGTAACCTAAATACTTATCTTTATTTGTATTTTACGTTTTGGTATCCACCCTTATTTGCTTTTCTAACTGCATTATAAGGTATAAGAGTTTAGTCGGTAAATAAACCTTTTTTATTCAACATTATTTATTTCATTTTATTTTATTTTGACATTATTTTCGGTTTCTATTTTTTATGAATTTTGTCTGCCTACTACACTTTTAATGTAATGTTTTTTCTATTCTTTATCCTTATTATTATAGTACCTCAATAACTCAAATCATAAATTGAATAAGAAACTCGGTGAAAATCATAAACCGGGGTCCGCAAAATAACTTTTTTGTTTTGAAAATGCTTTAAAAAAACTATTGAATATTTTCACAAATTTTTTTTTATTTGAAAGTACAATCCTTCCGGTTAATAATGGAAAATAATTTCATTCAAATGGCTGCCTCGGCTGGCCATGCAGTAACTACACGATCGGTCCAATTTTTAAGCACATTATCGATTGTGTGCAGCTGTATTTCACCAATGGCTTCACGAATATTGCCCTTTAAAGCGTCAATTGTCTCTGGCTTGTTGGCGTAACACTTTTTCTTTGACGGCACCTCACAAATAATAGTCCAACGGTGTCAAATCGCAGCTCCGAGGTGGCCAAACGACATCAGCTCTGTGGCTGATAATGCGCTCTTCAAAAACAGGGCGCAAAACATCGAGTGTAGCTTCGGCTGTGTGGCACGTAGCGCCGTCCTGTTGAAACCAAATGTTGCCAATATCCTCCTCTTCAATTTTTGGGAACAAAAATTCGTTCAACATGGCCCGATAACGATCGTCATTGTTTATTTTTGCTTCTTTACATACCCGCCAAGATCAAAATGAACTTCATCTGAAAAGATGATTTTTTTTGCCAAAATCGGCATCTTCTGCAAGTCGATCGAAGGCTCACTTAGCGAAGCGAAAACGCATTGGATGGTCAATTGGCTTCAACTCCTGAACCAATTGGACTTTGTATGGCGGCATACCAAGGTCTTTATGCAAAATTCGTCTCAATGATGTCTCCGAAATGTTCAATTGTTGAGAACGACGGTGAATTGATGTTGATGGCGCTTCACGCACAGTTTCTGCCACAGCAGCAATATTCTCGGGTGTACGCACTATTTTTGACTTTTCACGATTTGGTTTATCGATGAGGATGCCAGTTTCTTTCACTTTTTCACAAGATAACTTACATATGGAGCTGACAGTGCTTCTCTTTTTCCAAAATCCGTACGCAATTTTCGCACACATTCTGCAACATTACCATGATTTTCAAAGTAATTTCGCAATATTTCCCAGCGTTGTTCAAGCGTATACACAACCATATTCGTTCAGCGGAAGGATAAAACTAATTATCTGTCAAATCAGACATGAGCTAAGTGTTACCATTCACGAAATAAGCACTAGTTGAAAAAAAAAAAACGTTAGATGGCGGGCCCGATACTTATAATAGGTGTTTCATTAAACGTTTCGTATCTTAAAATTTTTTTGTTTTGTTTTATAGTCTATAATTTGTTGTTATTATTCGTACCAGACCTTTGACTGTCATATTTAATATTAAAAGTTGGAATAACGGTAAAACAAATAAAAATGCAATATTTAGGCAACATTATAAAAAGTTGTTAACAGGGGAATATTCGTTATAATGTCAATAACATGCTCATGTTATTTAAAATTTACTTTCTCTAAAACAAGTTGTATAACAACTAACATATAGTGCAACATCTACAATACAGACAGCAACAAACAGAGCAGCAGGCATTAACTTACCGATATTTACGGTGATATTAACCCTGCTGTTAGGTTAAAAAGACTTTCGAATCTTAGGTTAAGTAGCATTTTGGTCCACTTTTTTAATTTTCATAAGTAATTCGATATAAAACTTTTTTGACTAAACATTTTAAATAACTTATATTGTTACGAAAGTTCTGGGATTCCTCATTTCTATACAGATACATATTTATACCACGATTATAAGTTTTACTTCAGTTCATGTTTAGCTTTTAATGTGTTTACATTCTCAAAGGGAAAAAAATGGAAAATCGATGAAATTTGGACAGCGCAGCGCTATTGCTGAAGTTCGAAATGAAATGGATTCAGATATTTCAATTTGTTCCATATTAGATGAAAATATTGAAAGTGAAAGTGATATTGATACAGTAGAAGTTCGATAATCCGACACGTTCGGAACCGGCTCGGTGCCGGACTATCGAAAATTCCGGACAATCGGGCGGTAATTATAATAACAATTAGATTAATAATTAAACTACAAATACAATATGAAAATACATACAACAAAGTTTATTTTACATTTCATATAATGTAAGTATGTACACGTACTGTAAGCATATTTCATTTAGATTTAAAAAAGTCACGAATGTCTTTTTGTTTTCTTGACTATTGGCGTTTAGTATAAAATTTATTTCTATTGATATGGAAATCAATAATTTCTGAAGCACTGTAGCTAGTATCAGCCTCAACAATAGAGATAGACTTATTTAGTGATTCTGCAGGTTCTGCCCAGCTGATTTTTTTTCTTCCGTTTCGGCATTTGAGTCACTTTCTTCAAGATTTTGAATAGGCTGAGGTTTACTACAATGTTGATAATGATGTGTTTTCGTTTCTCTTCTTTTGAACTCGAAGGCTTAGGTTTTGAAAACATGGTCACTGTACAATTAGAACGAAATTCACTTTTTTATAAACAGTTTCAAAAGTTACATTCACTGCGATGTGAAAGGACACAAAACAACAACGCACAAAATATGGCTTAGACGCTTCGTGATTGATTAACGGAGCTGCACTGTACCTGAATTTGTTGTGACAGCTGAGACTAGCCGGCCACTAATTATTTCCGAACAATACCGACCGCTTCCGGATGATCCCGAACTACCCTGAAAACTTCCGAATAGCTCTGGAGCGTTTTTATTTGCTTTAAAGCACACTTTTGGAGAAAACCAAAATGTTTACAATTTTCCAGAGCGATGCCGGACTATCGGGCATTCCGGACTATTGGATGCCGGACTAATGGACTTCTACTGTACATGTGAATATGAAATGGAAAATGATGAGGCAAATGAAGGAGCTTGTGTTGTAAATGCATTATACATTGCGAAGAACAAAATGCGATGGAGTGCAAATTCTTTACCGTATCACATTAGAGCTTCAGCGGAGAATATTATATCATTACCACCAGATCCAACACGTTTCGCGGTGTCCATATTCCGCGATGTGTTGTCTACTTTTTTTTATTATTTTTCCTCCGAGAATAGAAAAAATAATCATTGATAATACGAATAAATATGGTAGAATTAAATTTGAAAGCAAATGGAAAGATTTAGATAAATCCACATTGCGGGCATGTATTGGTATTCTTGTTGGGGTTTATCGGTATATAAAATATTTCTGATCTTTTGTGTACATGGAATGGCTATTATAACAATTTTGTATTACAGAGGCAAAAACGAAGATTTGCATGGTTTGTTTGTTGCAAGTTTTGTTCATCCAATATTCCGGTCTATTATGAGCGAGAATAATTTTCACATGATAACAAGTGCTCCCCACCTTAATAATTTTATCAACAGAAGACAACAAAAAAGTTGTGACAAGTTTGCTCCTATTCGTTAGTTATTAGAGAATTGGGAAGCACTTATTTCAATGTTTTAAACCTGTCATGAAAATGTCACTATTGATGAGCAGCTAGTGGGTTTTAGAGGGCGATGTTCCTTTAGGCAGTATATGCCTGCAAAGCCAAACAAATACGGGCTTAAATTTGGTTAGCTGTAGACTCCAAATCAGGATACATATGAAAAATACAACTGTAGCTTGAAAACCAAAAAATGGTAAGACGTAAAAAAATTAAGGAGAGCGTGTCGTGTTGGAGTTCACAGAAGGATTGAAAGGGCAAAATATTACAGTTGATAACTTTTTTCATCTTTTGAGTTGGGGAAATCTTTTACAAGGGAAACTGATATATGTGGGGACAGTTCGAAAAAACAAAACTTTTATTACACCGAAATTGCTTATGTTGAAAAAAGTTCCTTTATATACTTACATACACATTTGCTTTCAGTGAAAACGCAACACTTGTTTCGTATACTGGCCATCGAAATAAAGGTACTAAAGGGTCCGCCAAATAACTTTTTTTATTGAAAATTCTTTAAAAAAAACTTCTGTATATTTTCTCAATTTTCTTTTTTTATTTGAAAGTACAATCCTTCCGGTTAATAATGGAAAATAATTTCATTCAAATGGCTGCCTCGGCTGGCCATGCATTAGCCTACACCAGAAGATGCCGATTTTGGCAAAAAAATCAGCTTTTCAGATGAAGCTCATTTTGATCTTGGCGGGTATGTAAACAAGCAAAATTGTCACATTTGGGGCACAGAAAACCCGCACGCATACATTGAAAAGCCGACGCACCCAAAACGAGTCACTGTTTGGTGCGGATTTTGGTCCAGAGGCATAATTGGGCCATTTTTCTTCGAAAATGAGCAAGGAGTGGCCGTTATAGTCAATGACGATCGTTATCGGGCCATGTTGAACGAATTTTTGTTCACACAAATTGAAGAGGAGGATATTGGCAACATTTGGTTTCAACAGGACGGCGCTACGTGTCACACAGCCAAAGCTACACTCGATGTTTTGCGCCCTGTTTTTGAAGATCGCATTATCAGCCGCAGAACTGATGTTGTTTGGCCACCTCGGAGCTGCGATTTGACACCGTTGGACTATTATTTGTAGGGTGCCGTCAAAGATAAGTGTTACGCTGACAAGCCAGAGACAATTGACGCTTTAAAAGACAATATTCGTGAAGCCATTGGTGAAATACAGCCGCACACAATCGATAATATGCTTAAAAATTGGATCGATCGTATAGGCTACTGCATGGCCAGTCGAGGCAGCGATTTGAATGAAATTATTTGTCATTATTAACCGGAAGGATTGTACTTTGAAATAAAAAAATAAATTTGAGAAAATATTCAGTAGTTTTTCTTTTAAAGCATTAAAAAAAAAGTTATTTTGGTGGACCCATTATATTGATGAGCACCAGGCAGAAAACGGATGAAGTTGATTTCAGTAATCATTAGCAGAAACCTGCAATTATTTCTTATTATAACTCTACTAAAGGTTTGTTATATTTTATCATTATTTATCGTTTCACTAAAAATAAATTCTTTTATCTTAGGAAGCGTTGATACTGCTGATCAAATGATTAGCTACTACAGCACTAAAGAAGAAACAAATAGAAATGTTGTGTTTTCAAATATAGTTGATATATCCGCATTGAATGCATTTATTTTATATTCAGAAATTGATTCTTCGTGGGCTACAAATGATTCGAATCACAGAAGACCTGAGTTTTTACTTCAGTTAGCTATAATGTAAAAATGCAGAAAGCCGGTTGTTTTTTATATAAAACTACTTGATTTCCAAGCACTTCTTCACTTTTTATAAATAGATCCACTATTTTAAGCATTCTTTTACAATATTTAGAATAAATTTTAATATATTCTTCATTTCTCAATTTTTCTTATTTTTTCTTGAACAAAAACAGCTGTTGCCCAGTCATAATGTCATGAATTTAAAACCAGATTTAAGAAAACTTGCAGAACGCAAAATCAACTGATTATGGTTTTAATGGTAAAATCAGATTTTAACTTTAGGTGTGAAAACACTACCAGATAGCTAAAAACTAACTACAACCATTAAAATATAAAGAAATACTTGAGCTGACGTTTTAAGTTGATACGATAAGCCATTGCAAACTTAAGTAAAAATTAAAAAAAAAAATTTGACCAAACCTAACAGCAGGGTTAAAAAAAGAATTTTTAACAGTGTACAGTGGAAATTTCGTAAAAGTGTTGTGCGAGAAACTTTACAAAATCAATAGGCGATTACAAATTCAGAATTATTTGATCAAACATTCTTGATAAGGGCGTATTCCTTTCAGTCAATTCGAACAATGTTGCGCTTGTAACACAGTCCTGTGTTATGAGCACTTTAATATAAACGATTCAGGCTAATAATTAGATTAGTAAAAAATTTATTTGTAAAGCACCTTTCGGTATGAAATATACACAGAAATACAATTTCTTTAAGGCCTTGATTTTTTTTATTAATATTTCGGTAGTACAATGCTGTGGCAATGTGTGTCGGCACCAGGTGTGGGCGTTTTGGAATTTATTGATAAAATAATGACTTAGAGAGACAGTATTTAAACATTCTGAAGAACAAATTCATGGAACAATTAATAATCCGTACTGGTTATTACTTCCAACAAGTCAATGAACCCAATAATACGGCTGCTAATATGAATGTGATGTGATTTGCATACCAAAGTTTCCACAGGCTTAATACTCTTGCACAGACTTCCGATATAATTTTTCGAGAGTATTTAGGAGATCATTAGAAAAAATGCTTACGTAGCCGCTAAACCTCAAACAAAAGTCAACTGTAAAACTTGCTCATGAGGAACTGACGGCACATATCAACAGAAAACTATTCTTGTGTACATTTAATGCCAAATAGGTTAAATGGACTGTTTAACCTTAAGGGATATCCTACTAAATATTGTGTATATCATATTAATATTGTTACGAAAATGGAAATGGTGTTATCGCTTAACATTAAAATAATAAACAAAAGCTACAAAAATAATGGACTTGTTTACATGATCAACGAATAAACAAAAATATAGCAACATCAGTGTAAAAAAGGGATAAGCATGTAAGCAAACAGCCAACAACAACACTGCAAGGACAAACGTGAACAAAATATACAAACAACAATAATGTAAACAATATTTTTACATTTATAGAGATTTCGCATTACGTCATTCTTCTTCAAGAGCATGCATCAGACTGTTTTCTTAGGGATATAAAAGACAAGATATAGCAGGCAACGGAGTCAGTAAAAATTTAATCATTGTTGTGTGAAAACACGTTTCGCGTCAAGAGAATAATTAAAGTGGTTTGAAGATCTCCGTTATAAAGATCTGTCGAACAATTGTCAGTGCAATGCGAATTCATTAGTAAGTGGGATCGAAAGATTAGCTGATAGCAATAAAAATTTCAAAAATTTTTTGTTTTTTGTTTATTTTGTTTTGATAATCAAATTCGTTTTTTCTTATTATGTCAGAAGTTTGTATATTTTTCTTCTTTTTCTTTTAACATTTTTTTCCCATCGTCATTCTTTAATCAACATTTTTCTTCCATCGTCATTCTTTAATCATTTTTATAAAAAATTTTAACATTTTTCTTCCCATCGTTATTCTTTAGTCAGCTGTTTTTGACAAGATTACCACTTCTAAACAACAAAAAATCCCTGTTGTACTTATTGTAATATTAGTCTCACCCCCTATGAATGTGTCAGTGTTTACGCAGAAGAGTGTAGAGAAGAATAGCAAATAAAGCAAGTTGTTGTTGTTTACATCAAGTTGTGAACAATGGCACACAGAATTGTGTGAATAATAAAGAATTTTATTAAAACTGAGCATAAATTTATTTTTATTTCCAATCTACGAGCTCATATTTCGAACATTTTTAAAAGGTAAAAACGTAACAATATTATTGTTTAAAATTCACGAAATTGCTAAAAGATGTTGGAGTACGTAGACTTTTGCTCTGCATTCTATATACAATATAAATTCCATTGTTTAATGTGGGTTATATTTTATTGCAGCCATTTTACATAAAAACAAGTGTACTTTGACAAATATTCTTTGCTATAAGAATGAATAAATTTTGCTATCAATAGAGGAAATGTAGCCATAGATGTTCGTTTGACCGCAACAGTTGTTTTTTAGATTCATTTCAATATAAATTTCCATTTTAAAATTTTGTTTAAAAAACTTAATAAAACCTAAACATATTTTACAATGCTATTGCATAATTTATAAAAAAATTCAAATGCGAAAAACAAAAGTTATTTCAAAGATTAAATGTCTTAACAGCAAATATTAAGTGGGCCTGAAAATATTTTAGTTAGTATGAAGTTTACGACGTCTGAAACAGACCAATCATCACATAATGACTCTAAGTCGGACTTTGAGGGAGCCAATTTTGCTCTGCGCTATACACGTCTGGTGGACCCGTACCACATCCAACTAATACACACAGTATGCAGGCAGTCAACTATTCTGATCATCAGAGCGTTCTGTTCCATTCCAACCTCCGATCTCCTATTATGGCTGTGTGCTAAGTTGGTGGCAGTAAGACTCAATGTAGTCAAATTCTGGCCCAATCTGGACTATGAACATGCTGCTATTCAGGGAAATTTCTGAATATAACATTCTATTATAGAATTCCAACTAGGAACTTCTGGTCTGAAGGTCCGGAAGTCCCTAATGGAATCAAAGATGTGTGCAGAGGTCTTGGTAATTTTGAAAGCTGTGCAATTCTTGTGAGTGGCGGTGTTTTCCCTAAAAACTGCTTGATTTATTCGGAAAGTCAGGCGGCAATTAAGTTACTAACGGCAACTATCATCGGATATTGCATTGCTGATGAGCTGGCCAGAGTTGGAACAGAGCTCACAATCTGCGACATATTACAGGACATAGGTAGTCCGATTACCTTAGTTAATCAAACTCTCTAACATAACGCTTACTGCAGCAGCAAGGACTAGGGTTGGTTTTCTCTAGGGTATCACAATGGGCCTCTTTTTGTACCTACATTGTACCTACATTGTACCTAACGTAGCTGCTGAACCCTTTTCTAAACAGTTTTCTCCAAATTTTCAGTAAATTTCTTATTTCCTTTAATAAAAAAAAACTCTTAACTGTTTGAAAATAGAATGGAAAAAATGAATGAACATTTTGATTACTGCAGTCAAACGAATGTCTAACAAAAAATAGCAAAAAATTTACAAATTATTTGACTGTTAAAATGAATCTACTAAAACATTAAATTCAAGAAAATGGAAATGGTGTAATATCGTTCAACATTGAAATGAGCAAAAGCTACACAAACAAATACAACGAACTTGTTACAAGAAAACCAACAACATCGGTATGAAAGAAAAGGGGATAGACAAGTAAGCGAGAAAGCAACAATAAGCAACGTGAACAAAATACAAAAATAAAAAATGAAGTCGCGATAAAGCTTTCGAGAAGGCGAACACACAAACATTCGATTTCAAGAACATTCATCAGACTGAATACGTGTGCATATAAAAAGGCAAGACAAAGCAGACAACGAGTAGTAAGAATTCAGTCAGTCTTGTGTGAAGACTCGTTGCGTGTAAAAACAACAGTCGTGGTTTAAAGATCGCTGTTGAAAAGATCTGCGCTGTAAGTAAAGAAGAATAGCAAACAAGCAATTATTGTTGTATTCGTTAAGTTGTATATCGTGGCACACAAAAGTAATGTGAACAATGAAGAGTTTAATTGAAACTAAACACATTTGTTTTTGCACTTAACGAACTCATATTTTAAACGCTCTTAAAAAGGTAAAAACGTAACAATATTATGGCCAGTACAAGAAATTAAGTGCGGTTAAACGTTTGTCTGTGATTACAACTGCCATTTGTACAACAAAGTGATAAACTGATAATTCTGAAAAAAAAAAACAAGTTAAAAGTGAACAAAATACGAAAAGACGAAATGAAAAATTCAAAAAGTGTAGAGAATAACAAAATAAGTGTAAAAGTTGAACTATCATCTTACATGAGCAAGCATGTCATGTCAAACTGCAAATGTTGGTTGTGCATTATTAGGGATTCATGTTCAACTTGAATCTTTTGTCAAATTCAAATGTCTCAACAGCATGAGCTAACATAAAAGTATTCCATCAGCAACAAGAAATATTTCAGAATGGCAAAAAGACACACCGTACCATAACATTGTTTATAGGAGTTTAAAAATGTATATGTAGGATTGTAAAGTTTATTTCTAATAGAGTATGTATGTGCAAACTTATGGGTAGAAGTTTACAAAATTATGTACAATACATACAAGGTTTATCTTTTTTCTTTACAATATATTCCTTGTTCTTTTGGACAGGTTTCAGTGTACAATTTTCTAAAACAAATCCAATCAAAAAAAGTAATTTTTCATTCAGATGAGCATAAACAAGACTGAATCTTTACATATTTCGCGTGTAATACTATAAACACAATTGACGCAACATAGCAAGGTCAACAATTTTGCAGGTAAGTTAAATGCGCGTTGATTATAATAAAGGCAGTGGAAACAAACCACATAAAAATAATCAGTTCATTCATTATTTGTCAATGGTGCCACTAAAACTTTTTTCCGTCATGTTATGTTATTGTATTGACAGGACTAATCCTCTCATTGCAAGCACGTATCCTCTCACTGTTAGCACTAACTCACTCATTGTTGCGAATAAAAATAGACAGAAGCTTAAAAGCGAAGCAGCAGAGTCCTCCATATACACCCATGTATTCTATTTTTGAGAGATTGCTGCGTTTGCTGCTTTGCGTTTATTATAGCATAACTGCTGAGCTGAATTCGTTCACGTAGTCCGAATAAAATATTTCTTCCAGAAAGTTCTCTACAGCACGATTCACGCATTTCGAAAAATTCGTCCGGAAAATCAAAGTTGCCATTCGGCACTCTTTGGGCCATTATTACAACTAGCCTTTAACTAAAGGCGGGATTTTAATGGACAGATAATTTGTTTTTCATTATTATAAGTGGACAATAAGGTAGAAGTGAGCGTTAAGCTAAAGGGAAGATCATCCTACCTGTAACATTTAAAGTTATTGCCATATTATATTATTATTTTCAATATGGCAACTTCAAATACAAACAAAATAAGCCAACACAACATAAAAAGAAGCCCGTCGTTGCCACTGCGTTTAAAAAAACTTGATTAATTGAGCAGTGTTATCGACATTGTTCCGGCACTGCCATATTTTTGAAAAAGTTAACTTTATTTTATCATTAGGTTGTAATAACGAAAATAAGTTAAAGTTGACTTTAAAGTTCACTTTAGCTAAAGTTACCTTTTAATAAACCTAACTTTAACGGCAAATTATAATAATGGAACTTAATGCAGATCATTTTTACGGGCAAACCAATTCAACTCTGTATGTAATTTAAAACCTATTGCCAGCTCTCTTCAAGTATGTTCAAAGAAAATATAAAATTAAACCAAATCGAGCTGAGTGAGCTTCTCTCACTCAAGAAGAGAGCTGTAAAACTTCATATAAAACAGTTTTGTCCTTCTACTTATAAGCAAGTTTTTCTGTTAAGTTTTGTTTGGGATTTAGTGACTATGCATCTGATTTTCGAAATGATGCTCTAAATACTCAATTGGACTCATATCGAGTCTTTGTGGGGAAGTATTAAGCTTGTGGGGACAAGACAACAACAACTACTTCACATTAGCAGCAATATGCTTAGAATCGAAACCCGGTTGGTAATCATTTCAAATTTCAAATTCTTCCGCTTTTTGGTTGAGGTTATTCTCTAGAATGTTTAAATACACTGTCTTATTCGTTGTTTGCTTAATAAATTCTAAAATGTCCACACCTGGTGCTAGCTAACATAGCCAGAGCATTATGCTACCACTCCAATGCTTAACTTTTACATATTTATATCACCCGTGGTTCAAACGTCAGACACGTCTTCCCTGAGTTCTGGAGTATAAATCAGTCAGAATTTAACTGAGGAACGCTGTGGTTTATAACTTATAAGCATATGTATACCTGCGAGTTTAGGAAACCACATAAGAAAAAATCTCACGAGGTCAAATCGCACAATCTCGGTGGCCGGTTCATCTTCAGCAATAAAGATTTTCTGGATGAATAGGTACAGGAACGCACAAAATTGCTGAATTTGAAACGATACCAATCTAAATGAGGATTAAGAGCATTTCATACCATAAAAAGTCACTGACTGTTGTAGATTTTGGGCCGGTGGTGTCATATTTCGACGAAAGTCAACTACTTTTGGACTGAACTGCGTTATGTGGACACTAACCGACTAAGTGTCACACGTCTAATACATACATACATAATTGGTCATTACAACACTGCAGTCTGGACTACGACCTAGCTTCTCCTACCACTTATGTTGTGTGTGCTAATTTTATACATGGGTGGCGAGACCCACAGTTTAAATTCGACTCCGAACGACAGATGTTTTAGAAAATTTCCATGGAAATTTTATTTACTCGCTGAGAGAAAGCAGCCGAAGAAATATTTTCTTCATATTTCCTTTTGTTGGAGATATCTCACCTGAAGTTTGAACCGTAATCTTATGTATAATAAACCAATAACTACCTACTAGAATTCTGCGACTTCAACAAGATTTTGAGTATAAGTGATGTACCAGATTTTTTGGTTAACTATAGTGTTCATATGTATGCTGATGTTGTGCAGCCTTATACTAGTACTCCTAAGGATAATGTTAATTCTTATTTGTATTATATTAATTTTGATTTAGTAAATATTGACAGCTGGGCCTCAGCTAATGGACTATGCATCAATCCTTCTAAGTCTAAATCAGTGGTGCTCAAACACATACTATCATAGTTTTGGTTGTGTTGGTAAAGCAGCGGAGAACAAAATTCAACTTAATTTTTGAGAATCGTACACTGGGAAAATAAAAAAACTAAAAAAATTTGTTTATTGTGTTGCGTGTATGTTACTACATAATGAACTTATGTATGTATGTATTGGTGAATATATTGATGTATGTATGTATGTATTGATGAATATATTGATGTATGAATGTATGTACTGATGAATATATTGATGTATGTATTGATGAATAAATTGATGTATGTATGTATGTATGTATTGATTGTAAATTATTGTAATTTGGTACTTCCGTTTCGTCAACCATGAATTTTAAAAAATTTCTTCTTTTAATTGGAATAATTTTAGTCCTGGCATTCCCTTTAATGTTGTCGAAAAATCCATGGCTAGCTTCGTAATGTGTTGTTACAAAAAAAAAAAAAATTTGCGACTTAAAGAGCGATAACACACAATACATTGTGCAAAACCATCCATATTTTCTATAAAAAGAAATCATATTCCCAATTTGCATCAAACATTTTGCTGCGTGTATTTGCAAAAAACAAAAAATCATTCAAAAAAGTTGCGTAGCAAGGCCTTGCCTCATCAAGTGCTAAACATCAACTGAATTGATTTTGTTCTCTGAGTTCAACACAAAACAACAAACAAAGCAACAAACACACACGATCATTATAAGAAACCACACAAGTAAGCTTATAGTCAAGGCATATTCATAAGAGGTAGCCGCAACATTACAACAAGTACAACAATGCAAAAACAACAGGCATTTTGTTTTTGTTAAAGAGCACTCAGTATGTCAAAAAAATTAACTCTCAAACCTCCATAGGAAATTAGTTAAAGCAATTAAAAAAACTAAATAAATTTTATACATTGAAAATTCTTATGATTTTTATGTTAAGCTAAATTACACAATAGAGCAAAAAAATTAAAAAAAATATCAGCTGCAAACGTTATTTCTTATTTATTATTGTACCAATTAAAATATGTACCTAATTTATATGTATTTTATGACTGAATTTTGAAATTGAATACTTATTTAAACTATTTTCTCTTGAATTATATAAAAACATATTTTCAACAGAAGCTTGGCCCAATCTGTTTTAATCCCTATATGCCAATCTTCTGAAAGAGAATTTGTTTTAAAAATATCACACAAGTTATTTCAGTCATAGTTTAGGCACCTAGTTGGTGACATGGAATTTTTCTTTTTTTCTGGTAATTCATCACTTTCATCTAAATATCTATAAATATAGTAAATCTAGGTTGTAGTTATAAAGATATATGTATTTAGTGTTAAAGGCTTAAATATTGTTAATCATCTTGCAAAAATTTTAATATAATTGGCTTTAAAATAGTAATCCTAAAGAATTTCTAGAGTGCGTATCGTTAAGGATACATGCGGTACATATGAGAGTTTATGACTAATATAAGTACGAAATTGAATATCGGAACAAAATACACAAAAAACAAACATTTTTTTTGACATTCAAAAACTCGTCAGCTGTTGAGTTGCTCTTACCTCTTATAAATATGCCATGCTTATAGTGTACGTGTATCTACGCAGCGTCAGCAGAATTTTCTTTTCCTATCACATGTGATAGGAAATTTGGATTTTGAGCATAACTGGTCTAAATGTATCATACTATCGAGAACCAATAGATCCTTTGTCATACCTGAATTGAGTATCAAGGGAAATAAAATTGACTTCGTCAAGTCTGCAACCTATCTGGGTATTATCTTTAATGACAAATTATCGTGGTATATAAGTGTCGTTGTAAACAAAATTTCTAAATTTGTGGACTGTCATTGATTCAACTCCTTTTCACATTCGTATGCAACTAGTTAAAATGTACTTAATTCCATCCTAAAAATATCTATCTATAAATTCTGTCATTTTATTTTTAGGTTTATATCTATAGGTTTAGATTTATATCTTTAGGTTTATATATGTATGTAAATTATATTTTTTTATTCCTACTTTTTTAAACAACTTTTTTAACTGATTTTTCTAAATACAGCGAACTCGCGATAACGTGAACTAATTTTTACCAAGGCAGTTCACATTTTCGACTTTGTTCACGTTATCGAGTATCCAAATTTAAAACAAAAAAGTTCCTATTTAATATGAAAAATGACTTTTTAATAAGTAAAAATGCTAAACACTATTTTAAATTAATATTTAATAACAAAAATTTAAATTAAATATACATGTGGGCAATTTCGTGTCAAGTGACCCAATTTTTAAAATCGATATCTTCCGATTTGGATGAAGTTTGCACCAAGGTTAATAAGATAAGATTTTTCAATATTTGGCATAAAAACGTACTACCTAAACGATCTTAAAAAAGTATTTGTATTCTAAGGACATTCGCAAATTAGTTTTTTATAAACAGTGTTAAAGTTTGGACGTGCGTTATTTACTAATTACTTACATAATTAATCTTCACAATGGCTTCCGCTTCCAAAAAGAAAATGTTGACTTCTTTTTGTTGTAATCCCTTAAACAAAAAGATATGCGAAATATTTCCGACAACTTATTGAAAAAATTCCCAACGGTTTCAAAACGTTTGCTAATTTGTGAATCGTGCAGGAAAATGATGGGAAAGTTGGACACATTACCGGTTATTCCAGATGAGAACAAAATCAATTCTGAAAATGATGACAGTTCTGCAGGAGATGATGGTTGTTCTAACTTTTCAGTAGAACCTATAAGACCTAATAATGAGTGCCAAAATCAACATCACAAGGATGCAGTAGAAGTTTTTGAACAAATAAAAAAGAAGTACAAAACGTCACAGAGTAGATCTGAAAGTATCCAACTTCTTACTCTTGCCCCATTGTCATGGAGTTGTTCAAAAATAATGACCGAGTTTGGAACGTCTCAACGAAAAGCAAGAATTGCTAAAAACTTAGTTGCTGAGCATGGGATTCATACACTTCCAAACGAGAAGAAGAGAAAAATTTTAGCGTGCGAAACTGAAGCTCTAGTAACTCAATTTTATCATAAAATATTGAAATAATATTGCTAAATCTTATTCTTGAGTTAAAAAATAATGATATTGATATTGATAGATATCCCCCTCGCATCCCATTAAGCGATTATAAAGGCCTTAAAGGAAATTGTATAAACTTTCTTTTGAGCAAAAAAAGGGCCCATTTTGAAAAAAAAATTAAAAAAAAAATTAATTAAAAAAAAATTTTTTTTAAATTAAGGAAATTATTTTTGGAAAGATTGAAGAAATAGCTATCTAATATCCTTTGAAAAATTTTTGCTAGGACCAATAGGTGAAAAGTTACACACATTTTAAGAGAACCCTGTATGACCAAAATGTCCAACTTTGCCTCCCTCTAACTTCGGCAGTTCTTGACTGATGGAGCTGAACCCGGCCTACTATCCAATAGTACTAACCTGGTGCAAATTTCATCCAAATCGGAAGACATCGATTTTAAGAATTGATTCACTTAACACGAAATTGCCCATATGTTTATAACTCACTTTGCATTCGATAAATACCAAAAAAAAAAAAAATAATATAAAATAAAGGATACAAAAAGTGCGTGTTAATTAACAAAAACAACAAAAAATAAACTAAAACTAATAGGAACATTTCTTCCGTTGGATAATTAAGTTAAATCTTTATTTAATGGAAAAAATCAGTCATTTTTTTGGGGAAGTTTTTTATTTAGCCAACTTTAACAGAGGTTTTTCTTAAGGTTTCTATTGTTACTTTGGTCTACATTCTTATTTTCAGCCCATATTAGAGCCTTATCAAACGCTTCTACAGCTTCCTTGGGTTTAACTGTAATTTCTGGCTGGAATATAAACGAATCGCCATCATCGTCGGTATCATCCTGAATTTCAATACTTCCTACTAATATCTTATTTCTTAAAATACTTAAGGGAATATTATTATCGGGGTAATCTTTGTCCGAAACTAAATTAAAAATACGTTTCCAATTGTTTAAAATTTGTTGCGAAATTCTACTCTATGCTGAACCCAACGGATTAATTGCGTCTTATATAGATAACATCTTAATAGAATCTAACAATTCTGTTTGTTTTCCAGCCACTAATGCCAAGAGACGGTTTCTATAACACAGTTTTGTTATTTTAGAACCATCTGGTCCATGTGCTGAATTAACGATGTGACGTTAGGTGCCAAAAACATTGCACAAATGAATCCGTCATCAGAAATCAATTGGTATTCAGCCGGATGTGAAGGGGCATTGTCTATTAACAGAAGGGCTTTTGCCGGTAGCCCCTTTTTAGTCAAGAACTCAGTAACCTAAAGCCAAAACTTATAACAAAGTTTTCAGTTTTAAATTTGTCAGTTGAAAGCTATCTCTTTAACAAAACATTGATGAAATCAAATGATGAAAAAAAAAATTTACATGTCATCCACGCTGACTTGGCGAATTTGCAATTGACTGGACAAGTAAAGTTTTTGAATTTCGTAAATTTTTAGATTTTCCAATTACCAGTTAATTTTGTGAGTTCCCGACGCATTTAAACAGTGAAAAGCAGATTAAAAATCATAAAAAGTGTTTACGTTTTAGAGCTTTCATATTTTGTTCACGTTTTAGAATACTCTGTGGAAAAATTAATTTGTTCACGTTTCTGAGACGTTCACACTTTCGAGTGTTCACGTTTTCGCGAGTTCACTGTACAGTAGTCGCTCACAAATTAGAACCGCTTTGTTTTTGAGGCAATTCTAATTTCTTAATTATTCTAATTTCTTGACGTTTTTTTTTCGAATAAAAAAATAAAGAATTAAAACAGATTTCCTTTCAAAAACAAACAAAAAAACACATTTACATTTTTTTGATTCAATTTTATTTGATAAAAACAAGAAAACAAAACGTAACAATTCATTCCAATACATTAAATCTTTTTTAATTAAAAATATGAATATAAAAATCTAAAAGCACCAAAAAATAACAATTCAGTTCAAATACATCACATGCCACACAATACATAAATGCGACAAAAAACACACAAATACGGAAAAACGTATATAATTTGGTGATTCCCCTTTTCAGTTTTACAAAATAAAAAGAATTTGGGGATTTCTTGTGTTAAAATAGCAAAATAAAACGCTCTGAAATTAGAATTTTAAATTCGAATTTTAGAGCGTATAATGTATTGAAAGCACTGGTTCTAATTTCTGGAATTCCTAATTACTGGAGGTTCTAAATTGTGGGCTTCTACTGTAGTACCATTCTTTTATTTTTATAATTTATTATCTTTTAACTCTTTTATTTATTTCTACAGTATTGTTAGTTTTTTAAATTCCTTTGTATTATATTTTTCTTTCTATTTGAATTTTTTATTTATATATTTTTTTTCGAACGTCCCCGGCCTCGCACTAACCCACCCTCACCCGACCGCGGAGGGCTCGTGCCCATTACGTAGGGACACGTACACACTACAGTCCGGACTCTAGCGGATAAGGGAAAAGTAATGGCAACGAGAACATAAAACAGCTACAGAACTTAATCACAAGCTGAATAAAGTTACAATAAACAGGAACTACCTATGACAAGAACGAAAATACATTTTTATATAATAATTTACAAATTAATGCCAGCATATAAACTACGTTTTATATTACAAACACTAAAATCAATTAAAATCAATAAAATCATAATATAAGTTAAAATCTGGGTGCCCTGGTAGTTTAGCGGGTAGTGTGGTAGACTATTAGCGTGAGGGTCGTGGGTTCGATTCCCACCAGAGACTCTGGTCTGTGACACTACACCGAGCACATAGTCAAGTTACTTCGCTCGTATATAATTAGGATATAATTTGTAATTGTACTGTAATTGATAAATAAATAAATAAATAAGTTAAAATCGTTACATAATCTACGAATCTATTAATTTTGTATATTTTACCTAATTTTCTATTTTTAATTAATGTTAATTTTTTTTATATATATTATATCTTATTGATTCTAAACATAGCACTGTCACTTATAATATTTATACCTTGTTGTCAATTTTTATTTAATTGTTTAAATAAAATAAAAATAAATAAATTCCTTCCATCATATTTTCTATGGCATCATAAGGATGAATATTAAATTTGCTCATACATATGTATGTACTTTATCATTTTAGAACAACACCTTTCCAATGCTTGGGTTTATTAAATTTTATATTGTCTAAGGTTTTCGTAATTTAGCAAAACAAAAACTGTATCCTTGTTAGTCGTAAGTTGGTAAGTATGTAATAAAATTTACCGTTTTATTGCCGACTTAAATATTCTCAACAGAGAAAAGCCTTCTATTACAGGTTCAACAGAAAATTGAGTACGATAGGGAAACTCAATTTTAAACTTTATTATACTAAATATTGTATGAAGACAATACAATCAGCCTTGCTTATGTACATAGAAAGTGCGTGGCATGTTTTTATTGCACAATTTACAATTTTAATAGAAATTTCAAAATGAAAACTTATTGATATATAGGTATGTATCCAGCCAGCCACCTTTTACACGACCACCCAAAAAGTCTTGTTTTTAATTCAAAAATTGTACAAAAAAATTTGTTTTAAAATACTGTTCTACACACAATCTTTACACACATACATACATACATAAATACGTATATATTTAGATAGAATGGCAATTTTATTAGACTATCGCACACAGCACCATTTATGATTAGAATCATTTCCCACAGGTTTTACAGTCGCAATTTTCTTTAGAAATATAAATTTACGTATGTATGTATGAATAAAAGAAAATTTGTGCTCGCTATCTAACATGGTAACTAAATTTGAAATTGGTATGATATTGCCTAATACCCACGCAAATTGAAAGGAGCCATATTTCTTTAATTGTTTTTCTAGGTATAATAAGCCATTATGGAATTCCACAGAGTAGCAAAATTAAGTTTATTTTCCCAAATAAGTTTTAGAGTAAATTTAAATATAACGGTAATAGTAAAAATATTGTTACTTTTTTACCTTTTTAAAAACGTTTAAAATATGAGTTCGTTTATTGCAAATAAAATAAAAATAAATTTGTTTTTAGTTTCAATTAAAATCTTTATTGTTCGCACAACTTCTGTGTGCCACCGTTTACAACTTGACGATTCCAACAATAATTGCTAGTTCCCTATTCTTATTTACTTGCAACCAGCGTTGTCAGTAATTTTTTTACAAAAACTTTTTATTTCTGGGAAAAAACTTTTTTTTTTACAAAAAAAACTTGTTTTCTGCAAAAGTATCAACATTTTAAAAAGGAAACACCGGATACCTATTGGTGTTTCTTTGCTACTTTTACCCGGGACTAATAAAATACACAATATTTTATTTAAAACTTTAAATATTTCGTGTTATTGTTGAATTTATTGAAGTTTTTATTTTTTTGAAAAAACTTGTTTTGTTAGAAAACAAATTTAATGAATACTTTTTCGCATCTCAAAAAACTTGGAAAAAAGGGAAAACTTGTCAAATGGCAACGCTGCTTACAACGCAGATCAATTCAACGGCGATCTTCAAACCACGACTGTTCCTTTCACATGCAAAGCGTATTCACCCAAGACTGACTGAATCTTTACTACTCGGTGCCTGCTTTGCCTTACCTTTTTATATGCTCACGTTGACAGTCTGATGAAGATTTTTGAAGTCCAACGTTCGTGGTTTCGCTTTCTCGAGAACTCTATCGCGACTTCATTGTTGTTTATGTGTTTTGTTCACATTGCTTGTTGTTGCGTTCTCGCTTACTTGTCTATCGCCTTTTATTTCATACTGATTTTGTTAGTTTACTTGTAACAAGTTCGTTGTATTTGTTTGTGTAGCTTTTGTTGATCGTTATAATATTAAACTATGGTACACCGTTTCCATTTTCGTAACAATATTTATAATTTGATTTTCAAGCAACAAAATGAAAACTGTTACGGGAATAAGTAAATTATTTAATTATCTGTGCGAACAATATAATTTTGAAATGTTAATTGTTGGCTTAAGTTACATAGAAGATATTTTGTATTTTTATTCTTCTTCTTGATTACTGGCATTTGCATAAACTGATAGCACGAAACCAATATAACCTTTTAAACCATATGAAAAATCTGTTTATAAGTGTATAGAATTTTTGTATGAAAATTATCAATAACAAGTATACACAGTTGTATATTCGTTAAATAATACATTCAATACAATGATACAAGAGCTTGTGTGAATTGCCCACATGTGTTTCTATACATATTGGTTGTAAATAACTGAAACTAAATATACAGTGTAGCAACGAATGAATACATTAAGTGGGTTGGATACACTTGTTGACAAACTATTAATTGAATTCTCACATACAGACTGACTTGAATTTGAACGAAATAACTTTCGTAAAGAAGAAGCAAAATACCAAGCGAATCCAATGCTCCAAATATGTACAGATGTATGACAAAATTTTATATACATATTTATGTCTACATATCCTACATGAACAGACATTGTATTCAGTGTCCTCACCACTTTCTTAAGAATAAAAATGTCGAAAAGCTTGCAAATGTCAGGGGTTGACTGGCTGATAAATTTAAAGAGTTCTTTGCCAACTTTTCCTTTCGTTTTTAATTGTTTACTCTTCTTTCTTTCTTTTGGATTATAATTGCCGAAATACATGAATTTTCTTTACTTTAATAAAGAAAATTTTATTGGCAAAAGATGGAAAGAAATTTATGTATTCTACTTAATGTAAAATAAAATATATGTAAAAATTATTTCGGTACAATTCTCATAATGCACTATTAATTTGTGTGTTTTATATGCCAATCGTGTGATTTTACAATATATTGTATCCTACGGCAACCAATAATAAAGTGGGTTATATATCCCTATCAAATGTAATGGACATGGATTTGGGTAACAAAATGGGTGTAAAAAAACAGAATGACTTTTTTGTTTCGTTGAGGTAGTATAGTACATTGGCCAAAGTATTTATTGTTACTTGTTTATTATAAATAATATGAAATGTCTCCCCCAATTCTGTTGCCCTGCATACTTCAGGATATTGGTTGACGTTAGTAGTAATAAGTTCCTGCCTATAACTCAGGTGTTTTCTTCTGAGATGGATTAATCACAGTCTAGAAGACGGATAATTCACACACCTGGAAAGGCCAAATCACAACCGAACTATCCAAACTACACCTACAATGGAACGAAGTCAAACATCGCGCTGATTATCGAGCTCATTGGAATCAACTTGTTGCATCCCTATCTCCCTAGAGGAGTAAAAGAAACATATATACATATACATATATGGGCAATTTCGTGTCAAGTGACCCAATTTTTAAAATCGATGTCTTCCGATTTGGATGAAATTGTATAAGCTTTCTTTTGAGCAAAAAAAAGGCCCATTTTGAAAAAAATTAAAAAAAAAATTAATTAAAAAAAAAAAAAAATTTTTTTTAAATTAAAAAAATTATTTTTGGAAAGAAATAGCTATCTAATATCCTTTGGAAAATTTTTGCTAGGACCAATAGGTGAAAAGTTACACACATTTTAAAAAAACCCTGTATGACCAAAATGTCCAACTTTGGCCCCCTCTAACTCCGGCAGTTCTTGACTGATAGAGCTGAAAATTTGTGTCTGGCCTACTATCTAATAGTACTAACCTTTCATCCAAATCGAAAGTCAACGATTTTAAAAATTGGGTCACTTGACACGAAATTGCCCATATATTAAAAATAATTAAATCGAAATGATGAAACAAAGCAATATTTGTTGTTTACATAAAGTCGTGAACAGTAGAATAGAATTTATCTAAAACTAAACACAAATTTATTTTTATTTTATTTGCAATCTACGAACTCATATTTTAAACATGTTTAAAAGGGTAAAAGCGTAACAATATATAAAAATTACATATTCTACTGTATGTCGACTTTTTTCTTTAACTGTAAATTTACTAGATCTCACAAAACTTTTCTGTCTCAGCGAAAGTATTTTATACACACACGTCTTTGGAGTTCCCTACCAAAGTTATAAGGAGTTCAAAAAGTTAAGATTTAGTCTCTACAGAAATTGCAAAATTAGGTAATGAGATTTATGCTGAAGTGCAACCGAAATACATCGATTAATTTAATGATGGTTTCTTCAAAATGACTGAATATAGAACAAAGGCTTAAAGTGAACACTATTAGCTTTATACGGAAAATTAAAAACGAAGATACCCCAGAACACTTAACCGAACAAATATCTTATGGCAGAGACCCTCCAATGTACAACCATAGAAACATAGATTATTTTAGAATTGAATGAGCCCGGCTTTTTTTAGGGGTTTACAGCTTAACAACTCCCTTTCGAACAATGTGATATTGGAAAGTAATATAGTATTTACCTGATACAAGTACATTCAAGAATGCTTGCAGGACAGAGCTTATAAGCTGGTAATTCTTGTATCGTAATGGTGCACCTTCGAGCAAATACCACGTGTCATTCAAGCTGATAGATTACTATTTGTCTCCCTTTCTTTTCTTTTCCTAGAATTCCTTCTTTCATTATTCCCCCTTTCAAGAGAGAACTCAATAAATCTATAATCCGAAAAGGAGTGCTAATTGGACACTCTCCTTTCTGCTCTTAGTAACAAATAGAGGGTGTTGCCCTCATTACGTATCATAAGATTGCTAGAAATAATAAACTCAAAGAGTCGCTTACCCTGTTCGTAGACGTCAGCGCTTCCCCATATACATATTATGTATCGCAACCTATCAGTAGGCCAACTTTTGCGCTTTTGGCTTCAGTTACCAATCTTCTTACTGGATCTGGTAGTGGGTGACCGGCAAGATCGTGTGCCACATAGCTGTACTGTAATAGTCGCCGTAGTCTAGTAGGTAGTGTGTTGGCTTATTAGACGTAAAGCCTGGGTTCGAGCCCCAGGCCAGACATCAAGACCAAATACAGAAACTATTTTCTTCGGCGTTCGGAGTCGACTTTAAACTGTAGGTCCCACCACTCATGTATAAATTAACACACACAACATAAGTGGTGTGAGAAACTAGGATGTTGTACAATGGGTCAATTCGACCACCGGGTACTGTACTTGTCTTAATTGACAAGTACACGCCCTCTAACCTAACCTAACCTAGTCATTACTGAAAGAGGAAAGCAAATATGCCATTTAGCTACTTTTAATAAGAACTAGCCTGTAGATTTTGTGCCCTAATCCATAAACCTTATTGGCTATAGACCATGGTTCTTAGATTAAGGCGATGTATTCTTCCCTGTTTGTAAGCCGGAGAAAAAGTACAGGCGATGCTGCTTTAGAGTGGTGGAGGTTTATTTGGATTATTCCGGATTATTAGGCAAACATCCTCCTGATCAGCCTCATCTAGGAGTTTCGACTCCCTTAATAACATTCCAAAAACCGAAGCCATATCCGATTCATTGAAAAATAAAAACTAACTCTGGATCGGGTATGGCTCTGTGTCGAGGTACCCTGTGGGGCATTATCTCTGGACTCCATAAGGCCAGAATCGAAAGGCCACCACACCATTAGAATTCATAAAGCTTATTTAGATAGACAGGGAAACTAGTCTCATATTTGGACTGCTGATCCCAGTATTTTGCTGTGAAGCATAGTTGATGAAAAGAGCTGAACGGGTTTAAGATAATCTAAACTTCTGCTGCGTAATTATAGTTTGAAGAAGTTTGAATTGTGCATCAGACTATCCTGAAGTAGTCTGATAATATCAACCAGCCATTTAACCGAACATTGAAGTCTCAAAGAACACTTGTTTTAGGACACGGAGCGATTCAAGACCGTGATAAGAAGAATGAATCAGCAGAATATCAAAACTTGAGCAGCGTTAACACATCATAGGAGTAAACATCTGTGCGTTTATTAAGTGGTAAGTATGGAGTTATTGTTACTAATTCCGAACAGCATCCTGAAGTATGTTAGGGCAATCCGATTGGAGGAGTCATTACAGAAATAACCTATGCAGCAATATGCACATGCCATTATTTACTTTTTACATACACATACATTTTTTTTACAAAAATCAATCGTATAATTGGAAACATCGAGTTTTTTTTTGAAAAATCGAATAACATCGATGCTTCTTTGCGGTGTATTGCATCGAGAAAGCATCAATGTTCTCTTCAATATCCAACACTACATGAAGTCGTCGATATACACACATATGTATATAAATTGCTAAATTTCAGGTGTACAGCTGTGTGAAATATAATAGTAGCGCTGTATTAAAAATATTTGAGTTAAGTAAAAAAATTAATTTTTATTCAAGTTAAAAAAAGTTTGTTATTACATTTTATTACCACCAGTCTAAACTATTGGAAAGTAAAAAAACTTCAAGACAAATATTAATTTTCCAAAGAAAACGATGCTAAATTGTTAAAAACTCAAAATATTTGGCGTGCAAAAAAATAGTAGTAGCATTATAAAACGTATCTGCAAAAAAAAAATGTTGCCACAAGTGATTACTTTTTTATGTTATTTTATTAGATAGACCTTAATATTTAGCTGAAAAGCCCTTATTGGCTATTACAGCTGCGCAACGCCAAGGCATTGAGTCAACTAAAGATCTGCAGCTCTCGATAGGAATACTTTCCCAAGCTGACCTCACTGACGCCCACAATTGCTTCACATTTCTCGGTTTATCTTTAAAAACACCTTGTTTTACATCGCCCCAAAGATGTTCAATGGGATTTAGGTCTAGAGACTGAGCCAGGCATTCTAATACCTCAATTTTATTTTCAGAAAACCACTTTTTTGCCATTTTACTGATATGTTTGGGATCGTTGTCATGTTGGAACACCCATTTATGCGGCATATTATATTCTGCATAAGATAGCATGACAATTTTTAAAATTTCCACATAAATTGAGGCGCCCATGTTGCCTTTAATCCAAAATATGGGTCCTGCACCATTATAAGAAAAACAACACCAAACGTTAAATTTTGCACCACCATGCTTTACGGTCCTCATAACAAATTTAGGATCGTATTCCTTGTTTTTTGGTCTTGCACATTTTCTGGTGCCAGGATTACCAAAAAGAACAACTTTGGATTCATCTGTCCACAGAATATTGCGCCATTTCGTCTGAGGCCAATCAACGTGAAGTCTAGCAAATTTAAGTCAGTTGCGGACATGTCTTGAATTCAGCAATGGTACTTTCCTTGGACTTCTACCATATAAATTGTCTTTAATTAGATGTCAGCGAATAGTTGAGGTATGAACATCAAGCTCCAAGTCCTGTTTTATCTTTGTTGAAGTAACAAATGGGTCTGATGACACCATGCGTTTTATTCTTTCTTCTAAGAAAATTGAGGTATTAGAATGCCTGGCTCAGTTTCCAGACCTAAATCCCATTGAACATCTTTGGGGCGATGTAAAACAAGGTGTTTTTAAAGATAAACCGGTAAATATAGAGCAATTGTGGGCGTCAGTGAGGTCAGCTTGGGAAAGTATTCCTATCGAGAGCTGCAGATCTTTAGTTGACTCAATGCCTTGGCGTTGCGCAGCTGTAATAGCCAATAAGGGCTTTTCAGCTAAATATTAAGGTCTATCTAATAAAATAACATAAAAAAGTAATCACTTGTGGCAACATTTTTTTTTTGCAGATACGTTTTATAATGCTACTACTATTTTTTTGCACGCCAAATATTTTGAGTTTTTAACAATTTAGCATCGTTTTCTTTGGAAAATTAATATTTGTCTTGAAGTTTTTTTACTTTCCAATAGTTTAGACTGGTGGTAATAAAATGTAATAACAAACTTTTTTTAACTTGAATAAAAATTAATTTTTTTACTTAACTCAAATATTTTTAATACAGCGCTACTATTATATTTCACACAGCTGTATGTTCAGTATAAATATTTGGTTGTAAATAACTGAAACTAAATATGTATATTGTAGCAAGGAATGAATAAACTAAGTGGGTTGGATAAACTACTTGACAAACTATTAATTGAATTCTCACATACAGACGGACTAAAATTGAATGAAGTAACTTGTAGACAGAAAAAGCAAAATACCAGAGCAAACAGTACGAGCACAAAACCTCCATGTACATATGTGCAAACGTATGAAACAATTTTATATACATGTATATATCCGACATGAACAGACATTGTATTCAGTGTCCTCACTATTTTCTTAATAAAGGGTCCGCCAAATAACTTTTTTTTGAAAATGAATATTTTCTCAAATTTCTTTTTTTATTTGAAAGTACAATCCTTCTGGTTAATAATGGAAAATAATTTCATTCAAATGGCTGCCTCGGCTGGCCATGCAGTAGCCTACACCAGAAGATGCCGATTTTGGCAAAAAAATTATCTTTTCAGATGAAGCTCATTTTGATCTTGGCGGGTATGTAAACAAGAAAAATTGTCGCATTTGGGGCACAGAAAACCCGCACGCATACATTGAAAAGGCGACACACCCAAAACGAATCACTGTTTGGTGCGGATTTTGGTCCAGAAGCATAATTGGGCAATTTTTCTTCGAAAATGAGCTAGGAGTGGCCGTTACAGTCAATGGCGATCGTTATCGGGCCATGTTGAACGAATGTTTGTTCACAAAAATTGAAGAGGAGGATATTGGCAACATTTGGTTTCAACAGGACGGCTCTACGTTCCACACAGGCGAAGCTACACTCGATGTTTTGCGCCCTGTTTTTGAAGATCGCATTATTAGCCGCAGAGCTGATGTCGTTTGGCCACCTCGGAACTGCGATTTGACACCATTGGACTATTATTTGTTTGCTGCCATCAAAGATAAGCGTTACGTCGACAAGCCAGAGATAATTGGCGCTTTAAAGGACAATATTCGTGAAATACAGCTGCACACAATATATAATGTGCTTAAAATTGGACCGATCGTGTAGGCTACTGCATGGCCAGTCGAGGCAGCCATTTGAATGAAATTATTTTGCATTATTAACCAGAAGAAGAAGATTCATGAACTCATCTTGTGCTGAACGGACGTGTTCAAATTGTGCTCCGATAAATTGTGAATTTAATAGGTCTTTTTAATAGATTTAATATTTATTTTGTTTCCTTGATTTTCGAATTAATGTTGTGAATTTTTAATAACATCTAATTAATTCCAACGTTATTAAACAAAATCAAAAAACAAAACAACAAAAGAAAAAAAAAAATAACAAACAACAATCTAAAAAAAAATAAAAATATCAAAAAACAATCTCAAAAATACAAAAGAGTAAAGCAACTTACAGTGTACAACAACAATTATAATTCTTAAATTTTAAATGATACTAAAAATCTACCTAAGGTTGAACAGTTAAAATACACCAACAAGTTTTACATCCAACAAGAAATTATTATTACAAAAAGAATATTTCAAATAAAAGAAAATTAAAAAACTGTAAAAAACAACAAAAATATCCAACCTAGTAACAAGACCTTCTTGGGAGATAAATAAACACCAAAATAAATAAAGTAAGCTACACTTCGGTGACCTTGCTTATCTTATAAATACACAACAACATTACACCATACAAAACAATAGACAACAAAATATAAACAAACTAACAAATTAGGACATATCAGCTGTTTTGTTTTCAATACTGCTTATAAAAGTGCTGCCAAGTTTTTTTGCGTTTTTTTAATTGAGTATTGACAGTTAATTTTAAACATTTTTTAACATAAACGGAAAAGAAAAAAGAAAATACAATAAAATAAGTAGGAAACTCTTATGAGTTTCTCTACAACAATAAAAGAGCGAAGACTCAGTGATAATGGTAGAAATGCTTATCTTAGTTTTATGAGTGCGGGAGACGTAGGTCAAAATGTAAACAAGAGAGCTGATGACTCCTTATATTTATCTACAAAACCACTCAATCGAACTCGCTCATGCTCACCGTTGTTAATGAAGAACATTGAAGAAGAGAGCACAAAAACAAGAGTAAATGTTGCTGATGAGACAGCAAGTGATAATAAAAAAGATATAAACACAATAAGCGAGAATAATAAAATAAATAAAACAGTAGTGCCAGCAAATATAGCAGCAGAAGAAATGCCTATTGATAAAATGAAAACTCAGATGGGCATCGATCGATATATTACGGTTTTGAAGCGGGGAAGAAGTCCCAATTCATCAAAGGTTGCACCAGTGCCGAAAATAAATAAAAATGACAAGGATAACGCACCAAAGTCGCAGAATCGCTTCGCAGCATTAGATGATGGTTCTCAAGAGGAAATTAAAACCAACAAATCGCCAAAACCTCCTCCAGTCTACTTAAGGGAACAAACCTCCACTGCATTAATTAAACTGATTACAACATTAATTGGTGAATACTCTTTTTATGTGGCCTCCGTTAAACGAGGAACTATATTTGAAACTAAGATCCAGGTAAATACTGAAGATAATTTCCGGAAATTAATTTCAGAATTTGAAAAGGTTAAAAAAAATTTTTACACCTATCAATTAAAAAGTGGTAAGGGGCTCCAGGTTGTACTTAAGGGTATAGATCCCAGCGTTGAACCCGAAGAAATAAAATGTAGTTTACAACATAATGGATTCAAGATCAAGTCAGTTGTAAACATTAGGAATCGTGAGAGGGTGCCTCAGCCAATATTTCGCGTTGAACTAGAGCCGAACGATATTAAATTAAAGAAAAATGAAGTTCATCCAATCTATAATATTAAGTACCTGTTGCATAGAAGAATTGTAGTAGAAGAACCATATAAGCGGTCAGGACCAGTGCAATGCCAAAATTGTCAGGAATACGGACATACTAGATCTTACTGTAAGTTACCTCCAGTGTGCGTAATTTGTGGGGAATTACATAGTACCGCTAAATGTTCCAGGCCTAAAAGCGATACTAGTTTAAGAAAATGTAGTAACTGTGGTGGGAATCACACTGCCAATTACAGGGGTTGCCCCGTTTATTATATGGTAAAGAACTCGATGGCCCAAAGGAGTATAATTCCACCTACGCAGACACAAAGATTAGAAACACATAATTATACACCAATAGTCAACAAAGGGTCAAATAACATCTCGTACGCCAGTGTTTTGAAATCTAACTCAGCACCAAATTCACAGCCAACAAACAACCAGACTCCTAATGCTCCCAACCTGAGTCGGCTTGAAACTACTATCGAGGCACTAGCTCAATCGGTAAATAACTTTACAAATACTTTAAGCAACATGATGCAGGAGATGTTAAAAATGCAGTCAATGCTGTTACAAGCGGTACTTAATAAGCCGTGAATTACCTAAGGCTTTGTTTCTGGAACGCAAACGGTATTCGCCAGCATAAAAATGAAATTGAACACTTCCTTATTAGCAACAAAATTGACATCATGCTTATTTCGGAAACTCATCTGACATCAAGAAGCTTATTTAAAATGAACGGTTATTTATTTTACGACACAAAGGATCCCCGTGATAGGTCATGTGGAGGCTCCGCAGTCTTAATAAGGGCTCGAATAAAACATTACCAAATGAGTGATTTTTGTGAAGAATACCTTCAGGCTGCTAGTATTTGTCTTGAAGATTTCCAGCAAAACCTTGTTATCACGTCATTATATTGTCCACCTAGATACTCGATCACTGAGAGTCAATATGAACATTTCTTTCGATCACTAGGCCCTCGTTTTATTGCAGCCGGTGATTATAATGCAAAGCACTCCTATTGGGGCTCTCGACTTACTTCTCCAAAAGGCCGAAAACTGTTCGACACAATTTCTAAATTGAAACTGGATGTTATTTCTTCAGGGCAGCCTACCTATTGGCCAACGGATAGACAAAAAATTCCAGATTTAATCGACTTCGCAGTAGTTAAGAACATCTCTAGGGAAGTATATGAGGTAGAAGCCTCACTGGATCTGTCTTCGGATCATACGCCTACAATCATAACACTATGGAATAATCACGTGTCCCCGTCTGGCTACTTAATGGAAAAAGAGACTACAGTGAATTGGCTAAAATATAAGAAATACATAAGCTCTCACTGTTCAGAAAATATTCCTCTAAGGACTATCGACGATTTAAACCAGGCAGTATATGATTTTGAAAAAACCCTTACGTTAGCCACCCAAAGCGCTGTTAAGGTCCCAAAACGAATTAGGTACAACAGAATTTATTCCGCTGATATCGAAAATCTTGTGCTAGAAAAACGAAGACTCCGTAGAGAGTGGCAACTACAGAGATCACCTCAACTTAAAAGAAAACTAAATGAGTGCACAAAACGACTTCAAAAGGTACTAGAATCACAAAGGCTTCTATCTTTTAAAAATTATTTGGAAAATCTGGACGCGACTCCACAAACAAATTATTCATTATGGCGTGCAACCAGGAATCTGAAAAGGCCAATTATTAATAAACCACCTTTACGGGACTCAAATGGTAACTGGGCAAGAAGTGATGCAGAAAAAGGTAGGCTATTTGTGAATCACCTGAAAACTGTTTTCACCCCTAACAAGTCTACCGAAATAATTAATTTACCAATTGTTGTTGCGAAGGCTCCCAGACCCATTAGGTTTAAGCTTCATGATATTGTGAATGCCATTAAAAATCTTAACCCGAGGAAAGCCCCAGGGATTGACAAAATAACCAACAAAATGCTATTGAATTTACCTAGCATAGCAGTAAAAGTTATTTTATTCATTATGAATGCTGTTATTCGACTAAGATATTACCCTACACAATGGAAAATTTCACTCATTACCATGATACCGAAGCCAGGTAAGGATCATACCAAGGTTGATGCATATAGACCGATAAGTCTCTTGCCTAACCTATCTAAATTATTTGAGAAGGTACTGATATGTAAGCTAGCACCTTTGTTGAATGAATGCGGTTGTATCCCTAATCACCAATTTGGGTTTAGGAGAAAACATAGTACCATTCAGCAAACCCATAGACTCGTTAACGTAATAAGAAATGCATTCGAGGAAAAAAAGTATTGTTCTGCACTCTTCATTGATGTCTCTCAAGCTTTCGATAAGGTGTGGCATGAAGGTCTTGTACTCAAATTGAAGCAAATATTCCCTGAAAATATATATGAAATATTGAAGAGCTATTTAAGTGATAGAAAATTTGTAATTAAACAAGGTAATTTTTTAAGTTCCCCTCAAAAAATTAACTCCGGTGTTCCTCAGGGTAGCATACTAGGTCCTGTTTTATACCTGATATTTACAGCTGACATGCCGATAAGTGAAAACATACATACTTCCACATTTGCTGACGACACTGCATTTTTAAGCGTTCATATGAACCCACAGATTGCATCGCAGTTCTTACAGGAACAAGTATCCCTACTGGAAGAATGGTTGAAGAAATGGAGGATAAAGGTTAACGAACAAAAATGCTCCCACGTAACCTTTACATTGCGAAGAGAGACCTGCCCTGCTATATGCATTAATAATCAGACAATACCACAAAGCACTCATGTAAAGTACTTGGGTATGCACCTTGATCGTCGTTTAACGTGGAAATTGCATATTGAGTCAAAACTGGCACAAATAAATATGAAAACTGCTCAAATAAATTGGTTAATTGGTCGAAATTCATCACTTAAATTAGATTGTAAACTCCTTATATACAAATCAATATTAAAACCCATTTGGTGTTATGGAATACAGCTATGGGGTACTGCCTCAGCTTCAAACGTGGAGAAAATTCAGAGGCGCCAAAATAAAATTTTACGAATGATCACTGCCGCCCCTTGGTATATCAAAAACTCAAATATTCACAAAGATCTGGACGTCCCGCTGGTTAAAATGGAAATTACAAGATGTGCTGAAAAGTATTTAGATAACCTAGATGGCCACATAAACCCGTTAGTCCGTGGTATTTTACGTCACGCTGGCCATATTCGTTTGAAGAGAAAGGATACTCTTGCGCTCGGCCGAAGATGAGGGACATGATACTTTCTTTTTGAATTTTTTTTATTTATTATTATTATTATTGAATTTTATTTTTGAATATTTTATTTATTATTATTATTATTATTGAATTATTATTTTTGAATACTTTATTTTATTTGGCAATGGCTAAATAAATATATAATTTTTGTTTTGGTTTTAAGATTTTCATTTAGTTTTAAGATTTTCTTTGTAGTTTTAAGATTTGAATAATTATTGTTAGTTCATTATTAATGAAGATTCAATAAAAAAAAAAAAAAAAAAAAATAAATGAAAAAAAAAAAAAAAAATTAACCAGAAGGATTGTACTTTCAAATAAAAAAAAAAGAAATTTGAGAAAATATTCAGTAGTTTTTTTTAAAGGATTTTCAAAAAAAAGTTATTTGGCGGACCCTTTACAAAAATGTCGGAAAGCTTGCAGATGTCAGGGGTTAGCTTGTTGAGAAATTTAAACAGTTCCTTGTTGGCTTTTCCTCTGTTGTTCTATTTAGTTATACGTCTCTCCTTTTTTTGCTTAATGATTGCCAAAAAGTACTTACGAACGTATATGCGTAAATGTTCTTTACTTTAACAAAGCCAGCACCAAAAATAAAATTTTTTTATTAGCAACAGATGGGAAAGAAATTTAATGTGATTGTGTGGCAATTATTTCTGTATATAAATATATATCGTTAGTATAATTCGCAAAGACGCTAAGTCCACTTTTTTCCAAAATTGAGATTTTGATGCAAAACGATAACACTATACCAAATACATATTTTACGACAAAAAAAATGTCAGTATGTAGTTTAAAGTTGTTGTAATTTTGTGGTTTGCAAAAACGCTAAGTCCACAAATCTACGAAAAATATTAACAGCACGTGCTAACTCCACGAATATTAATTATTAATTATTAATTATTTTCAATTTTTGATCTAGGTCATTTAAAGAGAGCTATTTTGTAAAAATAATTACGTTTAAAAAGTTTACAAATTTTAAAAACTGAAGAAGCCGCAATGTTTTTTGTGACTCCTGTAAAATTTAAACAAAGGGACTTAACACATTTGCGAATGAGACTAACGATATGTTTCGCTATGAACCACAGATCAGCAATGCGCATTCAAAAAGATGTGTAGAATCGAATCATACTCATAATTTCTGATACTTATTCGAGTCACTCGAATCATTTATAAGCAGACGTCGGCACAAAGAGAACATGCATCGAATATCATCGATGTTAATTAATGATGAAGCGAATGGCAAAAACATCGATGTTTTTTCACATGAACAGCTCTAATTTTTACTCTCTGTTTAACGAACATTGTTCGTGTCCTATGTGCAGTGTTGCAAAATTGAAATTTTGAAATGGTACTGCACTTTAACTGAGAGAGTAATATTTTGCATTAAAAGGTACTTTTGTAAAAAAATGCATATATTACAACTCTTCAACACCACTTATGTTGTGTGAGTTAATTTTATAAATGAGTGGCGGGTCATACAGTTTAAAGTTGACTCCAGACGACAGATTTTTGGGAAAATTTTTCATGACAAATTTACTTACTCTCAGAGTTTTTGTATTTTTTCATATTTCATTTTTTTGGAGACGTCTGACATTGGGTTTGAACCATGGCCTCGCGTCTAGTAAGCCAACACACTATATACTAGACTGTTTAGTTATTTATATTTAATACGCGCACGGAACAGAAAAACTATCGACTTATACGTGCTTCTCACATACAAAACAAAAAACAGCTGATTCGGAACGTAACAAAACGTAAAACCCCGTTTTAGCATATGAGGAAGAAATTAAATACTTACCGAAGTTACATTACGGTTAGGTGAGCGTTCTTATTGCTTTTAGCATTCTAGAAATGAACGTACGTTCCAGGGACGTTTGACTAACCGGGGTTAAAGACTAATTCTACCTTTAGCATTACGTTGAATATGTTGCTAATCAATTAATAGGTGAAAAGCGAAAGACATCAAATATGTAATAATAAAAAAGTACTGCGATATTTTTGAAATAGAAAAGTACTAAAAAAAGTACTAAGGCACTGAATTTTTTAACACTGCCTATGTGTGTAAAAAGCCGAAGATATTCGGCATCCAAGGGCTATTGCTGCCTACGTCTGTTTATAAGTATGTATAATAAGTATTTTTCTAAAGTTATGAACCTAAATGAGTAGGCTTATGAATCCAACATATTTCGAATGGTATGAGTTTGATGTCAACGTTGTACGCATACTAATTGCAAACTGTACTTATAAATCACCATTGCAGTGAGTACATATGAATCAGATTAGTTAAATCGGAATATTGTTGACTCACTTATGTAAGAGTATATTCAAATTTTCATGAGTGCTTATGAGTAGCGAAAAATAGCGAAAAAACGATTCATTGTTTATCTCTGCTATGAACCATGTATGAAATGTCGGTAGTGAAACTAGACTGGTTCACTATTGACATTCTCAAAAGTACTACTGATCAATTATGCGACAGGCAAAGTTTTTTGCTAAATACATGCCCTTAGAAAACAGTTGTGATATTAGAACCGCAGATTCACTAGTTCAGTTTCTCTATCCTATCGACCTCAGAACTAATGACTATGTGGTCCATATATTGATATTAGAACCACTCATTCACCAGTACAATTTGGTACTTATTTTCTAGAAAAGTTGAGAGCGAAACTATGTTACAATTTTACTTTCCTTTTTCAAATTTCAAATAATTATATGTTTAAATTAAAAAAAAATAGGGATATTTATTTAAAAACTAGCTAAAGATCTTCGTATTTTTGATTTATTTTTAAACCTTAACTGGAGGTATGTACATATGCTTTTAAAAATTATTGACACTTAAGATTCGTAAATTTAAATGAAATAATGGCGCTTTGGAGGAGAAACTAGATCGTAATCCTGACTGAATTTATGTAATTACATTTTGGACTACTTGATATGCAGTTATTTTTGTCTCGTCTACTTCAACAAGAAGTTTAAGACTCGAATAGGTAGTACAAATGGCGAAAGATTTTCGCATCCACTTTAATTAAAAACAAATTTCGAATTTGTTCGAATCTGTCAACAGACTTATTCTATTGCGTGTAGCCTTATACGGTGTTCAGATATACACCTTTATTGCGTAAATCGCAATAAACGTCATTATTGAGCTCAATATTTCATATAAAGTTTCAATTAATTATTGCGCAATAAATACGCAAATTGTTACAATATGGAGTAAAACTTTAAATTCAGCATTGTCATATGTACTATGTTCAGTGAGAATGTTACAACTTATGCGAACAAATTTTGTTGATATTTTAAAATACAAGGTGGAAGTGAGTTTATTTATATTAACACTAAATCTTCCGACTATATATTATTTAAAATTTTTGATGATTTAAAATATTTTGAATGTTTCGAAATTTTGCACTAGAAATTTTTTGTGCATTTGAGCATGTTATGATCTTTAGCAAAGTTGTTGCACATGAACCAACGTAGGTTTCTTAGTTGATATGACCAATTTCCGACAGGTGGTGCCCCTGAAAATTACTCAAAATGAATTAAATCGTAAATTATGCATTCTTTAACAAAGTTGTTGCGCATGACTCGACGGAGGTTGGTGCGATTAATTTCCGATGGATGGCGTCACTGAAAATTATTCAAAATGAATGACGAGCAATTGGTCGACCTACATACACCTCAAGCACGGAAGAAAAGAGCATTACGAGCCTCAGAATCAGACGAGCATTGAGACTGGAAAATCTTCGAGTATTTGCCGCTGAGACCCGTTCGCTTGAACCACTTGAACAATGAGAACAACGAGTTTAGAAACTGATCGAATGCGTACTACTCAGACCCGTTCATCTAAATCATCTGGACAACGGGAAACAAAATCAATAAAATGATTCAAAATTAATTGGACATTTGTGTAGTCTTTCCTTCAAATTTATTTTAGTTGGTGACGCAGCAACACGCACAGGGTACAGCTAGTAAAGTTATATTCCAGAAATTCTAATGAAACAAAATTTTAAATGAGAAATTTCTCCCGTCGCGGTAGGATTGGTGTTACATTTATGAATTGTTATAAAAAAATAAAAATATGTTGTTGTTTTCCAGCTGTCAAATGATTATTAAATAAACCGATTTGCGTATGCCTGAACAGTTAAAATAATTTTGTCAATTAAACGAATATTGACTCAATTAAAATTCATGCCTGAACATAGTATTAGGTTATAAATTGACTCTTAACCTTCGTCTAACCACGAAATGATTTTTACTTACAAAATAAAAAAGTTTGAAAACCTTTTTCTTGAAAATTTTTGAATTAATTTATTCAAAAATATGTTTTGATGAGATGTTTAAAAAGATGCGTTTGTTTTGTGTCGTTTTTCACACATAAAAAAATTCAATGTATTATGCACTAAAAACAGCAATTTTTGGAAAAATACAGGTATTACAAAAAATAAAATGGTTGTATAGGGTGGGCCCTATACAACCTTATTTTAAAACCTATAATTTAAAACTTTAAATTTAAAAATGTAATAAAACCAAAAAATTTAATTTTGTTAAATTTGTTTTTTTTTTGTTGTGAAGAAGCATTTTTCCGCTTAGCAATGAAATATTATTTTATTCATATTGGTAACGCGGCTGGCCTCGCAGTACCTAATTCGATAGGACCAATTTTCGTGCACTTTTTCGAGTGTATGGGTCCTTGTTGGTGACAAAATTTTTTATGACATTTGCGTAAAATTTCCGACGTTTTGAAAACAAATTTCCAATAAATCCCAACGTTGCTCATGCGGCAGAATTATGTGGCAGAATAGAATGACAAAAGTATTACATATTGTTACGTTGTTACCTTTTTAAAAACGTTTAAATATGAGTTCGTTAATTGCAACAAAGTAAAAACAAATATGTCTTTAGTTTTTCTTAACTCTCTTTATTATTTACACTACTTTTGTGTGCCACCGTATAGAACTTAACGATACAACAATAGTAATCTGCTTATTCACTTTATTAGTTCACACAATTATTCACTTTGCAACCACGACTTGTTTTGTTCACACGCAACTTCACACAAGGCTGACTGAATTAACACTGACTGTTGCCTGCTTTGTCCAGCCCTTATATAGTCCGCACGCACGTAATCAGTATAATGAACGTTCTCGATGTGGAAGGTTCTCGCTCGTGCCTTCTCGAGAACTCTATTGCTAGTACATTGTTGTTTGTGTACTTTGCTTATGTTGTCCGTTACATATTTGTCGTAGCTGGTTTGATTCATTCCATGTTGTTGTTGCTACCAGGTTCGTTGCACATATGTGTGTGTGCAGCTTTAGATAATCAACACGTTCGTTGTATTCTTAGTGTTAGTGCGTATTTGTATTGTGTGGCTTTTGTTTATCGTTTTTATTGTTAAACGATATTAGGTCGTTTCCTTTTGCGTAACAATATATATATACATAATTGGTCATTACAACCCTTTAGTCAGGATTACGACCTAGGTTCCCACACCACTTATGTTGTGTGCGTTAATTTTTATATATGAGCGGTGGGACCTACAGTTTAAAGTCGACTCCGAACGACAAATTTTTGAGAAACTTTTCATGGCAATTTTATTTAATACTCAGAGTTTTTACCAGAAATCTGATGTGAGGAAGTCGCCGAAGAAAATTTTGTCATATTTCGTTTAATTGGAGATGCCTGACCTGGGTTTTGAACCGAGGCCGCACGTCTAATAAGCCAACGCACTACCTAGTAGATCACGGCGACATAAGTATTACCAGATTCGAAATAATCAATGATTCAAATTTAAGCAGACAGATAAGCCCTATAAATAAGTTTTTTACTAAATAAATCATGATTTTAAATAAGAAAAATCAAACAAAGGGTAATGAACGTAAATTTTTGTTTGGGGGTGAGATGAGCGTTAATTCAAAGTGTACAAAAAAAGTAATCATAATCTCATTTTTTGGCCAAAAATATGATGAAATCATTATTGTGATTAGTGAAACTTTCAAATAGGCCTATATTTTTCAAAGTAAAAAAGAATTTTTAAAATTTGATATTAAAGTTAAGAAATAAGTTGTAATCTATAATATTATCTTAAAAATGCAATATGTATGTATGAATGTACATACATAATTAAAAAGTTATATCTATTAATTTTTCTTCTACCAAAGCTAAGTGCAGAGTTTTTTATGGTACTCTTATACCATAATTTGATCTTCTTTTTAATGTTGAATTTATGCCACTTAAAATTTCATTCTGTAGTAAATACGCGAACACTTACTTACAGTCAAGGGATTTATTATGAATAATAATTGCACGGTTGCTATTATACACAGAGGGTGCTAAATGTAGAATATACTCCTCTTACTCTTTCCTTTTTTATATCATTTCTTATGCCAAGAATGGCTTTTTACTCGTAACTTTCAAAAGAGTTTTGTTGGTAAATAAATTCACTTTTTCTTTTATTTCTATTTCTACCCTTGTTTCACCATTTTTTTGCCATTCGCATCATTCGTTATTTACAACTTTCTTTAACATTTTGTATGTAAAATATTATATTTTTTTTATATTTCTTAACTGCAGCAAGTTAAACAGTTTAAATCCACGACTACCCTTAATTTCTCAGTATACAGTTTTATAAGAGCTGTTATAAATTTAATGTTAATTTAAGAAATAAATCGTGATGCAGGAACGCTTCGTGAAAAGAATTTGGATTCAAATTCTTGAATTTGTGACGATACCATGAGATACGCATGAGATCCAACAGCGACCAATGCATTCCAAAAAAGTCACTGTTAGGGGTGGATTTTGCGTTGATCGTTGAACATCGGTCTATGGATGTCAACGGCGTAATGGTATTTTCTTTCGTGCTTGAGGTGTAGGTCGACCAATTGCTTTTCATTCATTTTGAATAATTTTCAGTGACGCCATCCATCGGAAATTAATCGCACCAACCTCCGTCAACTCATGCGCAACAACTTTGTTAAAAAATGCATAGTTTACGATTTAATTCATTTTGAGTAATTTTCAGTGGCACCACCTGTCGGAAGTTGGTCATATGCGTCGGTTTATGCGCAACAACTTTGCTAAAGATCATAGCATGATCAAATGCATAGTTTACGATTCTATAAGGTACATACAAAAAACATTCAGTTTTATATGGGTATGTGGGCGTGGCACCTCGTATAATTGAAATATTAAAATAAAAACTAACCTATAGTTCCTTCGGGACATACAGGAAGGTACTGTTAAAATTTAAAGAAAATCGGTTCAGCTGTTTAGCCGTCTATAGACTTCAAATTAACCCACACACAAATAAACACACACCACTCTTGACGACGTATATTTCGCATAAGCGATTCCAGCAAGAAAAAGTCTAGTGGGGTCATATCGGCCGATTTCACATCACCTCCACGTGAGATGGCCATGCCCAAAAATCACGCGAGCATAATATCCAATGAAGCATGGCTCATAGTGCCGTCCACCACATGTTGTTGGTATCCACAATTATCCTATTCAGCCCAAAAGAAGTTAGTATTGGACGCTCTTGGATGTCATGTGAATTGGTATCGTCTCAACTTTCACAATTTTGTTGCACAGAAATGGCCCTCTTCACTGAAGATAATTTTTCGATTAAAACTATAGTCAGTTGCCAGCTGTTCAGAGCTTGTTCAGCTTACACACGCCGTTATCCATGGTTACCCATTGTGAATTGGCAAAAAAGGCTGAATGGCTTCAAGAAGATGACCGTTAACAACTGTAAAAGTTCGGAAGTCCCTTCCAAAAATGTTGGTAAACTTTCATAGTCGGTATGAAATCCTGCTTGCAATTCCATCGTAAACTTAAGGGAGATTCAGGCAGCAAATGTAGTCAGAGAAAAGGCAATTTTCGTTTGAAAGTGAACTAAAAACCAAATTAAGGATTGCTGTTTGGGTATTGAAATTTAAACCGTTCGAAGTCTAATAAACTCCATGACTTTGGACACATCCAGTTATTGGTAATATTAGCGACTAAAATCTTTGGTACTTTAAGTTTTTTATTTTTATAGATTGTTTTGTAACAAATATATTGCGGTCAAATGAATGTCTATGGCTGTATGTATGATGCAGAAAATGTTTCTGAGCTTTATAGTGGCTGTAATTGTTTAGTCGCCGTAGTCTAGTAGGTAGTGTGTTGGCTTATTAATGAGCCGGGTGTATTCAAACACTCATTCTCTGTATATTGGCTGACTTCCAAAATGTTAGTTGCTTTGTGTTTGAACAGAGTATAGTGTTTCATAAAGCCGCTATACAAAATGGTTACAATGTGTACTATTTCAAAACGTCGTGAATCTGTATTTTTAACGCAGTCAAAAAGCAATCAGGCATCGGATTATGGTTTTTTGGTAACTTTGCATATCTACATAGCTTATATACCGTAGTAGAACTGCATACAAACTTTGTCTAGATACATTTTGGAAGTCAGCCACAGTTACGTTTTTACCTTTCAAAAACGTTTAAAATATGAGCTCGTAGATTGCAAATAAAATAAAAATAAATTTGTGTTTGGTTTTAATTAAAACGTTCATCGCCACGATAATATCAAAAAAATTTTCACATGAGCCACGGTAACTTTATTAGATAATTTAGTTAAAAATGTATCAAGGAAACTTAGAGAGGTTAGACTTTGAATATTTTTCTCGTTTCAGATGTATTCCTTTTAACTACAAAATTTGATTGCTTGGTACAAGAAATATTAGCAAAATTAATTTGATAGTCTCATAACAAAGGTCGATAATTCTAATGTGTTGCTACAATTTAGAGATCACTGGTATTTAGATATACTCGTGCATCAAACGTTAGACTAAATCTTCGATTTGAATATATTTCTAGAAACCTTAATTTTTGCAACAATAATGGGGTTCAAAATGTGCTCAAGGAACAATATATCGTTAAGCACATGACAAAATTCTCCTAATGTAATGAAGCAGTACGCAAAAAATAAGAAGTCGCCGTAGTCTTGTAGGTAGTAAGTTGGCTTATTAGACGTAAAGCCAGGGTTCGAGCCACAGGCCAGACATCAAAACAAAATACAAAAAATATTTCTTCGGCGTCTTCCTCTCAACAGATTTCTGGCAAGAACTCTGAGAGTAAATAAAATTGCAATGAAAAGTTTCTCAAAAATCTGTCGTTCGGAGTCGACTTTAAACTGTATGTCCCGCCACTCATGTATAAAATTAACACACACAACATAAGTGGTGTGCGAAACTAGGTCGTAATACTGACTGAAGGGTTGTAATGACCAATTATGTATGTATGTATGTATACAGCGGAAGAATTTAACAAATTGCTGTTAAATAATTGTCTTCAGATTATTAAAACTGAAACCCATCAAAAGATTTGATCACCATTGAAAATTTGTGGCAAAAATTTGAACTTTAAATCGAACGAAAGAGAACTGTAAAATGCCTTTTTGAAGGAGCGGAATAAATTAAAACCCACAATGTGCAGAAAACTTGCTGAACTTGTACGAAAGCATTTTAAAAATGTCATTCCCCAACTAAGCTATGCTTATGAATTATTCTACAGACAAATATTTAAATGGGCTCTGAGGGTTAATAAAATTGAAATCAGAATTCCTCAAAAATCTGAAGTTCCTTAAAATGTAGGTGCCGCCACTCATGTATAAAATTAACGCGCACAACGTAAGTGTTGTGAGAAGCTAGGTCGTAATCCTAACTGAAGGGTTGTAATGACCAATTACTTATGTACATAGGTAACACACTGTGACCTAAACTTTTAAATTCAATACAGCTTTCTTCGTTCGTTTTTTACATTTAAGTCCTTAATGGCAAGTGTATCAATTTCACTGTGATCCCATTGTACTGTTTGAAAACTGAGTAAAAATAAATCAAGAGAATCCCATGGAAAAGTAAGAACTAAAATAAAGAACAAAAATTACTGTGACACAGATATGTGATATATCAACGCAGATTTATACACAAGAGAACTGTACATTTCTAACTTTTCTTTTCTGATGACATCTGACTTTGCAAAAAGAGGAGTCATAAACACAAAATCAAATAAGTTTAATTCATTTTCATACTATCAACACCAATTCCTTTGAAAGGTTTCGGTATTCTTTTGTTCTTTCCCCCTTTCTATTTTATTTTTTGTGATTCATCATTTACTCACGATTAAATAGCGTTCAATGCCTGAGTCTATGGTTGAATGCCCCAGTTTCCTTTGATAGCATCCTGTCAGTTATCCTACATACATACGTACGTATGTAATTTATTAAACAGGTTCCTGCTTGTTTCCAGCCCCATTGGCTTTTGTGTTCTTATTTTCTCCTGCTAGAGATAATTTTATTTCTTTTATGGCTTTAGTCGAGTTTGTTTGGAGTTGTGTTGAAAATCCTTAGATTTTACTTCGTAGATTTCACAAAGTATTTTATGTTTGTATGCACGTTTTTTATGTATTGTGCTTTACATTCTGTTTAACTTTGTTTTCTTTGTTTTTCTCTGTATTTAATACTAAAAATTAGGTTTAAACGCCTACATGATTGCGAAATTTAACTTGAACTTCCGTTTTTTCAGACGCATGGTATTCAATTCTTAGGACCCATTTCGGACTGTTGACAAAAGGCAAGGCGTAGTAGAGGTTCAACCCTAATGGAAATTATGTTGCTCAGTGAATTAACACTAGAAGAGTTTTCTGGTTTTCATTTCTTTTTCTGTATGTGTATGTGGGTTTTTGTAGAGGCGAATTGCAAGTTCAAACACTTTTTAACGATCTGTACTAATAACACTATGCGACAAAATAAAAAATATTAATTAAATACATCCTGCTAATGGCATAGTGTAAGTTGTGAGTTTTGTTGAGTAGAACTCAAAAATAGTTTTTTTATATTCCTCGAACCCTATAAACTTGTTTTATTTGACAAAAAAGATATTTTTGGACTTTACGTGCAAATTTTTTGATTACACAAGCACTTCTGAACCGATGTCCAAAGTTATTAAAAAGGAGAGGGATGGGCCTTTAAAACTATGTACATATACATATTATTTGACTTGATATGCTATGCGGTTTGATGAGGTCAACTTGACAAACGCGAATTTTTTTCTTATTTTCTTCAAGTTTGTCCATTCATAGTAGCAAACTTTTATTAAAAAATATAAAATAAGTGGGGAAATTCCTAAAGTGCATTCAGTTGTGAAGAGATTGTCATTTCGTTTGATAAAATCGAACAAAAATTGCAGTAGTTACTATTTAAAGAAAAGAACAGTAGTGTTATATTTTTCATATATATATATATTATTTTTTTTTCAAATAAACTCTTAGTTAAAAAATTTTCAGAACTTCTGATGGATCTTGATTGTTTATTGGAAAATGTGTCAATTTCACATTTGAGTGACCACCAGAAGTTGGCCAATGTTTGCGAAAAGAGAAATAATAATATTTGCAAAAAATAGAAATATTAGCCAACTTCTGGTAGTCGCAAACATTTTGCGATAATAGCCCGTTTACACTACAGCGAAAGCTAGTAGATTAGATTTCAAATCTTGCTCTAGATCGTTTACACTGGATTTATTTGACAGTAGCAAGATTTCATTTTAATAACAAAAACAGCTGATTGAAATTTAAAGTAAAATAATAATATTTTAGTTTAACCCTAATCAAGTCAGGAATTTTTTTACAACTTACTTACTTCTTACTTAATTGGCCATAACAACCCGTTTATCGGATTTCGGCCTGCCGCAACACATCCTTCCAGGCGCCTCTGCTTCGTGCGCGTCTACGCCAGTTGGTCACACCAATCGATGACAGGGCTTCCTCGATTTGGTCCTTCCAACGGATGCAAGGTCGTCCTCTTCGCCGACTACCGCAGATTCCCGCATCAAATATCCGTCTTGCCGGCGCATCCTCCTCCATTCGAACGACATGGCCGAGCCAGCGCAGCCGCTGGATATTAATACGCTGTACAACGTCCATGTCGTTGAGGAGCTCATACAGCTCACTGTTGTATCGGATACGGAAATCATCGCCAACTCGCACTGGACCGAAGATCTTGCGCAGTACTTTTCTCTCGAACACTCTCAAGGCCGCTGCATCTGTACTTAATAGGGTCCATGCCTCTGCGCCATAAAGAAGCACGGGTAGGATGAGTGTCTTGTAGAGTGTTAGTTTTGTCGTACGAGAGAGGTCTCCGCTACTCAATTGCCTATTGAGACCATAGTAGCACCTGTTGGCAAGAGTGATCCTGCGCTTGATCTCCAGACTGACATCATTTCTGGTGGTAACGGCGGAGCCAAGATAGATGAATTCCTTGACCGTATCAAAAGTATAGTTATCGGCCGTAATCTGAGAATCAATACGCCGCGCGTCTCGACTCGTCGATAACATATACTTTGTTTTGCCCTGATTTACTGCCAAACCTATCTTGGTAGACTCGCGTTCAATAGCACTAAAGGCAGCAGTAACATCTCGCTTCGTACGCCCTATGATGTCAACGTTGTCAGCGTACGCAAGCAACTGGACACTTTTTTGAAAAATAGTGCCACTGCGATGCACTCCTGCCTTTCGCAGAACACTCTCCATGACGAAGTTGAAGAGGTCGCATGATAAGGGGTCGCCTTGTCTGAAACCTCGCACGTTATCAAAAGGCTCGGAGAGGTCCATTCCTACCTTGACGGAGCTACAGAAATTGCTCAACGTCATTCTGCATAGCCTTATCAGCTTCACAGGTATACCGAGCTCAGACATTGCGGCAAAAACACGATCCCTTATGGGGCTATCAAAGGCAGCCTTATAGTCGACAAAAAGATGGTGTGGACTTGTTTCTCATGGGTCTTTTCCAGGATTTGGCGTAGTGTGAAGATCTGGTCGATGGTGGACTTGCCAGGTCTGAAGCCGCACTGATAAGGTCCAATCAGTGTTTTGACGAGTGGCTTCAGTCGTTCACACAATACGCCTGTAAGAACCTTATATGCGATAGGGAGAAGGCTTATACCCCTATAGCTGGCGCATATAGTAGGGTCTCCCTTTTTCAGGACAGGACAGAGGACACTGAGGTTCCAATCGTTGGGCATACTTTCCTCTAGCCATATTTTGTAAATAAGCTGGTGCAAGCGCCCTACCAACTCATTACATCCGGTCTTAAACAATTCAGCGGGGAGGCCATCAGGACCTGCCGCTTTATTGTTTTTAAGGCGCGTAATCGCGACTTTGACCTCTTCATGGCTAGGCGGCGGAAACTCCACGCCGTCATCATCGATCCGGTTCGGAACATCATCTTTAAAGGCGGTGTTGGTGTCGTCATCGCCTTGTAGCAGAGTAGAGAAGTGTTTCCTCCATAACCTCAGTACTCCCTGCGGATCTGTTACTAAGTTTCCATTTTCGTCCTAGCAGAAAGACGCTCCGGGTTTATAACCCTAGGCTAGACGCTTTACCTTTTGATAGAATTTTCGAGCGTCATTCCTACATCTATACATCTCGACTTCCTCACGCTCACGCCTTTCCTGCTCCCTCTTCTTGCGTCTGAAAAGGCGTCTCTCATCCCTTCTCTTCTCTCTATAGTTCTCGACAATGGCTCGCGTAGCGGCTGACTGCAACGTTTTCTTGTATGCGGCGTTTTTCGCTGCAGTTGCCTCGCGACACTCCTCATCGTACCATTGATTTCGTTGGGGTGGGCGTTCGAAAAAAAGGACTGTTTCCGCAGTAGTGCGCAAGCAGTGGGAGATGTTGGCCCACAGTCCGCCAATGTCGTTGAGATTAGATGGGGAACGACGGAGCTTATCCGAGAGTTGAGCGGAGAACGCCTCAGTTGTCCTTTGTGATCGCAGCTTCTTAACGTCCAGCTTTCGCAATGCACTAGAGTGCGCAGACCTCGAAGCGCCAATGCGCAATCGAAACTTGGCTGCTACAAGGTAGTGGTCCGAGTCGATGTTTGGACCTCTGAATGTGCCCACATCTAGTACACTGGATACCTGCCTTCCGTCTATCACAATATGATCGATCTGGTTAGATGTTGACCGATCAGGGGACATCCATGTGGCCTTGTGAATGTCGAGATGTTGAAACTTAGTGCTACATACTAGCACGTTACGCGCCGCGGCGAAATCGATCATACCATTGGAGGTAGTGTTTGCGTGGAGACTGAACTGTCCGACAGCGGGGCCAATGATACCTTCCCGCCCGACCTTTGCATTAAAATCCCCGAGGACGATTTTGGCGTCATGGGCCGGGCACTTATCGTATACATCCTCGAGTTTAGCATAGAAGGCATCCTTAACCACATCGTCCTTTTCTTCCGTCGGGGCGTGAGCACATATTAGGCTGATGTTGTAAAATTTTGCCTTGATGCGGATTGTGGCTATTCTTTCGTTCACAGGTGTGAACCCAGAGACAAGGTGACGAAGTCTCTTATTAACCACAAATCCGCATCCAAATTCGTGCTTGTTTTCATGGCAGCTGTAGTATACATCGCAAGATGCAAGCCTTTTGCATCCTTGTCCTGTCCATCGCATTTCCTGAATGGCAGTGATGTCAGTCCTACATTTAATGAGGGCATCCGCCAGCTGGGCGGAAGCGCCTACCCTGTAAAGGGTGCGAACGTTCCATGTGCCAATACGTAAATCATAGTCCTTTATACGTTTGCCGTGGTCGTCAACTTTAGTGGGGATCTTTTCATGGGATTCTGTCTTGGTTTTCATTGGATATTTGTTTTTACGTGGTGGGTTCCAAGCCCTACGCACAACCCAAATTTAACGTCCAGGGGATTGGACATTCGCTGCACGCATTAGTTAACATCTAGCGGGTGCTAGAATACCATCCAGGAGGGGCCACGAGGAGGCTGCGTGTCAACTTGAATACAGCAAGACAAGGATCGTCCTGGTGGTCGCCACGTTGACCACAATCAGAACTTTACCTTGTTTTTTTTTACAAATTCAGTCAAAATGTGTCTCAGAGGCACATACGAAGAATTTACGTATTAATTTTGTTAACTTATTTTTATTTTATTAAATTTTTTCTTCTCAGTTACATAAATGAAATATTATTTATTTATTTTCGCATTTTAAGCAAACTAGAACTTTTGAACAATGCTCGTTGCAAGTATTTTTGTGGTAAATACTGCAAGACTGCTTACACATGCTGCATATCTTCGGTGGGCACATATAACATCTACGTCGCATATCTGTCTGCCTTGGCTGGTTTGAGAATTCATCCCCGTGTTGTATGGACCGAACATTGGACAAATTATTTTTATTTCATTTTAGAAGACTACGGCAAATAATGGGTGCCAGAACTCTTCGTAACTCGTTATACCTCATTATAACTCATTATTATATTTTATTTTGCTGTTCACCATCACACACACATTTTGACGTAATTAAGAACATTTTTGATTGAAACAAAATAAAAAATAAAACGAAATTTATTACTTGAAATTCGTAAATTTTAAATAAAACAATTGAAAGTAGGAATTCAAGAAGCAGTAAGAACTAGAACCTCTATTTAAGGAAGTTACAACATGACCAAGTGAAATATGTGTCGGAGAGGCACATGTTGACTTGATTAGGGTTAAATTGAAATGTCATTTGTTTTTCCTGCTCAGCATTGAACTTTTAAGTACTATTTGGCAAAACATATAGTTGCATTTCTATTTTTACTAGATTTTGAGTAGATTTTACCGAAATCTACTAAATAAGTAGATTTTGTTTTGTATGGGAAATCTAGTTAAAATCAGCTAGATTTGGCTCGAAATCTCATAAGTACTAGATTTCGCTGTAGTGTAAATGGGCTATAAACAATCAAGATCCATCAAAACTTTTGAAAATTTTTTAACTAAAAGTTCATTTGATAAGATGACACACATAAATGTGTATATTAAAAATATAACACGAGTGTTATACTACAGTAGGACCTTGGTTATCCGGATAATCGATTTTCCCGGTAACTTGAGTACCAATTTTGGCTAGTTTCAGATATTTTTATTAGTTAATAAATGAATATGTACATATTTATATAAAAACTAAATAATTCAAGGATTTTATATACATACATGTTTCAAAAATATAAAAAAACTGCACTTCTCAAATTTCTAAATTAAACTAAACAGGTTTACATATATCTATGCTTCTGACTCATCATATACTGAAGAGGGAATTCATCGTTTTCGCTTGTTTGGCCAAAATAATAGAAAAAAAGTTTGCTTATAATCACGGAAAATAGAGGTAATCACAGTTAAACGATGGAGAAAAATTTAAGTCGATCAAAAATCAAATTAAGTCGATGAAAAAAAATTTGTTTCCATCCCAGATAATTGATGTTGCTGGATAATCGAATCACGGATAATCAAGGTCCTACTGTATTTAAATAATAACTACGGTACTTTTTTTGATTAAACGAAATGACAATCTCTTCACAACAGAATGCACTTTAAGAATTTCCCCACTTATTTTATATTTTTTAATAAAAGTTTGCTACTATGAATGGACAAACTTGAAGAAAATAAGAAAAAAATCATATTTTCCAAGTTTACCCGGTCAAAACTCATAACATGTAAGTTTGAACCATATTGTTTTGTATACCATTTTAAAGGCTCATCTGTCCCCTTTTCAAAAAACTTTGGATTATGAAAATGGGTTAAAAAATATTTGGGTAATCAATAATTTTGTGTGAAAATATCAAAAATACCGTTTTTGTTAAATAAAACAAATATGTATAAAAAAAAATATTTTTTAGTTCTACCAAAGAAAATACAGTATAAACAATGTGCATTTTAACATATTTTGGAATATTTTTCAAAAATATTTCATGACGCGGGGGGAAGGTTACAGAAACCAAGAGCGTAACAATGCGTTGTTCTCATCATGCGTTGTTCTCATCGTGCGTTTTTGTTGTTTGACCACTTTTTTATTTATTTTTCTGGTGTTAAAAACAGACGTCGCATCAATGTCCCTCAGGGTAAGAACATCTTCGGCTTTTTACACACATAGAACACGAACATAAAGAATGTTCGTTAAAAAGAGCGCAAAAATCTTCTCAGATTTTAAAGAATAAGGTTCATGTCGCTTTTTTCTGATTTCAATTATACACCCAAAGAAATATCACAGTAGTATTCACTAATATCAATGAGAAATGATTTCAATTTTTGGAAGAATATTTGCCAAGTTAAATACCGTGTCTTTAGGGATTTAATGCAGTACAAGTTTTCTATATTTTCCGATCACATATACATACATATCATTGGGTTAATAAGTAGACTTGACATTATTACTAACAATTTTCCTCTAGGTTAACACATGCCTATGGTTATGGATTAGTGAGTGAGAGAGAGAAAATAAGTTGAGAGAATTTATTTATTTACAGCCATATAAAAGTGTTAGTAATATACTCTATTTTTATTTTCATTTCATCAACATACATATGTAAAGCTGTCTATTTGTGGCTTAATAATTTTAGATAAATAAAAACAAAATAAGAAATCGATTTTATTATTAAAAGAACTATCCATATTTGGCTTAAAAATTAGGCCATGTTTTTTAGATAAATAAAAAGAATAAAAAACCATTTTTTATTAAAAGAAAAAAAAAAACGAGCATTACAAAGCATTTTAAAAAAATATACTATGGGACAAAATAAAATACGCTCAGCTAATGACATAGAACATTTTTAACACAAAATATTCTTCGAGTGTTATTCTGAAATAAAATGATAAAGCATCCGCAGCACATGTATTCTTGTCGCAGTCTGATCGACAACTAAATCAAAAAACACAAGAATACATACCCATGTACATACGTACGATGAGAGTAACACATTATTACGCTCTTTGTTTGTGTTCATTTTCCTTCTGTCTTCCTCTCCCCTCACCCAGAAATGATTTAAAAAAAATTTGGTGAGAGCGGTTCGTGATGTTACGACCCGCCATAAGAAATTTTACTTCTACATGATGCACATTCTTTATATCCATATTCTTTGGTTCTACTCAACAAAACTCACGATCCACACTATCTCATTAGCTGGGCGTATTTTGCCTGTCGCACCGTGTAATTATTGAAAGTAGCCATCCAGGTAACAGTTAGACCGAGGTGAGGAAGGGTCGAGGTAGGTACTTTTATATATTTTAAATAACTTTAAAAATCCGTCATCCCATACATATACAAATACACTATTTTACGCTATGGTATCTGTTTCGAGGAACAAAAGTTGCAAAAAAAATGAAAATCGCCCCCCCACCCCTCAGCATGCAATGGAAAGCGTTTAAAAGAAAACAATGAAAAGTAATCTACATACCTACATATATGTAGTGTGGTATACAATATATATTTGTGTTTGAAAGGATTTTAATATGATACAAGTATGAGCAGATTTTAAAATAAATCGCTGATAAAGACTAGGTCTAACCTGAAAGAAGGACATCATCGTTAAATGAACAATAGGTGGCGGCTTGAGAGATTGCGACAACTAGAGAGGAATTAGGCTGCTTATCACCATATACAAGATACTGGCAATTATCATACAAGAAACACTTCAAAGTAAGTTGTCTGAGAGACGAACAGGCAGGTTTCCGGTTACACAGGAGCTGCGTAGACCAAGCCAATACTCTACGCGTTATAAGAGAACAATCTCTTGAATGGCGTACTCACCTGACTGTTTGTAGGTTTCCATAAAGCCTTCGACACCATATGCAAACCATTCAGAAAAAAGGATTATCCCAGAAAGTAATACGAATCATCAGAGATATGTACGAAGATACGTAACTGTCAGTTCTTCACAAAACGGCAAAATAAGTTCACCATTTCGCACAAGTGCTATAGTCAATAAGGATGGTCTCTATCACCTTTGCTATTCACCATCGTGCTGGATGATACCATGAGCGAAGTCTGTTCTGAGAGAAGATGCATAACATGGAGTCTCTCATTCCAACCCGAGGATTTGGATTATGGGAATGATATTTGCCTAACTCGCACAACGTTTGCAACATGCAAACAAAGCTGGACGATTTAGAAAGAATAGCGCACAATGTTAGATTCGAGATAAACATAAAGAAAACCAAAGCTATGCAAATTAACAATGTAAGCACCGACAAGATCATGCTACAAGACCAATCAGTCTAATGCATTGACAGGCAGTATAGTGACAATAAATGGCGGCGCTGAAACAGATGTAATCAATAGGCTGAATAAAGCGAGAACGCTATTTGGACGACTACAGCCAATGCTCATAAATGTACAGGCGAACCATATGCAAAATATACTGGCCTAATAACGTCGGATCAACATGGATCTCTAGAACCTTAACAACGAGGAACCAATAATAAGGCAGATAAGACGTGTTAAAAAGAGATGGATCGGCTACACTCTCAGAAAGAATACTGATAGTATAACAAGAATGAAGTCCTCAAGGCTCCAGAAGCCGTCGTCGGCTAAAGAAAATCTGGAGACGTTCGATACTCCAAGATCTAGGTTAGGTTAGGTTAGAGGACATGTACTTGTCAATTAGACAAGTGCAGTATCCGGAGGTCAAATTGACCCATTGTTCAACGTCCTAGCTTCTCACACCACTTATGTTGCGTGTGTTAATTTTATACATGAGTGGTGGGACCTACAGTTTAAAGTCGACTCCGAACGACACATTTTTGAGAAACTTTTCATGGCAATTTTATTTACTCACAGAGTTTTTGCCAGAAATCTGCTGAGAGGAAGTCGCCGAAGAAATACTATTTGTATTTTGTCTTGATGTCTGGCCTGGGGCTCGAACCCTGGCTTTACGTCCAATAAGCCAACTACTACACCACTTACTAGATTACGGTGACTTCAACTCCAAGATATAGGACAGTGCAATCTTACATGGGAGGACCCAAAAATAAACAGCAGTCAACCGGATAAGGTTGAAATGCTTTGTGGGAGCCATATACATATATAAGTTTCTACAAAAGCGATGATCACTTTTCGAATATTACGAAGCGATTATGGTCGTCATAATCAACATACCTGCCATATATGTTAAAAGGATTATGAAGCAATTTGAAGAAACTAGAAACGCTAGTGCTGGTATCACCACAATGTCAGCATTGACGAAAACACCAAGAAAGTGTGGCTGATAATCCCATTCCACAACGTTCACTCCAATTGGATCTACAGAGAACGTCAAAAAAAAACTGTACCTTAAAAACAATATACATTAATAAATTACCGTTATTTTTATTTTAATATTGTTTCATTGCCAGTTTTTAAAATTGAAAAACAAAACATTTTCCTTTGGATTTCACTGTATAAAATGGCTCATTGTAGGTTATTTTGCCTTTGCTCGCTGTCAATAAACAGAGTTCAACTCGTGTCTACTTTTTTACTACTTTTTAATTTTGGTCTCCAGTGGCTCAAGCGTTGCTATTTTATCAGTATAACCCAATGATTTAACATATCCCCATAAAAAGAATGCCAGAAACATATAATGCCTGCTGACCATTCACTGCACTTTACATATGATTATTGGGTGCTTTTTGTTGTTGATTTTGAAAATAAAATTTTCTACAGCGTTAAAGCTCTTTTCTTACTCGGTAATTACGTAGAAAAGCAAACCTTAAACGAATAAAAGCGAAAGAAAATTTAAAAGATTTTATCAAAATGAAATGTGAACTTGTAAATGCAGTCTCATTGAAGCAACACTTCCTTTAATTTCAACCAGTCATTCCAAACAAATTCAAAAACAAACATTAAATCTGCACGAATCTGTTCACGAATAAAGAATCTGCTAGATACTCTTCAATATTTTGAAATTGTTAAGAGAGTAAGAAAAATGAACGAAGAGTAACAGTCAGTTGCTTTAAGTATCTTGTGGATACGTTGGTATTTTCAGATATTTTTCAAGAGCAAATTGTCATTTTTTTGGTATTTGTATGTGTTTATAACAGTTACTACGTTAGTTTGACTTTCAACTTAATGTCTGGTAAAGTTAATATTAAACATGAGTATGCCAAATGCGAAAAATTTTAATGGGTTCTGCTAGCTCGCTTGTATTTCTGTTTCATATAAAAAAATAATTGAGAAACCCAAAGGTATTAACAGCGAACTCTAACCACACTAGCAATACATAAGTGAATGGTTTACGCTTTTTATATCCATAGAAAGAACCGTTGTGTCTCTGCTGTGATATGAGTCAATTTAGAAGTATTTATGAACACATTATGATGTCAGCTAATGACAACAAGCATTTTTGTAAAAGTTTTGTAAAATACCGTATTCCCCGAATGCAGGCACTTTTAAAAAAGCTCACAGGACAGTGCTTATAAACGAGGAATTCTGTACTGAAATCTTTTACCTGAGAGCAAGTAGCCACATGTCATTCAAGCTAATAGAATTCAATTTTTCTCATTGACAGCATTGGCTTCATGTTCGATGGAATGTCGGCCGGTCGAAGAGGACTTTGATCATCTTCTAAAAGTCGGTGTAATAAACAAAGTCGTTATTTGTTCGACGCCGGTCTCACTGTAGGATCACATACATACATATAATTGGTCACTTCAACCCTTCAGCCAGGATTACGACCTAGTTTCTCACACCACTTATGTTGTGTGTGTTAATTTTATACATGAGTTCAAAGTCGACTCCGAACGACAGATTTTTGAGAAACTTTTCGTGGCAATTTTATTTATCTCAGAGTTTTTGCCAGAAATCTGCTGAGGGGAAGTCGCCGAAGAACTACTTTTTGTATTTTGTTTTGACGTCTGGCCTGGGGCTCGAAACCTGGCTTTACGTCTAATAAGACAACACACTACCTACTAGACCACGGCGTTTTCCTTCCTCACTGTAGGATCACTGTGAAGAAATCCGAGACCCGCTGCATGCCAGATTAGTATAAAAGGCGAACTTTGGTGGGTTGTAGTTTTTCTATAAGGAAGCAATTATCTGAGACTGCACTGCCTCAGTTCGTTACGTCTTCTGGATGGGATAGAGTGGCGCAAGGTCAAATAACAGTCCATGGAATTGCATTGTGCTGTCCACTTTTCTACTACTTTTTCTAATAAATATACCATATGGCGTTAATGGTGAGGTGAATATTGATTTCCTACGGCTCAAGATTTTCTATTTTATCAACCAATGATTTAACATATCCCCATTCAAGGAAATCCAGAGGCGTTTAATCGTACGCGTTTTCACAAAGTGCATATAAATTTCTGTAGCTGATTTATGTTCTCGTTGCCATTACTTTCCCCTTACCCGCTACAGTCCGGACTGTAGTGTGTACGTATCCCTATGTAATGGGGACAAGGGTGGCTTAGTGTGAGGCCGGGGACGTTCGAAAAAAAAACGAATTTTTTTTAATGCAAATTGAAAATTTGATGTAGAATTTTTCACACTTATAAGCAAGAAATGCTTAAAAGCAGGATTTATATATCGATATAGTTTCAGTACATTTTGAAGCAAAAATCAAGATGGCATAAGTTTCAGTGTTACTAAGCGGAGATTTATTACATCAGGGTGCTTATATTTGGGGGAAAGCTGTATATTATTTAAAATACATTGTACACAAATTCGACATAGTCTAGTTGGTAGTGTAATGGCTTATGAGACGAGAGCTGTGATTCAAAGTCCAGCTCAGACATCTCGAACATAAGGAAATATGAAAAAAATTTCCTTTCGGCGAAATTCTTTTGGCAAAGACTCTGAACATCATATTTGAGTTTCAATAATGGGGCATTTAATTTACGAAAATGAGCCAAAGCACACTTCAAGACTTGTGAAGGACAAAACATAGATATTTAAAGCTGCTCAGCTCAATCCCCTGTTCACAATCCAATTAAGAACTTGTATACTGTAGTTCAAATGAGGCAAAAATCCCAATAATTGTTATCACTTCTGGTAAAACATCGAAATGTGTTTGAAGACTCTTCCTCTATCACTCTGAGTTTGCCAAATCTATGTACAATTGCTATTAAGAATAAAGGTTACCCCACGAAATCTTTATGGTAAGAACAAAAATCTAAAAATATTGCAATAAAAATGAAACTAGTCGGGGTTGTCATAGAGACCAACCTTGTCAGAATTGGTTTTAAAAACAAGGAGAAAAAACGCTATGGTGTCACGAAAACCGTTATTATCGTTTTTATGTTCGAATTGGAATTAATATCAGTTTTGGGTGTCACTGAAACCAAGGTTATCGGTTTTCTTATTGGAAATAAACCAACCAGCTGACAGTTGTTAGTTTTAATAAAAAAAACTTAAAAAGGATTGAATTTTGGTTGTTTTAGTTGTTGTTATTATTAATAAAAAAATATATCGTCATCCTATATCCAAAATGGTTTATCCACAGAACAAACATACTACAGATAGAACATTTTTGATATAGGCCAACGATATCCTGAGTTTTACTAAACGTTTTTTAATTTTTCTATAAATTACTTGCTATTTCATGCCCGATTCCCTGAGCTTCACTTTGTTGAGACGTTGGCAGTGGTAATGGAACATTTTCCTCTTCTATATTCTATAATTGGATGGCAAAAGGATATCGTTTTCGTTGTATAAATGCTCATTAAAACTAGGTTTTATAATTTTTATGTGAGTCCCACCAATGAAACAAATTATTGAAGGAGTTTTATATTTGTTGGAGAAATAGTCTCTTGACCTACGTTTTTCATTTCCATTAATTTTCAGTTGGACCCACTGCCGGTAAATGCACCACTCCACGACTCTGAGTACATCAGTCAATACTTCTGATACTGTACTTCTACCAAGGCTTATACATCAATCGTTCCCCACTGATCTTTGTTATGACCCTTCTGCTAAAAAACGAAACGTAGCAGCAAGTTGCAAAATCAGAAGAATTTTAGATCGCGGCAAATGTTCTTTAATAGTATTAAGTACCATTCGAAATGCTTCTTTGTTTAAGCGATAATTAGATACAAATCTGTAAATATAGTTAAATATAAGAGTACAGGAAACTCCTCCTGATTAGAAAACTTCATACATTGCCTCCGGCAGCTCCAGTGGATTGTTACAATCTCTCAGGATTCTTCTCTTCACTCTTTCTGACCGCTTTTCTTCTAATAATAGAAATATCACTATTGCTATCACTATTGTATTTATTTCTTAACATAAATAATTTCAATTATAAGTGTTTTGGTATTTTTTTTTATCAAACAGCTGATTCGAACATTGGTTTTAATTTACGTTCGAAATTAACGAAACCAACTTGCTTTCATGACACCAAATGAAACCAACATTGGTTTTCAAAAACGACAATCACGAAAACCGACATGGTTTCTACTAAAACCCCGAGTACTTTTTATTGCTCAAAACAGTTTAATAGTTTTTTTACATTAAATGTATTGTAGCGGACTATATGACTTTATATATTTATATTATTTTATATATTTATATTATATTATATATTATTTCACATTTCATTTCACATATTTCAAATTGAATTTAAATATTATTTTTTAATTACAAAAGTGATACCAAATAATTTTTAATTACTTTTCATAATTATTAACTTTTGCATACGTAATAAATACAACTCTGGGTGAGGGAATTATATCATATGTAAATTTGATTATCACCTATTCTCTTTTATGCTTTATCCTTATTGTAACTAAGCTTACTTAAGCCCTAGTTATGCTACCGGAACGTAATGTAACGCAATGTAACAGTAATGTGCACGGAACGTAAAAATGTAAGAGCAATTATAGAACGTAAAAACGTAATCATATGTTTTTAGGTAAACAAAACAATAAAAGGAATAAACAAAAACAAATAAAGAAATAAAAATTGCAAAAACTAGAAGACAAAAATCCAGATCTGGATACAGAAGACATGTTTTTGGGTTTGAGTTTTTATTTTATTATTTATTGTTTTTTAAACATATTTAATATTAACTCTAAATTTTAAAAACTTTTTTTCACTCCTTTTATCACTTTCAATATGGCGTCTTTTGTTTTTGTTTAATTCAGTTGTTAACCAGTGTTATCACTACAGAGTTTTTAGGTTCATTTCAACGATTTTATATTTATTTAAAGGTACTTACAAGGCAAATTCATAGAAGGTAGCCTTATCTCTATAACAAATACAACATTGCAAAAACAAAAGGCATTTTGTTTTTGTAAAAATGTAATCATCGTGTCAAAAAAATTAACCCTCAAACCTCCATAGGAAATTAATTAAAGCAATTCAAAAAAACTAAATAAATTTTATATATTGAAAATTCTTTTGATTTTTATTATTACATTACATAATAGTGCAGCAACTGTAAATTAAAAAAAAATTATCAAATTATTTCTTATAATTAAAAATTTTCAACAGAACCAAACTGTTTTAAGCCCTATATCACAATCTTCAGAAAGAGAATTTGTTTTAAAAATAACACACAAGTTATTTCAGTCATAATTTAGGCACCTAGTTGGAGACATGGAATTCTTTTTTTTTTTTTTTGGTAGTTCATCACTCTCATCTAAATAACTATAAATATATGTATTTAGTGTTAAAGGTTTAAATATTGTTAATCAAATTGCAAAAATTTTAATATAATTGGCTTTAAAATAGTAATCCTAAAGAATTTCCAGAGTGCGTATCGTTAAGGATACATGCGGTACATATGAGGGTTTATGACTAATATAAATACGAAATTGAATATCCAAACAAAATACACAAAAAACAAAAATTTTTTTGACATTGTTATTTGCATCAGCTGGTAAAACACTCTCACCTGTTATGAATTCGCCTTGGGTACTTATTAAAAGTTTTATGTACTCTTTCTGTAAGCCAAACAATTTCACTTTCACTCAAACAAAAACACTCAATTTAGTTTGTCTTGAGGAAAATATACACAAAATTGAGTGCTTTGATTGTATTTTCCATATAAATAGACAAGCAAGTGAAATCGTTTATTTTACAGAAACAGGTCAAGTATTTCGGAAACCAAATTTGTACGAACGTTAAAACGTAGTTATCTTCTCTAATAAAAGTAAAGTGAAATGCTTTTCGAATGCTTTAATTAGTTAAAAGTCGATAACTATATTTTTCTAATATAAAATAAAAATAAACACTACCTACATATTGTAATAGTAAAATAGTGTTTATTTTTATTTTAAAGTATAGAATCAATAATGAAATAAATTATAATTTGGGTTTTTAAAATATGTAAAGTTTATTTAAAGAGAATTCCACATACAGACAAACATAACATACGTACAAAATGTAAATTCTGTTTATGATATCAATTTTCAGTTTTGGTGCTTTTTAATATTGACATGTTGTTAACACTGCTAAACAGATGTCACGTAAAAATGTAAGAAAATTCTATTTTTTACAGATTCTTACGTTCCGGTTACGTTACATTACATTTCTATAACCATTCGTATTGCTTTATACATAACAAAAACGATCAGCTGTTTCTTACTGTTGCGGTTACATTCCGTTACGGTAGCATAACTGGGGCTTTAATCTTAAGTGAATTTTGATTTAATAAATTATTACTTGGCCAGCACTCAAGCTGTTAACATCAAATATAAAGTAGTAAAGCAACTTATCGCTTGAGGACTTCTTAAGACCCTTGGCGAAGTTGTTTGGTTGAGGACTTAAGCTGACCTTTGAGACTCTTAAGGCCCAACCTATAAAATTAATAAATATAAATTAAATTAGCACCTCGCTACAGTATATTAAAGCCTTTATGTCGTATAGATTACAATGTCCTTTTCATGAGCTCTCTACTTATTAAGTCTTTAGGAAATGATGTTAACAACTGAAAATAATGAACATGAAATAAACCCTTTAAAAATTTTTCTCTGGTATGTTTGCATGTATATGGTTTAAAGTAACAAACTGACTGACCCAGATTATCAATCTAATTTTTATTTAAATTTTACTCTTTGTATACACAGAGTATTTCGCATAAAAGAAACGCACTCAAACGGAATGAGAAGGAAGCGAAATATCCTATAATTTGCACACAAAAGAACTGTTTGGTGAATGGAAAGAAAAAGCCTATTGTATGGTCTTTGAGTTGCCGAATTTGTTTGATTAACAGCATTATTTTTAATTTTTTTTTCTTATAAAGGGGAGATAAGTTTTCAAATTAACAGCATTAAAAAAAATCAAAACGCCCCACTTAAAAAAGTAAAATATATCCTAATGATATCATCAAGTTATGTTTCAATAAATCAGGAATTCTCAGAACCTAATACTATGTTCAGGCATGAATTTTAATTGAGACAATATGCGTTTAATTGACAAAATTATTCTAAGTGTTCAGGCATACGCAAATCAGCTTATTCAATAATCATTTGGCAGCTCGAAAACAACAACTTTTTTTTATTTTTTTATAACAATTCGTAAATTTAACACTAAGCCTACCTTGGCGAGAAAAATTACTCGTTTAAGAATTTTTTTTATCAGAATTTCTTCAATAGAACATTATAACATTGCTATTTGCCTCTACGACTTCTTCTCCCTTAGGGCTCAGAGGGTATTGTTTAGGAATGTATTGTCTAAGACAGTATGTGTTACTTCTAGTGTTCCGCAGGGTAGCCATTTGGGTCCTTTACTGTTCTTATTGTTTCTTAATGATCTGCCTTGTGCTATTTCTGATTGTAATATTCTGATGTATGCTGATGACGTTAAATTATTTTATACTTTTGATGATAATCATGGTCAGGCTGTTCTTCAGCGAAATATTGATTTGTTTGTAACTTGGTGCAGAATTAATTTAATGGATCTTAACTTGAAGAAATGTAAATGCATGGTTTTCTCTCGCGGGGGCGTAATTTCGTCCACTTAAGTGATTGATTCTTGCCCTTTGGAAACTGTGACTACATTTCTTGATTTGGGAGTATTATTGGGTAGGAAACTGTCTTTTATTGATCATATTAGTATGATGATTGGCAAGGCTCGGGCTGTTCTTGGTTTTGTGAAAAGATGGGCCAGGGAATTCATTGATCCTTATATAACAAGACTGCTATACATTTCACTTGTTTTGGAGTATGCGTCTATTATTTGGAATCCATACTATCGTTGTCATAGTGATTCAATAGAGTCTGTGCAGAAGCAGTTTTTATTATTCTGTTTACGTGGCTTAGGATGGGATTGTGAAAATGGGTTTCCGTAATTTGAATCTAGATTAGGTTTGATAAAACTTCCGACTTTAGAACGTAGAAGGGCTGTTTTAGGGGTTTGTTTTGTTTTTAATCTGGTTAAAGGTGATATCGATTCTGAGTTTCTGCTTTGTAACCTGAATGTCAGTATTCCAGCAAGATTTTCACGGCACTATCGTCCTCTTTCTTTAGATTTTTATAGAACGAACTATGGATGTAATTTTCCTTTTCGTAGGTTATGTATTGAATGAAGTCGCCGTGGTAGTGTGTTGGCTTATTAGACGAAAAGCCAGGGTTCGAGCCCCAAGCCCGACATCAAAATAAAATACAAAAAAAAGTATTTCTTCGGCGACTTCCTCTCAGCAGATTTCTGGCAAAAACTCTGAGAATAAGTAAAATTGTCATGAAAAGTTGATTAAAAATCTGTCGTTCGGAGTCGACTTTAAACTGTAGGTCCCGCCACTTACGAATATAATTAACACACACAACATAAGTGGTGTGAGAAACTAGTTCGTAATCCTGACTGAAGGGTTGTAATGACCAATCATGTATGTATGTATGTAGATTATGTAATGATTTTAACTTATATTATGATTTCATTGATTTTAGTTGTAGTGTTTGTAATATAAAACGTAGCTTATATGCTGGCATTAATTTGTAAATTATTATATAAAAATGTATTTTCGTTCTTGTCATAGGTAGTTCCTGTTTATTGTTACTTTATTCAACTTGTGATTAAGTTCTGTAGCTGATTTATATTCTCGTTGGCATTACTTTTCCCTTATCCGCTACAGTCCGGACTGTAGTGTGTACGTGTCCCTACGTAATGGGGAAGAGCCCTCCGCGGTCGGGTGAGGGTGGGTTAGTGTGAGGCCGGGGACGTTCGAAAAAAAATACATCGAATATATTTTTGAAGATTTACTCCTATCTTGTATATTTTTTACTGAGGAATGCATATAATCTGCCCTAACTAATGCGGGAAGTTATTTGTCCTGAGCTTATGTTCTGTATATTGATTTGCAAATTTTGTGATATAAAACCAATGTTTTGGATATTTTTGGCATTGGCTGGTATGATTCGGTATACTGAGGTATATTATTTGTTTTCTGGCAAATGGATATTCACTCTACTCCTAGCGAGTATTAAATTAAAAATTTCTAGTGCTATTTTGTTAATAAAAATTCTTATTTCATTGTTTTATTATAGTCCTTACCACCAATATTTCGAAACATTCAAAATATCTTAAATCATTAGAAATTTTAAATAATATTCGAGTATAGTTGAAAGAAAATGGAATAGGAATGGAAATACAAGAAATATCGCTAGATTACCTACCACCTCATTCGCCATTTTTATTTGACGTTGTTGATATTTGTATTTTCAAAATTTGTTCGCATTAATTGTAACCATAGCTGCCAGATAAATGAGGCACCAAATCGTCAAATATTTGAGAAAAAATCGTCCAAATCGTTAAAGACGTTTATCTTTAGAAAATATAAATAAATAAATTAAAATTATTTAAAATCCAAAATTATTTCTATTGTAGTAAAACATATGAAGTCAATGTAGCTACATATCTGAGTTCAGAAATAAAACATTTAACAAAGAATTTATTGGAAGTTAAAAGCTAGTGTCCCTTATCTTCATCTAATACTTTTTTTTTCCAAAAATTGAGAAATTGGGATCATTTTCAGGAAAAAATTGTTTAAGGTTTAAACAATCTATCCCAAAGTTGTTTATTAACACATAAGCGCAGCAATAATATTATAATATTACATCATCTATATCTATGGGCGGCGTAGATATTAGGGAGTCAGAAGCTTTTGATGTCCTCAGCATGAAAATTCAGTGTAATGCTGACACATATTTCAGTTCCTTCTTAAGTTCTTATCATCCGATCTTACTATTTACACCGTTTATAACTGAAAGAGAATGGAATACAACTCTTATGTGTAGGTTGGTGCCTCAACGTCTATTTTGCGGTTTCTCGACCGTGTTCAGGAAAGGTCATAGTATCACGTTAATGACGGTAGTGTATCCGATTGGAGCATCGTTGCAATGTGGTTTGTGTTTCACTGTTCTGTCGCTACTATAAAATGGTTTTGCTTGAACGAAATAAGGGAACTTTTTCCCGAAAATTATATATTCCTACATAACGCTCGTCTTTTTCGGCCAGCACATCCGTATGTGGTCGATTGACCAGTAGATCGCACACTGCATTACAGTAAAAATACGGTTTTTAGTCGGACTGTGTCGGTATGTGGAACTCAATTCCTGCAGAGGTCAAACCTGTTGCTTAGAAGCTATACAAGAATTTTTAAAATAGTCTGCAACGACAAGTGATATATTATTCTCAACTACGAGGTTATTTAGGAGTTGTAATTTTTCAGCTTTTAAGTGGTTAAAAAAGAATAAAATACAGAGAAATCATCACAGGTATTCTAAAGTAACTTAAAAATAATGGGTGATTTTTTAAGAGCTATAGGAAAATTTTTCAAAAAAAAAACACATAAAATTCTGAAAAATTTCGTGAAATCTTTATTTGAATCGATAGTACGGTCCATATAATTTAATGTTTGAGGATTATTTCATGCAAATTTTGACCGCGACTGCGCCTCAAATGGTTCATCCGCTTAGTTCAATTTTGGCATACTCTTTCCAACATTTCGGCCGGTATCTAACAAATATGTGCTTCAATGTTGTCTTCCAATGCGCCAATTGAAGCGGGCTTGTCTGTATAGACATGAGCTTTAACCCCACAAAAAATAGTCTAAAGGCGTTAAATCGCACTATATAGGCGGCTAATCGACCGGTCCCGAACGTGAAATAAAATGTTCACCGAACTCGCCTCTCAATAAGTCCATTGTTACGCGTGCTGTATGGCATGTGGCACCGTCTTGTTGAAACCACATGACACGCAAGTCAAGCTCTTGCATTTTGGTCAAAAAAAAGTTGGATATCATCTCACGGTAGCGCTCACCATTCACAGTCACGTTACGATTCGCAGCATCTTTGAAGAAGTACGGTCCAATGGTGCCACCAGCCCATAAACCGCACCAAACTGTGACTTTTTCTGGATGCATTGCTAGCTTTTGCAATGCTTCTGGCTGATCTTCACTCCAAAATCGACAATTCTGCTTATTTACGTATCCATTGAGCCAAAAATGAGCTTCGTCGCTGAACACAATTTTCGATAAAGAAATGGATCTTCGGCCAACTTTCCAAGATCCCATTCACCAAAAATTCTGTGTTGCGGTAGGTAGTTCGGATTCAATTCTTGCACCAGCTGTTTTTTCAAAGGCTTCACACCTAAATCCTTCCGCAAAATTTTCCACGTTGTTGAGTAACAGAGGCCCAATTGCTGCGAACGGCGACGTATCGATAATTGATGGTCATCATTAACACTGGCCGATACAGCTGCGATATCTTCTTCAGTTCGCACTCTACGCAAGCGTGTTGGTGGTTTAATGTCCAACAAGGAAAATTTGGTGCGAAATTTAGTCACAATAGCCCGAATAGCCGCTTCAGTAGGTCGATTAAACTGACCATAAAATGGAAGAAGCGCGCGATGAACTTTCTTAACAGAGCACGCTTTTTGATTATAAACTTCAAAGATTTGCAAGCGTTGTTCGTTTGTAAGACGATTCATGGTTAAATTATAGACCAAACTGAAGATGTTTGACAGTGAAACAAAACACAAAACGTGCGTGAGCTATTTAAACCAGTGTTGCAAAAAAGATAATAGCTTAAAAATCACCCGTTATAATACTCCTAACATAAATTTCCAATAGTAACAATTGCAAAGTAAATACAAAGCTTAAAGTGGCTTTTTTATACTAAAGTATGGAATATAATGTAAATTTGTAATTTTTAAAAATCATCAAAATAAGGGCATAAATCCGCGGCAGCCATATAAATGAAATAAAAATCCATTTCCAACCGGAGCAGTTGTAGTTCACAGCAAAACAATAAATTTATCGAAATTTCAAACTATTTTTGTTTTATTACATTTTTAAATTTAAACTTTTTGATCGCCAACCTATTATATTTACTCACATTATGCTCATTATTTAGTATGTAAAATTCATAATGCCGAGACATATGTGCCGTATGAGTTATATTTAATTCCATTAGTTTCATACATGACAAAATCGAAGTTTTTTTATTGCATACTTTTCAGGGTAACTATTCCAGTACATGTAATATGATGCGTATGAGTAATTTAATTCAAATACAATTAAAAAGAAAGTATACCCCATAAATTTGGACTTAAGCTACACACATGATTTTTCGATTCTATGCAATTCTAGGCTATATTCTAGTAGATAATACATCATGACCTGTATCTTCATAGTCTGTATCTTGAACATCTTCACAACAAAAAAATGTATTTGGCAAAATTTCAAACCGTTTTTGTTTTATTGCATTTTTAAATATAAACTTTTAAATGGCCCAGCGGGTCTAATGGTCTCATGTCAGAAGTGAAGTCTCATTTTCAAACGTTTCCTATTTAGTTTAAATAAAGGAAAGTGTGTGTTGGATATCACTGATATTTTTTTATTTTCATTTGAAATAGCAATTATGTGTGGAACATAACATCGTTTAAAAGTCCATGACAAACTTTTGTCTGGGTGGATCGCATTCAAAACGTCTAATATCAGGCCAAGTTTTATTGATGGCATGGGTTATGTTAGGTTTGAGAACAAATGTTGTTTATGTCTGATAGTTCAAACTTCCCATCCTTGGCGACATAAACAGGATTGTTTAAAATAATTTGTGATAAATATAAATAAAATTGTAAGAGAAGAAAAAGGAAAAGAAAATTAAAAATTTGGAAAATCAAACAAATTAAAAGTGACTTGTGTTATTTTTTCCACGGAAATAAAACCTACCAAATAAAATATGTATGTGTAAAGTGACATTACATTCATCTCGACATTAAGTTAATGGAAAGTGTTTAGCTTTTTTGTGTGGATTTGTTTGTTGGAACTTTTCTAATTTGGTTCCCTTTTTTTGTTGTGTCCTCAGCAATGGCCTTTTTTGTGTGTGTTCTTTTCCCCCTCATACAGTCCACGATTTAACAGTTGTAGTTTGCGGCTTATTCGCATACAACTGCAACTCGAGAAAACTCCTCAAGCTAGCTAAGGTCACCTCCACGTGAGATTAACATGCCTTCAAATCGCTTGTACATGATATCCAACGTGGCATGAGCTGTGTGACACGTAGCGTCGTTCTGTTGAACCGATTTGCCGCTGGTGGCCAGATCATCTAATTCAGGCGAAAAGAATTTTGTAATCATTGGCTTATAGTGCTCACCGCTTTCTCGCAGGAATATGGACTGATGTTGCCACCTGCCCAAACTGCAATCCAAACTGTACGTTTTTCGAAATTTATTGGACATATTTACGGTCATAAATACAATTTTCAATGAATACGTGTAGTATTTTTGAATATTCCAGAATTGCACACATATGGCAATAATTTGATAAGAATGTTTTTGCGAAGTATTTGCTTTTCATTACAATATATTTTGTTGCTATTTTTTAAATAAAACAATTTTATGTTTGTTTTCATACGTGTGGTACCACTAGCATAGAAATAATGTGCTGCCAGAACAACTTTATATGTGACAGTATTACAGTCACTAGGATCTGCACAAATTTAAATACGTGTTATAGTTACTCAATAATTATCCCTGTTAAGTCACACTTTAAATCAGTGAAATTATTATATTAAATCGTTAAGTTCAATTAAATCACCCCTATCGTGAATATTATGGGAATAAGTTATTTGGTAGTAAACTTTTTTCCATAACAAAAAAATCGTTATTACGAATATATTGGGAGTAAAAGTTTTTATTGTGAATTGGTTATAAATGCTGAATAAACAAAATTTTTTTTATTGTGAATTACCTCTCAACAATTTTTCGAAGAAAAATACAAATATTAAAAAACGAGTAGCGTATATCTTCGTTTTTTGGTGCTAGAAGAGGAGAAAGTATCCATGGAAAGGTTGCAGCGAAGATCTATTCGACATGAATCGAATCCACTATCACTCCCTAAGATAAAGTAAGAATTATACATACTAAAATATTTATGCTTGACGTTAAATCATGTGTCCTTTACAGATTCCAGGAATATTACAGGGTAAACAAAGAAGGATTCAAATACCTGCTGAATGTGTTGGTGGAAAAGTTTATTAGTAACAATTGCAAAGTAAATGCAAAGCTTAAAGTGACTTTTAATGTACGAAAGTAAAGAATATGACGTAAATTTTTAATTTCTAAAAAATCGTCAAAATAAGGGCATATGTCGTCAAATCGCCAATATGATATCTTTGGAGCACAAAATCGTCAAAATTACGATAAATCGTCAAATCTGGCAGCTATGGTTGTAACGTTCTAATTGAACAGACTTATGACAGTGCTGCATTTTAAATTTTACTCAATGTTATAACAATTTGCGTATTTATTGCGAAATTATTAATTGAAATTTTATATGAAATATTGAGCTCAATAATGCCGTTTATTGCGATTTACGCAATAAAGGTGCATATCTGAACACCGTATAATGTTGCTTCGCATTCAATTTAAAAAATTGTAATTGGAGGGTGATCAACCACAATTTAGTCTCACAAATATGCAATTAAAAAACACTTTTTTCTACCGTTAAAAAGTGCAAACAATTTATTTGCAAAATAAAATAAAGTAAAAGTCTATGTATCCCAATATATTTTAGAAATTGCATGAATTTTATGCAATAATATATAAAATAATTGACATATTTTATATTTATTTTATTATAAAATTAACAATTTTTTTATGTTTTTCTTAAACCATTAAAAAAATAAGGGAAACTTTCTGGAGACTCCATGTATTTGCACCGAAAGAACTGTAAGAGCAACTAAAATTGCCTTGAAAAGTTTCTCAAAAATATGTCGTTCGACTTACAACTGTAGGTTCCATCACTCGTGTTTGATACGTGGTGTCAGCAGCTACATCGTAATCCTGGCTGAAGAGTTGTAATGACCAATTGTGTATTATGTATGTAAGTTTCATTCAAATGTTAAAATTTTCAAATTCAAAATTTTAATTAATAACACATGCGACAAATAAAAAAAATTAAATACACCTACCACATAGTGTAAGTTTTGAGCTTTGTTGAGCAGAACTCAACAATACTCGTATTTCTTGTATCCTCAAAACTTGTTTTATTTGACAAAACCTGATGTTTTGGACTTATTGATTACATAAACATTTCTGAACCGATATCCAAAATGTAAACCTTATTAGAAAGGAGAGAGATGTTCTTTTAAAACGATGTACATATATATAATATTTGACTTTATATGCCATGCAGTTTGATGAGGTAAACTTGACAAATGCGAATTTTTTTCATATTTTTCAAGCCTGTTCGTTCATAGTAGCATACTTTAATTAAAAAATATATAATAAGTGATGCCATTCTGAAAGTGTATAATCTTGTGAAGGGATTGATACTTCGTTTAATCAAATCGGACAAAAATGACCGTAGTTATGATTTCAAGAGTCTAACAGTCGAGAGACATTTTTCATATACGGGTCCATATATATTTTTTTCAAATAAAATTTACGTTCAAAAATTTTTAGAATTTCTGATGGATCTTGATTGTTTATTGGAAAATGTGTCAATTTCACGTTTGAGCTACCACCAGAAGTTGGCCAATGTTTGCGCAAAGAGAAATAATAATATTTCCAAAAAACACAAATATTAGCCGACTGCTGGCAGAAGTGCAAAAGTGAAGTTGACACATTTTGCGATAAACAATCAAGATCCATAAAAAATTCTGAAAATTTTTGAATTAAAAGTTCATTTGATGTGATGAAATATAAAAATGTAACACGCCTGTTATACTATTTAAATAATAAAAACGGCAATTTATGTCCCATTTGATCAAACGAAGTGTCAATCTCTTCACAAGATAATGCACTTTCAGAATGTCATCACTTATTTATTTATTTATTTAGAATTAACTTACAATTAAAATTATAAACTAATTATAATGAAGCAATAGCAACTAGGGCCTTCAGCTAAATAGATGTAGTGTATAAATATACTTACAAAGCAATCAATATAATATAAAATGTATAACTAGAACACAGTAATAAAAAAAAAGTTCCGAGATTCATTAAATAGAGTAATAGAGATTTACTGATTTTAGGTATTTTATTATTAATGTTATATTCTTATCGGTTGGGATAGCCAATAGTTGCTTTGGATTTTCATTTTTGAATATGTTTGCTCTCTGTGAGGCGTAAAGGGGACACAAAGATGAAATATGTGATGGGTTGGTCGGATAGGATATATTGCTGTTAAATGGTGGGTTGATAGGAAGATTTAAAATACAGCCATATCTCTCTAAGATCCTCTCTGTTCGTATACTTGATTTTGTCAAAGGAAGCAAGCTATGCTAGAATTGTTGTTATAGTCAGGGTTCAGAAAAATTCATGTATGAACACATAAATTTAAACATTTATGATAAATATACACTTTTCACAAATGAGTAGCTAAGAATTGTTTTCATTTTAAGCATTCATAAATGAAAACATTAATTTTTTTATTTTGGTACATATTCGCGAATATGAATTGTGAGATGTAAGAAATGTGAAATGTACAAATATGAGAGGCCTTCTCATCGCTCTCATTAAAGTACATACTCATTTATGTTGTTGTTTTTTTTTAACATATGTGTTCGGACTTTTTGTGGTTTGTTTCTTATTTTCATATGTGCGTTGTTTGTTTTATTTGCTACTTTACAAAAATTAATGAAAATGAAAAAGAAAATTTTTCATGATAATTTTTCATGATAATTTTTCATGAAAATTTTTCATTTTAATTTTTTCACTAACAAAGGATGTTTTCTCATTCTTTTGCATTCAATACGTATGTATGTAGAAAAATATTTTGATTTTTTAGTTTTTATTGGCATAGCGGTTTACTTTAACAACTTCGCTGTCCAATGAGTCATATATGACACATTTTCGAATGCTAGTGCAAAATAAAACTTTATGCTCTTTCATTTGTGAGATTTTTACAAAAATGTAATTTCTCAAAAATGTGCATGTGCATGAAAAAATGTTTTTCTTATTCTCTCAATTTTGAACGAAAATAAAAAACATTACTATCAGTATCATACATGAATGAATAAAGCAAACTTTTATTTTTGTTTGTTTCTGTTCACGAATGAAAGATAACAAAACAAAATTCCTTTTTCTTTTTCATGAGCGTGAGTGATAAGTGAGTGAATATTTTGTACCCTGGTTATAGTTAAATTTCCTGTACCAACCGTATGTTCTTAATTGAGTAGTATTTTTCTCCACAAAATGTATTTTAATATATAGGTTAATATCTATTGGGTTAAAGTTATTTATTGTGATGAGAGGTGATTTAAGTGAAAGTTCGGCAGCAGTGTCGGCATATTCATTTCCAATTATATTCCAATTTCCCAGTAATTCCCGTTTTAATTCCCAAATTAGTTTTATAGTAGGTTTCCTCTTGACGATAAGGTTGCGTATCTTGGCCGTATATATATTATTGTTGGAAAAATTTAGAATGGATTTTAGTGATGAAAGGGAGTCAGTGCTTATAGCAAAGTTACCTTTTAATGTCATCAATTATTTTATATTTTTTAATAAAATTTTCCAATTAATTAAGAATAGCTAAACTTGAAAAAAAGAGAAAAGTCATATTTTCCAAGTTTACCCGATCAAAGCTCATAACATGTAAGCCTGAACCATATATTTATGTATAGCATTTTAAAGGCTGATTGTCCTCTTTTAAAAAACCATTTGATTTTGAAAATAGGTTAAATAATGTTTGGGCAATCTATAATTTTGTGTGAAAAGATCAAAAATACCGTTTTTGTCAAATAAAACGAGTTTGGAGGGTTCGAGAAAAATAAAAAAATATTTTTGCATTCTACTTAACAAAACTCACAACCTACACTATGTCATTAGCTGGGTGTATTTTGACTGTCGCACCGTGTAATCGTAGTCATACCCTTAGCATTATAATTGCATGTAGTGGGTTCTAAGATGTCGAAGATAAAAAATATAAATTATTAGGGTCGAATGAAAACATTTTTAATAACAATTAATTTTAAAACCGTACAGGTTGTACTACAAAAAAATTATGTTTAAATTCGAAATATTCAATCCGTTTTCCCCGTAATAAATTACAGTTCAATATTATGCATGTGGCTTTTGAATAAATTGCATACAATTTGTCAGTACGAGACTCGTTTGAATAATAATTATCACTGCAATGATAGCCATAACTATAGTGAAAACTAATTATTATAATAAAATACATGAATATTCAATTTATAAATGAAATGCACATTCATTCAGATGTAAAACCACAAACACATGACTAATAATTTCATAATAATTTTAAACAATAAAAATATTATCTTTCCACTGTTGTACGGGATTTATGCTTTAAGCTTGAAATTTCAACAGAAATATAAATACAATGTCGGTCAAAACATATTGAAAAACATATCTCAAAAAAATTACTAAAAATCAAATGTTGTAATTAAAATTAAAAATGTTTTAATAAAACAATCGTAGATAATAATAACAATATCAAATGAATAAAGCAATAAACTACAGCAAAAAAAACAAGTGACAAAAATGATTAAGTTACCTAGAAAACACATATTTTCACACAAAATCAAACTCTAATTTATCCTCCCGGAAAAGGATTTCTGCTGACGTTCCTCATGGAAGCATCCTAGGGCTATTCTTGCATTTATTGTTCACTGCAGATATGCCAACGAACTCATTGATTAACACTTCAACCTTCGCGAATGATACTATAATCATAAGCACTCATGAAAACCCAGTATTTGCTTCTGCACGACTCCAAACCCATTTAATTGGTGAAATTTCACTTTCACGCTTAAAAGAAAAAAATTGTCTTCCCCTGAGCATTAATTGTTTAAGAATACTGGAACAAAACCACATCAACTAACTCGGTATGCACGTTGATCATCGCCTTACACAGACTTACCATATTACGGCAAAAATAACTCAAATAAAACGAAAATCCCCCCAAAATACACTGGCTTATTGCACCACGGTCATGTCTGGATTTGAATCTAAAGGTGCTCTTGCATAAAGCAGTTATAAAGACAATATTGTTATGTTTTTACCTTTTTAAAAACGCTTAAAAAATGATCTTTACAGCGGAGATCTTCAAACCACGACTGTTTTCTTCAAACGCAACGCGTCTTCACACAAGACTGACTGAATTCTTACTACTCGTTATCTGCTTTTTTGTGTGCTTACGTAATCAGTCTGATGAAGGTTCTTGAAGTCGGCCGTTCGGGGTTTCGGTTTCTCTTTTTCTTTCATACTGATGTTGTTGGTTTACTTGTACCAAGTTCGTTGTATTTGTTTGTGTAGCTTTTGCTAATTTTAATGTTAAACGATGTACACCGTTTCCATTTTCGTAACAATATTGTCATACGGCATTCTGTTATGGGGGGATAGCCTCATCATCTAATATAGAAAAATTGCAGAGAAGATGGTCTAAACTTTTAAGAATATTTACATGTACTCCATGGTACATAAGAAACAACATCTATAGGGATTTTAACATTCCCACTCTTCGGGAAGAAATCAAAAAAGCAACCACCTTTGAATGAGTCAAGCAATATTTGCAAAATGTTTTGTATGCCAAAAACTATAAGAGTTGCCATTTTTGGGATTCCAAAAAGTCGATGAGCCGGTTTTTACATCCCCTAAGCCTGATTTTATTACGAGACGATCTATGGTCTTGCAATCCTATTCGGGTTCTTTTTTTTCGTAATCAACCATGTAAAGTCCGCAGAAAAAATTCGAATATTACTCAAGTAGTCCTTGAAATAAGTGGCACGATAAAAAGCCCGTCTAGAAAAAGCGTTTTCTGTAGTCAGAAGTAGATTATATACAATTGAAATTTAATGGAAAATATTTTGGTTGCTACTGTATGTATTTCATTTGCGGAATACCCTAAAATAGAATTAGAAATGAACAGTCAGTTATTCCCTATTATTAGTTGCACGTACTTAAATACTTTTAATTTTAATTATGATTTAATTTCTGACAAAAATATCTTCGGAGCCTTAAAAAATTTATATATTTCAATGTAAACTATTAAAATGTTATAAATTTAGTTTTATAGGGTGGACCATCTCTTGGTATAAATTTATACCATCAGTTATTTCGAATCTGGCAATATTTATTTCATTCTATTCTGTCACAAAATTCAATATATTTTTACGTTTTTACCTTTTTTAAAAACGTTTAAATATGAGTTTGTTAATTGCAAACCAAGTAAAAACAAATATGTGTTTACTTTTTCTTAAACTCTCTTTATTCTTTACACTGCTTTTGTGTGCCACTGTATACAACTTAACGATACAACAATAATTTGCTTGTACACTATTCTATTTCACACTTCTGTCCGCGTTAACACTAACAACTGTTCGTTAGATCTTCTTTGCTTACAACCTTGTTGCCTTGTTTTTGTTGTTTTATATACGCACGTAATCAGTATGATGAACGTTATCGATGTGGGAGGTCTTTGCTCTCGCCTTCTCGAGAACTCTATTGCCACTACATTATTGTTTGTGTACTTTGCGTATGTTGCCTATCCCTTTTTCTCACATACTTGTTGTAGCTGGTTTACTTTCACTTCATGTAGTTGTTGGTACCAGGTGCAACCAGGTTCGTTGTATATATGCTTTATATAATCAACACGTTCATTGTATTCTTAGTGTGAGTGTGTATTTGTATCGTGTGACTTTTGTTTATCGTTTTTAATGTTAAACGATATTAGGTCGTTTCCACTTTCGTAACAATATTATCTCCACTGAACGTAATGAATCAAATTACTCTTGAGCAACGATGGGATTTACTTAGCCAACGAGGACCTGTACGCTGATGTTGATTTTTCCAAAAAAAAAAAATTCTCCTTTCGGATGAAGCTCAGTTTCATCTTGGTGGATACGTTAATAAACAAAATTGCCGTATTTGGTGCTCAGAAAGTGCATACGTGGTCTTGCACCAGTCAATGCACCAATTACGATTTTTTGTACCCGCTCTTCCTGGTATTGATGTGAACGATATTTGGTTTCAACAGGATGGTGCACCTTGTCACACATCTCATGCTACAATCGATTTATTTCGTCAAACGTTTGATGACCGTTTAATTAGCCGAAATGGTGATGTCAATTGGCAGCCAAGAAGCTGCGATTTGACACCGTTGGATAATTATCTGTGGGTCGCTGTTAAAGAAACGTGTTATGCCAACAAACCAGAGACAATTGAGCATTTGAAGGCCCACGTTTGAATGAAACAATATTCCATTTCTAACAGGAATTATTGTACTGCACAACAAAAAAATAAATTTGGCAAATTTTTGAACCGTTTTTTATTGCATTTTTAAATTTAAACTTTTAAATTTCCCACCCTATGTTATTAACAGAATCTGTATTAAAAAATTTGACTTAGAGTTCAGACGCCTTGACCATCAGAACAAAAGTAAACATATTCCCAGTCAAAGAATATACAAATTTTAAAATTTAATTTTGGTGGCCTGGTAGTCTAGTGGGTAGTGTGCTAGACTATTAGCGTGAGGGTCGTGGTTTCGATTCCCAACAGAGACTCTGAACTGTGGCACTACACCGAGCATATGGTCAAGTTTTTTTTTTTAGTTTTTATTTTTTATTATTAACATTTCATGTACAACTTAAATCGAAATTCTGAAGGTCTCAGCGCCATTAAGGCATTATTGAGACAAGTTGGCAAACAATTTCATGTACAATTTATTATTAAAATTATGAAAATTTTTAAATAAAAAAAAATATTTTTAGATTACAAAGTTTTACAATAGGAGTGTTTCAAGATTTTCTGCTAAGTGTTCTTTAAGGCAATTTTTAAAAGTGGAAATTCTGTTACATGTTTTCAAAATTACAGGAAGGTTATTGTATTCAGCAACACCCATGTATTGAATACGTTGCTTAGTAGTCTCTAATCTGCACCTTGAAGTCAATAAGTTTTGCTGATTCCGAGTATTGAAATTTGTTTGGTTCTGATGAAATTGAACCGTACGACAACCAATGTTGTACAATGATTTAAATATATACATCAAGACCTGGTACTTATACAACCCACGAAAAGGCAAAATTGTTTTACAAATGTCACGATAGAGGGATAAAGTTTGGAATCGAATGGGCAAATTATATACTGCTTTTAACGATTTACTCTGCATGCATTGCAGAGTTTTTAACGTTGTAGTGCTTTTGAAGCCATAAATTATAGCCATATAATTTAGGTGGCTTTGAATTAGAGCATGGTATAACAGAAGTTTAGTTTCCTCATTAAGTTTATATTTCATTTTATATAATATGCCAATAGCTGGAGCTATTTTTGATTTCAGTTCGCGTATGTGCAAATCCCATCCAAGATTACTTTGAAGCGTTATTCCTAAATACTTTACAGAATCTGATTCATAAATTATATTACCATCAACATAAATATTAAAATTATTATTAACAGCATGTGGTCTAAATCTCACTAGTTTAGTTTTATCTGCATTTAGTACTAATTTGTTTAGGCGAGCAAACTCAAAAATCAGAGATATATGCCGTTCCATATTTGCTTTCAACGATAAATCATATTTGTACGGATAAAAGAGGCACACATCGTCAGCAAACATATACAAACGTCCAGTTAGATCCAAATTACTAATATCATTTATATAAATTTTGAACAGTAGGGGACCAAGACAGCTACCTTGTGGAACACCACATTCAACATTTGTCATATCACTCTTACTCTGATTAACTTCCACATACTGCTTCCGATTTTTGAAATAACTCTCAAACATGTTGAGCCCTCTTTCATCCACACCATAATATTTCAGTTTTTGTAGCATAATATTATGATCAACTAGATCAAAAGCTTTGCTAAAATCCAGGAATAGGCCTGCTACACCATTAAAACCTGTATCTAATCCGTTACATATATCATTGACTACATTCACAACTGCTTCATCTGTTCCGCAACCTTTTTTAAAACCAAACTGTTGTTTGTAAATGTAATTATTATTTTCAATGTACAGAAAAAGTTGTTGGTATATAAGTTTTTCAAATATTTTGTCAATAATCGAAAGGAGAGCAACTGGACGAAACTTGTTCACCGTAGAAGCATTTGAAACTTTCGGGATGGGTATAATCTTACTGATCTTTAAACAATCAGGGAAAATACCCGAAACGATGATTTTATTAAAAATGTTAAGTAGCATTGGTAAAATAACATCCTTACATTTAACTACTAATTTAGGTGAAATTCTATCATAGCCAGTAGACTTCTTGGTATCCATGTTGTTTATGATAATTTCCATATCTTCAACAGTGGCTGCTTTAAAAGAAAATCGATTAGAACTTCTGTATAGTGTTCTAAGTTGATTACAATTATCATTAGGATATACTTGTATATGATTCCTCAAGTCTCTTACTGACTCTACAAAATAGTGGTTTAATTCATTAGCCTTAACCTGATCATCAAGAATCATCGTACCTGCCGACGTCATGAGGTTTATATTATTTTTGGACTCTCTACCAAGTATTTTATTTAAAAACTTCCAGCACTTCTTCGTATCTCCTTTCGCTCTATTCAGACTGTCGGAATAGTAATCATTCCTTGCTAATTTGTTTGCAATTTTTATAATTTTACTTAACCTTTTCAGCAAATCGTCGAACTTACAGTCTTTGGACTTTCGTCGCTTAATTAGTAGTTTATGCTTGTATAATATCAAATTTTGCAAATTTTTATTCATCCATGGACAAAGTTCAAACCGAAGTTTAGTTTTGATTTTAGTACAGGTTGTTGATTTGATAACAGCATCTTTTATACAACTTATCATATTCTCGGCTAGGTCTGATGAATTCGAATTTACATCAATTTCCCGTAAATTGCATTGCAAATACTCGCTGACCTTATTGTAGTCGCATTGAATTTGATCAGTTTCAATGTATTTCTTTGGAACAAAGTTATTTTCTATCTTACAGCAAATAATATTATGATCTGTCAAAGAGCACTCCACTGAATCAACTGATATTTTCCCATAAATATTTCTGAATACATGATCTATGCAGGTTCCACTTCTGGGTCTCGTGACCAAAGAATGACAACTGTGACAATCATAATTTAGGCATAAGTTTTCCAATTCTGGATATTGCTGGTTGTGAAATGCGTCAATATTCATATCCCCAACCATTATGAGAGGATTTTGTGCATGAGCATCCATGAATTCTTCAATTTTATTTAGGAACTGATCAATCCTACATTTTTGCGAACGATATACAGATATTATCTTCAAAGGTTTGTTGTCAATTCGGAAATTTTGCAAGGAAATTGAAATAAAATCAATAAAGTTATCACTTTTGCATTGTTCTACGACAATCTGAAGGTTTTTGTTTACATATAATGATGTCCCACCATATCCATCACTCCTACAACAATGAATGGCAGAGTATCCAGAAATAGAAAAAAGCTGGGTTAAATTATCTTCAAACCAAGTCTCCTGAATCGCAATAACATCCGGTAATTTTGAAAGACTTGCAATTAGGGACTTAAATTTATTAAATTTAGTAATTGATGAAACACTTCTAATGTTTATGCAAATAATATTCAGAAAATAACTGTTTAAATTGTATAAGTAATTATTATATTTAAAAAAGTTTTAAAATATTGATTATTAATCATATAAATAAATGAGAGAAAAAGAACAACATATTATATTAAGGCTGACTTATCATTAAGAGGGAGAAGCATATGATTCCTTATCATCATCATCAGTGGCATCACCAAGTTGGACAGTAGCATTATTGTTGCCCATCGATCCACGTTTCCAGGGTTGAGAAGTTGCTGCACTCAGAAGTAATTTATCTACGTCCTCTTCACATCTTACCACTTGTGCTCTGGATGTTTCACTCTTCTTATAAAAATTTCTTCCACCTCTTGCAAACACGAATGAGTAACCTACATTTTTCAGCGCCCTAGCGTAGTTCAGAAGGTCCAATGTTTCTTTACTTAGAAAATCATTTACAAAGACTCCACTTGAATCTTTGTTTTCTTTTAGTTTTGGCTTGACGGACATGAGTTTATCTTTTGACTGTTTGTTTGAAAATTTAACAACAACACTCTTTTTACCACTTGTGCCTTTTTTGCGAAGAAAATAAGCGTCATCAATATTTTCCGATCCCATGTTGACACCAACACTTTTTGCCAAATCCAACACCGAATCAACAGCTGTGGCATTGTCATTAACTTTCAACCCACTCACAATACAATCATTTCTTACGCGAACATCGTTTAAAAGTTTTACTGATGATTTTAATTCTTTAATTTCTTTTTTCAGGGCAAGATTTTCCTTTTCAACATCATTCAATCTTTTCTTATTATCCGCCAAACCCTTTAAAATATCATCATACTGCTGGGACATGAATTGTATTGTTTCTTGTATGTTAGTCAATTGGTCAAGCTTATCCAATTTTGTTTTGATTACTTGCAGTTCAGTTTTTATTCCTTCATTATCTGCATTTTCACAAAAATGACAAGTAAAAGTCTCATCTTGATTATTTACAAAAAACTCAAACTCTCTTCAATTTAAACGAGAGCACTGAGAGTGTAATATTTTGTGACAATTATCACACTCAATAAAGTTGTCTTTTTCTTTTATTTGCATTCTACATTGACCACAAGAAATTATATTTTTATTAACGCTTCTGCGGCCTTTTCCACTCATACTTCACAATTTCCACAAACTTCAATATCAGTTTTAAATTATTAGAAAGTTTATTGTTTTTAAAAATGATTAAATCACTTAGAATTTAACGTTGAAATTGATGAGATTCAATATACAAAAAATACACGTCTATTAACTACCAGGGTTTTTTTTTTTTGAAGTTACACCGCTCGTATATAATTGTATTGTAATTAATAAATAAAATAATTAAAATTTAATTTTTTTCAATACATGACCCTATATTTTGTTGGATAAGAGGGTATTTCATAGTCGAATGTGCTGTGTACCAGCTTCACAGAGCAACGAGACAGATAAATTATGGTAATTATTGATGTATCTTGTGGTGGATGCGGCCGTTGCTTCATGGTGATGGATTTAATTACGAACAATTCTTTTTCTTTGTATTTTAGACCGAAATAATAACAACAGTTAAATAGTTTAAACAATTAAAAAAAACCGCATAAGCGCACATTACAACTAAACAATATAATTTTATTCATAATATTACAAAAACAGTATCAGAATAATTTAAATTCTTTACACTAAATTCTATCGTAATGCCTTTATCATACATACATACATACATATATAATTGGTCATTACAACCAGATTAGACGATTTATCGTAATTTTGACGATTTTGAGGTCCAAAAATATCATATCGACGATATCGACGCCATTCTATAACGTTCTAACTGTACTTAGAACGTTTTTAATGTTCTTGCATTTTTATATTCTACGTTCTCTAACTTAAATACTGTCAAAATTTGGTTAAGGTGTGCCGATCCGTTCCGAAGTTATAGGGAAAAATCTCCTTAGAAGACACATATAGTCGTATGTCGCGTGAAAACTTTGAGAGCTCGTAACTCAAAACACACTTTTTGACTTAGAATGTTATAGAACAGAGGCGTCAATATGAGGATTTATGCCCTTATTTTGACGATTTTTAGTAATTAAATATTTACATCATATTCTTCACTTTACTACATTTAAAGCCATTTGTAATGAAAGTAATGTTAGTGTATTTGAATTGTCGGTCAGTTTTATGTCTATCCTGGTTTGCTTATTATTAAGGCGAGCACGCCGCTTAGTTATGACTAATAAGCCGCAGTTTAAATGAGAATAAAAAAGATTCTTTATCAGTTAAAGAGCCGTTATGATGATCATTTTATTCTGATTCTATCAATCAACTTACAGCTATTTATATAAATTTCTTAAGTCTAATTTCTTTACATAATACTTATGACCTAATTTAGTTTTTACTTAACTTAGAGTGTGCATGGTCAGCATTTTGCTACTTTACAATTATTACGTACTGAAAATTTGTATAATGCAATTTGATACCTCGTGCCATTGGTCATTGACAGTTTTGTTTATATTATTGAGGAATGTATCAAAAGCATTTTTAGGTAGCACAGACGTAACCAACACACAACAGTGGATAAGTGTGACCAACACACTACACATTTGAAGCTTTGTACTTGCTTTGCTTACTATTGGAAATTTTTGTTAGTAATAACAACTAGTAAAGTATTATATTTTTAAGTTATTTTCGAATACCTGTGATGATTTTTCTTTATTTTATGACCTTTTAATCCATTAAAAGCCAAAAAATTATAACTCCTAGATAACCTCGTAGTTGCTCATTATTTATCACTTGCCGTTGCAGACAATTTTCAAAATTCGAGTATAGCTTCTAGTATTACCATCGGAAGAACAAAGTTAAGTGCCGTTATTTTTTTCGTACAACCAACACTCAGGGGATGGATGGCATTGGGTTTGGAACTATGAAAATATTGTTACGTTTCTACCTTTTTAACACGTTCATCGCCATGTCAGTCCTATGTGTCTGACGCTAAGATGTTCTGCATGAGCCATGTCAGTCATGTGTGTCGGACGAACGCGACTTGGTAAATCACGAATGTCCGACGCAAACGACGCAGTGTTTAAAACAACAGGTTAATACTAGTTGTATCTTGTTTGAATTCGTCAGATATATAAGACTGACACGGCTTGTCGAAAAAAAGTTTAAGTATAGGGCCCTGTCAGTCATATATGTCTGACATAAAAAATAGTGTTTTTCCGGGAATTTGGCAAACAATTTTTTTTCTGTTATACATTAAGTGCTTTGATACATTTTTAACTAAATATCTAATAAAGTTACAGTGGCCCATGTGAAAATTTTTCTGATATTATCGTGGCGATGAACGTGTTAAAAACGTTTAAATATGAGCTCGACAATTGCAAACAAAGTAAAAACAAATATGTGTTTAATTTCATTTAAACTCTCTTTATTCTTTACACTACTTTTGTGTGCCACCGTATACAACTTAACGATACAACAATAATAATCAGTTTATTCACTTCACTAGTTCACACAAGTATTCACTGGATCTTTACAACCACGACTTATTTTGATCACACGCAACTTCACATAAGGCTGACTGAATTCTTAATGACTGCAGCCTGCTTTGTCTTGCCCTTTTATAGTCCGACACAACCAGTTTAACGAACATTCTTGAAGTGGAATGTCCGTGTTCTCGCCTTCTCGAGAAATCTATTGCCACAACATTATTGTTTGTGTACTTAGCTTATGTTGTCTATCTCTTTTTCTCACATACTTGTTGTAGCTGGTTTACCTTCATTTCATGTTGTTGTTGGTACCAGGTGCAACCAGGTTCGTTGTACATATGTGTGTATTTGTGTCATACACATTGCCTCTTGTTGCGTTTTCGTCACCTATCTCTCTCGTACTCATGGTCTTTGTTTTTGTAGCTTTGGTTTATCGTTAATATTAAACGATGTATTCATGTAAGATAATATGAGGTCGTTTCGATTTGCGTAACAATATGTTATGGAAAGGAGGAAAGAGAGAACAGTATTTATGGACACTAGTTTTGAATAAGTAACAGAAATGTCTATCACATAAGTAACAGAAACGACCTCTGCAGAAATTGAGTTTCATATACTAATAGTCCGACTAAAAAAATAATTTTGTCTGTAATGCAGTGTGTGATCTGCCCAATCGACCACATACGGATGTGCTGGTTGAGAAAGACGAGTCTCCTTATTTCGCTCGAGCAAAATCCGTTGTAGTAGCAATAGAAATATTGTAACGATGAATCAATAGAGTTCGATACCCTACCGTCATTAACGAGCAAGTTAACCCTCTCCTGAAGATGTCTCAAAATATAGACGTTGTGGCACCGATACATACATGAGAGTTGTATTATGTTCTCGGTCGGATATATAAAGTGAAGTATTTCTTGCGCCGTCTTAAGAAGCCAAGGAACTGAAAAATGTGTAGGTTCCAGCCAACATTACACTGAATTTTTATGCTCAGAACATTAAATCTTTCTGACTCCCTAATATCTACACCGCCCATAGATATACATAGATGATGCAATCTTGTTGCTGCGCTTATGTGTCAATAAACAACGCTGGGATGGATTGTTTAAACCTTAAACCATTTTTTTTCTGAAAATGATATAAAATTTCTGAAAATTTTAGTTTTCATATACTTTTAATATATTTATTGATTTTTTCTGACGAATATTACACGTAGTTTTTGTTGTCATCAGTTCGATTACTTTATTTTTCTACGTCCAATTAGCCCGAACAGGCTTACCATTACCGTAATTTGACCATTTGTCCATATATGCGACTTCATTTTAAACCTAGGGCTGCTATGTTCTTCTATTCTATATACGACGTCAATCAATCTTCTGATTACTTTATAGAGTCCGTTTCAGTAGGTCTTGAACTCATGACATATTCCTTTATTTATTGGCTTTATTGGATACTTAACACAACTAGTTGACCTTCTTTGAATCCTTTAGATCAGTCAGTTGCATCGGATCTGGCTATCATTTTATAACCGGCCATTTTAATTCAAAATTTGTATTCTCTGCTCAAGTCCTGCCATTTGTTGCTGGTACATGTTTATGCCACCACACAACTTAAGCTTATTTCATTTGACAATCCTGGAAAGTCATATCGTCCGTCGGTGTATTGTGTTTTGCTAGCCACCTTTCATGGATTAAATCGTTCTATTACTCTACCTCTTCTAGCAACTTTGCCATATCGAAATTTAGAAACGGATGGATGACATACTACTAACGACACCAAGCGTCCCTCTCTACCACGCCTTCAACTCTGTCCGAAATACCCTCAATGTCTTCAACTTTGTTTACAATGCCTTTAGGTTTATTTGAAATCTTTCAACCATCTCTGCAATGCCTCAAAATTGTTTAGCAATGTTTCAGCTTCCTTCGCAACACCTCCAATTTAATTTCCAACAATTGCGTACTTTATTTATCAGTGTAATAAGTCAGAGGTTCTCAAACAAGACATTAATTGAGTGACCCTTAGAATACTTAAGGAATTATTGTTGCTTAGAAATTTAAAAGCCCCTATTTAATGACAATCCAATGCTTCAAAATCTGAGGCATAATATTTGAGGTGAAATTTTTAGGGACGCCAATATTCCCAAGTGGGATATTACCACACTTTCCGATAATCAGACTGCTAGGAGGACAGTGAGTTGCAATGTGATGAACTCCACAATGGTGTACAACTGACCCAGCTATCTAAATGAGCAGAACGATTTGATGTCCGCATCATACGGGATATACAAAATGATATTCCAAGTAACTGCAGAGCGATTGAACTGGCCAACAAATTCTCGACTTTGGTAATCCTTCCGGGAACCTGTAAGCTTACAATTGACAATGCGGTCATCGATTCAGTCAATCGCAAGTGGACAACTTTCGAACACAGGCAGAACTGCATAGAAAATCCGGTAAAGGGTTGAACGAAGGCAACAAAGACGAAATCATAACGAGGCATTGCATAATGGGAACGCATGACAGGCGCATTTTACTTGTGTGCCAATTCCTGAAGGAGTTGCAGAAATGAGGAAGAGAATGAATCTGTTCTTTAGGTACTGAGAAAATGCCCGGCAATCTGTTCGGCTGGTCGGAGAGAGTTTTTATATATCAACTTTTACAGCCCGGTATGGTGAACTTGTAATTTATCCGTGTCTTGGCGTCTAGTACATGAATGATCTAAAGAAACTGTCAAACATTGATTATCAGAAACTCCGAGTGGTTTCAGGACTAGGGGGTAATGGAAAACAATGTGACCTCATTGTGTCCATCTGGTTTTCTTTGGTGGACAGCTGGCTGCCAGTCAGTTTGAAGTACATACTGTCATCGGCGTTTCGTTAAAGTACATCGATTCGGCAGGAAGACAACTCTGTGTGTCTGCTGGGACAAGAAAGATAATTTTGCAACATGATAATGCAACTGCGCACAAAACCAGACCGTCCTATGTACAAGACTTGACCTTTCGAATACTATTTCATTTCATTGATAGGACACGCATTGTCTGAGCAATATTTCGGTTCCGAAGAGGAAATCGAAAGTTGGATGACTAATTGGTTTGCTTCAAAGGATGACCAGTTATATTGATGTGGTATCCACAAATTGCTTAAAAAGGCCAATGCCAATGTTTTTTACTTTTTCATTCAATATTATTGCTGTATTTTCGCAAAATAAAGGTATGTCTTGTCATCATAGTAGATTAAACAAAAAACCCAGTTTGGTTTCACCTTTTAAACGTATTATTCAGATGAACACTTTTATAACTTTTGTGACTTCGTATACCACAGTAAATGTCTTGCTTTCCAAATTACGGTCTATTAAAAACATATTTAGATTGCCATTTGAATCTGTTTTAGTTACAAGCAGTTTTATTCAGCTTTGCTCTGCATGTACTTAACTGAGTTCATTTTAGTAATTATGACTAGATACATATAAGTATGCCAATAATAATGTTAAAGATTATGTGGGTTTTAACATTAGTGTCATAGAATGTTGATAGTTTTGCCATTCTAATCTAACAAGTGTGGTATGTTGTTCAATGAAAAGAAATCCTAACTGTTTAAATGGATGACAATATGAGTGAAATTTTAAAAATGTATTCGATGGAATGCCGGCTGGTCGGAGAGAGTTTTTATATATGTATGTGGATTTTTAATGAAACTGCGTTAAGTTTACTTTATATAGTTTTTATTTAATATTATGGGTAAAATTTACAATTACAATTTGTTGATTGTTTTGAATTAAGTCGCCACTGTTAAGCACCAGTTATGCTACCGTAACGGAATGTAACCGCAACAGAAAGAAACAGCTGATCATTTTTGTTATGAATAAAGCAATACGAATGGTTATAGAAATGTATGTAACGTAACCGGAACGTAAGAATCTGTAAAAAATAGAATTTTCTTACATTTTTACGTGACATTTGTTTAGCAGTGTTAACAACATGTCAATATTAAAAACCACCAAAACTGAAAATTGAAATTATAAACAGAATTTACATTTTGTACGTATGTTATGTTTGCCTGTGTGTGGAATTCTCTTTAAATAAGACTTCACATATTTTAAAAACCCAAATTATAATTTATTTCATTATTAACTTTTATAATCTATATATATATAAATGAATGTTTGTTTGTATGTAATTAATGGAATCGTAAACTATGCATTTGATCATGTTATGATCTTCAGCAAAGTTGTTGCGCATGAGCCGGGGAAGGTTCCTAAGTTGGTATGACAAATTTCCGACAGGTGGCGCCACTGAAAATTACTAAAAATTATTTAAATCGTAAACTGTGCTTTTAATCATGTTATGGTCTTTAGCAAAGTTGTTGCGCATGAGCCGACGAAGGTTTCTAAGTTGGTATGACGAATATCCGACAGGTGGCACCACTGAAAATTACTAAAAAGGATTTAAATCGTAAACTATGTTTTTAATCATGTTATGGTCTTTAGCATGAGTCGACGAAGTTTTATAAGTTGACATGACCAATTTAGGACAGGTGGCGCCACTGAAAATTACTCAAAATTAATTAAACCATAAACTGTGCATTTGATTATGATATGAACTTTAGCAAAGTTGTTCCGCCTAAGTCGACGGAGATTTCTAAGTTAGTGCGATTAATTTCCGATAGATAGCGCTACTGAGAATTATTCAAAATGAATTGAATCATAAACTATGCATTTGATCATGTGTTGATCGGACAAAAACCAGACATTTTAGGATTCATCATTTATGATTTAATTAATATTTAGTATAACTCATTCCCGTAAAATGTCAATCACAAGTTTGAAACATTTTAATTTTGAAATTCTTTTAAAAATGCTGTTGGGTTCAATTGGATTGGGTACATTGTGAGATTCTAATAAATTTAAACGCATTTTTCATGTCGTTCTCGTGCAATCATGCCTCCAAAGCGACAAGCAATTGATCGACCTACACGTCAAGGAGCATTGAGACTGAAAAATCTTCGAGTACAAGCCGCTGAGACCCGATCGAACGCCTACTACTCAGGCCCGTTCGTCTGAATGGTCTGGACAACGGGAAACAAAATCCATAAAATTATTCAAAATGTCTTTCCTTCAAATTTATTTTTGTTGGTGGCGTAGTAACACGCGCAGGGTACAGCTAGTTTAAAATAAAAATAAACCGTATTTTACTATTACATTATGTGTTTATTTTTATTTTAAATTAGAAAGATATAATTATAGATTTTTAACTAATTAAAGCGTTTGAAAAGCATTTCACTATACTTTTATTATAGAAGATAATTACGTTTTAACGTTCGTACAATTTGGTTTCCGAAATACCTGACCTGTTTCTGTATGATAAACGATTTCACTTGCTTGTCTATTTATATGGAAAATACAATCAAAAGCACTCAATTTTAGTTTTTGTTTGTGCGAAAGTAAAATTGTTTGGCTTACAGGAACAGTACATAAAACTTTTAATAAATACCTTTAAATAAATATAAAATCGTTAAAATTAATCCAAACACACTGTAGTGATAACACTGGTTAAAAGCTGAATTAAATAAAAACAAAAGTCGCCATATTGAAACTGCTTAAAAAACAATAAGTAATAAAATTAACACTCAAACCCAAAAACATGTCTTCTATATCCATATCTGAATTTTTGTCTTTTAATTTCTGCAATTTTTATCACTTTATTTGTTATTGTTTATTTCTTTTATTGTTTTGTTTACTTAAAAACTTATGATACGTTTTTACGTTCTCTAGAATTGCTCTTATATTTTTACGTTCAGTAGACATTACTGTTACATTACGTTACATTACGTTCCGGTAGCATACTGGGGCTTTAGGCGTCAGGTTGTCAACTGTCTGGTCGTGTCAAGTGCCGAGTAAGAACTCCCTCAAAAAATGTGCGTTGCCTATTCGTCGCAATTCGACGAGTCCTTCGTACTCAAAGTTGTCTCAATCAGTATGTCCGCTTTAGTCATAAAACACAGGAGATGGATCCGAAGCATTATCTAGGCAAATAATAAGGTACATGACACTCGCCCGAGACATGCACCTGGTCAGATTAGAAGAAGGATTACGAAAAGCGAACATTGAAGAATTGTAGATTTTCTATCAGGAAACAGTTATGTGAGATAACGTTGCCTCAGATGGTTAAGTTTTTCTTTTATCCTTTGCCTCAAAGAGAATGAAACCTTAAGAAATATTCTATGGAATTGTATTGCGTTGCCCAATTCTTCTTAACAACTTTTCAAATAAATCTGCCGCGTAGCGTTAATGGTGAATATTGGTTTCCAATTTCTCAAGCGTTCCTATTTTATCAATATAACCCCATGACCTATCCCCATAAAAATAAATCCAGAATCTTTTAATCCCCATTTTTGGAAGGATAGTTGCCACAAAACGGTTGTATATAAACGACCTTTTTTAGACAAATTTAAAAGCGGGGAGTGTTTTCAGTACATTTAGAAGCAAAAATCAAGATTTTTTCAGTGAAACTAAGCGGGGAAATATTATATTCGGCTTGCTTGTATCCGAGGAATACTGTACTGCAAAAACAAAAAAACGAAGCCCGCTGATGTCACTGCGTTAAAAAGAACTTGTATAATTGAGCGGTTTTATCAACATTGCTCTGGCACTGCCATATTTTTGAAAAATTTTATCTGTAAGTTGTAATAACGAAAATAAGTTAAAAGTAACTTTCCAGTTCCCTTTAGCTAAAGGTACCTTTAACTAACCACAAGGTTAACGACAAGTTGTAATAATGGCCCTTAAACGGTCAGAAATTGCTTGTTGCGCAACAATTAATATTTCTGCCATTTGTTTCTGACTTCAGGTGTCATCTTCAGTCAATATTGTTTGCTATTCGGGACTACAATATGTCTCGACAAGCATTCGATGTGAATCACCAGCAGTTTTTTTTTCAAATGAAAGCAAAAAAATAATACTTTCCATAAACAAAATTCGCTATCTTCAACCCGATAAAAAAATATGATGTTATTTGTTCAATGATCTGATATATGCTGAATATGTTTGACGGAAATTAAGGCTCGTTCATAATAAATGTTCCCTACATAGAACCTGAAGTCGCCGTAATCTAGTATGTAGTGTGTTGGCTTATTAGACGTTAGGTTACGGTTCACACCCCAGATCACCTATCTCCAAAACGAAATATGAAAAAAAATATTCCTTCGCGATCCTTCCACGATTCCTCTCAGCAGATTTATGGCAAAAACTCTGAGAGTAAATAAAATTACCATGAAATGTTTCTCAAAAAATTTGTCGTTCGGAGTCGACATTAAACTGTAAGACCTGCCACTTAAGAATGAAATTAACACACACAATAGAATTGGTGTGAGAAGCTAGGTCGTAATCCTGATAAAGGGTTATAATTACGAATTATGTATGAAGACATTTCTATCTTGACGTTCACTTCATACCGGTACGCCTGGTAGATTAATAATGCCTATAGATTTAATGACCTTTAGTTACCGTCTAACCATAAAATTGTACTTAATTTGCAATCTGTGTAATGAAACCTGCGGTATTTTATAAAATTAAATTCAATTAACATGTTAGAAAACAACTTTAATGAAAACTTTTTCGCATTTCAAAAAACTTGGAAAAAAAGAGTAAACTTGGCAAATGGCAACGTTGCGCCTGACATTAATTTTTTCTCTTATAATTTATCCAAAAGGAACTCGTAAAAAAATAAATTCTGTGTGTTGCAACATGTTTAAAGTCAACATCGACAACAGCAAGTCCCTTTTATTAAAAACATAAATGAAAACTATAACGAATGCCTGAATGCAATGGAATTAGTGCAACCACCTGTACCACTCCACCACCATTATAATAATTCATAAACCGATAGTCACAGTCTGTTGAATGTTTATGGATACCGTGAGGCTGCCTAAGTGTGAAAATAGGAATAAAATTTCTAAGAAAAAAGAAGTTAAAAAAGCATAGAAAAATCAACAGCAACAGTGAATACAGCCAGAACAGTGATAGTCATACAACAAACAGTAATCATGTCATCCAGGCGACTCCAGTAAAGATTTTCAATAAACTGTAAATTTGTATGTTTTGTAAGGAGGAAGACAAAAATAATATCATATGTGTTCATCCTTTGTCGAGCTTTAAGTGTGTACGATATGAGAACATTTATACATACACATAAAATGTAAATGGAACAAATGCCTACCAAGTATAAGTATATAAATATACCATATGTATTTATGTGTAGATACATAAGTTGTAGTTTACATACATATGAATGATGTACAGACAAACGGAAGAATGTAATTCAAAACGTGACATTATATTTTTTCATCGTCTTATTTACTAATGTCTGTGAAGCAGGGGTGTTATATTTGACGATTTTTATTGTCAATTTACTAATATGACGATTGATGCTTTTTTTCCATACAATTTCTAACATTTTGACGATTTTTTGGCATCACTTACATTTTGTACAAAACCAAAGTGTATTCATAAAGTGCCTACAGATCTTATTGTACAACAAACATCCTCAAAAACAGGCAATTTGTTTTTGTTTTAAGCTATCTTGCTGTCAAAATTTGTATTAATATACTATGATATAAAACATCTATTAACATTGCATGTTGAATGACAATTACAATTATATGAAGCACTTAAAATATATTTTGCTTCTGCAGCCAATATAGATGATATTGATACTGCTAAAGATATATTAATAAATTTAAATAACAAAAATGAATTTTATATTTGTTTTTAAAAATATATCCTTAATTATATAAGTAATTTTAACAAAATATTTCAAATTGAAGACGTACAAATTCACAATATGTACAATGATATGTCAAGACTTTATAAAACTATTTTAACAAATTTTTTAAAGACGTTTATATAAAAAATACCCCATTAAATGAAATTATTTTTGAGAATCTAAAAAATTTTTTAAAGAAGGAACATATTTATCTTGGTGTTTATGTAAAAAAAAAAAATAGTGTGCAATTGACTTAGAAATTTATAACCAATTTATTGATAATTGTGTATCATTTTATGTAGAATTATGTTATCAAATTAAGAAAAGGTCTGACTTTCAAAATAGTGTAATAAATAACTTAAGTTTAAATGAAATAATGAAATTTTAAATAAAAATACTTCTATATTGCCTTTGTTGAAAAGTTTTCCAAATTTAGTTACTAAAGATAAATATCAGGTAATAGAAAATTAAATAAAAGAATTTAGATTGCTAAATTTTGGTCAACATTTACTTGATTTCAAAAACTTTTGGAAAAAGATTAATTCACATAATTTATCAAACAATAAACCGGCTTTTCCAAACTTATGTGATTTTGTTAATAACTTAATGAATTCATCAGGTAACGTTGAACGTATATTTAGTACAATTAATATAAACAAAACTAAAATAAGGAATTCTTTGGATTCAAAAACCATTGAAAGAATTTAAGTTTAAAAAGATTATTAAAAAAAATAATTCTTCTAATTGTTTTAATGCTAATATTACTAAAAATTTGATAAGTAAACTTTGTTCACATAATTTGTACGAACATTAATTAAAAATATATGTAAATTATAAGTCTGTTCATTTACACACAATGTTTTTAATACTTCTTACTAGTGTTTTAAGTTTTCCGTCTAGTAAGATTTTTAAAAGAAAATATTTTGTATGTTTTTATTGACTTTTTTGTTTTTTTTACTTTATTGTTTTATTAAAGACTGCTGAATTAATTGTTCCTTTATGTTAAATATTGTTTTTATAAATTAAAAATAGAACTATACTTATAGAAAAATATATGATTCATGTTTTAAATTATGACGATTTTTCTTAACTTTTGTGACGATTTTGACGATTTTTTCTCTTAATTTTGACGATTTTAAAAAAACCTAACAGCCCTGCTGTGAATATAAATTCGAATTTAAAACCTAAGACGCAAACCTACACTTTTAGCAGCGCCACATTTTGCCATTATTACAACTTGCCGTTAATTAAAGGCAGAATTTTAACGGGCAGATAAATTGTTTTTCATTATTATACGTACCCAATAAGATAGAACTGAGCGTTAAGCTAAAGGGGGGATCATCCTGCCAGTAACTTTTAAAGTTAAGTTTATGTTTGAACTTGCCATATTATATATTATTTTCATTATGGCAACTTCAAATTTAAACAAAATGAGCATAGAACAACAAAAAAAAAAAGTTGCCCGTCGTTGCCACTGCGTTAAAAAAGCCTGTTTAATTGAGCAGTTTCATCGACATTGTTTCGGCACTACCATATTTTTGGAAAAAGTTAACTTTATTTTATCTGCAAGTTGTAATAAGTTACCTTCACCTAAAGGTGCCTTTAACTAAACCCAAGTTTAACGGCAAGTTGTAATAATGACCCTAATTGTGCCAATAGAGGATTATTCTACTACTCTGCAATTATTGCAGACTAATGACATAAAATATAATTCTCATTGTGATGGGGAAGGAGGATGGAATTATTTCAGCTATCCCACTACCACGGTTGGAAAGAGGACCCTCTGGCCTACCATTTGCATATAGCCTGTATGGTGTAATATTTCTTATATTCTCCAAAATGGCCACTGATCTTCTAGAGAATTTTCAATAAAAAAATTAATATTTTCAAAGCGAATTTTCAGAATACCATATCACTTTATATGGGACTACATTGCTGATTGTATTAAGAGGCTTTGGAACACTTTTTGAGTATGATATGGTACTCATAGACCTAGTATATGCCTTAAAATTAGCTTCTAAACAAGTGACCTTGTTCAGATGAATACTGTTAAACAGTTAACAGTGCTCTGTTAAGGCCAAATTTTACTCTGTTAAGAGCAAATTTTGCACTGTTAACGTTAAATGTGGCGCTGATAAAATTTATGGATTGCGTCTTGGATTTTCAAATTCGAATTTATATTTACACATATTATTTACTAAAGAAAAGCATAAGAAATATTCCAATAACATCCTGCTGTTGTATATTCTCTACAGATACATACACTTTTGCTTAGTAAAGGGTATCCCATTTAAGAGTTTAAATTTAAAAATACAATAAAACAAAAGCAGTATGAAATTTTGCCAAATTTATTTTTTTTCTTCTGAAGTACCATTGCTCCTACTAGAAATGGAATATTATTTCATTCATATGACTGCAGCGGCTGGCCGCACAGTACCTCATTCAGTAGGACCAATTTTTGTGCGTTTTTTCGGGTGTATGGGGCATATTTTTTCTTTCTTTTTCAATTGAAACTGTCTTATAACCAAAGCTAAAATCCCCGGCATTAAATCCAAAGATTTAAGAATTTATTAAATATAGTTTTTTTATATTGACAACCACGAACTAAATAGTGTTAAAATTGTGAACGATAATGTACAGAGTAAGGTGTATAAATACAAGCTAATTAAATAAAGTATATCTAAGTTAGAGTGCCTTTTTAAGAGTGAGGTGAGAACTCTGATATTTGGCATATGTGGCCTGCCACATATGTTTATCCGGAGAGGTTTCAGAAAGAACACATGGCTGATGCAACCGATTGTCTCTTCAAAAAAAAAAAAAAAAAAAAAAAAATTTGTTATTCTCAACAACTTAAAGTTTCAATACTATGCAGACAAAAAATCCTCCGCCTCCATACGTGCAAAATTCAGCTTATGTAGGAACATATCATATTATATTATATATCATGCATATCAATGTGAATAGAAGCGCATTTTCATTATATTAGGAGGTTCAGAAAATCTTTATTGGGCCAAAATTGCAGTGAACGTCAACGCCATTCATTATAGAGGCATGATAATAGAGTTCTTGTGGCTTCAGCTGGATGGCATAGATTTGGACGACATATGGTTTTAGCAAAATGACACCGCCTGTCACTCCACACGTTCTACAATCAATATATAGCGGCAACAGTATCCAAAACAAATTATCTCAAGAAGTTTCGTCGTCAACTGGTTACCAAGCTCATGCAATTTAAAACCGATCGATTTCCTCCTTTGGTGTCTTGCAGAATATTAGCTTTGTGCAAATAAACCAGAAACGACATCCCACTGCAGTAGGATTGCCAGATTCCGATTCGCAAAAAGCTGGACATTGGGTTTTTAAAAGCTGGACAAAACAAAAAAAAAGCTGGAAAAACAAAAAAAGCTGGACATACAAAATACTAAGAAAATGTTAATTTTGGTTTTGTGTAAATAATTTTTATTAAAATATCCATTGTTGTGAACATATGTATGTATTACTATTTAAAAATATTACAATTAAATAAATTCATTGCATTCTTTAAAAAAATTTTAACTAAACTTAAATTTTTTCGGTTCAATCCGACATATAAATATTTTCATATACATATGTAAGTAAGAATTAAAATTAAATACTAAGAACAAACAAAAAAGCAAAAAAGAAATAAAACAATAAAAAATAACAATTCAGTCTAGTTTGATTTTGTTTATACTAGTTTGAACTTTGGTAAAAAAAAACGTTTGTAATAAGCTAATGATTTGACAAAGATAACATGAAAATTATTGCCCAAGTTATTGCAGTGTACTAAAAAAATTTCTATTTAGCTGGACAAATTAAATTTTAGCTTGAAACTGGACAAGCATCAAAAAAGCTGGACAATCTAGCCAAGTCCAACCAGGCTGGCAACCCTACACTGCAGCCATATACATATGCATATCTGTGACAAAAAGCATGGAAAATTTCATGAAAAATGTAACTTTTGCAAAACCTACATCATGGTGCAGTTTCTCGTTGGCCCATCTATTCCAATAAATCCCAAAGTTGCTCAAGCGTAAATCGATTCATTAGGTTCAGTGGAGATAATATACTGAAGTCTGTGACAGAATAGAATGACAGAAATATTGCCAGATTCGAAATAATCGATGGTTCAAATTTAAACCGATAGATGGCCCACCCTTTACATACACATATTAGTGTAAACTGAATCTTTTTACGTTGTATAATACATAGCTTCAGTAATTTGAATTCCTTTTTTATTTTAATTTTTTATTTATTCGCAGTGTTACATTAAAAGGCAATTATTGCTTCAATTTATTGAAAGCCCAACTGAATAGTTATTTTAAAAAATCGTTCGTCCTACGAATATCGTTTCTATTAAAATGTGAAACTGCTGCGCAAGTAAGTGAATAAAATCAGAGTATTTGGACAATGCAACATACTTACGATAAGTCTGAATATATTGTTACATAAATCGAAACGACCTAATATTGTTTAACAATAAAAACGATAAACAAAAGCTACCAACTACACCAACACAATACACACGATACAAATACACACTAACACTAAGAATAAAATGAACGTGTTGATTAGCTAAAGCAGCACACACACACATATGTACAACCAACCTGGTTGCGCCTGGTGCCAACAACAACTTGTATGTCATATACAGCGTTGCCATATGCAAAGTTATATCTTTTTTCCAAGTTTATTGAGATGAAAAAAAGTTTTCATTAGTTTTGTTTTCTAACAAAACAAGTTTTTTCAACAAATTTCAATTTTCAATATTTTCAATAAATTCAATAATAATGACATGAAATACAAGCAAGTTAGCAAAGAAATACCAACAGGGGAAATAACAAACGTAATGTACTCCGGTATTTTCTTTTAAAATGTTGGTACTTTCGTAGAAAACAAGTTTTAACTTGTAAAATCAATGTTTAACTTCAGTAATAAAAAGTTTTTTTAAATAATTTACTGGCAACGCTGGTCACATACAAGGGATAGGCAACATAAGCAAAGTACACAAACAACAATGTATTAGCAATAGATCTCTCGAGAACGCGAGATCACGAACCTTCCACTTCTAGAATGTTCGTTAGACTGGTTGTGTCGGACTATGAAAGGGCTGAACAAAGCAGGCAGCAGTCAGTTATAATTCAGTCAGCCTTGTGTGAAGACGCGTTGCGGTTTGAAAGTACAAGTGGTATTGCTTGCAAAAAGGTTGCAAGCAGAGAAGATCTAACGAGCAGTTGTTAGTGTTAACGCGGACAGAAGTGTGAAATAGAATAGTGTACAAGCAAATTATTGTTGTATCGTTAAGTTGTATACGGTGGCAAACAAAAGTAGCGTAAAGAATAAAGAGAGTTTAAGAGAAACTAAACACATAATTGTTTTTACTTGGTTTGCAATTAACGAACTCATATTTATACGTTTTTAAAAAGGTGAAAACGTAACAATATTATAATCGGCCATTACAACCCTTCAGTCAGGATTACGACTTACATTCTCACGCCACTTAAGTTGTACGTGTTACTTTTTATACATGAGTGGCAGGACCTGCAGTTTAAAGTCGACTCCGAACAACAATTTTATTTATTCTTAGAGTTTTTGCCAGAAATCTGCTGAGAGGCAGTCGCCGAAGAAATTTGTTTTCTTATTTCGTTTTGTTGGAAATGTTGGACCTGGGGTTTGAACCGTTCCCTCATATTTAATAAGCCAACTCACACTACCTACTAGACTATTGTCAAATTAGTTTTTAGTTTGCAAAACAGACTGCCAGATCACAATGGCCATGACCTTCGCCTGAAGTGCACTGCAGTGGCCTGGAGATCTATAACAAAGTGTCATTACAGAACCCTTAATAAATACAACACAGCCCACCCTATTATGCATCTCTCGATAGGGTCCCATTGGGAAGCTTGGAATCTTTAATCTGTAGTCCCTATTTATATTCTAAAGTTATACTTTCTATTTGGAAAGTTATATGGAACCATATAATAGACCCGAATCTGTTCCAAGTCTTCCCCAAAATATCAGCATTACGATAATCCAATTTGGGACGGAGTTTAACAGCATTGAGCCTACTGCCATCTGTCATCTAGAAGTGCTCCCGTTGTAAGACCGGTATGACGTATTCTGGCGTTAAATTATAGGTCCTGCTTGGTATCTCCCAACCATTCCGAGAGTTTTATGAATGTGTAAATTTTTCTCAAATCACCTTGGGCTAGACATGTTTTGTCAATAAATTCTGGGTGTGTAATAATTCTTCTTCTCAGGTTCTCAATCACCGAACAGTGACAGAGAAGAAGTTCTGTGCTCTTTTCTTCTTTCTGGACGTTGCAGCTCCTGCAAAAGTCGTTATGAAGTATTCTCAGTCTTCAAAGTGAAAAACCGGAGGCTAGTGTATCGTTAATACACTGCTATGACGGAAATTGCAGATCCTACTAGATCTGTCCACGACCTCTACAAATTGCTTCATTATACCATCTCTCTACAAACGAGCGCCAAACTCAGGTTTGAATTTTCCATGATACCATTCCATTTTCGATGTACCTTTGAACAAGAACCCAAATAAGGGTAACCGCGATATGTTTCGTTATCTCATCTTCACTTTTAGAACAATACTCGTATACGATCTCGTGTACACATTCTCGTATATCACCATACAATATGCTTTGATACCGAATTCGCAAGGCGGCATTTTTTATAGAAATTATATCAGCCTGAAAAGTACTTCAAAATCTGATAGCAAAAGGAACGATATAATGTTCTCCTGTTCTGAAAAGGAAAGAACTTCTTACGCGATCTGAAGCCTTCAGGGAAAATTTAAATGACATTTCCTGGGATGTGTAAACCATTATCATAAAAGAATCTATCCAGTATCTGCATTGCAAAATTAGGATCGAAAGCCGGTTCAGGTATCTTCTAGTCGATAGGTATAAATTCAGACCAACTATACCCAATATTTTGTCATGAGCATAGCTTCTGCACTTCCGTGCTCAAATAACTTACAATCTCATTGTCGCATTCTCAACCACTTGTTTCACCAACATGTATAGTAGAGTGACTTGGCTGATGTACTCCCGATCTTCACCATTCCGCACAAACCGCGTTAATAATTCCTTTCCTCTAAAGCAGACCAACAAATGCTATCCCGTAGTTGGTTTGATTATATAGCTGTGTAGCCAGCATACTGTTACGTTTTTACCTTTTTAAAAACGTTTAAAATATGAGTTCGTTGATTGCGAACAAAATAAAAATAAATATGTGTTTAGTTTCAATTAAACTCTTTATTGTTCGCACCATTTTTGTGTGCCATCGATTACAACTTGGCGAATACAACAATAATTGCTAGTTCGCTATTCTTCTTTGCTTACAACGCAGATCTTTACAACGGCGATCCTCAAACCACGACTGTTTTCTTCACACGCAACGCATCTTCACACAAGACTGACTGAATTCTTACTACTCGTTGCCTGCTTTGTCTTGCCGTTTTATATTTATTTATTTATTTAAGTCCATGGACAAATGGACTGACTAATAACAAAAATAGGTACGAATAAAATTAAATTGAATTACAAACAGTTTCTTCAAAAATACAAGTAATTGTTACAATAAAAATATGAAAAGTTATGAATTGAGAAAAGCAATAATGTTCCATTTTATAACGCAAGAATTTAAAGAAAAATCAACAAAGTCTGACAAAAAATTAAATTGACGGCAAATTCTAGTTAACGGATCAGCAACAGCATAATTAATTCTGCAGGATTGAATATAAATAAGATTATAACAGCGGGAGTTACGACAAGGAATATTGAATTTAACAGATCTTAACAGAAATTCACAGCAAATGTTACCATTAATCAGGTTAACCATGAAGGATACACCAACACAAATCACACGATACAAATACACACTAACACTAAGAATACAATGAACGTGTTGATTATCTAAAGCTGCACACACACATATGTACAACGAACTTGGTTGCGCCTAGTACCAACAACAACATGTATGTGACAAAAAGGGATAGACAACATAAGCAAAGTACACAAACAACAATGTATTAGCAATAGAGCTCTCGAGAAGGCGAGATCACGAACCTTCCACTTCAAGAATGTTCGTTAGACTGGTTGTGTCGGACTATAAAAGGGCTGGACAAAGCAGGCAACAGTCAGTTATAATTCAGTCGGCCTTGTGTGAAGACGCGTTGCGGTTTGAATGTACAAGTGGTAGTGCATCCAAAAAGGTTGTAAGCAGTAACAGTTGTTAGTGTTAAGGCGGACAGAAGTGTGAAATAGAATAGCGTACAAGCAAATTATTGTTGTATCGTTAAGTTGTATACGGTGGCACACAAAAGTAGTGTAAAGAATAAAGAGTTAACCGAAATTAAACACATATTTGTTTTTATTTTGTTTGCAATTAACGACCTCATATTTAAACGTTTTTAAAAAGGTAAAAACGTAACAATGTATTTGGCATTGTTCTATGACTCTTAAGGGTAGGCAGTTTAATTAATGCCAGTCTGCTAGTATATGAAGGCATATCCAAATAATTCCATCCAAGGCCACACAAACAGAAGAGTAGAAATTGTTTCTGAACAGATTCAATGGATCCATACTCCAAAATTGGTCTGACAAGCGATACATATAGCTGTTTCGTAATAAATGGATCAGTAAATTCCTTTGCCCAACGTTTTATGAAGCCAAGAGTGCTTCTTGTCTTATTTACAGTCAAAGTGATATGATAATTAAAGTTTAATTTTGTGTCTAATAGGACCCAAGATCAATAAAAGAGTCCACTATCTCCAATTGATGACCTCCAAGCAAGTAATTAACCGCGATAAAATTATTTCTTGAGAACCGCATACATTTGCATCATGTTGTAGTGGCACCATAAAAAGAAATTATTGTGATCACTTTGAAGATAAATATGCTCGATGAAATTATTAAAGGAGAGAAAAACTTTTACATCGTCAGCATACATCAAGATATTGGCAAAATTAATTTTGGAAGATCGTCTATAAACAGCGAAAAAAGAAGTGGACCAAGAAGAAAGAAGTGCCCACTTAAACAGTCTGACAGTTTGTTGTACAATGGGTCAATCCGACCTCCGGGTACTGTACTTGTCTTGAAGTCGAACGCTCGTGGTTTCGCCCTCTCGAGAACTCTATCGCGACTTGATGGTTGTTTGTGTATTTTGTTCACGTTGGTTGTTGTTGCGTTCTCGCTTACTTGTCTATCCCCTTTTCTTTCATACTGATGTTGTTGGTTTACTTGTAAACAAGTTCGTTGTATTTGTTTGTGTAGCTTTTGCTTATCATTTTAATGTTAAACGATGTTACACCGTTTCCATTTTCGAAGCAATACGTTTTTAAAGTTAAAACAGTCTATTCTTATAGACTATCTCTTTCTAAAAACTACTAACTCTCTTTGGCACGGTTTAATTCCAATCTCCATTCCAGTCATTCGTTGCATCATTTCGATGGTAATATAAGCGCAGATGCCAGAAATTTTGAAAGTAGTTTTGGATCACAGACTTTATTCCCAACTGCCACGTAATTAGCATGTTTTTTTTATTACCTTCAGTAGAATGTCAAGGTTTAGGTGCCATAGCAAGGGCAAGAGTACACCTCCTTGTAGTGTCGCTCAAATCGCCACTTTGAAAACAATTGGGGAGCCTAAAAGAGTTGCTATTTACCAATCATGTATTGCACGCACTGCAATATTGCTGCTCACGAAAAATTCCGCTTTAAAATGTTTGCCATTGGAGTAAACAAATTGACTGTTGTAGAGAATTTTAATACACGTGTACGTGTAACAGCATTTCATATTCATGTAGAGTTTTTCAATACAATATGACAAATTTTATAAAACATTTACGTGTGAATGAATACTGCAATACAAATGTAGAAGTTTGAAATTTGTTTTTAATGGTATCTGAATACTAAGATTTCGTTTAATATGTACTCGTATATGCTGTCATGAATATGATGTGATTGTAAAATTGTACAAACCTATTTCAGATTAAAAAGTTCAAAACAAATTGGTTTTTTCGAAATATGTAAGTGAAGTCATGTATTATGAAGTTACGTGTCAGGAAGTAGAGTTTTAATACAAATCTTCAAGAACGACAACTAATACATACCTATGTATAGTTGGTTAAAAGTTTGAAACTGTCATATTTGACTTACAATATGGAAAGGAAAAATTTATTTACGCTAACTCTTATGATTTACTATTGAGCAACGTTGGGATTTATTGGGCCAACGAAAAAAAAAATATCATCTTTTCGGATGAAGTACATTTCCATCTTGGTGGGTACGTTAATAAGTAAATTAACGTATCTGGGGCTCAGAAAATCCACAATTGGTCTTACGAAGTCAATACACTCATTACAAGTGACTGTTTGGTGCGGCTTGTGGATCGAAGGCATTGTTGAGCAAAGTTGTGATTTATTGAAAATTTATTTCCAAATCAAAGACAATTGGTTGGAAATTGCACAAAAGTTTATGGGCCACCGAGATATCGATTTTGCCAAAAAAAATCATCTTTGCGGGTGAACTCATTTTCATCTTGGTAGATACGTTAATAAGCAAAATTGCGGTAATTGGAGCTCAGAAAACCCACACGTGATTTTATAGAAGCCAATGCAGCCAATACGAATGAATCTTTTTGCGGCTTGTGGAGCGCAGGCATCATTGGCACATATTTCTTTGAAAATAAGGAAGGCGCTCTTCATGGTATTGATGTGTACTCCACAGAACAATGGTACTCCACAACAAAACAATAAATTTGACAACATTTTTAACCGTTTTTGTTTAATTGTAATTTTAAATTTTTTTTTTTTAAATGGCCCACCCTATGCATGCAGTGGCCAGCAAAAGTCTATATAAGCCTATATGTGTAAGAAATATTATGAATTTTAAGTTAAAATTTATAGTCGCCGTGGTCTAGTAGGTAGTGTGTTGGCTTATTAGACTTGAGGCCTCGGTTCAAACCCCAGGTCAGGCTTTTCCAACTAAACGAAATATAAAAAAATATTTCTTCGGCGACTTCCTCTCAGGAGATTCGTCGCAAAAACTCTGAGAGTGAATAAAATTACCATGAAAACTTTTTCAAATTACTGTCGTTCGGAGTCGACTTTAAACTGTAGGTCCCGCCGCTCATATATAAAATTAACGCACACAACATAAGTGGTGTGGGAAACTAGTTCGTAATCCTGGTTAAAGGGTTGTAATGACCAATTACTTATGTATGTAATTTCTAAATAAAAAATATTAATTTTTTATATTTATTTTATTAACTTATTTCTCTTTTATTATAAAAAAAAAATGTACAAGATTTTTCACAAACCATAAGAAAAATAAGGGTGACTCAAGAACTCCGTAAATTTAAAATTCAAAGTTCTAATATATTAAAATGTTGTACCCAATATTTAGTAGGATATCTCAAGGTCAAGCACTCTATTTAACCCATTTAGCATAAAATGTTCCAATTTTCTTTAGGGCTTCCTGTTGATATTTCCCACTAAGGACTCACGAGCAAGTTTTTCAGTTAACTTTTATTTGAGACTTAGCGACTACACAATCGTTCTTCCAAATGTTCTTATAAATACCCTCTTGGAGTCATATTGAAGAAAAATGGTAAAGAGTAGCATCGACTGTCAGACACAATGATAGAAATGTTACATGTTGTACAACAAATATTTTCAGAACGTTTGAAAGCTATGGGAGAAATCTAAATACCTGGCAAATGGGTGCCACATGAATTGAAGGAGAGACTGATGGATACCGAAAAATCTCATACGAAATTTTACTTCAAAGACACGATAGAAAATTAGTGTTACATTGAATTGTTATTGGCAATGAAAAATGGATTTATTTTCAGACTCTTGAACGGAAAAATTCAAGGTTTAATACGGGACTACCATCAACCGGATGAAAGAAGATAATGCTGTGTCTGGTGGCACCAGAATGATGTAAGGTACTACGAGCTTTTATAACTTGGAGAAACCCTTAATACAGATCGCTATCGAAAACAAATGATCAATTTGCAGAATAGGTCATAAGACACGACAATGCACCTGTACGTGAAGGTAAACCATTTCAGGATACAATCAACTGTAATTTCTGTAAATTCATTATAATGAGTGAAAGCACGGCGAGAGGTGTTTCCATCATTTGTTGAACCAAACCACCTACTTTTGGAATGTCCAGTCGAAGTCCAGAAGCCATTTTGAATTTTCGGTTTTCTTTCTGACACTTTTTCCCGATCCTTGTCATCTCTAATTTGCAATTTTTTTATTTCGCACTTATATCCCAAATGTAATAAAACCTCGAAAAACCGTATACGGTAGTGAAGCGGGCTTAGGCCATATTTCAGATTACTTTCTTTTGGCTAAAATTTATCAGATTTGTATTTTTTTATTTCAATGAAATCTTTAGAAGTAGCACCACATATAGGACATGAAAAATTGGATCTGGCTCCTGTAAGGACGTTTAAAACTTTTCCATCTATTACGGTAAGGAATAATCTAAATGTTGTTTCTGTTGTTTTTGAATCGTCTATCTGCAATTTTAGTGGAGCCAAATTTTTAATTTCATTATCCAAAACCGAATTTTCTTTTAGTATTGCATCTCTTGTTTGCTTTAAAAGTTCTAATTTCAAAGGCTTACAAAACCGAGTTGATTGGGGTGTTATGTTACACAATAATGGTCTTTGTGATGTATCCAAAAGTCTTAATGGTATTACTTTTGTTGCAAAAAGACTTGAATCACTAATATGGGATGAGCTTGGTTAGGGAAGTCGTTGTTTAAACTGAGCTTGACCAGTACTTCCATCGAATCCATAGCTCAGAATTAACTCTGCAGAAATTGATTTTTTTTTATCAATATTCATTGCAGCTGCAATAACATATTTTTGCATTTCTACTATTCTTTTTGCAGTGGGTACTAGTAGCATTTGTAATGCTACTTTTGCTACCGTTTCGCTAACAAATATATTCTTAGGTCAGCACATGTTTTTTACTTCTAAGACCTTATAGTAAGGAGGAAATATAAAGGGTACGCCAAATTACTTTTTTTTTGAAAACGCTTTAAAAAAACTACTGAATATTTTCTCAAATTTCTTTTTTTATTTGAAAGTACAATCCGGTTAATTCCGGTTAATAATGGTAAATAATTTCATTTAAATGGCTGCCTCGGCTGGCCATGCAGTAGCCTACAAAACTTATCTTTGACGGCACCCCACAAATAATAGTCCAAAGGTGTCAAATCGCAGCTCCGAGGTGGCCAAACGACATCAGCTCTGCGGCTGATAATACGATCTTCAGCTCATAGTTTTCGGGACCTTCCCGATCGGTTCAATTTGTTCCTGTCAACAATAAGCTGTATTAAAGATGTTATAACCTTTTTTGTAAGCATTTTAAGCTCAGAAGTAATAAAACGGTCAACAGAAGAAAGTAAGTCAAATTATTAAATGACAGTATATGTATTGTTACGAAACTTTAAATGGTGTTACATCGTTTAACATTAAAATGATAAACAAAAGCTACAAAAACAAAACCAATGGACTTGTTTACATGATCACCAAATAAACAAAAATATAGCAACAACATCAATATACAAAAAGGGATAAACAAGTAAACAAAAACCAACAACAAACATTACCAGAATAAATGCAAACAAAATACAAAAACAACAATATTTACATTTATGCAGATCTCGAGAAGGCGAAGCCATGAACATTCGACCTCGGGATCATTCATCAGACTGCTTACGTCGCCATATAAAAGGCAAGGCAAAGCAGGCAACGGAGTCAGTAAAAATTCAGTCAGTCTGGTGAGAAGAGAATAATCGTGGTTTGAAGATCTCCGTTATAAAGATTTGTCGAACAATGGTTAGTGTTTACGCAGAGGAGTATAAACAAAGCTGTCAGATTTGACGATTTACGGTGACTTCACGTTCATATTAAAAATTCAAAATACTGTTTAAGAATGCAATTCATAACATATGAACATACAAACTAGGGATGCCAAACGGGATTGATTTTTAAAAATCCCGGATAATTCGGGATCGAAAAATCCCGAAATATCCCGAGATTTCCCGAAATATTCCGGTATTTCGGGATTTTCTCTTAATAAAAAAAAGCTGAAAACAATTGTTTTTTTAAAAATTTCATTAATTTTTTATCTTCATCACAATACACATGTTATAAAATAAAAAACAGAACAAAAAGTAACAAAAATAGAAATAATTCATATGTGTCTCCATACATACATATACACATGTATAAACACATTACTGAAGAAACAAATACCTACCATTTTAAGAACACTATTTCGTGTCCAAAATATATATATTTATTATATTCATTGTTATAATTTTTTAAAGGATCAAAGACTCTAATATTTCACCGAAGAGCCTTAATTTTGATGCAAACAAAAACATCCTTTCTCCAAAAAATATTTATCGCAATCTACACTTGTGGGCAAAATGGGTTCAAGATAGCTATATGCAGAGTAAACTATTCACCTATAATACCTCGTGATTCAATCAAATCTATATCTTTAGAAAGTTGATTGTCTAAACCATCAGCTGTATTAACAGATTTTATTGGACTTCGAGGGAAACGTTTAACTTTCTAACAATGGAAGTCAGGTTCTTATTCAGTTCGATGTCCAGTGATATAGAATATTCACTTCATTGTTACATGATACACTTGAAAAACTACATGAGTGTTATTTAATGTAATAGTAAATAAAAAACAATGCCGTAGACTCAATTTTTTTCTTAATTTATAAAGTGTATGTGTATGAATTTACAATCCCGAAAATTCCCGGGATATGTTTTAAAAAATCCCGGGATTCGGGATTTGGGAATCCCGAAAATCCCGGGATTTTGTGATTCGGGATTTCCCGATTGGCATCCCTAATACAAACATATGTATATTTCTGCTGGTGCTAGTATTTTTTAATTACACGGTGCAACAGTCAAAACACACCCAGTTAATGACATAGTGTAGGTTGTGAGTTTTATTGAGTCGAACTCAAAAATATTTTTTTTATATTTCTTGAACCCTAAAAATTTGTTTTATTTGACAAAAACGGTATTTTTGATCTTTTCACGCAAAGTTATTGGTAACCCAAATATTTTTTAAATTGTTTTCAAAATCTAAAGTTTTTTGGAAAGGGGAGAGATGAGCCTTTAAAATGGTATACATAAACATATCGTTCAAACTTACATGTTATGAGTTTTGATCGGGTAAACTTGGAAAACATATTTTTTTTTCTTATTTTTTAAAGTTTAGCCATTCTTAATTGCAAAATTTAATTAAAAATTATGAAATAAATTGTGACATTATGAAAGTGCATCTTGGGAAGATATTGACTATGTGTTTGATAAAATCGGACAGAATTATCGTAGTTATTGTTTAAATAGTATAACAGTCGTGTTATATTTTTTATATATGTCTGTCAGCTTATCAAATGAATTTTCAGTTCAAAATTTTTATAAATTTTTAATGGATCTTCATTGTTTACTACAAGATGTGTCAATTTCACGTTTGGGCAACTACCAGAAGTCGGCTAATATTTGTGTTTTTTACAAATATTTTTCTTTCGCTTTGCGCAAACATTAGCCAAGCATTCACTCAAGCGTGAAATTAACACATTTTCCAATAAATAGTCAAGATCTGTCAAAAGTTCTGAAATCTTTTTAACTGAAAGTTTTTTCTATTTTATCAAACAAAGTGTCAATCTCATCACAACAGAATGCACTTTAATAATTTCCCCACTTATTTTATGTTTTTTAATAAAAGTTTGCTACAAATTGGGCAAATTTGAATAAATATGAAAAAAAACTCGCATTTGTCATGTTTACCTCATCAAACCTCATAGCACATTAAGTCAAATAATATATGTATGTATACCGTTTTAAGACCCATCCCTCTCCTTTCAAAGAATGTTTAAATTTGTGACATTGGTTTAGAAATGTTTGTGTAATCAATAAATTTGTGCGTAAAGTCCAGTTTTTGTCAAAAAGACAAGATTGGAGGTTTCAAGAAATATAAAAAAAATATTTTTGAGTTCTACTCAACAAAACTCACAACCTACACCATGTTATTAGGTGGGTGTACTTTTTTTTATTATTTTGCTGCATAGTGTTATTTTTATAATGTATTACGCAAGTGGAAGTATTTTATACTAAAATTCAAAACTTTGTATTTATTTGTATCTATCCTTTGTAATTTTAATACACTGGATAAGAATATTTAGAAAAACAATTAAAGAAATATGCTTTCCCTTCAATATATGTATTTATGTACATATGTTTGTATGTGCCTGCAGTATCGTACCAAAAATTTAAAATTCAATTAGAAAGCTTTCATAGCGAAAACGAATATTCTTTTGTTTTTGCGTTTCTAAAGAAAATTACGATTGTAAAACCTGTGGGAAATTGCTTCATTCATAAATATGGCTGTGTGCGGTTATCTAATAAAATTTTCATCTTTATCCTACGTACTTACGTATGTATAGAGTGTGTGTGTATGTGTATATAACAGTATTTGTGGCAACAGTTGTTGCACGTTTTTAGAATTGAAAATTTTCCCCCAAAAATTTAGGTGTTCTTGCTGTTCGAGTAAAAAGGTGGATGGGATATGAACAACTTACGTACGTATCTATAGGTTTCCATTTTGAATATTCTATTAAAATTTTAAATTGTGCCATAAAAAACACCCCACGCACTTTTTACGTAAGCAAGGCTGATTTTATCTTCATACAATATTCAGGATAATAAAATTTCGAATTGACTTCAGCAAATCCTATTAAATTTTATGTTGAACCTGTAACAAAAGATTTTTACATTTCAGTTCCGTAACGCAAAATGTAGAATTTATTTTTCAACATCTTGAGAAAGATTTTGAAACGCCGAAAAAAAAACTCATTCAAAATAAAAATATTTGTTTTTGTTATTATTTTGCTAAATTGTCTCATTTTGAGTTTAATAAACTCAAACATTGAATTGATAATGCTTAAGCATCTTATTTTTTTATTTAACTTTCTAATATAGGGCTCTGCAGGATTGCGACCTAGCTTCTCACATCACTTATGTTGTGTGTGTTAATTTTATACATGAGTAGGGGGACCTACAGCTTGAAGTCAACTCCGAATGGCAGATTATTAAGAAACTTCTTCATGGCCATTTTATTTACTCTCAGAGATATGCAGAAATCTGCTGAAAGCAAGACGTGGAAAGAATATTTTTAATATTTCATTTTCGTTAAAGATGTTTGGCCTGAGGCTTAAACCGTAGACTAGTAATGAACATTAAAAAGCCTTCAAAGTTTTTTCAATGCGATGTATCGATTTATTGTAATGACCTCAACCTACATATATTTTTCTATAATGTCCCCCGGTATTCTGTTTCTTATTTTTTCTTCATTTATTTTATTTACTGCAACTAATTCTACATAACTGTCAAGCAATTTTTTTAATTTTTTTTTTTAAATTTATAAAAGGAACTTCTGGGCTGTTATAGATTCGACTCCTTTTGCCATACGCCTGTAACTGGCTAAAACGTTTTTGATTCCTGTTCTTTTATACGTATCGGAAATTTTCGCAAACTGTGATACTGATGATAAGCGGAAACTCAACTTGGCTTATAATAACATAGCCAGATATGTACTTATTAAGGGACGTCGAGACCATATATCACAATTTTCTTACTTAATATATGGTATTAATTTTGATAATCTATTAAATATTAAATGCCTAATTCTCCTCCATAAGATTATTACTTTGAAACAGCCAATATACTTATTTAGCAGGATTAGATTTGCTAGATCCAACTGCGGTAGGAAAATTATCCAATTAAGGCATAGGACTCTTTTGTCGAAACGGCAGTTCTTTATACACACTATCAGTCTTTGGAATGCACTACCTACTTATATTCAGAACATAGGCAATGTAACTAAGTTCAAAAAGGAGCTATACATTCTGTTTAAGTAGTTTTTATTTTTCTAATTTATTACTTAAGTTTCATTGTATCTCATTATATGTTTATATTTTCTTTATATTTCTATTTTTCCTAATTTATTATTTTACATATACTCATTTTCTTATCCTAATTTTTTTGTATCGTTTGCTATTTCCTGAGGTTGAAACATGTTCTTATTAATTTTTATTTGTACTATACTTCAAACAATTCATTACTCATGTAATCAATGATTTGTTATTACTTTTTCTCTTTGATGTACTCCCATAGCACTTTCATTTATAATATATATATATATATATATATTTGTTGTGCTATGATTAATAATAAATAAATAAATAAGTAAATAAAAGAAAAGAATGAATTTAACTTAATTTAAACAAGGTCAAAAGACTTCCTACTTCTCAGTCTACCTGTTAAAACAGCAAGAAAAATACTTTGGGATTTATATGGGGTCTCAGTCGATCAGAATGTTTGGTTACAATAATACCGATTTGATGGGTTTCATTACGATTCCTCCCACGTTACTTTTTACGACTCTGCGACATTATTTGTGCCTAGATTACGTTCCGTTTTACGATGCTGCCAATCACTTTATTTTGAAAGCATTAAATAATAGCTATGTTTTTATGGCTGGTGCACCCCCTGAACTGTGCACCATACGTCCATACAGGTTGTATATTAAAAGTTTATTTTCAATCTTAAGGTTTGATTTTTTTTAACTTTTGCCGCAATTTTACAATTTGTATTTTTTCGTGTTCGTTTCATCGCAATTATGCATCAAGGCTCACGCCTAGATATGGTACTAGCATTTTGTCCATGCATGTATATCGGAGTGCCCAAGATGTTCCTGTTTGTGAAGTGTGCGTGTACTGACTTTGATGCATTTAGTTTTATATGCCATTGTTTAGTCTATTCTAGTACAGAGTGTCTTTGATTCATTCTCTGATGGTGCTACTGATAAAATTGCAGTGTCATCAGCAAATGTTGCCATAGTTGTATCAAAAATCTATGGTGTGTCACTTGTGTATAGCACATACAAGATCGGCCCCAGAATAATTCCTTGAGGAAATTTTTCTTATTATATTATTATAATGTGTTCAGATATGCACTTTTATTGAGTCAACATTCGGTTAATTGAGTATAATATTTTAAAAGTTCAGGCATAATAATATACGCAGTGCAGCTGCTTATTCAATATTCATTTGACAGCTGGTGAACAAAACACCTGGTTGTTTCAACAACATTGTTTATATTTTAGTTTTTGTTTTGTTTGTTGTTGTTCACATTTAAGTTGTCAAACATTAACAGAAAGTGTTCGGATAATTGTAATATCGACGCCTCCATTCTATAACGTTCTAAGTGTACTTAGAACACACTTTTTCGACTTAGAATGTTATAGAACGGAGGCGTCGATATATATATAATTATGAATATAATTATGACAGTGCTGTAATTTAAGTTTTACTCAATATTATAATCATTTGTGTATTTATTGCGCAATAATTAATTGAAATTTTATATGAAATATTGAGCTCAATAATGACGTTTATTGCGATTTAGGCAATAAGGCATTCATTTACGTATAAGACATTTAATAACTCAATATTATAGTGTTTGCCCTGATAGTCTAGTGGGTAGTGTGCAAAACTATTAGCGTGAGGGTTTTTGGCTCGATCCCCAACAAAGACTCTGATCTGTTACATTACGTTACTCAGCTGGTAATAATTATAATTTGTAATTGTATTGTAATTAATGAATATATGAATAAAATCAATTTAATTTAATAAAACGAAATTTAATAAAAACTAAGCGAAATATAAAAATCATTACAGACTTGTAACTCATCGTAGAATGAATACATGTCGACAACACGAAAACAGACAGACAACAATTCGCTTAAAAATCCAATTGTGTCTAGACATTGGCGATGGATTTGAAGAAAATATTTTTGTGTCTCCCTGACACTGTAGCATGTATCCTTCAAATGTGTGTAAACACATGTAAAGGCATGTGTTCAATGCTTAATAATATAGCGAGACATTGATTCTCTTTGCACAACCATATTTACTTATATAATATTTTCGTCCTTCGTTCATCATACTTTGTGTGTATACAATACAATATAATTCTAGGAAAAGATTTACTTGTTTATGGTAGAATAAGTCAATAATTTGTTTGTCTGTATGTGCAAATGTCGATGACTTGTAATAAAAATAAAATGAAGGGCAAAAACGCTTTAAAGCAGTGACCTTTTTAAAATAATGACCTTGTCTCTGTATATGAAATTGTACAGAGTTCCACTGTATTCCGCCAGGGGCACTATGTAATACAAAATACAAAAAGATAAAATTTTCTTTGAGGTCTTTCAACTTTTACTTCGTTGTTCGTATTCATTATGCATAGAACTTTTATGTAAATTATTAAAACAAGAGATGTAGAAATTAAAATTTTCTTATGTTACTTAATACTTACTTAATTGGTTATGATTACGACCTGGGTTCTCATACAACTCATTTTTTCCATGAATGATAGAACCTTCAATTTAAAGTCGACCCCGAACGAAAAATTTCTGAGAAAGACGCCGAAGAAATATTTTTTATATTCCGTTTTGTTGACGTCTGAGTGGGGTTTGAACCATGGTCTTGTGTCTAAAAGGCCAAAACACTACTTACTAGACTACTTAAAAATTATTAATTCTTAAAGCTTTTCAGATCAAAGACCGTCTAGGGGTGTAAGAAAGACGATTAAGAATTACTCCAGGCATGTGAAGTCACTGTGATTGAAGAAGCCAATGTTCCGGCTAATAGAGCCAGAATATTACATACATAAACTTATATAGATAGGGTAGGCCATCTATCGGTTTAAACGTGCACCGTCGGTTATTTCGAATCTGCCCAAACTTATGTCATTCTATTCTGTCACAAAATTCAGCATAACAATCCCACTGAACGTCATGAATCGATTTACGCTTGAGCAAAGTTGGGAGTTATTGGAAATTTATTTCCAAATCAAAGACTATTGGTTGGAAATTGCACGAAAATGTCGTACAGAATTTCGTCGCAGAGAAGGACCAACAGCGCCTGGTATACGCAAGTTTATTGCTAGAAGGGCCACCGAGAAACTGCACGAAGATATCGATTTTGCCAAAAAAAAATCATCTTTTCGGATGAAGCTCATTTTCATCTTGCTGGATACTTTAATAAGCAAAATTTCGGTAATTGGGGCTCAGAAAACACACACGTGGTTTTACAGAAACCAATGTACCCAATACAAGTGACTCTTTTTCCCGCTTGTGAAGCGGAGGCATCATTGGTCTATATTTCTTTGAAAATGAGGACGGCGCAACCATAACGGTCAATGGAGACACCTATCGCGTCATGATAACCGATTGTTTGTTTCCTCTCTTCATGGTATTGATGTGAACGTTGTTCGGTTTCAACAGGGTAATGAAACTGGCCACACATCTCATGCCACAATCGAATTATTGCGTCAAACGTTTGATGGCCGTTTAATTAGCCGAAATGGTGATGTCAATTGGTCGCCAAGAAGCTGCGATTTGACGCGGTTGGACTATTTTCTGTGGGGCGCCATTAAAGAAAAGTGTTATGGCAAATCAGAGAAAATTGGGCATTTGAAGGACAACATTCTTAACGCCATTGGAGGGATACGATTGAATAAGGTACTGTGAGGCCAGATGCTTTTCTATATTGTGGAATAATGACACAACAGGAAGAATTATAAAAATACTTTGGGACGATCCTAATGAGGAGAGAACCATGAGTATTTTAAAACTAATGAAAGCCGCTAATCATCGTACTTACTTGACACTTCGCCTTACATGTACACCTGAGCAGAACAGACGTGGTGGATAATGATGACATCGAAACGATGGAGCACTTTTTGTATCATTGCCAAACTATCATAAGATCGAGATCACAATATTTACGAGATCAAACTATACTGCACATAACATGTCTCAGAGAAAAGACTGGAAGAAGTTCAAAACACACACTTTCTGTAAGGTGGTATTCCTAATGGTGAGCGCACAACAAGCCTACTTGATGGCTTTGCCGATAGGCTTGATATATTTGATGTGTCTGTTCTCCTCCCCCAACCTACATAATAACTTAGCCGGATTTTAGGTTCTAAATATTAGTCTACCTCTCAAAGAAATCGAATCTTTTTAGAATTTCATGACCTGGTGTAAAAGTTCTTTAAATTTTAAAAGAAAATGGTTCAAAAGAGGTCGAGTTTTTAATAATCTATTAGAATCACTTGTTTGAGTATAAATTTATAGGAAAAATATTGTCAACAAACTGTAGGTTAGGTTAGAGGACGTGTACTTGTCAATTAAGGCAAGTACAGTACCCGGAGGTTGAATTGATCCATTGTACTGGCAACAAACTGTACCTGGTGTAATTTTTTAGAACCTGTTTCACCTTCCCCCGTTTGCCTTTTTAACGACTATCTTGTTTCCTGAATAATCACCGTAGTGTAATTTGTAGTGTGTTGGCTTATTAGACGTGACGCCTCGGTTCAAACCCCAGGTCAAACATCTCCAACAAAACGAAATATGAAAAAATATTTCTTCGGCGACTGTCTCTCAGCTGATTTCTGGCAAAAACTCTGAGAGTAAATAAAATTGCCACGAAAATCGACAAATCGGAGTCGACTTTATGTTCCGCCACTCATGTAGAAAATTAACACACACAACATAAGTGGTGTGAGAAACTAGGTCGTGATACTGACTGAAGGGTTGTAATCACCAACAATGCAAAAATTACGTATCTTGTTTCCTGATGTTTACATTGTATTTTAAAACTAGATATATGTGTTCTGATGTGAACGTATTCAATGCAATTTTCGAATCTAGGATAAATAACTTACATACTTACTTAATTGGTCTTTCAGTCAAGACGCCGACCTAGTTTCCTAAGAGAAATTTTTAAATTATTTTAAAAACTTAAAAAATAATAACACTATGATATACATTTTTTTTATTATTCTTGAAACCTCCAAACATGTTTTATATGACAAAAACTGTTTTTTGGACTTTACGCCCAAATTTATTGATTACACAAACATTTCTGAACCGACGTCCAAAATTTAAAGCTACATATATATATTATTTGACTTAATATGCTATTTGTTTTGATGATGTAAACTTTTTTTCAAATTTGTCCGTTAATATGTAGTAGCAAACTTTAGAAATAGGTGATGATATTCTGAAAGTGAATTATCTTGTGAAGAGACAAAAATGACCATAGTTATTATTTAAAGAGTCTAACAGTCGAGTTATATTTTTCATATACGAGTACATATTTTTCAAATTAACAATTTGTAAAATTTTTGAACTGAAAGTTCATTTGATAAGATGACATGTATAAAAAATATAATACCATTGTTATACTATTTAAATAACAAAAATTTTTGTCCGATTTGATCAAACGAACTGTCAATCTCTTCACAATGTATTATCATTCTCAGAATGTCAACACTTATTTCAGATTTTATAGCTAAATTTTGCAATTAAGAATGGCTAAACTTGAAAAGGTACGAAAAAAAATCATTTTTTCCAAGTTTACCCGATCAAAACTCATAATATGTAAGTTTGAACCAAATGTTTATGTACACCATTTTAAAGGCTCATCTTCCCCATTTTCAAAAAAGCTTTGGATTTTGAAAATAGATTAAAAAATATTTCGGTAATCAAGAATTTGGTGTGAAAAGATTAAATAATAGTTTTTGTCAAATAAAACAAGTTTGGAAGGTATGAGAAATATAAAAGAAATAATTTTCATTTCTACTCCACAAAACTCGCAACCTACACTACGTCATTACATACATAATTGGCCATTACAACCCTTTAGTCAGGATTACGACCAAGTTTCTCACACCACTTATATTGCGTGCGTTAATTTTATACATGAGTAGCGGGACCTACAGTTTAAAGTCAACTCCGAACGACAGATTTTTGGGAAACTTTTCATGGCAATTTTATTTACACTCAGAGTTTTTGCCAGAAATCCGCTGAGAGGTAGTCTCCGAAGAAATATTTTGTCATACATATTTCTTTTTGATGTCTGACCTGGGGTTTGAACCTTGGCCAATAAGCCAACACACTACCTATTAGACTACGCGACTTCACTATGTCTAGCTGGGTATAAAAAAGTTGCAGAACCACAATATTTTTTCTAATTTTAAATAATAAACTACACAAATACATAGAAGACATATTTTAAGATCAATAAACATTACAGCCTACTCTAGATTCTTAAATCTGTCTTATATTTGACCAAACATGTAATAATTATTGCCTTATGTATGCAATTTACATGTAAATCAGTTGTACAGTGTGCAATCGATTAAATTAATTGCATTTACTTTACACGTAAACGCGTTTTTAAAAAAGGAAAATACAGAAGTACTACAAATAAATCTTTTGTATGTTTTTATTTAGAAACCTTATTACATACGTACATACTTACATAATTTGTAAAGACTTCCTTTCGTTTTACTAAATATTTTTTGTAAATAACTAAGCCGTAAGTATGCTTAGTAGTTAAATGTATACAGAACTACCCTGTAGGAACATTATCAATAAGGTCTTTATAATTTGTACTTTACATTTGTACTTTAAATTTTGATAGTGGTTTTCCTTTTTCGATGTTTTGCTTTGTTCACACACGGTGCAATCATTAGTACAATACAATCAATACTTAACAACATTGCAATTCTTACGCCAAGCCCACATCATTCTTTAAACAATTCAAGTCCCCAGGAACGGATGATATCATTCCGGGTGACATCCAACATGGGGAAGAATTTAATTTTCCTTGGCAGCTTGCCATCTATAACGCTAGTCTTAGGCTACTTTATATTCCTTGGAGAATATTTAGATTGATTTTCATTCACTAGTCTAGGAAGCAATCCTAAAGACAACGAAAAGAGACCTGGATGCTCAAATTAGGGCCTCAATTGTTCCATCACTTCTATCCTCATCCCAACATGCCTACATACATACATACATACATACATAATTGGTCATTACAACCCTTCAGTCAGGATTACGACCTAGTTTCTCACACCACTTATGTTGTGAGTTTTAATTTTATACATGAGTGGTGGGACCTACAGTTTTAAAGTCGACTCCCAACGATAGATTTTTGAGAAATTTTCCATGGCAATTTTATTTACTCTCAGAGTTTTTGCCTTCAACAGTCTGAGGTGGACAGATGTGATCGCGGCCTTGGAGACAACTTTCAATATTCCAGCGTATTTGATGAGAGTTATTAAGGACTACCTAAGGAATAGAGTTCTGATATACGACACAAACCAAGGGCCAAGAAGAAGGCAGGTCACTTCCGGAGCGGCGCAGGGGTCCATATTGGGACCAGATCTCTGGAACGCGACTTGCGATGAAATCCTAAGAATAGAGATTCCTAGTCGGATACGCAGACCACATCGCAGCAGTCATTAGGGGCAGAAACACCGACGAAGTCCAATGCAGATTACGACAAGTCATGATGCGGACTAAGCACTGGTTAGAATCTCACGGCGTACAGCTGGCCATGCATAAAACCGAGCTGCTTCTACTAACCAGACGACATAATCCGATCGAGATCGAAATCAACATAGGCGAGTTAGTTATTCCCACGAAGAAATCGATTAAATACCTTGGGGTTGGACTGGACTCGAAACTGACCTACTCAGAGCAGATAGAGTATGCAACAGCGAGAGCAGCTAGAATAACAACTCAACTAAGTAGACTGATGGCAAACATTGGTGGACCCCTCCCAAGTAAGAGGAAGCTACTCATGGAGGCTGGAAATAGCATACTCCTCTATGGGTCTGAAATCTGGGCTACTACTTTGGAAACCCAGATCAGGACTAGAAAACTACTGTCTGCGCAGAGAATAGCTGCTCTACGAGTGACATCCTCGTATCGCACAGTATCGTTCCCTACAAGCATATGACCGCCGGATGATGACGCAAGTGTGGAAAAACAGAAAAAAACGGCGAAGTAGACTACTACCTAACACAGATGTTGACCGGTCACAGATATTTCAGAGAGTACCTGCATCGCATGGGGAAATGCCGCTCGCCATTCTGTATCTATGAAGAGAAAGAAACGTTAGATGATTCCGAACACACTTTCTTCAGGTGTTGTCGATGAGCCGAAAGCCGTCAGCGACTCGAAGCTGAAATCGGCGTCATTAGCCCTACAAACGTCGTGCTGAAAATGATAAACAGTAAAGAGAGCTGGAACGCAGTAAAACACTTTGTAGAGCACGTCCTGCGAAGGAAGAAATTTGATCTAGACGCAGCAGACTGAGAATAGAGCGGAGCCTGGACGCAGGCTGACGACGATGGAACTGGAACATATGCCAGAAAAGGGGTCCACCTCGTGGTTCCGAGGTGGAATGATTCTCCAGTGAGGAGACAAGGCGGGTTTTTAGTCGGTATATCCAGTGGGAGAGTCCGACATATCATGTCTGGTGACGACCATCATGAATGCATAAAGCATTTTCCCTCCTTCCAGCAAAAAAAAAAAGAGTTTTTGCTAGATGTCGGGCTTGGGGCTCGAACCCTGGCATAACGTCTAATAAGCCAATACACTACCTACTAGACTACGGCGACTTCAACATGCCTACACGAGGGGTAAATCAGTGGAGACCGCACTACACTCTCTTATCTCTCGGGTGGAGAATTTCTGTGGCCATTCTCCTGGACATTGAAAGTGCATTCAATAACGTCGACCCGGACGCTAAGTTAGGGCTCTTAATCCTCTCAACCTGGAACTGAATCTGGTCAGGTTAACTGAGCTTCTCCTTAAGTCGAGAATAGTAACCTCCACAATGGGGCTACACATTGTCAGAGAATTGTGTGTAGAGTTGGTGTTCTATCTCCACTCCTCTGGAATCTAGCAGTCAACTCACTCTCTCACCATAGCTTACGCTGACGACATTGCCATTGCTGCGTCGGGAATATATCCACAGACGCTGTCTGACAGGCTGAACTTAGCGCTGTCGATTGTACTGGACTGGTGCGCGGATTTTAGACTATCGTTAATCCCTCCAAGACCGATACAATTCCTTTCACTAGGAAATACAAAGTTCCGACCTTCACTATTCCTAGTATAAGCAGGACCAGACTAACGTTGAGTTCCGAGGTTAAATATCTCGGCCTGATCCTCGGATCCCAAATTCAAATTTGGGGGCGAATGTGGCTGCTAGGGCGCGCAAAGCGGCCTGTGCTGCTTACGGTTGTACTAGAGCAGTTCGATCCGGCTCAAGCTCATGCGCTGGATCTATTCTGCAGTCATCGAACACAACCTCCTATATGGTGTTGCTTTTTGGTGGGATGCTCTATGTCAGACTTCTTGACAAGGTCAGAAGGTCTGCAGCTATTCGTATCACTGGTTCTCTACGCTTTACGAATATTAAGAGCTATGGGGTCTTTTAACAACTACATCCGAACTACTTCTGTGAAAGTAATTGTCTTTTATGTAATTTATTTTATCGGTTTTGACAAATCACCATGGACGACCATAGATAACGACGTGTGTTCGCTAAATGAGCTCTGAAGTAGTTGGAAACTGACCTTAATTTTCATCGAAAAACCATATTCAGCGATAATTGCCAATTCAGGATGAATGGGTACGTGAACAAACAAAATTATCGAATTTGGGACGACACTAATTCGCTTGAGATCCAAAAACCACTGTTTGATACACAATTCGAATGGTCAACGTTACATATTTCTTTGAGAACAACATTTTCAAGGCCATCACAGTCAACGGCGAACACCTTAAGTCCATAATTACCTTTCCTTTTGGCATGAATGTGTCGATCAGTACACCAACGGCATATGGTTTTAAAATGACAACGTGTCACATAACTAATACCAAATTCGATACTCTGCTCTTGCGATTCCAGGGCATGGTTAGCTCACATGGAATGAACTGATCACCCTGGTAGTCGGGGGTGTATGCCACAAACCTCAGCGGACATCAAAGCCAATGTAATAATATTTTATATTTCGTTTTGTTCGAGATTTCTGATCTGATCCTGATCCTCTCGTGTAATAAGGCAACACAAGACCTTCTAGACTACGGTGTCTTCAACCTCTGTCAAATTAGTTGTCATTTATTTAGTCTGTGTTGCCATGAACGACTATAGACTATGTGTGTTCCCTGAATGGGTTCTAAGGCAGTTTGCAACTGTCCCTAACTTTCATCGAAAAATCATCTTGAACCCTATTTCTGGACGTTCTACGAACATACACTTCTACCTGGTAAGCCTATAAGATAGTTTTATATTATGAACCCTCTACCTGTCACCCTATTCCGGGAAGACATAATCGTAACAGAGTCGATTGGACGATTCTGAACAGAACATTGGATTTTAAAATTCCAACTGATATAAAGAAACGAAAGTTTCTATCGACGGCTCTTGGATGCGTGACAGGGCTCTAATATTAAGGAACTTTGCAGCGTCTGGCAGGTAGAGGTCTCATGGCCATTTTAAGGGCAGCACAATGCTTGATAGGCGGCGGGATTTTCTCTGAAAATCGCTTAATTTACTCGGGCTGCCCAGCTGCGATTAAATCCCTAACGTATGTAGTTTCTTTCCTTGAATGCTGATTATTTCTCAGGGAAATTTCGGATAATTGAAAAGTAGTTCTTGCATGGTTTCCATTACACAGGTATAGCATTGCACTAGAGCTGACTAGAGCCGCTACAGAGGTACCCTGCAATATAAGTATTTCGATTGCCTCAGTTAAATGGGGAATTATTTACTTCTTTTATGGGGAGACCCAATCACCTTGGCAGCTCAGGGATTCGTGCTAGGCATCCTGTATGAATAAGAACAGTACCGACTCATTTCTATTCCTAAATCACTTGGCTCACTTGGATGGATAGGAGGCGTACGAACCAACTACTCAAACTTGATCGCAATGTTATCTCAACCACACTGGCCATGTGGCCCATCAAACGACTTTTGCCGAGGTTGTGTGTCTGCTGAAGGTTGTGGGTCCACTTCCGAGCTTTCTTGGCCAATGTCCACCTCTCGCGAGGAGCAGATTTAGGTTATTTGGCTCTCCATTCCTCTCCATTGATATTACGGATATAGCTTCGTTTATTAAAATTTCAGGCTGGTTTCCAGCATGGGGAAGCCGTGCTTTAGTGTGCAGCCCCTGCGCTGACCAACTCCTTCGATAAATTTGGTGGATTTCAGTCAATACAGTGACTACGTTTACCTGTGGCATAACAGCGGGTAGCTATGCGTGCTCAAGTGATCTTTTTGGTAGCAAAACTTTCACTCCAACCTAATCTAACCCAAGTAAAATTGAAATTATTGGACAAACTTATGCGCTTTCTATCCACAATCTGTTCCAATAAAAAAAGAACAAATTCATCAATTAAAAGAAACTTTGTAGAGAGAAAGAAACTTTAAATTGATAGACCTTGTACATGTAAATTTATAAACTTATAACCCATACTGCTGCAAAAGCACAAACATGCATGACGTATAGATATACGAAGATAAAGGAACTAGAAGTGTAATAAATAACGGTTATGGTGTGCTTTTTGCCATCTTCAAATATTTGTTGAACGACAAAGATGGCTGTTGCTGCCTGGCAATGTGTAGAATACTTGTAATGTTCGCTCAAGTTGACTTCGTTAATATCCGAGTATAAGTTTAGACTTTTGAATTTGACAAAAGAATTCAACTTGAATTGAATGAATCCTTAATAGTGCACAACAGGCATCAGTGGAAATAGCAGCATAAAGACCTAACATGCTTACTCATGTAAGACGATAGTTCAACTTCTACAGACATTTTATTTATTCTTGCTACACTTCTTGGTTCAGTTTTTTCATTCATTTCTTTCAACGATTTCTTACAATTTTGCAAACATTATGGCTTGTCCTTATTACTCCGTTCTATACTTACTTTTGGCATTGTTGAACAATATTGCAAGTGCTGTTGTCTCTATTGATAGAAAATTTCTATATACTTATGTGTGTACATAGTATAGCAGAGAATATTTGTCAAAGCACAGTGGTTTTTAAGGTAAAATAAATTTAATAAAATATACATACATACATATGTATGTACATGCGTAGCAACTACACAAAAATCTATAAAAAATAAATTTAGGGTGGGCGATTTGAAAGCTAAAATTTAAAAATGCAATAAAACGGTTTGAAATTTTGCCAATTTTTTATTTTTTGTTGTGAAAGTACAATTGTTCCGGTTAGAAATGGAAAATTATTTCATTAATATCGCTGCTGCGGCTGGGCTCACAGTACCTCATTCGATCAGACCAATTTTCGTGCACTTTTTCGAGTGTATGGGTTCGTAGCTCGGCAATGACATCACGAATGTTGGCCTTCAAATGCTCAATTGTCTCTGGTTTCTTTTCTAGCGAAGCGAAAATGAAGCGGATGGTCATGCGGCTTAACTCTTATATCTACTGAACTTAGTAAGGTACCATACCGACATCTTTTTGCAAAATTTGACGTAAACTTGTGTATAAAATGTTCTATTCTTGAGAACAATGACTCTCTGGTGCATCTGCGATATTTTTAGGTGTACGCACTGTACGAGCACACTCACGTCTTGGCGCATCAACAATGAAACCAGTTTCACGAGCTTTAGCAATAAGCTGGAGTATTCCTGCATTTTCGTGCAATTTGTGACCAATTGGCTTTGTATTGCACCTAAATTTCCAATAAGTCCCAATGTTGCTCAAGCGTGCTAAATCAATCGTTCAGAGGAAATAATATATTGACTTTTGTGACAGAATTGTATGACATAAGTATTGCCAGATTCAAAATAACTGAGGGTTCAAATTTATACCAATAGATAGCCCACCCGATATACAACCAAAACAGTTTGCTCCATAACTTTTGCCGCAAATACCACTGTACTGTTCTCTTAACCCTTTAGCAACGCCACACGGAAGAAAAATGCCTGTAATTTTCACACATTATAAACTCTCTCATGTGTTCTGTTGTATCATTTGGTGTCGATATTTTAGCCTTTAAATTTATAAAAAAAAAAATAATTTTTTTAAAAAAACTTTGTCTAACCTATTTTTCATAAAGAAGTTCCGATTTTGTGCTTTCAGTTCCAAAACTTCAGACTTCTAAAACTACTCTGAGCATAGACCAATGACTTTACATAGCCCCACAGAAAGTAATCTAGCGGTGTTAAATCACAAGATCTTGGAGGCCAATTCACAGGTCCAAAACGTGAAATTAGGCGGTCACCAAACGTGTCTTTCAATAAATCTATTGTGGCACGACCTGTGTGACATGTTGCGCCGTCTTGTTGAAACCACATTTCCTGGACATCATGGTTATTCAATTCAGGAATGAAAAAGTTAGTAATCATAGCTCTATACCGATCACCATTGACTGTAACGTTCTGGCCACCATCGTTTTTGAAAAAGTACGGACCAATGATTCCACCAGCCCATAAAGCGCACCAAACAGTCAGTTTTTCTGGATGTAACGGTGTTTCCACATACACTTGAGGATTACCTTCACTCCAAATGCGGCAGTTTTGTTTGTTGACGTAGCCATTCAACCAGAAGTGCACTTCATCGCTAAACAAAATTCGCTTATGAAAATCGGGAACAACGGTAATCTCGTTTTGGGCCCATTCGACGAATCTACGCCTTACTTGATGATCGTTTGGCTTCAAATCTTGAACGAGTTGGATTTTGTAAGCACGCAAACCAAGATCTTTCCGCAAAATCTTCCATAAAGTGGATGGACACAGATCCAATTCCTGTGCTCGATGGCGGATGGACTCATTCGGGTCTTCCTCAATGCTACGCTCTACAGCAGTAATAGCTTCTTCTGTACGCACCGTACAGCGTCTCTGGGGATGCGAGTTATCAATAAGAGCAAACGTGGTGCGAAAACGTTCCATGGTTAATCGAATTAACTGCTCTGATGGACGATTTTGTCGACGATAAAATGGACGTAGTGCGCGATACGTTTTCCCCACAGAACCATTATTTTCGAAATAAAATTGCACTATTTGCAAGCTATGTTCAGGCGTGAGTCTATTCATGATGAATTGCCAAACCAAACTGAGAATAAATCACTTGACAGCTGTTAAATCGGTCGCCATCTTGAAAAGTAATGCCAAGTTAAAGTTCTATACCTCTGTAAAAAACACCCTTTATATTTATATGGTGTGAAGTCAACTTGTTGGAGTTAAACTTTAATAAATAACATATGTCATTTCATCGTTCATTTAAACTTGATACCTCTTACCATTTTAAAGACAAAATTTTGGAAAAGGTTTTAAATATAACTGATCTTGGAATCTTGTTAGATCATAAGCTTACGTTTTCTGAACATATATCAATGATGGTGAACAAAGCAAATGTTATTTTAGGATTTATAAAGCGCTGATCAAAGGAATTTACTGATCCCTACGTAACAAAACAAATATATGTATATACATATCTTTGGTGCGCTCTATTTTTGAGTATGGATCTATTATATGGGATCCACATTTTCTCATTTACGTTAACTTAATTGAATCTGTACAGAAGCGCTTTCTGTTATTTTGCTTGAGTGGACTTGGATGGAACTCATTTGTTCTTCCTTCGTACGAAAGTAGACTCGCTCTTATAAAGCTACCTACACTGACAAGTCGAAGAATAATGCTAAGTGTCACTTTACTTCTGGGTTTAATACGTGGAGATGTCTATTCTGATTATTTGTTATTTAATTAATTTATTTAATTAATTTTAGTTTTAATGTTATTTAATTAGTTTTAATGTTCCAATTAGACTTTCTCGTAATTTTAATTTAGTAAATTTACAATTTTACCGCTAAGTCTATGCCAACAACGACTCTTTTCGTCAAATATGTTTAAAGTTTAATAATCTTTATCATTTAATTGAGCTTTCTGAAAGTAATTATTCTTTAAAGAGAAAAATTATATTGTACTTAAATCATTAAATTTTAATTATGCATGGGATTCATACGCTTCCAAACGAGAAGAAGGGAAAAACTTTAGCGTGCGAAACTGAAGCTCTAGTCACTCAATTTTATCATAAAATATTGAAAAAATATTGAAAAATGTTATTCTTGAGGTAAAATATAATTTTTTTTTTTGATAGATATCCCACTTGCATCCCATTAAGCGATTATAAAGGCTTTAAAGGAAATTGTATAAGCTTTCTTTTGAGCAAAAAAGGGCCCATTTTGAAAAAAAAAATTAAAAAAAAATTAATATAAAAAAAAATAAAAAATATTTTTAAAAATTAAAAAAATTATTTTTGGAAAGATTGAAGAAATTTTTGCTAGGACCAGTAGGTGGAAAGTTACACACATTTTAAAAAGCCCTGTATGACCAAAATGTCCAACTTTGGCTCCTTCTAACTCCGGCAGTTCTTGACTGATAGAGCTGAAAATTTGTGTCTGGCCTACTATCCAATAGTACTAACCTTGGTGCAAATTTCATCCAAATCGGAACACATCGATTTTAAAAATTGGGTCACTTGACACGAAATTGCCCTTATATATGTATATTGTTTGTAAATTTAAATTTGGTCTGTAAGGAACTATCCATAGACATAAATAAATAAAAAAAAAAAATAAATAAATATACCACGACTAATGCAGTTAATTTTTGCATGATAGTTTATAGTTGTTGCTAGTTGAGTTGTAATGTAATGTAATGATTACTCAGTACCTATCTTTTAGTTGTTTACATAGGTATGTACATACAGTGTTGGAAAAAATAATAGAAACGCATCAAAAAACGTTGAAAACATACCCATATCATTAGGGTCCCGCAACCCTGTTTGACTGTCTTTTTTGTGCATTTTGGATCAAACTCTTTATTGGCAGGGCGACGTACGAAACATTTTCCGGATGGAGCACTTTGTTCCAATTTTTCCGAATTTGGTGTTATCTGGCAAATTGTAACTATTTTTTGTATATTTTTGTTTTACTTAAAAGAGGTACTGACCTTGGCCTTCGAGCCTATTTCTTATAGTACTGCTTGTTACTGGAGCATGTAGTATATTTTTAAGCCCATTAGATGAATCAAAAAATTTTTTTTTGGAATGACGTACTAAAATTTGATCAAAACGCGTGGACGTTTTCCTCTTTCTTCCTCTAGTTTCGATATTTTTTGTATAGTGAATCACTTAAATACTTTATGTTTAGAACACTTCATTATGTGGGCTATTTTTCCAAGTGATAAGGCATCAGATTTTTTTCAGCATCAGTGGTATGAACACCTCGACTCATTTTTTGAAAAATTTAAAACACATACTCAACCCGAAAATTTTACAAATGGTCAAAAAAAGGTATTTGAACTAAATTTTTACCACTTCTAAATATTTCATGTAAAAAGTTTATTTATTTTAAATTTAAACACGGTTTTATAAAAACGTTTCTATTAATTTTTCCAGCTAAATTACGTATTTTTTTACTTTTTCCTGAAAACTAATAAATTAAAAGAGAAGAAAGCAATAAAGAAAGCAAATAATAAAATCCCGTTACATTAGCAAGAATTTGACAGTAATTTCCAACTATAAAAGTTTATAACGAAAAAGTATACAACATTTTAATGATGAACTAGTAATCGTTTCTATTATTTTTTCCAACACTGTACATAATTGGTCATTACAACTTTTCATTCAGGATTACGGCCCAGCTTCTCGCACCCCATATGTGTTGTATGCCAATTTTATACATGATTGAGGGGACTTACAGTTTAAAGTCGACTCCGAAAGACAGACTTTTCAAAAAACTTTTAGGGTTATATTTTATTTACTTTCAGAGTTTTTGTCAAAAATCTACTGAGAGGACAGAAATATTCCTTCACATTTCGTTTTGTGGGAGATGTTTGACTTAGGGTTTGAACCTTGATCTCTAACTTGGTCACGTCTAACAAGCAAACAGACTACCTACTAGACTATGGTGACTTCCGCTAATCCTCGGATTAAATTCCAGTTTCGCTGGAGCATCCTCTTCCATCCGAAAGATATGATCAATCCAGCGCAGAAGCTGCAAAACGTCCATGTCGTTGAGGAGCTCATATAGCACATTGTTGATTCAGATGCGGAAATCATGGCCAACTCGTACTAAACCGAAGGTCTTATGTAAGACTTTCCTCTCAAATACTCTTAAAGGCTGTTACATCGGTACTTAATAGCGTTCATCCTTCTGCGCCATATAAAGGGTGGGCCATTTAAAAGTTTAAATTTAAAAATGCAATAAAATAAAACAAAAAAAGTTTGGAAAGCTGGCCAAAATAATTTTTTTTATTGTGAAGTACCATTGTTCCGGATAGAAATGGAATATTATTTCATTCATACGGCTGCCACAGCTGGTACCTCATTCGTTCGGACCAATTTTCGTGCACTTTTTCGAGTGTATGGGTTCGTAGCTCGGCAATGGCATCACGAATGCTGGCCTTCAAAAGCTCAATTGTTTCTGGTTTGTCGCCATAACATTTGTCATTAACGGCGCCCCAGAGAAAATTATCCGACGGCGTCAAATCGCAGCTTCTTGGCAGCGAATTGACATCACTACTTCGGCTAATTAAACGACTATCAAACGTTTGACGCAATAAATCGCACATGAGATGTGTGGGAAATTATATCATCTAATTAAAACCAAACATCGTTCACATCAATACCATGAAAAGCGGGTACAAAGAAATCGGTTATCATGGTGCAATTAGTGTTTCCATTGACAGTAATGGTTGCGCCGTCCTAATTCTAAGGAATATGGGACTTCGCTCCATAAGCCGGATCAAGTACTCACTCGTAATTGATGCATTGGCTTCTGTGGGTTTTCTGAGTCCCAAATGCAGCAATTTTTCTTATTAACGTACCCACCAAGATGAAAAAGAGCTTCATCCGAAAAGATGAGCTTTTTTTTGGCAAAATCGACATCACGGTGCAGTTTTTTGTTGGCCGAATAAATCCCATCGTTGCTCAAGCGTAAATCGATTCAATACGTTCAGTGGAGACAATATACTGAAGGTTCAAATTTAAACCGATAGATGACCCACTCGATATATGATCAAAATGCTTATGACAAACCGTCAAAATTTTTGCAATCTAATCGCTTTTGATATTTAAAGCCATTTTTCCCATGAATTTAAAAGCACAATAAAATAAATTAAGAACAATGAGTTCTACATGAATAATTTCCATTTCCATAAATATATACTCCCAATACATACATACATATGTACGTATGTACGACCATTAAATCTCTTATACGAAAAGTTAAAATGAGTAGTCAATATCATCGTAACAATAAACCCCCCAATAAACCAGGGTAATGATTTTATTTTTTTTATTACATTTCTATTGACTCCTCTGTTCAATATTTTATCATGAATTATTTATGGACTCAAGTTGTGATGTAAAATTCTTTATTTGCTGTGAAAATCGAGAAAAACGTATAACGTACGACGAAAATTAAAATGAGGACAAATTTTACGGCATATACTGAAGAATACTATAAAAGTAATGGGTCGAGTATACTCAAAATCAAAAACGGAGAAGCAAAAGTTATGAAAAACTTATATTTAAATGGAATATAAACCAACAAAAATCACCGACAATAATTTTATTTATTTTTGATAAACTACTACATGGTGTGACAGTCAAAATGCACCCAGCTAATGGCATATGTAGTGTAGCTCTTAAAAATATATTTTTTTATATTTCTCGAACCCTCCAAACTTTATTTGACAAAAGCAGTATTTTTGATCTTTTCAAGCTAATAATGAATCTATGGGGAGTCTTGATGTCGGCTCTTGACACAAAATTCAAACCCTCAAAGAAGCCTCTGCCAAGGGTCTTCAACCTTAACCTACTAAGGGCTGGACAGTTACAGAGGAAGTTTTCGATAGTCGAAGATATCTGAATACTTTTACAAAATTTATAACGTGTCATTTGAGCATCTATTAAAATGCCCTCTCTTATATGTCTACATAAGATTATTTATGTTAAAAAACCTCATTATCTATATAAGAGATTAATTTTCTCTAGATCTTAGAGAGGCCTGAAACTAACAGCATTAGATACCGCAAACGAATTTCTGATAGACACTTTTATATTAATGTAATTCCTTTTTGGAAAGAACTACCAAACGATATACAGTTATTGAGCAATGCTAGGCAAATCAAAACCGAGATATTTACCTTTCATAACGAACAACAAAATACATGATGAAATTGTTGAATGCATTTTTTTTCAATTATTTTCGTATTATTTACTATAATATATTTTTAATTAAAATTATTTTTAAGATAAACATTGTGCAATCGTCTAAATTATGTCAATGTCTTATCAGTACTGTTAAATAGGATAATATCTTGTTGTGCTACATTCACGTTTAAATTAATAAATAAAAATAAATTAAAATTGCATAAGTTTCAGTGCTGCCAATCTCTCAAAAACATTTATTTATAAATGAATGAACGATTGTACTAGAATAACAAATAATTCAAGAACATTAATAGGCAATGTGATAACAAATAATGATTAAAATTTAGCTCAAATTAAGATAAATAATAAAATAGCCGATCATGAATCTATTTTCATATTTATTAATAATGAAAGTGTTGTTAGGACAAAAAAAATATTGGAAGTAGAAATATTTAAATATAATAAAAACAGATTCATAAGTCAACTAAGTGCAGTAATAGAACATAATGAAGTATATAATTTAGACTATTATACTATGTTCAGACATGCACGTATATTAAGAAAATCGCAATAAACGGCATTATTGATATCAATATTTCATATAAAATGTCAATTAATTATTGCTCCATAAATTCATAAATTGTTATAATATTGATTAAAACTTGAAATACAGCACTGTCATAAGTACGTTCAGTGAGCTTATTATAATTTTCCGAACACTTTCTATTGATACTTGACAACGCAAATGTCAACAACAAAAAAAACAAAACAAGGAAAAACAAAAAAGCTATGCAGTATTATCAAATTGTTCTTTCTCATCCTTCTGAGAGAAGCCACTTTGGAGTCAGAAATATTCCCTACTACTAATTCGGTTAATCATTAGTAAAACCTTTTCCAAAGTTAAATTGTTTTCCATTTTTTCTCAAATTTTTGTGGCACTAATTTTCGCGATTAAATTAAAAGCTATGTTGTTGAAGCAATCAGCTTTCATTTTACCAGCTGTCAAATAAATTTTGTATCTGAACACTAAAAATATTGTTATCAATAAACCGAATATTAACTCAATAAAAGTACATGTCTGAACATAGTATAAAAAAGACTACTGAGGCCTGTTTAATAAATATATGGTCTGGCAGCACTGATGACAATAAATGCCAATAAATTTAAAGAAAAGTGAAAAGAAATTTCTGCCATTTATAAAATATTTAAATGGGGACCCTCTTGCTACTATCAAACGTCAATACGAAAAGAGAATTCATTTGTGTCGTGCAGGCTGTAGCAAATACTTAATTTTACAATTAGAACACAAGTATTAAAGCCTCACTATTTGAAGCCAAAAAACTTTGTTTAATTTGCTGAGACGCCCGCCAGTTAACAACATGGAAAAACTATAAAATAATAAGAAATATATATATTAAGTAAATATAGAGAAAGAACAAAATAAATTTATAGATAATACAATATGCGATACAAAAATAGCCAAAAAGAAATGTTGGGCAAAATAAAAGAACTAGTTCTAAGAAGCCCCAGATCTGTGATAAAAAAAATGCGATTTTTAACAATATAGAATAGAATGATAATATACAAATAGCCAATAATTTTAATAAATATTTTGTGCGACTTCAGACCTGGCAAGTCCACCATCGACCAGATCTTCACACTACGCCAAATCCTGGAAAAGATTCACGAGAAACACACCGTCTTTTTGTCAACTATAAGACAGCTTTCGGTAGCCCCATAAGGGATCGTGTTTTTGCCGCAATGTCTGAGCTCGGTACACCTGCCAAGCTGATAAGGCTATGTAGAATGACGTTGAACAATTCCTGCAGCTCCGCCAAGGTAGGAATGGACCTCTCCGAACCTTTTGATACCGTGCGAGGTTTCAGACAAGGCCATCCCTTATCATGCGACCTCTTCAACTTCGAAAGGCAGGAGTGCATCGCAGTGGCACTTTTCTTCAAAAAAGCGTGCAGTTGCTTGCATTCGCTGATGACATTGACATCATAGGACGTACCAAGCGAGATGTTACTGCTGCCGTTAGTGCTATTCAACGGGGCAAAATGAGGGCAAAACAAAGTATATGTTATCGACAATTAGGGACGTGCGGTATATTGATTCTCAGATTACGGCCGATAACAACTATACTTTTGATACAGCCAAGGAATTTATTTATCTTCGCTTCGCCGTTACAACCAAAAATGATGTCAGTCTGGAGATCAAGCGCAGGATCACTCTTGTCAACAGGTGCTACTATGGTCTCAATAGACAATTGAGCAGCAGAGACCTCTCTCGTACGACAAAACTAATACTTTTCAAGACGCTCACCCTACCCGTGCTTCTTTATGGCAGAGAGGCGTGGACTCTATTAAGCACTGATGCAGCAGTCTTGAGAGTATTCGAGAGAAAAGTGCTACGTAAGATCTTCGGTCCAGTGCGAGTTGGCGATGATTTCCGCATCCGATCCCATTGAACCGCTACAACAATCAGAGAGGAGTTCCAGGTGGAGATATTGCAGCTGATACAGTTAGTTTAGAAGACAGAACAATTGTAATAATTGTAAATAAATTATAATATTGTAAAAATTGGAAAGACTAAATCGAGGAAGCCCTGTCATAGATTGGTGTGACCAACTGCCGTAGGCGCGCAAGAAGCAGAGGCGCCTTGAAGGATGTGTTGCGGCAGGCCGAAATCCGTTATTCGGGTTGTTAATGGCCAATTAAGAAAGTAAGTATTTTGTTAATAGTATTAAGGATTTTTTTTGTTAATTTAATTTGTGTAATATGAAAATAAAATAGCTGTGATAGACATTAAATTTAGATTTCGTGCAATAAAACTACAAGAAATAAAAATTATATGTAAAGACTTAAATAAAAAAACCAGATTCTAATAGAATAAATAACAACTTAATATTAGATAACTGGGACATAGTAGGCGATAAAATACTTCATATAGTAAACAAATCGTTAGAAACTGGATCACTTCCTAACAACTGGAAGGAATCAATAATTACACCTATTGAAAAAATTAAAAATACTATAAAATACTAAAAACATGTGAAAAAATCCTCGAAAAAATTATCAAAAACCAATTAGAAGAGTATATTGAAAAACAAAAAATTTATGCCGATGACGTCCAACTCTACATTAGCTGTTTTAAAACTGACATCGGCAATTGTATATTGAAACTGAACCAGGACCTTGACAGTATATTTAAATAGGCCACTGCAAATGGCCTTTGCTTGAACGCCAATAAATCGAAAGCTATCATAATTGGAAAAACTGGCGTTTTGCCGAATTTACTGCCACCATTAGTCGTTGGGGACTCGCCCATAGTATTAGTACAATATGCCAAGAACTTGGCATACTGCGTACTTTTAATAGTCAACTCTCCTGGACTGACCATGTTAAAACGATTTGTGGGAAGACGTATGCTATGCTTAGGAATCTTTGCAGGACTCAGTCCTTTACGCCTATTAATAGACGTATACTCTTGGCGAAGACATACCTGATTACAACCCTGTTATATGGATGTGAGCTTTATGCGGGTTTGGACTCTGTCAGCAGGAATAAACTTAACGTGACTTATAATAACATAGCAAGATATATTTTTGGACGCAGTAGATATAGTAGTATATCGTATTTTGCCTACAAAATCTACAACATGACACTGGAAAGCCTCTTGAAATATCGTATGTTAATTTTTCTTCACAAGATTGTTTATTGAGGGGAACCGAATTATATATTTACCAGACTAAGGGCCATTATTACAATTTGCCGGCAGACAAATTGTTTTTCGTTATTATGAGTACCCAATAAGATAGAAGTGATCATTAAGCTAAAGGGAGGATCATTCTACCTTTAACATTTGAAGGTCACTTTATGTTTGAACTCGCCATATTATATATTATTTTCATTATGGCAACTTCAAATTTAAACAAAATGAGCATATACAACAAAAGAACAAAGCCCGCGGTTGCCACTGCGTAAAAAAACTATCGACATTGCTCCTGCACTGCTATATTTTTGAAAAATTTTATCTGTAAGTTGTTATAACGAAAATAAGTTAAAGGTAACTTTAAAGTTCCCTTTAGCTAAAGGTACCTTTAACTAAACCAAAGTTTAACAGCAAGTTGTAATAATGGCCCTAAAATTTTCCAGAACTAACAGGGGCTATAGGATAAACGACGCACTATGTGGCATTTTGCCTCAAAACCTGGCCAAAATTAATAGAAGCGTTTTATGAGTTAATGGCTTGAATTTTTTGATAGTGTTAGTGATAATTAGGCCCAGGGATGAACCCAACTGATTTTGGTTCAAATCGGTCCGTGATTTCGCCTAGCCCCCATACAAATTCCCCTCGAAATTGCACTTATTTACACATAATTATGGTAATTATTGAACAATCATGATAAAATTTAGCTTGGATCAGTTCTGTATACTAAGAAATCAGAGCGTAAAGTTTGGTGAAAATCGGATCACATTTGACCCTAGTCCCCATATAAAGTCCCCTTTAGAAATTCACGTTTGCGCTTATAAATGGCTTAAAAACATCGGTATCGTGATGAAATTCGGTATAAGCATGTATTTTGTAAATCTAAATCATATTACCAAATTTTGTTATGGTCGGTCAATAATTACCCCTTGGTCCAAAATAGGGCCCCTTAAGAAAATATGTTTAGCAATTATAATTGGCTTAAAAATTTTATTACCTCGATGAAATTCGACATGAACATGTTTAATATGAATGTGAATCATTTATGATCACATTTTATTATGATCGGATCATAAGTGCCCCTAGGTACCACATACGGCCCATTAAGAAAATCTAACATACATCTCATATTGTTATAATAGTCCATATACATTCATATGTAATTAAGTTTTTAAACTTCTATGATAATTAATATTTATTTATAATATTTATTTTACATTATTTAGTACTTAAAAGTGAAACTAACTACAATAGTTGAAATCGTTATCATTTTTATCATCAATGTCAGGAAGGAGTAATATAATAGTGTCTGATGAAAATGCTTTTCTATTATTTCGCAATTTTTGTGTACTTCAGCTTATAAATGGGTCACTGCTTAAAAGTAACCTATTCAGGACATCTAGATTGGTATCGCTTCTACTGAATTTCCTAGCATAATTCGTACGCCATATGGCTTTATTGCCTATGGCTTTCTTACACTGCGTCAATTTTTTTTTAATTTTTCAAAAAAAAAAAAACTAAATTTTCAAAAAATCGCCAAAAAAAAATTGCGCATATTTGCGCAAACTTTTTTTTTTGTTCCTGAATGTAGAGAGTTCGTGTTTTCTTGTGGTATATAACATTAAATTACTAAAAACTACTTTCACCTTTAAAATCCTTATCATTTTTTATGAAGGGTAAAAATATGTGAAATTTTTATTATTTTTAAATTTTGAACGAAAAATTTTAACATTAATATATGAGATATATATATATATATAAACTAAAAGTAGCAGTTGTTCATACCTTTCTAATAAAAAAAAAAATCAATATAAAACCTCTATTCGTTTAGCCACAAAAAAATATCATATAAACCTATTAAAATTTCAAAAAAACACCAAAAACGCATTTAATTTTCTTTACTTTCCTGACTTTGACATCGTCTCAAATCTACAAACCTCAACATAAAGTCGTGAAAATTCACTATATAATGCAGAATTTTGTTGTCTATCGAACTGCATACTCAGTTTCTTAAATTTCTTAAAATTCATTTTTGCCTTTTTGGCCAGCTTTTCGGGATAAATGCCACATAGTGCGCCGTAAGGTTCCAGAAACAACCAACTTCCGCCAGAAATTCAATTGAAAAGCAATGTAATGCAATTTAAAACGGCAATCTCAACATACTTTTCTCATCTTTAGAATTTACTATTTAATTCAATCCAATTTAAGGCTAACTTAAATTTATTTAATATAATTTTGACCTTCTTTGTGAAATTTACATACATATGTATATATAACTATTAACTTAATCATAGCATTGTAAAGGGTGTTTTTTATAGAGGTATAGAACTTTAAGTTGCAATAAAATAACGATGGATTATTCGATTGACATGAATTTTATTTATCGGAAAGATAATCTTGTGGCATTACATTTTAAATATGATTTCTGGCATATGACCGCCACGGCTGGCGCGGATGTAGTCCAATCTGGACGTCCAATTTTCGATGACTTTTTCCAACATTTGTGGCCGTATATCGGCAATAATACGGTGAATGTTGTCTTCCAAATGGTCAAGCGTTTGTGGCTTTACCGCATAGCCCAATGACTTTACATAGCCCCACAGAAAGTAGTCTAGGGGTGTTAAATCACAAGATCTTGGAGGCCAATTCACAGGTCCAAAACGTGAAATTAGGCGGTCACCAAACGTGTCTTTCAATAAATCTATTGTGGCACGAGCTGTGTGACATGTTGCGCCGTCTTGTTGAAAGCACATCTCCTGGACATCATGGTTATTCAATTCAGGAATGAAAAAGTTAGTAATCATGGCTCTATACCGATCACCATTAACTGTAACGTTCTGGCCACCATCGTTTTTGAAAAAGTACGGACCAATGATTCCACCAGCCCATAAAGCGCACCAAACAGTCAGTTTTTCTGGATGTAACGGTGTTTCCACATACAATTGAGGATTACTTTCACTCCAAATGCGGCAGTTTTGTTTGTTGACGTAGCCATTCAACCAGAAGTGCGCTTCATCGCTAAACAAAATTCGCTTATGAAAATCGGGAACAACGGTAATCTCGTTTTGGGCCCATTCGACGAATCTACGCCTTACTTGATGATCGTTTGGCTTCAATTCTTGCACGAGTTGGATTTTGTAAGCACGCAAACCAAGATCCTTCCGCAAAATCTTCCATAAAGTGGATGGCAACAGATCCAATTTCTGTGCTCGATGGCTGATGGACTCATTCGGGTCTTCCTCAATGCTATGCTCTACAGCAGCAATAGCTTCTTCTGTACGCACCGTACAGCGTTTCTGGGGATGCGAGTTATCAATAAGAGTAAACGTGGTGCGCAAACGTTCCATGGTTAATCGAATTAACTGCTGTGATGGACGATTTTGTCGACGATAAAATGGACGTAGTGCGCGATACGTTTTCTGCACAGAACCATTATTTTCGAAATAAAATTGCACTATTCGCAAGCGTTGTTCAGGCGTGAGTCTATTCATGATGAATTGCCAAACCAAACTGAGAATAAATCACTTGACAGCTGTTAAATCGGTCGCCATCTTGAAAAGTAATGCCAACTTAAATTTCTATACCTCTATAAAAACACCCTTTATAAACAGTACTATTAAATAAGATTAAATGCTTGTTGTACTGAAGTTAATCAATTAATAAATAAAAATTAAATAATATATGTAAATAAAAATAATAAAAGGATTCTGAAAAAAACATACCAGGCTAGACTGCTTTACATTTCGTTATAAATAGATGGAAATACTTGAAGTAAAATAATAAAATTTTAGCTATATTTCTATTTCTATTTGAAACAATCGATCCTGATATTTTATTAAAAAAAAACTACATAACTACGGCATATAAGATACTGAATTGAAATGGTTCCAATCATAACTAAAAAAAATCAAAGGAATTAAAAAACGATTTCGGTGTACTTCAGGGATCAATTCTGGGGGTACTTTTGTGATTTGGAGAGCGTTTTGGAAAAGTGTGAAATAGTACTTTACGCTGATGATACTCTGATTTTGACAGGAGCACCAACAGATAAGTTTTGTTATGAAAATTTGCAAATGGTCATGAACAAAATTAAAAAGTGGCTAAAAATGAACAAATTAAAATTAAATGAAAATAAAACAAAGACAATGCAAATCACTATGAACAATAATATAACTTTTAAAATAAATGATTTAATAATTGAAGAAGTAAATAAAATGAAATATCTGGGGTTTTTAATAGATAAAGAACTTTAAAGAACATTTAGAATATACGAGTATATGTATGTAAAAAAAAAATTGGAAAGAAAATAGGATTATTTAAACATATTAGAAATAAGCCTTCAATAATAACAGCACTATATTATATACCTGCTGCACGGATGCGCAAATAAACAGGTTACAAAAATTACAAAACACAGCAATGCGAACTATTTTAAAATGCAACTATTTTACTTCCATACGATATATGTTACACATAAAGAATGGATGAACATTCATCAAAGAATAGAATTAACGACACTGACCTTCATTAAGAAAATGGAAATGCGCAATGTATCCGACCATCTAATAGAGCAACTGCAATATGTTGACAATTCTCAACCCTATAATCTACGGAATAATAATGAATTTAGATTATAACGATCAACATCGCTATTTTACAAAGGACTTAGAAATTACAATATGATGCCATTTAGTATAAAAAATGAAGCAAATATTAACGTTTTTATAAAAAAAGTTGTAAATTTTATTAGAAACAAATTAAATTAGAACTTTAAATTAAATTAATTGAATTAATTATTGATTTAAATATTTTATAAAATGTAATATAAAAGTATTAAAAATACTACTAATAATAAATAAAAATATTTTAGTTTTTAATATACAAAGTGGATTACAAATATCGAAGGGAGTTGTTGTATAGTTGAGCTGCAGCACCTTAATACCTTATGTTTTTAAAAGAATACCTTTTACAAAATCACAATAAACAGTATTCGTGTTTATTAAAAATAAACCCAAAATATTTTTCTTCGCTAGGGAGAACAATGAATACGGGCCGCATCCGAACAACACCCAAGTAGACTCTTCTCCATATACAACAAATGGATAGAAATCCACACACTGCACTCTAAATTTGAGAAGAGTTTTCAAGACAAGGGACAAGTCGATACTTCCTTAAAAAAGGAGTTTTAGGCTAAAGAGTTTCAGGAACTGTATCAGTTTAGGAGCCAGTACAATTATAGTTAATGTTTTATAAATTTTAAAAAGTATTAAATTACTTTAGTTTGACAATGCTCGTGTGCTGATCAAAGTTTAATTTTTCCAAAACGCAAACAGTTTTAATAAAAACTCTCTTTCCGTATTTAATATTATTTCATCATTTAATAGATTCAACCTTGACAAAGGCTCTTAACACAAGCACTAAAGAATGTCATGTAAGTCATATATGCAATGCGGAAAATAAAAGTTTAAGCCCAACCAGGTTTTTATAAAATTAACACGCTCTTCTCGGGAGTGAGCTTTTCTTTAACACATGCAGTGCACTGTGGTGATTCTAGCAAAGTGAAATTAAAAATTGTCGGTGACTCTTATTACAAGCACTGAAGAATCTATGTAATGCGAAAAACAAAACAGTTTGAACCCAACCAGGTTGTTATAAAATGAAGACACACTTCACGGGAGTCAGCACTTATTAACAGATTTCGCTGATTCCATTGAAGAAAAACTAACAATTGGGTCTTATTGAAAACATAATTATAATTAATGATCTCCAGAGACAAATATCTTGGCAATAAAATTTGTTTAGTTTATAATCTTTTGTAACCTGTTAGGTTGCCCAACTACACGATAAGGATAATATAAACGAACATGATAATAACAACACTTAAAATATTGCAATTTTTGTCTACAGAATATCGCCAAAGAAAGAATGTCATGAGGAGTGAGAGAATTGATAAAAAAAATATCTTAGAATTCACCACAATTGTCAATGAAGGATTTTCAAATAAAATGCAGATTGATGTGATATACACTGATTTTAGTAAAGCATTTGATAAAGTTAATCATAAACTTTTATTGCACAAATTATCATGGTTAAATTCGTATCTGTAGCAAAGATCAGAACAAGTCAAATTTAGAAATGATGTATGCTGACGACGTTAAAATATTTAATATTCTTAACATTGTTAATGGATTTAATTTACTTCATGCTGACTTTTGCAGTTTTTATAAGTGGTGCAAATTGAATTTGTTGGAATTAAATATTAAAAAGTGTAAACACATGACATTTTTTAGACATTCAAAGATTGATACCTTCTATTGCATTGAGAATGCTGTTTTGGTTAAAGTTAAAACTATTTTGGACCTTGGTATACATACTATTGGATCACAGGTTCAACTTTGGGGATAACATAAACCTTATGGCATACTTGGAAATACGAAACGCTGGTCTAAGGAATTTGTTGATCCTTATTTAACAAAATTGTTATTTATATTTCTCTTCCGACATATCCTGGAGTATGGTTTTATCATAAGGGACCCTTGTTATGCAGTTCATTTAAATAGTATTGAGTCAGGGCCAAAAACAATTTTTAATTTTCTGTTTACGAGGTCTTGTTTGTAACTTCTACGAATTACCGCCATATCGGAGTAGACTAGCTTTGATTATACTGTCAACTTTTAAAAGTCGTCGTTCCATGATGACGTCGGTCTTTTTATTCTTGGATTAGTACGAGGCGCTGTTGATTCAGAGTTCCTGCTCAGTCGATTGAAATTCAATGTTCCTGTGGGATCTACACGTAATTTTGAACTGCTAACACTAAATACTACAGATCAGGCTATGCGAATAATGATTCCTTTAGACGGGCCTGTAAAACGTTTAATGAATGCTACCAAGTAATTGATTACTCGGAGAGTAGAGATGTTTAAAAAAAAAAATTTTAAACAAACTTTGCAACATACCTATTACAAATGTTCTACTATAAAATCATGACAATTGTGTACATGCGATGGATAACGAAACGGTTTCGGATGGTTTAGTGAATTATTTGAAAATATCAATATCTGCTTAAATGTAAAGCACGGAAGACGAAAAAACTGTGATCTGCATTGCATCAAAAACGTTCAACATCCTTTTAAAATATAGCTGCTGCCCTGGCTAAGACAGATGCGTCTTCAGTAAATACTGCAGATATAAAGCTGTATAAATGTAGTAAAATGCATTAAATTATGGCGACTGTTTTGGCTAAGTCGTTATATGGATGCAAATCCTCCAAGAAGAAAGAAAAAAAATTGAAGGAAAGAGCTATTCTATCGGTGGGAGCAGCTGCGAAAATTTTTGGTGCTTGAAAACTATAAATTAGACTTGCCAAGTCTGACAAAAATTTGAAGCAAGTACTTATAAATGTTGATCTATTTTTATAACAGTGATGGCTTTACAAATTAAAAATGATTTTAAAAAATTTCAAAATTCTGGCAGTCAGATGGAATCGGTAGGAACTGAGTATTTTGAGTAAAATCGGAGGACAATTTTTCGAAAAACATTTTTTTAATTGCGTTACAGCGCAAAATATTTTGTTCTAAACAACGTCCTTTCACTAGCACTTTTTATATTTAAATAATTTCATATAAGATATACATGAACTTTCCCAACTAAAATGAACTAAAATATTCTGTATTAAAGTTCAATTTGTATTCAATACATAGTTTCACCATTATGACCTATTACCATTCTCCAGATAACGCCATGATTTCATTTTCATAAATGAAGAAATGATAATAGGTACTTACATAAATAGAAGTAGTAGGTAGAATAATTTATTTTTCTTTAGACAATTTATGTTTATCTCGGAGTTCAAATATTCTTCGTCCTATAACAGCTATCACTAGATTCCATTTTTTAAATTAAAATACTTGGGTCACAAAAAATTATTGTCACTATGTTAAGAAAGTTAAATAAACACTCGGTTAAATTGAATAACTTTAATTTAATTGTATTTTTAATAACGTTATAAAATTATTAATTTCTTACCTACATTTCAACCCACACTTAAGACGCGATACTAGAATTTGTATGTTTCAATATTTGGTTAACATGAAATTACAAACAAATTATATCCAAAATCAGAATATTTTTCACGAAACACATTTACAGCTTGGCCCACAATGTCGAAAGAATATTTTACTTTTGGTCGCAACAGTATTCCACTATATCACGGCTTGTAAAGGGTATTTTTTATAGAGGTATAGAACTTTAAGTTGCAATAAAACAACGATGGATTATTCGATTGACATGAATTTTATTTATCCGAAAGATAATCTTGTGGCATTACATTATTTTAAATATGATTTCTGGCATATGACCGCCACGGCTGGCGCGGATGTAGTCCAATGTGGACGTCCAATTTTCGATGACTTTTTCCAACATTTGTGGCCGTATATCGGCATTAATACGGCGAATGTTGTCTTCCAAATGGTCAAGCGTTTGTGGCTTTACCGGATAGACCAATGACTTTACATAGCCCCACAGAAAGTAGTCTATCGGTGTTAAATCACAAATGAAATTAGGCGGTCACCAAACGTGTCTTTCCATAAATCTATTGTGGCACGAGCTGTGTGACATGTTGCGCCGTCTTGTTGAAACCACATCTCCTGGACATCATGGTTATTCAATTCAGGAATGAAAAAGTTAGTAATCATGGCTCTATACTGATCACCATTGACTGTAACGTTCTGGCCACCATCGTTTTTGAAAAAGTACGGACCAATGATTCCACCAGCCCATAAAGCGCACCAAACAGTCAGTTGTTCTGGATGTAACGGTGTTTCCACATACACTTGAGGATTACCTTCACTCCAAATGCGGCAGTTTTGTTTGTTGACGTAGCCATTCAACCAGAAGTGCGCTTCATCGCTAAACAAAATTCGCTTATGAAAATCGGGAACAACGGTAATCTCGTTTTGGGCCCATTCGACGAATCTACGCCTTACTTGAAGATCGTTTGGCTTCAAATCTTGCACGAGTTGGATTTTGTAAGCACGCAAACCAAGATCCTTCCGCAAAATCTTCCATAAAGTGGATGAACACAGATCCAATTCCTGTGCTCGATGGCGGATGGACTCATTCGGGTCTTCTTCAATGCTACGCTCTACAGCAGCAATAGCTTCTTCTGTACGCACCGTACAGCGTCTCTGGGGATGCGAGTTATCAATAAGAGTAAACGTGGTGCGAAAACTTTCCATGGTTAATCGAATTTACTGCTCTTATGGACGATTTCGTCGACGATAAAATGGACGTAGTGCGCGATACGTTTTCCGCACAGAACCATTATTTTCGAAATATAATTGCACTATTTGCAAGTGTTGTTCAGGCGTGAGTCTATTCATGATTAATTGCCAAACCAAACTGAGAATAAATCACTTGACAGCTGTTAAATCGGTCGCCATCTTGAAAAGTAATGCCAACTTAAAGTTCTATACCTCTATAAATGACTCACTCAATTCTCCCACTAAAAACAGTACAAGCATCGATTATTTCAGTGATGATAATCCTGTATTTTACGAAAACAGTTTTAGCCATGAAACAGCCGCTAACGTTGACGGAAATATTACTGACGAAATGATTGTTAGTGACATTGATGATGGTTTGGGTGTATCCACCCCAAAAAAGGATAATAAAAACAAACTTGATGAAAACTCTCCTTGCAGCCAACTTTATAAAACATTTCCGGATTTAAATACTATAATCGCACCTAGAACTTTTAAAAAACTTTGGCTAAAAGGGACAAGAAAAAATAAAAATTTGAGTGAACATTGGTCTTAACATTAACTTATTACAGTGAAACATTCAAGGATTCATTAACCATAAGTTTGCCCTAGAACAATTAATTGCGAAACACAAACCTGATATAGTAGCTTTACAAGAAACCCACATAACTCACAAGGATCTACATCTTTTACATTTACCTGGTTTTGAAGTTTTTCATCATAACAAAGATTATAGTTATACCAAATTGGGGACAGCAATTTCTGTTAAGAATTGCATTAACTGCAATCAGCACTGTAAATCAGATGATAACCTTTTGTTTCAATCTATAATTATAAAATGTGAAATTGGTTTACAAATTACTAATATATACACACAATTACTAAATTATACGTACGGTTAAAAAATTGCCGAAATTTTTTAACTAATCCGTTTTCGTTGTAAATCTTTATCGTTTCCTTGATGTTAAGACGGTCTTTTGCATTGGTTAAACAATTTCTGAAATTGAACTGAATTGTGGCCCAGCACAGGCCCACAATGGTATGCATCCGATTTACAAATTTCACAAATTTCTGAACCAAAGCAAAAGACCGTCTTAAAAACGAAGAAAGAAAGCCCTGCACAGGCCCACAAAAGTGTACATCAGGCCAGCAGAAGTTAATAAATTTCAGAAATTTTTTAACCAAGACCGTCTTAAAATCGAGGAAAGTTGTCAGACAATTTCAACGAAACCGGATTAGTTAAAAAAAATTTTGAAATTTGTTATCCGTATGTATACTTCTGTGGCTATGTGTATAAAGAAGGTGACTTCAATTTAATTCCTCGAATGCTCGGTAACCTCAATATTTTTAATAACACACAGCAGCTCGTATTAGGCGATTCAATGCCAATAATGTAATATGGGGTTCCTCCGTTAGTTCTACCAGCGGGAGAATATGGGAAAATTTTCCAGATGAGAAAAACTTGATTGTACTGAACGATGGATGACCAAAATTGTTCAGCACGAGAAACACTTTAACTTCTATTGACGTCACAATGAGCAGTGTTGATTTAGCTCCCAACTTATCTTGGCGAAGTTTGGGTTTGCCACTTGTTGCTGAGAACTTTCCTATCCTTATACCAAACAGTGCAACACTACAATAGAAAGAAGTTTTGTTTCACGTTTTCAAGACAGAAAAGCTGATTTGGCGCTCTTTAATATAAAATTTTTAATGAGAAGTTCGAAAAATCAACAAACATAAACAAAGAGGCAGCACAAGTAAACCGCATCTTAAGAAGTTCAGCCAACGAATCCATCCCACTCAGCCGTAAGCCTGCCAAAGTAAATAATCCAATATGGTTTAATTCGCAGATTTCCAGCTTAATTCTCTCGAGGTAATATAAGTAGAAAATTTTTAAAAGGACCCGAAATCAGCAAAATGCACTTGAATACCGAAGAGCCTGTACCAGGGTTAAGAGGGAGTGTAGGACTGCTAGAAGACGCACTTGGGAAAATTTCGTTAATTCTTTAAACCCGTCCATGAACGTCCGATTTTCGTGGAGTAAAGTCAAAAAGTTGAGAACTAACAGTATAAACAATTTCCCCACAATTTTTGTCGATGAAATCAGTTTTTCACATACTCAGCAAATTGCAGACAGGTTCGCTAATTATTGGTCATCTTTAAGCTAAAACAGTTCTTTTGACCCAGAGATTATATCAGCAAAGAATAGTTTGGTTATTGAAGATTTTGCACATCCCAACAATAAATATAATGAAATAGTTCGTAAAGTTGAAATAAATGAACTGAATGAAACCCTAAAATCGCCCCCGCAAATGACAAAATTACATACAATATGATTAAAAACTACCCTCTTCAACTCAAACAGCGTCTTTGTGAATTATATAGTAGCGTATTGGATTGTGGAAATTTTCCTCATCAGTGGAAAGGTGCCACATTATCTCCCATTCCCAAACCAAACAAAAACCCGAATCAAAAAAATCAAAAAAAATTTTTGAAAAAGTTTTATGCAAGAGATTTTGAAAATTCGCTAGAACTGAATTAAACGTCAACTAGCGTGCTTTCTTACCTAGACGTAGAGTCCACAGCGTTTGTCATCAACTGGAACATTGCGAACAAATTTAAAGCAAAAACACTCACTGGTTCTGTCAGAAGACATTGAAAAGGCTTTTGATAGAGTCATTTTAACGTATATTTTGCAAGAGCTTAGTGTTTGGAAAACGCCTTTTTAGAAAATCGAACTTTTAGAATTAAGGTTGATGGCTATTTGTCGTTCTCGTATCCCCTTGAAAATGGTATTCCACAAGGGTCACCCTTGTCTGTTATGCTTTATGCTATATACGCCAACTCTCTTTCTAAGGCAGTCGAAAATCTACCAGGTATTGACTACATTGGTATCTATGCAGACAATATTTTTGCAGTTGCTTCCGGTAATCCCCAAAGGATAAGTGATAATCTCAACAAACTTGACTATGAGATAAACCTCTGGGCGAAGGAAAGAGGAGCAGAAAAAACAGAAATATTACACGTGTGCAGAAAAATTAACTGTAGCGAAGATTACATCTCTATTCGAGGCATTAACATCAATATAGCTAAAGAGATGCGTATTCTTGGATTATTGTTTTCCAAAAATTTGTTATGGAACAATCATGTTAAATTCATAGTACTAAACTCTCAAAAACAAACAACCTTTTGAAGCTAATTTGTTCACGTACTAAAGACCCTCACATAGAGACTGCGATAAATATTTGTAGATGCCTAACAAATGGTATTATCTAACATTGCATAACTTTATACGGATGGACATCACAAAGAAATATCAACAAAATTAATGTAGCTTTAAATAATTGTTATAGAACAGCAACAGGCTTGCTTCGATCAACGCCTTTAAATCTTTTGAGAAATGTAACCGATTTCTCAGAATTTACATCTTTGTCCGAGAAATATTCAGTTTCTATGGCATCAAGAGCAATTACCATTAGCAATGATGGGTTGCATTACAATTTTTGGAAACATCTTGAATCCTCAACTAATTCACCCTCAGCCATTAGAAAAATAATCCGTCTTATAAGACACGCTGTAATTTCTATACCATCAAAACCACCTAATCCTTTTTACTTCTACAAGTCATTAAAAGTAGATGACAGTCTGTCATCCTTTAATAAGAATACCACTGATCCAGTGTGTTTTAAAAAAATGATGACACAAAAAATAACAAATTTTTCACCCGAAATGATACTTTTTACAGATGGATCTTTTTAAAATGGTATTTCGTCCTATTCCGTGGTGAGGTGTTACGATAATCAGTACGAATCAGTTTATGCAAATCCTCTACCGGATAATGTTGGCATTTTCGTGGCCGAATTGGCTGGCTTGCAAAGCGCCATAAAATATGTAATTGAACAATAGAAAAAAACTATTATTTGCACTGATAGTCTTAGTACCGTCAATGCTATTATAAAAAATCATCAGGGGTTATATGACAATTTAGTTTACCTTTCGGAACCCAGCTGTGCAATTATTGTTTTATGGATACCATCCCATATTGGCATAGTTGGCAACGAAGCAGCTGATAAAGCTGCTAAGTGGGCGCTTAATATACATGAAGTCACTGAAGTTCCAGCTTTTCCCAAAACAATCTCTAACCCTTTTAGAGCATTTCAAAACAGAACAGAGTACGGAGCTTAGAAGACCGAAATATTACAACACTCTCACACGTTCAGAATGCTGGCACGTCTGAGAGTCGGCAAAACTACTTTTAACACCAAACACTATTACGAAAGAACTGATCCAGCTCTGTGCAGCTTCTGTAATGAAACACTTACTGTTTTTCACATTTTCTCAGAATGCCTTGTGAATCAAAAATTGATGTACCACTGAAAGACATCCTCGATTGCACCACTAAAAATAATTTACCGTTGATAAGGAGATGCCTTAGAATACACAACATCCAACATGTTTAGATCAATGTTCCTCTCTTAAAATATTTATTTTTACATTCTTTTAAATGTGATTTTTGTTATTGTATGTTAATTTGTTACTTTTTAAATTAGTTATTGTATATGAATATGAATTTTTGTGCGCAGTTGGTCTTAGATACCCGGCGCCTTTTTAATTATATTTAATGAATTTATTTTGTAAAGAATATATTTAATAAATAAATAAATAATATATATATTAGTATTAAAAATATAATATAAAGGAATTTAAAAAACTAACATTACTTTGTAAATAAATGGAAGAATTGAAATATAATAAATTATGAAAATATAAAAATGGTACTAATTGGAAAAATTAGTCTATAAAAGTAGGAATAAAAATATAAACAATATAAACCTAAAAATAAAATCACAAAATTTATAAATATGAAGAAGAGAACTAAATGTCGTAAAAATTTTAATTATTAAATTAAATTATTAATTAAATTATTAAGTTAAAATAATTTAAATACTTCCTTTTTGAACGCATTTGCATTGCCTAGATTTTGAATATAATTTGGAAGGGAATTCCAAAGACCTGTGTTTGTATAAAAAACTGTCGCTGAGACAGAAGAGTGTTGAAAGCAAACTTAATTCGAAAAAAAAAAATACGTCGGTTCTTTCGAGTAAATTATTTTATGAAATAGAATAAGGCATTTAATTTTCGAAAGATTATCAAATTTTATACTGAGTATCTGGTAATCTAAATGAGAAATATGATCACGGCGCCCTTTAAGAAAGCCATATCTAACTATGTTGTTATATGCTAAGTTAAGTTTTCGATTAACCATCATAATCGCAGTTTGCGAAGTTTTCACACCCATATAAAATTATGGATGGGTGCCCTGGTAGTCTAGTGGATAGTGTGCTAGACTATTAGCGTGAGGGTTGTGGGTTCGATTCCCACCAGAGACTCTGGTCTGTGACACTACACCGAACAAATAGTTAAGTTACTTCGCTCGTATATAATTAGGATATAATTTGTAATTGTATTGTAATTAATAAATAAATAAAATTATGGAAGTCGTCGTAGTGTAGTAGGTGGTGTGCTGGCTTATTAGACGTAAGGCCGAGGTTCAAACCCCAGGTCAGACATCAAAACTAAAATATGAAAAAAATATTCCTTCGGTGACTTCCTCTCACCAGATTTGTGGTAAAAACTCTGAAAGTAAATAAAATTGCCATGAGAAGTTTCTTAAAAATCTGTAGTTCGGAATCGACTTTAAATTGTAAGTCCCACCACTCATATTTAAAATTAACAACATGAGTGGTGTGAGAAGCTAGGCCGTGATCCTTACTGAAGGGTTGTAATGGCCAGTTATGTTATGTATGTATAAAATTATCGGAATTAAGTACGTTTTAGCTAGTTGTATACGAATGCCATAAGGAGTTGAATCAATGACAGCCCACAAATTTCCAGGCATGCAATAAATTCTGCCAACAACGACACTTATATGGCTAGACCACGATAATTTATCATTAAAGTAAATACCCAGATTGGTTGCAGACTTGTCAATTTTATTTCCCTTGATACTCAATTCAGGTATGATAAATGATCTATTGGTTCTCGAAAGTATAATACATTTAGACTTCGAAGGATTGATGCATAGTCCATTAGCTGAGGCCCAGCTGTCAACCTTTACTAAATTACAATTAATGTAATCTAAACAGGAATTAATATTCTCCTTGGGAGTACTAGTATAAAGCTGCACATCATCAGCATACTTATGAACATTACAGTTAACCAAAACATCCGGTAGATCATTCATATACATACAAAACAACAGAGACCCAAGTATTAACTCCTGGGGAACACCTCTACTAATATTAAGTGAATCTGAAATATTGCCATTAAAATGAACTTTTCAAAATCTGTTTATTAAATAAGAATAAATTAGATTACAGGCAGAATTAAAAAAATAAAACAGTTTCTAGAGCTTTTTCAATAGTACAGTGTGATCGACTGTATCAAAAGCCTTGGAGTGATCAAGCAGAATTCTTACCTTTCATGAATCCCGACTGACTAACTGTTAAGTAATTAAGACTCTCCAGATAATTATTGATTTGTCTGGCTATAATGTTTTCCATTACCTTGGATAAAAAAGGAAGGATAGCAAATGGCCTGAACTCATTGTTAGTTTTGGGAATGGAATGGAATTCAGCTAGTTTCCAATGTTCAGGAAAAGTAGATTTGGTCAGAACTGCATTGAATAAGTGAGGTCTGGCAAAAGTTTAGAAGTCAGAGCTTTTAAGAATAAAGGATCTAAATCGTCAGAACCGACTGCATTCAATTTTACCGCTAAAATACATTCCAAAACCTCAAACTGATTTACGCAACGAAAACGAAAGGAATATTGTGGTAGAACACAATAAAGGTCATCATACAAGTTAATTAATTTTAATAGGTAATAATTTTTAATATGTGATTTATTATTATTGTTGCTTTTGAAATGTTCCTATTTTTTGTTGTTTTATATATTACTAGCTGTACACTGCGCGTGTTGCTGAGCCACCAACTAAAATAAATTTTGAATGAAAGCCATTACACAAATGTCCAATTAATTTTGAATAATTTTATTGATTTTGTTTCCCGTTGTCCTGATGATTCAGGTGAACGGGCCTGAGTAGTATGCATTCGATCAGTTTCTAATCTCACTTCTCGTTGTTCAAGTGGTTCAAGCGAACGGGTCTCAGCGACATATACTCAAAGATTTTCCAGTCTCAATGCTCGTCTGATTCTGAGGCTCGTAATGCTCTTTTCTTCCGTGATTGCGATGTAGGTCGACCAATTGCTTGTCATTCATTTCGAATAATTTTCATTGACGCCATCCATCGGAAATTAATCGCACCAACCTCCGTAGACTCATGCGCAACAACTTTGTTAAAGAATACACAGTTTACGATTTAATTCATTTTGAGTAATTTTCAGTGGCACCACCTGTCGGAAATTGGGCATACCAACTTAGAAACCTTCGTCGGCTCATGCGCAACAACTTTGCTAAAGATCATAACATGATCAAATGCATAGTTTACGATTTAATTCATTTTAAGTAATTTTCAGCGGCGCAACCTATCGGATATTGGTCATACCAACTTAGAAACCTTCCCGGGCTCATGCGCAACAACTTTGATAAAGATCATAACATGATCGAATGCATAGTTTACGATTCTATAAGGTACATACAAACAAACATTCATTTTTATATATATATAGACTATGGGAGGTGACACGCCCACTATAGCCAATCCGCCCATTTCGATCATACTATATACGTCAAAGTCGTCAATACAAAATTTGATGACTCTATCTGTTGCAGTTTATGAGATATGCGGCATTAAATAGTTATTGGGAATGTGGGCGTGACACCTCGCCTACTTGAAATTTTAAAATAAAAAGTAGCCTATAGTTCCTTCCAGATACTATTAAAATTTCAAGAAAATCGGTCCAGCCGTTTAGCCGCCTATAGACTTCAAACAAACGAACAAACCCACAAACAAATAAACACACATTCATTTTTATATATAAGATAACTTCCAATGGGAAAGTAAAAAACATTCCATTCGAAGAATTGACCACTACTGGCTACACTTTTTTTCGTCTTTCAGGTAATTTGTGAATTCCATGCCAATAAAACTGTTCGTCATTTGAAGCTAACCAATTAATCACTCAATTTTCGACTTCATCGTAAGAATCGCAGTGATGCTCAACCAATGCGCATCCCATCGCTGGAAGGAGCCAAGACTGGTCAACAAGGCTGGTAGGGTAACAGCTCCCAGCCTATTGCTTTTTATGTATCCTGAATTGGTTTTACTTTGTGTGCTGGTGCATTGTCATGTTGTACAATTACCTTGGCGTATCTTTTGGCCCATTGTGGTCGTTTTTCGATCAATGCATTGTTAAAATTAATCATTTGTTATCGATAGCGATCTGTACTAATGGTTTCACTAGGTTTTAGGAGCTTGGTACACCACACCTTTCTGGTCCCACCAGACATACAACACTGTGTTCCTGCTGAATCGATCTGGTCGATCATTATGCCGTACTAACCCATGAATTTTTCAGTTTAGGATTCTGAAAAAACATTGCCAGTAACATTGGATGCAACACTGATTTTCTATCGCGTCTAAGAAGCAAAATTTCACAAGTGGTTCTTCCTTTTTTCACCGGTCTATCATTCAATTCATGTGACACCTTATTTAGAATACTTCCCATAGCTTTTAAATGGTCAGAAGTTGTTTGCTGTGCAACATTGACCATTACTGTCATTTGTTTCTGACTTCATCCAATATTGTTTGCAATTCAGAGTTTTCACACTTTTTTGGCGATCATCCATTCATTGATCTGGTTTTGCAGTCGAAGTTAATGATTGTCCGGAATTTAATTGGAATTTTTTTGTTCATAATTCTGATAATAAATCCATTTTTCATTGCCAGTAGCAATTCGCTGAAACACTGATTTACTACCGTGGCTTTAAAACAAAATTTCACAAATGGTTTTTCGAATCTTTGTAATCATGTATATCGATTTTTTTCCCATGCCTTCCAAACGATCAAAAATTTTTTGTTGTGCATTATTTAACATAAACTTTTTGGTGGTCTTCCATGTTGGTCACTTTTCACATCAAAATCGTTATTTCTGAAACGTCGACACCATCTTCGTTTGACTTAGCGTAGATCGAGTCTTAAAAATTCATAATTTTAGCCTATATATCACTTGTAGTAACATAGAATTGTCACGATTAGTGATAGATTTTTTTAAAAAATTTTAATATTTCGCTTTATTTTAATTCATTTTAATAAAACTATTTTATATTATTACATTTTATTGCAACTTTCATGAAAACTACGTCGATATTTTTGACAAGATGCAGAGTTTTTTACCTAAAAATCAAACACTTCATGTCAGCTCGGTTTTATTTTTTTTCCAAGTGGTATTAATTTAACATTTAGCACCCTTGCTTTGTGGCAATTTATAAGCTTCCAAATGTTTAGATGCGGCAGCTTATTGTCTCTCGTATCAGTAACGCTCTCAATTGATGGCTGGCTGGAACTTGATGGTACACACCATTGTTATTTTTCGTTAGAAAAATTTGTTAACAATGTCATGTGAGGCAATAGAACATCGATTATGTCAATAACAATGCTCTCTCTTTAATTCCTCTCTGGTTTTCCGGATACAGGTTCCCCAAATACGGCTGTAAGGATTTACTACGCACGTAGCATGTACTTGAATCTAAAACTATCAATTCGATTTTGTTGAACCGCGAAATTCAATTAGTTACTCATCTACAGCGATATAATCATGGGGATTAATAAAAGCTGAAAGACTATCAGCTCATTTTTCGAAAAGGCGTAGTAGGTGTAAAGTTATCACCATTACCGAGTAACTCATTATCAAAGCGAATGATTATGTCATCTCATACGTACGTAGTTGACAGAAATATTATCATCTGTAATATCTATCAAAATAAAACTTAGGACGAAACACTCTTTTTCTAATATTTGTCTGTCACGTGAAATAAATATGAGAAGAGCAGTAAGGAAGACTCTACAACATTTCCGGAAACAGCTGCTAGCAATCTGCGCGTAAATTGGTAATATTTTCAGTTCCCAAACTACTAAAGGAATACGATTCCCTGTTCCAAGTAGTACCATCTTTGGCGATAAACATCCTATTATCATATTTGTTGCTGCCAATACTTTTGTCAGTTCATAAGACGAGCTCCGTTTTCTTCTTTTTCAGAGTTTTCTGCAGCAGGAATATTACATACATACATGGATAATCGGTCATTACAACCTTTCGTTGTAAATTTGAAATGTCTGATCTTAGGTTTGAACCTTGGTTTGACTTTTAATAATTTAACACACTTCATACTAGACTCCGACTACTTCGATCAATATCAATAACAGAAAATTCAATCTGTTCACTTTCATCCAACACTTAACTTTCAATTCCTTCTCAAATTCCACAATAATGTATTATTTACGATAAAAATTCCTAATATCTTTGAAATCTTAAAAAATTACATGCACAATACCGAAGAATCTGTAGGAAAATCGTATGTATCAAAATGATTTAAAATAATGGTTTAAAATAATGGCGATAACAAAATTAACGAATTAAAAAAATATCAGGCATCTAACTCTTACTGAATTAAAGTTACACGGCCTCAAAAATTGAAGTGTAAAATTTTTGATACAAAGCTCGATCTACGGCTAAGGACCCTAAAAAGCAAATAAAAAAATTCTTTTTTTGTCACTGACTTTGTTCTTTGTATTCAATTTCAACATTTAAAAATGCCAGCTGAAATTTTAAACGGACATGTAAATTGAATATTGGATTGTTTAATATTTATACACACGTATTCCATGATCTACCGCACATTCAAATTTTGTTAAATTACTTAAAAAAAAGCAAATAAACCAATATTTCCATACAATATTAAAATTTCAAAACGAAACTAATTTGTAAAATTATTTGAAAAAGTCGTTACGTTCACTACTTTACTAAGTACAATGTGTCTGGATATGTATCTGTGGTTATATGGTTGTTGAAGGAAGGGTGATAAATAATACTTTGCCTCTCTTTAAATATAACCAACCACACTTTACTGTGAACCACATTTGTTTGTCTGCCATACTTAACATTTTACACCCACATGAACACTTTTCCATAACCATTCTGTCTTTTCCGTCATCTAAGTATACAACCGTACATGAATGTTTCGACATTCCTGTAAAAGGGCATTAAACAGTAACAAGAGAAAAACTCATAAAAAGTTTTGTTCATAATTACGCTTTACGTGTGAATTCAGTAGGTATGTTACATTGTTCTGTTTACGTTTGATTCTCGGTTATTCCTGTAACATGTCGAAGTCACATACAGTTTTCATACTTTCGCTTCTACCCCTTATTAACCATTCTAGCCATATTGCATATACGAGTACTTTGGGATATTCGGTCGTCATTCTGCTCGTAACTGTAAACATGAGTTGTTTAAATAATATCAGCTCATTGACATTTAAGCTCTTTCACAAAAGGAATGAAACAAAAAATGTTTTTCGTTTTTTTTTATTATTTCGTGATTGCGGCATTAGATTCCTTATGGTGTGTAACATGAATATTCATGCAAAATTTTTGTTTTCGCCTGGAGATTAAAAAAGAAAATTCAAAGAAAAATATTTTTCTTCATGGTTTTAAAATTTATAAAATTAAGAGATTATTCCCAACCCCTGCTCATCGCCAAAAGCAATAAAATCATCAACAACCTTCAGACAAATGTTAGCTAGCGACATCTTTTAAAAACGATTCGAACTCAATCAATCAATCAAGGACCTGTTTCAAAAAATTTAAAAAAAAACGGGAAGGAATGAATACAATATAGGGTGTACCAGGACGTAAAGTACAAACATGCTGGCTACAAACTTTTCCATCTTTCAGGCAATTTGTAGATTCCAAGCCAATAGAACTGTTTGAACGTTTTTTGTATCAAAATTTCCGACTTCCAAGAAGCAATCGAGCCGGACACCTTTCTGGTCCCATCAACTGCATTGACTTCCTGCCGTATCGATCTTGTATCCTGTTATCCATTTTTCGATCAATGCATGGTTCAAATTCATAATTTGTTATCAGCAGCGAACTGTATTACCGAGTTCACCAGGTTTTAAGACATCGCGGACAGAGGTTAGCAACGTGTATTCAAAACGATGAGTAGATTCAAATCATACTTATAATTTCTGATACTTATACGCATTCATACTTATTTTAATGTCATACTCACACTACTCATATTCAAAGTTTGAAATACTCATGGTACTCATACTTAACCATACGCATGATGTTATTGATTTCGACTCTCGATGACTCGTCGTATACACGAATCACAAAGTAAGTATAATTCGAATCACTCGAATTATTTATCAGTATTATAAGTATTTTTCTAAATTTATGAATCTGAATGAGCAGGCGTATGCATCAAACATAGTTCGAATGTTATGAGTTTGATGTCAACGTTGTACTCATACTCAGAGCAACTTGTAATTATAAATCGATGTTGTACTGAGTACGAATGAATCAGAGTAGTTGGATTTCAATACTGTTAACTCACTCATACTCAAAATTTCATGAGTACTTATGAGTAGCGAAAAAGCGATTCATTGCTGATCTCTGATCGCGGTACACCATAACTTTCTGGTCCCACCAAACACGCACACCATTGTCTGCCTGCCGAATCGATCTGATTTTGCAGTCGAAGCTAATGGTTTTCCCGGATTAGCCCATAACTTTTTCCGCTAAGGATTCTGAAAAAAATAATTTTTTTTTTGCGTCTTTGAAGCAAAGTTTTACAAGTGGTTTTTGTTATTTCTTAAGGGAATAATACTGAAGTCGCCGTAGTCTAGCAGGTAGTGTGTTGGATTATTATCAAACCCCAGGTCAGTTATCTCCAATAAAACGAAATTTGAAAAAATATTTATTCGTCGACTGATTCTCAGCATATTTCTGACAAAAACACTGAGAGTAAGTAAAATTACCATGAAAAGCTTCTCAAAAATCTGTCTTTCGGACACACAACATAAGTCGTGTGAGAAGCTAAGTCGTAGTCCTGACTGAGGGGTTGCAATGACCAATTCTGAATGTATGTTATGTATAACATTTGAAAATATTGGGCATTTGAATTTTAAATTTACTTGAGGCTATTAGAGTAATAGAAGCCACCTACATTATGAGTCTTAGCAATACTAAACCTATTGATTCAATTAAAATATTTTTATTTTGATCATTAAAATAAGTATGACTTCTATTACTTTCATTTTTAATTTTATATTTTTGAATATGTATGAGATCCTCAATTTTGCTGCCCTTCAGTTCTACCAGACCTCATGCTAAGTATAACTTTTATTCTTATAGGATTGAGCATTAGACATAAAACTCTTGCTACGCTACAGTCCGTTCTACATCACCATGTGTGGTTCACGAGTGAATCTAACTTTTCCTCAATAATTCCGAAGAATTCTATAATTCTTAAGGGGGACCTTTTACGACAGGTTTCTATTGTCAAGGATATACTAATACAAGCCCGTCTTTTTCCAATTCTACCTGTGCTGCTTTCAAGAATGTATAGAGTGGGCCATCTATCGGTTTAAATTTGAACCATCGGTTATTTCAAATCTGTAAAATACCTATGTCATTATATTCTGAATCGATGGTGAATCGTTTTACGCTGGAGCAACGTTGGGATATATTGGGCCAATGAGAAACTGTAGATTTTTCCAGAAAACCCACTCTATAATACCATACAGAGAGAGGCATCATTGGTCCGGATTTCTTTGAAAAAGAGGACGGTCAACGAAGACACCTATCTCACCATTATAACCGTTTTTTCTGTACCTGCTATTCATAGTATTAACGTGAACGATGTTTGGTTTTAACCGGATGGTGCAACTTGTCACACATCTAATGCCGCAATCGAGTCGGGCGCCGTTAAAGAAAAATGTTATGCCGACAAACCAGAGCCAATTAATTAATTATTTCCGAGAGACGATCCCATATGCTCGAAAAAGTGCACGACAATTGGTGCAATCGAAGAAGGTACTTTGAGTTCAGCCGCGGCAGCCATATGAATGAAATATTATTCCATTTCTAACCGGAGCAATTTGGCAAAATATTAAACCGTTATTATTTGATTGCATTTTTAAATTTAATACTATGTTCAGATATGCCTTTTTTTACTGAGCCAATATTCGGTTTATTGAGTACAATATTTTAAGTGTTCATTCATAATAGTATATGCAGTTCAGCTGCGTATTCAATATTCATGACAGCTGGTAAGCAAAACAGCTGATTGTTTCAACAAATTTTTTTAATTTTTTTGTTTTGTTGTTTTCTTTGTTTTGTTATTTTTTTGTCTTTGTTGTCATTTGAGTTGTGAAATGTCAAAAGAAACTGTTCTGTTAATTGAAATATGCTCACTGAAAATACTTATGACAGTGCTGCATTTTAAGTTTTACTCAATATTATAACAATTTGCGTATTTATTGCGCAATAATTAATTGGAATTTTATATGAAATACTGAGCTCAATAATGGCGTTTATTCCGATTTAATTAATAAAGGTGCATATCTGAACACCGTATAACGTTTTAAATGGCCTACCCTTTATTTACAAAACGTTCTACTGCTATTGTATATTATGTTTGTATATGAAAATGATTTCGAATAATCGTCGATCACTATTGGAGAGGTTGCTGATGATGTTGGCATATCGTTTGGCTACGCAAGCAATTTTTACGGATGTTTTAGGCATGAAACGTGCGGCAGCGAAAATTGTTCCAAAATTGCTAAATTTTGAGCAAAAACGATGTCGCATGGACATCGCTCTGGAGATGCTGACGACGTTCAATGACGATCCAGATATGCTCAAAAAGGTCATATCTGGTGACAAATCATGGGTGTATGGCTATGACATTGAAACCAAAGCCCAATCATCCCAGTTTTTCGAATAGTAAAAAATCGAAGAGCATACCAAAACACGACTAACCTTTTTATCTGTCAAAGACAAACTGACAATCCAAAATGGCTGATATTGTCAACATATATAACAGACATGTGTACCAACATAACAGGAAAAAATGCGAAAATCGAACATACGTAACTCACGAAATTTGAAAATAACGATTATTTTTTGATTACAACTCGTACGTATTTGTATTAAGTTCCTAACGCCGATGAATGCAATAAATCGAGTGTATATCGGTGTATATCATTCACTACGGCGACCTACCTAATTAATATTGGAAAAATAAAAAATCAAGTGATACGAAGCATACCTCATTTTATTTTTATTAAATTGTAAGCAAATGTTTCTGCATATAACATCCTTAAAATTCCTACTCGTTCATTCCAATAGAAAATAAACATTCATTCTCGTACTGACAGTCTGATATCTAAAATAAATAAAAAAAAAACAAAAAGTTCAATGTCAGTAACAGAAACGAAGCTTACAACAAAACCAAGAATATTGAACGCAAAGTTTATTATCGGTCAAACATGTCATTGTTGCGAAATTATTTTTATCATCGTGTTATTGACGCTGCTGTGTTACTAAAAACAGAAACAAAAAAAATTAAATGTCAATGGTCATATAATATACCACCAGAATGTTAATAAAATTTAGACGAATTTCTTGTTTCATTGGAAATTTTTGTTTCAACCTCAAACAGATGGTTAACATAACAGTAATAAAAAGTACACCGACCTACTTACTCTCAATTTACGCGCCGAATTAAAGGAAAATAAAAGTGCAAAGAAAAATCTTTGCTATAAAAGAAGACGGCTATTAGTTCAACGAAAACAAAGTTGAACTATAATGGAAATAAAATCTCAGTGACTGTTATTTTATAACAAAAGTAACTATTCAAGGCCGTTGCTTCAAACTTTTCTTGGGTAGCATTGTCAAGTAAATAAAATTTAAGTGGCTTATAGACTTAATCTTTTCTCTCGAACAAGAAAATATTGTTACATTTTTTGATTTTGTAAAACGTTTTTTATTGTGGGTTCGAACATTGCAATTAATTTTAGTAAGGCGTTCCATAAAGTGAATCACAAACTCCAGCTAACTAAATTGGATTTAATGGGTGTAAATCATAGGATTTTAAGATGGCTAGAGTCGTATTTGACTGGTAGAAAGCAGGCTGTATGTGTGAACAATAGCTTATCTAAGTATATTTATGTGCTATCTGGTGTTCCTCAAGGCAGCCATCTTGGTCCACTTCTTTTTTCGCTGTTTATGAACGATCTTCCCACATGATTAATTTTGCCAATATCTTGATGTATGCTGACGATGTAAAAGTTTTTCTCTCCTTTAATAATTTCATCGAGCATATTTATCTTCAAAGTGATCTCAATAATTTCTTTTTCTGGTGCGAGTACAACATAATGGAGCTGAATATTAAAAAATGCAAATGCATGCGGTTCTCAAGGAATAATTTTATTGCGGTTAATTACTTGCTTGGAGGTCATCAACTGGAAATAGTGAACCCTTTTATTGATCTTGGGATCCTATTAGACACAAAATTAAACTTTAATGATCATATCACTTTGACTGTAAATAAGGTCAGAAGCACTCTTGGCTTCATAAAACGTTGGGCAAAGGAATTTACTGATCCATCTATTACTAAACAGTTATACGTATCGCTTGTCAGACCAATTTTGGAGTATGGATCCATCGTATGGGATCCTCACTATAATGTTTACAGCAAACACATCGAATCTGTGCAGAAACAATTTCTACTCTTCTGTTTGCGCGGCCTTGAATGAAATTACTTCGATATGCCTTCGTATACTATCAGACTGGCTTTAATAAAACTGCCTACCCTTAAGAGTCGGCGAACAATGTTGAATATATCCTTCATGGTTAACCTGATCAATGTTAATATTTGCTGTGAATTTCTGTTAAGATCTGTTAAATTCAATGTTCCTCGTCGTAACTTCCGCTGTTATAATCTTATTTATATTCAATTCTGCAGAACTAATTATGCTGTTGCTGATCCGTTAACTAGAATTTGCCGTCAATTTAATTATTTGTCCGACTTTGTTGATTTTTCTTTAAATTCTTGCGTTATAAAACGGAACATTATTGTTTTTCTTAATTCTTAACTTCATTGTTTTTCTCAATTCGTAACTTTTTATATTTTTATTGTAACTATTACTTGTATTTTTGAAGAAACTCTTTGTAATTCTATTTAATATTATTCGTACCAATTTTTGTTATTAGTCAGTAAGGAATTTGTCCTTTGACTTAAATAAATAAAAATAAAATTTAAATTATTATGGATCATTAATTGAATACTTTATTACTTAAATAACAACACATTTCAGCTGATAATACCGCGCTATTAATTTAATTCACGATAATATTAAATATGATCGAACTTTTCGATATTCAATACCACTGTCTTTAACACATAATCATTGATATAACTCTCGATTACAGACTCCGCTGACAACACTGACTGTATATTCACAACTACCTGACACCAAAGTATTTTGCTTTCTTTACATTCCTTTTTAATTTCAATGTCTGGTGACGGATCCTGATCTTTCTTTAACAGTAGTGGTTGCATTTTTGATCTTTGTTTTGTTCCCTTCTCGTAATTCGTAAGTCTTTGTTTGTATAATTTTTGTTTACATTATTACATGTAAATTTACGTAAGGAGCATATGGCTTCAACAAATTATTTTCCATCTTAGACGGTTGGCTGGTGTTATCGTCACAAGTTCCGGTTGGTTGTTATTCTGCCTTATTTCTATTTCGATAAACTATTGTAGTTCCAGCTATGCAGGTGAGTACTCTGCTGTTGCAAGTCCTAAGGTAATGGTGCTGCCATCGATCGTTGCCAAGAAACAACACCTTTCGAGTTTGTGCTGTAGCGGTGGGGAACCATTTCAAGCTTTTTCCCCGCGCTAAGGGTGGACATTTTTCTTTTTATAATTTCCAGGGAATGTGGGAACTTCTTGGATTGACAGTATTTGAAATTCGAAAACCTTGATGAACATTTTTTAACCCGGCCTGGGCCACCTCAAAAAATATATTTTACAGAAATTCTTATAAACTTTAAATTTTTCAAAAGTAAGTTCAAAAATAAAGGGGAACATATTAATTCCGCTGTGCGCCAACTGGGTGGTTTTTATCATTAAATTGGTGTTTACAACCCTTTAGTCAGTCAAAGTAGTAGTCAAAGGTGTAAAAAGCAGTGATGAGTATTGTTAAGTTATTGTAATATTAAAAAAGTACCAAATAGGCTTTAATGCCTTTCATATTTTATGTTATCAAATATATTTAGGGCCGTTAACTAAAGGGAGGATTTTAACGAGCAGATAAATTGTTTTTCGTTATTATAAGTGGACAATAAGGTAGAAGTGAGCGTTAAGCTAAAGAGTAACTTTTAAAGCCAAGTTTATGTTTGAACTTCAAATATAAACAAAATGAGCAAATCCGTCGTTGCCACTTTTTTAATTGAGCAGTGTTATCGACATTGCTCCGGAACTGCGATATTTTTGAAAAAGTTAACTTTATTTTATCTGTAGGTTGTAATAACGAAAAGAACCTTTAACTAAATCCAACTTTAACGCCAAGTTGTAATAATGGCCCTTAGTCTTGTAATGTTATTGAATATTACGTTTTTAGTTTTAACTCAGTTAATATGTATTGAATTTATTTGAATATATTTTAGGAAGAGTCCCACTTTTGCCTACAGTAACAGCATTTATTCATTACATTTTAATAAAATTTTGCAATTAAAAATAATCAAAAATAAAATAAATAAAAAACAATCCATTGGTTAAATATTAACTTAGACAGTTCTCTAAAAGAAACAGTTTTAATTAAAATTATTTCCTTTTAAATATAAAAAAGAAAGCTAAAATGTTATTGAACAGTATTTTCCAGGTTTTACTCGCTTCTCTTTTCTGTTAAACTGCTGAAACTAGGACCTCCCAATACGCGTCGTGCAGTCAATTCTCTCACACTCTTGTTTATAACATTTGCGGCCGCTTTCTATGTTTTGACTTCATATTTTCTTAAAAATAACTCCAGTAGCCCTATGCTATCATCATTTAGAGATCTTGGCCGATTTCCAGGATATATTGAATTGCCTGGCATTTCTTTTTTTATGGTTGAGAGTACTGTCCGATAACAAACGCCAACTTTTCCAGTTCCTATTGAAATTTCCTTAATTTTCTTCACAAATTGCAAGAAAAAGTTTTACTAAAATTTTTAAAATGGTTTAAATTGTTTAAACTGGGAATGAACAAATTTCATTCTAAAGTTTTCTTTCGAACAGTATTTTATTTCGTTGTTACACAGTTAGTCAGCCGATAGTCTTATTTTAGTCTTATTTTATTATTATTATTATTATATTATTTTATTTCAGTCTTATTTTATTTACAAATTCTTAATCCTTGGCTTTCAAATATTTTGGAAATATTATTTTTTCACTTATGATTGACGGTTGGTTTTGAGGGGTTATCTCTCCCCTTTATAAAAAACTTTGAGTAATCGATTCAAATATATTTGAGTAATCAATAAGTTTGTGTGAAAAGTCCAATAAATTGTTTTTGCTTTGTTACAAATAAAACAAGTTTGAATGATTCGAAAAATATAAAAAAGTACCTTAGAGTTCTACTCAACTAAATGTATAACTTACACCATGTAGTTACTCGGGTGTATTTTCATCGTCGCATCGTATTATTGTTGTATTGCGGCAATCATGTGATGCAATTAATTATCATACATAATTGATCATTACAACTCTTCAGTCAGGATTACGACCTAGTTTCTCACACCACTTATGTTGTGTATGCTAATTTTATACATAAGTGGCGGGACCTACAGTTTAAAGTCGACTCCGAACGACAGATTTTTGAGAAACTTTTCATGTCAATTTTATTTACTCTCAAAGTTTTTGCCAGAAATCTGCTGAGAGGAAGTCGCCGAAGAAATACTTTTAGTATTTTATTTTGATGTCTGGCCTGGGGCTCGAACCCTGGCTTTTCGTCTAATAAGCCAACACACTACTTACTAGACCACGGCGACTGTGAGAAACTAGGTCGTAATCCTGACTGAAGGGTTGTAATGACCAATTATGTATGTATGTAAACTGGGTTTTGAACAATGGCCTCACATCTCATAAGCCAATACACTACCTACTAGACTATGGCGATTTCATAGAAACAATTTAAAAAATACCACAATTACCAAAAATACCATACATTATCCAACAATGCAAAATAATTTGCAACGACATTTTGTGGGAAATATTTGAAGAAAGCCACTAGTAGTACTCTCCATACGCACAAACTAATCCACATACCAATATTGTACCAACCCTCTAGCGCTGGTTATATCCATTTTTTAATGAATTTAAATAATTTATAATTTTTAAGAAACTATTACACTATGCGACAAAATAAAAAAATGAAATACAACCGGCTAATAATATAGTGTAGATTGTGAGTTTTGTTGAGTAGAACAGAAAAATATTTTTTTTAGATTTCTTGAACCCTCCAAACTAAAAATTTAAATCTTGTTAGAAAGGGATGGGCCTTTAAAACGATATACATACATACATATATGTATTATTAAACGACTTAATATGCTATGAGTTTTGATGGCAAATGCGAATTTTTTTCATATTTTTTCAAGTTTGTCCGTTGATAGTAGTAAACTTTAAATAAAAAATATGAAATAACCTTATTATTGATCCAAGTACTGCTTCAGAAATGTAAAGATATCCAGAAAGATGTGTACATATGTTTCATAGATTATGAAAAAGCACTCGATACCGTCCAACACGATAAATTGATTGCAATATTGAGGGATATTGGAATAAAAGAAATTAGATGCATCCGAAATCTATACTGGAACCAAACTGCTAGAATTCAAATAAATGGTGAACTGACCGACGAAATTCCAATATCGAAAGGAGTCAGGCAAGCATTCATACTATCACCGCTCCTCTTTAACATATATGTACTCCCAACAAATATTTCATGAATCAATAGAAGGAGAAAGAATTGGCATAGCGGTAGAAGGCAAAATTATAAATAACATACGCTATGCAGATGATACCAACATTATTGCTAGCAGTACATCGGGACTACAACAACTTCTAGACAAACTCACGTACACAAGTGAATCATATGACCTCAAAATAAATGTAAAAAAGACAAATTACATGATTGTAAGTCGAGAACATGGCATAAATGAAACAATATTAAAAATTAAAAATGAAATAGTCGAACCAGTGAAAAACTTTAAATACCTTGCGCGTTTTAATAAGAGATTGCCAGAGACGCATTTTTTAAATACAAAAACACACTTGCAAACCACGAACTAAGTCTCGCAACGAAAATAAGATTTGTCAAATGCTATATGTATATGGTCTATATTATTATATGCAGTAGAGACCTGGACCATCTAACGTGCAGACGAGACAAAAATTGAGGCATTTAAAATGTGGATATATCGACGAATTTTGAAGATACCCTATACTTCCCACATTACAAACCAAGAAGTTCTGAGACGAATGAATATCGACAGACAGCTACTGAAAATGGTCAAAAGAAGAAAAATCGCGTATTTGGGACATCTGATAAGGATAAATACAACTTTATAAAATCCATAATAAAAAGTACAGTTGAAGTATGCCGAAGGAGAGGCAGAAGAGAGATATACTGGCTTCGAAACATTCAGGATTGGACAGGATACAGGGATGAAACAAACATACTACAACAAAACAAACATTCTGCTAAATATCGAGAGCTGTCACAGTTACTATAAAATATAATGAGATTCAAAACATTTACTATTGTATGATCGCTTTATATCCAAATAACGGATCCGCAAATAAAGAAGAAAATAAGTGATGATATTCTGTAAGTGCATTATCTTGTGAAGAGACTGACACTTTGTTTGATCAAATCGGACAAAAATTATCGTAGGTATTATTTAATGAGTCTAACAGCCCAGTTATATTTTTCATATATATTAGGGTGGTTTTATCTTATATGGTAAAAAAATGTCAGAATTTTTTTGGGGGCACCCCCCTAAAATGTTTCTTTCTGTCAGATTTTAGGATTGCCAAAGTTTGAGCACAATTCGAAGATGTTAACCCGTGCCACTGGGGCCTCAAAATTTTGAAAATCTCGATTTTTTGGCAGTTTTGCGACTTCGGCGATCTATATCTCTGGAACGGCTAAAGATATTTGCCCGTGTCATATATCAAATTAAAGGGCATACTGTTTATAATATTTTACATTTTGGGGTGCACCCAAAAAAATCCGACATCGATTTTTTAAAACCACCCTAATGTATATATCTTTTCAAATGAACTTTTAGTTTAAAAATTTTCAGAATTTTTGATGGATCTTCTTCATTGGAAAATGTGTCAACTTCACGTTTGAGCGACCATCAGAATGTTTGCGCAAAGAGAAATAATAATATTTGCAAAAAACACAAATATTAGCCGACTTCTGGTAGTCGTGCAAACGTGAAATAGACACATTTCTCGATAACCAATCAAGAGTCATCAAAACTTTTGAAAATTTTTGAACTGAAAGTCCATTTGATAAGATGACATAAATACATATATAAAAAATATAACACGACTGTTATACTATTTAAATAATAACTACGGTAAGTTTTGTCCGATTTGATCAAACGAAGTGTCAATATCTTCAAAAGATAATGCTGTTTCAGAATGTTATCATATGTTTTATTTTTTATTTCTTTTTGTAATTAAATTTTGCAATTAATAATAGCTAAACTTGAAAAAATAAAAAAAATAATATTTTCTAAGTTAACCCAATCAAAACTCATAACATGTGAGTTTAAACCATATGTTTATGTATACCATTTTAAAGGCTCATCTCGCCCCTTTTCAAAAATCTTTGGATTTTGAAAATAGGTCAACAAATACTTTGTAAGAATTTTGTAAGAAAAGATCAAAAATATCGTTTTTTTCAAATAAAACAAGTTTGGAGGTTTCGAGAAATATATAAAAAAAATATTTGTAACTTCTACTCAACAAAACTCACAACCTACACTATTTCATCAGATGGGTGTATTTTGACTGTCGCACCGTGTTATCAATTCACTGTCTCTTCACAATACAGTAAGCATTCCATAAAATGTTTTGAATTTTATGCCATTTAAAATCATTTAATTCATATCTATTTTCGGCATACATTTCATTGCATGTAACAACTCTTTATTTAACGGGTGATTTTTTAGCTATTATCTTTTTGGCAACACTGGTTTAAACAGCTCACACACGTTTCATGTTTTGTTTCACTGTCAAACATCTTCAGTTTGGTCTATAATTTAACCATGAATCGTCTTCCAAACGAACAACGCTTGCAAATCATTGAATTTTATTATCAAAATGCATGCTCTGTTAAGAAACTTCTTCATCGAAAAATTGTGTTCAGCGACGAATCTCATTTTTGGCTCAATGGATACGTAAATAAACAGAATTGTCCATTTTGGAGTGAAGATCAGCCAGAAGCATTGCAAAAGCTACCAATGCAAAAGTCACAATTTTTTGCGGTTTATGGGCTGGTGGCATCATTGGACCGTACTTCTTCAAAGATGCTGCGAATCGTAACGTAACTGTGAATGGTGAGCGCTACCGTGAGATGATATCCAACTTTTTTTTTGCCCAAAATTCAAGAGTCTGACTTGCATGACACGTGGCTGCAACAAGATGGTGCCACATGCCACATTGCACGCGTAACAATGGACTTATTGAGAGGCGAGTTCGGTGAACATTTTATTTCACGTTCGGGACCGGTCAATTGGTTGCCTAGATCGTGCGATTTAACGCCTTTAGACAATTTTTTGTAGGGCTACGTTAAAGCTCATGACTATACAGACAAGCCCGCTTCAAATAACGCATTGGAAGACAACATTGAAGCATTTATTCGTGAGATACCGGCCGAAATGTTAGAAAATTGGACTAAGCGGATGGACCATTTGAGGCGCAGTCGCGGTCAAAATTTGCATGAAATAATCTTCAAACATCAAATTATATGGACCGTATTATCGATTCAAATAAAGATTTCATACATTTTTCTGGATTTTATGTGTTTTTTTTTAAAAAATTTCCTATAGCTCTTAAAAAATCACCCATTATAATAGAAATATTGGTTTTCTCAATATATTCTTGTCCCATCATTGAATGCGTTCTCTCAGTCTGTTTTAATTACAGAAAAAGTACGTTTGAAGGCATTTCAAAGCAACATGTTGTGTATTCCGTAGTACTCAAACGTTGTTAGCGACTGCGCACTGATTTCATTGTTATGCTCTCTTAGAAAGACTTTGCCTATAGCATATACGAAAATTTAAGAGTATCTCAGATGTACTCTGTAATATTATTTAATTTTGAATAGTCAGCTTGAATTTGGGAACAGAACCATGCAATGGGTTGCTGAGAGTATTGTCAAACAATATCCAAATAGGTGAGCATGCAAAGTCAACAAACTAAAAAGTAACTGAACTGAACGATATTTCAACAACCTTAGGTAGTTTGGTTGGTTGGTTCGATAGAAGGTTCGTTATGACTTGTTTTCTCAAACCCAACAAATGCACGTGAATTAATATTTAAAATCTGTATCTGAAAACTCTTAAATAGCAAACCGAATGTTTGTTTTTGTTATTTGAAACTGAGAATCTTTAATTTACTTCATACGTTTTGTTTTGAAATTTTAGATGGAAATTTTACATCTTCTCCTACATACACTGTGCGCCATAAGTGAGTCAACACTTTTGTTCTTAAGCATAAAAAAGTTCCTTTATCATGAATTGTTGTTTTTGTTTTAACATTTTATAAGTAGTAAATAAACGTTTTTATTTTTGGAAATTTATTCGACTATCCTCATTTACTTTTGTCGCTATCCTAAGAAAATGAATTATTTTAGTGGTGTTTACACACTTTTGGCGCTCAGTGTATTTGATGGGTTATGTTAGTTTTGAAGACCGCTGTGGTTTGTGCTTTTGCGTATTTATCTGCAGCTTTAGAAAACCCTACAAGAAAAAGAGGTCTAAGAGGTTTAAATCACCTTATCCTGGTGGCCAATTCATATCACCTCCACATGAGATCATAACCATGCTCTCAAATCACTCTTGTAGAATATCCAATGTAGCTTGAGCCATGTGGCACGTAGCGTTGTCCTGTTAAAACCACATGTCGTTAGAGTCCAGATCACCCTATCCAGAACAAAAGAAGCTGACTCAGTGATGGCCTGGCCAACGTCGTCCTCAAAGAATTATGGACCTATGACCTCTCTAGCCCTAAATTCGCTTAAATTAGGTTAGGTTAGAGGACGTGTACTAGTCAATTAAGACAAGTACAGTACACGGAGGTCGAATTGACCCATTGTACAACGTCCTAGTTTCGCACACCACTTATGTTGTGTGTGTTAATTTTATACATGAGTGATGGGACCTACAGTTTAAAGTCGACTCCGAACGACAGATTTTTGGGAAACATTTTCATGGCAATTTTATTTACTCTCAGATTTTTTGCCAGAAATCTGCCGAGATTAAGTCGCCGAAGAAATACTTTTTGTATTTTGTCTTGATGTCTGGCCTCGGGCTCGAACCCTGGCTTTACGTCTAATAAACCAATACACTACCTACTAGACTACGGCGACTTCAAATTCACTTCCTCCGTTTGCAATGAACGCTCTCTTATGTGGTATCGTATTAAATTCGATCATTTTGTTTGTTCGTGTATCTATTCATCCAGAAATGGCCCTCACCATTAGAGATGATTTCGTGCTGAAAATCAAGAAAAGTAGTCAACTGCTTCAGAGTCCATTTAGTGAAAAGTTGTCGCTGTTTATGGTAGTTTACCTTTAGTACCTGGGTCAGTTGAATTTTGTTCGGATAAAGACACAAGTCACTGCAAAAGTCCAAGGCCTTTGTGGGCGATGGGAAATCGACTGTCTCACATTCTTCTGTTTACAGTACCAATAGTTTACTGAACCAGTGGACTCGAATTGTTAACAGTCCCCTCGATAGGATGATTAAGGCGATCATAAAATGGGCGAAGACTTCGCTACGAGATGGGTAGAGAACACCCATGTACATAAAACAATTTTATTATTTGCTCGTATTATTGAGGGCTATATCTGTCAATGATGGTTTGGTAAAACAGATTAAATAAATGACTACCACCAGCTGGAAGACCTGAAATATATTTAGTAATGCTAGAGTCGGGAAGGGTCTTCTGTTTTTAAATATGTTCAGACATTCTATCTGTCGTATCACTAACCAAATTCGTCTGTAGTGTGTTATACATTGGCCACCACTAGTCGCGAATAATTTCTTTAAGGTCAAACACTATTTGAAAATCGGTTCTCCAGCTCTTCAAAAAATGCACCAATTAAACGTTCAAGATATTCACGTATTCTATAAAACATATCTGATAAGTGAGTAATGACAAAGCAAGTACACTGTTCCTGCAAAATGTTCCCCATTGCACTAATCGACGATCATCAACATTTTGTTTTTGGAATTATTATGGTTCATTCGGTAAATTGAAATTGGACATAGACCTGATAGTCTGGCATTGTAGTCGCTAGAAAATCTGTTTCTAAAGATTAATAGATACTTCTATAATGACAAAATATTTTAATACAAGCCAACTAAATTTAACGGGAGTTATAAATATTCTCAAGGGTGTATCCTTTACTTTTGTTAATTTTGCTAATTATTAAGAGATTTGTTTAAAATATAGGAAATTATTTGTTTGTATAATATTAAGATAGAAACTATGCTCAGATAGGAAACGTATTCTAAAACTCAAGCCACATTGGATATTCTGTACTAACGATTTGAGCGAATGGTCATCTCACGTGGGGGCCACCGAGATGGATCGATTTCACCCAGTTTGTTGTGAGGTTTTTATAAGTTGTAGGTATATGCGAAAAAGCCACAAACCACTGTCGTCCTCAAGGCCAACATAATCCATGCCATTTATAGAAAATTTGATATTTTAAATGCACTTCATATAGAGAATATTATATCATAATCCACGCATAATAGGATCAATATAATTTTTAATGGTGATATCCTATACACACTTTGTTTTATTTAAATCTCATGGAATGCGCCTATTGAAAGACCCGATATTTAACTTCGTATACTTTGTAATGTATAATACAATGATAATACGCCATTTACACTACAGCGAAATCTAGTACTTATGAGATTTCGAGCCAAATCTAGTTGATTTTAACTAGATTTCCCATACAAAACAAAATCTACTTATTTAGTAGATTTCGGCAAAATCTACTCAAAATCTAGTAAAAATACAAATGCAACTATGTGTTTTGCCAAATAGTACTTAAAAATACAACGCTGAGCAGGAAAAAAAATGGCATTTCAATTTAACCCTAATCAAGTCAACATGTGCCTCTCCGACACATATTTCACTTGGTCATGTTGTAACTTCCTTGAATATAGGTTCTAGTTCTTACTGCTTCTTGAATTCCTACTTTCAGTTGTTTTATTTAGAATTTACAAATTTTAAGTAATAAATTAATTTATTTTTATTTTTTATTTTGTTTCAATCAAAAATGTTCTTAATCATTTCAAAATGTGTCTATGAGGCACATATGGGAACGCTAACTATTACTTCTATTGTTGGTGAACAACAAAATTAAATATAATAATGAGTTGTAATGAGGTATAATGAGTTACGAAGAGTTCTGGCACCCATTATTTGCCGCAGTCTTCTAAAATTAAATAAAAATAATTTGTCCAATGTTCGGTCCATACAACACGAGGATGAGTTCTCAAACCAGCCAAGGCAGACAGATATGCGACGTAGATGTTATATGTGCCCACCGAAGATATGCAGAATGTGTAAGCAGTCTTGCAGTATTTACTTGCAACGAGCATTCTTCAATAGTTCTAGTTTGCTTAAAATGCAAAAATAAATAAATAATATGTCATTTATGTAACTGATAAGAAAAAATTTAATAAAATGAAAATAAGTTAACAAAATTAATACGTAAATTCTTTGTATGTGCTTCTGAGACACATTTTGACTGAATTTGTTAAATTTTTCCTGACTTGATTAGGGTTAAACTAAAATATTATTATTTTCTTTTAAATTTCAGTCAGCTGTTTTTGTTATTAAAATGAAATCTTGCTACTGTCAAATAAATACAGTGTAAACGATCTAGATTTTGAGCTAGATTTGAAATCTAATCTACTAGATTTCGGTGTAGTGTAAATGGCCTATAAACTCAATTCATAGAACGGCAAATGGGTGTATGTATGTGAAATATAAAACACCAGTTTACCAACAGAATGGTTTCTCTTTTAGATAATAACTGGCTGTAACCTGCGCGTGTTGCTGCGCTACCAACTAAAATAAATTAGAAGGAAAGACATTACACAAATGTCCAATTCATTTTGAATCATTTTATTGATTTTGTTTCCCGTTGTCCTGATGATTCCGATGAACTGGCCTGAGTAGTACGCATTCGATCAGTGTCTAATCTCAGTCTCGTTGTTCAAGTATATATATATATATTATATATAATACCAGTACACCTGGTATTAGGAGGTTTCAAAACTAATTCAATTTCTTCAAGAAAAGGCTTGAAAATATAAAAATGAAAATATGAAAATGAAAAAACATCTTGTAATACATTTTCTAAGAGTATCGACACTAAAGCCACAATATACCAACATCACCGACCAATGCAACGACTTCACACTAAACCTGGATTACACTCACAGTTGTGTAAACAACATATGTAGGTAGTGTTCCAAGTTTAAATTGAAGCAAACGAACTTATTTAAATAAATTAAAATTTTAAGTATCAGCACTAAGAATGTGTTTTGGTTTTAAACCAAAAGAATCTTACATTCGTTTTATGTTAAAATGCTAGCAAAGAATTACGCTAATGCGAAACAAATATTCAAATATTACCTGAACTAACTAAGAATTCATTTAGTCATACACTTTGGATATATCTTTAAAGTTCGCTGAGTCTGTCGGTTGCGCACATTAGTTTTAAGCGTAACTTTATGAGTATCACAGTAACTTTAGATAAGTCCACATTGAAATACATACGAAATAGATTATATACATGCATACCTTAAAGCAACTCCAAAACGATGTAATAATCTTTGCTCGTAATGTCGAATTTAGCATTGAAGTTTTTTACTACTCCCCTATTACTCTTACACTTACATAAGTATGTATTTGCAGAACTCATAGCAATAACTCTTTTATACTTCAACAATACGCTGTACAGAAATTTAACATTAGCACGTGTGTTTTAGCGGCTTTTTGCTGGTGATTAAATTCAATATATGCACACATCCATATGCTTTTGTATCGGGTCCGCCATCTAACGTTTTTTTTCAACTAGTGCTTATTTCGTGAATGGTAACACTTAGCTCATGTCTGATTTGACAGATAATTAGTTTTACCTTCCGCTGAACGAATATGGACCATCCAATGCGTTTTCGCTTCGCTAAGAGCGCCTGCGATCGACATACAGAAGATGCCGATTTTGGCAAAAAAAATCATCTTATCAGATTAAGCTCATTTTGATCTTGGCGGGTATGTAAACAAGCAAAATTGTCGCATTTGGCGCACAGAAAACCCGCACGCATACATTGAAAAGCCGACGCACCCAAAACGAGTAACTGTTTGGTGCGGATTTTGGTCCAGAGGCATAATTGGGCCATTTTTCTCCGAAAATGAGCAAGGAGTGGCCGTTAAAGTCAATGGCGATCGTTATCGGGCCATGTTGAACGAATTTTTGTTCACAAAAATTGAAGAGGTGAATATTGGCAACATTTAGTTTCAACAGGACGGCGCTACGTGCCACACAGCTGAAGCTACACCCGATGTTTTGCGCCCTGTTTTTGAAGATCGTATTATCAGCCGCAGAGCTGGTGTCGTTTGGCCACCTCGGACCTGCGATTTGACACCGTTGGATTATCATTTGAGGGGTGCCGTGAAAGATAAGTGTTACGCCGACAAGCCAGAGGCAATTGACACTTTAAAGGACAATATTCGTGAAGCCATTGGTGAAATACAGCTGCACACAATCGATAATGTGCTTAAAAATTGGACCGAAGGTGTAGGCTACTGCATGGCCAGCCGAGGCAGCCATTTGAATGAAATTATTTTCCATTATTAACCGGAAGGATTGTACTTTCAAATAAAAAACGAAATTTGAGAAAATATTGAGTAGTTTTTTTTAAAGCATTTTCAAAAAAAGATATTTGGCGGACCCTTTATATTTAAGTTGCTGAAAAAAAAACTGTACTTAACATAATAGACGCATAATATATTGGGTCCTTCATAAACCGCATCCTGTCTTTAATGTCATAAATAAGTGTGTGTGTGTTTGTGAGATATTGATATCACCGATGCCTAAAACTTTATTTTGAAGGCACAGCCGTTTATGGTCGTTTGGCCAGTGGATCACATACTGCACTAAAGACAGAATTCGTTCTTTAGCCGGACTGTCCGTATATAGGACTCCCTATCTACCAAGGTCTTTGCTGCCACTTATAATATAAAAAGATTCAAATCTAATGTCCACAAACACTACTCACTCTGTCTTCCTTCCCATAACCTATTTCCTCATTCCAACACATTGCACTGCATGAGTAAGGGCCACCTTCTGAGTGTTGGTCTTATAAAAAAATTTTGAATGAAAAATTTGACATTTTGGATGCGATCTAGCCAGAGACAACCGTAGCTGAACGATGTTACACTCCACAGATTGTGGCATTACTAGGTATTTCAAAATTTCAAAACCACACTTTTTTATTTAAATTTAGTGATAGGAAGCATTTAATGAAAGCTGAACAATATACACTCTGTAGTATGTAAAGACATTGTAAATATCTTTCTGGGAACACCGTTAGGAATATATTGTTACGTTTTAAAATATGAGTTCGTAGATTGCAAATAAAATAAAAATAAATTCGTGTTTAGTTTTAATTAAATTCTTTATTGTTCGCACAATTCTGTGTGCCACTGTAAACAACAACAATTGCTTTATTTGTTATCCCTCTTAAAACTCTTTTGCGTAAACAATAACAATTTTTCGACAGATCTTTGTAATGCTCTGGTTACCCAAGCGTAAAAAACGTAAAATCGTAACGTACGTAATCTTAAAAACGTTTGTGCAGTTATAGAAACGTTCAAAACGGGACATATGTCAACGAAGAATGTAAATAAAAACGAAACACAAGAAACGAAGAACACAAAGCAACACACAAACGAACACGACACAATGCAAAGAAATTGGTATACAGGCATTTGCACTCATCATCAGTGTTGCCGTTTTTGGTTCAATTTGTAGATTTTTCCGGATTTGGTTATTATTTTTCTTATAAGAGTAGCTTTTGTTTTGTTTATTAAAATTAATTAATTATTAAGATTATAATTTTATTTTGTTATTTTTTGTTTCTTTTTTTTCTCAATTATAATTTAAATTTGAAAAAAAATAAAGTAAAATAACTGCGATTTTAATTTTGGTCATATTTTTCCTTATTTGTTGATTTTTTCAGAAATGGTGGTTACAATATTTTTTTTTCGTGGCAACACTGCTCATCATCACTCATGTTCAAATGTCACGTAAAAACGTGGGAGAATTCTGTTTTATACAGATCGTTCCGTTTTGCTAACGAGAGAGAATCGGTAATCGTTTACATTGTTCTCCATATGCTAAAAAGAGAACGTTCGCTACGGTACGTTACGTTACGTGTGGGTAACTACAGCATAACGGAGATCTTCAAACCACGATTATTCTCTTCAAACACCGCGTCTTCACACATGACTGACTGAATTTTTACTGACTCCGTTGCCTACTTTGTCTTGCCTTTTATATTGCAGAGAAACAGTCTGATGAATGCTCTTGAAGGCGAATCTCTATAAATGTGAATATGTTTTTACCTTATTGTTGTTTTATTTATTTTGTTATTTTGCTTACATTTGTTCTTGCAGTGTTGTTGTTGCACTTTTGTTTACTTGTTTATCACTTTAGATATTTTTTGTTGCATTTTTGTTCACTTATCAATTTTTTATACTGTTATTTTGTTGGTATATTTTTGTTTACTTGTTTATCATATAAACAACTTCATTATTTTTGTTTTTGTTGCTTTTGTTTACAATTTAGACGATGTAAAAGCAAAACAGCACTTCTATTTCCGTAACAATATTTATCTGAGCATATTAAGTAACGTACGTATGTTATCGTGAAAGTAGCGCTTAAAATTTTGCTCAAGTACGATAAAATAAAATAATTAAAAAATATTATTAATTAAAATTTTTGTTTTATTTATTTACCCCATTGGTTTGTCACGGCTTTAAGTGGAAATGGTTGTTGTTAAATAAATTTAATAAAAATATAATATTTTAATATTTTTTGGTGTTTCTCTACTCGCTTATTCATTGTCTTTATACTTTAACAATATGTTTTTAATTAGCTGACAAGCTTTGTTTTCTTACACGTAATAACAACAGTTATATTCTACGTATTATTTTATATTATCTTATTTTCAGTAAATTTTAGCTTTTGTTCAATTATCATAAATATTTAAACCTTTATGATCGAATACCCCGATCTGATAAAACTATTTAATTTTTAAACATAACATATTATACCGCTTTTTAAATCTGGCAATAAGTCTGATGTTGCAAATTATAGGGGCATTGCAAAACTGAGTGCTATTCTTTTGTTCCTCAAGGCAGCCATCTTGGTCCACTTCTTTTTTCGCTGTTTATAAACAATCTTCCCAACATAATTAATTTTGCCAATATATTGATGTATGCTGTGCGATGTAAAAGTTTTTCTTTCCTTTAATAATTTCATCGAGCATATTTATCTTCAAAGTGATCTCAATAATTTCTTTTTGTGGTGCGAGTACAACATGATGGAGCTGAATATTAAAAAATGCAAATGTATGCGGTTCTCAAGAAATAATTTTATCGCGGTTAATTACTTGCTTGGAGGTCATCAACTACAGATAGTGGACTCTTTTATTGATCTTGGGATCCTATTAGACACAAAATTAAACTTTAATGATCATATCACTTTGAGTGTAAATAAGGCAGGAAGCACTCTTGGCTTCATAAAACGTTGGGCAAAAGAATTTTCTGATCCATTTATTACAAACATATGTATTGCTTGTCAGACCAATTTTGGAGTATGGGATCCTCACTATAATGTTTACAGAGAACACATCGAATCTGTGCAGAAACAATTTCTACTCTTCTGTTTGCGTGGCCTTGGGTGGAATTACTTCGATATGCCTTCATATACTAGTAGACTGGCTTTATTAAAACTGCCTATCCTTAAGAGTCGTAGAACAATGTTAAATATATGCTTCATGGTTAACCTGATCAATGGTAATTTCGGTTAAGATCTGTTAAATTCAATATTCCTGGTCGTAGCTTCCGGTGTTATAATCTTATTTATATTCAATTCTTCGGAACCAATTATGCTGTTGCTGATCCGTTAACTAGAATTTGCCGTCAATTTAATTATTTGTCAGACTTTGTTGAAGTTTCTTTAAATTCTTGCGTTATAAAACGGAACATTATTGTTTTTCTCAATTCGTTACTTTTCATATTTCTATTGTAACAATTACTTATATTTTTGAAGAAAGTATTTGTAATTATATTTAATTTTATTCGTACCCATTTTTGTTATTAGTCAGTAAGGAATTTGTCCATTGACTTAAATAAATAAATAAAAAAGCATTCTAGTAATATGAATGTCAGAAGCCATATGTGATAAAATTCAGAAAAAATTTAAGTCGAACGCCTGAAATTCTTTAATCGACAGCTTTATGGAAGCCGCCGATATTTATAAATGAAGTATTAGTATGTTTGATACTATTCCCTATAAAAGGCGTTAACAATTCATTGTGGCAATGACAGAAATCTCTCAGGATGCTTAGCTAGGGAGAGGTCAAAGATATTTTAGCGTCATTTACGGATATGCCACTGTTAGTTGTCTTAACCGCAGCTTATGTGTTTATTATGTACGGCAACCCAATTTGAGTTGGGTTGTCAGTTGCCAAGTTGTTATTATAGATGGCAACTGGACAGCTATCAACTGAGTGTCAAATTTGACAACTATGAATTGGTAATTAATAATTAAATAAAATTTTTGAATAAGATCATAAATCGTCCTTCCGACCGCCCAACACTTCATGGGGGAAAACATTATCTTCTCCAACTAGACTCACAAATTCTCATCACTATGTCTCCAGGCCTTACCTGTTCCATATCTGCCCTTACCTTAAACTTACTTTTATAATATTTTACCAAAGTTATTTATTTCTACCTTCACTATTGCTGTGAACATCAGATTATTTGTTAATCCATACTATTTTACCAAATACCACCAATTTCTATAGCAATATTAATAAAAATACAACAGTGTATGATTGTTGTTGATATTTTTCATATAAGAATCTGATACACTTATACACATTTTTTCCATATGTTTTTAAAAGTTGTATTGGTTTCGTGCTATAAAATTTATTGAATGAAAAAATTTGTATATGTTTTCATATGTTTTTAAAAGTTGTGTTGGTTTCGGGCTATCAAATTGTTTGAATGCCACTATGTACACAATACAGCATAACATTAAGCGTTCACAGACAAACAAATGTATTCAATACAACATACACGATACAAAGTCGTGTGAATTGCCCAAATGAGTAATGTTTGATACGCGAATAACGGAACATAGTTCTACTCAAATTGACCTTGTGTATTCTAATGACAAAAACCTAAACTGTGATAAACTTGATGAATATCAGATAAGTGACCATTCAACCATTTCCTTTGATGTACCTGTTAATGACGCGTTGAATATGAGAAAGATTAAAAACATAAATATTTGGAATAACTATAGCTGTGATATTTTAATGCATTATTTACGTCAATTTAGTTTTAGTTTCTTCAATAACTGTGATATAGACAATAAGATAAAGTATTTAGATAATGGAGATAATGTCTAGTATAACTACTAGGCAAAGAGTCGCAATAAAATTAATGAATAAATGGTATGATAGTGAACTTTCAAATATGAATAAAAGTAAATATGATTTGTATAGAATATCAATGCAAAGTGGTCACTGGGATATAGTATTATTAAGAAACAATATAAGAAATTAATAAAAATAAAGAAAATAAATTTGTACATGGAAAATAAAATAAACATTAATTCAAATAATAGTAAAGAAATGTTTAAATATTTAAAAGAATTAACTAACTTAAAAGAACAGAAGGGAAAAATAAAAACTGTTAAAATAAATGGTATTGTTTATGATAATGACCAAGAAATCACAGAGAATCTGAATAAATTTTTTGTAAACAGTGTAAAAGAAATAAATGACTCAATTGAATAATATGAATATAGAGGATTGTACCCAGATCTTAATAGTGGAATAGAACGGTTCAGATTTAAAATGGTTGCATCAAATGATGTATATGATATTTCAAGAAAATTAAATTTTAAGATTGGCGGTAAAAAGCTTTTTTCGGAAGGCGTCCTGAAAGATTCTCTAAATTATACGGCCCATTTCTAGGCTTGTATGGTAAATGAAAGTTTGTCGACGGGTGTAGTGCCAAGGAAGTAGAAATTAATAATTATTGTTCCAATACAAAATACATTGCAAATACTATACTTGCAGAAGAACTAAACTTGTTGAACTGATCGTGAAAGAACAGCTTACTAAACATATAGAAGAAAATAATATATTAATACAGGAGCAAATCTGGTTTCAGAAGAAAACACTCCTGCGAAACAGCGTTAAATTTGGTATTGTCAGAGTGGAAGAATAATCTTAATGACAAGATGAATATAGTTGCAACCTTCCTTGATCTGAAAAGAGCATTTAAGACAGTAGATAGAAATATTTTAATGGCCAAATTGCAGAAGATGGGAATTAATGATACTGAGGACAAATGGATGACCAGCTATCTGACTCATAGACAGCAACAACTGTTTTGACAAGAAATCACGTATATAAAGATGAGTGTATATTGAAAATAAAGAATGACGCCATTGATAGAGTAAATGTAATTAAATATTTAGGCGTAATGATAGATGAAAATTTAAGTTTTGATGATCATTTAGAGTATATTATAAACAAAATATCAAAGAAGATTGGAATACTAGCTAGATCAACTAAATTAGTAAATAAGAAGTATAAGATTAAAGCGTGTAACAGTATAATTTAACCACATTTTGTTTATTGTCCTACAATACTATTCCTTTTCAATATAACACAGATGGACAGACTTCAAAAGTTACAGAATAGGGCTATGCGTATTATTTTAAACAAAAAATATGACACAAATATAAGAAGTATGCTAAACGAACTAAATTGGTTAAGTGTTAAACAAATTATTACTTTTCACACCTTGAAATTTATTCATAACATAAGATTTGGAAAATGTCGTGAATATTTAAATGAGAAATTATATTGTAATCATGAAATTCATAGTTATAAGAAAAGAGAGAGAAAAAAAGATAATTATAGATTACCATTCGTGAGAACTACAAAATATATGAATTGTTTAGGATACAAGGGTATTAAAGAGTATAATGAACTACCAAATAACATAAAAAATGGGAAAATATAATTTTATTTAAAAAACTCTTAATCGAATACTGTAAAAATAATTAATGTATTGTATATATATCTAGGTTTATAAAACCGTAAGAAATAAATAAATAAAAATGATTAAAATATCGACAATTAATTTTCCTCATTTCCCATACATAATATGAATTTTTATTTCATTCCAACTAAAGTTCGATTGCCATATACATATGGCACTGCCTGCACTTTAAGTGCTTATGGTTTTGTGCATACGCATACCTTGTGGTTTTTGGCAGATGTTTCAGACAATATCTGAAATCAGAGACATCTGCATAGCCTATGGAACCATGCATTTATTCATTTGTTGCTAACAAAATTTCGTACTGTTCGCTTGTGCTAGGTCAGTACAAAAATTTGGACTTTAAATTAAAAATTGGTTTAAAAACACGTTTCGTGACATATCGTATAGTACCGCCATTATCCACACCGAAGAGTAAAGCTACTTGGCATATTGAAAGTTCATAATCAGAATGTAGCCGATAAAGTACAATTTTAACAGCAAATCTATTGTGAGCTGTGCTGCTCTTGAATTTGTGTTAAACACGACATCATCTGTAATTAAATCAAGTATATATCCAGCATATATAGATACAAATTCCTCCGGTCTAATCCTAATCATTTGATTGAATCAACTGACTTATTTGTTTCGTGATATGAAAGGATCTGCAGCTACTATGCCATGCATACTGAATTTTTATTCATCAACGATACTTGGTTCCACATGTACAGAATTGGTCATTACAACCCCTCAGTTAGGATTACGACCTAGTTTCTTACACCACTCATGTTGTGTGGGTTAATTTTTTACATGAGTGGTGGGACCTACAGTTTAAAGTCGACTCCGAACGACAGATTTTTGAGAAACTTTTCATGGCAATTTTATTTACTCTCAGAGTTTTTGCCAGAAATCTGCTGAGAGGAAGTCGCCGAAGAAATATTTTTTTATATTTCGTTTTGATGTCTGACCTGGGATTTGACCCGAGGCCTCTCGCCTAACACACTATCTACAAGACTACGGCGACTTCTTCACTTAATAGAATCTTATTAAAAAAAATTATAGAATGGTAGACAATTTTAATTAAATTTTTAAATGATGATTTCCGATATATATATGTATCAGAGATCAGCAATGAATCGTTTTTTCACTACTCATAAGCACTCATGAAATTTCGAATATAAGTGAGTCAACAATATTCAAATTTAACTACTCTGATTCAATCGTACTCACTACAACGTTAATTTATAAGTATGAGTACAATGAGGTTGATTACAATGAGTGTGAGTACAACAAATTTCACAAATTTCTGAACCAAAGCAAAAGACCGTCTAAAATTCAAAGAAAGTTGTCAGACCATTACAAAGATTTTCAACGAAAACGGATTAGTTAAAAAAAAATTCTCAAATTTATTATCCGTATGTATACTTTTGTGGCTATGTGTATGTATGTAAGTGAAGCTCTAGAAATATCGATTCAAACTCTTTTTGCAATATATCAATGAAAAAATATTCACATATTCATAATTTGTACACAATTTACTACAAAGTTAGTAAACATGATAAATTGCTATTCAAAATAGCATAACATAATATAACTTAAAATACCCGTTAAGAAATGTGAAGTAAAATATCAGCAATAAACAAGTAAATGAAATAACAGAATGAGATGAACAATATTTAGTTATAATGCTACTGTTCCTATTGATGTTTAAGCCAAAGACAACAAATATAGTCCTTTGCCAACTGTTAGTAACTGCCAACTTTACTGTTCAAATGTTTGTCAACCTTTTCAAATGTTTGTGAATAGCAAAATGATAAATTTATTGTATTTTCTACATCTCAGGCATACATATCTTTACACACATTTTCACTCACATCTGGCTATGTGTCCATGTGTAAGTATATATATTCTATGTAATATGTATTCAAGACTATTTCCACATTTTTATGAATATGGAAAACCTTATATTTGCTTTGACTTAAGTTTAGTTAGAATTCTTCATGGTAGAAATAAGTAAAATAATCGTACATACAATCTTGCCATAGAAGAACTGAAGGCAGTCGAAGTAGAAATTTAATGTCTGTCTGTGAAAGGATGCTGGCTTAAATATTCATTTAAATTCAATAATTTTAATGCAAAATATTCATTAATATTGTAATTCAAGTGGGGTCGTCGGAAGAGCAAATTCTCACATATTTTTCAATTATGATTTTCCCTTTAAGGGTTGTGGTTTTCTCACAATACTATACAGGCCATCATAATTGTGTGTTAAATTTAGACATACAGTAATCTCTCCAAACAAATGGTGACTGAAAACGAAACGACTTAATTTGAAATTCAAATTGTTCATACATACTAGAAAGTAGAGTCTTCTGAAAATTTTTTTCTTGACACCAACACCTAGGAGATGACCCTATTAATACAGTGCATTGTGTTGGAATACTGAAATGACCAGTGTACTGTCACTTCTTTTTTTCGAGAATTGATTTTTTAGTAATAATTCCAGCTAGGTCATCAATTATAAGCAGTTTTTTGTGGCAAATTATTTGTTTTATAATTTCCTGACAAAAGTTACTCTTGTTAAATCGTTAAATAACTAAAATTATTACAAAATTTGCTTTTCGAAATGTTTTTTATAGCCTACTATAAGGCCCCAGGCCAGACATCAAAACAAAATACAAAAAGTATTTCTTCGGTGTCTTCATCTCAGTAGATTTCTGGCAAAAACTCTGAGAGTAAATAAAATTGCCATGAAAAGTTTCTCAAAAGTCTGTCGTTCGGAGTCGACGTTAAACTGTAGGTCCCGCCTTTCATGTATAAAAGTAACGCATACAACATGAGTGGTGTGAGAAGCTAGGCCGTAATCCTGACTGAAGGGTTGTAATGGCCAATTATGTATGTATAAGGACTTAATCCTAAAATCTCATGCAATATGTCCACCCAGCAATATAGTAAATTTATATTTTAAAATCTTTAGTTTCTTCTCTTCCGATATAAATATCCTTTCGGCCACTCGACATTAAAATCATGATGAGTGATATATAGGCCTTCACCAATTATTATTTTATTTTTATTTTATTTATTTATTTATTTATTTAAGTCAATGGACAAATTTCTTGCTGACTAATAACAAAATAGGTACGAATAAAATTAAATAGAATTACAAACAGTTTCTTCAAAAAATACAAGTAATTGTTACAGTAAAAATATGAAAAGTTATTAATTGAGAAAAACAATAATGTTCCGTTTTATAACGGAAGAATATAAAGAAAAATCAACAAAATCTGACAAATAATTAAATTGACGGCAAATTCTAGTTAACGGATTAGCAATAGCATAATTAGTTCTGCAGAATTGAATACAAATGAGATTATAACAGCGGAATTTACGACGAGGAACATTGAATTTAACAGATCTTAACAGAAATTCACAGCAAATATTACCGTTGATCAGATTAACCATGAAGGATATATTTAACATTGTTAGACGACTCTTAAGGGTAAACAGTTTTATTAAAGCCAGTCTGCTAGTATATGAAGGCATATCCAAGTAAGTCCATCCAAGGCCACGCAAACAGAAGAGTAGAAATTGTTTCTGTACAGATTCGATGTGTTCGCTGTAAACATTATAGTGAGGATCCCATACGATGAATCCATACTCCAAAATGGGTCTGACAAGCGATATGTATAGCTGCTTCTTAACAAGCCAAGAGTGCTTCTTGCCTTATTTACAGTCAAAGTGATATCATCATTAAAGTTTAATTTTGTGTCTAATAGGATCCAAAGATCAATAAAAGAGTCCACTATTTCCAGTTGATGACCTCCAAGCAAGTAATTAACCGCAATAAAATTATTCCTTGAGAACCATCGTGAGAACTCCATCGTGTTGTACTCGCATCACAAAAAGAAATTATTGAGATCACTTTGAAGATAAATATGCTCGATGAAATTGTTAAAGGAGAGAAAAACTTTTGCATCGTCAGCATACATTAAGATATTGGCAAAATTAATCATGTTAGGAAGATCGTTTACAAACGGCGAAAAAAGAAGTAGACCAAGATGGCTGCTTTGAGGAACACCAGATAGCACATAAATATACTTAGATAAGCTATTGTTCACACATACAGTCTGCTTTCTACCAGTCAAATACGACTCTAGGCTTCTTAAACTCCTATGATTTACACCCATTAAATGCAATTTGGTTAACAGGAGTTTGTGATTCACTTTATCGAACGCCTTACTAAAATTCGTAAAAATTACATCAGTTTGCTTCCGTTGAGAAAAGGCCGCATTTATCATGGATGTTAACTGAAGCACCTTAGTCGTTGTTGAACAGCCCTTTCGCAAACCTTGTTAATGAGGTGATAATAACGGTGAAGTATGATGAATCAAAAAATCGGCAATCAGTCTCTCCAACATTTTTGGAATAGCACTCAGTTTTGCAATATATACGAGTCTTTTCAGAACACAGGAAAATATCCATAATTAATCGAGGTATTAAACAATATGACTAATGGTGTGATGAATAACTCTGCACATCGATTTAAAATACAACTTGGAATCCCATCGGGACCAGGACGAAAAGACATTTGTTTTAATATTTTGTGGAACTTAGTGTCTTCACTGTCTGCACTTGCGGATTCTCTTACAACTATTATGTGATGAAGTTGAGCTTTAAGTAACAATCATAAAACCATCGATAATGTTACTAAAAAAAATTGTAAATTTACTTGAGAAAATGCATGTCATCGATAAATTTATTTGAGAAAATGCAAGTAATCGATAAAGATCTAAGTCTATGTAAATCGAATGACGACGTAAATAAAAACGGGGAGGAATAAAAAATTTGAGAAGTAAATAGAAACGACGTCTATATAGGAATTACTGTAAATCTATTACATTTTTCATTGCCTCATTGCAGTATTAGGGCCATTATTACAACTTGCCGTTAACTAAAGGTAGGATTTTAACAGGCAGATAAATTGTTTTTCGTTATTATGAGTACCCAATAAGGTAGAAGTGATCGTTAAGCTAAAGGGAGGATAATCCTACCTTTAACATTTAAAGGTGACTTTATGTTTGAACGTGCCATATTAAATAATATTTTCATTATCGCAACTTCAAATTTAAACAAAATGAGCATATACAACAAAAAAACAAAGCCTGCGGTTGCCACTGCGTTAATAAAAATTTTATAATTGAGCAGTTTTATCGACATTGCTCCGGCACTGCCATATTTTTGAAAAATTTTATCTGTAAGTTGTAATAACGAAAATAAGTTAAAGGTCACTTTCCAGTTCCCTTTAGCTAAAGGTACCTTTAACTAACCCCAAGTTTAATGACAAGTTGTAATAATGGCCCTTAAAGTATCAGATTTTTTCTGCCAGTCTGCGATTAAGTCCCAAATAAATGCCTTTTCGCCATCCATCCTTATCCACGAATACCAAGGATTTCTCATTTCATTCAAAGGTAAGTTCTATACAGATTCTGAGGCATACTGATATCATCGGAAATTACATTGCTGATAACCTGGCCAAATCCGAAATGGAGCTTACAATCTCCGACATGTTACAGGAATAGGAGGATATATGAATACCTATATGACATCAGTCAAACTAGGTATTATTTGTTTATTTTGCATGGCTGCTTCATCACTCTTGCAATGGGAAGGTACACGTAATATTACTAGACTCTATTGGACCCGTTTGTGTAAAAAAGGGGACTGGCTCACATCTATCTTAAAATCACATGGTCACAATAGCGATTCTCACGGCCAGCTGTCCTTTTGAAAGGCATGCCGATAGAATTGGTATTCTCTGTAGGAGTGTGGGTTTGATAATGAGGATATATTTCACTTCATGTGTCAAAACCCTGCTTTTACTATAAAGAGGCAGAGGCTTACAACGTTTCATTTTCTGTCTAGACTCTCCTATTGCTACAATAGGAAGATTTATACTATACACTTTTAAAATGTGATTAATTCCCTCAGATAATATATCAATTTGTGGTATCACATTTGCCTCAAGTGGGATCTCGTCCTTTAATTGCTACCTAATCTAACTTAACCTAAGTCTTTATAGCGAAATGTTTAACTCAAGGCGTCTTTAATTGTATACATACATATATCGACGCCTCCGTTCTATAACATTCTAAGTCGAAAAAGTGTGTTTTGAGTTATGAGCTGTCAAGGTTTTCACGCGACATACGACTATATGTGTATTCTAGATAGTAGTAGATTTTTCCCTATTACTTCGGAACGGATCGGCGCATCTTAACCAAATTTAAGAACATTAAAAACGTTCTAAGTACACTTAGAACGTTATAGAAGGAGGCGTCGATATAATTGGTCATTATAAACCTTAAATCACTTTAAATCATTTTTGTTGTGTGTGTAAATTTAATACATGAGTGGAGGGACCTACAGTTTAAAGTCGACTGCGAATGACAGATATTTTGAGAAACTTTTCATGACAATTATTATTTACTCTCCAAGTTTGTGCCAGAAATCTGCTAAGATGCAGCCACCGAAGAAATATTTTTTCATTCTATAGTTTTCGCTTGTTGGAGATGGTGTCTGACTTGGGCTACTAAGCCAATACACTACCTACTAGACTACAACGACTTCATTTTTAATTAATTTTAAGTGTATAGGTAAAGCTTTAATTTAGATCTTTAAAATAAACTCAGTATTACGATTTTCTACATTGTCGCTAAAGAGTTTTCAAAAAATTTGTGTTCTTCACATCGTGGCTGATATCGATAATTTCGATTACAAAAGACTATGAGTTCATAATCATCTGCATATCTTATCTAAGCAAAATGAAATCTAAGTAACACGAATAAAAGATTAATTATTGATAAATTGATAAATCATAAAGAATTGGATAAATATAATATATATATATATATAATAAACGAAAAAACTTTTAATGGTTGATCGATACTATTACTTAAAACGGATAATTTAAACTTTAAAAAGGGAATAAAACATTTAAAGTCCATTTGCAAAATAATTTTTCAAATATTCTATCATGAAAAAATATAAAGAACCCTAAACTAAGATAATTGGCCAATTCACATGACTTTGTGTCGTGTATGTTGTATTGAATACACTTGGTTGTTTGTGAACGCTAAATGCTATGCTGTATGGTGTACTTCGTATTTCAAACGTCAAAAAACGATGAGAAGAAGAACAACAGTATTTATAATTTCTTTTCAAGCAATAAAATGAAAAATATTACGGAAGAAAGTAAATTAATTAATTAAACTATGCGAACAATTATAATTTTGAAATTGTTGACTCAAGTTACATAGAAAATATTTTGTATTTTTATTCTTCTTCTTGATTACTGGCATTTACATAAACTGATAGCACGAAACCAATACAACTTCAAAAAACATGAAAAAATATGTATAAGTGTATGTGATTTTTATATGAAAATTATCAACAACAAGCATACACTGTTGAATATTCGTCCAACAATACAATGAATACAACGATACAAGGGCTTGTGTGAATTGCCCAAATGTTTTGTTGACTTTCAAGTACCATATGTACGGTGTTCATGATCTATTTATTTTATGTATATAAACAAACATGTATATTAGCAAATATATGACATACATATTATACCGATTGTACAAATGTATACCCCTATGCTGGAAGGCATGTTGTAAATTTTCGCACGTGTGTCCCTTAAGAATATACTTATGTTTCTTTGCTTAGCAAAGCACAGGAAGAGAAAGTTACAATAGTAATGCGTGTGCATGTTTAGAGATAAAAATATTTTAAGTTTTTAAACTAAACGATTTGTTAAAATGATATAAGTTTTATTGTGTATTTAAATGACATTCAAAATAAATCTGAAAGCACTTTCATATTATAACGAGTGATTTTTTGGTGTTGGATATATGCTGATTAGCTGTACCTTGCGCGTGTTGCTGCGCCACCAACTAAAATAAATTTGAAGGAAAGACATTACACAAATGTCCAATTAATTTTGAAACATTTTATTGATTTTGTTTCCCGTTGTCCTGATGATTCAGATGAACGGGCCTGAGTAGTACGCATTCGATCAGTTTCTAATCTCGCTCACTTCTAGTTGTTCAAGTGGTTCAAGCGAAGGGGTCTCAGCGGCATATACTCGTAGATTTTCCGGTCTCAATGCTCGTTGCTTGTCTGATTCTGAGGATCGTAATGCTCTTTTCTTCCGTGCGTGAGGTGTAGGTCGACCAATTGCTTGTCATTCATTTTGAATAATTTTCAGTGACGCCATCCATCGGAAATTAATCGCACCAACCTCTGTCGACTCATGCGCAACAACTTTGTTAAAGAACGCATAGTTTACGACTTAGAAACCTTCGTCGGCTCATGCGCAACAACTTTGTTAAAGATCATATCATGATCAAATGCACAGTTTACGATTTAATTGATTTTAAGTAATTTTCAGTGGCGCCACCTATCGGATATTGGTCATGCCAACTTAGAAACCTTCGTCGGCTCTTGCGCAACAACTTTGCTAAAGATCATATCCTGATCAAATGCATAGTTTACGATTCTATAAGGTACATACTAACAAACATTCATTTTTATATATATAGGCTATGGGAGGTGTCACGCCCACTATAGCCAATCCGCCCATTTTGTTCATATATACGTCAAAGTCTCCCATACAAAATTTGAGGACTCCAGCTGTTGGAGTTTATGAGATATGCAACATTAAATACTTATTGGGTATGTGGGCGTGGCACCACCAAACAAAAGTAGCCTATAACTCCTTCCAGACATACAGGAAGATAGTGTGAAAATTTCAAGAAAATCGGTCCAGCCGTTTAGCCGTCTATAGACTTCAAACAAACAAACAAACCCACAAACGAATAAACATTTTTATATATAAGAAGAATAAGAAAGTTGGGACAATCGAGAACCATGGTAATTCTTGTTATGTGATGGGATTTTCTCTGATAATTTCCTAATTTACTCGATCATGCAGTCTGCGATCATGTCCATTCAACGTTCGCCCATGTCTATGGATACCAAGAAATCTGCTGAGAGGAAGTCGCCGATGAAACATTTTTTTCATATTTCGTTTTGAGCACCCAAAGTATACCGACAAAATCAATGTTGTAGGGATTTTGGGCTGGCGGCGGCATCGGTATATATTTCTTTGCGGTAGCCATATTTCTTTGCGGTCTATCACTGCTAACGGTGAGCACTAAGGTCGATTATAACTAAACGATTTTGGCCTGACACACACTTAATTTTGTTTAAATTTAAAGAAAGGAAGCGCTTATATGTACAGTGGACAGCAAAGTATACGTAACCTAATGAATTTTAAGCAATAATTTGTTAAAATAATTGATGTTTTTATATTTATTAACTTCTCTTTTATTATAAAAAAAATTATAATGTTTTTTACAAACCATAAGAAAAAAGAAAGAAACTTTTTGATGACTTCATTTTTTTGCACCGCAAAAAGGGTAACTTTAAAATTCAAATTCCCCTCAGATCAAGTATTCCATTTAACACAGTTGGCATTGAATATACCGATATTTTCTTGTGTTTTCTGTTGTCTTGTGTCATGAGCAAGTTTTTCAGTTGACTTTTGCCTGAGTTTTGTGGGGTACGAAACCGTTCTCCCAAATGATGCCATAAATACTTTTTTGGAGTCATATCGGGACTTTCTGCAAGAGTAAAAAGCCTGTGGGGACTTTGGTCCTCACATTGGCAGCAATATGTTTGGGTTCATAGACTTATTGGAAGTAATAATGACTACGAATTCTTAATTCTCTCAAACTTTTGATGAACTTGTTTTTTAGAATGTTTAAATACTCTCTACATAATAAATAATACATACATACATAATAAATAATACACTTATTCATTAAATTCCAATTTTAAATCGGTCGACAGTATAGACTGATGTTCTGGGGAACTGTAGGGCCGACGAGCTTGCCAGAGCTGGTGCACTCCTTCCGGAATCGTCTTCGATTGAGTTAGGCATGCCACTTGCCTCGTTCAAGTTGGCTATTGTGCGGAAATTCTTTCGAGACGCCAACCTATCCTGGGTCAATGAGGAGTCCTGCTCCATCGCTAGACTCACGTGGCCCTTGATGGATATAAGGCGTACGAAGCAGTTGCTTGGACTTGGTCGTAACATCATCTCGACCACAGTGGCCATGCTTACGGGCCATTGCGTTATCGGCAGATACGCGGAAAGGATGCGGCTCCCATTCAACGACTTCTGCCGCGGGTGCAGATCCACTGAGGAAGAACAGACTGTGATCCACTTCTTCTGTCAGTGTCCGTCAATTACTAGGTGCAGGAATAGATTATTTGGCTCTCCCTTTCCTGTCAGCTTGACGGAGCTATCATCTAATGATGTCAAGGATTTAGCTTCGTTCATCAAACTTTCTGGCTGGTTTTCCAGCGTGGGGTAGTCGTGCTTCTGATGAGCAGCCCTTGTGCTGACCAACTTCTTCCTCCTCCCTAGTCTTGGTGGAACATGGTCAGCACAGGGACTGCGTTCACGCGTGGCATCACAACGGGCCGCTATGCGCGCTCAAGTGAGCTTTGTGACATGATCAAAGCTACCACTACGACCTAATAGACTGATAAGAATTCAAAATGTCAATGGTACAGTCGAAAGCAAAGCTCATAGTGGAGGCCAGAGAAACGTCAGATTTATTCTTCAGGAAGTGGGGTAAAATCCTACAAATCCAAAATCATTTCCTTTTTGGACAAGTTTTTGTAACTAAATGTAGAAGAGATATTGGAGGTATTCACACTGTTGTCCACGACTGTATTTTAGAAATGAAAAGTAAATTTTTATTTCGTTGTTTACATATTCATGAAAATTAATAAAATTGCTGGTTTAACAACGTTTGATGCTTTTTAACGCCAGTATTTTGTGGCACCAAATGTACTTCGACTATTCTACTATGGCAGAAACTGAGTTTTGTTGTTTAACTGTTTAATATTCAATTCCAACTGCCAGAAAAATGAAAATGAAGGGAAAAGGGAATATATATGTATAGAATAAGAAAATTCCTATGAATACAAATTAATATTTATACATACGTACGTACAATTTTCATATTGTTATACACTTTCTTTAAATTGAGATTTGGTCTAAAAAACTTCTTTCCGTTCAGCAAGATACAGGCTTTACGTAGAATTAAGTTATAAATATTAGATTATGTAGAATACAATTATTTAAAGCAATTGTATGAGAGCATCCATTCGGCTACTGATTGTAAAATATAAGTACGTTATACCAGCACAATTGAATTTTAAATTGACATACTTATCGTGCGTAAGCGGCAAAAAAACCTATTAATGTTCGCCATTAAAGATTCTTTGTTCTACATCATACACAATTTCCAACAATGGCTCGTACACCAACCTAAGAGACGAAGACTATTTTCGCAATATTTCAGAAACTACCCTGTCTTATCAATATAAATCGATTCTTCGAACCCCACTACAATTTTCCCAAAATTTTTTTTTCAACACATGGTATCACCCTCAACTTTTATGTTGAGAAAGCTAGATTAGTTTATAAATGCCTCAATACAAGTACAGTTTAATACAGTGTTTAGATATGCACCTTTATTGCGTAAAACTCAATAAACGCCATTATTGAGCTCAATATTTTATATAAAGTTTCAATTAAGTATTGCGCAATAAATACGAAAATTGTTATAATATTGAGTAAACCTTAATATACAGCACTGTCATAATTCTGTTTAGTGAGCATATTACAATTAACCGAACACTTTTTGTTAATATTTGACAACTCAAATGTCAACAACGACAAACAAAAAAAGACAATAAAAACAACAAAACAAAATAAAAACAATGTTGTTGAAACAACCAGCTGTTTTGTTTACCAGCTGTCAAATGAATATTGAATAAGCAACTGAACTGCGTACATTATTATGCCTGAACACTTAAAATATTGTACTCAATTAAACGAATATTGACTCATTAAAAGTGTACATGTTCAGTATTCCTCTGATATAAGCACGTTTACAAATGCTTGTAGGACTGACTTTATTAGCGCAAATAGCCACATGTGGGATGTATTCTATTTGTCTCATTGACAGCGCAGGCTTCGCTTTCAATAGAATGTCGGTTTGTTGGATTGTTCTGTAACTCGGTGTGGTGAATACAGTTGTAATTTGTTGCGCCCCCTTATCCCTTTGGGATCTCTGCGAAGAACTTGCTGAGGAAATGGAGTCCTATTGTAGCATTCACTAGTTTCGCCTGCATCAGGCCAAACACTTTGCTTTCAAGTTCAAAATCAAATTTTTTCGGCATTTGTTGAATGAACACCACGACTCATACTCGATCACAATTCGATAAGCAGTAGATCAACTACAAATATAAATTAAGCTTTCATGTTTGATTGTACGTCGAAGTTTAAAATGTTACGAAGTTGTTTTCTTATCTTTTAAATATTTTCTAATTACAGTTTCTGATAAGCCGACATACACATCTATGAGCCACAAACGTTCATTGGTTTTAGAAGGGAATTAGAGTAATCCTTCGATTTATGTCGTCTCGATTTACACTATTTCGATATATATGTTGGCTCGTGTTTTATGCCCACTAACTTCGTATTACATTTCAATTGGATTTAAGCGTCGTCTTATACGTTCAGCTGAGTTTTGCCTTAACACCACAGGAGGATGTTTATAAAATTTTTACAGAAGTCGCCAAAATCCTAACATAATACTTGTAGGAGAATCTCATAGTGCCGGCTATGAAGAACATAAAAGTTTCCAAGCAAATTAAAACAAATAATTGGTCAGCAAGGTTTTAATATCGATTTGACTGGATTGTTTATGCAACGAACGCCAGTTAGGACATTTATTTCAAAAGAGAAAAGACTAGCAAGCAGCTGCTCCGAAAATTTAGAATATGAAGCTTACGCGGAAAGCTACACGCCATAAGGCTTTAAAGAACAAGAAGTATGAATAACGTTGCGAAAGAAAATCTTTCTGCCATATACACGTCTAACAGTACATGTCTAACAGTACTTCCAAGTTATTTAGTGATTATTTCAAGACGCATTTCTGTCAGATAACACAGCCTTGCAAATTTGGACATTTGGAAACAAGATGGCTCCAGGTGTTTCCGAAGGCATTATGCGCGCTGAACAATTGACCTTTGCTCTTTAAAATGAGCGGTCGAGGTTTATAAAAATTAATCAAATTTACTTGACCGCCATATTGGATCCGCCGTTTTGAATTTTTTAAATCTGAATGAAGATCTGTAATCAGCAACCCCAAAAACCCCACAGTAACAATTTTCAAGTAAATCTGATTAATTTTTAAGGACATCCGTAACGTGTTTCTTTCTCTCTTGCACCCCTTGACATAAACCCACCCCCTACTTTAAGGGTGCATGCAAACAATTTGGCTTTGGGCTCATTTTAAAGAGCAAAGATCAGTTGTCAATTTCTGACAATAGCGATGGTTCTAGCACGTCAGTGTTTAGCTCTAAAATTTTTCAAAAATGGCCAAAAACGCTATTTTTAGGGGTTTCAACCCCCTTTTTCTCGAAAACCTGACGTGATTGAAAGTTTTTGATTCGTGTTCAGCGCGCAAAATTCCTTCGGAAACACCTGGAGCCATCTTATTTGCAAAACTCATGCAGGGCTGTGTAATTTGTCAGATAGAACACGGCTTATAATCGGTGAAGTTTGCAGCGACAATGAGAAATACTCGGAAAAATGTGTGGTCTTAACGCACATCTGAAGACAATCTTAATTATATAAACAAGGAATTTGTAAATTTGGCCAAAGTAATGGGATTTTGCTGTACAGGAGTTTCTTACAAATTCAAAGCTCTCTAATCCCTAAACGCAACCCCGGATATAATAATTCTCCACTTAGTAGCACTGAAACGTATGCAATCTTGGTTTTTGCTTCCAAATATACTGAAACTATTTCGATATGTGCATCCCGCTTTTAAGCATTCTCCGCTTATAAACTCTAAATTTTCAATTTACAAAATTTACTTGCAACTGCTTTCTTTCTAAAATCGGTCCTGTTCTATTGATCTGCTGTTCGAATGATTAAACGTTTCTGGACTTCTTGATTCATTGGAAGCCAATTTTCACAATTAACGCCATCAGCCAACGCAGATTTATTGGAAAAAGTAGTAAAACAACTTAGACGGCGCAATGCAATTTGATGGAAAACCACCATAAGGAACATATGGTTTAATTCTTTATGAGGCAGAGGCTGCACCCTGGGCCATACTGGGGAGGGTTGGGATTAAAGTAGGGCTTTCGTGGACACCCGGACTTTAGGGAAGTTGCGCGATTTTGCCCGTGAAGTATTTGTTAGGAGAAATAGGAGGTAAGCGGAGGCAACCCTGAAATGTGATCACCCACGTGGTGTACTCCGTGTCGTGCGCCCCTTGGTCTCATTGCCGCTTTCGTCTGGCCCTGGGCGCAGATCGTTGACAGTTTTGAATCGATTGCTGATGGTTCTTTTGCTTCGCTTCGCCGTTTCTGTTGCTGCTGCTGCTGTTTATGTGCGGGCTCAATTTGCCCCTCTCCCTTACTGTCATCATCCCCGTCATCTCTGTCATTCCCGTCCGTGAGGACACTGTTCAATGTTAGTACTGTAAATGTTGTCCTTTATGTCGATGTATACTTACTGTGTCGCTGTGGGCCACCAGTCCCAAACTGTTTGGAGTTTAACTGGTAGTAATCGATTTGATTACGAGGTCTGACCGGAGACTTAATTCTGGTACCACGGGAACCAGGAGCCTCTGGAAGCTCGGTTCCAGCCTGGCTGTTGGTGTGGCCCCTTTTGGGAGCATCGTGGTGGCTGTGGTTTGGACCCAAATCACGGGAAGAGTGTAGTCAGTAGGCTCGGTGAGGAGTTGCATTTGCAACCGGGTGGCGTGACTCAAAGATCGGAAGGAGTTTTAGATAGGCTCCGCTCCTAATCAAGGGGGAAATCATGTCCAATACATGGTTTCGAGTTGGTACTCAGGTGTAGCAGTCTGTTACATTTGGGGGCGTTGGTGGACGCATTCTATTTCACCCTGTGCGAAGAGCGCCATGGGATTAGGTCCCCGCGGACAGGTACCCATGTTAAAGCCCATCGTCGTTATCCACCATTGTTCGCCTTTCTACTAATCTGACCTGGTGCAGGTCTCGGGTGAATCAATGGCCTGATTCTCTGCATAGTTAATGCTACAATAGGACTCTTGACTATGTCTATACAGTCCGCTGCGGATTCATCTCCTTTAGCGATTTCTTCGCTGTGTCCCAAGTGACACGGGGCTCGACAAATTACAACTTTGTTCACCACACCAAGCTGAAGAAGATGATCAAAGCCCTCGACCAGCATCGAATACGAAGCCATTGCTGTCAATGAGACAAATAAAATTCTACCAGCTTGAATAACACTTGGTTATTTGTTTTCAGGTGCGTAATTTCTATATAAGAATTATAAACTTATAAGCACTGTCCGTCAAGCGTTTTTGAAAGTTTTTATATCCGGAGAATACTGTAATTGATAAGCATTAGGAAAGAGTAAAACAACAACAAAATTGTCCTTATTGCAGAAGCGATTATTATTTCGAATACATTGACGATCCAATTTCAGATATAGGTTTTTACCCATAAAGCCAAAACATTTCAAATAATTTCAACTTCATTGTGTACTAACTTTGCTACATCCTGGAAGTTCCAAGTCAAGATCTATGGCAAGATATTTTATATTCAATAGTTTAGTCACTACTTTTCTATACGTTTAGCTACGTTTCTAACTAGAAACATATTTTTACACTCGAATAAAAGCAGTATTATCAGCAAAGATAAAATTGTGAATGTGTGTTATTGGAAGTATAAAGTAAATATATGACAGAACCCAAACTATTAACTTGAAGCGATTTAATCTCAAAATCGCAGACATACATGCATAACTGGTCATGACAACTCTTCAGTCGGCATTATGGGGTCCTATAGTTTAAAGTCGATTCCGAACGACAGATATTTCAGAAACTTTTCACCTTTTCATGGCAATTTTATTTGCTCTCACACTACTCTGCTTAAAGGCAGTCGCCGAAGAAATATTTTTCCATTTTATGTTTAGTTCGAGATGTCTAACCTAGGGTTTGAACCGTGGTGTCACGTCTTATAGGTCAACGCATTACCTGCTAGACTATGACGACATCGATTTCATATTCCTCCATAACAGACCTTCCGCCAATTACTTAATTTTACTGCATTTATAAGTCAGTTTTAATTTAATTCAAGTCTTTGGATCTCTTGCCAAATCTTGTTGAATACTTGAGAAATATCGATAAGTCCTTATTGTTGATTGGTTTACTACAGCTGCGTTTTCCTCCGAAAACCAAATTGATCCGGGTTACATTTCTCTCCTTTAATATTTGCTTAAGGTATTGTTTGTAATAAACTTATGAGTCTGTTTGATCTCGCTTTCTGAAGGACCTAACCTGGCTTTGATTACATCTTAACTAGAGCAACCATCCACTCAAAAGGGTAATACCCAATCGCTTTTAGGAACAGCTCTATAATCGTATTGTCACGAAAATGGAAACGGTGTACATCGTATAACATTAAAATGAGCAAAAGCTACACAATGAAATAGAACGAACTTGTTAAAAGTAAGCCAATAACATCAGTATGAAAGAAAAGGGGATAGACAAGTAAGAGAGAATGCAACAACAAGCAATGTGTACAAAATACACAAACAACAATGAAGTCTGGAAAGAGTTCTCGAGAAAGCGAAATTCCGAACTTTCGACTTCAAGAACCTTCATCAGACTGATTACGTAGGCATATAAAAAGGCAAGACAAAGCAGGCAAATAGTAGTAAGAATTCAGTCAGTCTTGTGTGAAGAGGCGTTGCGTGTGAAGCGAACAGTCGTGGTTTGAAGATCGCCATTAAAAAGATCGGCGTTGTAAGCAAAGAAGAATAGCGAACAAGCAATGAATGTTGGATACATCAAGTTGAGAACAGCAGCGCACAAAAGTGGTGCGAACAATAAAGAATTTAATTGAAACTAAACACATATTTGTTTTTATTTTGTTTGCAATCAACGCACTCATATTTTAAACGTTTTTAAAAAGGTAAAAACGTATCAATATTGTTACTGGTTATGTCTATAGAAATAGCCTTCAGCATTAGTTTTCTCCGTTTCTCAACAATGGGGGCAAATCATCAGTATCGATACAAAAGTACAAAATAAAAACGATTTTAAGACCATAAACTAACAATCTATCTTTCTCGCCATCATTTGCGAGCACAACACTAGTAAGGTTTCGTTAAGGTGACTTATCTCTAAACAACATGCGAGTTTTACTATACTGTACCGTGCCATCGTCTTTGCTATTCCAGGCTCAGAGAGTTATCACAAATAAAAAGACATAATTTTTGGGGATAATAATTCTGCAGATTGAAGTTTAGTAGTGAATTTTTATCGATTATTAACTGCTGATTGTTGAAATCGTTTCTTAACATCTGTAAAAAGAAAATCAAAACTTGCGAAACTCCTGACTTTATCTACTCAACTGCAAACAACTGCTTATTAACTGATGTACTATGATGTCAGCATGTCAGTTTAGCAATATTTTTTAACTGGAGCTCTTCTTCTTTGTGTTCAACATTGCACGCGTGCCAATGTTAAACTTTTCAAAACTTTTTTGCTTCAATTTTCCAGTTTAGTGTGGGGGAAATAAAAACTGAAACAACAAACACAATCTGGGAGTGTAAGATGCAAGAGAATGATGACTAGGGGAGTTCCACAAAATGTTATATTCATAGCCACAATGACTCTTATGTTTGTGGTTTTCTTTGTTGAGTAATATAACCTGTTTAGTATGCAGCTCTTTAAGGTAGATTGCAGTTTGAAGTTTAAAATACTTAATGTAACAACGACTGATGCTGCAACTAAGAAAACTACATTAACGACAGAGGCTAAGAGTATTATGGTTGGGAGTTAGTTAGTTCAGCCAATTTCAAGGCGTTAAAACGTCTTGTGTTTACATAAACCAAGATTTTATTTAGTTGTTCTAAGTATGTGACACAATCGAAGAGTTGAGTTTATTTTGAAGCTCAATGGTAAATTTTCTTTGATGCTTTAAGTGTCGACTCATAAACGAATGTGGTTTCATCAATCTATAATTTGTTTGGTGTGTTTGTGCAATAAGCCTTATTTAAGGTGTAGCCAGTGATCAAGCATGACAATATGTGTACTGTATTGTGTCCAGAATAATAATTTAATTTAGTCTTGTTACTCCTTTTATATTTACCAGGTGCACCGGTATGAAATAAGCGTTTTTTAATGGAAAAGTAAAAACTTTTTATTCAAGGTATTAACCATTAATGGCTACATATTTTTTTCATCTTTTACACAATTTGTAGATTCCACGCTAACAAAACTCTTCGTATATTGAAGCAAACCGATAGCCAAAAATAATTTTCGACAATTTCCTTGTAGAAAAAGAAGTGTTGCTCAGCAAATGCATGAATCGATGAGAACAACCAGTATTCGAAAGAAGCCATGTCTGGGTAGGATAGTGGTTCCCAGCCTAATGCTTTAATCGTATCCTAAACCGAATTTCATCTGTGTTCAGATGCATTGTCATGTTGCAAAATGTTGCAGTGGTTTCTGGCCTATTCTGCTCGTTGTTTGATCAATATGTGGTTCGAATTGATCACACCCAGCTGATGACATAATGTAAGTTGTGAGTTTTGTTGAGTAGAACTCAAAAATATTTTTTAAATTTCTTGAACCTTCCAAACTTGTTTTATTTTACAAAAACTGTTTTTTTTTGGACTTTACGCACAAATTTATTGATTACACAAACATTTCTATACCGTTGTCCAAAATTTAAACCTTATTAGAAAGGAGAGGGATGGGCCTCTAAAGCTGTATATAAATATATATTATTTGACTTAATATGCTATGAGGTTTGATGAGGTAAACTTGACATATTCGAATATTTTTCACATTTTTTCAAGTTTGTCCGTTCATAGTAGCAAACTTTAATTAAAAAATATGAAATAAATGACGACATTATGAAAGTGCATTATCTTGTGAAGAGATTGGCACATCTATTGATCAAATCGGACAAAAATTACCGTAGTTATTATGTAAAGGGTCTAACAGTCGAGTTATATTTTTCATATACGAGTATGTATAAATTTTTTCATTTGATGAGATGACTTATGAGCCGTTCAGTGCACAAAGTGATTACCTCCACTTTTTGAAAAATCTTAAATTTAAGTGTCAAAGCACTTGGGATAGTCATAACTTTTTATATTTATTATAACTTTTCTGAATAGTAAAGATTAACACCATTAAACGCCAAATTTTTTGGGCCATTGAATAATAAGTAATTTATTTCAGAAGACATTTTGATTAACTCCATACTCTTATGTGAATCGTTTCAATAACGTTATTCAAATGCACCACTAGCAAACGCAACGCATTTTATAATTTACATAGCCAACTTGACCGAAATATTTCTTTAAGTGCCTGTATCACATTTAAAGAAATAAAAAGAAGGCGTCTCACGCATAAAACTAAAGATCAAAGATCACGATATTGCACATATTACCTTCGAAAAGACAAAACTAATATTCCCGGGCGGATACACAAATGTTGTTCTAAAGAACAAGTTATTTTTTTGTTTGATCAGCGCAAAGACCGTGTCACAAGCAATAAAACAGATGGCATAAATGTTATCAAAGGGCTCGTAATCCAAGACGACAATATTTACATCCTGACTTAAATATTAAGAAAATGAACGAACTATACGTCACACAATGTGAAAAAGAGAATATAGTACCAGTGAAAGAAAAATGTCACTATAATGTGTTCTCTACAAAATTTAATTCACATTTTAAACAACCATCAAAAGATAAGTGTCAAAATTGTGACGCTTTGCAAACAAAAATTCAATCTTCAGACGGTGAGGGAATTAAGACGGCAAAAATTGAAAATCAACCCCACTTAAAAAAGGCAGAACGGGCAGCATCAGAAAAAAGAGTCGTAATTTCTTTCGACTTAGAAAAATCTTTAGACTTTCCTAAACTGACTACATCTGTAGCTTATTATAAGCGAAATGTATAATAAACATATATACAAACTTAACATACAATATTTCGGATGCAATGAATTCAGTAAAAATATAAGCCACATGTTTGTTTGGCCAGAAACTGAAGGATCTTGTGGATCTCAAGAAATTTCATCGTGTCTTACAAAGTACATAAAAACTTATGTTGCAAACTTTGAAAAAATAACATATTCTGATTCGTGTACCGGTCAAAATAGAAATATTAAAACTTAAAAAATTTAAATACTTAATTTAACTTTATTATTTTTTCAGTTGCCAAATCGATTAACTCCACCAGTCACATGCAATTTAAAACATTACTGACATTATTTTTTTTTTACTATTCTTTCTTATTGATTTTATATACCATTAGATGAAAGCTATATATGTATTTATGTATTCTACAATACACATTTGAATTTATATTGTAAAGGGAATTTTAAAAAACAATTTACATTATTTCATCGCATTTCTCAACTTTTTGTTTTATGGAGTTAACCGATTTGTGCACTGAGCGGCACATATAATTATAAAAAATATAACACGACTATTATACTATTTAAATAATAACTACGGTAATTTTTGTCCTATTTTACCAATGGAAGTGTCAATCTCTTCACAAGATAAAGTACTTTCAGAATGTCGTAACTTATTTCATATTTTTTAAGTAAACTTTGCAATTAAGAACAGCTAAGCTTTAAAAAAATGGTAAAAAATCATATTTTTCAGGTTTACCCGATCAAAACTCATAACATGTAAGTTTGAACCATAAGTTTATGTATACCATTTTAAAGGCTCATCTGTCCCCTTCTCAAAAAACTTTGGTTTTTAAAATGGGTTAAAAACTGTTTGCGTAATCAAAAATTTTGTGTGAAAAGAACAAAAAAACCGTTTTTATCAAATAAAGCAAGTTTGGAGGGTTCGAGAAATATAAAAAAAAAATATTTTTGTGTTCTACTCAACAAAACTCACAACTTACACTACGTCATTAAATGGGTCTATTAAATTTTTTTATTTTGTCGCATAGTGTTATTATCAATTGATGTCTTAACAAAAGTCAATATTTTCTTTCCTCTGAATATTAGAGGTGCACAAAATATGCAAAAGTAAACAACGATTACTAAAATCAATAACTTTCAATTTTTATTATTTTTTTTTGTTCAATAAAATGAATAAGAAACAATCAATAACGAAAATATTAGGCAACATAAATCTGAAGACTTCATAGATAAAATTATCCACAAAACATAACTTAACTCATTGCATTTCTGTCGGCTGTAAGCAACGTGTATTACGACATTACTACGGTTCAAAAGAAATCAAACAACAAAACAAAACAAAAACGTTTTAAACATCAGCCTCAGTTTAAAACAAACAAAAAAAAAAGTAAAAAAGGTAATATAAGTTCAACAATTTTTTGGCAAAACAAGTTGCTTGACTACAATCTATGCTTTTATGATGTTGCAAAAGGCAAAAGAAAAAAAAATGAATTAATTTTCTTACAATTTGCTTTTGCCAACATTGGCAGAAAAGAAAAACAGAAATTAAAGAAAATTTATTCGTGCTTCGTCTACTTCAGTTACTCACGAAATTTTATTATCAAAATCTCATAATTTATTCATGATAATTTAAAAAGTCCCATAAAAGACGAACAGCGAACAATGAAGATTAACAAATTATTTGTGGAAATCAAAAAACACACAATGGTGAAACAGACAATGTAAATGATTTACAAATTGATTTTGAAGGGTTTAATAAAGCTTCGCGAAATATGGTGCCACTGGTGCTAAGTTTTCACTCTTAAGCGATGACATGCATCGTACATTTTTGAAGATGCGGTTGGTTCTGATGACTTGGATCTTCTGTTTTTGAAAGCATTGTCACCCAGACTTTTGCCGTATCTTACCCATTTATTCAACACGGTTTTAACTATGTGCTCTTTCCCTGATGAATGGAAACAGTCGAAAACCATTCCACCCCTAAATCCAACAACGAATTCAGGCCAATTGCCATTCTTCCATTTCTATCAAAAGTAATGGAAAATCTCATAGCTAGACAAATTAACAATTATCTACAGGGAATTTTACTGTCAAAGATTTTTGAGTGCATTTTTATTTTTTTAAGAATGGAAAAAAATATTAAAAATTATTGCATAAATTGTTTGATTTTTAACGTTTTCATTTTCCTATGTTAGAAAAAACATAAATTTTTTAAAACGAGCCGAATGTTTTAATTTTATAAAACTGGGGTTGAAATTCGAAGTGTTGCCAATTAAAAATACCGCAATTCTTTCATAAAACCAAGTATAATCGATATACAGTCGAGAACAAAACATAAGTATGATTTCGCATTTGTACGATTTTTTAAATGATTTCTTGATATTTGGACGGGAGTTTTTCACTGGAAAGATAAGTTTGAACTCTTTTACATTTAATTCTTTCTTGCTTCCTTCTTGGATGTTTTGATGATATGATGTAGTTTAAAATTCAATGATATGAATATGATTGGACATTAATCTTCTGGGCCAACGTTATAAATATAAAATAATTTTCTTTGGTACTAATGTAATATCCAATTCCTTGAATGAGAAGAAACTGTGCATTATTCATACACCCTGTAAAAGATCGCAAGCAATTAAAATTGATTATATTTGGGTTAACTCAGCTAAGCACGGAAACAATAGAAAATGTGTATAAAAATATCTTCAACATCGAATTGGTGGTTAACATAAAGAAATTGTAACGCCCTGGAAACCAGGAAAAAAATTCATCAAATAAATCACATGTGAGAGTGCCATGTACGAGTACTTGACGTTTAAAAGGAGACGTACAAATAAATTCGTCAATCATTATTTGGATTTTAATTTCGTAGTATTTGGTTGCTAAAATGTCTTTTTCGGCTGTCGATTTGTTGCTATTGGCATCGTTCCTATTGCAACTAACTTCTAGTTATACATTCTAGTCATAGCTGGTGAACACTGGTATTTCTCAATAGGTTAGGTTAGGTCAGTGTGGTAGCTTCCATACCAAAAGCTCACTTGAGCACGCATAGCGCCCCGTTATGACGCCGCAGGTGAATGCAGTCTTTGTACTGACCAAGTTCCTCCGAACCAAGGAGGGAGAAGTTGGTCAGCGCAAGGGCTGCACATTTCAAAGCACGTCTACCCCACGCTCGAAAACCAGCCAGAAAGCTTGATAAATGAGGCTATATCCTTGACATCAATGGACGATAGCTCCGTCAAGCTGACAAGGGTTGGAGAGCCAAATAACCTACATATATGTGCACCTCACAAGAGATGAGCACTGCCAAAAAAAGTGGATAATAGTCTTCTCTCCCTCAGCGGATGGGAGCCGAATTCTTTCCGCGTGTCTACCCATAAAAAAGTGACCTGTAAGAATGGCCACTGTGATCGAGATGATGTTACGACCAAGTCCAAGTAACTGGTTGGTGCGCCTTCTATCCATTGAGGGCCAAGTGAGCCTAGCGGTGGAGCAGGACTCCTCATTAATCCAGGCGTCTCGGAAGAATTTCTGCGCGATGGCCAGCTTGAACGAAATAAGTGGCATTCCCAGGTTGATTGAAGAGGATTCCGGCAGTAGTGCCCCACCTCTGGCTAGCTCGTCGGCTCTGCAGTTTCCCGGAATGTCACAGTGTCCGGGGACCCAGACAAGTGTGACACAGAAAGAAGGTTGAGGCAGCGGCGACATTTTCTGACGATCCTGGAATTATTCGCAACGTTCGACAGAGACTTTATGGCAGCCTGGCAAACAGAAAAGATCGAGAAGCGATATGCGAAGATACACTGAGCGGCTCGGTAGATGGCCATCACTTCCGCCTGGAACACGCTGCAATAGTCCGGCAGCCGGAGTGGAATATCCAAGTGCAATTTCCCAGAATAAACTCCGCTACCCACTCCGCCATCGAGTTTGGAGCCGACGGTATACACATGCAGGAGTTCCGGAGGGACGGTCGTGTCAGGGGCCCAATCACTTCTGCTCGGGATCAGGAAGTTGAATCCCATGTCAAAACAGTATTCCACAGGGAGATAATCGATATCCAGTGGGGCCACAGGATCAATCTCCAAAAGAGAGGAGTGCCCAGAGAGTACGACGCGCCAACGAGACGGGGCATTGAGTCTTGTCGCAGTGAACTTAGCCACCCGCTTAGCGAGGATCTCAGTAGGAAGCCAGTTGAGCATTGCGAACAAGGCTTTTGTGGGAGTGCGTAGAGCACCAGTGATTCGAATAGCTGCGGACCTTCTGCTGCGGAACTTCTTTCTCAATAATTTGTATTTCAACTTCATTCATTTCTCCAAGACGGCAACAAACTTAATATTTTTTATACGGGTATATGTTCATTACTACAATATCGAAGCAACTAATACAATGCTTGTCAAAAACAATTGGAGACCATCAAATAAAAAGTCATAAAATCAGAATTCTTTTGATTTTCATCAAACCATACAGAATCACTCTTAATAATATTCATTTGTATAGCAATCCGGGACAAAGTATACAAATGCAAACGAACTGTTTAAAAGGTAAAACCTAAAAAGCAGGAAGAGACTTGTAGAGCAAATAAGCACTGAAAACAAACACTTCAATTAGCCCATTAACGCCGAATGGGTAGAAAAATACACAAAAAAGAAGGTTTTTAAAAAATTCTATCTTGACCCAACTAAATGAGGGCCCAAACGCTTCTTTAAGAACGAATAAAGAAGACGGTTTAAAAAATTAGTAAGCCATGATATTCACATATTTTGGATGACAGAAAAAAGGTCAAAAGTCACGAAAATTTCAAAATCAAAGTTTTATAGAAAGAATAAATTCGGAATATATGTGGATGATATTCTCAGAAAAACCTTGAGATGCCATGAATGTAATATTATATATCTTCTACAGCGCGAGCATATAGGATAAAGGAATAACAATATCCTGTCATAGAAGCTAACACCCAGTATTTGTAGCCAATTTGTAGCTTGCCCTTTATGTACATATTTAGGGAATGGCGTCCATAATATGGGTTTATCTGTTCATCCACTGAAGGACTATTAGAAAATATGTCAAATTGCATGAATTTTTTATTCAGTGTATTGTTTAATTTCCAATTTATCATTATTGTAACATAACTTCGCAAATCGAAACGACCTAATATCGTTTAACAACAAAAACGATAAACAAAAGCCACACGATACAAATACACACTAACACTAAGAATACAATGAAAGTGTTGATTATCTAAAGCTGCACACACACATACGTACAACGTATCTGGTTGCGCCTGGTACCAACAACAACATGTATGCGACAAAAAGAGATAGGCAACATAAGCAAAGTACACAAACAACAATGTATTAGCAATAGAGCTCTCGAGAAGGCAAAATCACGAACCTTCCACTTCAAGAATGTTCGTTAGACTGGTTGTGTCGGACTATAAAAGGGCTGGACAAAGCAGGCAGCAGTCAGTATGAATTCAGTCAGCCTTGTGCGAAGTTGCGTGAGAACAAAACAAGTCGTGGTTGCACAGATCTAGCGAATAGTTGTGTGAACTAGTGAATAAAACAGATTATTATTGTTGTATCGTTAAATTGTATACGGTGGCACACAAATGTAGTGTAAAGAATAAAGAGTTTAACTGAAATTAAACACATATTTGTTTTTACTTGGTTTGCAATTAACGAACTCAAATTCTAAACGTTTTTAAAAAGGTAAAAACGTAATAACATTATTGTCACAAACGTGTATTTGTATTTTGTTTTATGCGTTCAAATCTGTCTCTTCTCATTGCATCTTTAACAAACTGACATCCTAACGTAGCTTGATTTGACCAGTAAGATCTGATAGTTGGTAGAGTATGATATCCCGTAAGATACAATTTTAATAAAACTCTCAAAAATAGTTTAACTACGGCTATTTAGCCGTTAAATAATTAAGAGAAAAAAATTTTATACTTATGCCGAAGTGGGTAGAAAAATACCCATGCCCCACAGAGGCCCCCACGACACTTAAAAAAAATATTCCTATCAACACAAATACTCCAAATACTGTTTGTGCCAAATTTCACCGAAATCAGACCACAATTTCTGGAGTCAGGCGTTAATAGGTTAAATCTACTGTTTCTCATTCAAACTTACTATATTACGGAGAAATATCGTTACTGAAGGCAATATTAAAGTAGATTTTTTGTGTTTCATTTTTCTTTAAAATTTCTCGATTTTTGTTGTTGTTAATATGGTAATGGCTGCCATGCTATTTTCCACATTTCACAAAGGCAAATAAGATTCTTTTGTCATTTAATTCTCTTAGAATTTTTATTCCACTATTGTTTCATAAAATTCGCTCTTAAAATGTTCTTTTGGCATGCGCACTAGTTTATGGTAAATTATAGCTCCTACTCTTACCTTTCATTATTTAATTACAATAATTTATCCTCAACTTGATTTTAACTATAAAGGGCCTGATTATTTTTATTCAATGCTTTTTTTTTGTAGTTTTTTTGGTCTTGTGCACTTTGTTTTTTCATACTACGGATCCAACATACTTTTATGTGCCACCGTATACAACTTAACGATACAACAATAATAATCTGTTTATTAACTAGTTCACACAATTATTCGCTGGATCTTTACAACTACGACTTATTTTATTCACACGCAACTTCACACAAGGCTGACTGAATTCTTACTGACTGCTGAATGCTTTGTCCAGTCCTTTTATAGTCCGACACAACCAGTCTAACGAACATTCTTGAAGTGGACGGTTCGTGATCTCGCCTTCCCGAGAGCTCTATTGCTAATACATTGTTGTTTGTGTACTTTGCTTACGTTGTCCATCCCTTTTTGTCACATACATGTTATTGTTGGTACCAGGCGCAATCGTTGTACATATGTGTGTATGCAGCTTTAGATAATCAACACGTTCACTGTGTTCTTAGTGTTAGTGTGTATTTGTATCGTGTGGCTTTTGTTTATCGTTTTTGTTGTTTAACGATATTAGGTCGTTTCGATTTGCGTAACAGTATTCTGATAATATTGTCATTACAGTACTCCGCGGATATAAACACCCCGTATATAATAATTCCACGCTTAGTAGCACTGAAACTTAGGCAATCCTGATTTTTGCTTAATAATGTACTGAAACTATTTCGATATATTCATCCCACATTTAAGTATTCTTCGCTTATAAACCCGAGTAATTGTACTTTGCACTTTAAATTTGCTTTAAAAAATTATTTTAAATGCACACGCTTTGTGGCAACTTTCTTTCCAAAATTGATCAAGTTATATAGTTCGCTCGCTCGGGTGATTAAACATTTCTGGATTTCTTAGTCATTGGCAGCCAATATTCACCATTAACACCATACGACAGATCGATTGGAAAAGGTAGTAAACAAAATTGGACGGCGCAATGCAATTCGATAGTATGTTCCTTATGGTTTCATTGTTTTCGAGGCAGAGGCTACACTCCGTCCCATCCAGAAGACATAACCAACTGAGGCAACGTCATCTCAGATAATTGATTCTTGACAGAAAACTTACAATCCCCCAATGTTCACCTTTCGTAATTTCGTAAATGCCCTTCTTCTACTAATCTGATTTAGTTGAGGTCTCGGGTGAGTCAACAACCTGATTCTCTGCATAGTTAATGCTATAATTGCACTCTTGACCATGTCTATAAAGTCTCCATCCCCATCACCAATTTCTTCGTTGTGATGCCACAGTGACACGGGACCCCTGCAGGTTACAACTTTGCTCACCACATCAAGCTGTAGACGATGATTGAAGCCCTCTCCGACCAGCCGGCATTCCATCGAATATGAAGCCAATGAGACCAACAGAATTCTATCAACTTGAATAACACTCCGCTATTTGCTCTCAGATGCGGTATTTGGAAAAAAGAATTTTCCGCTTATAAGCACTGTCCTGCAAGCATTTTTAAAAATGCTTTTATCCGGCAAAATCGCCGGAGTTAGTAGCTAATGTGTTGATTAGACGTGAGGCCAAGTTTCAACTTCTGGCTTAAACATTTCGAACTAAATATGAAGAAATATTTCTCCGGCAATTTCTCAGCAGATTGCTACCAAAAACTCTGAACGTAAATAAAATTGGCATGAAAAGTTTCTCAGAAATTTGTTGTTCGGAGGTGACTTTAAACTGTATGAGAACACACACAATATAAGTGATATTAGAAGCTAGATTGTAGTCAAAATACGATTAATTCTTTATACACCTACAGCAACTTACAGTTGTTATCTCCAAAAATGTGTTGTAGGCGTTTGGTAAGAATATAATTGAAATTGTAAATTCATATTGATATCTTGACGTAAACAATAAATTAGTAATTAAATCCAATTTTAGGTTCGAGACGACACCCATTCTGAACAATTATGCTTTGAGCTTAAAGTGTGACCAAGAACTATCCACTATTTCTGGATAGTATGATGTACCACTCAAATCACCTGTTATTATAATTTACCAACAAAAGTTTTGCTGATTTCATTAATCAATTCGAAGAAGTCTATATCTCTCTCTATTTTCCTTTTCGTTGAAAAGAATTTTCTAAATAGTTGTTAACCCTCTGCAGAAAGATCCGATTCCATCTGCAGTATGCAAATTCCTCTCCATACATACATAATTGGTCATTACAACCCTTCAGTCAGAATTACGACCTATTTTCTCACACCACTTATGTTGTGTGTGTTAATTTTTATACATGAGTGGTGGGACCTACAGTTTAAAGTCGACTCCGAACGACAGATTTTTGAGAAACTTTTCTTGACAATTTTATTTACTCTCAGAGTTTTTGCCAGAAAACTACTGAGAGGAAGTCGCCGAAGAAATATTTTTCATATTTTCGTTTTGATTTCTAACCTGGGGCTCGAGCCCTGGCTTTACGTCTAATAAGCCAACACACTACCTACTAGACTATGGCGACTTCAACATTCAAATTCCTGTTCATGAACTGTAATCCAACAGAGAGTAGCCCTATTTTTCCTACGTATCATCTGCTTCAGCTTAGTCAGATAGCCTAATAATCTCCGATTTAACCTCGTAAGAGCCGAGTGATCGAATGGCAGCCTGACTGTCAGATAGTATTGCTAAGTTCCGTCTTTTGTACCTTCAATCTACGTTGAATTGAGCACATCTTTCAATGGCAGATACCTACGAGTTGTTCCCATGTGCTCATGTCATTGTTTCAACAACACACGCTAGTTTCGGTATTTTGTCCAACTGCATTTGGTGTGTATTCAGTTTTGCTTTGTCCACTGTTAGTGTGACCATCATGGTATACATCCAGTGCATATTGTTTGGGTTAAATCCCAAGGATTTTTCTGCAAACCATCTGCATATCTTTGGTGCATGTCTAGCCTCTGCAGAAATGCTCTTTATATTAGCCAGATATTTTACCCCTAGTTTCTGTAATATCTTACTTGGAAGTGGTATAAATAGTGGGCCATTTAAAAGTTTAAATTTAAAAATGCAAAAACGATTGGAAAGTTTGGCGAATTAATTTTCTTGTTCTGAAGTACAATTGCTTCGGTTAAAAATTGAATATTATTTCTTTTATATGGCTGCCGCGGCTGGCCTCACTGTACCTTATTCGATCGGACCGATTTTCGTGCACTTTTCGAGCGTATGGGGTCGTACCTCAGCAATGGCAAAATGTTGCCTTAAAATGCTCAGTTGTCTCGGGTTTGTCGGCATAACACTATTCTTTAACGGCGCCCCACAGAAAACAGTCAAATAACAGCTTTTTAGCGGCCAATTGTTCGGCTAATTAAACGACCATCAAACGTTTGACGTAATAAATCGATTGTGGCATGAGATGTGTTAAAAAGTTGTACCATTCTGTTAAAGCCAAAATTCGTTCACACTAATACCATGAGGAGCGGGTACTAAAAAATCGGTTATCATGCTGCGATAGGTGTCTCCAGTGACCGTAATGGTTGTGCCGTCCTTATTTTCAAAGTAATATAGGCCAATGATGCATTCGCTACACAAGCCGCACTAAACAGTCACTCTTAATGTGTGCATTGGCTTCTATAAGACCACGTGTAGGTTTTCTGAGCCCCAAATACAGGAATTTTGCTTATTGACGTACCCACCCAGATGAAAATGAGCTTCATCCGAAGAGATGATTTTTTTTTTGGCAGATAGATATTCCACCCGATATTTCAATTTCGAAAGTTTTTCTCTCCTTCTTGTTAAGGATACTATTGTGGTCTTGCATGGGTTTATCTTCTGAGCCACAAATAGCATCATCGACTTGAAATCCAAAGTCCTTTGAATGATGTCTTCGCGAGTCTCTTTAAATTTTCATTTAGCCATCAAGACCAGTGTTGAAAACTTCAGTACTCTTGTACTTTTTTCGGTACAGCACTCCCGCGACCCTTTCAGTACTTTTTTATTATTACATATTTTATGTCTAGCGCTTTTCAACTATTCAACGTAATGCTAAAGGTACAATCAGGCTTTAGCCCTGGTTAGCCATACGTTCACGGAACATACATTCGCTTTTAGAACACGAAACTCTTGCAGAACCGTAATGTAATATTGGTAAGCATTTGCACTGGTCTTCATATACTAAAAACGAACGTGTGTTACATAACGTTACATCGGCGTTTGACTAAACGGGGCTTTTACGTTTTGTTATGTTCCGAATCAAATGTTTTTGTCTTGTAGGTGATGAACACGTATAAGTCATTAGTTTTTCTGATCCGTGCCGTATGTGTATTAAATATAAATAAATAAATAGTCTAGTATGTTGTGTGCTGGTTTATACTATGTTCAGACATACACTTATATTGAGTAAATCGCAATAAACGGCATTATATAATATTTCATATAAAATGTCAATTAATTATTGCTCAATAAATTCATAAATTGTTATAATATTTATTAAAACCTGAAACACAGCATGTCATAAGTACGTTCTGTGAGCATATTACAATTTTCCGAAGACTTTCTATTGATATTTGACAACTCAAATATCAACAACGACAAACAAAAAACACCAAACAAAAACAACAACCAAACAAAATAAAAACAATGTTGAAACAACCAGGTGTTTTGTTTGACAGCTGTCAAATGAATATTGAATAAGCAGCTGAACTGCGTATATTGTTATGTCTAAACACTTAAAATATTGTAATCAATAAACCGAATATTTACTCAATAAAAGTGCAGGTCTGAACATAGTATTACTAGACGTGAGCCCACGGTTCAAACCCCATGACCCCCATCAAAACGAATAACGAAAAAATATTTCTCAGTCGACTTCCTTCTGGCAAAAAACTCTGAGAGTAAATAAAATTGAAATGAGTCGTCTTTAAACAGTAGGCGTCCCGCCACTCATGTATAAAATGTGAGAAGTTAGTATGTCATAATCCTGATTGAAGAGTTATAATGACCTATTATGTATGTACGAGTATGTATTTTCTTACAAAAGTACCATTTGTTGCAAAAACGTACTCTTTCAGTTATAGTTCAGTACAATTTCAAAATTCCAGTTTTGCTACACTGATCAAGACTATCAGGGGTGTCATAGAATCCAAGTCGGTTTTGCCTTTTGTCGTTTTTGAAAACCAATATTGGATTCATTTGGTGTCACAAAATCAAGTCGGTTTTGTTATTTTCGAATTGAAATAAAACCGATGTTCGAAACAGCTGTTGTTTACATTTGTGTATTTACTTACAATTTTTATTCATTTTTTTTTTGACAAAATATAAATTGTTTTTATTAAAAATTGCTGTTTTTATTAAAATAATAAAAAAAATCTTTTTAAATAAATAAATAAAAAAATGTTGCTGCTGTTATCGCATCGCGTTCGGAAAAGGTGAAAAGACGAATATTGCGTGACTGCAGCAACCCACTTGAGTTGTCGGAGGCATATATTTGTTATACTGTATTGGTTGAACAAAGACGCTTTTTGTATGGTCCTAGACACAGTAAAAGAACACATTTCCCGTTCTACAACTTGCAGCTACGTTGCGATTTTTATCTGAAGGGTCATACCAAAGATCTGTTTGAAATTACACTAGCATATCTCTGGATAGAGGCGCAGTTTCTACAATTTTAGATGATATGCTCAAAGTTATGGAGCGGTTCATTTGCCGTTAATGGGTGCAACTACAAATGAACTCCAACGATATACAACGATCAAGGGACTATTTCTTTAATAAATTTAAAATCCCTTCAATAATTGGTTGCAGAGACGGAACTCATATAAAGATAATAAAGCCCAGCTTTAACGAGCATTTATACTTTAATCAAAAAGGAATATGAATAGGAGTGTTGAAAAGTCGATTCCGTTGCTTAATGAGCCCATTACACTACCATCCGGAAAAGGCAGTAAGAATTATAAACTCCTTCTGTGCTCTGCACAACATTTGCAGGAGCTATAATGTGCAAACCAGTGAGGATGAGCTGACTTTATCATTACCTGATAGTGAAGACAATGTTATTTTGTCATCAAGCACGTCTCTGCAAAGTGAAGGTCAGAGAATCAGAGAGGAAATAGCCAGCACCTTATAAAAAACTGGTAAAATAAAAGTTATTTATAAACAGACAGGTGTTAGCTGCTTGGTTAATTTTCAATAACAAAACCGATAACAAGAGATTCTGTGACACCTAAAACCGACACTTATTCAAGTTAGAAAACAAAACCGATAATCTTGGTTTATATGACACCAAATTGATTTTTGTGTCGTTTTCAAATCCAATTCCGACATTATTGGATTCTGTGACATTACTGTATATCATTGCCATGCCTTCGTTTTTCTACGCTCACTCCAGACAGACCTCTAGATATTAAAATATAAGAATTCATTTCCTATAATTTTTTTACCGCTTTCCACTTTCAATATTTAATACAACAATAATAATTGCTCATGCTCAATATCATACAATAGTTATACTTTTCATTTCACAGTTTTTCATGCAATTGCCATACAATACAATTCAAGTGGTTATGCACAGTGTTGCAGAATTAATTTTCAATAACAAAATATTCACAATCAAACCAATACTTTAAACTTATGTTGGTATTTAATACTCCAGCATAATTTATTTATTTTAATAGTACCATGCCACCTTAAATGAGCTTTAAGTTCGTATAACCATTGCAACCACAAGCAATTATATTGTAATGAAAATATGGAAACCTAGGAGTAGTTTGTACTTTTGTTGGAGGGAATAGTTTCAAACATAAATTTATTAAAATCTACAAATCTAGTACAAAACGAAATGGAATAAAGAGAAGAGGAAACACTATAGAAATGTTTATAAAATCCATTGTAGCAACAGGGGTTGCTTAGGTCGTTAGGAATGGTTAAAGGTTGTCCCGAATCAATATCCAAGTGGAAGCGTGTTATAAAGGGTCCGCAAAATAACTTTTTTTTTTGAAAATGCTTTAAAAAAAAACTACTGAATATTTTCTCAAATTTCTTTTTTTATTTGAAAGTATAATCCTTCCGGTTAATAATGGAAAATAATTTCATGCAAATGGCTGCCTCGGCTGGCCATGCAGTAGCCTACACCAGAAGATGCCGATTTTGGCAAAAAATCATCTTTTCAGATGAAGCTCATTTTGATCTTGGCGGGTATGTAAACAACCAAAATTGTCGCATTTGGGGCACAGAAAACCCTCACGCATACATTGAAAAGCCGACGCACCCAAAACGAGTCACTGTTTGGTGCGGAATTTGAGCCATTTTTCTTCGAAAATGAGTAAGGAGTGGCCGTTACAGTCAATAGCGATCGTTATCGGGCCATGTTGAATGAATTTTTGTTCACAAAAATTGAAGAGGAGGATATTGGCAACATTTGGTTTCAACAACACGGCGCTACGTGCCACACAGCCGAAGCTACACTCGATGTTTTGCACCCTGTTTTTGAAGATCGCATTATCAGCCGCAGAGCTGATGTCGTTTGGCCACCTCGGAGCTGCGAATTGACACCATTGGACTATTATTTGTGGGGTGCCGTCAAAGATAAGTGTTGCACCGACAAGCCAGAGACAATTGACGCTTTAAAGGAAAATATTCGTGAAACCATTGGTGAAATACAGCTGCACACAATCGATAATGTGCTTAAAAATTGGACCGATCGTGTAGGCATGGCCATCCGAGGCAGTCATTTGCATGAAATTATTTTCCATTATTAACCGGAAGGATTGTATTTTCAAATAAAAAAAAGAAATTTGAGAAAATATTCAGTAGTTTTTTTTTAAAGCATTAACAAAAAAATTATTTGGCGGACCCTTTACCATAAATTACGCATTTACACGCAATCAAACAATATTAATTGCTATTGACATTCATTGTCCTGTAACATGATTTTGACATTAAGGTAAATAAGTATTACAAGCGGAAATCAATTATTCAATTTATTTTCGTACCTATCAATTCAAATTGTTGCAACTTTTCATGTCAATTTTATTTACTCTCACAGTTTTTGCCATAAATCTGTTGAGAGGATGTCACAGCAGAAATTTTTCTTATATTTCGTTTACTTCGAGATGTCTGATCTGGGGTCTAATTCTCGTAGTCGTGATCCAAATTGTATTCGAATAGAAAATAATTTCGATAGTGAGAAATTTTCTGATGATGGTACTCGATACGAAACGAATCGATTTGTTGCTTAAGTGTTGTGAAACGAGTTAATTATTTCGTTTTACAGCATTATTTCGTGTTTACAAAAATTGTAAACAAAAAACATATCGACGCCTCCATTCTATAACGTTCTAAGTACATTTAGAATGCTTTTAATGTTCTCGCATTTTTAAATTCTACGTTCTTTAACTTAAATACTGTAAAAATTTGGTTAAGATGCGCCGATCCGTTCCGAAGTTATAGGAAAAAATCTCCTTAAAATACACATACAGTCGTATGTCGCGTGAAAACTTTGAGAGCTCATAACTCAAAACACACTTTTTCGACTTAGAATGTTATAGAATAGAGGCGTCGATATGTTTTCTTACAAAAATAAAAGAAATTTAATTAATCCAATGAAGAAAAGTTTTATTAAAATTGTAATATTTCGTATAATGGATAATATATTATGGTTTTACTTTACATATTATTAGCTGGGGCTGAAGTTTCTTCTGCAGTATCATCTTCAAATTCTATAAAAGAAGACATGGTAGGTTAAATTTTGTCTTCTTCATAATCCGATAAACAGCAGGGAGATACGTCAGGAATACTATTTTTTGGTGAAGTTGTTGGGGTAGCATTTTCTTTGTCGCAATTCTCTTTTGGGCTGCCTTTTTGAAGACCCAAAAGTTAAACAACCTTGCGCCACATTTTTGCATCTTTGGTTGGTGGGCCGGAAGCATTGACCTTAGCTGTGAGCTGTTCCCATTGCTGATTAGCTCTTGCCTTTCCCTGAGGAGTATTTGGTATAATACTCTTTGCCAATTCTGAATGTTTAACCATGAAATTTCCTTCTGGGTGTATTTAATTTCTAAATTAATTTAAATTTCTAATTTCAGATACTGCAATTAATTTTTTATTAATAAATTATATAAATTTGGTACTTACATTTTTTTATATTTTTCTTTACAGCAGAAAAACGTTAATTCGAAAACTTTAGTGTTTACGAGTAAAAACTCGCAAGGTGGCATTCGAATGATCACACGTTATCGAATGCCATCATTAGAAATTTCGATACACTTTACTCGATAACGAATAAGAGAAAAATTCTTTCGTATACGACTGCCAGAATTAGCCCCCTGGCGTTTGAACCGTGACCTCACATCTAATAAGCCAACATACTACTTACTAGGCTACGGCAACTTCAAAGTAAACCGATTAGCCAAACAATTTTCAACGTCCTCGTAGAAATCGAAGTGCTGCTCAGCTAATGCGTGGATCATCGTGTAACAGTGCCCAGCCTAAAACTTTGTACTTTATATACTTTATATTTTGAATCAGTTTTGCTTTTTTTTCATGTTGGCCCGTATCTTGTATCCCATTCTTCTCGTTTTTCTTTCAGTTCATAGTTTAACTTGTTTATTTGCAGTTGGTAGCAATCTGTATTAATAGTGTCACCAGGTTTTATGAGCTTGCAGTGCACCACATCTTTCTGGTCCCACCAGACACACATAATGCCACGGGGTACCACAATTGGGTATCAAATTGAAAATCAACTTCTCAATTCTGTATATACCATCAGAAAAAGTAAATATGACGACAGGAACGTTATGGTTTTTTGTGCTCTTTCTTGGCATAGAGTAGACCAGTATCGGGTGTCAGTTCCAGAATGAACATAAAATTTTAGAATAGGGATCAGTTATATGGGGTCCGTTCTGCAAGCTACACATTGATCACATCGAATCCATACAAAAACAGTTCCTTCTTTTTTGTGTTAAAGATGTCTATGAAAACTTTTTCACAGTTCCCTCAGCAAGCTGATTTTACCAACCCAGAAAAACCGCCGAACAATGCTGAGTGTTTCATTTCTTATGAATCTGATTAATGGGAAAATGACATCTGAATTTTTGTGAAATAATCTACACTTCAATATTCCTCAACGATCATTACAATGCTGTCACTTCCACCACGTCACCAATTGAATAACAAACTAAACAATGAATGAATTTATGAGAGAAAATTACGCTGCTGCTTCAATGAAATGGCCCGCAAGAAGAGGGAGCATGAAAGGCGAGGGCGTCAGGAATTCGAGATGTATAGATGTAGAAATGACACTCGAAAATTCGATCAAAAGGTTAAGCGTCTTCCTGAAAAGATAAGAATGGAAACTTGGTAACAGATTCACGCAATTGCCCTCCAACATATTTTGACAATTTATCAGCATTTCTGGGATTTTCTTCTTTCTCCTCTTTTCAATTTCTGTTTACAAATTACTTACTTACATAATTCGCCATTAACAATCCGATTATCGGATTTCGGCCTGCCATAACACATCCTTCCAGGTGCCTCCGCTTCTTGTGCGCCTATGCCAATTGATGACAGGGCTTCCTCGAGCCAGCGCAGCTGCTGGATGTTAGTATGTACGCTGCACAAAGTCTAAATCGTTGAGGAGCTTACAGCTCACTGTTGGATCGGATGCGGAAGTCATCGCCAACTCGCATTGGACCGAAGATCTTACGTAGGACTTTTCTCTCGAATACTCTCAAGGTTGCTGCATCAGTGCTTAATAGGGCCCAAGCCTCTGCGTCACAAAGATTCACGGGTAGGATGATCGCCTTGTAGAGTATTAGTTTTGTCGTACGAGAGAGGTCTCTGCTACTCAATTGTCTATTGGCAAGAGTAATCCTGGTAACGGCGAAGCCAAGATAAATAAATTCCTTGACTATATCGAAAGTATAGTTATCGGCCGTAATCTGAGATCCAATACGGTGCACGTCTCTACCTGTCGATAACATACACTTTATTTTGCCCTCATTTCCTGCCAGACCTATCTTACTTCGTAGACTCCCGTGCAATAGCACTAAAGGCAGCAGTAACATCTTGCTTGGTACGCCCTATAATGTCAATGTGGCCAGCACGCGCAAGCAACTGGACGCTTTTTAAAAAAATAAGGCCATTGCGATGAACTCCCGCCTTCCGCAAAGCACTCTCCATGACAAATTCGAAGAGGTCGCACGATAAGGGCTCGTCTTGTCTGAAACCTCGCACGGTATTAAAAGGTTCGGAGAGGTCCATTAGAGATTCTGTAAAGGTTTATTCAAAACAATTAACATTTCTCTGGTTTTGTTTGTTCATATTAATACAATCTTCTGAACACCTTAGTGGCGCGACATTTGAATTACAAGTGAAATGACGTGTAAAAGTATAAAAATTAAAATATTCGTTTTATTTGCAGGAATTCAAAACTGGGAAATGGCGTGCAAGTACAACGTAATGACTAAATAACAAATGGTCATAATATTGGCGGCTTTCAGTAAATGTATAATTTTAGGTATTAATGAAGAAACTACATGACAACATACATAATTATGTTTTTTTTTTTGACATTTATTTATTGCATAAACATTTCTGAACCCATGTCCAAAACTGAAACCTTATTAGAAAGGAGTGGGATGGGCCTTTAAAGCGATATACAAATATATATTATTTGACTTAATTTGTATAAGGTTTGATGAGATAAACTCAACAAATGTGAATTTTTTTAATATTTTTTCAAGTTTTTCCGTTCACAGTAGCAAACTTTAATTAAAAATATGAAATAAGTGATGACATTATGAAAGTGCATTATCTTGTGAAGAGATTGACACTTCGTTTGATCAAATCGGACAAAAATTACCGTAGTTATTATTTAAAGAGTCTAACTTCGTAATTTCGAAAATCTAACGACGCACTGTGAAAATTAGTACCAATTCAACAGCGACGCAACTTCGAAAGAACGAATTTTTATTACCACCTATTGGTACTAAAATGTTTTTACTTTTATAGTACAATGTGGAAGGGAATAGTACATATTTTTTATTTTTATCGTCATGTGCCCTTTTTATGACATTCTGGTTGGTATCACTGAAGTAAGTCTATTTAAAAAGTTTATTAATTAAATGACCACCTGCATCTAAAACTTAATTGATATCCCCTACCTAGTCACAAATACTTTTTATATAAAAAATTTTGTACTTAGTGTAAATAGGTGGGTATGGAAATGTGAAATTTTATGCCGTAATGGTGTCTTTAAATTAAAAGTTTTGATTTTGCTTGCAAATTACGTTTATGTCATCAACTTTAGGAGAAAAGTCATTTAAATGCCATAAAAAGGTTGTGTACAAACATGTACCATAAAACTGTGATATATTTCAACGAATTATAGATAATGTAGGGTGTAACATTTTACTGCTAAAGTGGGAATTTTATTCGTAACTACGCCCTAATAACAGTAACCTACACAGTGATGCGTAAGAATTTGGAAAAATGAGCAACTATTTACGAAAATGCATGTCAGTAAGAAGTACGTGGCCGCCGTAGTCTAGTAAGTAGTATCAAAGAATATGGATATAAAGAATGCGCATCATGTAGAAGTAAAATTTCTTATGGCGGGTCGTAACATCACGACCCGCTCTCACCAAATTTTTTTTTAAATCATTTCTGGGTGAGGGGAGAGGAAGACAGAAGGAAAATGAACACAAACAAAGAGCGTAATAATGTGTTGCGCTCATCGTACGTATGTATTCTTGTGTTTTTTGATTTAGTTGTCGATCAGACTGCGACAAGAATGCATGTGATGCGGATGCTTTATCATTTTATTTCAGAATAACACTCGAAGAATATTTTGTGTTAAAAATGTTCTATGTCATTAGCTGGGCGTATTTTATTTTTTATTTTGTCCCATAGTATATTTTTTTTAAATGCTTTGTAATGCTCGTTTTTTTTTCTTTTAATAAAAAATGGTTTTTTATTCTTTTTATTTATCTAAAAAACATGCCTAATTTTTAAGCCAAATATGGATAGCTTCATGTTCTTTTAATAATAAAATCAATTTTTTATGTTGTGTTTATTTATCTAAAATTTTTAAGCCAAAAATAGACAGCATTACATATGTATGTTGATGAAATGAAAATAAAAATAGGGTATATTACTAACACTTTTCTATGGCTGTAAATAAATAAATTCTCTCAACTTATTTCTCTCTCTCACTCACTAATCCATAACCATAGGCATGTGTTAACCTAGAGGAAAATAGTTAGTAATAATTTCAAGTCTACTTATTAACCCAATGATATGTATATTTGATCAGAAAATATAGAAAAATTGTACTGCATTAAATCCCGAAAGACACGGTATTTAACTTGGCAAGTATTCTTCCAAAAATCGAAATAATTTCTCATTGATATTAGTGAATACTACTGTGATATTTCTTTGGGTGTATCATTGAAGTCTGAAAAAAGCGATATGAACTTCTTCTTTAAAAACTGACAAGATTTTTACGCTCTTTTTAACGAACATTCTTGATGTTCGTGTCCTATGTGTGTAAAAAGCCGAAGATTTTCTTCCCCTGAGGGACATTAGTGCCGACGTCTATTTTTAACACCAGAAAAATAAATAAAAAGTGGTCAAACAACAAAAACGCACGATGAGAACAACGCGTTGTTACGCTCTTGGTTTCTGTATCATTCCCTTCTATTTTTCCCCCCGCGTCATGAAATATTTTTGAAAAATATTCCAAAATATGTTAAAATGCACATTCTATATACTGTATTTTCTTTGGTTCTACTCAACTAACTGAACAACTTAGGTACTCGGGTGTACTGAATTTTTTGTATTTTATCGCACCGTGTAATTACCAATTTCAAACCTTCAGCCAGCATTACGACATATGTATATAGCTTCTCACACCACTTGTGTTTTGTGTGTTGATTTTATTCATAAGTGGCGGGACTTACAGGTTTATGCGAAGCTCATGTTCGGAATTTTTTTTACTCTCATAGTTTTTGCCAGAAATCTGCAGAGAGGAAGTAGTCGAATAAATCATTTTTAGTTTTGTCGGAGATGTCTGGCCTGAGGTGTAAACCGTTCCCTCTCGTCTAACTACCCAATACACTACTTATTAAACAACGGGATTTGATGGGATTGAGTTGGCCACTTTAAAATATTTACAGTCAAAGAAAAAATGTAGACTTTTTGCTTGTGATGTATGTAGCATTTTTGCCGGTAATTTTTATCAAATTTATAATGGTGTCATAGCATTGCTTAAGGCTGTTACAATTAAGAATGGTTGAAGACAAAAACGAATATAAAAAATATATAACTTAGAAATTATTAGAAAGATACAAAAAATCAGCCGTTGTATGTACACTTTTTTCATTGACAGTATATTTTCACATGTCGTGGAGCATGCTTAGGGTCATTATAGTGCGTGAACGTGCCATATAAGCGATAATTTTTTCATAATGATTTTGTAATAATGTAGGTCCATTCTTGAATTGACCCCTAAAATTGGTTGAATACCATGCAAAGAAGTGTTCCTGCCATTATACTTAATTATTTTGATGGTATATCTGGAATTAAGTTGTAGGGTTAACTGTTGGTTAGCTGGATGCCATATTACCATAGTCCATCTAATTGTTTCTTCATGTTTTGTTAGGCAAAATTCAATCTTGATTTTAAAACTATTTTGGTATACGAAAGGTTTTCATTGTGGACCATCTATCTATCGGTTTTAAATTTGAATCATCGATTATTTCGAATCTGGCAATACTTATGTCATTCTATTCTGTCACAAAATTCAGTATATTATCTCCACTGAACATAATGAATCGATTTACGCTTGAACAACGTTGGGATTTATTGGGCCAACGAAAAACTGCACGAAAATGTCGATTTTGCAAAAAAAAAAAAAGAAAAACATTTGTTAGGATGAAGCTCATTTTCATCTTGGTGGAATACGTTAATAAGCAAATTGCCATATTTGAGGCGCAGAAAACCCACACGCGATCTTACAGAAGCCAATGCACCCATTACGAGTGACTGTTTGGTGCGGCTTGTGGAGCGGAGGCATCATTGGCCCATATTCCTTTGAAAATTGTTGTACGGTCACACCAGAGACAATTGAGCATTTGAAGGCCAACATTCGTGATCCCATATGAGTAGAGATCAGCAATGAGTATTCAAAAAGATGAGTAGATTCGAATCATACTCATAATTTCTGATACTTATACACATTCATACTTATTTAAATATCATACTTATTCTACTCATAATCAAAGTTTGAAGTACTCATCGTACTTAACAATACGCATGATGTTGTTGATTTCGACTCTCCTTTACTCAACATTTACAAGAACCACAAAATAAGTATGATTCGCGTACGAACACTGCAATTCTCACTAGAACACTAGAAGGTTGTGAGTTTGATTTGCTTGCTGTCTTTGTCTTTTTCTTTCCTTTTTTTTTTGTAAATGTAACAACAACTAAGACTAAGTAAATTTTCATGACTGATTCGAATCACTCGAATCATTTATAAGTATTATAAGTATTTTTCTAAAGATATGAATCTGAATGAGCAGGCATATGAATCAAACCTATTTCGAATGTTATGAGTTCGATGTCAACGTTGTACTCATACTCATTGCAACTTGTACTTATAAATCAATGTTGTACTGAGTACGAATGAATCAGAGTAGTTGGATTTCAATACGGTTGACCCACTCATACTCAAAATTTCATGAGTACTTATGAGTAGTGAAAAAACGATTCATTGCTGATCTCTGCATACGACCGAATACACTGAGCACGAAAATTGGTCCGATTGAGTATGAGGCCAGTCACGACAACCTTATGAACCAAGTAATATTCCATTTCAACTGGAACAATTATACTTCACAGCAAAACAATAAATTTTGCAAAATTTCAATCTCTTTTTGTTTTATTGTATTTTAAAATTTAAACTTCTAAATTTCCCACCCTATATTACTATAGACTTTTACAACTTTCAGCTTCTACTTTTAAATGGGACGCTATTATAACTGTTACACCTTCCGTGGTAGAGGTTTTACAGAGTTCAGATGCTCTGGGTTGATTAAGTTAATTTCCAAATGTAGTAAAATATTTCACAACATTTACAAAATTTTCCTCTTTAGCAACCATATGACTGGGCAATTCTATTGACTATTCTGGATTGGGTATAACTTTCCTCTCTTCTCAGGAACAACGATTATTTTATACATATTTTTCTGATATTGTTTACACACTTGTCAATAAATTTACGAAAAGCAAAATAAAACAAATTTAATACATGGTTAAGTAGCAAAAAGTTGCCGTGGTTTAGTAGGTAGTGTGTTGGCTTATTAGACGTGAGGCCTCTGTTCAAACCCCAGGTCAGGCATATCCAACTAAACGAAATATGACAAAATATTTGTCTCCAACCTTTGTCAGCTTGACGGAGCTATCGTCCATTGATGTCAAGGATATAGCCTCGTTTATCAAGCCTTCTGGCTGATTTTCCAGCGTGGAGTAGTCGTGCTTTGAAATGTGCAGCCCTTGCGCTGAACAACTTCTACCTCCTTGGTTTGGAGGAACTTGGTCAGTACAAAGACTACGTTCACCTGTGGCGTCACAACGGGCCGCTATGCGTGCTCAAGTGAGCTTTTGGTATGAAAGCTACCACATTGACCTAACCTAACCTATCCTCTCAGCACATTTCTGTCAAAAATTTTGCGAGTAAATAAAATTGCCATGGAAAGTTTCTCAAAAATCAGTCGTTCGGAGTTGTCTTTAAACTGTAGGTCCCACCACTCATGTATACAAATAAACGCACACAACATAAGTGGCGTGAGAATCTAGGTCGTAATCCTGACTAAAGGGTTATAATAACTAATTATGTATGTAAGTAGCAAAACTAAAAATGTTTTGATTATGTATCCTCTGGAAAAACAATACTTTCACTAAATTATGACTGATTTTATAAGAAAATTTAATAGAATAAAAAAATAAAGAACGAATCAAGTGTGAAAGGAATCAAACATATCTTTCCAACAAAAAAGGCCCGTTCAAATAATAATATGTGATGTATAAAAAGTAAACAGATGAGATATTATACGTATGTTTTAATTATATGGCCACCACTGTATATATAATTAATCAACATAATAGTGATGGTATAAGTGAAATCATCCTCATTAAATTTTTGCGCAACCCATGCAACTAAGAGCATTCAAATTGAGGTCAATTAAATTCTTTTAATATATTATGGAATTAAATTTAACAAACCTACCTATAGTATGAAAGAAAATTAAGTGTTAATGTTATGAAATGTACAAAATAATGTGTATGTACTCAATAACGTAATCTAATTTTTCAGTATCAAGGAGAGCAGCTGAAGGGAGTCAGCGGAAAGCAACAACCCTGTTAAAAACAAAAACGATTAAATTTTGTCTAGACTCTAGACATGGAGTCAGGAATTGTAAGTAGTTTTCATTTACCATCGTTTGTTCAATTTATTATTCGTGTGTAAGAATTCTTCGATGTGGTAGCAACAGTCATTGTATCCCGTCGATATTACCACACATTTTATAAGAACATTTACATTCACGAAGAGAAAACGAAAAACCCTGTTGTCTCTTTTACACTTCCATGTGTCAACATTACATGCAATTCACGAAGCAGTGTCAATGTCATTTAATGTTAACAGACTTCTACAGTAATAGACAAACTCATGTGTACAAACAAGTGATTGCAATTTTCATATGTATTGTAAAGACCTAGAAACAGTTTTAAATAAATTTTGGAAAAAATCTTCGCTGAACTTTGAAGACAACAATCAAACACCAAATTTGAAATATTCTTACAAAATACTAGTCACTGACATAAATGTATGTATGTACATATACATATATCACTAGGTGACAAAATATATTCTCCTGTAGACAGCCTCCAATAATGCTTGAAATGATTCAATAAACCAATGATGTATAAATTCACCTCCCATGTGAATCACAACTATTCACAGTCTCTTGAGGATATTAATCGTCGAATGACTTGAACTAGACTGCTACGCGGACTGTGTGTTTGTACTTCTGAAGAGTTATGCTATAAACACAATAAACGCAACGTAGCAAGCACAACAATTTTGCAATTGCAGCCTAAGCTGCATGCGCATTAATTATAATAAAGACAGCAGTAGCAAGGCAGAAGCAAAATAAATAATACATAAACAGTTCATTAATTCTTTAGCAATGGTGCCACTAAAAGGTTTTATCGTGTTATTTATTTATTTAATCACAGTTTTATACAAATGAATAAAAACAAAACTTTACTTATCAATTTAAAAATATGGTTTATGGTTTCCTTTAATACATCTTTACTCTGCGACAAGTCAATTACTTGATAACATTTATTGAAGGTTTTACAGGTTCGTCTAAAGGAATCATTATTAGCATAGTCTGATCTGTAGTATGTTAGTGATTACAGTTAGAAATTACGTGTGGCTCGCACAGAAACATTGAATTTCAATTGACTGAGCAGGAACTCTGAATCAACATCATATCTTATTAAACCCAGAATAAAATGAGTACTCATCATAGAGCGACGGCTTTTAAGAGTTTGCAGTATAATCAGACCTAGTCTACTCCGATATGGCGTAATAATGGTAATTCGTAGGAGTTCCAACCAATACCTCGTAAACAGAAAATTAAAAATTATTTTTGCACTGACTCAATGTTATTTATATGAACTGCGTAACAAGGATCCCCTGTAATAAAGGGTCCGCCAAATAACTTTTTTTTGAAAATGCTTTAAAAAAAACTACTGAATGTTTTCTCAAATTTCTTTTTTTATTTGAAAGTACAATCCTTCCGGTTAATAATGGAAAATAATTTCATTCAAATGACTGTCTCGGCTGGCCATGCAGTAGCCTACACCAGAAGATGCCGATTTTGGCAAAAAAAATTCACCTTTTCAGATGAAGCTCATTTTGATCTTGGCGGGTATGTAAACCAGCAAAATTGTCGCATTTGGGGTACGCATACATTGAAAAGCCTACGTACCCAAAACGAGTCACTGTTTGGTGCCGATTTTGTTCCAGAGGCATAATTGGGCCATTTTTCTTCGAAAATGAGCAAGGAGTGGCCGCTACAGTCAATGGCGATCGTTATCGGGCCATGTTGAATGGATTTTTGTTCACAAAAATTGAAGAGGAGGATATTGGCAACATTTGGTTTCAACAGGACGGCGCTACGAGCCACACAGCCCAAGCTACACTCGATGTTTTGCGCCCTGTTTTTGAAGATCGGATTATCATCCGCAGAGCTGATGTCGTTTGGCCACCTCGGAGCTGCGATTTGTGGGCTGCCTTTAAAGGTAAGTGTTACGCCGACAAGTCAGAGACAATTGACGCTTTAAAGGACAATATTCATGAAGCCATTGGTGAAATACAGGTGCACACAATTGATAATGTGTTTGGAACGATCGTGTAGGCTACTGCATGGCCAGCCAAGGTAGCCATTTGAATGAAATTATTTTCCATTAATTACCGGAAGGATTATACTTTCAAATAAAACAAAAAAATTGGGAAAATAATCTGTAGTTTTTTTTAAAGCATTTTCAAAAAACAAAGTTATTTGGCGGACCCTTAGAACCATACTCGAGAATAGGTTGGACGAGAGAATTAAAAATTAAAATTTTGTTAAATAAGGATCAAGAAATTCCTTAGACAAGCGTTTCATGTATCCGAGTATGCTATAAGCTTTATTCACCATCATGGATATGTTATTCCGAAGATTGAGCCTGTGTACCAAAGTCCAAAGTAGTTTTAATTTTATCCAAAACAGCAGTCTCAATGCAATAGAAGGTATCAATCTTTGAGTGCCTAAAAAATGTCATGTGTTTACACTTTTTAATATTTCATTTCAACAAATTGAATTTGCACCACTTATAAAAACTGCAAAAGTCAGCACGAAGTAGATCAAATCCATTAATATGTAAGTATGTTTATGTATGTTCTGGAGCACCTTTTTACCTATAAATTTGGGAGCGTGCCTACGGTACAGTCGGTAGTGGTCGGTTAGTTGATAGGTTAGCTTGTGTAGCTGATATAGCGGTATAGCTGGTACAGCTTGTATAGCTAGTACAGCTTGTATAGCTTACTAGCATAGCTGGTACAGCTTGTATAGCTTACTAGCATAGCTAGTACAGCATGTATAACTTATGTTACAAACCTATCAACTAGCCGACCTCTATCGACTGTAGCGTAGGCATGCTCCCAAATTTGTATGAAAAAAGTGCTCCAGGACATACCGTATATCAAGAATAAGTTCTCACATTAAAGAAATTTAAAATTTTTGTGTTATTTCATTAAAAAAGTTATTCTTATTTTAAAATAAAAACTTTTTTTAATTTATTCATATTATTAATATTATTTACAACGAAAAAAAAAAAACACTTTGATCAAAATATAAGAAACAATTTAGTAAAAACGATTAATACTCAAACATTTCACTGTCAAAAAACTCTTCTCACAATTTTCTTTTAATTTCAATATATAACTAATTAACAAGAATTATTCGGCTTTAGTAATTGGTATGACCATCCTTTGCAGTTACCAAACATTGCCATTGTGTCTTCATTGAGTGGATTAGCTTCTGCCTTAATTGTATAGTAGCCAAATTCTTACCATTCTTATTCTTGATAAAATTTAAATCTTGGTTTATTTTCCTGCATGACGCCGATTTATTAGCGCTTCTTTTTAAATTCGTTTTTAAAATGTCCAAATATTGTTGCGCATTCATTGTTGTATCTATTAAGGCCAAAACTCCTACTCCCTTACTCGAAATACCCCAAATCATGATCGAAATTTTTCCAAATTTTAGTTGGTATTATATTTCGGTTTTCTAATGCTGGCTTTTGCCAGACTTTTGTTGGGCCATCGTTATAGTGTAACATTATTTTGGTCTCATCGCAGAATATTACGTCATCCCAATAAGTCACAGGTTTCGAAATGTTGGTCATAGCAGATGAAAAACGCCTTTGTTTCTTTACTGCGTAAAGTAGTGGTTTCTTACGGGCTGCTCTCGAAGAATATTTGTTTTTAACAAGACCTGCCGAAAAGTTTCGTGGGAAACAACAATATCACATTCTTCTTTATGCTCCTTCGAAGGGTCCTTGTTGAAATTTGTGGGTCCTGGACAACTTTTCTTATAAGTAAGCGCTCTGTGCGAACCACCTCCACGTTTTATTAACGTGTATTAATCACATTGTAAATGGTTCTTTTTGATACCGAAAACCTCTCTGACAGCTCCGAAGCACTTGTGCCCAAATAGTGATTGTAAAAATTAATTGAATTACATCGTACGATAATCGTTTTCCTGGCATTGTTTTTAACTCTTTATTAGACGTCTACACTACAAAATATTTGCATACATGCTTTGGTACATTGGTATACATATTTTTGAAACTACACAGAAAATAGACGCACATCAAAATTAACGATATTGTACCGCTAATCGTCAAATGTTTACAAATAAGACAAAGAGAACTATATTGTGAAAAGAGTTTATTGACAGTGAAATATTTGTGTATTGATCGTTTTTATTAAATTCTTTGTTATTTTTTTATCAAAATGAATTTTTTTGTTGTAAATCTTTGTAAATAGTATTATTAATATTAATAAATTAAAAAATATTTTTGTTTTAAAATAAGAATAACTTTTTTTTAGTGAAATAACACAAAAATTTTAAATTTCTTTAATGTGAAAACTCATTCTTGACATACATACTGTACATAAACATACTACTAACATCGTTAAAAGTGTTAAATATTTTAACGTCGTCAGCATACACCAGTACCTTAGAACGCAAAACAACTGAGGGAAGGTCATCGATAAACAAAGTGAATAAGATTTGGCCCAGATTGCACTTTAATATATTTCATACATCTCATTTTTAAAACCTCTATTTCATGCATGTTATTGTATTGACGGCATCAACCCTCGCATTTCTAGCACAAATCCTCTCACTGTGAGAGTAGTATGTTTATGGCGTTTCAAGGGCACTTATTTCATACAAAATTTGGAGCATGCATATCTGTAAAAGAGTAAGAACATTGTAGAATTGTTAAATGAATTGTGTGCGATCGGTCTTTAGGTTTGTAACATGTATTATGAAAAGGTAATGCTTTTTAATGTGTATATGTGTGTTTGTGTGTGTTAAAATTTGTGAGAATGCATATCTGGAAAAGAATTAAATCATTATAATTTTCAATTTTTCCCTACAAATTTGGAATCATACCTGCTTTTTTGTTGGTCCTTTCATTTGTATTGCTTTGCAAACGAATGGTTGGACGGACAGAATGAGTGTGTGCACGTTTCCTCATCTACATCTCAGAGTATAGAAAGACTGTAATGTGAAAATGTATATTCGTATGTACGAATATTTGGACGGACAGAATGAGTGTGTGCGTAACATGTAATGTGTATGATCGTTTTTTAATAGTAAATTCTTACCACGTATTATCATACTCAATGCTGAAAAAATAGAAAAGGGATCTACACCTATATAGTTGTTGTGTGTTTTTTATTTTATTTTTTGTATATTTAATTAGAAGGATCTTTAATTTTAAATGTGATAAGAAAGAGATGAACACCTGTGTAAAATTTTTTTTTTTGGGATAATAAATAACATCGTATACCTAAGTAGAAACATGAGTGTACATGTTCATTGTATTTGTATTGCTTTTCGAATGATTGGACGGACAGAATGAATGTGTGCACGCACTGCTCATGATCACAGGTAGAAGAAATAGAAATATAAACTAATAAGAAAGGGTAGGTTGGTTGTGCAGTTGTTTTTAATTTGATGAGAAAGAAATGTATAGTTGTGCCTGTGCGTTTTTTCACGTATAAGTATAAGTAATATCTGTTTTCACATAATTGAATTTACTGATTGATCTACAACACCCCAAAGTATAAATACACTTGTTTTTAAGGATTTAGAATTTTTTAGTTTTACTGTTTTAAATAAATGAAATTATAGAATAAAGGGATTAATTAAAACAAATTAGTTTTTTATTTTTTGAAAATTTTATTACATATTTCTTTTTTTCAGATTTTTACAGATTCGAATTTAAAAATACGTTTATACAGATTAAATAACTTAAGTGTTAACAAATATTGTGTATAGAATGTTTGACATCGACAAATGTTGAAGGATTGTGAATAAGTATTTTCACAATAATACAAACGTATGACATATTAATACATACAAATGGATTACTTATTTTACTAATGTTACATATTCTTAGTTATTTATAAGTTTCATAAATAAATCTATATGCTCTTTATCAATCTGATTACTATGTTTTGTTAATAAATAGTTCTTCCAATACAGCTGATGTTACCATTTTTGTTCCCCTTCTTTAAAAATTTAATAGTAGGTTGTGTTAGTGCGGGACGATGTACTCTGAATTATTTCATTTCAATTTATATTTATTGAATAAAAATTTTAAACACAAGTGCCCACAATTAAATGTATTAAATTTTTGTTTTCGTTCATAATTATATTCAATAGGAAATTTTAAGTAGTTGACAATCTCAAGTGGTGGTTGTAAGTTTCCAAAGCTATCAAAGTATTCTTTATAGTTGTGGTTTTTATAATATGCTACCCAATGTGTTCCCATACCATTTGAATCATCTAAATTAACAATGCCGCATTCTTGTTTGAATGGTTTTTCAGGTAAAGAATCACGCATGAAAACACCCCTAAAATGTTTGAGATGTCTTCCATATTTATTCAAATCCAAATCTGTTAATGGGCGATTGGGAAGGTTATCTAATAGTTTTTTGGAGCTGGACTATAGTAGAGACCATATCCAGTTTTATATGGTTTGAGGTACAACCCTTTACCCATTGCAATTGATTCCATATATCTATTATGACGGTTAGCTTCAGCCAATTGTTCTTTTCCATTTTTGATAGCATTTACTGCTTTGACAATAGCGGATCCTCCACTTGCCAAACCACCAAGCGCTGACAATGCTGTTAGTACGGGAATAAGTGGAAGAAATCCTCCAATTTTCGGTACAGGTATAACTCTCGGTATTATAATGTCTGCTCGCTTTTTCCCTTTAAAATTTGAATGAATAGCCTTTTGAGCTATTTTAACAGCATCATTTATATCAAGGGGTTTCTGTTCTTTCAATTGTTTTAAAGTTTTTCTCACAGTAGCTGTGAATAATTTCTTATTACACTTATTCATTTTTCCTTTTCTTTTCTTATGTCTCTGCTCCTTCAAACCTAATCCAAATTTCACTTTAGCTTTCATAGCGTTTGTCACAAACCACGCGTTAGCACGTTCTTTAATATCACTATCTTTAGATTTAACTCGTTGCCAGGCTTTTTCAGCTAATATTTGATCTGCTTGATGTCTTGTGTCTATATCTTTTGATTGTGAATATGCAATATCGTGCTCTCTACAAGCTGCGTCTAATAAATTTATACCCTTATCTCCTCTTGCTAAACGTTTTTCAAGTTTTGTACCAGGTCCACAAAACTGATAACCAGGTAGATGTAATTCAACAGGTACTTTATTTATTAAGTTGTTTACAAATCCTCTTCTCATCTTACACTGGCTGAGGTTTTGTTTTGACTGTAGATTATAACAAATTTTTTTTTTTCGTTACTTTTATACCTCTTCGCAAAAATAACTGAAATCAAGACGATCTCCTATATATACAGCAATTTATATGATTTCAGTATGTTAATTTTTTGATATTGATTTTGATCTGCTTTGTATCTGATCACGATCTACTTTACATCTGATCACGATCTGCTTTGTATCTGCTCACGATCTATTTTATATCTGATAACGATCTACTTTTTTGGTTTTGTCTATTTTATTTTAATTTTTTTTTTATTTTTTTTTTTTTTTGACATTACCATGTTTTAGGTATACATGTTCTACCTCAATGTTTAAATTGTTCATTTGATCAGCTAGATCATCATGTATTTGTGTTATATGTTTTTCGATTACGATATTTTTGTTTTTATGGTTATATTTATTAAAACCTTCTCCAAATTTATTAATATAAGACATTTCTTTCACTCTTCTAATAAATTATGTTAGCTTCTTTAAGTTCTTCGATAATAGAGATTATTTCGTTTTGATGATTGTTGTGACCAGAACCTTCCGATGAAAGAAGTAAACGTAGTCTGTCAACTAGTTCATTAGGATCATCCCAATGTATGTAATTTGATCTCAGATTATTTTGTAATTTTAGCATTAAACCACTGCCTTTTGTTAAAATGTTTGTTGTTGTTTCGAATAAACGTTTAATTATTCGTATATATTTGAAGGCTCGTGTTCCTTTCACTTGTTCATTAGGTTCATAGCGACGTTTATGTGCATTGGTATTAATTAAAATCTCTTTATATTTTTTCAAATCATTTTTAGAATAATGGAGAGGTTTTTTATGAAATACTAGTTCAAATAATCCAGGCGTCATTTTCAATTTCATATTCCCTATCTGCATAGTATTATCTCTATTAAATATTAATTTTTCCTTGCCATATCTCCAACTACCGTCTATATCTTGATTAAAACCATAAATTTTATCCAATTGCTTATTATTAATAAGTGTTTGTATATTTTCAAATAATGGAGAGCTTTTCGTCAGCTTTAAACATTGTTTTCTTTCCAAGTTCTTGATACATGTACTTGATACAGGTCTATTATGGTCATAGTTTTTTTCACCATCATTATCATCAGTTGAAATATTTTCATACTGAAAATCGTTATTATCACCGTTTACATCATCATAATCATCGTCATCATCAATAGTGTTGTCTATATCTTTATGCTTATCTTCAAGTTTTCCGATGATTTCATTATCACCATTTACGTCATAATAATCATCATCATCATCAATAGTGTTGTCTGTATCCGTATGCTGATCTTCGAGTTTTCCAATGATTTCATTATCACCATTTACGTCATAATAATCTTCGTCATCATCTATAGTGTTGTCTACATCCTTATGCTTATATTCAAGTTTTGGGATGTTTTCATTATCATCATTTACATCATCATGATCATCGTCATCATTAATAGTGTTGTCTATATCCTTATATTTATCTTTAAGTTTTCCAATGATTTTTTTAAGTGGTTTTGTTATTGGTTGAAAGGTATCTTCTAATAAATTAACTCTATCTATTTGATTCAGTTTAATATTTTTTAACTTTTTCTTTAGAACAGCCCTTGTCTTTACAAGATCTTCCAACACTTTATTATGGTAATTTTTAGACATTATAATAATTTTTTTTTTTATTGAATTTGATCTGGTTATGATCTGCTCGCTATCTGATTATGATCTGCTTTGTATCTGATTACGATCTGCTTTATATCTGATCACGAACTGCTTGCTATCTGGTCACGATCTGATTTATACCTGATCACGATCTGCTTGATGGCTTGTGTCTATATCCATTGATTTTGAGTACACTATATCGTGCTTTCTACAATCTACATCCAATAAATTATTCCTTTATTTCCTTTATTCTTGCTATTCGTTTTGAAGTTTTGTATCAGGTCCACAAAACTGATAAAAAGGTGGATGTAATTCAACATATAATTTGTTTATTAAGTTGTCTACAAATCTTCTTCCAATCTTACACTGATTAGGTGTTTTTCTTTTGACTGTAGTTTATAACCATTTTTTCATTACTTTCATACCTCTTCGCATGAAACACTACACCAGCTATACCTGCTATACCAGCTATACCAGCTATATCAGCTATACCAGCTATACTAGCAAGCTGTACAATCTATACTAGCTATACTAGCAAGCTGTACAATCTGTACTAGCTATACTAGCAAGCTGTTCAATCTGTACTAGCTATACTAGCAAGCTGTACTAGCTATACTAGCAAGCTGTACAATCTATACTAGCTATACTAGCAAGCTGTACAATCTGTACTAGCTATACTAGCAAGCTGTACAATCTGTACTAGCTATACTAGCAAGCTGTACAATCTGTACTAGCTATACTAGCAAGCTGTACAATCTGTACTAGCTATACTAGCAAGCTATACAATCTGTACTAGCTATACTAGCAAGCTGTACAATCTGTACTAGCTATACTAGCAAGCTATACAATCTGTACTAGCTATACTAGCAAGCTGTACAATCTGTACTAGCTATACTAGCAAGCTATACAATCTGTACTAGCTATACTAGCAAGCTGTACTAGCTATACTAGCAAGCTATACAATCTGTACTAGCTATACTAGCAAGCTGTACTAGCTATACTAGCAAGCTATACAATCTGTACTAGCTATACTAGCAAGCTGTACTAGCTATACTAGCAAGCTATACAATCTGTACTAGCTATACTAGCAAGCTATACAATCTGTACTAGCTATACTAGCAAGCTATACCTGCTATACCTGCTATACCAGCTATATCAGCTATACCAGCTATACCTGCTATACCTGCTATTCCAGCTATACCTAGCTTGCTGTACCAGCTGTACCAGCTGTACCAGCTGGTATAGCTGGTATAGCTGGTATAGCTGGTATAGCTGGTATAGCTGGTATAGCTGGTATAGCTGGAATAGCAGGTATAGCTTGCTAGTATAGCTAGTACAGATTGTATAGCTTGCTAGTATAGCTAGTACAGATTGTATAGCTTGCTAGTATAGCTAGTACAGCTTGCTAGTATAGCTAGTACAGATTGTATAGCTTGCTAGTATAGCTAGTACAGCTTGCTAGTATAGCTAGTACAGATTGTATAGCTTGCTAGTATAGCTAGTACAGCTTGCTAGTATAGCTAGTACAGATTGTATAGCTTGCTAGTATAGCTAGTACAGATTGTACAGCTTGCTAGTATAGCTAGTACAGATTGTATAGCTTGCTAGTATAGCTAGTACAGATTGTACAGCTTGCTAGTATAGCTAGTACAGATTGTACAGCTTGCTAGTATAGCTAGTACAGATTGTACAGCTTGCTAGTATAGCTAGTACAGATTGTACAGCTTGCTAGTATAGCTAGTATAGATTGTACAGCTTGCTAGTATAGCTAGTACAGCTTGCTAGTATAGCTAGTACAGATTGAACAGCTTGCTAGTATAGCTAGTACAGATTGTACAGCTTGCTAGTATAGCTAGTATAGATTGTACAGCTTGCTAGTATAGCTGGTATAGCTGATATAGCTGGTATAGCTGGTATAGCAGGTATAGCTGGTGTAGTGTTTCATGCGAAGAGGTATGAAAGTAATGAAAAAATGGTTATAAACTACAGTCAAAAGAAAAACACCTAATCAGTGTAAGATTGGAAGAAGATTTGTAGACAACTTAATAAACAAATTATATGTTGAATTACATCCACCTTTTTATCAGTTTTGTGGACCTGATACAAAACTTCAAAACGAATAGCAAGAATAAAGGAAATAAAGGAATAATTTATTGGATGTAGATTGTAGAAAGCACGATATAGTGTACTCAAAATCAATGGATATAGACACAAGCCATCAAGCAGATCGTGATCAGGTATAAATCAGATCGTGACCAGATAGCAAGCAGTTCGTGATCAGATATAAAGCAGATCGTAATCAGATACAAAGCAGATCATAATCAGATAGCGAGCAGATCATAACCAGATCAAATTCAATAAAAAAAAAATTATTATAATGTCTAAAAATTACCATAATAAAGTGTTGGAAGATCTTGTAAAGACAAGGGCTGTTCTAAAGAAAAAGTTAAAAAATATTAAACTGAATCAAATAGATAGAGTTAATTTATTAGAAGATACCTTTCAACCAATAACAAAACCACTTAAAAAAATCATTGGAAAACTTAAAGATAAATATAAGGATATAGACAACACTATTAATGATGACGATGATCATGATGATGTAAATGATGATAATGAAAACATCCCAAAACTTGAATATAAGCATAAGGATGTAGACAACACTATAGATGATGACGAAGATTATTATGACGTAAATGGTGATAATGAAATCATTGGAAAACTCGAAGATCAGCATACGGATACAGACAACACTATTGATGATGATGATGATTATTATGACGTAAATGGTGATAATGAAATCATCGGAAAACTTGAAGATAAGCATAAAGATATAGACAACACTATTGATGATGACGATGATTATGATGATGTAAACGGTGATAATAACGATTTTCAGTATGAAAATATTTCAACTGATGATAATGATGGTGAAAAAAACTATGACCATAATAGACCTGTATCAAGTACATGTATCAAGAACTTGGAAAGAAAACAATGTTTAAAGCTGACGAAAAGCTCTCCATTATTTGAAAATATACAAACACTTATTAATAATAAGCAATTGGATAAAATTTATGGTTTTAATCAAGATATAGACGGTAGTTGGAGATATGGCAAGGAAAAATTAATATTTAATAGAGATAATACTATGCAGATAGGGAATATGAAATTGAAAATGACGCCTGGATTATTTGAACTAGTATTTCATAAAAAACCTCTCCATTATTCTAAAAATGATTTGAAAAAATATAAAGAGATTTTAATTAATACCAATGCACATAAACGTCGCTATGAACCTAATGAACAAGTGAAAGGAACACGAGCCTTCAAATATATACGAATAATTAAACGTTTATTCGAAACAACAACAAACATTTTAACAAAAGGCAGTGGTTTAATGCTAAAATTACAAAATAATCTGAGATCAAATTACATACATTGGGATGATCCTAATGAACTAGTTGACAGACTACGTTTACTTCTTTCATCGGAAGGTTCTGGTCACAACAATCATCAAAACGAAATAATCTCTATTATCGAAGAACTTAAAGAAGCTAACATAATTTATTAGAAGAGTGAAAGAAATGTCTTATATTAATAAATTTGGAGAAGGTTTTAATAAATATAACCATAAAAACAAAAATATCGTAATCGAAAAACATATAACACAAATACATGATGATCTAGCTGATCAAATGAACAATTTAAACATTGAGGTAGAACATGTATACCTAAAACATGGTAATGTCAAAAAAAAAAAAAAATAAAAAAAAAATTAAAATAAAATAGACAAAACCAAAAAAGTAGATCGTTATCAGATATAAAATAGATCGTGAGCAGATACAAAGCAGATCGTGATCAGATGTAAAGTAGATCGTGATCAGATACAAAGCAGATCAAAATCAATATCAAAAAATTAACATACTGAAATCATATAAATTGCTGTATATATAGGAGATCGTCTTGATTTCAGTTATTTTTGCGAAGAGGTATAAAAGTAACGAAAAAAAAAAATTTGTTATAATCTACAGTCAAAACAAAACCTCAGCCAGTGTAAGATGAGAAGAGGATTTGTAAACAACTTAATAAATAAAGTACCTGTTGAATTACATCTACCTGGTTATCAGTTTTGTGGACCTGGTACAAAACTTGAAAAACGTTTAGCAAGAGGAGATAAGGGTATAAATTTATTAGACGCAGCTTGTAGAGAGCACGATATTGCATATTCACAATCAAAAGATATAGACACAAGACATCAAGCAGATCAAATATTAGCTGAAAAAGCCTGGCAACGAGTTAAATCTAAAGATAGTGATATTAAAGAACGTGCTAACGCGTGGTTTGTGACAAACGCTATGAAAGCTAAAGTGAAATTTGGATTAGGTTTGAAGGAGCAGAGACATAAGAAAAGAAAAGGAAAAATGAATAAGTGTAATAAGAAATTATTCACAGCTACTGTGAGAAAAACTTTAAAACAATTGAAAGAACAGAAACCCCTTGATATAAATGATGCTGTTAAAATAGCTCAAAAGGCTATTCATTCAAATTTTAAAGGGAAAAAGCGAGCAGACATTATAATACCGAGAGTTATACCTGTACCGAAAATTGGAGGATTTCTTCCACTTATTCCCGTACTAACAGCATTGTCAGCGCTTGGTGGTTTGGCAAGTGGAGGATCCGCTATTGTCAAAGCAGTAAATGCTATCAAAAATGGAAAAGAACAATTGGCTGAAGCTAACCGTCATAATAGATATATGGAATCAATTGCAATGGGTAAAGGGTTGTACCTCAAACCATATAAAACTGGATATGGTCTCTACTATAGTCCAGCTCCAAAAAACTATTAGATAACCTTCCCAATCGCCCATTAACAGATTTGGATTTGAATAAATATGGAAGACATCTCAAACATTTTAGGGGTGTTTTCATGCGTGATTCTTTACCTGAAAAACCATTCAAACAAGAATGCGGCATTGTTAATTTAGATGATTCAAATGGTATGGGAACACATTGGGTAGCATATTATAAAAACCACAACTATAAAGAATACTTTGATAGCTTTGGAAACTTACAACCACCACTTGAGATTGTCAACTACTTAAAATTTCCTATTGAATATAATTATGAACGAAAACAAAAATTTAATACATTTAATTGTGGGCACTTGTGTTTAAAATTTTTATTCAATAAATATAAATTGAAATGAAATAATTCAGAGTACATCGTCCCGCACTAACACAACCTACTATTAAATTTTTAAAGAAGGGGAACAAAAATGGTAACATCAGCTGTATTGGAAGAACTATTTATTAACAAAACATAGTAATCAGATTGATAAAGAGCATATAGATTTATTTATGAAACTTATAAATAACTAAGAATATGTAACATTAGTAAAATAAGTAATCCATTTGTATGTATTAATATGTCATACGTTTGTATTATTGTGAAAATACTTATTCACAATCCTTCAACATTTGTCGATGTCAAACATTCTATACACAATATTTGTTAACACTTAAGTTATTTAATCTGTATAAACGTATTTTTAAATTCGAATCTGTAAAAATCTGAAAAAAAGAAATATGTAATAAAATTTTCAAAAAATAAAAAACTAATTTGTTTTAATTAATCCCTTTATTCTATAATTTCATTTATTTAAAACAGTAAAACTAAAAAATTCTAAATCCTTAAAAACAAGTGTATTTATACTTTGGGGTGTTGTAGATCAATCAGTAAATTCAATTATGTGAAAACAGATATTACTTATACTTATACGTGAAAAAACGCACAGGCACAACTATACATTTCTTTCTCATCAAATTAAAAACAACTGCACAACCAACCTACCCTTTCTTATTAGTTTATATTTCTATTTCTTCTACCTGTGATCATGAGCAGTGCGTGCACACATTCATTCTGTCCGTCCAATCATTCGAAAAGCAATACAAATACAATGAACATGTACACTCATGTTTCTACTTAGGTATACGATGTTATTTATTATCCCAAAAAAAAAAATTTTACACAGGTGTTCATCTCTTTCTTATCACATTTAAAATTAAAGATCCTTCTAATTAAATATACAAAAAATAAAATAAAAAACACACAACAACTATATAGGTGTAGATCCCTTTTCTATTTTTTCAGCATTGAGTATGATAATACGTGGTAAGAATTTACTATTAAAAAACGATCATACACATTACATGTTACGCACACACTCATTCTGTCCGTCCAAATATTCGTACATACGAATATACATTTTCACATTACAGTCTTTCTATACTCTGAGATGTAGATGAGGAAACGTGCACACACTCATTCTGTCCGTCCAACCATTCGTTTGCAAAGCAATACAAATGAAAGGACCAACAAAAAAGCAGGTATGATTCCAAATTTGTAGGGAAAAATTGAAAATTATAATGATTTAATTCTTTTCCAGATATGCATTCTCACAAATTTTAACACACACAAACACACATATACACATTAAAAAGCATTACCTTTTCATAATACATGTTACAAACCTAAAGACCGATCGCACACAATTCATTTAACAATTCTACAATGTTCTTACTCTTTTACAGATATGCATGCTCCAAATTTTGTATGAAATAAGTGCCCTTGAAACGCCATAAACATACTACTTGTGAGCACTAATTCTCTCATTGCTGTGAATAAAAATGGAAATTGCTGCGTTGCGTTTATTATGTTTATATATACATTGTCACGATGCCTTTAATATAATAACTTCCATATACACCCATGTACTCTATTTTTGAGAGATTGCTGCGTTGTGTTTTTTGCGTTTATAGCATGAGAATTAAAATGATAAATGCAGTTTAGTGGAACGTTCTATAAACATAATGAACAATTGGGCGCGCCTAAAGGGTCTGAAAGTCAACCTGGATAACCCCAAAATATGTTTTTTCTGAGAAAGACGAAGATTATTCGTTATGGCAATACTCGATTTCTTAACAACGGAATTAGCATATCGTAGATAGGAAACTAAAATGGAGGTGGTATCTGGAAGATACGACAACAAAGCCCTACAGCTCTATATGTAGGACAGCCGTAGGTTCTAAATGGGATCTCACTCCAAGAATTACACACAGGCTCTACAAGATCGTAAATAAACCTAAACTAACTTACGCTGCAGTAGTATGGTGGACATGGGTGGAGAGCAAGTGCAACATTAAAATAATTTAAAGTACTCGACGATTGCGTTGTAAAGGTGTAAGTGGTGCGATGTGAACAAGGGTATTGGAAACAAGGATATTCATCCAACCAATAAAGATACGGATTCGAAATGAAGCAGCGTTTGCGGCGTATTGTCTTTGGGCTTTTGGGGGGATGGAACAACCAGAGTTACAAATAGTATCATTGGAAAATACTGGATGGTCTCCCGCTTGATCCGACAGAATAACCAACTTCAATAACAACTAATTGCACCAGTATTTAGAACCTCAAACTTGGTATGACCACCGCCATAATCTGGTAGGTAGTCTGTTGGCTTATTAGACGTGATGCCACAGTTCAAATCCCAGGTCAGACATCTTTAACAAAACGGAATATGAAAAAAAATATTTCTTCAACGTCATCCTCACAGCAGATTTTTGCCAAAAAATAAATAAAATTGCCATGAAAATGTTTTCAAAAATCTGTCGTTCGGGGTCGACATTAAACTGTAGGTCACGTCAGCCATGTATAAAATTAACACACACAACATAAGTGGTGTGAGTAGCTATGTCGTAATCCTGACAAAAGAGTTGTAATTACCAATTATTTCTTTACTTTTCACGAGAATGTTAATTCTTTCTAGAAAATTAAATTTTTAATGCCTATACGCTAACACGTATTGTTGACGCTGGCCACCCTAATTTTAACCTTAAGTAATTTTACAATCGTATGTTTTAATTAATTTCCAATAATGTATTGTAAAAATATAAAAGAAAAAAGTTCACATTGATATTGTCAATGATCCCGTAACACCAGCGAATTATAAACCTGATGAAGATCCTACAAAATCCAAGTCCGAAAACAAAGGTCGTAGTCCTTTGGTTGGTACCGACTGCTGTGCAACAGTGAAATGAAATAGATAATGCCCCATGTACATCCGCTACTGGTCGTTCTTTTCATAATTTCGCTACCCGTCTACAGTCCACCCCGTACTCGACAGTTTTATTAGGAACTATCCAGGTTAATGTAGTGCTTAATGAAGTAGTTTTTCCTGCTAGAGCTTTAACCGACCCGTCGTTTCAAGCTACTTTCATCTACAGAAAACTGCAACGAAAGCTAGATCTTCCAACCCTTTTGGCGGCAAACTCAACTAAAGTCTGTATTATTTGTCTTCTATTGATCCAGAGTTCGAAAGTCGCCATAGTCTAGTAGGTAGTGTGTTGGCTTATTAGACGTAAAGCCAGGGTTCGAGCCCCAGGCCAGACATCAAAACAAAATACAAAAAGTATTTCTTCGGCGACTTCCTCTCAGCAGATTTCTGGCAAAAATTGCCATGAAAAAGTTTCTCAAAAAAAATCTGTCGTTCGGAGTCGACTTTAAACTGTAGGTCCCACCACTCATGTATAAAATTAACACACACAACATAAATGGTGTGAGAAACTAGGTCGTAATCCTGACTGAAGGGTTGTAATGATCAACTATGTATATGTATGTATGCCTAGCAGCTCATCTTTTAGTTGGATGCTTCTGCGATTGCTTCTTTTTCAGGAGCGTTTTTCTTGTCCAGTTTGCTGCCGTCAGCTCTTCGATGAAAGTGCAGCATGTTATGGTGCTCCTACAAGCATTCACTACGCTTAACTATTTGACGGGACACATACCGTTATTTGAGACAAGACATAACGTTTTGTTACTGCAAAGAAATGCCCTCATGCGTTGGAGCTGGCTTGAGGAATAAGCCAACAAACTACCTACTGAATACAGCGACTTCAAAAGAAGAGCTGCTAACACCGACAAAGCAACCCACAGCAAAAACAAGAACAAGAGCGCAACCCACAACCAGACCCTGGAAAAACAATGCTCATGTGCTGGTCAGCCTCCAAGTGCCGGTAATGAGGCCTTAATGGCGGCATCGAATACGACATCAGTGGCTACAATAATAATCAACATGCTGGGCAGATAATTTCTTCGTTATGGTTCTGTTGTTATTATTTTTCCCCTCTTTTTATTTTTCTTTTGTATAGAATTTATTTTCTTTATTTTTATTGAGCATATAATGTAAATTTATCTCTATTGAATTTTAACTGACTATCACCCTGAATTGTCTCTCTCTGGCCAGGTGACTTCTCGGTCCTCTTGCTGCAAGGGGAACGGAAAGTTTACGCTGATCACCACAATGTTAAGTTAAATTTTAAGTAATTTTACAACCATGTGCGTTAATTAATTTCTAATTGTGAATTATAAAATTATAAAAGAAAAGAGATCCATCACTCGATCCACCCCTAAATACTAAGGTACGTTGTTTTTACGTAATAAACTAAGTTATATTGAAAATTAATATCTCTGTACATTTTATTATTGCAAAATATTTTATTTTGTTCTTTCCTCGCTCACCCTCACTTGCATTATTGCCTAGCCAACCAGACGGTTTTCTTTAGAACAATCTAAATATACTACGTACGTCATACTCATTTTTCAAAAATATATTTGAAATGTTATGACAGAATTAACTTTTTAATTTCACATCCCACATTAATTTTTAATGCCAACACCGCACACAAATTACACTATGCGACAAAATAAAACAAATGAAATACACCCAGCTAATGACATTGTGTAGGTTGTGAGTTTTGTTGAGTAGAACTCAAAAATATTTTTTTATATTTCTTGAACTCTCCAAACTTGTTTTATTTGACAAAAACTGATTTTTTTTATATTACGCACAAATTTATTGATTACACAAACATTTCTGAACCGATGTCCAAAATTCAAACCTTATTAGAAAGGAGAGGGATGGGCCTTTAAAACGAAATATATATATATATGTGTAATATGAGACTTAATCTACTATGAGGTTTGATGAGGTAGACTTGGCAAATGCGAATTTTTCCATATTTTTTTAAGTTTGTGCATTCATAGTAGCAAACTTTAATTAAAAAATATCAAATAAATGGTGACATTCTTAAATTGACACATTTTCCGATAAACAATGAAGATTCAAAAAAATTTTTGAACTGAAAGTTCATTTGATAAGATGAAGTATATAAAAAATATAACACGACTGTTATACTATTTAAATAATAACTACGGTAATTTTTATAAGATTTTATCAAACGAAGTGTCAATCTTTTCACAAGTTAATGCACTTTCAGAATGTCATCACTAATTTATTTTTATTTATTTTTAAGTAAATTTTGCAATTAAGAATAGCTAAACTTGAAAAAATATAATAGTTTCCAAGTTTACCCGATCAAAACTCATAACATGTAAGTCTGAACAAATGTTTATGTACACCGTTTTAAAGCCTCATCTCTTCCCCTTTCAAAAAACTTTGGGTTTTGAAAATAAGTTAAAAAATATTTGGGTAATAAATAATTTTGTGTGAAAAGATCAAAAATACAGTTTTTATCACATAAAACAAGTTTGGAGGATTCGAGAAATATAAAAAAACATATGGGGAATTTCGTGTCAAGTGACCCAATTTTTAAAATCGATGTCTTCCGATTTGGATGAAATTTGCACCAAGGTTAGTACTATTGGATAGTAGGTAGTAGTAGACACAAATTTTCAGCTCTAGAGGGGGCCAAAGTTGGACATTTTGTTCATACAGGGTTTTTTTAAAATGTGTGTAACTTTTCACCTATTGGTCTTAGCAAAAATTTTCCAAAAGATATTAGATTGCTATTTCTTCAAACTTTCCAAAAATAATTTTTTTAATTTAAAAAATTTTTTTTTTAATTATTTTTTTTTAAATTTTCTCAAAAGAAAGCTTATACAATTTCCTTTAAGACCTTTATAATCGCTTAATGGGATGCGAGTGGGATATCCACCAAAAAAAAATATTTTTTAATTCAAGAATAAGATTTTTCAATATTTCGCATGAAAACGTCATCCAAATCGGAAGACATCGATTTTAAAAATTGGGTCACTTGACACGAAATTCCCCATAAGAAAAAAAAAAATACAGAAACATCACAATCTACATTATGTCATTAACTGGGTGTATTTCATTTTTTTTTTATTTTGTCGCACAGTGTTATTAGACAAAATTAGATTTTTCCTTTTACCTTTACCGTCATGTATGCATTTTCTTTATAGGTTCACCTTAAACATTACACGAATGTAGTTTATTTTAATGATGTTATATTTAAACATTTCCTTAACTCACGCAAAAAAATTTTATTCTCTTTCAAATACCATTTCGAAAATCTATTTCTGTTTTCATTCTTTACAATGCCCTTCCAAATACCCACTTAGTATGTGTAGGGAAATTGTGTCTGTAATAACAAAACCTTTAAATTCAACCCTAAACCCACGGCGTAGGGCCAGTAAAAGCAAAATTTAAATGGCATGGAGATTGCGAGATTTCGTAGGATGTTATTATTATTATTTATGTTTTTTAAATGTAATTAAATTAAAATTTTAAAATGGGAAAAACGTCTTCCCATACATTTTCAAGAGTATTGCGTTCGTGGCTGTATGCCGCCCATGAAGGTAAATTTATGTTTTTAATTTTACTCTCCCTTGTCGAGATCATGCCCACAATTTTTCTTTTTTTTTTTTTTTGACGTGAGCAACAAAATACAAAAGAGTTCATAGGGATCAATTATTGTGAATGAGCCTAAATATTTTTTATGTTGGCGATGACATCTGCTCATCATATTCTGTTTACATCAAATCAGCAAACAAGCATTGTGTTTAATTGTCAAATTTTGTATCAGAATAAGATGATTTCCGAAAGTCATTAATTTTTTGTTTTCATTTGAAGAAAAAAGCTGAACGGTACTGTTCTATCAGAAGTAAGAGGCAGAAGATGGTTTCGTTGGTTCAGAGATAACGATTTTGAAGTGAGCATTGAAGAACATGGAAGACTATCAAAAAATGTTACGGGTGATTTTTTAGCTATTATCGTTTTGGCAACACTGGTTTAAACAGCTCACGCACGTTACGTGTTTTGTTTCACTGTCAAACATCTTCAGTTTGGTTTATAATTTAACCACGAATCGTCTTACAAACGAACAAAATCATTGAATTTTATTATCAAAATGGGCTCTTGGAAAGTTGGCCGAAGATCCACTTCTTTATCGAAAAATTGTGTTCAGCGACGAAGCTCATTTTTGGCTCAATGGATACGAAAATAAGCAGAATTGTCGATTTTGGAGTGAAGCATTGCAAAAGCTACCAATGCATCCAGAAAAAGTCATAGTTTGGTGCGGCTTATGGGCTGGTGGCATCATTGGACCGTACTTCTTCAAAGATGCTGCGAATCGTAACGTAACTGTGAATGGTGAGCGCTACCGTGAGATGATATCCAACTTTTTTTGCCCAAAATGCAAGAGCTTGACTTGCATGACATGTGGTTTCAACAAGACGGTGCCACATGCCACACAGCACGCGTAACAATGGACTTATTGAGAGGTGAGTTCGGTGAACATTTTATTTCACGTTCGGGACCGGTCAATTGGCAGTCTAGATCGTGTGATTTAACGCCTTTAGACTATTTTTTGTGGGGCTATGTTAAAGCTCATATCTATACAGACAAGCCCGCTTCATTTGACGCATTGGAAAACAACATTGAAGCATTTATTCGTGAGATACCGGCCGAAATGTTGGAAAGAGTATGCCAAAATTGGACTAAGCGGATGGACCATTTGAGGCGCAGTCGCGGTCAATATTTGCATGAAATAATCTTCAAACATTAAATTATATGGACCGTACTATCGATTCAAATAAAGATTTCATGAATTTTTCTGAATTTTTGTGTTTTTATTTTTGAAAAATTTTCCTATAGCTCTTAAAAAATAACCCATTATATTAAATGGTAACCAACAAACAATTAAAAAAGATGAGGAAAAGATTCTAAAAAATCGGTACACGTGAAATAAATTACAGACAGATAGGAATTCAAAAAACCACTTCAAGGACACAAAAGAAAATCAGTGTTACATCAAATTGTTGGGGGCTATGAAAAATGGATTTATTTTCAGAATACTAAAAGGAAAAAATTATGGGTTAATCCAAAGCAAACATCAACTTCGCAAACATCAAAACAAGATCGATTCGGCACGAAGACAATGCTGTGTGTAGGTTAAGACCATAAAAGTGTGGTATACCAATACCTATTTGATGTTTTCATTGTTGGGACACGCTTATATTGCAGGCAGACCTACTGAAAGAGCTCTTGTAGATTTAGTGAAACCAATTCAGTAGTCCTTGAAAGTAAATTAGGTATCCATATGGGCATTTCTTGACATAGAAAGCATATTTGATAACGCTCCTCACGAGGTCAGAAATAGAATATGTAAAAACCTATTTTATCCAAATGGATGACATAAATCATTTACACACACTCTGTGGAAACACGCAGGAAAGGAGATAATAAGGTTGAGGCAGAACATACATACATACATAATACATAATTGGTCATTACAACCCTTCAGTCAGGATTACGACCTCACTCTCACACCACTTATGTTGTGCGCGTTAATTTGTATATATGAGTGGCGAGACCTACAGTTTAAAGTCGACTCCGAACGACAGATTTTTGAGATACTTTTCATGGCAATTTTATTTACTCTCAGAGTTTTTGGCAGAAATCTGCTTAGAGGAAGTCACCGAAGAAATATTTTGTCATATCTTGTTTAGTTGGAGACGCCTGACATGTGGTTTGAACCGAGGCCTCACGTCTAATAAGCCAAAACACTACCTACTAAACCATGGCGACTTCAAAGCTGAGGCTGAACTCCTGACAAAACTATCTGAAACGATTATCGATACGCAAATGATATAGTCTTGATGTCTAAAGGTAAATTTTAAGGAAGTCTTTGCCATGTCCTTCAACGAAGTCATGAAATTTTATGTCTTTGATGTACGACAGTGAGTATAAATGTGGGCAACACCCCAATACTATCAAAAAAAGAGCGGCCCTATGCTCCCTAGAGAAGTAAAAGGATCAAAGAAAGAGAAGATAAAATATCCATGAATATCACTGCATAGCTAATTGACATTAAGGGATCATATAGAGTGCATCTCGGGAAAGGCCAGATATTCCCAAATTGACGTTCAGAAGACTAGCAGAGGAATCCTAGGTACTTAACCTAGAAATTATGCACTGATTGTATACCATAGTTATTAGGCCCATTTAAATGTTCAGGCATAATAATATACACAGTTCAGCTGCTTATGCAATATTCATTAGACAGCTGATAAACAAAACAGCTGGCAAACAAAACAGATGTTATACAAAACAGCTGGTTGTTTTAACAACATTGTTTTGTTATTTTTTTTTTTTTTCGTTTGTCGTTTGTCGTTGTTGATATTTGACAACTCAAATGTGAAAGTGTTCCGTTAATTGTAATATGCGCACTAAGCACAGTTATGACAGTGCTTCATTTTAAGTTTTACTCAATATTATAAAAATTTGCGTATTTATTGAGCAACTGGCAGATTGCGCGGGTTATGTAGTTTGGATTAGTTTAAAAAATGAAAAATATTTTTAAATTAAAAAAACAGTGATTATTTGTTGTTCTTAAAGAAATTTAAAATTTTTTATTATTAACACTTAAAAAATACAAAAATCAGTAACTTAAGTATACATATATATTAAAAATGCAAAAATTAAACTTATTCTATTATTAATACTTCTAGGAATATTGAGTACATACATATAACTATTAAATAAATGCAACATAAACTTATTCTACAATTAAATTAAATAGTATTATTATTTTGATAAAACGCTTCTATTCACAATATTAACTGTTTTACCAGTATATTATATTTTTTATATTAATTTATATTTATATTAATTTTTCCCACTTGGTACCCGTGAGCAGGCTACATCCAATTGACCATGAGAAAAACATGGTGTCTCCAAACTGAAACCAGCCACCTTCAATGTTTGACCATGAGACTTATTATGGTCATAGCAAATGCTCGTTTTTTATAAAAATCAATTTAGAATTGTAAAAAATATTTTTAAATGTGATTTTCAATAGTTTTGTATTGAAATTCAAAACTTTAAAACGTTCTCGTGAAAAGTTAAAAAAAAACAACATAATACCATAATGCTATTACAAAAAAAATAATTTTTCTCGTAATCAGTGCATTAACAGGCATCGTTTGGGAGGTATTTCTACAAAAAAGGTGGCCATTGGACACCCTATTGTATAAATTTTTCTTTAAATTAAAAAAATTATTATTGGGTCATTTTTGCATTAAAAATAACAATAAATAAAAAACCGGTTTATCGGTTTCGCCTCTTTTCCCCTTTTTGGACATCTTTGGTCCAACTTTATAAACGGAACACCTCCAATAGCTATTTGGGAAACTCAACCAAGCTAAATCGTAAAAAATTACCTATAAAACAGATAAAATATAGCACTTACGCATGAAAGTACTAATTTTTTCCCATTTGTTCTCCCTTTGTCCCATTTTTTCTCCCCTTTTGGTCAAAATTTTGAAAAGATATATAGCCTATAACCTGCACCGACAAAAGCTCGATCAATATCCCAAATTTCAAGAAAATCGGTCGAGGCGTTTAGGCGTGATTGGCTAACAAACAAAAAACAGACTTACAGAAAGATTTATAATATATATTAGGATATATATGTATACAGTAGCGAGCAAAAAAAATGCAACCCTAAGCCGATTGATCTTTATGTACGTCTCTTTCAAAAAAAACAGTAAAGAAATTAAATACTTCTTTTTTACTTTTATGCTCCACAAAATTAGTTAACAAATGCAGTCTACAATATCAACATTTTTCTATCCACTTATTTTTACTTTAACATTTAAGAAAAAAGTGACAAATTTCAGCGAGCAAAAAAATGCAACGCAGTGAATTATTAGTGACAGTAAGTAGATAAAAATATTTGTACAAAATTTTTGTTAAGAATTTTTACAACATTTATTAACCATTAGAAACAGTTATCAACTGATAGCAAGGTAGCCATTATTAAGGCTCTGGAAGAGTGTAGAAACATGCGAGAAATTGAGAAAATATTCGGCCTAAATTAATCAACTGTGTGCTGAATTGGCCTAAATTTCGAACAACAAATAGCGTGGAAAGAAAGTCTGACAGCGGTTGCCTAAAATCTACCCAGCGCGAAGATCGCCAAATGATTAGACTGGTTAAAGCTGATCCAAGAATGACAGCTGTGGACGTTACTAAATTTGCTAATGATCAAATGGATATTTCCATTTGTGTGCATACTGTTCGTAGCAGATTGAATGATGCCAATTTATTTGCCAGACGTCCCGCAAAGAGATGATGAGAGTAAATTTAATTTTTTTGGTTCTGATGGTATAAAATATATTCGAAGACCACCTAAGCAGAGATATTCTCCCAAATATCAGCTAGCAACAGTAAAACATGGCCGAGGTTCACTAATGGTATGGGGTAAGTTACTTTTGTTATTCACAGAAATTCTTTATTTTATGTAATTTATTGGTAGGTGCGTTTTCTCATGACGGAGTTGGTCCGCTGGTGAAAGTCGATGGTATTAAATACTGTGAGATCTCAGAAGAAAATATGCTCCCACATCTTCTGGAAAAAATGCCCACAATCAGCATATTCCAACAAGACAATCACCCGAAGCACTCTAGTCGCTTGTTTCGCAACTACCTAAGCGACCATGATGTGCAAGTTTTGGAATGGCCGTCACAATCTCGCGATTTAAACCCCATAGAAAACCTATGGGAGATTTTAGATCGGAAAGTTAATAAGAAAAATCCTTCAAATTTGGCGAAATTAGAAAAAAATTTAGGGTCAGAATGGGAAAAAATACACCTACACACTATCGTGTCTCTTGTGGATTCCATGCCCTCCTGACTGCAAGCAGTAATAGAAAATAAAGGCTACGCAACCAAGTATTAGTTTTAAGTATATTTTTAACCAACATTTTGTAAGAATTTACATTTAATTTCAATAAAATTATTGAACATCATAGTGTTGCATTTTTTTTTGCTCGCTGAAATTTGTCACTTTTTTTCTTAAATGTTAAAATAAATATAAGTGGATAGAAAAATGTTGATATTGTAAACTGCATTTGTTAACTAATTTTGTGGAGCATAAAAGTAAAAAAGAAGTATTTAATTTCTTTACTGTTCTTTTGAAAGAGACGTATATAAAGATCAATCGGCTTAGCGTTGCATTTTTTTTTTGTGCTCGCTACTGTATATTATGCTTATTAATTGAGTTATCGGTCTTTTTTACAGTGCAGTATAGACTCAGAGTGCACTTTAATTCAACTGTTTGGAATGACATTGAATTCAGCTGTTGGATCTGTGACAATGAGAATAAATAATCTGTACGCATTTTAGAAACTGTTGGCACTGAGTAGCATTCTTATATATATTTATAAGTTTTGGCAGCAATAAACATTACAATAGGATGTTTATCAAAGATGGGACTACTAGTATGACTTTAATAGTTTGGGAAAAGAAAATATTACCAATTTTCACGCAAATTGCTAGCAGCTGTTTACTGAAATGTTGTAGAGTCTTTCTTACTGCTCTTTCATATTTATTTCAAGTGACTGACAAGCATTAGAAAGTGTTTCGTCTCATGTTTTATTTCATAGATATTATAGGATATTACATTTCGGTCAACTGCGTACATATGAGATAACAGAAACATTCGCTTTGATAATGTGCTACTTTCGAAAAATGAGCTGAAAGTCTTTCAGCCTTTAATAATCCCAATAATTCTATCGCTGTAGATGAGTAACTAATTGAATTTTATGATCGTTATAAATTTTGTGGTCCACCGAAATCGAATTGGCAGTTTTAGACTCAAGTATATGCTACGTCCGTAGCAACTACTTACAGTGTTATTTGGGGAAATCTGTATCCGGAAGACCAGAGAGGAATCAAAGAGAGAGCATTGTTATTGACATAAACGGGAAACTTTTTTTCCTTACATCACGTTGACAACAAATATTTCTAACGAAATATAACAATGATTGTACAATGGTGGTACAATGAATGTACCATTAGGTTTCAGCCAGTCCTCAACTGAGAGTGTTAGTGATGCGAGTAGCAATAAGCTGTCCCATCTAAACAATTTGAAACTTATAAATCGCCACAAAGCAAAGGTGCTAAATGTTAAATTTGTTTAAATTTGAATTAAATTAAAAAAAATTAAACCAAGTTGACCTGAAGTGTTTGATTTTTATGTAAAAAAAACCATGCTACAATGTGCATCATGTCAAAAATTTTTGCGTAAATTTCATAAAAGTTATAATAAAATGTACTAATATAAAATAGTTTTATTAAAATGAATTAAAATAAATCAAAATATTAAAATTTTTAACAAAATCAATCACTACTTGTGACAATTCTATGTACTACAAGTGTGTATTAAAAGTGATACATAAGCTAGAATTATGAAGTTTTTTAAGGCTCGATTTACGGTTAAAATCAACAGAATTTTCTATTAAAAAGAGATTTATTAAATTTTCTTTATTTAATTCTAATTCATAAAAAAGTTTATAAATTTAACTTTCTCTGGTATAGAGATTTGGGGGTTAATTTTTGTGACAGAATGCCTGTGGTTTTTGTATTTATTGTAGGATTATAGTCACTCTATATAAATACGCCTTTCTATGTAGAATAAACTGCAGTAAATGTGTTCCTATTTCCATTATTGCCACTGGAATTATTCACAAAAACTTCTATGTATGTTGTATGGCATCATATAGCGGTGAATTAATGAACATAATTTTCTTAATTGGTTTTATTTTATTTGACGTTCTCTAAGCTGGTTCTCACTTCTTGTTCTTACACTCTTTGTGTCTGGTTTTACTTTTTATTATAATATTTCCTTCTTTCTGATGCTTTTTATTATTCATTATTATCCTCGAATTGAGGACAAGAATAAAAAGCATCTCTTTGCCAATGTGTGTGCGTGTGTGTGTCTAAATGTAATTGTGGCTGTAGAGTGGTTTTCTGTATGAGCAAGAGTACTTTTTTGTTCGTACATTTCTTTGCAATTTACGAAGCCTTTCATATGAATTAAAACAACAACAGAAACTATGGGAAACAAGTCTGTATGTGTATTCGAATGTATACGTCTGTAGTAATACTCTGTAATGATAAGTGTTCGTCAAACACTCTATGCAGTCACCATGAAGTTGATATGTACACATATGGTCGAAATAATAAGTACACCCCAATATTTTTTTAAAGGCTCGTAGACGAAAATTTATTGAAATTAAAAGCAAAAACGAATACTAATTTGTTTTATTATAACATTAGAAATAAAATAAATTAACCAAAAAGCATTGGACAAAATAATAAGTACATTTAGTTAAAATAAGCAAAAAAGTAAAGAATCAAGTTTTTTCCGCTAAAAGCCGCAATATCCACCTTTATTTTCAATTATTTTGTTGACACTCCTTGGCATGTTGGCAATAAGCTTACTGCAGGTTTTTAATGGTATTTCATAATAAATTTTTTTAACAAAATCCAATAACTGATCCTTATTTTTAAAAACCTCCTTTCCAATTTACAACATTATTATCTTGGAACTTTCTTCAGCATAGATCAACATCGTATTTTCCAAGTTATCTTTGTAGTGGAAACTGGTCACAGTGTGGATAATTCGATGTATCGGACCGACACCACACCACGAGAAACAACTCCAGATCATAATATTGCCACCCCCGTGCTTGACCATTTTCTTAGTAAAGAGATCATGGAATTCCGTACCCTTAGGGCGTCGAAAATAAATTAATTTTTGTTTCAGCTCTCCACAAAATGATTTGCCATTTTTCCAATGTCTGATGCGGACCAATTGGAATGACTTCTCACAAACGTCAATCTAGCCTTTTAATTTCTTTGTCTAAGCAAATTATCTCTTCTGGCTATCCGTCCTGGTAAATGTGCCTCTTTTAGTCAACGATGAACCATTTGCGATGGAATTACATATCAAATTTCAGATGAAATCGCTCTTGAAGACACAAACGGGTCCTTCTTCGCAAGTGTTACAATACGGATATCTGTTGTTTTTGAAGTTTCTTGGTCTTCCGCGAGTTCGATGGGCTTTTGAGGCTTTAAAGCACTTTGTACAAAAAAATAGCGACCGATTCATAGTTTCTGCTATAGAACGAAAACTCTGGCCACTTTCTATATTCTCCGGGAAAGAAAACCAATGCCTAAGTCTTTTTACTATATATTTTGTTATGGAAAAAAACTGCATCAGACTGCGAAGATATTACGGAATTGAGCAATGTATTTATAATTTTTGACCACACCTGAACAAAACTAACTCAAGTTGGGAAGCCCCACTTTTGTTTTTACTTTTAAATGCATTACTATATTAAGGGCCATTATAAAAACTTGCCGTTAACTAAAGGGAGGATTTTAACGGGCAGATAAATTGTTTTTCATTATTATAAGTGGGCAATAAGGTAGAAGTGAGCGTTAACCCATTATTGCCCAACCGGTAATTTCACTTACCAGTTCTTTAAACACCTGTAATGCTAAAAATATGTAAAAAATTTAATTTTTTGTTAAGTTATGCCATAATTTAGAGTCTTTTAACAAAACAAATTGAAGAATTTTTATATATTGTTATTCATGAGCCTTTGGCTAACGTTTTCGCAAACCTCCTAAAATGGAAATTTTTTTAAACTTATATAAAATTAATATAAGAAATGAAATTGGCTAACAGTTATCTATTTCTAACCAATATTCCATGGTACTTTTATTACACATAAAAAACAATTTGATTTAGTTTCACTAAACGCTTGAAATATTATTACTTTTCCATGTGGTAATTTTACTTTCCAATGGGCAGAAACGTATATCAAATCAGGCAATATTTCATAAAAGCGCTAGAAGAAACAGCATAACCACTCTATGGTCAACACCGGTGTTTTCTTTACATAGTTGTCTTATTCTTGTTCGATTCCACTTGTAAAACGTGGAAATCCCCTAGTGGCTCGTATTAAAAGTGAAAATAATTTTTAAAAAGTGGAAATATTTTTTAAAAATGAAATCAAGAAAGTTTTTAAAATTAGAAGAAGTAGTTGCGATTTTAGAAAATGAAGATATAATGAAATTGCATCCTCGTCCAATGTTAACGTTGTATACATTCCACCTGACCCAGATGATGTTTCTGATGAAGAGCATATTGATGATAACATTATGGATGAAAATACTCCACTCGATGTTGAAATTGCTGGTACAGTTGAACTTCAGTATTGTCCAGGAGACGAATTTGGCGACGATACAATTGAAGAGCTTTCCCCTAAACGAAAGAAACTTCCAACAACAGTAAAAAAACCAATATGGAAAAAAAACTACAAACGTTTGATAGAACGCCAGTAAACATTGAAAACGTGACGTTGTGGAAAATCCCCTATTGAACTATTTTATCTCTTTTTTGATAATGAAATGCTCCAAATGAGTTTTGAACAAACAAATTTGTATGCCTCTCAGTGCAATTCTACCTTCATTGTTGAGCCGCATGAAATAAAGCATTTTGTTGGATTCATAAAAAAGTTAACACATCTGCTCACTGGTAAGTAAACTTACCGCCTCATATTTCGAAAACCAATCGTTCCGTTTTCTTTAAACTTTAAATATATCTTAGTTGGACGTAAAAACTAATACACAAAAAATTTAATTAGAATCGCTCAACGTTTTCAGGTACCGGGCAATAATGGGTTAAGCTAAAGGCAGGATCATCCTACCTTTAACTTTTAAAGTTAAGTTTATATTTGAACTTGCCATGTTACAATATATTATTTTTTAATATGGCAACCTCAAATATAAGCAAAATGAACAAACATAACAAAAAAAGAAGGCCGTTGTTACCACTGCGTTAAAATAAAACTTGTTTAATTTGAGCAGTGTTATCGACATTGCTCCGCCACTGTCATATTTTTGAAAAAGTTAACTTTATTTTATCTGTAAGTTGTAATAACGAAAATAAGTAAAATGTAACTTTATAGTTCCCCTTAACTAAAGGTATCTTTAACTAAACCCAAGTTTACTTCCGTTAAAGTAACTAAAATTAAACCTAAAACAAAAATAAGCAGGTGTACTTATTTTTTCGACCATGTGTGTTTATGTAGTTATTTATGTATGTTATTTAGTAAATAAAGGTTTAGAAAAGAAAAATCTATTATTTTTCCAATATATGGTTAAATTTCTTAAATTTTCTAGTGTTATAAAAGTACGTTTGGATCGCGTAATATAGCGTTTAAAAGGTAGAGAAATCTTCTTGACAATTTCGTGAGTACTTGACTGAAGGCATAGATTAGTTACATGGAGACCAGCAAAAAAATCGCCATTTTACTGTTGTCCTGGACAAAAACAAAAGTCGATTATGAAAGGTTCAAACGAAACCTATCTTCAATAATCTTCAATTTTATCGAAAAATTATGGGTAAACTTTGCCACATTTTACCACTTACGTTAGCTTTAGAGTTTAAATGGGAAAAGTTCGTAGTTCCTTCCGTTTTTCACAAAAGTTTTCTTTGAAAAATAATGTAAACAATTCGTAGTAGTCTAGTAGGTAGTGTGTTGGCTTATTAGATGTAAGGCTTCGGTTAAAATCGAAGGTCAGACATCAAAACGAAATATAAAAAAAAATATTTCTTCGGCGACTCCTCTCAGCAGAATTCTGGCAAAAACTCTGAGAGTAAATAAAATTGCCATGAAATGTTTCTCAAAAATCTGTCGTTTGGAGTCAACTTTAAACTGTAGGTCCCTCCACTCATGTATAAAAATGAACACACACACATAAGTGGTGTGAGAAACTAGGTCGTAATCCTGACTAAAGGGTTGCAATAACCAATTATGTATTTATGCATGCATTTGACGCTCAATGGTCGCATGTGGATCTATTCCACCAATTTGGTCGTTCATATACCTCTTCATATAGGAATGAGTTCCATTGTTGAAGATGATTTGTCGATGAGAATGTGGGTCAGTTGCTAACGCATGTCATTGCTTATGGTTATTTACGTGACTTAATTCCAGTTCCTGGGACAATTGAATTTTAAACGGATGCAAGCTTAAGTCATGACCCAAAATTCTACAAGTTGTGTTCTGCGAAAGGTCGAGTTCTTGTAAATGAATGCTCCTTCATACTTTTAGGCGATGTTTATGGCAGATTTTAAGTTTCGTCGTTTCGTTTGTCGGTTGTTTACTAAACCGATGGAATGGAATTTATACACCGCTACCTTGTATCCGAATGGCATTTTTTATACATGCGCCCTTTGGAATTGTTTACCACATGCTCAGCAACTTAATTGCAATGCATCTAGTTTTAGGAAACTTTTCTTTTATAATTATTTAACACAACATTTAATCATTATATGTATATAATAATTTATAGTTTTAATTTCTAATTTATGGCATAATAGTAATTGCTTAGTTATCTAATGTGAAAAATTTCAAAATTAATTTCATTATAAATCAGTCTTTATATATTTTCTTGTTGAACTTTGCTTTCATGATGTGCAGAAATTGAGGAAATAAAGAAATATTGTGTACATACATACATAAGTGTAACTTCCCTCTTTGTTGAAAACTTTTAAAGCATTTTACGTAATTTATTGAATTTAAACAAAATATAGCAGCAATAACTTTTATCATAGAAAATCGCAAAATATAAAATTTAAATTGCTTTTCTTATTTCGGTGTTTATACTAAATTCTTTTTGTTTTTATAATACAGCAAAATGTAACACTTAACCCTTTCACGACCACAAGGTTATGAGAAACAAAGTTATCATTTTGTATATTTGGAATTATACATTAGACGACCAAAAGACATATTTTATAACCAAATCACCAAAAACCAGTACTGGCTTGTCTGTTTTTTTTTTTTGGGACATATTTGTCTCTATGGTTTTTAGGGGATGTAATTTATATACATTTTTCACTTGTGAGAGAGTATTTTAGGTACTTATATCTATTTTTTAACAAAATAAAATATTTGTTACTATAAAGAAATGAAATTTTAAAATTTTAGTGGCTTCCGATGATTTCCTCACCATTCTGAAGCCCCATATGACAGGCTTATTTTTTGTGCACTGCATAATTACATTATTCCTCTTAAATTTTGTCACATGCTTATCAATATTGTTATGAAAATGGTGTTATATCGTTTAACATTAAAATGATAAACAAAAGCTACAAAAACAAAAACAATGGACTTGTTTACATGATTAGCAAATAAACAAAAATATAGTATAAAAAGGATAAATAAATAAGTAAACAAAGAGGCAACAACACTGCAAGGACAAACGTAAACAAAATACTCACACAACAATAACGTAAACAACATGCTTACATTTATAAAGATTTCACGAAGGCGAAGTTATTCCCACAGCCATACAGTAACGAAACGCAATTTGACAGTGCATAGCCCAAACGTGAATGGGATAGCAAATATTACCAAAAAGTATTTCTGTCCCTTTCTGATTGTCTGTCTGTTTTGTTTATTTATGTTTTTTAGTTTTTGGAGTGGGTTTTTTGACGAGTGTTATTAAATAAATGTAATATTTGCGTAAAACTATTAATCAATAATAAGAACAACTAATAACAATAACAATTTTTAACTTTTTCTTTCAAGAAATTAAAAAATATTGGCAACTTTCAGCCAGAAAAATTTTTTATGATCAGTATGTCTTATTTTGATCTTGTAATATTTAGCTTCTTAATTACCTCTTACAGAAGAACTATATTCACCGAAGTGACCGAAGATCACACACATTTCGATTAATACTTAAATATTTAAGAATCTTTAAACTTTTCATTGAAGAAATTAAAAATATTCCAAATGTTCCCTTTTTTTACACAAAATAAATGTTTATTTACATTTAATTTCAGTTTTCACTCTGTATATCTGTTGCTTCTAACGCATTTGATTCGCAAATCATTATAATATTTTTTTCTCCCTCTAAATTGGCATATGCTTTTATGTTATGAAGGTTTTTCATCTATCAAACTTTGGATACTGTATGGCTGTGGTTATTCCCCTTTAAGAGAATTCATCAGACTGTTTACCCGCGATATAAGAGGCAAGGCAAAGCAGGCAACAGAGTCAGTAAAAATTCTGTCAGTCTTGTATGAAGACACGTTGCGGGTGAAGAGAATAATCGTGGTTTGAAGACCTCCGTTATAAAGATCTGTGGAACAATTGTTAGTGTTTACAAAGAAGAGCTTAAAGAAAAATAGCAAACAAAGCAAATTGTTGTTTACATCAAGTTGTCAACAGTGACACACAGAATTGTGCAAAAAATAAAGAATTTAATTAAAACTGAACATAAATTTATTTTTATTTGCAATCTACGAGCTCATATTTTAAACGCTATTAAAAGAGTAAAAACGTAACAATATATTGTTGTTTGCTGTTTTAACCTCTTGAAACGTCTTGAACCTCTGTATTTTTGAAAACAATGAAGATTTCTAAGTACATCTTCAAACCGAGGCCTTGGCATAACTATCTCTTCAGATCAATACCCTGTAAATTATGGAGATAGAGAATTCGCGACCATTTTTATGAGCTTATCGAATTGATTTTTCTACAATTTCGTGGTCCAAAGTAACAAATTTTGTAGTTAAAACGATTACGTCAAATTAATACATACATATATATGAAGCAGGAAAAAAGTTCGGAATGTATGTGTGTATATTCTCTATAGCCATTTAAAAACAGGTTAATATTGGGTTGTTCGGAAAGAAATTTCGTTTTTCCTCGACAGAGGATTTAATTGTATTTTTTTTTTGCACCAAACTTCACACTTAAGCCGTATATTTTTATACGCTTTGAGAGCTCATATAGTAAGGCTTCCAATTAATTCTACGCAGTAGTTTTTGGTTGGTGGCCATTTAAATATGGAGCGCGATAAGCAGCATTTTCGACATATCTTACTGATTTACTACAGGAAGGGTAAAAATTGTGTTCAAGCCAGAAAGAAATTGGCCGGTGTGTATGGAGAAGGGGTGTTGACAGTACGCCAGTGCCATAATTGATTCGCTAAATTTCGATCCGATAATTTCGATGTTGAAGATGCACCACATTCGGGAAGGCTAGTTGAAACTGATAAAGACGCAAAAGAGGCATTAGTTGATGCGAACGGGCGAATAACAACACTGAGATCGGTTTAAAGTGAAATTTATCAAATTCAACAGTTTATGACCACTTGATTGATATTATACGAAAACTGTCTTTCATTTCCACAAGAAAAAAACTAAATTACTTTACGAACAACCCAATAATTTCGGTGGTACAGAGATGAGTTTAATTGCATATATTAAAGACTTGCGCAATTTTTGCTGTTAGAAAATCGTATCTTTAATTTCAACATCAGATACGTTTCAAAAGCATTTGATTTATCTATCTTGGTCGGCACTATTGTTTCCCATCAATATATGCTAAATTTCTTTTTCATTGATTTTAATAACTCCGCGTCCTCTGTAAAGCTGTAAATGATGGTCAGGAGCCGTTACGTCTGTATGTAAGTAGGAAAGTTCCTTTACGGACCAAAGGAATACCGGTGTCCCTTATACTGTGTTCAGATATGCACTTTTATTGAGCCAATATTCGGTTTATTGAGTACAATATTTTAAGTGTTCAGGCATAATAATATACGGAGTTCAGCTGCTTATTCAATATTCATTTGACAGCTGGTAAACAAAACAGCTGGTTGTTTCAACAACATTCTTTTAATTTTGTTTTTTTTTTTGTTTTGTTTTCGTTTGTCCGTTGTTGACATTTGAATTGTCAAATATCTACAAAAATGTTCGGTTAATTGTAATATGAGCACTGAACTTACTTATGACAGTGCTGCATTTTAAGTTTTACTCAATATTATAAAAATTTGCGTATTTATTGCGCAGTAATTCATTGAAATTTTATATGAAATATTGAGCTCAATAATGGCGTTTATTGCGATTTACGCAATAAAGGTGGATATCTGAACACCGTATTAGAGTTTACCATAAAATCGTTTACGTTTACAAAACTAAAATTTTGTATGCCGTAGTTTGGGGAATTTGCAAATATCACTCCTGATATGTAATTGCAATTGTTAATTTCTATGTTCACCCCCTTCTGTTGATGTAACTGGATGAACATCTGTCAGTAACTCTCCACCAGTAACACCAGTTTGTTTTTGCATACGATTTCATCGTTCTTTATGAGCTATTGCTGTTGCATTGCACACCAACTTGCCTTCCTGTCGTTTTACAATATGTTGAAGGCCCTTTTTGTGATTTACTTTAAAGTTTTTATTCGCTTTATTGCAGCATACAGCAGACACAACCTGCCATAGCATAAGAAAATAATACATAACGAAACAGCAATACATACAGTGGGGTTTCGAAAAGTTTGAGTGCAAATGTTGCAAAATTTAGTTTGAAATTTAGAACGACAGTTCAAATATTATTGAAATTAAATTTGAAATGAAAAAAATTTTTTTAATCAAATTAAGCCGGTGTGGTAAAGTTAACCTCAAAATGTCTAAGCAATTTTTCTTGTTTTAAAAATCCTATTTTCCCTTTTAAAATTGTAAACTGCCCACAGTGTGAAAAGAGATGATGACAGAGAGAGAAAAAAAAACATGTTTAGCCTACTTTTGCTGGAGGAGCATTGAACTCAGGGACAAAGCATGAACTACAACCACAACAATAAAAAAATAAATAAAGTACACAAAACAAGTATAGCCTGTGAATGGTTTTCAGATTGAACAATATCCTTTTCCTTCTTTTCCTTTTTTTTCCTCCTTCTTTGCTTTCTCATTTATGCCCCTGCCCTTTTATGTGGGTCTCTTCCAGAGTGTGGCCTATTTGTGAATGAGGTATTCATGTTACAATATGAAATGTGTAAATAAATGTGACAGATTAAAATTTAAGACGATAATAATTTTAGTAATTATAGCAACAAATTGATGTTCTTCTCGTTTTTTATACACTTGTTTAAAGAAAAGTTTCACTCAAACACAAAAAAATTTTAATTTGATTTAAAATGATGTCCATTAAAGCCGTTACAAAACTAATAATCTGCATAAGACGCTCATCCTACCCGTGCTTCCTTATGGCGCAGAGGTATGGACCCTATTAAGAACTGATGCAGCAGTTTTGAGAGTATTCGAGAGAAAAGTCCTACGTAAGTTCTTCGGTCCAGTGCGAGTTGGCGATGTTTTCCGCATCCGATCCAACAGTGAACTGTATGAGCTCCTCAACCACATAGACGTTGTGCAGCGTATTAATATCCAACGGCTGCGCTGGCTCGGACATGTCGTTCGAATAGAGGAGGATGCTGCGGCGAAATGGGTATTTGATGCGGGGATCTGCTGAAGTCGGCAAAGAGGACGACCTTCTATGCGTTGGAAGGACCAAATCGAGGAAGCCCTGACCAATCGGCGTAGGCTTGCAAAAAGCAAAGGCGAGGAAAGGCCGAAATCCGTTAATCGGGTTGTTAATAGCCAATTACGTAAGTAAGTAAAGCCGTTACATCCAAAAATCATATTTATCGTACGTCTGTAAAGTAGTTCTTAGTGCTATTCTACAACCATTTGATGGTAAACCTGGAAGGCTACTATTTAATATACATTTCCCAGGACATGTAACAGTCAACGACTATGCAGAAAGAATGTTATGGTATATTTTACCAGAATATGGAGACCCACAAAGCACAACTACAATCACATTCAATACAACCCATTCTGTCAAACACAAAATTTGTCAATTTTTTAACCTACTGAGATCCTGGATACATTTATCTGTACGTCATGTTGTGAAGTCGCCGTAGTCTAGTAGGTAGTGGTTATGCTGGCTCATTAAGACCACGGTTCAAACACCAGTGCGTGCTCCTACAATGCATGCGCCCGAAAATATCGAAGTTGTGGCTGAGAGTGTTAGTGTGAGTAGAATCCATCAACATCAACTCGTCATCGTTCTCAAGAATTGAACCTTTCATGCAACATTTTACGTCGAAATTTGCGAAAAGATCTCGGTATGACGCCTTACAAAGTTCAATTGGTTCAAAAGTTGAAACCACATGACCGCTTCATTTTCGCTTCGCTAGAAGGGCCAACGAGAAACTGCACGATTAAGTCGATTTTGCTAACAAAAATCATTTTTTTCGAATGAATCTCATTTTCATCTCGGTGAGTACGTTAATAAGCAAAATTGCTATATTTGAAGCTCAGAAAACCTACACGTGGTCTTACAGCATCTATAGCACCTATTACGAGTGACTGTTTGGTGCGGTTTGTGGAGCGGAAGCATCATTGGCTCAATGAGGACGGAGACACCTATCGCACCAGATAACATATTTTTTGGAACCAGACATCTCATGCCACAATCGATTTATTACGTCAAGCATTTGATGGCCGTTTAATCAGCCGAAATGGTGATATCAATTGGCCACCAAGAAGCTGCGATTTTACGCCGTTGGACTATTTTCTGTGGGGCGACGTTAAAGAAAAGCAATTAAGCTCTTGAAGGCCAACATTCGTAATGCCATTGCCGTGAAACGCCCATACACTCGAAAAAGTGCAGGAAAATTGATCCGATTGAATGAGGTACTGTGAGTCCGGCCGCAGCGGCCATATTTATGAAATAATATTCCATTTCAAATCGGAACAATTGTACTTCAGAACAAATAAATAAATTTGACAAAATTTCAAAGCGTAACTACCTAACCCTGTGATTACATAATTTCTGAAAAATTTCGAGCGTAAGAAGCTTTGTTAAATCCGATTTATAATCAACAGACTACTGAGATTAGTGTTCAGATAAACTTCTTGAAAAGTTACATTGTACGGCAGAATCATGTTCACAATCAGAAATCAAACTGGATAATGCATCGGCTGTGAGGGACGTAACGCCGTCCTATTGAAACCAAATGTTGCTAATATCCTCCTCTTCAATTTTTGTGAACAAAAATTCGTTCAACATGGCCCTGTAACGATCGCCATTGACTGTAATGGCCACTCCTTGCTCATTTTCGAAGAAAAATGGCCCAATTATGCCTCTGGACCAAAATCCGCACCAAACAGTGACTCGTTAAGGGTGCGTCGGCTTTTTAATGTATGCGTGCGGGTTTTCTGTGCCCCAAATGTGACAATTTTGCTTGTTTACATACCCGCCAAGATCAAAATGAGCTTCATCTGAAAAGATGATTTTTTTGCCAAAATCGGCATCTTCTGTAAGTCGATCGCAGGCCCATTTAGCGAAGCGAAAACGCATTGGATGGTCAATTGGCTTCAACTCCTGAACCACTTGGACTTTAAATGGCGTCATACCAAGGTCTTTATACAAAATTCGTCTCAATGATGTCTCCGAAATGTTCAATTGTTGAGAACGACGGTGAATTGATGTTGATGGCGCTTCACGCACACTTTCTGCCACAGCCGCAATATTGTCCGGTATACGCACTGTTTTGGGCTTTTCACGCTTTGGTTTATCGATGAGGATGCCAGTTTCCTTCACTTTTTCACAAGATAACGAACATACGGAGCTGATGCTGATTCTCTTCTTCCAAAATCCGTACGCAATTTTCGAACACATTCTGCAACATTACAATGATTTTCAAAGTAATGTCGCAATATTTCCCAGCGTTGTTCAAACGTATACACAACCATATTCGTTCAGCGGAAGTATGAAACTAATTACAGTGTACGCTCGCTAATATGAACCAATTAAAACTGGCGTTGTTCACTTTTGCGAATTGTTCACATTTCCGAATACCGAAAATTTGAAAACAGAATTATACCATCTTTTAAACAAAAATCATTATTTATGAATTTTTTTATTTTTTAGAATTTTTTAGAACACATTTTATAATTTAATCTTCACAAACTTTCTTCACACCATCTAAATAGCAATTGAAGAATAAATATGCAGGCAGATGTACTAACACATACATATATATATGTACACCTAAAACGGGGATTCCCGCAACTAATAAACACAGAATTTTAACGTTTCAAATTAAAACAAAATTCTGTTAAAATTATAGGGCTTTTTACATTTTTTCATCTTTTAGAGTAGCCAATGAAGCAAAAAACATGTTCACATTAAGCGGTGTTCATATAATGCGGTGTTCACATTAGCGAGCGTGCACTGTATCTGTCAAATCAAACATGAGCTAAGTGTTACCATTCACGAAATAAGCACTAGTTGAAAAAAACGTTAGATGGCGGACGCATTACATGGTATAGCAAGTTAGTATTTTATTTTCAAATAAAACAATCCCTTATCGATATTCGTTGATTCCAAGAAGAATATCAATCAAGGGGTAAAAATACATTTGTATGTACATATGTATACATATCTATCCAGTGTATCAATTATTTTGGGTTAAACATTAAATAATGCTTGAAAGTAAATGAAAGGAAATCAAAAAAAAAAAAACAAAGAAAAGAAGGGGCTTTAATACTACACTTAAGGGTAACAAATCTTCTCAAACACAAAAGGGGCGTCTGTACACATCATCGAAGAACCGTAATAAAAAAATGTTTAAACAATGACTAGAGAATTCAGTTACTTAAGAGGCAACAGAAACAATTAAGGTCGGAGGAAAAACAAATAATAATCAACTCATTGTCCCAAACTAAATAAAATAAACAGGACATGGTTATAAACATACACATACACACACACTCACATTAAAATATAAGGATATTAATGTCGCATAGACGTTAATAAGTAGAAAAATGAAACTAATTCAGGCAAAAAGGACATTCTGAAAAATCAACAGAAAATAAATTTATTGTACCAAAGGCAAGAGAAGAGCAGTAGTTTTAAATATATTTGCAGTTAAATGAGACTTAAATTTACTTTCATCACAGCGCATGTCCAAGAACTATTTTATGTGTACTGTATGCATTGACTTGAATAAGAGAATCCTTTACAGCCAACAATGGAAAAATATAAATTCTAAGAGAATTCCTGATTTCTCTTTGTTGAACGTCATTTACGCATCATGACAATCATATTTACGTTCACAAAATTTAAAGGATAAGTGAGTAAATCTTTAAAAAGAAAAAAAAAACATTTTTTGTTTACATTTCAACATGAAAAATATGAAGGCGAATATAATCCATAAAACAGAGTAAATTATAGTATATTGACACGCTCATAACGAGGTAAAGTAAGAAGAATAGCATGGTGTTTGTAATAGAAAATATTAAAAATATACCAGGCGTACCGGTATGAAATGAGCATTTTGTTTGTGCAAATAAAACACTGCTTTTTAATGGGACAATAAATAAAATTCAAATCAGAGTATTAGACATTGCTGGCTATGTATTTTTTCCTTTCTTCAGACAATTTGTGAATTCCAGACCAATAAAACTGTTCGTCTATTGAAGCCTAATTTTTAATTTTTTGTAGAAATCGGAGTATCAATGCGTATCTTGAGGCCCACTATGGTAATTTTATTAACAGTTTCACCAGGTTTTAAGAGCTCGTGGTACACCACACCTTTCTGGTATTGCAGTCGAAGTTGTTGGTGGTCCCGAATTAATGATTTTTCACTTTAGAATTCTGAAAATAAATCCGTTTCTCACCGCCAGTAACCAATTAATGCAACACTGATTTGCTATTCTATCTTTGAAGAAAAATCTCACAAGTGGTTTTTGGATTTTCCATCTTTCTGTCATTTTATTCATGTGGTCCTAAAAGGGTCAGCGATTGTCTGTTGCTTCTGATAGAACCTTGACAAGCATTTGATGCGACCATCAGCATTTCTCTTAACCCTTTCGTTACCACAGTCCATCCCGCCGAAGTGGTGTTACGGAAGCGGACAGGACGCCGCGAATTGGGGACATTGCATGATGGCAAGTTGATGTTCGATGTGTAGCTGGCAACGGAGTCAGTAAAAATTCAGTCAGTTTTTTGTGAAGACACGTTGCGTGTGAAGAGAATAATCGTGATTTGAAGACCTCCGTTATAAAGATCTGTTGAACAATTGTTAGTGTTTACGCAGAAGAGTGTAAAGAAGAAGAATGCAAATTGTTGTTGTTTACATCAAGTTGTGAAAAGTGGCACACAGAATTGTGCGAACAATAAATAATTTAATTAAAACAAAATATAAATTTATTTTTATTTTATTTGCAATCTACGAACTCATATTTTAAATGTTTTGAAAGGTGAAAACGTAGCAATATAATGCATTTACATACATACATATATAATCGGTCAGTACAACCCTTTAGCCAGGATTACGACTTATTTTCTCATACCACTTATACTGTGTCGACTCCAAGCGACAGATTTTTTGGGTAGCTTTCCATGGCAATGTTTTCGTATTTCATTTTGTAGGAGATGTCTGACATAGGATTTGAACCCTGGCCCCAAATCTAATAAGTCAACACTTCAATGAATATTATTACCACGATAATAAGGTGGATAGTGATGAATAAAAATCAACAATAATTTACCTTTTTTATAACCGTTTTGCATTACTTGCAGAGAGCTCTGTAGTAAAGAAGTATAGAAATCAGAATTTAAACGAAAACGAAAGTGAAACAATATTTAAATACGAAAGGAAAGTCAAATATAACAGCGTAGAAAATAGTTATATAGGTTTAAAAAAATAAAACATTTTATTTCTATGGAATGTCTAGTAAACATTGCACTTTAACTCTTTCATGCCCGAATTTTTTGGGCCAGAGCTAAAATTTTTTTAATGACATGTGTTTGTTAGTCATTCAGAGTCCTACGTATTCTGGTTTTACACGGTTTTAACCAAGCTTGTTTGCAAAAAAAAAATTTTTAAAAAAATTAAAAATTACGGAATTTATGAACAAAAACAACTTTTTAGCCATTAGAAGTTAATATACATACATTATAACGCCATATGGCAGATTTATTGGAAAAAGTACTATAACATACATTCTATACATTCTCCTCGTGGAAAAGGCTGTGCTCTGTCCCATCCCGAAGACGTAACCGACTGAGGCAACGCAATCTCAGATAATTGATTCCTGATTGAAAGTTAATGTTAGTTTTTCGTAATTTGTAAAGCTCTTCTTCTACTAATATGATCAGGTGCATGTCTCGGGCAAGTCAAGCCTAGTTAACGCTACAATAGGACTTTTGACTATGTCTATATAGTCTGCTGCGGATCCGTCTCCATATTCTTCGTAGTGATCTCGAAGTGACATGGAGGTCCAGCAAATTACAACTTTGTGCACCACATCGCGTTAAAGCCTTCTCCGAAGAGGCAACATTCCATCAAATAAGAAGTCATTGCTCTCAATGAGACAAACAGAATTCTATTAGCTTGAATTAGGCGCGTCTATTTTCTCTCGGGTATAAGAATTTCTCTCTTCGATATAAGAATTTCCCGTTTATAAGCTCTGCCCTGCAGACATTTTTAAAAGCCCTTATATACAGGGAATACTATATATTATTATGCAAATCGAAAAGACCTAATATCGTTTAAAAACAAAAACGATAAACAAAAGCCACACGATACAAATACACACTAACACAAGGAATACAATGAACGCGTTGATTATCTAAAGCTGCACACACACATATGTATGACGAACACAAACAACAATGTACTAGCAAAAGAGTTCTCGAGAAGGCGCGAGCGAGAACCTTCCACATCGAGAACGTTCATCATACTGATTACGTGCGTGCGGACTATAAAAGGGATGGACAAAGCAAGCAGCAGTCAGTGTTAATTCAGTCAGCCTTGTGTGAAGTTGCGTGTGAACTAAATAAGTCGAGGTTGTAAAGATCCAGTAAATACTTGTGTGAACTAGTGAAGTGAATAAACAGATAATTACTGTTGTATCGTTAAGTTGTATACGGTGGCACACAAAAGTAGTGTAAAGAATAAAGAGAGTTTAAGAAGAACTAAAGATATATTTGTTTTTACTTTGGTTGCAATTGACGAACTCATATTTAAACGTTTTCAAAAAGGTAAAAACGGAACAATATTATAAATCCATTGTATCCATTCATATGCCAATATACCTAAGGTCATATGAAGTCGCCGTAGTCTAGTGGTAGTGTATTGGCTTATTAGACGTAAGGCCATGGTTCAAACCCCAGGTCAGACATCAAAACGAAAATATGAAAAATTATTTCTTCGGTGACTTCCTCTCAGCAGATTTCTGGCAAAAACTCTGGGAGTAAATAAAAATTACCATGGAAAGTTCTCGTTCCGAGTATTCTTTAACCTGTAGGTACCGCCACACATGTATAAAATTAACACAAACAACATGAGTGGTGTGAGAAACTAGGTCCATAATCCTTACTGCAGGATTGTAATGACCAATTATGTATGTATGTATAAAGTCCAAGTGCATGTGAGATATAATCAACATTTTGAATTAGTTTGAACGACATATTGATGCCATTATGCTTAGATTATAACGTCGTTTCCATATCTGCCTTAGCAAATCACCATGGATTAGGCAGATGACATGGGTTATGGGGTGTTGAGGATTGTGGCGTATTCGCATACACCTGCGACTTAAAAAATTCGACAAAAATGTCCATCGGTGTCAAAACGCTGCTCTGTCTAGGATATGCTATTCAAGCCAAAGGAAATTGATAGTCATCGACATATAGTGCTCGCCTTTGCTAATGATCGTAACAAATTAATAAACAAAATTTTATTATTGGCACGCTTTGGTGAATGCAATATCAGTCTTCTGTGATTTTGCAAAACAAACTAAATAATTTACAACTAATTTGACAGATATAGCTCCAACAAAATGGCCGTTATCAACTGTTAGAAGTATTGAGATTTCAAATGCGATAATCACTTTAAATTTTAATTAATTTAAAAATATTCTTATTGCCAATATTTTTTACTTTATTTAATTTCTGGAACAAGATTTCTGAAATCAATACAACACATACTGTTTAAAAATTGTAAATGAAGTGAAAAACCTTACCTTACTTTACTTTAACATTCTTACTAATACATCTCATTATTATATTTGGGCCACTCTATTTTAAAATAAACGGAATCCCAAAACTAACTTCAATTACATTGGGCATGTGGGAAAGGAAGAAGGAAATAAAAACATGTTTAAAAAACTTAAAAACATGTGAGAATGTGATGCACAGACAACATATTGAATTGAATTGAATAAATTCAAATACAGAAACAATAAAAAATAAGAATAGCAACAAGTTGTTACTACACTGTTTAGCAGAGTTCGCATCGCTTGATATGGCTTGTTAATGAAAATTATTTCACGAACACAACTATGCATCTTCGACATCAAAATTGGCGGATCAAAATATAGCGAACCAGTTCTGGCACTGGCGAACTGTCAACACACCATATACATCGGCCAATTTCTTTCTGGCTTGAACAGCATTTTTACCCTTTCTGTAGAGTAATACACTGTTGCTTGCATGGTGAGACAAGAAAAATGAGGTATTCCACGAACTCCTAAAACCTAGTGAAATCCTTAGATGGCTATTGACAGCAAATGATCAGTTTAAATTATGTATTGAGCGAAAAACTAACAGAATGGGCCACAAGTCGTGGTAAGGTAATTTCGTACACAAAGCAAAACCGGTCCAGATACTATCAAAACATTAGGCTGAGAACTGCTACTCCACTTGTCATTTTCACCAGCCTGGACCCTTTCCGCCTACTATTCGTTTTCATCGCTGGGACACGCATTGACTAAACAACACATCGAAATTGGCTGACTAATTGGTTTGTTTCAAAATATTCGCGACGAGCTATTCTTACTCAAACTTTCCTATAGGCCGGGTAATTATTTTTTTTGTGATTGCGGTGTGGATTTCACAATTGCTAACCTATCCGAACTTATTTTTGCCCTCATAGCAGAATCGATTTTGATTATCTTAATTGGATTTTATTAACATACACATATGAGCTTAAATATGATCACAGATGAAAATGAAAATTAGGGCAAGGCGATTAACAATTACTCCAAGTATGAAACAGTACTTATCTTATACTTATATGTATGTATACCTAGTCATCAAGTTGTGGTCGGAAATAAAGAAGCGAATATTTTGGGCTAATGGAACCATTGCAGAGTATTGTATACCATAAGCTAGGATAAACCAATGTCTTTCATTTCATAGAAGACCAAGTTAAGAAAGTAGGCGGTAACGACACATTAGAGATTCTTGGCAATTTTATTCACTCTCAGAGTTTTTGCCAGAAATCTGCTGCGAGAAAGTCGACGAAAAAATGTTTTTCATATCTCGTTTCGTTGGAAATGACTAAGCCAAGGGTTAAAACACGGGTTCTCGTCTAATAAACCAGCACACTACCTATTAGACTACGATGACTAGAGAAGAGACTATACCAGACAAAATTCGTCTTAGAGTAATACGATGGAAGAAACTTAGAAAGTGAGTACAAGATACTGGCTTCCTATGGAGAGAATATTTCGTGGTTTGGGTTTAAGCAGATAGGCATGAGGCTCTTGTTAGGTTTCGTTTACTCCAATTGTTACATTTTAACCTTTTTAAAAACGTTTAAAATATGAGTTCGTAGATTGCGTAGATTTGTGTTTAGTTGTATATACATTCTTTATTGTTCGCACAATTCTGTCTGCCACTGTTCACAACTTGATGTAAACAACAACAATTTACTTTGTTTGTTATTCTTCTTTACTCTCTTTTGTGTAAACACTTCAAACCACGATTATTCTCTTTACACAAGACAGACTGAATTCTTAGTCTTGCTCTTTAGGGAATTGTAACTTTATTTAAGAATCTCAAGTTCGGATGTCAACGTTTTTAAAATTTTGCAAGATATGGCCTCGAAAATGCTGAAATTTTCAACAATCCCACTAAGCGGCATTTACCCTGAAAAGCTGGCCAAAAAGGCAAAAATGAATTTAAGAAACTGAGTATGCAGTTCGATAGACAACATTATATAGTGAATTTTCACAACTTTAAATTGAGATTTGTAGATTTGAGACGATGTCAAAGTCAGGAAAATGAAGAAAATTAAATGCGTTTTGGGTGTTTTTTTGAAATTTTCATAGGTTTATATGATATTTGTTTGTGGCTAAACGAATACACATACATAATTGCCCATTACAACCCTTTAGTCAGGATTACGGCCTAGCTTCTCACACCACTCATGTTGTGTGCGTTAATTTTATACGTGAGTGGCGGGACCTACAGTTTAACGTCGACTCCGAACGACAGAATTTTTGAGAAACTTTTTCATGGCAGGTTTATTTTACTCTCAGAGTTTTTGCCAGAAATCTGCTGAGAGGAAGTCGCCGAAGAAATATTTTTTTTCATATTTCATTTTTGATGTCTGACCTGGGATACGAACCCGGGCTTTACGAATAGTAAGCCAACACACTACCTACTACACCACGGCGACTTCACGGCTAAACGAATAGAGGTTTTATATTGAATTTTTGTATTTGAAAGGTATGAGCAACTGCTACTTTCAGTTTTATATATATATATATATCATAAAAATAATAAAATTTCACATTTTTTTACCCTCCCAAAAAAAAAATTGATAAGGATTTTAAAGGTGAAAGTAGTTTTAAGTAGTTTAATGTTATATACCACAAGAAAATATGAACTCTCTACATTCAGGAACCAAAAAAAAGTTTACCCAATTATTTTTGGCGATTTTTTGAAAATATATGGGCCACTCATGTGAACCGTTATTGAAACATATTGTATATTTGTGGATGATTACAACATTTTTATCATAACTTCGAGATGGAAAATTTTTATACAATATTACAGTTATTCCAAATTGTGAAGGAATCGAATGCCGAAACCATTAACGAGAAATTGCAGCTTTTAGTCAGAAAATTGTGCGATATTTTAAAATGTCAAGGGGATGGCGATATATTAGCAGATAAGCTATGTTTAACTAATTTCAACCATTATTTTAGAAGATACTGAAGTTTAGCACAACGAAAAGAGGACCAATTTTTAACAACATATGCTAAATGGCTAGAAGGGACAGTTCGTCTTCAGGACGACCACAAAAAGAATTTAATGGAGCAAGTGAAAGAAAAAAACGAAGAAAAACGGAAATAATTCGTCAGCAATCAACAACAGAGGATATCACATTTGCTGCATCTATAAGTCAAAGGGCAGCGGAAAATAATGATGCGGCTAAATTAATAATGGATATAACCCGATCTCCACGGAAAGCAAGAATTTGCCAGCGATCATTAACAACTTCTGAGGTCAACCCTGTAAAGAAATTTGCTGCGGAAGGAGCTTTAGCATTGTTTGTAAATGCAGAACTTACTACAAATCAGTATGAAATTTTGTACGACACCAACAAAAATGTATATCCATGTCATACATTGGTATTATTATAACAATATGAGATGTATGTTTCAATTTCTTAATGGACCGTATGTGGTATCTAGTGGCACTTATGATCCGATCATAATAAAATCAGGTAAAATGATTCACATTCATATTAAACATGTTCATGTCGAATTTCATTGAGGTAATAACATTTTTAAGCCAATTATAATTGCTAAATATATTTTCTTAAGGGGCCTTATTTTGGACCTAGGGGCAATTATGGACCGATCATAACAAAATTTGGTAATATGATTTAGATTTACATAATACACGTTCATAACAAATTATGCAAAATAATCCAAACGATACCGATGCTTTTAAGCCATTTATAAGCGTAAGTGTGAATTTCTGAAGAGGACTTTATATGGGGACTACCAAACTTTACACCATGATTTCTTACACAGAACTGATCCATGCTAAATTTTATCGTGATTGCTCCGTAATTACCATAATTATGTGTAAATAAGTGCAATTTCGAGGGGAATTTGTATGGACCGATTTGAACCAAAATCTGTTGGGTTCGTCCTTGGGCCTAATTAAAACTAACACTATAAAAAAAAATTCCAGCCATTAACTCAAAAAACACTTATAATAATTTTGGCCAGGTTTTCAGCCAAAATGCCTGTCTGTGAATCCATCCTGTTTTAAGAGGAAATTTATAGAAAAAATCAAATAAACAAAGCGCACACATAGAAAACCTTGTTTTTTTATCACAATTTTTTTTAAAACGAGAATTCACGTTTCCTGATATTATGAAAGTTTTTTAAAAACGAAATTTTGCCAATGCCAATGCTTTATTATCGTGTCGTGTTGTTTTCAATTTAATTTCTTTACTCAATTGCTTTAAATTGTTAATAATTTAATACGGCTTAGCAACAACAACAGTTCAAAAGATGAGATGAAACGAAACGATGCCAGACGGTTATGTTATGACCGATAATGAACTCTGTGTTTAAGGCCTGTTTAAGGTTATTGGTCAAGGTTTTGTTATAGTCTCTGTGATTGTCGCAATCGTATTACATGCACAAGCTTTTGTGAATGGGCATCTGCTACTGAATACGAGTGTATAAGAAAAGTATAGTAAATGAAATTGTTACCCCGTATTTGTTGTAATGAGAAGAGATTCGTATGTTAATATTTTGTGTTTTAATAAGATTCAAAACAATACAATACAAGCAGTTTAGAATGTACTTAAGAAAACACGAATTTGTAATTTGATAGGAGCTTCTTTCTCTTCAAAAACAAAAACGAGAGAGGAAAACATCTGTGAAACACAGACAGAAGACTTGTAAAAACAAAATTCGCATGAGTAATTTTTTTTTGTTTTATATTGTGAGACCTTTAACAAGTTTACTTTCTTTTTTTTCAGTCTCTTCTCAATTTTTGGTTTTTATTTGGGAATATTTTTATTTGGTAAATGAACTTTGCGTTGAAAGTGCAATGTACTCTTACGAAAGAACATACAACTGAAGACGTTGTTTATTTCATTGAACTTTGTTACTTGTGTCACTGTCAGTAAGAGTGAAAATATATCTACTAATCTATATATGTACATATGTATGTATTCTGCTTTCATCAATTACACTATGACGACAAAATAAAAAATTAAATAAATCCAGATAGTGGCATAGTGTAGATGATGAGTTTTGTTGAGTAGAACTCAAAGATATTTTTTTTATATATCTTGAAACCTCCAAACATTTCTAAACCAATATCCAAAATATAAACCTTATTAGAAAGGATAGGGATAGGTCTTTAAATCTTCTTTAAATGATATACAGTATTGTTGGAAACCTAAGCAACTTTTTTCCACTAAGTAATAATAGACTCATATCTTATCTTTAAATAAATTTATAGAAAATATTTTTTTTATTTACTATTACACAATGTGGCTATAACCTAAAAATAACAACAAAAATTTAATTCTATTTCTTTGGAAGTTATTATAAAACAATAACAAAATTAACTTAAAAATTCGCTGTTCAAAACCTAAGCAACGTTTAATATTTGGTATGATATCCTTTGTTTCTTACGACCTCAGCGCATCTTTTGGGCATACATAAGATTTGATAGAATAGATGTTGGTATAGCTTCCCACTCTGATTTTAGACAGTTCATCAATTCCCGTTTATTTTTAAAGAGTCGAGTTCCAACTCTCCGTATTAAAATGCCGAAGAGGTTCTCTATGGGATTCAAGCTGATGACCAATCCTTGACCAACTTCGATGTGTGTTTTGGGTCATTGTCATGTTGAAACACCCATCGAAGTGGCATTTCCCACTCAGCATAGTTAAGCATGTGAGTGGCCTAAATGTCTCTGTAAACAAAACTGTCCATTTTTGTTTAAATTTCTACAAAGGGACCAACGCCACTGGCCGAAAAACAAGTCCAAACCATCACATTGCCACCCCCTTGTTTTATTGTGGCTTTTGAGTACCGAGGATGTAGCCGCTTTCCTTTTGGTCTTCTCACGTGGCAAACTCCATCTGAGTTTAGTAAGTTAAATTTAGATTCATCATTAAACAAAACAGTTCACCAATCATCACCAATCACCAATATAGTCCAATCCATCTGTGCTCTAGCAAAATCCAACCCAAAACAAATAAAAAGTTGAAAAAATCAGAGACTATGTTGCAATCAATCAGACAAACCTCTTTTTTAAATGCTTCTTTGTCAGCATAGGCTTCTTAGATGAAGCTTCCAAAAGGAAAGCATTGACACATTTTGCGACAAACAATCGGGATCCATCAAAAATTATGAAAATTTTTTAACTGAAAGTTCATTTGATAAAATGGCATATAAAAAATATAACACAACTGTTCTAGTATTTAGATAATAACTACGATAATTTTAATCCGATTTGATGAAACGAAGTGTCAACATCTTCACAAGATAATAGACTTTTAGAATGTGGTCACTTATCTTATATTTTTTAATTAAATTTTGCAATTAAGAATAGCTAAACTTGAAAAACTGAGAAAAATAATCATATTTTCCAATATTACCCGATCAAAACTCATAACATGTAAGTTTGAACCATATGGTTATGTATTCCATTTTAAAGGTTTATCTCTCTCCTTTTCAAAAAACTTTGGATTTTGAAAATAGGTTAAAAACTATTTGGGTAATCAATAATTTTGTGTGAAAAGATCAAAAATAACGTTTAAAACAAATAAATCGAGGTTGGAGGGTCCGAGAGATATAAAAAAATTTTTGAGTTCTACTCAACAAAACTCACAATCTACACTATGTCATTAGATGGGTTTATTTTGACTGTCGCACCGTGTTATTGGTTTCTCTGGAATAATTTTAAAATGTTTTGCGAAATTATTTTATTATTGTAGAAGCATCCATAGAGCTCTGCGCTTGGTCTACCAACTCATTATGTTACTTCACTTATTTTAGTTTAAATATTCAAGGTGGTATGAGCTGTTGAACACATTTGTCCATTTCAACTAACTCAAACCAAAATAAGTTGATAATCAAATTACTAGCCCTTGGCAGTGATGGCCTTTTTGGGTTTCAGTGGTCGCTCTGGAATCTCATGAGAATTGGTATCGTCCCAAATACGATCACTTCGTGTGTTTTGTCCATGGAGGAATAAAAAACAAGATGGCCATTATTAACTATTAAAAGTCGGAAGTCCCTTTTAGAAGACCCAATATTTATTCAACTTATTTTCTACATGTGTAGAGTATAAATGTAAGAAATTTTTAGCATTTATACTAATGTATAGGTACAGAAGTTGACATTCTGGCTTCAAGATCATCTAGTCTCTACAATCATTGGACATCTCTCTCCGAATCGCGACTGCTAGAACTGCACTGACGCAGAAGTTATCAGATATATTTAGGCCATGTACGGTGGGCCACGTTCCAGTACTGCATGAAATAGAACCGACTCTCCAAGGTTTTAAATGTGACTACATGGCACCAGAGATTGTTTTCGGATGAACATCCAAAACTCACAGTTACACAAGAGAAGAATGGGTTGCTGAAGCAACACAGTGACAGTGATATAACGATCTTCACCGATGGCTCAAAACGGATAAGCTCGGTCTGCCCCACGAGAATTAGTGCAGGAGCAGCCATGATGTGAAGGAAACAGTACAACACCTTTTATGCGAATGCTGTGCACTTTAGAACAGACGTCATCAGTATGATGGCGAACGTGCTAATCTGACGGTTTTATCCGGAGCTCAGGATGGTTCGAACCCACCACTAACGGATCATGACAAGGTGGCTTACCTCATAATGGGTAACATAATGGGACACCTTATGAATTTGCATTTTGCACCACTTATGTTGTGTGTGTTAATTTTTACACAGAGTGGTGGGACCTACAGTTTAAAGTCGACTCCGAACGACAGATTTTGGAGAAACTTTTTAGGACAATTTTATTTACTATCAGATTTTTTGCAGGAAATCTGCTGAGAGGAAGTCGCCGAAGAAATATTTTTCATATTTCGTTTAGTTGGAGATGCCTGACCTGGGGTTTGAACCGAGGCCTCACGTCTAATAAGGCAACACACTACCTACTAGTCCGCAGCGACTTCTCAAAGTATATTGCTACACTAATATATCGACTTTCTTGGTCAAATGGCGCCTTGGGGACTAGTTGCCAAACGGATAGCTCTAAACATGGTGATATGACGGGACTGGTCCTCTACATAGAAGAGCTAGAAATCAAACTTTAACTCCAGCTACCGGACCATAAGTTGAATTTTCAAGCCGACATTCGTGTGTTCAGGGAATGTATGATCTGGGCTGGTAGTCATTTGGCAAACTTAACATACATTGCGGAAGCGAAATGACAATTAAGGCAATGAAAGTCAGGAATCAAAAACCGTTCTGGAGTGTAAAAAGGCGATTAACAATTACTCCGACCATGGAACGGTATGCATTAGATGAGTTCCTAGTCATCATGGAGTGACTATAAATGGGGAAGCGAAAATCTGGCTAATAAATCCCGAGTATTACATACCACTCGTTTGGATAACCCCATGTCTCTCAATGCCTTAAAGGCCAAGCAGGGAAAGTGGGCGAAAACGTCATACCGACTATTGTGGAATAATGACACAGTAAGAAGACTTACAAAAATTCTTTAAGGGGAGCACGCTAATAAAGGTACTCATGGCACACTCCGCCCTGCACGCACACTTGAACCGTATTGGTGTGGTGGAAAATGATAATTGCAGTGCATGTGATTAACGCTACGAAACAACAGAAAATTTTTATGACATTGCCTAGCTTTCATAAGCTAGAGGTCCCAGTACGTTAGGTATGATACTATACCAGACATAACTGATCTCAGAAGAATGGATGCAAGATACAGAGTTCGTAAAGAAGTGTTGCCCAATGATGAGCGCCCAACAAGCTTACATGATGACTTAGTTGTATATCGATAGGCATGATACCCTTGGTCTAATCTCCTTCGCCCAGAGAAATGTAGTTGTTGTTAGAGAATAGCTAAAGTAAATATTGCTGTTGAGGTTATCTAATCATGTTAATTGCACTCGAACTGTTGATTTCTGACATTAAACAATCGATGCCATATTCGCATGTACATATATGACCGTACAAAATGTTAGGTTAAGTACAACAAAAAATTTTAATTTCAAAGTAAAGTTGTACATATAAACACATAATAAAAATACACTCAAACGTAAGCAATACAATACAATAACAATAAAAAAATAATACTTCTGTGTTGCTTTCGACTAGAACTAATGAGTGTCTGTCTCGTATTATTTTGTAATAAAAATGCATTTGGTTGCATAATGTTGCAGCAGTTAAAATATCCATCAATTCTGGCAGTTTTCACAGATATTTGTAGTGCGCATGTCAGAACACAAATATTCTTCAGTAGAAGCCGAAAACGTCATAGAAGTCATTAAATTGTCGTTAATATTATTGGTAGCCTTAATGATAAATTTTAAAGGTTTTGCTTTTAAGTACGTTTTTTACTGCTTTTTTGGAGATGATACGAACATAAATGGAAAACCAATTTTGTAACGAAGCATGAAGCGAATAAATTTCATACGACTTTTAGAATACTTGATTTTAAAATTGTTCAACAACACAAACCACTGGGCATTTAGATTTACTTTTTTATATTCAAATACAAATAAAAACGTAAGATTGTCCTTTAAATATATTTCTTCAGAATTTAAATTACAATAAAACTAGAAATTTTCATAAAACACAACTGAATTCAACAAAAGTTGAGATTTTTATTACGTCCAAGCACTTCTAGAGCGATAGCAAATTGTACAACAGGTTGTATTGTACTATTATACGGTGTTCAGATATGCACCTATATTGCGTAAACAGCAATAATCGCCATTATTGAGCTCAATATTTCATATGAAGTCGCCATAGTCTAGTAGGTAGTGTGTTGGCTTATTAGACGTAAAGCCAGGGTTCGAGCCCCAGGCCAGACATCAAAACAAAAAGTATTTCTTCGGCGACTTCCTCTCAGCAGATTTCTGGCAAAAACTCTGAGAGTAAATGAAATTGCCATGAAAAGTTTCTCAAAAATCTGTCGTTCGGAGTCGACTTTAAACTGTAGGTCTCGCCACTCATGTATAAAATTAACACACACAACAAAAGTGGTGTGAGAAACTAGGTCGTAATCCTGACTGAAGGCTTGTAATGACCAATTATGTATGTAGTTCATATAAAGTTTCAATTAATAAATGCGCAATAAATACGCAAATTGTTATAATATTGAGTAAAACTTGAAATGCAGCACTGTCATAAGTATGTGTTGAGTTGAGTTGAGGTTTGGCACGTAGAGCACGTCTTTAATTGTGAAATTTGCCTTATTTCCTTTTGTAATTTGAACATCGATGTCACCAACGCCTTTTACTGAAAGCGTTTGCCCATCACCGACTCTAACATTACAAGCACCATCAGCAATTGATGTAAAATTTTGAAAAAACTCTCTGGAATGACACGTGGTCTGTCGCACCTAAATCTGCATACCATGAATCTTCACGTTTAATGAACTTTTTATTTTCCGAAATAAATAAATCTGCAGTTCGAAATTCATCATCATTATTTCTCTGCGCAACAAAAGAGTTCCGATTGCCAGGGTTTTGTATTTCTTGTAGATCACGTTGCTTTTTGAAACAATCCCTTGCCCAATGACCGGGTTTATGACAATAATTCCATATACCGATACGCTTCTTGTTTCTTTTCTTCGAATTAGTTGTTGTTTGCAGCTGCATTCCTTTCTTTATTGTTGTTAACAGTTTGATCATTGTGCTGATTTAATAACGATTCTTCATTTACTAAATGGTCGGTTAGGCTTTCAATATTTTGTTCTGCACGCGGCTCTGCATACCACGCAGTTCTAACATGATTATAATTGGTTGGTAGGCTACTTAAAATTTTTGCTATAATCATTTGCTCTTCCTGTTTACACTTCATATCTTTTAAACGCTGAGTAAACGACACAATTTTGACAATAAAATCTGCAATGCTTTCATCTTCTTCCATTTTACAATTGATGAATTTTTCAAGAAGAATTTGTATTGACTGATCACTTCTCTCGGAATGTATACTTTTTAATCTTGACCACATCTCTGCGGCAGTTGTGCAATCGGTTAAATAACGCAACTGATTCAACTCTAGACCCCACATAATGAATGCCTAGGCTTTGGTGTCTTTTTCATCCCATGTGCCAGAATTTTGGGCCGGTCTTTCTATTTCACCAGTAATATAAGGCTTGAGTTTATTTTCTTTCATATAGATATCCTTTTGGCTCCTCCATAATTGATAGTTCTGCCCGTTGAATCGGTGAAGCGTATAAATTTTTGACTCAGACATATTTCTTATAAAAAAAATAAAACTTTTTCGCTTCCAAATTACCAGAATCGTTTACAGAGTTTTCTACGCCGTCTAACCTTATTTATTTCAATATACTTGAATTCGAGTGTTGCAATAGACCCGGGCCCATAACCTGTTGAGTTGAGTTGAGTAATTTTTATGAAACTGAAAAAATGTATACAATATTCCAATATTGAAAACTATATAAAGAGTACTATGATTGAAAATACATTAGGAAAGTCAAGTTCTGAAATACAAAGTAATTTTTAATTCTTTTCAGCAGTACATAATGTATGTATGAATAAATGAGTGTGTTTTGTATTTTATATTTGCTTTTCTATTAATTTTTAGTACACCTACAATCTAGCTTCTATAAAGAAAACGCTTTTCTTAACAGTATGTTCGGTGCGAACGTTACAACTTATGCGAGCAAATTTTGTTGATATTTGAAAACACAAGGTGGAAGTAAGTTTATTTATATTAACACTAAATCTTCCGACTATATATTATTTAAAATTTTTAATGATTTAAAATATTTTGAATGTTTCGAAATTTTGGGGACAAAATAGCACTCGAAATTTTTATTGTAATACTCGATTGGAGTAGAGTGAAAATCCATCTGCCAGAAAACAAACAATATACCTCAATATACCGAATCATACCAGACAATGCCAAAAATGTCCAAAACAGTGGTTTTATGTCACAAACTATGCAAATCAAGATACAGAACCTGTGCTCAGGACAAATAACTTTCCGCAGTAGTTAGGGCAGATTACATGAATTCCTCAGTAAAAAAAAAATACAAGATATGAGTAAATCTTCAAAAATATATTCGATGTATTTTTTAATAGAAGTTGTAAATGCAAATAGCGTTGTTACAATATTATATTCAGGAAATTGTGATGAAAAAAATTTTAAATGAGTAATGTTTCCCGTCACGGTAGGTTTAGTGTTAAATTTATGAATTGTTATAAAAAAAAAAAATTTCTTGTTTTCCAGCTGTCAAATGATTATTGAATAAGCTGATTTGCGTATGCATGAACACTTAAAATAATTTTGTCAATTAAACGAATATTGACTCAATTAAAATTCATGCCGGTGTGGACCAAGTGTTTAATGGAAATAAAATTCAAATTAATGGAGAATCAAATGTTTCGTAAGTTTTCAAATATCCAACATAAAGTTCTGTTTTATTTTGAAAACATCACAAAAGAACACGAGTAACAAACAATAACAACACAATAAAGCAATCGCCGAAATAGGACTAAAAAGCATTAAAATTACAACAAGAAATTACATACATAGGCGGACAACGAAAGATAATGCAATGAAAAAAAAAACTAAAAAGAGAGAAAATTAGGAAGCAGAAGTGGAAATAAAGTAAAGATTGTCGTTATTAACTGGTATGTGTAATCATAAAGGCCTGAATATATTTCATTTGACGTCGTAATCCTCACACCACTTATGATACGTGTTTTAAAATTATCCATAAGTAATGGAACCTACGATTTAAGGTCAACTCCGAACGACAGATTTTTGAGAAACATGGCAGACTGAGATTGCCGGCAACACTGCCAATAGCTTAGTGTGTTTCTAGAATGCGAACCGTACTCTTCTTGAACTCAAGTATTTTCCTGGTCCGCCACTGCTGTCCACGGCAGGTTGTCCACTGGTAGACAATACATACATAATTGGTCATTACAACCCTTCAGTCAGGATTACGACCTAGTTTCTCACACCACCTATGTTGTGTGCGTTAATTTATACATGAGTGGCGGGACCTACAGTTTCAAGTCGACTCCGAACGACAGATTTTTGAGAAACTTTTCATGGCATTTTTTATTTACTCTCAGAGTTTTTGCCAGAAATCTGCTGAGAGGAAGTCGCCGAAGAAATACTTTTTGTATTTTAGTTTGATGTCTGGCCTGGGGCTCGAACCCTGGCTTTTCGTCTAAGAAGCCAACACACTACCTACTAGACCACGGCGACTTCCCACTGGTAGACAATGCAGTTTTGAAATTCGACAACCCAAGGTTTGTTGAATTCCGTTTTGCTTTTTCTAACTTGGAAAAGCATTCTTGTAGAGGCGCATATATCCCCTCTATCGTCTCCTCCTCAGACATCACCAATGCTGATGTCTAAACTATTCTACCTCGGATCATCAGTTTGGCTTTAGTAGGAAACATAGCACTATTGAATAGACCCACAGATTAGGTGCAGACAGTAAGAAAATCTTTAGACGAAAAGAAATATTGTTCTTTCCTATTTATTGATGTTTCTTAAGCTTTTGACATGGTTTGACACGAAGACCAAATATATTAATTGAGATTAAACTTCGCTAGTAATTTAGTGCTGATACTGGAAGTTACATAATCATCCTAAGCTTTGTGATTAAGAAAGCTGATTTTGAGAGTTCCCCCCCCCCCCCCAAAAAAAGATGGTGTTTCACAAGGCAGTTTTTTAGGACCCATCCTGTACTTAGCTGTATATTTCGCATGTGCCTATAAGCAGACACATTCAAACATCTACCTTTGTTGAGTACAGGAATTGTTTCTGCATTATTCGTGTAAGCCTGGGATTTCACAAAATATAAAGAAAAAAACCATTCAACGTTAAAACTTGACATCAGAATTTTAGGGTAATTTTTTATGGAAATCGTTGCTGCAATTAATCGGTTGTAGCATGTGCAGTCTTGTTGAAGTTACATGTCTTCCAGTTATCACGGTTCTGTAATTAATGGCCTCTACAGTCACTGCAATTTCGGGCATGTCTTCACGGCGCCTTACGAAAAACATTTTCGATAGACTTATTTTCGACAGTAGAAGTATGAGAATTTGGAATGCTATTCAGATAGAATTGCGCTCCATCAGTGAATGTGACTCTATTTTATTAAAATTGGAATTGACTTCATTTTGCTATATTATGAAGTTGAGACGCATAGTATGGTCAATCAGTTTGAGCTCCAGTCTAAATTCGCTGTGTAGCGTTTTGTAAAATTTGAAGTTTTTTTTTCCGAATTACAACGCTACATTCTCTCATAAAGCCTTCCATTTTTAATAAACGGAACAATGTGTGAACGTGACAACTGCCGAATTCCAAAGTCGCCACTTAGACAAAAATTGACACTAAATTAAAAAGTAAAGTGTTACTGATGCATCCCTTATTGAAAACGTAAACAAATTTAGTTGAACCACTGATAAAGAAGTAATCACCTGTTCGTTTTGAAAGAATTTTATTGTTATTATCTATTTATTGTATTGTATTATATACCGGGTCGTCCATAACAAACATGGACGATGGACACATGCCTTATAAACAACCACGTTTGTTCGTTAAATGGACTCTGAAGCAGTTGACAGATCTAATTATATTCACACTCACTATTAAATGAGTAATTTTTCCCGTCACGGTAGGTTTAGTTTTAAATTTGTGAATTGCTATAAAAAAAAATAATTGAATAAATAATTGAATAAAATAAAAAATAATTGAACAAATAATTATTGAATAAGCTGATTTGCTTATGCTTGAACACTTAAAATACAGGCACCAATGGTATTTAATTTCAATAGGAAGGCACTGCCTACTACACATCTCAAGCCACATAACGATTCTGAACTAGTTCTTTGAGCAACAATGAATAACGCTCCTCAATGACAACATAGCCCATGCCATCATTTAATTGTACCTTGTCTTCTGCTCCAGAGTCATAGAGAACTGGACTTTCGAATGTGAAAATACATCAAAAGCTCTTCGAACACGCTTTATTTTATTTAAATTTAGCAATAGGATTACAGGCTAAACAAAAGTATCAATTTAATTTAAGAATCCAATCCAAATTTAATTCTAAAAACCAGGACAACAACACTTCTATTTTGGAAAAATTAACTATTTTGCAGACTTGTCACAAATGTCAATAATAAATACATCGAAGATTACGCGTTTAACCAGTATTGAATTAACACGCTCATCAAATATTGGATTGCCTTTAAATTCATGCAAATGATTGATAAGAAGTTTGATGAATTAGCTAACCAACTGCCGTTTTCTTTTTCACAATATAAGAATGCCTATTAAATGAAATAGACAATATATTAAATATCGCGAAAACTGATCGGGAAACCTATTAACGACATTAAAAATATTGACACTGCGAAAGTTATTAAGTGTCTAAAGTCAGTTTACAACAAACATACAGTTTCGATTTGATTTGGCTTTATAAGGATTAATAGTTTTTTTAATAGATTAGCTCAGTGTAAAGTAATTAGCTAAATAACACTATGCGACAAAATACAAAAAATTAAATACACCCGAGTAACTACCTAGTCTAAGTTGTTCAGTTAGTTGAGTAGAACTCAACTTTTACTTTTACTACTTTTTTTTCTCGAAACCTCCAAACTTGTTTTATCCGACAAAAACTGTTTTTTTTTTCTTTACGCATAAATTTATTGCTTACACAAACATTTCTGAACCCATTTCCAAATTTAAACCCTATTAGAAAGGAGAGGGATGGGCCTTTAAAACGCTGTACATATATATATTATGCTATGCGGTTTGATGAGGAAAACTTGACAAATGCGAATTTTTTTATATTTTTTCAAGTTTATCAGTTAATAGTAGCAAACTTTAATTAAAAAATATGAAATAAGTGATAACATTCTGAAAGTACATTGTCTTGTGAAGAGATTGACACTTCGTTTGATCAAATCGGGCAAAAATTACTGTAGTTATTTTTTAAAGAGTCCAACGGTCGAGTTATATTTTTCATATACATATTTTTTTCCAATGAGCTTTTAGTTCAAAAATTTTTGACGGAACTTGATTTTTTATCGCAAAATGTGTCAATTTCACGTTTGAGCGACTACCAGAAGTCGTTTGAAGTGTTCGAGAAAAATAAAAAAGTATTTTTTAGCTCTTCTCAGTCTAATGAAGAACTTAGACTATGTAGTTAGGTTAGGTTAGGTTAGAGGACATGTACTTGTCAATTAAGACAAGTATAGTACCCGGAGGTCGAATTGACCCATTGTACAACGTCCTAGTTTCTCACGCCACTTATGTTGTGTGTGTTAATTTTATACATGAGTGGTGGGACCAACAGTTTAAAGTCGACTCCGAACGACAGATTTTTATTTATTGAGAAACTTTTCATGGCAATTTTTATTTACTCTCAGAGTTTTTGCCAGAAATCTCCTGAGAGGCAGTCGCCGAAAAAATACTTTTTGTATTTTGTCTTGATGCCTGGCCTGGGGCTCGAACCCAGGCTTTTGCGTCTAATAAGCCAACACACTATCTACGGCGACTATGTTGACTATGTAGTTACTCGGGTGTATTTTCACTGTCGCACTGTGTAATTATTTAAATTAATTGATGATGTATGTTATACAAACTTCCTTTTTAATGTTAATAAATAATTTGCAGTATAATATTCGATGTAGTTGAAGAAAACGATATGGAAAGTTCATTTGTTTTCAGCAATATTAATTAATTATTGATAAATAAGATAAATAAGATAAAATATGTAAACGCATATACAGTGGACAGCAAAAGTCTTAGTACGGCAGTATATTTTAGCAATTTCATTAATTTTAGCCAAAAGTTTGTATAAAAATTAATAGTTTATATATTTATTTTATTAATTTGTTTTTGTTTTATTATAAAAGAATCAATTTTTTTAATGTTTTTCATAAAACTAGAGAAAAATAAGGAAAAGTCTCAGATGACTTCATAGGAACCCCAAGGAGTAAATTTAAAAATTTCAAAATATATGAAAATGTTATTCCTTAGTGGAATATCCCTTAAGGTCAAACACTCCATTTAACCCATTTGGAATTGAATGTACAAGTTTTGTTTAGTGTTTTCTGGTGGCACCACGAGAAGTTTTTCAGTTGACTTTTGTTTGAGGTTCGGGATTATGTAACCGTTCTTTCAAATAATCTCCTAAATACTCTCTGGAAGTCATATCAGGACTTTGTGCAAGAGTATTAAGCCTGTGGGGACTTTTTTGCTAAAATATATTGCCGTACTAAGCCTTTTGCTTTCCACTGTATATGCACGTGTGTGAAGATAAATTCAAATTTAACTAGCAAAGACAAAAACCAAAAATTTTAACAGAGTTAAAGTTAACAGTGTAATGTTAAATTGTTAACAGAAATTACGAAAAATAGTTACGGAATGAAAGAGAATGGAATACCTATTCCATTCCTTTAAAATTGTGCTCCACACGTTCCTGAGTGGAACATCAGCTGTGGTAATAGGGAAATTCTTTTAAAAATTGCAAAATTTAGACAAAAAAAATGTTTTTGTTTTAAGAATGTCTGTATAGGATGATCGATATTGTGGAAAAATGGGACTTGCTGCAGATATCCCACTATATACAAATTGTAGCCTTAAGTGTTACCATTTAAACCCAATAAGTGGTATATCCCAAATAATTTTGGAACTCGGGCTTGAAAAATTCACTACATGAAAGGTTGTTACTTCTTGAATGATTTTAAAATAAAGAAATAAGGGTAACATTAATGATAAGAAAATATAATAAGGAAACTGAATTAATTGAAACAAAATTTTGTAATGTTATTCGCTTTTAGCGGTTAATTCATTTTCTTACTTACTTAACTTATTTGGCCATTACAACCCTTCAGTCAGGATTACGGCCTAGCTTTTGACACCGTTCATGTTGTGTGTGTTAATTTGTATACATGAGTGCCGAAGAAATTTTTTTCATAATTCGTTTTGATGTCCTGGGGTATGAACTGTGGTTTTATGTCTAGTAAGCTAACACACTACCTACTAGACTACACTCTACTATTCAAAATTTTAAATTCAATTAAAATTTCAACGTAAAATAAGTTAGAATTTATTTAATAAAAATCTTAAGTCTTAAAATATCGTTAGTCTCATTCGCAAATGTTTTAAATCCCTTTTTTCAAATTTTATAGGAGACACAAAAAACATTGCGGCTTCTGCAGTTTTTAAAATTTGTAAATTTTTTAAACGCAATTATTTTTACTAAATAGCTCTCTTTAAATGACCTAGATCAAAATTTAAGAATAATTAATATTCGTAGAGTTAGCACGTGCTGTTAATATTTTTCGTAGTTTTGTGGACTTAGCTTTTTTGCAAACCACAAAATTACAACAACTTTAAACTATATATTGACATTTTGTTGTTGTAAAATATGTATTTTGTATAGTGTTATCGTTTTGCATTAAAATCTCAATTTTTGAAAGTGGACTTAGCGTCTTTGCGAATTATACTAACGATATATCACATATAGAAAATAATCACATAAAAAAATATGACGGACTTATATGTATGTAAATCTGAATTCAATAAACAAAAAAACCAAAAAAAATTATAGTTGATTAATAATGCATGTAAAAAATAATATGAATAAAAAGAATTCAATACAAAAAATTGCCAAATTGCCAAAACCGCAATATGATAGACATCCCCAAAACATCACCGAGCCGCCACCAAATCTGTTAAGTGGTTGCACAGTCTTTTTTTTTTTTTTTGTTTCATGGTAGATGCATAAAGCGCTTACAGAAAGAGCAATGGAATTGAAATGCAGCCTCATCCATCCACAATACACTGTACCAAAACTCTATAGGCTTCTTAATACACTCCAAAGCAAATGCGAAACGGTTTTGACAATTTGGTACCAATAGACGGGACTTTAAAGCAGTCTGGTTATCTCGAAATTATAAACAACCATGCCTTTGAGTCCGCAAACAACATTTTTCCACCCAGTGAATGGATTTTACAGCACGACAATGCCCCTTGCCACAAAGTATTATAATATTAATGTATTATTATTATATATTATTACTAATGTGTTTACATGTGGTCTCAATGTAGAATTTGGAGAAGAGAGTTTGGCTAACTTCATAAACGCAGTTTGCAATGCAACACTGCTTTGTCAAATAATGAGATGACATTTTAATACGTTTATGAACGCGAAAACTTTTCATCCTTGTATGATTTTTTGTATAATTTAATTATTTAAAATGAATATTTAGAAAAAATAGCAGCGCTTTGATCAAAAATATTTTAAACCCAAGAAAGCGTCGTCGTATAGCATTATTAACTAGCCAAGATTCAAGGAGAAAAATTCCTAAAACTTAAAATTTTTGTAAAATTTTCGCAAGCATGCAGAAGGATGTGTTTTATTCTCATTTTCGAATGAAGACAAGTACATTTCAGGTATTTATTACCACCAAATGGTGTAATTTGATCAAACTAATTAATATTTTAAATTTTAAGAAGTTGGAGGTTGCAATTAAACCCTGGTGGCATTCACGTTCAACTGGACGTATTGGAATAACGCTACAAAAAGTATTACAAATAACAATTTGGAAACTGAGCAATAATTGTTCATTCATCACTTTAGTGTGGCAATTGGTCTCGCTTATAAGGCTTTTGAAAAAATAATTAAAATGATTTGCCGCTTAAAGGGAGACGTTATAAAATTCCCATAAACTGCAGCTCAACAAAAACAAATAAATGAGGAATTTTTAAACCTGCGATATAATCCGTTTCCCTTTGTTCTAGAGTTCATCGACGGAACTCATATCCCGATTTTCGAACCAATAAAAGATGAAATCAGGTATCGCAACCGAAAGAGAACGTATTCAATCATTGCACAAGTAAATAATTTACGTTTTTTGACATAAGAATATATTTGAATTTGAAATATTTTTATTTAGGCTATCGTAGATTGTCGTATGAGTTTTATAGACGTATTTATAGGTTGCCCAGGAGCATGCCATGAAGCATCAGTTTGAGGAAAGAGCTCTATTAGGAAAGCTATAATAAACAGACAAAAAAATATTTATTCCAATTACAATTTGTTGGGCAATGGCGATTATCCATTAGAGACGTTCCTTATGGTGCCTTACCGTGATAACATATTTTTAACGCCAATGCAATTAAAACTCAATATGATTTTGAGTTCAACTCGAGTTGTTGTGGAACAGGCATTTGGTATATTAAAGGAAAAGTTTAGAGTGCTAAAGTACATCGAGGTTCAACGTCCACACATACCAAAATTGATAACAATGGCATGCATAATACTCCACAACATAATTATAGATAAGGAACGCAACATAGCGATGAAGTAGAAGAAGCAAATATTGAACCCCAAATGGACGAAGGAGTAACTTTGGCAGGGCAAAGAGAAGCAAAAGCAAAAAGAGATGCATTCGCTACATTATTTTCGGCTTAATGTGAAAAAAATTTAAATTGAAGAAGTTATTATACATCTTAATGAATTCAATTTATAACTAAACTTAAACAAAAAGTCATTTTTAAATTATCAAGTAAAAAGTATTTCAGTCTTAAATTAAAAATAAATATACATTAATATTAAGTTAAGCAACTTAAACAAAGACAAAAATTAATAAAAATTCATTTTTTAAATTATCAGGTAAAAAGTATTTCAATCTTAAATTAATATAATATAATAATAATTAAATTTTTTCAATAATTTTCTGGAATAAGGTACGAATTTCTTTCATTTCAGCTAATTTTTCTTTTTCTACGGCTAGTTTTTCTGTCTTCAAGTCCAAAAGTTTTTTCATTGTTTTGGCATCTGCCTCCGATTCTTTGTCTAAGAAGTCCAAGATATCGCACCGCTTTCATTTTGTTGCACTTCTTGGCGTAGAAATATCTGGAGAAGATGCATCAGTATACTGTATAGTATACATCGTTGGGGTATCAGACGTCGATGGTCCATTACATAAATCTTCCATTAATATTTGAAGGGAACATTCGATCACATCACTGGGTACCAAAACGCTACTACGACCGCCGAAAACTTCATCCATCATTCCGAAAAACTCCCAATATGCAGAGCCCTCGCCAAATGTGTTGCGCTTTTGGATTCTTTTGTAAGTTCCCATTATATTTACAAAACATCTTGTAGTTTCATCTTTGGTTAATGGAAAAGTGCTATAAATTTCCTTAATATCTCGCATTATTTGCACCCAAATTGAGTTTATTTTCTTTTTTTCGCTATGAAGTCTGGCTCATATATCAAACGCACTTCTATGAGTAGCTTTTTTCTTTCATGATTCCATTTTTTATCACTTTTTACAAAAAATTAAATGTTAAATAACATTTGTCCTTACAGTAAAAAAATTTTAATTACCACAAATCTGCCATTTCTACCACAAAATTATTGCCGCCAATATATGTTCACAAAGAATCACAAATACAGCCTACTTTACACGGTCCCACAAGTAATATGATCTGTCAAAATTTTGTGTAGAAGAGTACGGATGTGATCGTCTAAACGTTCTATGTAATGAAACCACCACACATTGAGAGAAAATACGGATGAAAGGTTTGACAGTCGTATGGCTCTCTTTATTTTTTGAAATGATTCATGATCAGGGATGTATTTTTATGTAAACACATAGAAAAAAAGTGTAACAGCTGTTTTCATTTTACTATGTTATTGTCTTATACCGATCACGTAAACGCAAAAAATATAAATCATACGAGTTTTATTCTCTTTTTTTGTCATACGGATGGGATTTCATTTTACTTTTTCATTAGACTTTACGTACGTAAAGTATTACCGTGTGAAGTGGGCTTAGAAACCATGCACGAAATTAACACATAATGCGCACTGATAAGCATTGCCATGCAATAATGAAGATAAGGCAATGCCAAAACAAATTATGTACACTGCTTTTATGAACACCATGCGTTTTAAGGTTACATTGAAAACTGCGTTTATGAAGTCAGCCTTTGTATGAACTGGAGCTTCGTGTTTGGTTTATAAATAATGGTACAAGAGCATTCATATTTTCGGATGAAATTTAATAAATTTTTTATCTAGCTAATTATAAAAAAGGTGTTGCAAGGCTTATATTTATTTGCATAGAACTTAGTGTAACTTTTTCTGGCGAAAATCCTATTTCATTGGACGTTAATTTAATAAATTGCCTTTATGTTTAATAGCCGCTACAAAACCCGCAGATAAAAGGTTCTCCTTTTACTTCGTAATTAAATTTTAAGCATCCTTCGCAAGGCGCTGTTATGCGTTCATTGCATGCAAACTGAGGTTCAGAAGTGTTTCCTCCACAATGAAAGCAAGTTTGTAGCCTTTCATCAGCATATTCATACAAATTTGTTGTTATTTCATTTCTGAAATCTTTAGGATTTTGTAAGTTGATAAGATATTTTTGTTCTAATATAGCTTTTACATATAGGCATACAAAAACTGTACAATTAAAGGTATCTTTTGATAAATTTTGCAAATCATGGTTAATTTTTAATATATTATGGTTTTCTGTTTCAGTTTTAAAATTAAAAATTTCAAAAAAGTTGGTTGGTTAGTTCATCGTCAATAGAATTTAAATAGGAGAACATTTTATTCCTTGTGTTTATTTACGCGAATGTAAAATGATGCCTATGTAAAAAAGGCAGGTATAAAATTGTGTTGATAAGTGGAAGGAGGCACTGAAAAATTATTCTGCTCTTTATAAAAAAAGTTTCCCCTTCACATTTTGTAGAGAACTTATACTTGCGAATTAATAATACACAGTGTTGGAAAAAATAATAAAAAAAATAATCTACCATGTTTGACTGTCTTTTTTGTATATTTTGGGTTAAATTACAAGAATAAAACTAGAATAATGTACTGTGGTCAGACGAAACAAAAGTTAATTTGTTTGGTTCGGACGGAAAATCGTTCGTACGTCGTCCTGTAAAAACAGAATTTGACCCTAAAAATACAGTCAAATATGTTGGAGGGTCGATAATGCTATGGTGGTGTTTTCGGCATCTTGCGTTGGCCCTATTGTTTGGATTCAGGGGAAAATGTGTACAGCTGACTACATAGATATTCTATAGAATAAAATGCTTCCGTTTGCCGAGAATGAAATGCCACTTAAATGGGAATTTATGCAAGACAATGATCCTAGGCATTCCGCTAGAAGCGTTAACTTGTGGTTTCAACAGAATGAGGTGCGTGTAATGTAGTGACCGTCCCAATCACCGGACTTAAATCCCATTGAACACCTCTGGGGAGTCCTAAAAAATAAAATCGGCAACTTTAAATCAAAAAATAAACAGGAATTGTGGGAAGAAATTCAGGAGACATGGTATTCAATTCCCCCTGACGTTTGTGCGAATCTTGTGGGATCTATGAATCGTCGCTGTCAGTAGGTAGTAAAAATTAAAGGTGCTTCAACCAAATATTGAAATAATATCTGGAAATGATGGTAATGTTTAACAAAATATAAATATTTTTAGCATAACATAAAGTGTCCCTATTATTTTTTCCATGCATTTTCGAATAAATTATATTTTTTTTAAGAATTTGGCAGAACTAGTCATTTATTTTTATTTTATTAGTTAAACTATTTGAATACCTTTAATTTAATGTATTTACTTTGTAATATTTATGGAAAAGTAAATAAAAATATAAGAATATATTGAAAAATTTAAGTGTCCCTATTATTTTTTCTAACACTGTATGTATACATATGTCTCCAAAATATTATTGTACAATTCTTGTTTTGAATTAAGGCTCTTGAATTCTATCAGATCAATTTCAGGAAGAAATGTTTTGAAGCCCAAATGATTGCAAAGATTTTTTATTTTATTTGGGATATACCACTCATTGGGTTTAATGGGGACACCTTAGGCTACAATCTGTATATAGTGGAATATCTGCAGCAAGTCCCATTTTTCCACAACATCCATCATCCTACCCAGACACTGTTAAGATAGGGAATATTTGAAGCCCAATATCTCAATCTCCAAAATTATTTGGGATATATTTAATATATGGATCTAGATAAACTGCTGCAGTGAACTATATTTTGGCTTTCCTTCTATTGACGGACTTTATTCGGATTCTCGTCGAATTTAAAGCCAGTTGGAAAATAATATCACTATATAGTGCACAATAACGTGCACTAATTATGTCCATTGATGTAGACTGCATTCTAAGTTCTTAAATTTTTGAGTCCGACAAATCAGAGACAATTGAGCATTTGAAGGCCAGCATTCGTGATGCTATTGCTGATATACGACCCCATATACTCGAAAAAGTGACCGAAAATAGGTCCGAAGGAATGAGGTACTGGCCTCACAGCAGCGAAAGCCTTTCTGAGTGAGATTTGATAGTTGGTCTAGATCTCCCAAACTTTCACCTCTACGGCCTCTTCAATGGATCTGTCAGGGGGGAATAGCAGAGGCGTTGGGAGAGTGAATAGGGTTGTTATATTTCTAAGTGTCTATTGCCCGCTATAGACAGTGTAAGAACAGGTGGCTGCTGAGCTTGGACAAGACCAGTTTTAGGTTAGTTATTGAGTTTATTACGAAGCACTGCAACATTAGTTTGCTATGCAATTAAGTGCATCCAAAGCTACACAACGATAAAATAATTGAATGTCCCTAATAATTAGGCAACTGGTTTTAATTGTTAGTGGTAATATTTAGATCTCCTAGAATATATATGTTTGGTAAACATGGTTGGGTTTCCATACATGAAAAAACCTGTATTTGTACTTATGTATTTATAAATAAATAAAATACCTTATTTAACCATTCTATTTTCTTCCCATTAACAAAACAAAATTTTAAGAGCTAAGTATAGCGCTGATGGCCTAACCCTAACGAATAAACTTTTTCCTCATGAACAAAACAACTGAAAAAGGAAATGAAACAATAAAAATCAATTAAAGCGTGTTGTTGGTCTTAATCTAACTTTTACATAAAAATAAACATAAAAAATTTTAGGGTGAATATTTATTACTTTTCTCCTCCCCAATTTTAAATTTAAATTTTCGTTTCCACTTCTTGTGCTGCAAAAAAAAAATACATTGTAAACAGTGAACAAAAATGTGATTTATGGATTTCACGCACTTCCTTGTGTACAGAAAAATTTATTTCAGAAGGGTTTGTTTTTCTTCATACTAATTTTGTTACTAGTAGATAGTGTGTTACCTTATTAGATATCAGGCCACGGTTCAAGACCCAGGTAAGACATCTCCAAACAAAACAAAATTTGAGAAATATTTCCTCGGCAACTTCCTCTCTACAGATTTCTGACAACTATCGCGGAAATCTTATGTTTCATCAACATAAAAGATTTGGTCGATCATTGACAGAAAATTGGAAATAGCGTCGGCGGTCAAAAGTAAATGTGAGACAATATTTCTCAGGTCAACGAAGAAAATATTTCTTCGGCTATTTCCTCTCAGCAGATGTATGGCAAAAACTCTGTTAGTAAATATAATTGCCGTGAAAAGCTTCTCAAAAATCTGTAGGTCGGAGTCGACTTTAAACTGTAGGGCTCGCCATCATAGCTGCCAGATTTGACGATTTATCGTCATTTTGACGATTTTATTCTTCAAAAATATCATACTGACGATTTGGCGTTGCATGCCCTTATTTAGACGATTTTTGGAAATTAAAAATTTATATCATATTCTTTACTTTAGTACATTAAAAGCCACTTTAAACTTTGTATTTGCTTTGCAGTTGTTACTGTTGCAAATTTACGTTAGTAATAACGAGGAGTGAAGTATTATATTCTTAAGTTATTTGCGAACACCTGTAATGATTTTTCTGTATTTTATGCCTTTTTCAAAAAAATTACAACCACTGCACGAAGGGAGTTCCACATGCGAATAGTACGACTGAACAACAAATTTTATCTGTAATGCAGTGTGCGATCCACTGACCAACCGATCACATACGAATGTGCTCGCCAAGAAAGACGAGTGTTACGTAGGAATACATGATTCTCGGCAATAAGTCACCTTATTTCACACATAAATACATACATACATAATTGGTCATTACAACCCTTCAGTCAGGATTACGGCCTAGCTTCTCACACCACTCATGTTGTGGGTGTTAAATTTATACATGAGTGGCGGGACCTACAGTTTAAAGTCGACTCCGAACGACAGATTTTTGAGGAACTTTTTCATGGCAGGTTTATTTACTCTCAGAGTTGTTGCCAGAAATCTGCTGAGAGGAAGTCGCCGAAGAAATATTTTCGTTTTGATGTCTGAACTGGGGATTTGAACCGTGGCTTCGCGTCTAATAAGCCAACACACTACCTACTAGACTACCTACTATTTCGCTCGAGCAAATTCCGTTGTAATAGCGATAGAACAGCGAAACACAAGCCATATTGCAACAATGCTCTAATGAGTTGGATACCCTAACGTCATTAACAAGCAACTTCGAGAAGTCACAAACTTGACGTTGGGGCACCGGCTTATACGAGAGTTGTATTCCATTCTCTTTAGGATATAAGTGGTGTAAATAGTAAGAAGATCAGATGAAGTGAAATATTTCTTACATAGTTTTGGAAACCAAGGGACAGAAGAAAGTGTCGGTTCCAGCGAACATCGCACTGAATTTTCATACTCAGAACGTCAAGAGTTTCTGACTTCCTAATATTTATACCACCCATAGATTTATATGGTGCGATATTATTGCCGCGCTATGTGTCAATAAACAACACTGTGATAGACTGTTTAAACCTTAAACAATTTTTTTTTTGATTTCTAGTCTGGGGAAAGCAGACAAAATAAATGACAAATCCCTTTTAAACGACGCGATATATGTAATGCAGAGGTAATAATCTTCTGAAACTTGCGGTTTCAATATATGTCTTGTATACTGCAGAATAACATTCTGTTCTATTTCTTGCACTTTTGCATACTGTTCCATGAAGATTTATGACAGAACCGTTCACCTAGATTATTTGTGTCGCCCATAGAACTGATTACCTGCCAAGATGTTAACAGCACTCGTTATGGCAGGTGCAACGATGAGACACAAATTAAAATTAATTAAAATGAAAAATAAGTGGCACTAAAAATTTAATGCACACTGAATGTAATTTCATATTCTCTTGCATTCAATACTTTAAACTGATACAAACCTGTAATTATCCTTTCGAACAGACTAACATTTGACTTTTGATGGCTTGAGTGTTTGCCGGTAATTACAAATCACACTTGCTTTACGCTGACTATATAATTATCATCGAACTTAAAGAGTGTAAATAGATTTCCACCCAAATATTTTTGTACTTTAAGTGCAGAGAGTCATTCATACATTTATTTACATATTGTTTGTCTATTTCACTGGAATAATATATTCAGTCTCGCATTATTAAAACATTTGAAAAATTTTAAAACGTGTTTGTTTTGTATTGTATGTAAATTACATAATTGCAGCTTATTAAACTTGCTGGAGAGTATGTAAACAATAAATAAATTTTAAATATTGTTTAAATAAAAGACTTCATTCCCATGTAACTTAAAAATGTTTAAGTTACGAAATATGTTCATATCGTTACGAAAATGGAAAAATCTAGATACTAGATACATAGTTAAACATTAAAATTATAAACAATGAACTTGTTTTCAAATTATCGCACTGCGTAACATAACAACAAACAGCAGCATAAAAAATGGTAAACAAGTAAACAAAAATACAACAACAAACACTACAAGAATAAATGTTAACAAAATACACAAACAACAATAGAGAAACAACGATGTTAACATTTATTGAGATCTCGAGAAGGCGAAGCCACGAACATTCGCCTTCAATAACATTCATCAGACAGTTTACGCTGCCCTATAAAAGGCAAGGCAAAGCAGGCAACTGAGTTAGTGAGTTTAGTCAGTCTTGTGTGAAGACGTGGTGCGTTTGAAGAGAGTAATCGTGGTTTGAAGATCTCCGTTACAAACGAACAATTGTCTAGTAAATGATATTGTTTACGCAAAGAGTCTAAACAGAGTGATAACAAACAAAGCAATTGTTGTCGTTTACATCAAGTTTTGAACAGTGGCACACAGAATTGTATGAATAAAAAACAATTTTAATTAAAAATAAACACAAACTTATTTTTATTTTGATTGCAATCTACGAGCTCTTATTTTGAACATTTTTAAAAGGTAAAAACGTAACAATACGTTTCCTAAGCGGTCAAGAATACTCTTGAATAAAATCTTATGAACTCTGCTGTTCATCAATGGTAAAAAAATCATAGTTGGCCAAGCGCGTCTATATACTACTTTTTACCACACGCTTTTATGAGAATTTTATACTTAATTACCAGGTGCAACGGTGTGAAGTAAGCGTCAAATGCCTACATAGGAAACATTTACTGTGAGCAAAGTGACATTTTGAGTCATAAACAATTGGCGGAAATGTTAAATGTGGCACAACAAACATTTTCTGATTGTTTAAAAACTATGGAAAAAATCCAAAAGGCCGGATTACCGAAAAACCACTTGTGATATTTTGTTTCAAAAGCACAACAGAGAATAAGTGTTGTTGTTTCACAATCATAAACAGAAAAATTCATAAGTTAATACGGGATAACCATAAACTTCGACTTCAATTCCAGATCAATTTGGCAGGAAGATAATGCTGAAAATGATGAGTCAGAAAGCTGTGGGGTGCCACGAGTCCTTTAACATAGTAAAACCATTTATTAATCGCAAAACTGCCAGAATGGACCACTAGACCCGACAATGTAATTTTGCAACATATCAATGCGGGACGCACTCAAAGCATTAGGCTGGGTGGTGGTACTCCACCGATTGGAAACACATTAAGTGAGCAGTACTTGGATTCCCACGATTAAATCAAAAATTGTTTCAAAAGAACAGTTTTACTGGTGTGGAATCCAAAAATCGCTTGAAAGATGGAAAAAATGTGTAACCACCAGTGGCCAATACTTTCAATAAGGTGTATTTTTACTTTACTTTACTTTACTTTAGAAGTCGCCGTAGTCTAGTAGGTAGTGTGTCGGCTTATTAGGCGTGAGGCCAGGGTTCAAACCCGAGGTCAAACATCTCTAACAAAACGAAATATGAAAAAATATTTCTTCGGCGACTTCCTCTCAGCAGATTTCTGGTAAAAACTCTGAGACTAAATAAAATTGCCATGAAAAGTTTCTCAAAAATCTGTCGTTCGGAGTCGACTTTAAACTGTAGATCCCGCCACCCATTTATAAAAATTAACGCACACAACATAAGTGGTGTGAGAAACTGGGTCGTAATTCTGACTAAAGGATGATAATGACCCATTATGTATTATGTATGTATGTTTAGCCTCAACCTTATTATCTCGTTTCCTGCGTATATTTCCACAGAGTGTGTGTAAATGATTTCTGTCATCCATTTGAATAAAATAGGTTTTCACATCTTCTATTTCTGACCTCATGAGGAGCGTTATCAAATATGCTTTCTATGTCAAGAAATGCCCATACGGATACCTAATTTACTTTCAAGGACTACTGAATGGGTCTCACTAAATCTACAAGAGCTCTTTCAGTAGATCTGCCTGCACTATATGCGTGTCCCAACAATGAAAACAAATAGTTAGTCCCATCAAATAGCTCTTGGTATACCACACCTTTATGGTCTTAACCGACACACAAAAATAGTGGGCATGGTCTGGACAAGGGGAGTAGAATTAAAAATATAAATTTACTTCTTGAAAACATATGGGAAAACATTTTACCCCCGTAAATGTATTAAAAACATAAAAAATTCAAATAACATCCTACGAATTCTCGCAATCTCCATGCCATTTAAATTTTGCTTTTTTTGCTGGCCCTACGCCGTGGGTTTAGGGTTGAATTTAAAGGTTTTGTTATTACAGACACAATTTGCCTACAAATACTAAGTGGGTATTTGGAAGGGCATTGTAAAGAATGAAAACAGAAATAGATTTTCGAAATGGTATTTGAAAGAGAATAAAATTTTTTTGCGTGAGTTAAGGAAATGTTTAAATATAACATCATTAAAATAAACTACGTGTAATATTTAAGGTGAACCTATACCAAGCAAATGCCTACATGAAGATAAGGGTAAAAGGAAAAATCTAATTTTGGCTAATAATTTGAGTGCAATTTTGGCATTAAAAATTAATGTAGGAGGTGTAGGTAAAAAGTAAATTCTGTCATAACACTTCAAATATATTTTTGAAAAATGAGTATGACGTCCATGCATACATATACTTAGATTCTACTGAAGAAAACCATCTGCGTTGCTAGGCAAAAATATATGGCGATAATAAAAAGTACAAGGATATTAGCTTTCAATATAACTTTGTTTATCACGTATCTTACTGTTCGGGGGTGAATCTCTTTCCTTTTGTATTTTAACAATTCACAATTAGAAATTAATTAATGCACATGGTTGTAAAATTACTTTAAATTAAACTTAAAATTGGGGTGGTCACCGTGAACATCCGGCCTCCTTGCAACTATAGGGCCGAAAAGTCCTATCAATCAATATTAATAAATTAACAATTCAGGGTGATAGTCAGTTAAAATTTAACAGAGGTTAATTTACATTAAACTAGGACGTTGTACAATGGGTTAATTCGACCTGCGGGTACTGTACTGTCTTAATTGACAAGTACACGTCCTCTAACCTAACCTAAACCTTTACATTATATGATCAATAAAAATATAAAAAAGTAAATTCAATACAAAAAATTAAGAAGAGGGGAAAATATAATAATAAGAGAGCCATAACGAAGAAATTATCTGCCCAGCATGTTGATTACTATTGTAGCCCCTGCAGACGCATTCGATGCCGCCATTAAGGCCTCATTACCGGCACTTGGAGACTGACCAGCACATGAGCATGGATTTTCCAGGGCCTGGTTGTGGGTTTCGCTCTTCTTGCTTTTGCCGTGGGTTGCTCTTCGGCGTTAGCAGCTCTTCTTTTGAAGTCGCTGTAGTCTAGTAGGTAGTGTGTTGGCTTATTAGACGTAACGCCAAGATTCAAACCCCATGTCAGACACCAAAAGGAAAATATGAAAAAATATTTCTTCGGCGACTTCCTCTCAGCAGATTACTGGCAAAAACTCTGGGAGTAAATAAAAAATTGCCATGAAAAGTTTCTCAAAAAATTTTCGTCCGGAGTCGACTTTAAACTGTAGGTCTCACCACTCATGTATAAAATTAACACACACAACATAAGTGTTGTGAGAAACTAGGACGTTGTCTTAATTGACAAGTACATGTCCTCTAACATAACCTAACCTAACGGATTTCTGGTATGACAGCGATTTCTATTAAAAAGTTGAATCGTTTCTACTATATTTTTTGAAAAATTTGATTCTCGCAGAGTCCTTTTTTGGTGTCAGGATTATTTGTCAAAAATTTTCCACTTAAATGTAAAAGCGCTGTATAATCTTTAAAAAATGGTTGTCAATCCAAGGATTTCATTTCCAACTGATTGCATTGCATTTTGTCATTCTTCCAATAGAAATTTCTAAATTTTGGCAGTTGATAACGGCCGTCGTGTTGAAGCCGCATCTGTCATATTGATCGTCATTTATTCAATATGTTCTGCAAAATCTTAATGAACCGATATGATGTTTAACAACACGTGCAAACAGTGAAACTATTTCATCAAAATGGGTGATCGGTTTTGACCAGAATCATTTACAGCTTAATGAACAGGTAAGTGAACAAAAAAAATTCGCAAATTTTGGACAATACAAAATCACATTAGATTCAAGAGAATATAATGCCTCCCGAAAAAGCTACTCAAACCTCAATGTTATGCTGTATTGTGTATTTCGTATTCCATACGTCAAAAAGTGATAAGAATACGAAGACCAGTATTTATAATTTCATTTTCAAGCAATAAAATGAAAAATATTACGGAAAAAAGTAAATTAATTAATTAAACTATGCGAACAATTATAATTTTGAAATGTAAATTGTTGACTCAAGTTACATAGAAAATTTTATATTTTTATTCTTCTTCTTGATTACTGGCATTACTGATAGAACGAAACCCATAAAACTTCCGAAAACATATGAAAAAAATTGGGCAATTCACACGACTTGGTATCGTGTATGTTGTATTGAATACATTTGTTTGTTGTGAATGCTCAATGCTATGCTGTATTGTGTATCTCGTGGCATTCAAACAATTTGATAGCCCGAAACCAACACACCTTTTTAAACCATATGAAAACATATACACATTTTTTTCATTCACATACAACTTTTAAAGACATATGGAAAAAATGTGTATAAGTGTATCGGATTTTTATATGAAAAATATCAACAAGCATACACTGTTGTATATTACATCATTATCATTACAACCCTTCAGTCAGAATTACGACCTAGTTTCTCAAACACACATGCCATATGTGTAGGTGATATATACAGTCGGCCAATATTGTGTGATTTGACACTGTTGGACTTTTTCTTGTGGGGTTTCTTATGTCGCACGCTTACTAGGTTTTACTGACAATAATTGCAGTTACTTATCAACAATTTTCTCATTTTACTTAATTTTTCATTGATTCTAGAAGAGATACTCTAGCGTCTTTATTATTTTTCACATCACTGTATATGAAGAACTATGTAAGCAAAGATTTCTTTATGAATTAATACCACTTTAAGCTTGTACTGTAACATCACACGCACTTTAACTAACAAACGCCGCTGAATATGAATTTCAACAGATTATGATTCTTAATGCCACAAAATAAAGCACGTTTTCTTCTTTTGTGCTCTTGAATAGCAAATACATTTCAGAAATTTACTAATGCTTGTGTGTTTAGGATAATGTTACGAGTTGAATGCCAATTTATAATTATTCAAGCATTTCAAATCTTGGTCTAAAGCCAAACAGCTGAACAACAGATCGAAAGGCAACTTAATTCATGCGAATCTGCACGTCCGAAAAACATCCATACAACAGTACGATAAAAACAATTTATAAAATTCTTTGCCATCAACAGAAAAGCTTAAAGAAGAAATGCTTATAAGGACACATAATTTACTAATCAACATTAATTGTTAAGAATTTAAATGAACATTTCTTTATTAATTGAACGCAGCAGTAACATATAAAATTTGGTCATTACAACCATTCAATCAGCATTACGACCTATCTTCACGCACCACATATGTTGTGTGCGTTAATTTTATACACGAGTGTTGGGACCTCCAGTTTAAAGTCGACTCCGAACGACAGATTTCCAATTTTATTTACTCTCAGAATTTTTGCCAGAGATATGGTGAGGGGAAATCGCTGAAGTCACCCTTAGGTAACTTTATCTAAAGTGAACTTTAAAGTCATCTTTAATCTCTTTTCGTTATTACAACCTAATGATAAAATAAAGTTAACTTTTTCAAAAATATGGCAGTGTCGGAGCAATAAACTGCTCACTTAAACAAGTTTTTTTTAAACGCAGTGACAACGACGGGCTTTTTTTGTTGTATTTGCTCATTTTGTTAATATTTGAAGTTGCCATATTTAAAATAATATATAATATGGCAAGTTTCGACATAAACTTAACTTTAAAAGTTAACGGTAGGATTATCCTCTCTTTAGCTTAACGCTCACTTCTGCCTTATAACAATGAAAAACAATTTATCTGCTCGTTAAAATCCTCCCTTTTATTAACGGCAAGTTGTAATAATGGCCCTGAATGTACTATTGTGGCAAATAAATATCGGGATTCTTTATGTATTCAGTTTTCCGCAAACAGTTGATAACCGTTTAGCGATGACTGGCTAATCCCTTACAACTTATGCACGGGTCCTTCTAAATAGTTTCATCGATCTTTTTAGGAATGAAATAATCAGATCGCTTCTGTATTAACCAACATTTAATCAGCTGGGTAGGACCTTTATATGTCATGTGAAAATTAATTTTTTTTGTTGAAAATAAGAAAAAAATATAATTTAATACAACTCAACCTTGCGACTGACTGATGACACTTCGAATCGTTACAATGGCAAACAGCAACACCAGCCATACCAGACAATGTACGCTACCGAAATCAGGGTTCTGGCTGTCTACTGCTTTGATGGAGACTTTGTAATTGTCGTTTAGCTGCCATATCACATGAACACATTTTTGTAATGGACATCTTGTCCTGGAGTATAATTTTAAAATTTTATTTAAATTTTGGGAATGCATGAGAATAAATTTGTATGATAAATTAACCAGATTGTATGCAGGAGAAAAATTAAAAAAAAACAAATGAAAACGACACCAGAGTGTGTTGATTCTCAGGTATGACAACAACAGCAGTGAATTTCATTGATTCTCAGGTATTTTTTAATCATTTATTCTCAGGTATTTTTTAAAGAGTAACGATCACTTATGTTACGTAGTAATACACGTGATACAATTTAGACGTAATTAATAAACATAACTTGGAAGAAATATTAAAAATATAACGACAATAAAATAAACAGCAGACTGGAGCTGTTTAGCATATGTTAGTAAAATTACGGACATATGTATGTATGTAGTTATTTGACATTAATTGCTTTCAAAAGTAAGTAATTAACCTCTATACGCCCTTGGCCACATACGTATGTGGACGTTTAATTTTTTATAATTACACAGCCCTGCATGGGTTTTGCAAATAAAATGGCTCCAGGTGTTTCCGAAGGCATTTTGCGTGGTAAACACGAATCTGGGTTCAAAAACTATCCATCACGTCAGGTTTTTGAGAAAAAGGTTGAAACCCCTAAAAATAGTGTTTTTGGCCATTTTTGAAAATTTGTAGAGCTAAAAACTGACGTTCTAGAACCATCGCTATTGCCAGAAATTGACAATTGATCTTTGCTCTTTAAAATGAGCCCAAAGCCAAATTGTTTGCATGCACCATTAAATTAGGCGGTGGGTTTATATCAAGGGGTGCAAGAGAAAAAGAAACACATTGCGGAGGTCCTTATAAATTAATCAGATTTACTTGAAAATTGTTACCCAGGGGTTTTTGGGGTCACTGATTACAGATCTTCTTTCTTTAAAAAATTCAAAATAGCGGATGCAATATGGTTTAATTAATTTTTATAAACCTCGACCGTCATATTGGATCCGCCATTTTGAATTTTTTAAATCTGAATGAAAACCTGTAATCAGTGACCCCAAAAACCCCTGAGCAACAATTTTCAAGTAAATCTGATTAATTTGAAAGGACCTCCGTCTGGAAGGAACTATAGGCTTATTTTAATTTTAAAATTTCAAGTAGGCGAGGTGCATATCTCATAAACTGCAACAGCTACAATCCTCAAATTTTGTATGGACGACTTTGACGTACATATGAACAAAATGGGCAGATTGGCTATATCAGGCGGGTCACCTCCATAGTCTATATATATAAAAATGAATGTTTGTTTGTATGTACCTTGTAGAATCGTAAACTATGTATCTGACCACGTTATGATAGTTAGCAAAGTTGTTGCGAATGAACCGACGAAGGTTTCTAAGTTGGTATGACTGATTTCCGGCAAGTGGCGCCACTGAAAATTACTAAAAATGAATTAAATCGTAAACTGAGCATTTGATCATGTTATGATCTTTAGCAAAGTTATTGCACATGTGTCGACGGAAGTTTCTAAGTTGGTGCGATTAATGTCCGATAGATGGCGCCACTGAAAATTGTTCAAAATGAGTAACAAGTAATTGGTCGACCTACACTTCAAGCACGGAAGAAAAGAGCATTACGAGCCTCTGAACAGGCGAGCAAACGAGCATTGAGACTGGAAAATCTTCGAATTCATGCCGCTGAGACCTGTTTGAGAAGTGAAATTAGAAAATGTTCGAATGCGTACTACTCAGGCCCGTTCGTCTGAATCATCTGGACAATGGGAAACAAAGTCAATAAAATGCTTCAAAAGTAATTGAACATTTGTGTAATGTCTTTCCTTCAAATTTATTTTAGTTGGTGGTACAGCAGCAATAAAACTTTGAAAACAATTTTACTTGATTCGCACCTGATAAGTTGTTTTTAAAACATTCTGAAAATAGTATTCGGCTGTTTGATGTACGAACAACGTTTTGAGACACTCTTATTTTATAATCTCTAACAACGGCTGATACTTTAAAAGGCAATCAACATTTAATATATATGCATAGTAATATAGCGTATAGCAGTATATTTTCCAATGTCGATGTCATAAACGATTGTATAATTTAAAAAAAAAAAATTACATTGGGAATTAAGCGATTTTCTTTAATGCGTATAAATGTGTTCACATTCAAATTGGTAATAATGTAAGTTCTGGGAATAGAAGACTTGCGTTTACTCATAAATTTTCATCATGAATCTATAAGGAGCCAATTTATCTCTAATTAAGCTGCAGACACAGGTGGTCTCTTAATTAGTTTACTTTTAAAATTAATTTTAACTACAGATGCTTTATGGTCGTTAAATCTACTGAACACCAAAGAACAACACTAAGTTGACCATAAGCAACATCACATTGGATGTAGTGCATAAGAAAATAGTAAAGTCATCGTAAGAAAATTAATTTTAACTCAAAACAAATATTAAACGCTCATGTAAGGATAATGTAATAGAGAGGACTGAAGTCGCCGTGGTGTAGTAGGTAGTGTGTTGGCTTACTATTCGTAAAGCCCGGGTTCGTATCCCAGGTCAGACATCAAAAAAATGAAATATGAAAAAAAAATATTTCTTCGGCGACTTCCTCTCAGCAGATTTCTGGCAAAAACTCTGAGAGTAAAATAAACTGCCATGAAAAAGTTTCTCAAAATTCTGTCGTTCGGAGTCGACGTTAAACTGTAGGTCCCGCCACTCACGTATAAAATTAACGCACACAACATGAGTGGTGTGTGAAGCTAGGCCGTAATCCTGACTGAAGGGTTGTAATGGCCAATTATGTATGTATGTATGTATGTGTAATAGAGAGGACTAAGCAGGCACTTTAAACCTTCACAAATACTGATTCTATCGGGCCGTTTTGTATATATTGTTACGAAAATGGAAACAGTGTACATCGTTGAACATTAAAATGAACAAAAGCTACACAAACAAAAAAAACGAATTTACAAGGAAACCAACAACATCGGTATGAAAGAAAAGAGAATAGACAAGTAAGCTAGAACGCAATAACAAGCAACGTGAACAAAATAGACAACCATCGCTGCCACGAAGCTTATAATGCACTTGCAGTTGGTTATGCGACCACTCTCACTAACCTGAAAAAGTAGAAAAGACTGATTCCGTTGAATGCACTGTGTGCACCCTTTTCAATATGGGCTTTTCCTCATGTTAATCACAGCAAGCGCTGCTATTTCAAATTCAGTTTCAAATTCAACGAAATAATACTTCTCCATTGCAGTGTTGTATTTAACTAATGACAGTGTTGTATCTTAAGAAAGTCACACATGCTAGTGACGTACAATTTAATGGTAATCGGTATATTACAAAATAAAATAAGGTTTCAAATATACGAATATATATACAGTGGCTCCATCGCATAATCGGACAAGCATTACTCTGATATGTATGTGCTTAAAACTTAAAAAGAAAATATTAAATATATGTTTTTTTGCTTTTATTTAAACTCTATGTTACAGCCTTTCACATTAATAAAAAAATAACTTTTTTTATGATAACGGTAATTTTATAAAGAAAAAAAATTAACTCAATTTTTTGCGCTCAACGCATAATCGGACAAAGAAGAGCACCATTGCTAAAAATGACGAAGAAGAACAATTAATACTTTGTGGCATATCATTTGTTCTCAAGAACGGTCTGTAAACGTTTTGGAATTGATTTTATCAAATTGTGGCATACCACAGGCTCTATGGAGTTCCACGCTTTCAGTAAATCGCCTTAAGCTGATTCAAAGTGTTAAATTGTTGTTGGTATAATCTTCTAGCTAATCCTTCCCAAAGATGTTCAATTACGTTGAGATCTGGGCTCTGGGCATTGGGAATGATTTTGCTTTTTACCAGGACAATGATCCCAAGCACACTTCGGGTGTGGCAAAGCTTTGGTTGATCCATAATTGCCCCAAACTTATAGAAACCCCTGCACAGAGCCCAGATCTCAACGTAATTGAACATCTTTGGAAAGAGTTAGCTAGAAGAGTATACCAACAACAATTTAACACTTTGAATCAGCTTAAGGCGGCTTTACTGAAAGCGTGGAACTCCATAGAGCCTGTGGTATGCTACAATTTGATAAAAATCAATTCCAAAACGTTTATAGACCGTTCTTGAGAACAAAGGATATGCCACAAAGTATTAATTGTTCTCTTTCGTCATTTTTAGCAATGGTACGTACTCTTCTTTGTCCGATTATGCGTTGAGCGCAAAAAATGGAATTATTTTTTTTTAATATAGCGGAGATCTTCAAACTACGATGGTTTACTTCCCACGCAACGCGTCTTCACACAAGACTGACTGAATTCTTATTGCTCGTTGCCTGCTATGTCTTGCCTTTTTATATACGCACGCAATCAGTCTGATGAACGTTCTTGAGGTAGAACGTTCGCGGTTTCGCATTCTCGTGAAATCTATAGCGATTTCATTTTTGTTTGTGTATTTGGTTCACATTGCTTGTTGTTGGGTACTCGCTTATTTGTGTACCCCCGATACCGATGATTCCATTTTCGTAACAATATTATCAATGATATCGATAGTGTAGAGTGCGGTACTATTTTCCCGTTTTTTTTTAATAAATATTACTTTAATTTAAAAAGAAAAATATAATACACTAAAACTAATTTTTTAACAAATTTCTTTCATGAACAAAATTTGCTTACTAGTTATCGTGTTGAGTGTCATCTCTTTTGAATTTATTATGTTCTTTTGAAGCTTTTCGTAGGCCTTAGCAGCACAAAATATCACATATGTAAATTCATAAACACGTATTAATGCCATAAATTATTTAAAATCACAATTTGATTTTCCATTTTTCCCAAAACTGTTTTTGTTTGCTAATTATTTACCACAACAATTGATCAAAACAAAAAACTTGTTTATAACGCATTGCGAGTAAGGCTGCTAGTTGCTTTGTGTTTGAACAAAGTATCGTGTTTCATAATGCCGCTGTACAAAATATATACAATATATTCTATTTCAAAACGTCGTCAATGTGTATTTTTTAACGCAGTCAAAAAGCAATCAAGCATCGGATTATAGTTGATGCATTGTTTGGTTACTCTGCATATCTACATAGTTTATATACAGTAGTAGAACTGCATACAAACTTTGTATTGATACATTTTGTAAGGCAGCCTAACTTGCAATAAAAAGACGGATAGAACGGGAGAAACGCATGTAAGACAAGAACGCATTAAATGCATTGCTCGCGCTTTCAGCTATACAGTTTTTATGCAAAATATTTCACAGGAATGCTGGTTTTCGGTTAAAGCACATTTCGTACATATCTTTTAAAGTTATGCGTTGCAACATGTGGTTTGATATTATTCATAAGTTGTAAAGCCGTTAGTTCGTACATATATTAATAAATTTGATAACATTTTCATATAAATGAATGTTTAATTTGCATTTGAAACATTAGTTTGAATTCCCTCTAAAGTTGGTGAACTCTTTTTCTAAAACAAAATAGAGAAAATTATATTTTGTAACTGAAATTTCGTTATTTTCAGAAATTTCAAATTGTGTACCTGTTTGCAATAAAAACGTATAACAAACCTGAAATACAAATCGATTGGCACTATAAATTATTTAATAACCACTCACGCTATATATTGTAAAACTAAACTGTAACAAAATGTAATTCTTTCTGCTGAATACAGTTTAAATCAAATTATTGAATACAATTAAATTTTATTGACAAAAACAACATATCGCAAGAACACAAATAACAACAAAATATTATTAGATTGCGTGTTAAATTCATATTTAAATATTAAAATTTATGATTTTATTAGTTAGTAACAGTTCAATAAATTTTCACACAAATATTTATTAAATACAAATACATTACGAAAATTTCAAAACTGTTTATGCTCTTTTATGCCCTTTTTCTACAACAGTTTTCATTACCAGTTTTAGGGCCATTTTTACAACTTGCCATTAAACTTGGGTTTAGTTAAAGGCACCTTCAGCTAAAGGGAACTGTAAAGTTACCTCTAACTTATTTCAGTTATTACAACCTACAGATAAAATAAAGTTAACTTTTTCAAAAATATGGCATTGAAGGAATGTCAATAACATTGCTCTATTAATCCAGTTTTTTTAAGAGCAGTGGCAATGACGTGCTTCTTTTTTTGTTGTATTTACTCACTTTGTTTATATTTGAAGTTGCCAGTAGGATAATCCTCCCTTCAGCTTAACACTCGCTTCTTCCTTATCATCCACTTATAATAGTGAAAAACAATTTATCTGCTCGTTAAAATCCTCCCTTTAGTTAAAGGCAAGCTGTAATAATGGCCTTTTAATGGGTGTTAATCTTTTTTCCCCCATTGAAATTATCTTTGCATCGATTAGCATATTTCACAATTTAATTACACGATAGGTGCGTGTTCTTGTTTGTCAAAATCAAAAACACATCTGGAATGCATTAAACTCCAACTGCTACATATTTTCATAGAAATTATTTTTGATTTATGAAGCAAATTTTCATACAAAATCTATTTTATAAACCACTAGCTGTACCCTACGAGTGTTACTGCGCCACCAACTAAAATTAATTTGAAGGAAAGGCGTTACATAAATATCCAATTGATTTTGAATCATTTTATTGATTTTGTTTCCCGTTGTCCTGATGATTCAACTGAACGGGCCTGAGTAGTACGCATTCGATCAGTTTCTAATCTGACTTCTCGTTGTTCAAGTGCTTCAAGCGAACTGGTCTCAGCGGCATATACTTGAAGATTTTCCAGTCTCAATGCTCGTCTGATTCTGAGGCTCGTAATGCTATTTTCTTCCGTGCTTGAGGTGTAGGTCGACCAACTGCTTGTCATTCATTTTGAATAATTTTCAGTGACGCCATCCATCGGTAATTAATCGCACCAACCTCCGTCGACTCATGCGCAACAACTTTGTTAAATAATGCCAGTTTACGATTTAATTCATTTTGAGTAATTTTCAGTGGCGTCTGAAGTCATCTATCAGAAATTGGTCATACTAACTTAGAAATCTTCGTCGGCTCATGCGCAACAACTTTATTGAAGACCATAACATGATCAAATGCACAGTTTACGATTTAATTCATTTTAAGTAATTTTCAGTGGCGCCACCTATCGGATATTGGTCATACCAACCTAGAAACCTTCGTCGGCTCATGCGCAACAACTTTGCTAAAGATCATAACATAATAAAATGCATAGTTTACGATTCCATAAGGTACATACAAACAAACATTCATTTTAATATATATAGACTATGGGAGGTGACACGCTCATTTTGTTCATATATAAGTCAAAGTCGTCCATACAAAATTTGAGGACTCTAGCTGTTGCAGTTTATACATTCGACATTAAATACTTATTGGGTATGTGGGCGTGGCACCTAGCCTACTTTTTAAATTTTAAAATAAAAAATAGCCTATAGTTCCTTAGAGACATACAGGAAGGTACTGTTAAAATTTAAAGAAAGTCGGTCCAGCCGTTTAGCCGTCTATAGACTTCAAACAAACCCACAAACAAATAAACACACATTCATTTTTATATATAAAATTTAATAAATTGAAATTATTTTTATGAATTTACTTCCATATTCATTCATATTCATATTACAGGTCCAATAAGGAGTTCTGACAGCATTGGCAGGTTTAACATAGTGACGGACGATATACATCGATGCTTTAAAAATAGTCGATGCATTTGTTAATACAACGATAAAATTTTGATGTTTTTTTCATTCATGGATGCATTTTTATTCGATGCATCGAAGTAGATACATAATTTAATACTACTTTTTGGAATGAGTCAAATATTATTATCAAATTATATATGTTTATAAATCAGTGGAGACTGCACTACACTCTATTATCTCTCGTGTGGAAAGGTCTATGCACGTTAGGGAATACACTCTGGCCATTTTTTTGGACATTGAGGGTGGATTTAATAACGTCGACCCGGACGCCATAGTTAGTGCTCTTGGTTCTCTGAACATGGGACAGAATCTGGTCAGGTTCATCGAGCTTCTCCTCAAGTCGAGGATAGTAACCTCCACAGTGGGGGCCACAAATTGTCAGAGAATGGTTCGTAGAGGCACACCGCAAGGCGGTGTTCTGTCACCACTTCTCTGGAACCTTGCAGTCAACTCGCTCTTGAGGGGGCTGGAACACTCTGGCAATGACGCCATTGCTTACGCTGACGACATTGCCATTGCCGCGTCGGGTATTTGTCCGCAGACACTGTCGGACAAGTTGAACTTGGCGCTGTCAATTGTATTGGACTGGTGTAGGGATTTTGGACCCCCTCTAAGACCGATACGATTCTTTTCACGAGATACAAAATTCCGACCTTCTCCCTTCCTAGTATATGCGGGACCAGACTAACGTTGAGTCCCGAGCTTAAATATCTGGGCCTGATCCTTGATCCAAAGCTCAACAGGAGGGCGAATCTGGCTGCTAGTGCACGTAAGGCGGCGTGTGCTGGTTACTGCTGTAGTAGAGCGGTCGGAACCAGATGGGGTCTTCGCCCAAGGATCATGCGTTGGATATATTCCACGGTCATCGAACCCAACCTCTTATACGGTGTTGCTTTCTGGTGGACTGCTTTGGACAGACAATACAACGTCAGACTTCTTGGCAAGGTCAGAAGGTCTGCGGCCATTTATATAACTGGCGCTCTGCGCACCACCCCCCACGAAAGCTTTGTTCGCAATGCTCAACTGGCTTCCTACTGTGCTTCTCGCTAAGCAGGCGGCTAAGTTTGCTGTGACTAGACTTAATGCCCTGTCTCTTTGGCACATTATACCTTCTGGTCACTCCACTATTCTGGAGGTTGATCCAGTGGCCCCCGTGAACATCGACTATATCCCTGCTGAATATTGTCTCGATAGGGGTTTCCACTTTCTGATTCCGAGTAGGAACGATTGGAATCATAATACGGTTGTCCCCCCGAAAGTCCTGGATATATACCGACGGCTCTAAATTAGATAATGGGGTTGGAAGCGGTGTCTACTCTGGGAAACTGGACCAAAACATTTCTCTCCGTCTGCCGGACTACTGCAGCGTGTTTCAGGCGGAGGTGACGGCAATTAACCGGGCCGCTCAATGGATCCTCGTCAACGGTGCTCCTTTCACACGCGTCTCGGTCTTTTCTGATAGTCAGGCCGCGATAAGATCTCTATTGTGTTTCGTGAATAACTCTATGATCGTTAGGGAATGTCGCCGCTGTCTCGACCTTCAGATGAATTTGTGAAATCAGAGCTACCACTCAGACCTCACCTAACCTATGTATGTTTATATTTCCTTAATAAAGACAAGGTTGTTTACTCCGCTTCCGCGCATTAAAACCCAAACCATTGCATTACGAAATCCGTGTAATCTTGCGTTTTTTATGACTTTTCCTGTCTACGGTAAATCGGATCCCAGTTTACGCCCAATAACTATGCTTTCGAAGTTGTTAGTTATCTTATTTATCTTAGTTCCGAGCTAAGGATTACTGCTGCAAAAAAGTGTTATTACAGTTTCAATGGGCTATTGAGTAGAAAAGACATTTCACGTGCAAGTCGCTCTTCCTCACTGAACTTATCTAGGGCATGAAAGTATAGACAGTGTGCTCACCGATGCACAGTGTTCGAAATACGCAAACTGGCGTCATTTAATTTAAAACAGCGTTGAAACATAATTATTTATTTTTGTTTCACTTGGAAACGTATATAAAAGTAAATTTTAAACACATTTCATTTATTTTAATAATTTAGATATAAAAATATTTGCACAATTGATACATAGTTTTAAGGCAAAAATACATGTTTCTAATCAGAATCAGAATTATAAGAACAAACAGCGTCTTCTTGTATATTTTGTTCTAAAAGTAAATTTTGGACGTCATTATCTACCATTATTTGGTTTCGGGAGTATAAAGATCGAGGAAATAAGAGGACCAGAAGAGAAGAGAAATGAATACATCAAATTTTCCATTGTGTTTTTTCTCGAATTTTTTCGTGTATGTTGTTCTCTAAAATTCTTTAGATCGTTATATCTCGATTCCTGAGCTTCTTCAGACATCATCCCTATTGGAAGAGATACGTGGTTTATAATTTCGGCACCATGAATTAAAATTTTGTGCACGGAAGACGGCATATAAAACCATGAATATAGCGCAACATATATTTCTGCTGTTTGCATACAAATACATTTGAAATGCATGTGTATTAACTTTATGCCCACACGACATAGTTCGTAAAATTACACTAAAACTGCTTATTAATAATTGGATCTTCATTGATATTCACAAAACACTCCTTTTGCAATTCGACTATCCTCCTTACAATATGGTCAACTCAGATCTGCAAACACTTCTGCAGACCTATCAGTAATTTCGACTCCGAGAGGATAACATTCTTTTTTGCTAAACAACAATGTATCATATGATGGAAATATATTTGCATTTCTTATTTTTGCACCAGTTTGCATAAGTTTGTAGGAATGTTTTGAGAAACCGCCGTCCACGTATAGACCCAAGGCTTTATCTGGCGTATATGCAATAGGTTTACTAACCACTGAAGCAATAGTTTTTTTTAATCTTAGCTGCAACTTCTTTTCCCCGCTTTGCGTAAACTAACGCGGGTGGCCACTACAAGCTCCTCACAAGGGGTTTCATTCACAAGTTGTGACACTTTGTTTATTTGGGTTTTAGGGGAGCATTCTGCGAACTCTTATGTAGGTCGTCCAGCATTATGTCTTGTTGTTGGTTGCTCAAACAATCAAATTTCACTGTCCAACCAATCTTGATTGCGTTCTTCAAAATTCGATAAAGTCCTGTTGGAGTTCACTCTTCTACCAGTCTACTTATGAAGCTTCTCAGTTTTTTTTCATTTCTCGACACTGATGCTCACAAAAATTATTTTTGGGAATGATATTATCAAATGCAAGGGCCTCTACAGCAGAAAAATTTTTTGTAGGTACATTTTCGTTGTACCAAATTTGAAAAAGTGTGCGTTTTGAGACATTCATTGCGCCTAAAAATGCAATAACAGGTGAACTTCTAATATACTAACATATAATATGGTTTCCAAAAAATTAATCACTTGTATCAATATCAACAAAAATCACACACTGAGTAATTTGGCGCTAAATTTTTGAATACAAAAGCTACAACAAATAATATTTTTGACAATTCAAAGCTGTGCGAATATTAAAGAAAAACAAAAGTAAAAACGTCAATATGATCAATATGCTGTCAGTTATCGATAAAGTGCACAAAAATATCGATTTTAACATTTCACAATTTGAATTTAATGACGCCAGATCATGCATTTCGACCAATGTGCGATGCACTGAAAAGCAATGGGTTATCCAAGCTTAGGGCTCTTTTAGCCAGAACATTCGTTTTCTGATTTTCGATTACTTTTTGATGACTAGGTATCCATATAATGTGTATCTGAAGTAATTTTTAATCGCCTTTCTAAATTCCAGAAGAATCATTGCTTCCGTATCTCTGCAAGTTATCACACTAATTGTGATTTAACTATCAGGGGAGATATTTAAATCATAGATACATACATAATTAGCCATCAAAAACCATTCAGTCAGGATTACGACCAAGCTTCTCACACCACTTATTTTGTGTGTGTGATATTTTAGACATGAGTGGCGAGACCTACATTTTAAGGCGATTCCGAACGACAGATTTTTGAGAGAAATTTTCCATGCCAATTTTATTTACTCTTAGAGTTTTTGTCAGAAATCTGCTGAGAACAAGTCGTCGAAGAAATACTTTTTCTTATTTTGATTTGTTGAAGATGTCTGACTTGGCGTTTGAACCTTGGTTTCATGTTTAATACACCAACACACTACCTACCAGACTACGGCGACTTTGAATATCAAGGGGGATATTTAAATACCTGTTTGTCAATGCAAATATGTTAAGATAAACAAAATCGCACTCTGTGTACGAAAATAAGTCCGACTAATTAAGAAATCACGAAATCTATACCTCAAACGGTAAAAAATTACGAAAAATTCCCGAATTTCGAGGAAAGTTTGTAAAATATTCCGTTGCGAATGTGTTAATAATCATATTAATGGTTTAAACGCATTGAAGACAAGAAGCAAATTAAAACTAATTCAAAACGTAAACAATGAGAGAAATTGATTTCATTGCGCATGTCAAAATACCATTCATTCTCTGTTAATTGATATACAAAATACACCAAAAGAGAAAACTTTTTCACATTAAAACAGAACGACATACATACACACATTTTTAGAGAATTGAATTGTGGGGGAGAAAATAATTTTTTGTTTGCACACTGGCAGACAGTGTGGAAGTTAATACGTTAACAACATCGGAATAACGTTAGGGTGAATTGTTAGCCTCCCTAAAGGAAGAAATGGGACAGAAAAACACACGTTTCCGTTTGAATATTAGCTTTAGGCACGATATTTCTATTTAATACAGTAGATTTTAATGGGAATGTAAATGAATAAAATACAGTAAATTGAACTGAAACTTTTTATTTTTCCGGTTCTTTCAGTTCATTTTTACTTCTTCTCTCGTTTTCACCTACTTAATGTTGAATTTTCAGTTATTTTTAAAACTTGCTGTATGCTTTCGTTTGTTTACCTTATTTTTGGCAGTCTGCAATGCATATATATTTAATTAAATTTAAATATTCTACAGAGTATGTGCTTATACGCTTCATAATATTATTTATAAATGTTTATTTAAAAATAATTAGAATTAGGGTAGGATTTTAAACGGGCAGATACATTGTTTTTCATTATTATAAGTGGACAATATGGTAGAAGTGAGTGTTAAGATAAATGGAGCATCATTCTACCTGTAACTTTTAAAGTTAAGTTTATATTTGAACTTGCCATATTAAATATTATTTTCAATATGGCAACTTCAAATATAAACAAAATGAGCATATGCAACAAAAAACGAATCTCGTCGTTGCCACTGCATTTAAAAAAACTTGTTTAATTGAACAGTGTTATCGACATTTCTCCGGCACTGCCATATTTTTGAAAAAGTTAACTTTATTTCATCATTAGGTTGTAATAACGAAAATAAGTTAAAGGTGACTTTAAAGTTTACTTTAGCTAAAGTTATCTTTAACTAAACCCAACTTTAACTGGAAGTTGTAATAATGGTCCTTAGAGTTTTTGCCAGAAGATTATTGGGAGGCAGTTGATGAAGAAATATATTTTCATATTTCATTTTGTTGGAGATATCTGACCTGGAGTTTAAACCGTGCCCTCATGTCTAAGAAGTCATAGACTGCTATGATAGACATTTAAATTTTTACAAGTTTCATTTACCAAACTTGGTTTATGTCACCACTTTTTATACATCACTTAATCTGACAGGAGAGCCGGTATTATATGAGTGTATTTTTTTTCGCGAAAAATAAAAGAAACATATTATTCAATATATTGTCCATCGCTTGCTTCACATTTTTCCCATCTAAACGAAATTTTTGTCATTTTGCTTGCTTACACACAATTTGATGTTAATTTTTATGTTCCATCAAATCGAATAACAATTAATAAAGTAGAGTGCTAGAAAAACATTACATGGTAGTGTTCTTTTTATTTTGGTTGTTAAAATTTTTAATTCATAAAGTATAGGAAATGAACTCTAGTGCATTTACAGTTTATGTTATCGATAAAACATTTACCATAATACCCTGAACGAAAGACTTTAAGCGATTTGTTAAGCGGCTTAGCACTTGGAAGTTCGCTATTTAATGACGACTAATTTTATATTAATACAATATACCTGGTGTAACGGTATGAAGAGAGAATAAACATAAATTTTTAATGGGAAAGTAAAGTAACATTTAATTCAGATATCTGGTCATTACTGGCTACACTTTCTTTATATCTTTCAGGCAATTTGTGGATTACACACCAATAAAACAATTCATCTTTGAAGCAAAACAATTAGTCACTCAATTTTCGACTTCCCCGCAGAAATTGAAGTGCTGCTCAGCTAATCAAAGAAAAAAAACAGTAGTCGGCATAGCAGCTACCATCCAAATGCTTTGATTGTATTCTGAACCGGTATTGCCTTGTGTGCAGGTGGATTGTCATGTTGCAAAATTACCATTCTGTGTCTTGTGGCGTATTCTGGTCCTTTTAATTATCGATCATTTGTTGTCGCCAACTATATGTTTTCATGGTTTCAGTAGGTTTTAGGCGTTCGCGGTACACTATACCTTTCCCGAGACTTTCTGCTGAGTCGACTTTGTTTTGCAGCCGAAGTTGATTTTTTTTTTCATTTTGGATTTCTTAAAAAAAAAATCCTTTTTTCACCGCGAGTAATAATTCGATGCAACACTGATTTTCTATCGTCTCTTTAAAGCAAAATTCCACAAGTGGCTTCTCAAGTTTCCATTTGTCCATCATTTAAAATTGGTTGTTTTCACGTTCTGCTTTTCTTAAGTGAAAATAATAATCTCCGTACTGTCGAGACCATCTTCTGTATGTTGCTTCTGATAGAGCATGATCACCATATGGCAAGCATTCGGTGTGTCACTCCAGTACTTTTCTTCCAATGAAAACAAAAAATAATGCTTTCTGCAAATCATCATTTTCTGATACAAAATTCGACAATGTGGCTGCCTTCCGAAATGTTAGTTGCTTTGTATTTGAACGAAATATCGTGTTTCATAATGCCGCTGTACAAAATATATACAATGTATTCTATTTCAAAACGTCGTCAATGTGCATTTTTAACGATTTAAAAAGCCATCAGGCATCGGATTTATAGTTGATGAATTATTTGGTTACTTTGCATATCTACATAGTTTATATACAGTGGTAGAACTGCATACAAACTTTGTAGAGATACATTTTGGAATGCAGCCTGTGTGCGACAAATATTATTATATTATGACATTCAATCCATACCGACACGCCTGTTATTACTCACTTTTTCTTTGAATGGTGAAATAATGATTACAATTATTATTATTTTTGGTTTTAATAGTTAATAATTGATTACAATTACAAGTAATCAAAAAATAATCAGGATTACTGGCGATTAGTACAAAATAATCAAAAAGAATCAAAAGTAATTGTTCCTTTCAAGGCTTGTTTGCGTTGATGGTAAAATATAATATAAAAAAAGAATGGAAGTTATCCGAGTTGTTCACAAGGATAAGAGTATTTACTTCAGCTTATTAAAGTGGCTCACCAAGACGAGCTTTAAATCAAACAAATTGAATGATTATAGTGAAGTGAAGTTTATTATTATTAGTTACTCTATTTATAATAAAAATAATACAAACAAAATTTGCTTACTACTAATATTTACTAAAAATGCAAAAAATTAAAAAAACATATTCCCACAGTTTGCACAACGCAAAACGCATATTGAATTTCATACTGTCTGGCGTGTGTAGACAAAAATATTTGATACACTTGCTGACGTATGAATTCTCATGCTTTGCTTGACCAAATTGTGGGAACAAGAAATATTGAAATATTATTTTAATTCAATTTGAGATTCTTTTATTTTGTTTCCAAAGAATTTTCTTAAGAATTATATTACTGTTAATTCAATTGTTTTCAATGATTCTATTTTGATTATTTTCAATAATTGAGAATTCATGAGTTCTACAATTTTTTCGAAACAGTAACAAACGTTTAATGAAGTTTGAAATCACTTCGCAGCTTCCTTATATCAAGAGGTGCTATGAAACACGTAATCTGTATACTTAACTTGAATTGACTAACTAAAAGTCTCAATTTTTCTTCTTCTACACAAAATTCGTTTTTAAAAATTGTTGTTTTACCATCAGTCTGTAAATTCAAATAGTTTTCTTTAAAAAAGTCTGGATGCTTAAAATCATCATCTGAATTATCATTTTCTGACATTTCAAAATCTTAAATTAAAATATTATTTATAATACGGTGTTCAGATATGCACCCAATAAATGGACTCAATAAATCGAATATTGACTCAATAAAAGTGCACATCTGAACATAGTATAAGAACCTTTAACAACCCAAAAAATATAAGGTATTAGTAACAGAGTACAAACTGTTATACGATGGAATGCAAACGCCAAAGAATTCCGAAGAATTTTTTAAAATATCTTAAAAAATAAAAATTATTATGGAAATAGTGACAATTATTGAAAATATTCAAAAAGAATTCAAAATAATCATTGAAAATAGAAGTCAATCCTATTATAAATATTCTTTATGTTATGAGCAAAACAAAGTCGCCTATGCGAATAAGAATTATAAAAAAGCCAGGATTGGTCATTTTCACTGAATTTTTAGAGTGCATAACTAAATGGATGCTTTATATTAGGATTCCATTCAAGATTTCGAAAACAAGGTAATAGGAGCTATTTTTTAAATCGACTCCAAATTTTTATACATATATAAATTGTATTGTGAATTCCATATTACTGAAGCAATACCGTACTAAAAACGTACATAGATGTTTAGTCATGGAAGCTCAACAAATTCTTTTGCTCAACTCTTTAAATATGCATTTGAATTAAAGTTTAATTTTTTGTCAAAATGAATTTCAAAATCCTCAATTTCTAATACTGCACCGTTGATAAAATGTGATGTTCATTTATTTATGTTCATCACCATAAGTACAGTATCGGACAAAACATAAGCACCCCCTCAGTACATTTTTTAAATGATAATTTTTTTAAGAAAACAAAGTTATTAATATTTTATTTTTTATTTTTTTATTTATTTATATCCTTATTATTGAAAAACATAAACTTAAGGAATTCAGAATTCAATAAAAAAAGTTATGATTCAAAATACATTTTAAGTCGCACATATAAGCGGACAAAACTAAAGCACCCCCAATTTAACGTACAGATAAAAACTATTGAAATTAATATTTTTTGCGAATCCTTTATTCTCGATGACACACGCACATCTTTTAGGCATAGTGGATGTTAAATTATTAATTATTTCAGGTGAAATTGCTTCCCAGTCTATTTTTGCGGCTTCAAATAAATCTTCTTTAATTTTCTAATTTTCTCGGTTGATTTTTAAGTTAACGATGTCCCACAAGTTCTCGATTGGGTTAAGATCAATTTAGTGTAAGATATTCGATCAACAGATCAATTATTTCTAGGCTAATAAAAAGTTTTTGCAGATTGGTCGCACATCTCCTACTCATCCTGGAGGAAGATGATAAAGATGATGATATAAAGACTTCTTAATTAAAAGGACAATCCAAACTGATCCCACAGCATCTTCTAGCCACATACGAAACCGCTTAGGTTTAAAAATTAGCGAAAGAGCGATTCGCAGAAGGACGGTAGATGCCGGATTATTCAGTCGACAACCAGCAAAAATTCTTTCATATCGTGAAACATTTCATATCGTCTGCGCACACGCCTTATGCCATCTGAATTCTTAAATTAAACTTAGATTCGTCAGAAAACAGCACAATCCTCCATATGTTGACACTCCAGTCATCATAGGACGACGACTTTTAAAAGTTAGCAGTTTAATCAAATCTAGTCTACTCCGATACGGCGGTAATTCATAGGAGTTCCAACCAAGACCTCGTAGATAGAAAATTAAACATTATTTTTCCACTGACTCAATGTTATTTATATGAACTGCATAAGAAGGATCCCATATGATAGAACCATACTCCATAATAGGTCGGAAGAGAAATATAAATAACAATTTAGTTAAATAAGGATCAACAAATTCCTAAGGCCAGCGTTTCATATATCCGAGCATGCCATAAGCTTTATTCACCATCATGGATATGTTATCCCGAAAGTTGAGCCTGTGATCCAATAGCATACCACGGTCCAAAATAGTTTTAACTTTATCCAAAACAGCATTCTCAATGCAATAGAAGGAATCAATCTTTGAGTGTCCAAAAAATTTAATGTTTTTACACCTTCTAAATTTAATTCCAACAAATTGAATTTGCACCACTTATAAAAACTGCAAAAGTCAGCACGAAGTAGATCAAATCGTTAAAAGTGTTAAATATTTTAACGTAAGCTTACATCAGTACCTTAAAACGCAAAACAAAAGAGGGAAGGTCATTGATAAACAAAGTGAATAAGATTGGGCCCACATGACAGCCTGAGGTACACCAGATTGCAATTTAATAATTTTAGATTTGTCATTTCTCAATTTGACTTCTTGAGTTCTTTGTGACAGATACGAATTTAACCATTCTATAACAGAAACACTAAAGCCCATAAGTGATAATTTGTGGAATAAAAGTTTATGATTAACTTTATCGAATGCTTTACTAAAATCAGTGTATATCACATCAGTCTGCATTTTATTTATTTTGATTTTGTATTGCTGAAAAAACGCTTTCTTAAAATATATCGAATATGATTTCATTCAAGTTAAAAAGATTTTATAAAATCCAATAGCACCTAATAAGCTGTATGAGCAGCTGTTGAAAATACATACCTTTCGTTGGGATTACGATCTAGTTTCTCACACCACTTAATGTTGTGTGTATTAATTTTATACATGTATAGTATATAACCTACAGTTTAAAGTCCATTCCGAACGACAGTTATTTGAGAAACTTTTCATGGCAATTTTATTTTCAGGATGTCGCCATTTCAGCATTTTATTGTTCTCTAATTCGTGTGCTTTCACGCAATTTCTTTTCTCAAGAACGTGCCTCATTTTGCAAATGCTGGCCCGGTACAATGCAATTAGTTGTACAGCACAGTGGATTAAACAAGTTGAACGTTTCCTTCACTGTTTTATGAATTATTCTTTTGATACGTAAGGCTGCGGTTCAAACCCCAGGTCAGACATCAAAAACGAAAATATGAAAAAAAAATTTCATCGGCGATTTCCTCTCAGCAGATTTCTGGCAAAAACTCTGAACGTAAATAACATTGCCATGAAAAGTTTCTCAAAAAAAATTGTTTTCGGATTCGACTGTAGGTCCCGCCACTCATGTATAAAATTAACACACACAACATAAGTGGTGAGAGAAGCTAGGAAGTAATCCTGACTGAAGGGTTGTAATGACCAATTATGTATATTCTTTTGACACCAACATTCAAAATGGCAAGTGGCATTCAAATAAAAATAATGAAGAAAAATAATCTTGACCATGTCGTTTAGGAGCTCATACAGCTTTTTTTATTCGAAAACTCAAAGCTGCTGCATCAGTGCTTAAAAGTGTCCATGCTTCTGCGACATAAATCATCACGGGGAGGATGGAATCATAGTAGCACCTGTTGAGAAGAGAGATCCTACGCTTGGTCTCCAGACTGACATCATTTTCGGTGGAACGGTGGAGTCAAGATAAACAAATGCAGTGCCTATGTGTATCGGAAGCATAGTCATCGGTCGTAATCTGAAATCTAATACGCCGAATACCCCTACATGTCGGCAACATATACTTTGTTTAGTCCGACAGATATTAATAGGACGGCGTGTTAGAATGTAAATCAAAAAATTTTAATATTTTTTAAAGTCATCATGTGTGGAATATAACATCGTTGGAATGTGCATAACACATGAAGTATGTCCAATTTTCAGTGACTTTGGTACATAAATCAGGCTGAATTTAATCGACGGCATGGTTTATACTGGTTTTGACGACCGCTATGATTTGTGGCTTATTCGCATACACCTACGACTTACGAAAACCTCACAAATAAATTCTAACGGGATCAAATCGTACGACTGTCACGTGATATAACCATGCCCTCAAATCGATTGTGCAGAATATCCAATGTGTCATGAAATCTATGGTACGAAGGGCCGTGCGATTGAAACCGTACTAGCGTTGTTGATGTCAAAACTATACAATTCAGGTTAAATGAAGTTGGTTATCATTGGCGACTATAGCGCTAGTCGTTGGGAATCATGTTCTCAATGAAGGATGGACCATAGATCAGCAATGAATCGTTTTTTCACTATTCAAAAGTACTCATGAAATTTTGAGTATTAGTGAGTCAACAGTATTGAAATTCAAATACTCTGATTCATTTGTACTCACTACAACATTGATTCATAAGTACAGGTTACAATGGGTATGAATACAACGTTGACATCAAACTCATAACATTAGAAATATGTTTGATTCATACGGCTACTCATTCAGATTTATAACTTTAGGAAAATAATTATAATACTCATAAATGATTCGAGTGATTCGAATTATTCATCAAAATTTAGTCTTAGTTGTTGTTGCATTTACAAAAAAAAAAAAAAGACACATAAGCAAAAAAGGCAGAGGAGCAAGCAGAGCAAACACACAACCTTCTAGTGAGTATTGTAGTGTTCGTACTCGAATCATACTTATTTTGTGATTCTTGTAAATGTTGAGTAAAGGAGAGTCGAAATCAACAACATCATGTATATTGTTAAGTATGAGTAGGATAAGTACTTCAAACTTTAAATATGAGTACGATGAGTATAATATTAAAATATAATAATAAAATTGGAAGAGATAGAGCCACAATACTCCCAACTATCATCGTAAATCACTCTCACTGATATGTAGGCATGTAAATGGTTGATCTTCTCATAGATAAATACCTACATATGTTTGTATATAATATATTAAAATAAATAGTAAATTTCGTTTTCCTAAAATGCCATTTAATTGGCCTTTGAGAGTTGTTTGCCAACATACAATATGTGCGATAGAGCATAATTTCACAACAACAACACAATTTTGCAACAGTTTTGTGTGAAATTGTTAACAGAAGAAGTCGAAGTCTCTTTCGTTCATTTCGGTAATAAAAAAAAACGAAAACTTTTTTCACAGCATGTAGCATGTAAAAGGCAAAATAAAAACTTATTGCTGAGATTATATTGTGATGTTATGTACCATTCAACCTTTTGTAATATGTATCCATCGAGAGGAGTAAGGGGAAAACATTTTACACAACACAACATTATTTATTTACTTTTTCCTTTCAGTCTGTTTATGAAAAATAAAAATACTTTGAGTTTATAACCGATTCCCTACTGAGAAAACGTACTGTTAGTGAATAGCAATAATAATAAAACAGGAAAATCGATTTCAAATACGTAATGTCCTCAATATCGTTGAATGGTTTCTAAAATACACAGACGTAAAGGGTGATTACATACAAAAATTGCTTGTATTTAAATATTCTGGAATTATTTAAAGGCATTAAGCCTAGCAAAACTAGGGAAGCATAGTGTTTTATATAAAATTTAACATGATTATCATCGATTTGTAATAGGCTGTCAAATCGGAACTGTTGTTATTTAAAAGGAGCATCATCAAACACAGCAACACAGCAAGAAATGAATTCAAACGGTGAAGAAAAGAATTCGTCGTAATTCCCGCTAAACATACATACAACCCATCAGTCAGGATTACGACCTAGCTTCTCACACCACTTATGTTGTGTGTGTTAATTTTTCACATGAGTGGTGGGACCTACAGTTTAAAGTCGACTCCGAATGACAGATTTTGGCAATTTAGACAGTACCCGGAGGTCAATTTGACCCATTGTACATAACGTCCTTAAGAAGGAAGGATAAAAGAGGGGATAAGAAAAAGGGGCGGAAGTAGGAAGGGAGAATGGGAAGCGAAGGAATTACACAGACCAGAACAAAACAAAATGGGAGAACGCGACTAGACCGATGAAGCCCTAGCTTTTCTCAACCAGCTCAAGTTACTAATGAATCTGTGGAGAGCCTTGATGACTGCTCTCGATACAGAATTCAAACCATCAAAGAAGCCCCTGCCGAGGATCCTCAACCTCAACCTACCAGAGGAGGTGCTCGACAGTGTCCAACTCCTCATCATTACAACATACCCTGCATTAGTCCGGCTGAGATCTGTTCCAGATCCCCGTCAACGACCTAATCTTGCCGTGCCCAGTGATAAACCCTATAATTAACCTTAAAATGGCCTAATCCAAGTCCAGCAGCCAACCTGTTCTTATACTTCCATCAGGCCATAGACATCGAGAAATCATAACAACCCGGACCACTCCCACAACGCCTCTGCTCTTCCTCCCTGACCCATCAATCGATGAGTCCGTAGAGGTGGCAGATTGGAGGGTCAGGATCAACTACTTAATCGCGCTCAGAAAGTGAACCTAACCTTGCGAGAGCATCCGCCGTCTCATTGCCCACAATTCTGCTATGACCCGGAACCCAGCATAGACGGATACGGTCTGGTCCAAAAGTACTTAACGACTCCTTACATTCGCGAACGAGACGTGGTTTGCACCAGACTGACCCAATGGGCCTTCGGGCAGCCTGACTGTCAACGAAGATCATGCAGGATTCCGAATCCGAAGCGGGGGCACCAGCTATGGTCCCAACAGCCTTCAAGATTGAGAAAAATCTCCGTCTGAAAAGATTTCTTATCTTGTACACAAATTAATTCAGTACAAATAATTGAATTTTTCAACACGCCATTGTCTCGCAAAGCCCACAAATCTCAATGGCTTTTGCAGGGAAAGTTTCTCATTTTCTGTTCACAATAATGGACTGCAACTCATAATCTCTGCCTTGGAAGATACATACTTTAAAAATTAATTTTTTCCGATAGTATAATGGAAAACATTATCAGGCTACATTCATACCACGAACAGCTTTCTCGAGCAAAACCCATTGCTGCCAGATTAGGTTACGTCCCTAAGCTTAGATTTCCAAATAATAATGTCACTCGTCTCTCCGACTAGATCTGTATCTTCTCGGGGATTATTCTGCAAAAAAGCAGCTTTTTAATCGCATCGATTATACCCTTACAGGCATTGCAATTATCCGGAATTATGTAGGAATGTCGCCGTAGTCTAGTAGGTTATGTAAGGTTAGAGTGGTAGCTTTGATACCAAAAGCTGTCTTGAGCACGCATAGCGGCCCGTTGTGACAGTCTAGTAGATATAGTGTTGGCTTATTAGACGTAATGCCATGGATCAAATCCCTGGTCAGACATCTCCAACAAATAAACTATAAAAAATATTTCAACGACTTTCTCTCAGCAGATTTCTGGCAAAAATTCTGCCAGTAATTAAAATTGCTATAAAAAGTTTCTCAAAATAAAATCTGTCATTCGGCATTGACTTTAAACTGTAGTGCGAAAAGCTAGGACGTAACCCTGGCTGAAGGGTTGTAATAGCCAATTATGTACTCGTATGTATGTATGTACAAGTGTTTACTATCTAAGTGCAAAACATTTACTCCACAATCTGTTTTTCCATACAACTGCGAGACATCTCCTTTCAGAAGTTTCTATATGAAATAACTAACCACCTGTTCAGATAGCTACATATATGGGATCATGTATCGGTACTAAGACATAAAGGAATAAATTCTGAATAAGTGGAAAGGCTTGTTTAAGTTAACAGCTACACAGACTTTAAAAGACGCCGATTGCATCTGGAGAACCTTAGGAGGAAGCCAATTTAACATGTCGTAAAGAGCTTTAATGAGCCTTGTTCTTGCCAGCTACTTTCCGTTAGACGAGCGCATCGTAAATCATTACTACATAACATACATACATAATTAGCCATTACAACCCTACAGTCAGAATTACGGCCTAGCTTCTCAACACCACTCACGTTGTGTGTGTTAATTTTAAACATGAGTGGCGGGACCTACAGTTTAACGTCGACTCCGAACGACAGATTTTTGAGAAAGTTTTCATAGCAATTTTATTTACTCTCAGACTTTTTGCCAAAAATCTGCTGAGAGGCAGCCGCCGAAGAAATATTTTTTGACTTCGGATTTGAACCGAGGCCTTACGTCTAATAAGCCAATACACTACCAACTAGACTACAGCGACTATCGTAAAGGTATTCTGTTTCTATAAGAACTTCAAATCGAAGTAATTAATCGCAGAAAAAATTAATTCATTCCATATGACGTTAAAATCGGTTTTGATGTTCTATCAAAAAGTTAACGATCTCTAGAAGTAATAAGCCTGAATCTCCAAAATGTTTGTTTGTCATTGCTGCCGCTAGCTGTCACAAAAAATGGGCTCCCCTTTTGTTAGGGTTTCGACCTAGCTTCTCACACCATCCATCCAGTTTGTGTGTTAATTTTATCTGTGGCTGCCAGTAACTACAGTTTAAAATCGACGCCAAACAAAAAAATTTTAGGAAACTTTACATGTCCATTTTATTTACTCACCGAGCTTTTGACAGAAAACTGCTGAGAGGAAACTGCCGAAGATATATTTTTTTATATTTCGTTTTGTTCTTTATGTCTGAGCTACTAGACTAGCACTATCTGCTAGTTTATGATGGCTTCACCTCAAGTTAACACATGTTATGAAAATAATTCAAACATTTTGAGTATCTATTTGCTTAATCCAAAAATATATTGTTTGTATGCATACAATATATGTAAATAAGTATACTCCCATCTCTGCTAATGCTGAAGTACTAAAGAAGTATGTCTGTTAACTTAACTGACTGTGTTTTTCATTCTATAAAAAAAATTAACAAAAAGGAAGAAAAAGGTGACGCGTCGTTACATTGGGAAGAACAAAAAAACTTTTAAAACAAGTTGTCCCAAGTATGCAGCTGTTGAAAAGAGTGTATTTTAAAATAACCGAACTTTTACACAATATATAGGCATACAAATATAGATATTGTTACGTTTTTACCTTTTAGAAACGTTTAAAATATGAGCTCGTAAATTGCAAATAAAATAAAAATAAATTTGTGTTTAGTTTTAATTAAAAATCTTTATTATTCACACAATTTTGTGTGCCACTGTTGACAACTTGATGTAAACAACAACAATTGCTTTTCTTTGTTATTCCTCTGTTTATGCCCTTTGCATAAACCATAACAATCCTAGACAATTCGACAGATCTTTGTAACGGAGATCTTCAAACCACGATTACTCTCTCTTCAAACGCACCGCGTCTGCACGAAAGACTGTCTGAACTTCACTAACTCAGCCGCCTGCTTTGCCTTGCCGTTTATATAGCAAAGTAAAAAGTCTGATGAATGTTCTTGACGGCGACTGTTAGTGGCTTCGCCTTCTCGAGATCTCTTTATATGTAAACGTCGTTGTTTACGTTTATTATTGCAGTGTTGTTGGTATATTTTTGCTTATTTGCTTTCCATTTCTTTATAGCTGGTGTTTGTTGTTATATTAAGCAGAACAATAATTTGTAAACAGATTTGTTTACTGCATTGTTTTGTTTTTATAGCTTTTGTTTATAATTTTAATGTTAAACAATGTAAAAGAAAACACCAATATCTAATTTTTTCATTTTCGTAACAATATCTTCAAAGTATTGGCCATTGCTGGCTGCACATTTCTTTCATCTTTCAGGCAATTTGTGGATTCCGCGCCGATAAAACTGTTCGTCTTTTAAAGCAAACCAATTAGTCGTCTAACAAATAGTACTCGGAAGGAGGCAAATCTGGTGAATAAGGCATATGGGGTAGCAGCTCCTAGCCTAATGCTTTGATTGTATCCTGAACCGATTTTGCTTCGTGTGTAAGTGCATTGTCTAGTTGCAAAATTATCATACCACGTCTTGTGGCCTATTCTGGTCACTTTTCGATCAATACTTGGTTCAAATTGATCATTTATTGCCGATAGCAACCTGTATTAATGGTTTTACAAGATTTTAGAAGCTTGTGGTACCTTTCTGGTTATACCAGATACCCAGCATTGTTTTCCTGCCGATTCGATCTGGTTTGCAGCCGATGCTGCAAGGTTTCTTTTTCAGGATTCTGACCATAAACTCATTTTTCATTTCCACTAGCAATTCGATGCAACACATTCAACTCATGTGTTTCCCATTTTCTAGCCTTTGGATATTTTCCATTGCTTTTAAACGATTAGAAATTGTTGTACAACATTTAACATTCCTGCCGTTTGTTTCTGATTCAAAGTGTCATCTTCATCCAATATTGTTGGCAAATCCGCATCTTCAACTTTTTTTCTTGGTCTACCACGTTCTTCATTTCTCACATTAACGTCGTTATCTTTTTCTTTATTTATTTCTTTTATTATTTTCGTTATTGAGCATGATCGCCACATTTGGCAACAAGTATTCGATGCAACTTTTCAGCATTTTGCTTCAAATGAAAAGAAAAAATTAATGCTGTCCGCGAATCATTATTTTCAGGTAATCTTTAACATGTTTGAAAAATATGATGGTGTTGGTTCACTGCAGAGATGAGCAATAAATCGTTTTTTCGCTACTCATAAGCACTCATGAAATTGTGAATATAAGTGAGTCAACAATATTGAAATTTAACTACTCTGATTCATTCGTACTCACTACAACGTTGATTTATAAGTATGAGTACAATGAGTATGAGTACAACGTTGACAACGAACAAGCAAAGCACAAACACAACCTTCTAGTGAGTATTGTAGAGTTCGTACGTCAATCATACTTATTTTGTGATTGTTAAGTATGAGTACGATGAGTATTTCAAACTTTGAATATGAGTAGTATAAGTATGATATTAAAATAAGTATGAATGACTATAAGTATCAGAAATTATGAGTATGATTCGATTCTACTCATCTTTTTGAATACTAATTGCTGATCTCTGGTTCACTGATTTAATGTATACTGAAAATGTTTGACAGATGTCATCGCCAACATTTGTATGTGTAGTCAGAGACTCCATACCGGTGCACCTGGTATTACAACATTTGAACTCATCGTTGACCAAGTTATTGTTTTAATACCTTTAACATTCTGATATTTGTGTGCTGGAAGAAATTGTACATGTTTTGTACTTAAAATGGGGTTGTAAGCATATACATACGTATGTACATAAGTAAGAAGTTTATATTGTATTGTGCTCTTTTTAATGTTGAAACGAAAACGGCAAATAACAACAACAATAATAATAATTGTTCTGTTTTCTACAAAATCGATTGAATTTTTCTTTAGATTTTTAATGAAATACAACTTTTTTCATGAATATCTTGCGATATGAAGGGTGCAAAAAGTATACCATGAATATATACATATGTATGCATGTGACAGGAAAACTCATATTTCTATACCCATTAATATTAAAAGGACACACAGCATAATACAATCATAATATAAGGGCCACACATTTATGCAAAAATATGGATGCTGTAGTGAAAGTGTAAGAACTATTGTATATCAACTGTAATGTTAATGGAGTAGAATAACACGGTGCAACAGTCAAAATACACTCAGCTAACGATATAGTGTAGGTTGTGAGTTTTGCTGAGTAGAACTCAAAAAAAAATTTTTTTATTTCTCGAATACTCCAAACTTGTTTTATTTTATAACAACTGTTTTTTTGGACTTTACGCACAAAATTATTGATTATATAAATATTGTTTAACCTATTTTCAAAATCCAAAAATTTTTGAAAAGGGGACAGATGAGCCTTGGAAATGGCATACATAAACATTTTGTTCAAACTTACATATGGAAAATGTGAATTTTTTTCTCATTTTTTCATGTTTAGCTCTTCTTAACTGCAAAATTTCATTAAAATATATAAAATAAGTGATAACAAGAAAATTCATTATCTTGTGAAGAGATTGACACTTCGTTTGATCAAAGAGGTCAAAAATTACCGCTGTTATTATCAATTACCGCAGTAAATATCAAATGAACTTTCAGAATTTTTGATGGATCTTGATTGTTTATCGCAAAATGTGTCAATTACAGGTTTGCACGACTATCAGAAGTCGGCTAATATTTGTGTTTTTTGCAAATATTATTATTTCCCTTTTGGAAACACTGTCCAACTTCTGGTGGTCGCTTTTTTCCTTTTTTTTTGAATCTTCATTAATTATGAACTAACAATAATTATTCAAATCTTAAAACTTAGCCATTGCCAATAAAATAAAATATTCAAAAATAAAGTATTCTTCTCCCTCATCTTCGGCCTAGCGCAAAAGTATCGAATATGGCCAGTGTGGCGTAAAATACCACGGAATTATGGATTTATATGGCCATCTAGGTTATCTAAGTACTTTTCAGCGCATCTTATAATTTCCATTTTAACCAGCGGGACGTTCAGATCTTTGTGAATATTCGAGTTTTTGATATACCAAGGGGCGGCGGTGATCATTCATAAAATTTTGTTTTGGCGCCTCTGAATTTTCTCTACTTTTGAAGCTGAGGCAATACCCCATAGCTGTACTCCATTGTACTCCATTGATATATTGATTTATATATAAAGAGTTTACATCTAATTTAAGTGATGAATTTCGACCAAACAAAAAATTTATTTGAGCAGTTTTCATATTTATTAGTGCCAGTTTCGACTCAATATGCAATTTCCACGCTAAACGACGATCAAGGTGTATACCCAAGTATTTTACATGAGTGCTTTGTGGTATTGTCTGATTATTAATGCATATAGCAGAGCAGGTCTCACTTCATAATGTAAAGGTAACGTGGGTACATCTTTGTTCGTTAACCTTTATTCTCCATTTCTTCAACCATTCCTCCAGTAGAGATACTTATTCCTGTAAGAACTGCGATGTAATCTGTGGGTTCATATGTACGCTTAAAAATGCAGTGGCGTCAGCAAATGTGGAAGTATGTATGTTTTCATTTATTGGCATGTCATCTGTAAATATCAGGTATAAAACACTACCTAGTATGCTACCCTGAGGAACACCGGAGTTAATATTTTGAGGGGAACTTAAAAAATTACCTTGTTTAATTACAAATTTTCTATCACTTAAATAGCTCTTCAATATTTCATCTATATTTGCTTCAATTTGAGTATAAGACCTTCATGTCACACCTTATCAAAAGCTGGTGGTCGCTTAACCCTGAATTTGACACATTTTGCGATAAACAATCAAGATCCTACAAAAATTTTGAAAATCTTGGAACTAAAAGTTCATTTGAAAAATTTATATAAGAAAACTATAACTTGACTGTTATACTCTTTGAATAATAATTACGGCAATTTTTGAACGATTTTATCAAACTAAATGTCAATCTCTTCACAAGATAATGCACTTTCAGAATCTCATCACTGATTTTATATTTTTTAATTGCACTTTGCTAGTATGAAGGGAAAAACTTGAAAATATATGATCAAAATTCGCATTTGTCAAGTTTACCTCATCAAACCCCATTGCATATTAATACAAATAATATATGTACGCATACCGTTTCAAAGGCCCATCCCTCTCCTTCCTAATAAGATTTAAATTTTAGACATCGGTACAGTCCAAAAAAAAGCAGTTTTTGTCAAATAAAACAAGGAGAGTTCAAGAAATATAAAAAAGATCTTTTTGGGTTTTACTCAACAGAACTCATAACATAGACTATGTCATTAGCTGAGTGTATTAATTTTTGTTTTTATTTTGTCGCATAGTGTAATTTGTCAAATAATTCCTAAAATCACTAGCGAACAACAACTTCCTCTTAAGAGTATAACTACACTCGTTTTATTGGCGAAACATAATTTATTTAATTCACATCGCAATTAATAGACGCATAAAACATTGCAATCGACATCAGGCCAATGCCAGTCATCCCACATACATACATAATTTACCATTACAACTCTTCAGTTAGGATTACGTCCTCGCTTCTGACTTCACTAATGTTGTGTGGTTTATTATATTAATAAGCGGCGGGACCTACAGTGTAAAGTACTCTCCGCACGACAGAATTCTGAGAATTTTTTCATAGCAATTTTATTTACTCTCAGAGTTTTTGCCAGAAATCTGCTGAGAGGAAGTTGCCAAAGAAATAATTTTGGAATTTCGTTTTGCTATAGATGTCTGACCTGTAGTTTGAACCGTGGTCACACGCCTAATAAGCCACCACGCTACCGACTAAACTATGGCGGCTTCAATTATTTCTTAATTACAGAACACAAATTTAATATTTGATTCAAAATTGTTTAAATTGAATGCTAACTACTATCCTTTCGATAAGCTGATTTGTACGAAACTAAAAGTTAACAACACTGAAATCCATACATTCTTAAGAAAACACGTGTCTAAATAAAATGTTCTCCTTTAGCTGGATATTACAACCAACCCTGGAAGTATAGAGCAGTATACTTAAACATAACCTATAATGCTATACACAGAATACGTGATTTTGTGCAAATATTCTTATTAAGGGATAAATATATATGTATGTACGTACGTACTTTTGTTTGTGTATAATAGATGAAGTCAATAAATAATAAATCCGAATCACTTTTTCAATTTTGTTTATGATAAAATAAAGGGGTGAAGTCAAAAAGTCATGTTATAAAGCGAGACGAGAAATATAAAAATGCACCCTTAAGGTTCAACAGAATTGTTGACTTTAAATGTGTTATAATAAGTATGACAACAACAAATCATACAAAAAATTTAACCCAACATCATTGTTATCATGTTCGGGTTAGTAGTAATGTTAATCGACTCTTAAATATAATTACAGTGTCTCTATTAACCCTTTGTTACTAGAATGTGCCTGTCAGTCTCATTTTTGTATTAAAAACAACGTCGTAAAAGAAATATCTAACTAAATTTCAATGATTTTTATTTTATATACAAACGATTTATAAAAATTGAATGAAAAATGAAAAACCAATAACATAGTGCTGGTTAGGTTAGGTTAGGTTAGGTTAGAGGACGTGTACTTGTCAATTAAGACAAGTACAGTACCCGGAGGTCGAATTGACCCATTGTACAACGTTCTAGTTTCTCACACCACTTATGTTGTGTGGGTTAATTTTATAATGAGTGCCGGGACCTACAGTTTAAAGTCGACTCCGAACGACAGATTTTTGAGAAACTTTTTCATGGCAATTTTATTTACCCTCAGAGTTTTTGAGTTATTTTTTGCTGAGAGGAAGCCGCCGAAGAAATATTTTTTGTATTTGGTCTTGATGTCTGGCCTGGGGCTCGAACCCTGGCTTTACGTCTAATAAGCCAACACACTACCTACTAGACGGCGACTTTAACATAGTGTTGGTTGTGAGTTTTGTTGAGTAGAACTAAAATATATATTTTTTTTACTTTTCAAACCCAAACTTATTTTATTTGACAAGAACTGTATTTTTAAGTTAACGATCTCCCACAAGTTCTCGATTGGGTTAAGATCAATTGAATGCAAGATATTCGATCAACAGATCAATTATTTCTAGGCAAATTAAAAAGTTTTTCCGTACCGGTCGCATATCTCCTACTCATTCTGGAGGAAGACCACGGGAAACTTCGCGATATGAAGACTCCTGAATTAAAAGGATAATCCACTAGTTACATACGAAACCGCTTATGTTTAAAAATTAGCGAAAGAACGATTCGCAGAAGAACGATAGAGGCCGCATTATTCAGTCGCCAACTAGCAAAAAAAATGTTTATATTTTATATTTCGTAAAGGAGAGTCGCAATCAACAACATCATGCGTATTGTTAAGTATGAGTACGATGAGTACTTCAAACTTTGAATATGAGTAGTATGAGTTTAATATTAAAATAAGTATGAATGCATATAAGTATCAGAAATTATGAGTATTATTCGAATCTACTCATCTTTTTGAATACTCATTGTTGATCTCTGGTACTCATTGCTGGATATGTTTGACAGGTGTCATTGCCAACACAAGAAAAAAAAATAAACGCTCGTTTATAATAAATCTTCTCTATGGAGACATTTGTATTTTGACGCTCACTTCATACCGGTAAACCTGTATGTAAAAATATTTGTAATGTCACCCAATTCATGTAATATTTGTGTATTGCAATGATTTTTATCGCTCCTAACTTTTGCTCGTACAGATTCCATTTTAAGGGCCATTATTACAACTTGTCGTTAAACTTGGGGTTTGGTAAAGGTACCTTTAGCTAAAGGGAACTGGAAAGTTAGTTATTACAACTTACAGATAAAATTTTTCAAAAATATGGCAGTCCCGGAGCAATGTCGATAAAGCTGCTCAATTATACAAGGTTCTTTTTAACGCAGAGCCAATGACGGGCTTCGTTTTTTTGTTGTATATGCTCACTTTGTTTAAATTTGAAGTTGCCATAATGAAAATAATATACAATATGTCAAGTTCAAACATAAACTTAGCTTTATAAGTTAAAGGTAGGATGATCCTCCCATTAGCTTAACGTTCACTTCTACCTCATTGTCCACTTATAATAACGAAAAACAATTTATCTGCCCGTTAAAATCCTCCCTTTAGTTAACGGCAAGTTGTAATAATGGCCCTAAATTGTACATAATTATGACCTATCACTAGCACTGCCATTCCTGCCTATTTCCTTGTATTTTAATCATCCATTTTTCCCCCTTCAGTATTTTTTTTTATTATATTTCCGTTTCACTTTTAGAATTTTTCACTCTTTTGAATTATTATTCCTTATTATTCAAGAAATGAGGGCGAGAGTAAGTGTCTTTTTGTTTATGTGGGTAAATATTTGTGGTGGCTGCAGTGAGTGGATTTCTTCTATTTTCGTTTTGTTGTTTTCCCTAATTTTTTATAATGAGCGAAAGCTGCACACAAGCTACATGGTACGTTAGGCTTTATGTGTTTTACAGCTTTACAGGTACACAGTTGTAATGACTTAAGCATGTGCATGTGTGCATGGTAATCCGACATTCAAGAGAATTTTTTTTTCTTTTTTCAACAAATCGAGTGTTTTGTTTTCGAATAGAATAATACTGAATGACAATACAAAATACGTATATGTATGTATGTATGTATTAAAAATTCGAGCAATTACATACAGTCTGTCAAGAAAATGTTTTGAAATATGTAGTAAAAATCGATTCTGTTTGGCGTTCAGTTCGTTTACATATTAAGAACTATAATGTAGAATAATTAAAAGTGGAAATCAAAAACTTGAAGCTGGTATATTAGACGCGAAACCGTGGTTCAAATGTTTCTTCGATGACATCCTCTCATCATTTTCTAGCAAAAACTCTGAGAGTAAACAAAATTGCCGCGAAAAGTTTTTAAAAAATAGGTCATTCGGAGTCAACTTTAGACTGTATCTACACTGTAGCCTTGACTGGCAGAGACTACAGTTCTAAGACACACAATGTGGGCAGTGCAAGAAGATAGGTCGTAATCCTGACTAAATTGTTGCAATGAAAATAAAAAAATTTAATTTCATTGTTGAGAAATTGTGTACCACAACAAAGAATAGGAAAGGCATTGACACCAGCTTGCAGACGTATTTTCGTGGAATATATTAACCTGAAGCATGTAATGCACTTGAATTTTAACTCATACACTCGTATCTCTGCTTTTGTTTTGTTGCTGTACTAATCGGCATAAATGACCAAAATATTCAATAGAGTTCAGTTTTGAACACTTGAACTTGATAAAATTGGATATTAGCTTTTGCTTCACATTCATGAAGTATATTTAGGAGTTCACAATCCCAATCCATTAAATTTTGGGTGTGAACGCGAATTATATTACAACTACCCAATGTTTTTAAAGGCTTTCTCTACACTTAGTTATGTTGGTAGTTATTGTCAAAAAACATTTTGGCTTTGGCGAAGAAAACCACATTATTCTAGAAGTTGATGGGCTCCGAAACATGTGTTACCGCAAAAAAAAAATCACATGTTTGTGTTGTTTTATAGGAAGCGGCTTTTTTCGCGTAAAGATTGTTTTTTTTTTAAGAAAAGCCGTCTCTTTTCAGCACGTTCTGCATAATTTTATTGAGAACTGTTACTCTAAATGTTTCATGGAACTCACTTGCCCGATGTCACTTAGGTACCAAAGTGTTGTTTGCTTCGTAAGATGATTTCTGTTCTCACTGATATCTTAAGGGATCGACTAATTTGGATAACAATTAAACATATTAAAAATATTGTGTAATATTAGCCTTGTTATTGAAATTGTTGGTGGTAACCAGGTTGCTTGGACTATGACGTTAGGTCGCTATTTCCTATATGAGGCGTTTAGAAGCTACTGGATTATAGCTCATGTAGTAGTCGCCGTAGTCTAGTAGGTAGTGTGTTGGCTTATTAGACTTAAAGCCAGGGTTCGTGCCGCAGGCCAGACATCAAAACAAAATACAAAAAGTATTTCTTCGGTGACTTCCTCTCAGCAGATTTCTGGCAAAGATTCTGAGAGTAAATAAAATTGCCATGAAAAGTTTCTCACGAATCTGTCGTTCGGAATCGACTTTAAACTGTAGGTCCCGCCACTCATGTATAAAATTTAACACACACAACATAAGTGGTGTGAGAAACTAGGTCGTAATCCTGGCTGAAGGGTTGTAATGACCAATTATGTATGTATGGATTATAGCTCAATTATAACAATAACAGACTATTATTATGCTGATCCGCACTGTCTTCAGGTCTAAATCTGATCGAGAATTTGTAAAATAAAGTAAAAACAATAATAACAAGAATGTGTCCTGCAAGTTGTGATAAGGTTTTGGATATTAGCTCAAGCTGCATGGTATGATATATCGGATTTGGTATGTCAAAATCTTGTTGATCACATTGACGCATCCGTTCTATAACATTCGAAGTCGAAAAAGTGTGTTTTGAGTTATGAGCTCACAAAGTTTTCACGACTATATGGAACGGATCGGCGCATCATAACCAAATTTTGACAGTATTTAAGTTAGAGAACATAGAATTGAAAAATGCAAGAACATTAAAAACGTTCTAAGTACACTTATGTCTACCAGTTTTAGACAACAACAGAGTCTATTTTCTCATTAAATCTCTAATTACACATTATTTTTCACATCGCTGTGTATCATTTTAAAAAGTGTTCTACAAAAGTATTAAATATTTTTTATTTGCTAAGATACAATGCGCATTAAGACAGGAGTACAAATAAGGATAATGTTACGAAAATGGAAACGGTGTAACATCGTTTAACATTAAAACAAATACAACGAACTTGTTGCAAGTGAACCAACAACATCAGTATGAAAGAAAAGGCGATAGATAAGTAAGCGAGAACGCAACAACAAGCAATGTGAACAAAATAAACAAACAACAATAAAGTCGCGATAGAGTTCTCCAGAAAACAAAACCCCGAACGTTCGACTTCAAGAACCTTCATCAGACAGTCTACGTGGGTATATAAAAAGGCAAGACAAAGCAGGCAACCAGTAATAATAATTCAGTCTGTCTTGTATGAAGACGCGTTGCTTATGAAAAGAACAGTCGTGGTTTGATGATCGCCGTTGTGAAGTTCGACCGAACAGTTGTTAGTGCTTACTCAAGCAGAAGTGTAAAGAAGAATAACGAACTAAGCAAATTGTTGTTGTAACATCAAGTTGTGAACAGTGGCACATAAAATTGTGTGAACAATGAAGGATTTATCTAAAACTAAACGCAAGTTTATTTTTATGTTGTTTGCAATCAACGAACTCATATTTTAAACGTATTTAACCCTGGACGATTGCGCTTTATTTTTGTACATTAAGGTTACTCTTCGTTGAATCGACGAACACTTTAACCCTAAAAGCTCATTCACTTTTTATCATATAATTATTTTATGTTTGACCAAATTTCGCTCGTTTTATCAAAAATGTTGGTTGATAACCAAAGCTTGTAGTGAGTAAACGTACCCTGGCCACCCATTTTTAATCCTGGATGGTCATTTTTGTACAGCAAGTTTACTCTTCTTTGAATCGACAAACAAGCCTTCATTCAAAGAGCGAAATTTGGTCAAACATAAAAGAGTTGATAAATAAAGTTGATATGATAAAGAGTAAATGAGATTCGTCGATTCGACGAACAGTAACCGTCCAGGTTTAAAAAGGTAAAAACTTTTTAACTTACCATGCTTTTACTTTATGCCCATTACTTGATTTACAGCCTCGATGCTTTATTGTTTCTGGGATAAGAGTAATAAATACAAACTTTAACACAATAAAACGAAACGAAACATTAATAAAATCCTATAAAACATTCCTTGGGTTTAAATACGTTTTAATACTTTTATGCTCGTCGTCTTGGGTAAACGTTACGCTTACTTTACGTTACTTTCAAGCACAAATCATTGTATGACTTACGTGGACTAAAATTAACAACTTATGGCCAATTCAGTGTTTGCTGATGACATTGGGTTACAAAACACAACCCAGTTTTCTTCAAGTTAAGAAAGTAGAAGTTTCATTTAAAAGCTCAATGGATTTTAAAATAAAATAAATAAATGAATAAGGAAATATGCTTTTAAAAGAATATGATGTAAAATATTGTTTTTTTAACTCTTATAGGCGCCCATTACTCGATTCAGTTTCGATTGACAGCACTATCTGATTGCAGCTATCCAACTCGTTTAAAAGGGGCAAATTCGTAATTGTTAATTTATCAAACATATTCAATATATCTGAAATCGGTTAACATCGTGTAAAAGATTCGGAATTTTGTGCCAGAAAATGTAGATTCGCATCAAATGCTTGTTGAGGCATATTGGTGATTATACTCCATCAGAAGCAGCATGCAGAAGATGGTTTCGACGGAGTAATAAAGAACGAGAACGACCGCCAAAATATTTTGAGGACGCCGTATTTCAAACAATATAAGATGAAGAAGTTACATACATAACATAATTGGTCCTTATAACCTTTCGGTCAGGATTACGACCTAGCTTCTCACACCACTTATGTTGTGTGTGCTAATTTTATACATGAGCGGCGGGACCTACAATTTTAAATCGATTCTGAACGACAGATTTTTGAGAAACTTTACATGGCAGTTTAATTTACTCTCATAGTTTTTGCCAGAAATCTGCTGAGAGGAAGTCGCCGAAGAAATATTTTTTCTTATTTCATTTTGATGTCTGACCTGGGGTTTGAACCCGGGCCTTACGTCTAATAAGCCAACATACTACCTACTAGACATGTTACACCACAAACAATGTCTGACCATTTAAATGCTATGACAAAGATAGAAAAGTTTGGAAAATGGATGACACATGAATTAAATGACAAGCTAATGGAAAGCGGAAAAACCACTTGTGAAATTTTGCTTTAAAGATACAATAGAAAATCAATGTTGCATTGAATAAAATATGGATTTATTTTCACAATCATAAACGAAAAAATGACGGTTTAGTCTAGGACAACCATCAACATGAAGACATTGGTGTCTATGTTTGTTGGAACCAGAAAGCTGTGGATCTCGCGAGTTCTTAAAACATAGTGAAATAGTTAATACAGGTCGCTACCAACAATAGATGTCAAGATAATTTTGCAACATGACAACACTTGCACACAAGCTTTAGTTTCAGTGCTGCTAGTCCAGCCTCCATATTCAGCAAACTTGACTCCTTCCCCCTACTATATATTTTCATCGATTGGCTCAGCAGTACTTCGATTCCTACACAGAAGTCGAAAATTGGTTGACTAATTGATTTGTTTCAAAAGGCGTGAAATCCACAAATTACCTGAAGGATGAAAAAAATGTGTAGCCAGTAATGGATAATGTTTAGAATAACATGTTTTTACCTTCCCATTAAAAATTAGTATTTGATTTTTACAAAAAAAAAAACCTTCATTTCTTACCGGTAGACCTGGGGGGTTACTTCGTAACTCGATTCGAAAAGAAAAAGTATTCGAAAGGTGTTCTCGATAAGTAAATAAAGCGTAATCTGTAAATCGTTCGAAAAATTTTCCTGGACAAATCAAAAATAAACTTGGCAGCACTTCGTAATTACAAGTTTTAATTATAAAAAAATTTTAATTTTAATTATAAATTAAAATTTCAAAAATATATTAAAAAAAGTGTTATAATGGATTGTGTGGCTTTGTGGTTTGAGGATTCTGATCAGGTTATAGTGGAGAGAGTTAAAAGAAATCTAATAAGAGAGAGGTAGGAAAGAAAATTTGACCTGAAAAATTCACAAATATCTTTATTTTTAGTTTTATTAAAAATTTTCGTCTAAGCAAAGAAGCTTTTTTATATATCTTAGAAAGTATTAAAGGCGACCTTAAGTCTAGAAAAAGATCTACCGCTATATGTCCATCCTTAAAGTTAGCCGTTGCCTTAAAATTCCTAGCAAAAGGTGGTTCTCAGCAGTCAGTGTCTACATGTTTGACAGAAATATGTGAAGTCATCGAATGAATTGTATGTCCCGAATACATAATTTTTGAATATTCTGCTGAAAATCAACGAGAGGCTAGAAAATATTTTTATAATAAAAGTGGAATCTCTGGAATCATCGGAGCTGTTGATGGTACACACATACAAAAAATGAGACCAATAAAAAACGAGCATTTGTATTTACATTAAGTATGTATACAATATATGTATAAGCTAATTATTTTTGTATACACTTTTTTTTAAATCTAGTTCAAAGACGGCTTTTTTATGTTCTAAATTTTCTAATTTGAGATTTGTATTTTGAAAGTCAGTTTTTTTTTATTTGCTCGAGCTTTTGCTGCTTTATGTTTAATTTTTCCTTTTCAAGTTTCAGTCTTTCTTCCTGAATATAGTAACTTCTTTTTAAATATTTGTGAATGCCCGTTAAATTTTCATTTATAAGTTATTTGATTTTCCACTTGTTTTTCTAGAAGAGCTTCTTTGTTATTAAATTTTCTTTTTTTACTTTGACGTGGTTTTGATGGTCCTGGTTCTTCATTTTCAATATCTGTGAAGGACGAATCAGACCCTAATCCCTCCTGAAGGTCTTTTTCAATAACAGAATTTATTATTGGTGAACTTGATTGTGGATTTGAACCAAAGTGTTTATTTTGGCTCCCATTAATTGCCTCATCCATTGTTAGTAAATCAGCCGTTTGTCTTTCTTGTGGTGTTAATGAGCAATAATTGCTTGGTCCTGCAACAGTACCAGATATGCTCATTTTATTTCTACTGCATTTGGCCTTGATATGGTTTTTGTAGTCTGCCCAAACCTAATAAATGTTAAAATGTTTAATAACCCTGTGATAGACCGCACTGAAATATTTAAATTTATCTCAGCTTACTTTTTCCCAACCTTTAATATCCCGCTGCGGTGGAGCAAGTGAATCCAAATCGGTTCTTAGTTTTTGCCACAGGTTATTCGATTTGTTTCTTGCATCCGGCACTTTTAGATGTCCCTTGGCCAAATCCGGATGCGTCACCATGAAGCCCGCAATAGTTTCGTATTGTTTTTGGTTGGTATATGAAATTCTGTTTGACTCACTCCATTGAGATTGTTTAAAAAATCTTATTTGATTTTTATTTTGCAATGTATTTTTATTAATTTACTTACATTTTAAATTTATTATTAGTTGTCACCAACACAATTGCTAACGAAGAATTTTCGAATACTTACTACGTTTTTTATGCTCGTTTTCGTAATACAGAGTAACAGAGGTTTTTGTTCGTACGAAAAGCACTTTCGAAAATGTTCCGTACTTTCGTACTACAGAGTACAATATGTTCGAATACATTTTAATGCATTTTAATTTTCATATCGAGTTACGGAGTAACCCCCTGGTAAATCGTTTACGTACTACACAATAATTGCTGTGATACCAATCTGAAAAATCGAGGCTAAGTACAAAAATTGTCGAGCTACAAATTAAGTTCAATCATTCGTAGCGTCAGTCTGAACGACTGTCGATTTATGACAAGCTTTTCTTTAAATTGATATGTTATTTCGATAAAATACATACGAACTTGAAGTCGCCTTAGTCTAGTACGTAGTATGTTGGCTTATTAGACGTAAAGCCAGGGTTCGAGGCCCAGGCCAGACATCAAAACAAAATTTAAAAAGTATCTCTTCGACGACTTTCTTTCAGCAGATTTCTGGCAAAAACTCTGAGAGTAAATAAAATTGTCATGAAAAGTCTCTCAAAAATCTGTCGTTCGGAGTCGACTTTAAACTGTAGGTCCCGCCACTCATGTATAAAATTAACACACACAATATAAGTGGTGTGAGAAATTAGGTCGTAATCCTGACTAAAGGGTTGTAATGACTAATTATGTATGTACATACGAACTATCAAAGTTTACATCAAAAAAAGTGTTGTTAAAAAGGTGTTTAACTTCAGAGTCAATTTAGAATTGATCTGAAAGGAAGTTGGTACAATGTCCTTATTCTGCCTTTCCTGAGATCGAATTCTATCGTTAATAAAGAATTTTAACTTCAGGCTAGGTTTATAGAAATAAACTTGATCTTTGTTCGAATCATGGATACAAGTTATCATTCCATGAACGTATCTTTTTAAAAACAAAAAAAAAACGCTTAAAAGTATTTCAAAACCCGAAATGTGCAAAATTTACGATCAAGACTACCAATAATTTATTTCCATCGTAAAAGCTAAAATACAATTTAACAACTTTGCTTAGGTGTTTTTGTTTTTAACTTGTGAGTGCCTCGTTGTTCTGGATATTCTTACTTTAAAAATGTTATTTTCAAATTGTCTTGGCTTCGATAAAGCAGCAGACAATGACTACGAGTGAGTATTAGATTTCTAAAGATACGAGTACTAAAATACTTTAATTGCCGAACGTCATACAACAGATTTAATTGTTTTTTTTTTTTTTGTTTCAAAACATTACAAATACAAAATACATGCTACTGCTTACATGCTTTTTACATTCGTCGATCTAAGACACTCGTATTCACTTTACTTACTCGCACTTTGATTTCATGTCTGTGCATGTTTTTATTGTTTGTTGCAACCACACTTTATGTTTGAAGCCAAAAGTATTAATTTTTATAGACGTCATGCCACATTTACTGTAAAAACAAAGTATTATGAGCGTATACTATAAGCAATACCTAGACATTAACTTTTGAATGTTTGGAATCAGTAGTTATATTGCAATGATTGGATATGCTCATCCATGGATTGGTTGGTATATGTATATTTATACTTTACAAATACAATTGCAATACCACTTAACACTTTCAATAACATTTTTATAATTAAACTTACAAGCAGTAGCAAAAGCAACTTGCTAGTTGGATTGACCTCAAAAATTTTTACAAGTATTTTTCGCCAAAGAAAATATAACACAACTTTAAACTGTAGGTCTCGCCACTTATGGATAAAATTAGCACACGCAACGTAAGTGGTACGAGAAAGTAGGTCGTTATTCTGGCTGAACGTTTATAATGACCAATTATGTATGTATGTATGACAGTCTTTCGACCACGAGCAATAGTTGATTGCTTTCCGCTATTTCAGTTGAAAGCTAAGCTTTATCAATCGAACTAGTGAATGGACGGTCATTATTACACATACCCCCATAGTTATAATGCTAATTTGCTTCAATACATTTCAAACAGAATCAACTGCGCACAACTAATATGCGCCTGAAATCATTCGTCTTACAAAAACAGCAGATTAATCAACACTAGAAACACTTACTCCATAACGAGAGACAGAATTCTAAAAGTAAGAGAAATTCACCATTTGGTGTAAATGTCACATGTCGACGCCTCCATTCTATAACGTTCTAAGTGTGCTTAGAACATTTTCAATGTTCTTGCATTTTTAAATTCTATGTTCTCTAACTTAAAAACTGTCAAAATTTGGTTATGATGCGCCGATCCGTTCCGAAGTTATAGGTTTTACCCTACTTTGAATACACATATAGTCGTGAAAACTTTGTGAGCTCATAATTCAAAACACACTTTTTCGACTTAGATTGTTATAGAACGGAGGCGTCAATGTGATATACTGCATTAACCCACATAAAATCACTTTACTTTGTCCTTGAGTTGACCGGGTCTATATAGGTTCATTAATTTAGGTTTTTAAGATTTATAAATTTATTGTAAAATTAATTAAAAATTAAAACGTAAAATATAGTGCATAAAAAGAAGTAATTTTTTATTGAGACCTCAGCTCGATTACATACAGTCCTAAATAATTGGTCATTACAACCCCTCAATCGGGATTACGACCTAGCTTCTCTCACCACTTATGTTGCGTGTGTTAATTTTATACATGAGTGGCTCTGGCGACACATTTTTGAATCTTTTTACGGCAATTTTATTTACTCTCAGAGTTTTTGACAGAGATCTGCTGAGTGGAAGTCGTATTTTTTTCATTTCATTTCATTTTTTCACATTTCATTTTGTTTGAGATGTCTTAATTGGAGTTTGAACCGTGGCCTTACGTCCAATAAGCCAACACACCACCTACTGGACTACGGCTGGCGAATTTCCATCCAGCAAGCTAGTTGGGAATGTTATAGTATAGTATATAGTATAATTGCTAAATACTAGATATCCGTAGAAATTTATGAACATTTTTCTAGTTGTTCGTAAATATAGTGTTTACAGATTACACGATGCGACAGTGAATATACACCCGAGAAACTAAGTTATTGACTAGTGTTGCGCCATAATTATATTCTATATATGTATTATATATCTTGTTATATATTTTGTTATTCAATTAAATAATTGAATATTTAAATTTATATAATAATAATGAATTTGTACCACACTATTGCTAATTAAGTTTAAGATTGTTTGATACATAGAATAAGGTCAATGAATAAATAGATGAATAGATTACACAGTTAGAATTAAGTATATAGAATATGTTAGGATTAAGTAAAAAATGAAGTAATAAAGTTAGTTGATAATTAGAATCCTATTCGTTCGGTCTATTTCAATTCGGCAAAGGTTTGGTCTTCGCGGTCATTATTTCAAATGTCCCAATTTAAGATTAAATTATAATTTGTTTAATTTAATGTATTCCTTAAAAACTATTAAGGAGAAACAACTAGCTTGAGTGGAACTCAAAAATAATTTTTTTATTTTTCTCGAACACTCCAAACTTGTTTTATTTGACAAACATAAATCTTTTCTAAAAAATTATTGGTTAGCTAAATATGTTTGAACCTATTTTAAAAATTCAAATTTTTTTGGAAAGGGAAGAGATTAGTCTTTAAAACGGTAGACATAAACATATGGTCCAAACTTAAGTTTTGATGGTGTAAACTTGGAAAATATTATTTTTTCTAATGTTTACAAGTTAACTATTCTTAATTGCAAAATTTAATTAAAAAATATGAAATTAGTTGTGACATTCTGAAAGTGCGTTATATTGTGAAGAGATTGACACTCCATTTGATAAAATTGAACAAAAATTATCGTAGTTATTATTTAAAGAATATAACTATATGATTAACCACATTATCCAATGTTTTGTAAACATGTCTCTAGCTGGATTCTGTATTTCTTAATATTTCTGCGCTTTCTTTAAAAATATTTGTAATATCTTTTAAGCTTTTTTCTATTTCAGAATTTTTATTTTTTTCGCTCCACATAAAACTCTTAAGATTTTCCTCAAGAGAGGAGCCATCGGGTCGTTTTTTATGTGATTGTTTTGAACTACACGGCTGTTCAGATTCTAAATATTCTATATCAATACTATTGCAAGTAATATCTTGCGTAATTTCAGACAACGTGCTGTTCTCTTTTTGACCTCCATATGAAAAGCATCCTTCTATTCCATTAACACAATCATAGAGATCACATATTTTTCGTATGGTTTCCTCGAAACTTGATATGTATAGTTGGTTATGTGGTCCTCCACCGGTGGCTCGATCCTCTTTTTTGTTATGGGCTATTTTCTTTTTGACTGAAGACTTTTTATCACTCCATATCTGAATAAAGGCATCCATTTGTTCCGAATTATTACAGAAGTTTTATATGTATACCAACTTTTTTCCATCTGTTACAGTCTTTAAGTGGTGGCCCACTCTTATTTAGCTCCTGTGAGAACGTTTGCCTAAGTTTTTCAGCTTCGACTCTATCACCTTTAAAATGATTTTCTGCTATTTATGGATATTTTTCCATAAAACTTACCATAAACTCTTCTTGTGCGCTGTTAGTGTGCTTCCCCCTAAAAATACCATTTTAGTGTTTATTCAATTTTATATGTTCATATAAATAATTACATTTTCGCTTTAATATTTTAATCACACAATTTTTTAATTATTAAAACAGAAAAATTTAAGCAAATCGTTTACAAATGGTTGCTCGATTTAAAAACGACAATCAAACTAAATTTTCGTTTTCTATCACATTCTTATTTTTTGAAATTTTTATAGAACAAAATGAAATCGAATTCGGTTTAAGAACAAAACCAAAACGAAACAGAAATATGTGGTGCCATCACAACTATTTCCGATTTTATAGCGTTTTTTGATCGAAATCGTTTTCACAAATCACATACCTGACTGTCTCATCAAATGAACTTTAAATTAAAAATTTTCAAAATTTGTGATGAATCTTAAGTGTTTATTGAAATATGTGTCCTTGTTGGACAACCACCGGAAGTTGGCTAATGTTTGCACAAAGCGAAATAATAACATTTGAGAAAAACGGAAATGTTAGACTACTTTTGGTAGTCGTTCAAACGTGCAAGAGCAAATTCTCAGAGTTTCAGAGTTTTTGCCAGAAATCTGCTGAGAGTCAGTCGACGAAGAAATATTTTATCATATATCGTTCGAGTATCTGAAAAGAGGTTGAATCGCGTGCTTTCGTCTAATAAGCAAAAACACTATCTATTAGACATGTGGTGCCGTCAATGAATATTGCCACGAAGTTAGCTGCTTAATTATTTAAAAGACTGCAGCGACAAAGTAAATAGCTGTTCCGTTAATTTAACATTTGGAAATATAATACAATGACTTCCTTACCAAAGATGCCACAAAAAATGTTTTCTTCTCTTTAAAGTTATATTTCATGCTTCTTGTTTTTAAGGCCTATATTTCATATACATATCTTACGGTATAGAGAGTACTAAACTCTGTCCATTTAATTCCAAAAATAAATCCAAAAAAATAGTAATTAACCGGTGTTTGCCATGTTAACGTTAAAGTAATAATTTTCATATGCGCGCGTGTGTTTTCGTTTTGACAGGTTGGTAGCCTGAAGCCTTGCATGTGTTTATAGCCGTACTCTTGTATGATACTTCGCTCATGATGACTGACTTTTGTCATATGAAAGTCATTAGCAGAATATATACTCGTATGAACATTGAGTTGCTTAATTACATTTTATGTTGGTATTGTGCCGGATACAATAAACCAATTATCCATCACCTAAACAGTTGTTTCCTTCCAGGTTTTAATATTCTGCTGGTTTAGATATCCAGATAGATTTAGATATCGGTCTACAGCGTAGTGTATTGTTGTAGTCTGTAGGGTATTTTAGCATAATTAACTGTTTTTCTCTCATCTTGGTTAGGATTCTGAAAAGCATATCTTTTTATTCTTTTCCGTTTTTGGATTTTCTTTTATGAGGAAATAGCAACAACAGCAATAATTATATGACACATAAGTGTACAAGACTTCACCTTGTCTTGCAAAGAGTTACATACATACATATGTAGCAATGATGACTGTTAAAATTCGAAGTTTGTTTTAACATTTAGTTATACAATTTATTGTGTGTGCACCTACGTAAAATAGCGACTTAATTTTTGGGTATGGCATGACTAAGTAAGAATGCTCTATAGGTGAATAAAAGTAAGAAGGCAGAGGAAGGTATTTTCAGTTAATACTGAAAATGGGTAAGTATTCAATCATTATTATTTTTTGTACATTAACTAAGATTTCATTTTTTATTTATTAATTTTACACTGACAGACCAGCACTCTGCACACTACCAGAACACACCCAGATTTTATTATTTTCCGGCAAGTGGTATACCGGATGAAACGGTATGAAATGATTTTTCTTAGAAAAATAAAACATAAATTTTTAATAAAAAAGTAAAACACATTTCATTTAAAGTATTGTCCATTGCTGGCTTTACAATTTATCCATGTTTTAGGCAACTTGTGGATTCCCCGCTAACGGAACTGTTCGTCTTTTGAAGCAAACCAAATAGTCACCTAATTTTCGTCTTCCTCGTAGCCAATGTGTGTTTCATCAAATAGAACAAATAGAAGTCAGAAGAAGCAAAGTCTGGTGAATACAGCGTGTGGTGTAGTAGATCCCACCCTCATCTTATCCTGAACTGGTTCTGCTTTGTTTGCAGGTACATTGTTATTTTGCAAGATTATATTGCGGATTCTTGTAGCCCACTCTGGCCCGGTTTTCGATCAATGCATGATTCAAATTGATCGCATATTGGTGGTTGTCCCGGATTACAAAATAATGTCTTCCGTTTAGAAGTCTAAATTAAATTTATTTTTCATCGCCCCGTTGATCGTGTTGTGTGCTCAACTTTAAGTACCAAGGTCGTAAGTTCGATTGTCTGTTTGCTAGCATTATATATGATTAACCTGCAATAGAAAAAGAAAGTGAGAATTATTACAAGGCCAATACTCTACAATAATAAACTGACGAATATTTTACACTAGCTCTTAAAAAGGAATGTTCCAAGAACAAATTTGTCGCACACTACCCCTCTTTTCTTTCTCCTATAACTATCCTTCTGTTATTCCAATACAATGTTCTGCATGAATAGGAATCATCTCCCGAATGTTGGTCATAAAAAAATATAAAAGTCAGTAGCGTTTTTTCGGCTTTTGTCTACCTGTCATTCAATTCATGTGGCACCCATTTGGATCTTTCACATAGCTTTCACATGGATGAAACATAACATGAATGGTGTATGAAGCTAGGCTGTAATCCTGACTAGAAGTAAGTAAAATTGTTAGCAGGTATCTACTCGATGTTTCTTGGGGTGTCTGTTGTGCAAAAGTTGAAAAAAGTCTGTTACGAACAGCAGTACTAGTCTTCATGGTGCATTTACCGACTTGGGTTTATCAGCTTTATCAGTTCAAGATTTGCAATAAGTTTTCGCTTGACCAAACTTCGGGCATTTAATACATTAAACGGTATCTGTTCTTTTATGAGGTTCTTTAATAGTGATTTTGCAATGTAATACTGCACCGTACTCCACCAACATAGTGTGCTAACTTATACAACGAGAATCCGTAGTTCAAACCGTAGCTCAGACTACAACAAAAAAACGAAATATGAAAAAATACTCTCTTCACCGACTTCTGACAAAAATTGTGAAAGTAAATTAAATTTGTCATGAAAATTTCGCAAATCCTTCGTTCGGAGTTGACGTTAAACTATAAGCCTCGCCACTCATGGTTTAAATTAGCGCACACAACGTGAATGGTATGAGACGCTACGTTGTCACAGTCTATAAAAGGTCAATTAGGAACCTTAAGCACCTTACGTTAAATATGGAATGAACTTAATTTTTTTAACCTCATATTAGCGGGTTGCAGTACGCCTTACATAGACTGTGGAATTAATTTAAATCACTTGCCTCTTATGCTAACTATACATACTACAACCCATCTGATTTGTCAATGCTTTAACTACAAATTGTTGGCCTTTGCAGTGTGCACAGAAATTCTTTTCAATTTATTTTTCTATTTTTGAAATAATTGTTTGGTATTCTTGGGCGTTGTTTACATAACATAATTGATCATTGCAACCCGTCAGTCAGGATTACGACCTAGCTTCTCGCACCACTTATATTGTGTGTGTTAATTTTATAAATGAGTGGCGGGACCTACAGTTTAAAGTCGACTCCGAATGATAGATTTTTGAGAAACTTTTCATGGCAACTTTATTTACTCGAAGAATTCTTGCCTCACGTCTAATAAGCCAACACACCACCTACCGAACTACGGCTGGTGAATTTCGTCCACTTAAATACTATCAATAGTAAATGGTCTTAATATCCAGAAAGCTAGTTGGGAATGTTATAGCCTGTATCATGATAAATACTACATATCAGTAGAAATTTATGAACATTTTTCCAATTGTTCGTAAATATAGCGTTTACAGATTATCGATCAATACGAGCTTGTTTGAACTCATATGCTTAGTATCCATTCAAGGTACAACAAAATTGCTATAAGCACATACAAGGCTACAGGCCACCGTCTACATACTGAATTTGACATTGTAATCCAGTGTTGCAAAACTGAAATTTTGAAATGGTACTGAACTGTAATTGAAAGATAAATGAATGGCACTTTTGTAAAAACATACGTACATACGAAAAATACAGATCTACTGTTTGAAGTCGACTCCGGACAACAGATTTTTGAGAAACTTTATCGTGACAATTTTATTCACTCTCAGAGCTTTTGCCAGAAGGTAGTCGTCGGAGATATATTCTTTTATATTTTGTTTTGATGGAGTTGTCTGACATGGAGTTTAAACCATGGGCTCGCATCTAGTCAGCTAGCACACTACCTACTAGACTACACCCGGAACAAACTAACGACTTATTCGTATTCCTCACATACAAGACAAAGACACATTTTTTCATATTTGAACCGTGGCCTTACGTCTAATAAGCCAGCATACTACCTACTAGACAACGGCGTTGTTTACTTTAACGTTTTTTATGAATATTATCAAGATTTTTTGTGCGTTTTCTTTAATAGCTGGAATTAATTTTTTTTTAATGGTGAATTGGAATTATTCTCACTTTAAGTTTATTTATATAAAGGCCTCTGGTATTATTTCCTGCAAAGGATTATTAATTAATTCATGAATTCAAATGAAAAACATATCGAATACATTTTCTATTAACTGTAACGAAAAACTATTAAATTTTATTGACTTTATTTGTAAGTCAACATATTTTATTGAAATGTTTAAATCATGTCAGATAGCTTCAAATACCAAAACAATAACAAAAAGGGAAGATTACTTGATTGCGTGTAAATATGAAATCAATGTTTGCATCGGAAGGGGTAAATTAAATAAAATATTTCAATTGTTGTTAATGGTTTCATAGTCTTTCAAGCTAAAATATCTACCCCTTATAATCTAATCTTGAATATTTTTCGATACTATCACCAACGCCCCTTTTTGTAATTCGAAATTGATTTGCAATTCATTTAATATCTTCGACAACTTCTGGTTATTACATCGCCTAAATCATGTACCGAATTATTTAAAATTAATACACCCAAACCTGTTTTTACACGGTTTTTTTACGCGAATTTGAAATAAACGGTTTTTTTTAACAAATTTACCATTTTTTTTTGTTCGCTCCTTTTTATACGGATAAAATCGTTTAATCCCGTTTAACTCCCAGTTTTTTTGACATGTGATAACATAATTGAAAGAACTGTTAAATTTCAATCAGACCTACAAACATGTATGGCTAGATACAGAGAGATCTACAAAGAGCTTTCCAAAGTTGGATCACAACGCACTATAACAGAATTTAAAAGAAATAAACCAGCGCCAGAAGCAGCTTCTGAAGATGTAGAAGTAATAAGTATTTCTACTGACGAGACTGATATGGAGCCACCCCAGCAAAAGAGAATGCGCTTGCTATCAGAAACTGACTCCGAATAAAATAAAAAAAAAATTTATTGAAAATAATTCCGTTCCTAATTGTCTTAAGAATTTGATAACTAATTTTATTTTTATAAATGGCAGAGAATTTTTAAGTTTTTTTCTTTAGTTTTTTATAATCATAAAATGAAATAAAATAAAAACTCTGTGTATACTGTTGAACTAAATCTGTGCGTTTTTATAAAGTTTTTCAATTTTATAGGCAAAATTATAGGCACTGGAACGTATCTACCGTGTAAAAAAAGGTTTGAGTGTATTTTCATTGCAATAAATTTTCACTAAGTATAGTTGCCTGCCAATGGTTGTAGAAATTAAAAACTCATTTAAATGTCATGCAACTAGAAACGAATACAATGTTTAATATTAAATGACAATGGGGGTTATTTTCCAATAAACATTCTTTTTGTACTGGTAGTGAAATACAAAATTGTTGAATTAACTTTGAACACTTGGTGGACATATTGAAATAAATTTGATACAAATTTGTTTCATTATTATTTCAAAAACATTGTTTAAACCAGGGGTGCCCAAAAGTTCCTTATGGAAGTGCAAACACCAATACATTTAAAGCAAAACAAATTTTTATTGAATATTTTTTGTTGTGAAAACTAATACATACAAAGAAAAAAAAAACAAAAATACTTCATTAATTTATTCCATATACGTACACGGCAAAAAAAATTGATTTCAATTTTTTGTGAAAATTATCTGAAATGAAAAAAGTTAGTGCATGTAAATTTTATTTCAAACCCGTTACTTACCTATCGAAATTTCCTTCAAGTCTTCCATGATCCTCCCAATAAATTATCCAAATTTATGTCTATAGCAGTTGTAGATATTTTTAATAAGGCCTCCAAATTTTCGTTCCTCATTCTACTTCTACGATTGTTTTTAATTAATTTTAATTTTGAAAATGCACTTTCACATATGTATGTACTACCAACCATGGAATACAATCTTAAAATTTCTTTGTGAAGTAAAGGGTATTTATTTGGTTTTCAAAATTTCCAAAAATCAATGCCACTTAAGTTAGAAATTTTAAGTTCAGAGTCACATTGCAGATCACATAGCTCCATTTGTAGCTCAGGCTTTTGATTGTATATGCTACATGTCATTAGGCCGAAATCCGTTAATCGGGTTGTTATGGCCAATTAAGTAAGTAAGTCATTGGAGTAAAAAAATGGCTATCATTTGCTTAATGCTGTCAAAATCTTTAAATCTTTTTTCAAAATTTGTTTTCAAATCGCCAAAATGACTTAAATAAATAAAAAAATTAAAATTTTCAATTTTGTACTCATCATTTAAGATAGTTTTTAAGCACGGAAAGTGGAACATTTTATCCATATTTAAATCATACATAAGCACATCTATCTTTTTAAGAAAGCCTTCGATTAGGTCAACCAAATCAAAAATAGATTTGTTTTTGCCTTGAAGGGAAATATTAAGGTTATTTAGGTGAGTTGTTAAGTCCGTTAAAAATTTAAACACAAATTTGGAAATGCATACAGTAAGCATTCTAAAAACAATACAATCATGGTCATATAGGTTTAAAGAAATAATATTTGAAACAGTTTTTTTTTAAATAATTTATATATATAATTGATCATTACAATCAGTCAGGATTACGACCTAGCTTCTCACACCACTTATGTTGCGTTAATTTCATCCGCGACTCGGAACGACAGATTTCTGAGAAACATTTCCATGGTAATTTTTATTTACTCTTAGAGTTTTTGCCAGATATCTGCTGAGAGACGGTCTCCGAAGAAATATTGTTTCACATTTCGGATTGTTGGAGATGTGACCTGTGGTTAGCCTCACGTCTAATAAAGGGTTTGCCAAATAACTTTTATTTTGAAAATGCTTTAAAAAAAAACTACTGAATATTTTCTCAAATTCCTTTTTTTATTTAAAAGTACAATCCTTCCGGTTAACAATGGAAAATAATTTCATTCAAATGGCTGCCTCGGCTGGCCATGTCTTGTACCCATTCCTGATGTTTTTCGTTCAATGCATAGTTCAAATTGGCCATTAGTTGTCGGTGGCGATCTGCATCAAAGGTTATACCAGGTTTTAGAAGCCCGTAGTACACGACACCTATCTGGTGCCACCAGCACACAGCATTGTCTTCATGCCGAATCGATTTGATTTTGCAGACGTTTAAAATTCTAAAAATAAATCTCTTTTTCATCGCCGGTGGTTTAGTGGTTTGCCATCTGTCTGTCATGTCAGAAATTGTTTGTTTTATAACATTTAATATTTCTGATATTTGTTTCAGACTCAAAGTATCAAAATTTTTTGATAGTCCTCACGTTTTTGATTTCTCCCATCAAAATTGTTACCGTCGAAATCGTATGTATGTTGCTTTTGATAGAGCATTATCACCATATTCTTTGACAAGCATTCGCTGCGACTTTTTTTCAAATGAAAAGAAGAAATACATAATGCTGTGATGATGTGTCTAGTAGGTAGTGTGTTGGCTTATTAGACATAAGTCTATGGTTCAAACCCCAGGTCAGACATCTTCAATAAAACGAAATATAAAAAATATCTTATATATAAAAATGAATGTGTGTTTATTTGTTTGTGGGTTTGTTTGTTTGTTTAAGGTCTATAGACGGCTAAATGGCTGGACCGATTTTCTTGAAATTTTCACAATATATTCCTGTATGTCTGGAAGGAGTTATAGGCTGCTTTTTATTTTAAAATTTCAAGTAGGCGATGGGCGACACCCACATACCCAATAAGTATTTAATGTCGCATATCTCATAAACTACAACAGCTAGAGTCCTCAAATTTTGTATGGACGACTTTGACGTATATGAACAAAATGGGCGGATTGGCTATAGTGGGCGTGTCACCTCCCATAGTCTACATATATAAAAATTAATGTTTGTTTGTATGTACCTTATAGAATCGTAAACTATGCATTTGATCATCATATGATCTTTAGCAAAGTTGTTGGGCATTAGGCGACGAAGGTTTCCAAGTTGGTATGACCAATTTCCGACAGAGAGTGCCACTGAAAATTACGTAAAATGAATTAAATTGTAAACTGTGCATTCTTTAACAAAGTTGTTGCGCATGAGTCGACGGAGGTAGGTGCGATTAATTCCGATTGATGGCGTCACTGAAAATTATTCAAAATGAACGACAAGCAATTGGTCGACCTACACCTCAAGCACGAAAGAAAAGAGCATTACGAGCCTCAGAATCAGACGAGCATTGAGACTGGAAAATCTTCGAGTATATGCCGCTGAGACGCGTTCGCTTGAACCAATTGAACAACGAGAAGTGAGATTAGAAACTGATCGAATGCGCACTGCTCAGGCCCGTTCATCTGAATCATCAGCGCAACGGGAAACAAAATCAACAAAATGATTCAAAATTAATTGGACATTTGTGTAATCTCTTTCCTTCAAATTTATTTCAGTTGGTGGCGCAGCAACACGCTCAGGGTGCAGCTATATATAATATAATATATATAATATATAAATATTCCTCTCAGCAGATTTCTGGTAAAAACTCTTAGAGGAAATAAATTTGGCCATGAAAAGTCTCTCAAAAATCTGTCCTTCGGAATCAGCATTAAACTGTAGGTCTCACCACTGATGTATAAAATTAACGTACACAACATAAATAGTGAGAAGCTATGTCGTAATTCTGGCTGAAAAGTCGTAATGACCAATTAATTATGTATTTATGTATATGTATTGAGGACATAATTATTAAAAGAGAGTACTTAAGCATTCTAAAAACATATTCACGAGAAGTTCGGCAGAATTACAAGTGCGTGATGGTTATTGCTTCCAACATGTCATTGAGCACAATCATGCTGCTGCTAATGTAAAGATGTGCTTTGCCCACCCCACAGATTTAATACTCTTGCACAAAGTCCTGATATGACTCCAAGAGAATATTTAGGAGGTCAGTTAGAAGAACTGTTACGCTAGTCGCTAAACCTTAATTAAAAGTCAACTGTAAAACTTGTTCATGAGTGAATGGCGCCAAATATCAACAGAAAACACCAGAAAAAACTGGTACCTTCAATGGCAAATGAGTTAAATGGAGTGCTTGACCTTAAAAGATATCCGACTGAATATAAGTGAAACATTTTACTGTATTGGGACTTTTGAATTTTAAATTTATTCTGAGTTCTTCTTGGGGATACATACACTTTTGCGGTGCAACAATATGGAGTCACTAGAAACTTTCCCTTGTTTTTCTTTTTGGTTTGTGAAAAACATTCAAAATCCTTTTGCTTTATAATAATGTAATGTTTTCACCCATTTAAAAACGTTTAAAATATGAGTTCGTAGATTGCAAATAAAATAAAAATAAATTTTTGTTTAGTTTTAGATAGATTCCCTATTGTTCGCACAATTCTGTGTGCCACTAACAATTGTGCGTCTCCACACATGACTAACTGAACTTTTACAAACTCGTTGCCTGCTTTGTCTTGCCTTTTATATGATGAATGTTCTTGAAGTCGATTATGGTTCACAACACATAAACATTTATTACTTTCTTGATTATGGTTCACAACAATTAGATGTTGTGTATGTCACAGGGTTGTTCTTCAATGTTAATATACTTTTCCTTTCAAATACATCCCTGAGTATTTTATTACGTTAATAAAATTTAAGCGCATAGTGAACACAGAATACACAATAGTGAAGTTTAAAAGAACAGTTAAAAATAATAATAAAACGTTTAAATGCAAATAATGGATCATAGCGTCGAGTTTGTATTCGGTGGTAGAGTTATTATTTGATGATGATGATGAGGGTACCAAGAAAACCCAAATGGCACGCATTATGAAAGGAATTCGGGACAATTCCAACTCTTTGGAATTACCAGATACTGAGTACGTAAAATTGTTCAATTATAAAATTCAGCATGTTATAATGTTATAACATTTCGTTCAGTTTTGTAAAATTTTTCGCATCAATAAAGATGGTTTTCTGTTTTTGCTGCAACAAGTAACCCATTTTTTAAAGTCGTCAATCCGGTGTACTGCCATTCCAGCAATCCTTAAATTGTGTTGCGCACTGAGTTTTTTTTTGCTGATGGAAGTTATCAAAGAAGTAGCGGTAACGATTTTAATATTGGTGTGTCGCAACCCACTGTTTGCTGCATTTTAAAAGAAATTTTAAAATTCTTTGGATGACAGAAGAGGAAAAAAATACAAGTAAAACAACCTTTTATTCAGGAACACGTTTCCCAGGAATAATTGGTTGTATAGATGGAACGCATGTGCGAATTGTAGCACCCACAAAGGAGTTACAGCATTTGCATTTGAACGGGAACGGATACTACAGCTTGAATGTCATGATCATTTTTAACTAAAATGTGTTTTTACTTTATTATATTTTTTTATTGTATGTATTGTATGCATTTCAAAATTATTTAAAATTAAAATATATATTAATAATAATACATTAATTAATAATACATGTAAGAAGGGTATTTTTAAATAAAATGTTTTATCGTTTATTTTAAATTTATTAAAGTATTTTATATAAAGGAAAGGAAATTCATAGTTTTTGAAATTCAATGTAATATTCTTAGCACAAACTTTAAGAATTTTAAGTTTTATAATTTAATATTTCAAGTTTCATTCATTTAAATATTTAGAACAATTTATTTTCAACTTTTAGTAATTTTAAATAATTTTTTTAAAAAACAACTTTTAATTTTAAGAACAACTTTTAATTTTAAGAACAACTTTTAATTTTAAACAACTTCCAATAATAACTTTTAAGAATCTCCGTATAAGACTTTAGCTCAACACAAACTTTTACTAACTGATGACTTTTTAAGCTCGCTCGATTGCTGATCTTCAATTTTAGTACTTACACGATGACCACTTTACTAATACAATTAACAATGTACCCTTTACATACATTAACTCGACCAGCTTTTCCATCTGCTTCTTATTGGTTATTTTTCTATAAAATATTGCCAGTTACTCATAATTTTTAAAATTTCCACAAAAAATTATATGCACTGTTATATATAATTACAAATTTATAAAAAAAATTTCTCCATTTCCTTTTTTAAACTTAACGCGGCAACAAGACAACAGCAAATAAGCTCTTGTAAGTTTTTGACAGTTCTGACAACACTTAAAAACAACTGTTGTAAACCATAATCGGGGCCTTCGTCTTTTCCAGATCACCGTAAATATAAACATCGTTGTTTCATTGTTGTTTATGTGTATTGTTTGCTGTTGCATTTTTGTTTACTTTGTTATCCCCTTCTTTATATTCTTTATGTTGTTGGTATATTTTTGTTTACTTGTTTATCACGTAAACAAGTTCATTGTTTTTTTAGTTTTTTTTTATTATTTTAGTGTTACGCTGTTTCCATTTTCGTAACAATAAAATAGAAGTAAATTACATACATAATTGGTCATTACAAACCTTCAGTCAGGATTAATTTTATACATGAGTGGCGGGGCCTACAGTTTAAAGCCGACTCCGAAGGACAGATTTTTGTGAAACTTTTCATGGCAATTTTATTTACTCTCAGAGTTTTTGCATTAATCTGCTGAGAGGAAGTCGCCGAAGAAATACATTTTGTATTTTATTTTGATGTCTGGCCTGCACACTACCTAATAGACCACGGCGACTTGCCAGAAGTAAATTAATAAAAGAAATATAAAGAAAATCAATTATTTGTACATATTATTGCTTGAAATCCATGAAAATGCTGAAATGTATTGGTGTTAGACTTTTTCTGTCTACTGTATGTATATGTCTGACATTAATAATAAGATGTGTTACATGCTTTAAGGTTTAAGACGAAGCCGCCAACTTATTTAATAAATGTTTATTAAGGAAGCTTTTAATTCCTACGTAACTTGCATATTTGCAGGTACGTATGAATGTAGGTAACCAGGTACCCTGCCACACACTATAACGTATTTTTCTACCGCCTAAATGAGGGTTAAAAAATTAAAATCTTTCGAAAGCATTTTTAAAATTTTATTAGACTGTAAATGGACATTAATAAGCAAAAGATATGTATGTATACTTATACAATCATAAAAATAATTTTTCAAATGTCTGAAATGCAAAAAAATTCATACGAACACACATAAATACCAAAGGATTCCAGGACAAACAAAAAATGGCCATAAAATAAAATGAATACGAAATTGTTTTTATAAAGAAAACAGCACACGACGGATTAAAAGTATCAACAGAAAAAAAACGGAAAAAACGATGCAAAAGCAATATAATCAACACATTGACTTCATTTAAACGGGGTTATTACAATAGAAGAGAATTTCAAAATTTCCAAAGTAAGCACATTAATGTCATAGACACGCTAAGGTAAACACAATGAAACAAAAGGACACACAAATCGACAAAACAATGGATTCGATGGGCATAAAAGGATTCCTTTGTTGTACCAGAGGTGGGAAAGGCAAAACAGCTCAATGAGTACAAATTATAACTCGCTTCACACACAGCGCATGTCAAACAACCACATTATCTCTCCTACTAGCAGCGCACAAACTAAGAGAATATTTGCGCCACAATAATAGAGAAGTTTGAATACGAAGAGAATTACAGCAGAAAAAAGGACAGACAGACAGACATGATTGCTTTTGTTGCAAACCGGCAGACAGTGTGACAGTCGTTACAGTAACAACAATGCCATAAAATAACAAGAGAGAGAGAGAGTGAGTAAACCAAGCGGCTTTAAAGGAAAATATAAAACGAAAAAAGAAAACAGACGTTTCCGTTTAGAATATTGCTTTAAGGCACGATATTTCTCTTTAACATGGTGAATTAAAGGTAAAGCTATTGAATAAAACACAGTCACAGTCAATTCAATAGAAATTTTTGTTCTTCAGTTTCTCAACGTTCTCTTTTTGTCCTTTATGTTCCAGTTTACATACACAAACCTTCATACATACATTAAACATACCATTTTAGCTTTAAAACATGTCGTATCCTTTGGTTTGTTTACCTTGTAATAATGTAAATATTTATGGTATATGCATGTATGCCAGTATGCCTGAGTGTATATCACTACGAATATGTTTGAATGTATTGTAAATGCTTCATGAATACTATACAAATTGATATTGTGTAAGTGTAGCTGGGGGTGATTCAAAGTATTTTGTAATATTAAATTTAAAGTTAAACAGAAGTTAAGAAAAAATACAAAAAAAAAATTTTATTCTGTGAAATGCTTACATAGTTACCGTACGTGCAAATACATACAGTGTGTCACAGTGATATTGGTCCACTTGCAAGTAAGCGCTTAAATATACAGAAAAAATAAACAGAAATCGCTTTAATCGCTTAAATCGTTTTATTTAAACCTTAAATAAACAAAAACATGTAACGTCTGTTTAACATTAAAGAAATGGTTAGAAATTCAGGTCACAATAATAATGGTCCATTACTATGAAGAATAAGGAAACTCTTATGCTATAAACACAATAAACGCTACATGGCAATAACAACAATTTTTCAATTGTAACCTAATACGGTGTTCAGATATGCACCTTTATTGCGTAAATCGTAATAGACGCTATTATTGAGCTGAATATTTCATATAGAGTTTCAATTAATAATTGCGCAATAAATACGCAAATTGTTATAATATTGAGTAAAACTTAAAATGCAGCACTTAAAATAAGTATGTTCAGATTTTGTTGATATTTGAAAATACAAATATCAACAACGTCAAATAAATACTAATACCATGTTCAGATATGCACTTTTATTGAGTCAATATTCGGGATTCAAGGATTTTTTTTTTTCTAAAAAAAAATATATTTATCTTAATTTTTTGTTAGAAAATTTTAACCATTTTCATAAAACTTTCATCAAACAACTTGTAGTTTTATGTAAGAAATAATACTGTATAAATAGTTTGGGATTAGCTGTCATACTTTCAGAGCAGCCCATATATCCTTTTTTAATTTTTAAAAATTTAATTTTTTTGTCGCCTAAATGGTAAGAAAATCAAAGAAAAAATATTTAAATAATGATGCTTGTGTTTTTATCTTTCTTTTGGTATATTTTCATCTCAAATTAAAGTTTTTTCGCAACAGAATTCAAAAACTTTTTAGTTTTATTGTGGAATTTGAAAATTACCTTCAGCGATTTTAATTGAAATTTGATACTTAATGATGAAATACTTACAATGATTGTTAGGGAAATTAATTTAAGGATATTTAAAGCTTCATAAAGAGATTAACGGAGTAATGCTTGGTATTGATTTGTGTTTTCTTTCCTTTTGTTTTGTTTTATTACCTTTTTAACTCACATTTAATTATGTCGCTGTAGATGAGTAACTAATTGAATTTTATGGTCGTTATAAATTTTGTGGTCCACCGAAATCGAATTGGCAGTTTTAGACTCAAGTATATGCTACGTGTGTAGCAACTACTTACAGCAATATTTGGGGAAACCCGTATCCGGGAAACCAGAGAGGAATCAAAGAGAGAAAATTGTTATTGTTTTTTACCACACATGACGTTGACAACAAATATTTCTAACGAATCACAAGAATGGTTTGTACCATCATGTTTCAGCCAGCCCTCAACTGAGAGTGTTACTAATGCGAGTGACAATAAGCTGTCCCATCTAAACAATTGCAACCTTATAACTCGTCACAAATCAGGGTGCTAGACGTCAAATTATTAGCATTTAGAAAGAAATAAAACCAAGCTGACATGAAGTGCTTGATTTTTATGTAAAAAACCATGCTGCAATGTACATCATGTCAAAAAATTTTGGCGTAAATTTCATAAAAGTGATAATAAAATGTAATAATATAAAACAGTTTTATTAAAATGAACTAAGAGAAATAAAAATATTAAAAGTTTTTAACAAAATCTATCAATAATCGTGACAATTCCATGTACTTTAAGTATGTATCAAAAGTGTTACATAAGCTAGAATTATGAAGTCTTTTTAAGGCGCTATCTACAGTTAAGTAATGTTTCATTTAATCAGTTGTTCAGTTTTTAAATTCCAACATTTATCGCCATTCTACTGTTCAAATTAGAAAATTAATCCTTGAACACCATAAGAATAAGAAAAGTCAAATGGAAAAATTTTCTTTTCTTTTTGTAGGTTGTCTTGTTTACAGATATAAACACCCCGGATATAATAATTCCCCGCTTAGTAGCACTTAAACTTATGCAGTTTAACAATGTACTGAAACTATTTATGAATCCCGCTTTTAAGTACTCCTCATTTATAACCGCGAAAAATAGTTTTGAAAATGTTCGTTTACAGGCACCCACTTTGTGACATTTTTTTCCAAAATTCGTTCTGTTCACTGGCTCCCTCGCTCGTGTCATTAAACGTTTTTGTATTTCTTTTTATCGGGATATGTTATGTTGTCATATTTTATTAGTATGCTGATAAAATAGCAACTTTTTAGCCATTAGAAGTCAATATTCGCCATTAACACAATACAGAAGATTTATTGGAAAAAAGTAGTAAGCAATTGGACTTCTTCTTCTTCTTCATTTATTATTATCATATTATATCATTATTCGGATATTAGTGATCGTACAATTATATGCTTATAAATATATGTATACATTTTATATTAAAATGGTCAGCAGTCGGTTCTTAGCGGCGTAAAGGAGGGTATTTTCATTACTATACCCTGTCCAGTCCTGTATGTTTTTCAGCCATGATGTTTCCCTTCTGCCTCTATCAAGTTTTCCTTCAGTTTTGCATTTAAGGATTCGTTGTAAAATTTTGTATTTGTTGTTTCTCTATACGTGTCCTAGGTATGAAGTTTTCCGTATTTTTTTTATTGTTATTAGTTGTCGTTATATTAGTTGTCGGTTGACATTCATTCTTCTTAATACTTCATCATTGGAGACTCTGGCAGTCCATGGTATTTTCAGAACTCGATGGCATATCCACATTTCGAATGCCTCCAATTTTCTTTCGCCAGGGTTCCGTATAATAGGACAGACCAAATGTAGCATTTTATGAAGCCTGTTTTTGTTGCCATGTTGAGGTCGTGACTGGTCAACACTTTGTTGTATTTAAAAAAGACATCTCTCGCCATCTCTGAGAGGCATTTAATTTCCTTTGATGTGTCCCACTGGTCGTTTATTAAGACTACCAGATATTTGAAACTTCGCACTCGTTCGATTTCTATATTTTGTATATTTAAAGCTGCGTTCTGATGGGATTTTTTTTTACTAATGACCATACATTTCGTCTTTTCCATATTGATTTTAATTCCATACATCTCACTTATTGTTACGTTTTCTACCTTTTTAAAAACGTTTAAATATGAGTTCGTTAATTGCAAACCAAGTAAAAACAAATATTTGTTTAATTTCAGTTAAACTCTCTTTATTTTTCACACTACTTTTGTGTGCCACCGTATACAACTTAACGATACAACAACAATAATCTGTTTATTCACTTTACTAGTTCTTATCACACAACTATTCGCTTTACAACCACGACTTATTTTGTTCACACGCAACTTCACACAACTTCTTACTGACTGACTGCTGGCCTTGTTGCCCCTTTTATATAGGCACGCAATCAGTATGACGAACGTTCTCGACATGGAAGGTTCTTGAGAATTCCTTCTCGAGAATCCTATTGCGACCGCATTGTTGCTTGTGTATTTTGCACACTTGTCCATCCCTTTTTGTCACATACATGTTGTAGATGGTTTACTTTCATTTCATGTTGTTGTTGGTACGAGCTGCAACCAGGTTCGTTGTACATATATGTGTGTGCAGCTTTATAAATCTATAGATAAGCAACATGTTCATTAGTGTGTTTTGTATCGTATGTATTGTGTTGGGGTAGCTGGTGGCTTTTGTTTATCGTTTTTATTATTAACGATATTAGGTCATTTCGATTTATGTAACAATATTGTGGATAAATTTCCCATTTACTTTTATCCCTATATTTTCTCCTTCAGGTGTTTCTTGGAATATTTTCCTGAATATATGTTAAACAATAATGGGGATAGTATGCACCCCTGTCTGACTCCTCTTGATATGTCAATTTCGTCAGTTTCTTCTCCACAGACATCATTTCGTGCCATCTGATTCCAATATGGGTTTTTAATACAGCGTAGTTCTTATATTGTATTCCGATAGAGGTTAGAATTTCAATAAGTTTGTCATGTTTGACCGTATCGAAATCTCATAATCGACAAAACACATGAAGACATCTTTTTGGGCAACACGAAAGTTCTGAATTAATATTGGTTAACGCAATGCAATTCCATAGAATGTTCCTTATGGTTTCATTCTCCTCGAGGCAAAGGCTACACTCTGTCCCATCTAGTAATGCAATCTCAGATAATTGATTCCTGAAAGAAAACCTACAATTCATTAATGTTCGCCTTTATTAATTTGGAAAGATCTCCTTCTAATATACACTACTATAAGCACTTTCAAAAATATTTGCAGGAGAGAGCTTATAAGCAGGGAATTCTTGTATCGATGTCCCGTACTTGAGAGCATACAGCCACTTGTCATTCACGCTGATGACATAATTGGCCATTACAACCCTTCAGTCAGGATTACGGTCTAGCTTCTTAACACCACTCATGTTGTGTGTGTTAATTTTAAATATGAGTGGCGTGACCTACAGTTTAAAGTCGACTCCGATAAAGATAAAGCACACATTTGATTTTTACCCTGGTAATGATCCTGAGCATACAGCCGAAGTTCTTAAGAAAATTCTGTTGAGCAATTATCTTCGAGATATTAAAACTCAACTGGAAATTTAAATAAGAAAACAAACTACTTTCAACCAAACTGAACTGGAAAATACGCTTTTAGAGCAGCGGAATAAATTAAGCCCGCCATATCCAAAAACGCTTACTGAACCTGTGCCATAGCATCTTAAAAATATCATTCACCAAGAATGTTATCGAAATAAATATTGAAATTATTTTTCTCATGAACGATTTCATTTTTCTCAAAAGTTTGTCGGTAAGTCTGATGACTTGTAATGTACTTGGCAAATTGCTTTATTTTTCGTAACTCGTTTGTCGTTTGTATACACAACAACAAAACATAAAAAATGTTCAAAGCAAACGTTGAGTGTGTAAAAGCGAAACAAAGTTATAACAAATGTAACAGAGTTTGTCAAACTAAACTTTGAAAATGCAAAAGGATCCTTGGATTTGTAGATAATATATGCTGTTCGGCATAACTATATAACATAACACTTTGAATAGGTATGTATTGGTGTTGGGCGGGAATTGTAAGTAGAAATTTGCAATTCACCTTAAGGCATGAGTTTCTATGAATGTTCATCCCCTCTTATGCTGGATATTTTGTTCCTACAAGTATCCAGAAGACAGTTGGGGGTTTTAAAATCAGTGCACGTAGAATCCGACATACGTTGCAGTTTGAGTTTTTCATTTGAGAGCAAAGTCACATCACATAAAATAAACACACTGAGTGCAATTAGATAGGCACAGTGAATTTGCCTCTACGCAATAAAAAGCCAGTCTGAAATTTTATAGGGTATACCTATAATGCCTCCTCCAAACGTATTGCCCCAAACAAATTTCAGGATGATGGCAAGTGTCAACAATGACAATTCCCTGTTTAGCATTTAATAGGCACCCACGTGTTTCTTCACTAATGATTCACGGGTTGCAAGAATGTGTTGCTTTGATTCTTTCTCGTCATCACAAAATCTACGTGCTTGGCTCGACACAACCCCCATTCTAAATAAGAATATCCTGAGCCTACAGTGTCCCGTCAAAATACCGGTTACAAAACAAATTATTGTAGTTTTCCCAACAAAAGTTTCGATTGCATGCAACTCACATGGTTTGAGAAGAGTCTTTGCCTTTCGATTGCATTCAACTCAAATGGTTTGACGAGAGTCTTTGCCTCTCTTTATCTTTAAAAAACCCGCGCGTCCACTAAACAGAAGAGTTCTAATCCTACTACCGGTAAGGGAACTACCCTCCACGCAAGCTTGTTTGCTTGCCTATAGCTGGTAATTCCTACCCACCAGAGAGTAACCCAATTTTTCCTACCTAGACTTTTTCAACTTCTCCAGACAGTCCCATAACGTCTTCTATTATGAGGTTAAATCGAGTGAGAGAGCCAAGTGTTGGTGGCCTGAATGTCAGATAGTATTGTTATGCCTAGTTGCACAACGCATGTAATTTTTTATGGTTATGGAGATCATTGCAACATTCGACAAAACCGTCGTAACTTATCCAAAAGAATTAAAAACTCTAGAAGCAGAGTAACCAAAACGACATCGCACTTTATCATCCCATTATAGATAACTGATGAACAAAACAAGAAATAAAAATTTCGAAACGAAACCACATTTCAGTCAACTCCTTGGAATAAAATTCTACGGGTAAAAATATCAAAAATATTCTAAACACTGCGACAGCGGACTAATACTACTTCTAATAACTCGGCTATGGCTCAAACCCCATGCCAAACATTTTGAACAAAACGAAATATGAAAAAATGTTTCTTTCGGCGACTTCCACTCAACAAATAATCTGGGAGTACATAAAATATTGACGTGAAGATTTTCTTAAAAATCCGTCGTTCGGAGTCGATTTTAAGCTTGGTGAAACACTGAACCTTTCTTGTTGATTAGTTCTGGCCTTTTCTGTTGAAGTCCATCATTCAGTTTGTCTAGCTGATAACAGTAAACTTACGTATTAATCGTTGTGTAAAAGATCAAAATAAAAACGATTCCTTTGAAATCCCACCAAACAGACGGCATCGGCTTTGGAAATGGTTTGACCCGATTCATTTGTTTTGCACCATGACCTCTTGCGTTTGACGTTGTTGAATACAACCCATTTTTCGTCCGCAGCGATAAAGCGCTTCAAAAACGGATTATTTTTGTGACGTTTGAGAAGTGAATCTCAGACATCAATGCGGTGGTACAGATTTCACTCTGTGAGAACATGGGAATCCCAGGCCTTTCAAGTGATCATAAACTGTTGAATTTAATAAATTTAACTTCAATCCGATCTTATGTGTTGTTATTCACCGGTTGGCATCAACTAAAACCTTTATCGCGTCTCTATCAGCTTCAACCGGCCTTCCCGAACATGGTGCATCATTAAAATTGCCGGATCGAAATTTAGCGAACCAGTTCTGGCACTAGCGTACAGTCAACACACCTTCTCCATACACATCGACCAATTTCTTTCTGCTTTGAACAACATTTTTACGCTTTCTGTAGTAAAACAGTAAGATATGTCGAAAATGCTGCTTATCGCTCTCCAACCAAAAGCTGCTGCGTAGAATTAATTGCAATCAGGGTTGTCATAGAAACCAATCTTTTCGGAATTGGTTTTAAAAACGACGAGAAAAATCGTTTTTATGTTCGAATTGGAATTAATATCGGTTTTTGGTTTTCTTATTGGAAATAAACCAACCAGCTCCCAGTTGTCGGTTTTAATAACAAAAACTTAAAAAGACTGAATTTTGGTTGTTTTAGTTGTTGTAATGATTAATAAAAAAAAATATCGTCATTCTATATCCAAAATGATTTATCCACAGAACAAATATACTGCAGATAGAACATTTTTGATATAGGCCAACGATATCCTGAGTTTTACTAAAAGTTTCTTCATTTTTCTATAAATTACTTGCTATTCCATCCCTGATTTCCTGATCTTCACTTTGTTGAGACGTTGGAGTGGTAATGGAACATTTTCCTCTCCTATATCATTGGATGGCAAAAGGATATCGTTTTTGGTGAATAAATGCTCGTTAGTACTAGGTTTTATAATTTTTATGTGAGTCCCATCGATGCAACAAATTATTGAAGGAATTTTATATTTGTTGGAGAAATAGTCTCTTGACCTACCTTCTTTCCATTCATTTTCAGCTGGACCCACTGTCGGCAAATGTACCACTCCATGACATCAGTCAAAATTTCTGATACTGTACCTTCTACCAAGGCTTATACATAAATCTTTCCCGACTGATATTTGTTATGACTCTTCTGCTAAAAAGCGAAATGTAGCAGCAAAGTGTTAAATCGGAAGAATATTAAATCGCGACAAATGTTCTTTAATAGCATTAAGTACCATACGAAATTCTTCTTTGTTTAAGCGATAATTAGAAACAAATCTGTAAAATATAGTTAAATATATGAGTACAAGAAACTTCCTCCTGATTAAAAAACTCTTACATTGCCTTCGGCAGCTCCAGTGGATTGATACAATCTCTCAGGATTCTTCTCCTCACTCTTTCTGATCGCTTTTCTTCTAATAATCGAAATATCACTATTGCTGTCGACATTGTATTTATTTCTTAACATAAATAATTTCAATTTTTAAGAAAATTTTCTTTTTATAGATATTTTGGTATTTTTTTTTATCAATTTTTATCAAAACAGCTGATTCGAACATTGGTTTTAATTTACGTTCGGAATTAACGAAGCCAACTTGGTTTCATGACACCAAATGAAACCAACATTGGTTTTCAAAACCGACAATCAAGAAAACCGACATGGTTTCTATGACAACCCCGAATATTTCACACACAAGCCTCACTAATGAGCTCTCAAAGCATATAAAAATTATACGGCTTAAGTGTGAAGTTGGATGCAAAAAAAAAACAATTAAATCCTCTATCGGAAAAAAAGAAATTACTTTCCGAACAACCCAATAGTACACGTTGCGACAGTGAAAATACACCCGAATAACTGCATAGACTAAGTATTCAGTTAGTTGGGTAGAACTCAAAAATACTTTTTTTTATATTTCTCGAACCCTCCAAACTTGTTTTATTTGATAAAAACGGTTTTTTTGATCTTTTCACACAAAATTATTGATTACTCAAATATGTTTGAACGTATTTTAAAAATCCAAAGTTTTTTAGAAAGGGAAGAGATTAGCCTTTCAAACGGTATACATAAACATTTTGTACAAACTTATATGTTATGAGATTTGATGGGGCAAACTTGGAAAATATTATTTTTTTTTCTTATTTCTCCAAGTTTGGCCATTGATAATTGGAAAATTTAATTAAAAGAACATGATATAAGTGGAGAGCATTCTCTTGTCAATATTTTTGGTATATCCCTCCGGTTAATAACGGAAAATAATTTCATTCAAATGGCTGCCTTAGCTGGCCATGCAGTAGCCTACACCAGAAGTTGCCGATTTTGGCACAAAAAATCATCTTTTCAGATGAAGCTCATTTTGATCTTGGCGGGTATGTAAACAAGCAAAATTGTCGCATTTGGGGCACAGAAAACCCGCACGCAAAACGAGTCACTGTTTGGTGCGGATTTTGGTCCAGAGGCCTAATTGGGACATTTTTCTTCGAAAATTAGCAAGGAGTGGCCGTTACAGTCAATGGCGATCGTTATCGGGCCATGTTGAACGAATTTTTGTTCACAAAAATTGAAGAGGAGGATATTGGCAACATTTAGTTTCAACAGGCCGGCGCTACGTGCCACACAGCCGAAGCTATACTCGATGTTATGCGCCCTGTTTTAGAAGATCGCATTATCAGCCGCAGAGCTGATGTCGTTTGGCCACCTCGGAGCTGCGATTTGACACGGTTGGACTATTATTTTTTGGGGGGTGCCGTCAAAGATAAGTGTTACGCCGACAAGCCAGATACAATTGACGCTTTAAAGGACAATATTTGTGAAGCCGTTGGTGAAATACAGCTGCACACAATCGATAATATGCTTAAAAATTGGACCGATCGTATAAGCTACTGCATGGCCAGCCGGGGCAGCCATTGGAATGAAATTATTTTCCATTATTAACCGGAAGGATTGTACTTTCAAATAAAAAAAGAAATTTAAGAAAATATTCAGTAGTTTTTTTTAAAGCATTTTCAAAAAAAAAAGTTATTTGTCGGACCCTTTACAATTAAGTCCTCTATCGGGAAAAAAAGAAATTACTTTCCGAACAACCCAATAATATTAAAGCAGTATAATAAGTTCCGCAGCTATATTCACTATGTGTTAATCGACTTTATCAACACATATTTTGTATAGAGAATACTGGTTAGTAAAATTAACAATTTTTATTTTTGGTACATCCCACCTTCTTATATCAGTAGCAAAATTTATGTATGTATGTATACTTGTAATACAAAATACAATGACACAAGAACACCTTGCATTAGACCGCCAAAAAAGGACTTAATCCAGTAAATTTACGACAATGTTGTGTGTCTATCAAATAAATTCTATTGGGAGAAATTATAACACTCCTCCGACGTGTACGAGTATGTAAATAAAAAAGGCTATGGAATGTTACAGTAATTATTACTGCACGTGTGTTAACTTGTTGTTGTTTGAAAAGGTTTTAAATTTATTCACATGGATAGGCTGACCCACATTTACTTTTTTTATTTTGTAAACTTTCATTCAAAAAAAAAATAAATAAAAAAGAAAATAAACCTAGTAAAAGGAACTGAAGCAATTCTGCTTGTTTGAGTATCATTTTCTCTTTTTTTTTGTTTACAGAAACGTTTGGCACAATGGAAGCTTTCTTTGTGATACTTTTTTACAAGAATTAGAGGAGTGTCGTTGTATTTTTTCTATAAAAAAGTAGTTTAAGAAAGCAGAGTAAAAAGAAGGGTATATAAAATTAAAAAAAGGATACCAAAATACAAAAAAAACGTATTTAATTAAAGATAAAAAGCTGATATAGAATTGCCTCTAATAAATAAACTGTTAAAAGCATTAAGCTTTTGTAACCATGGCTGATGTAGTGTAGTTCCAGGAGAAAACTTTACATTTTTCAAAAAAATTCATTCGACTCAAAGAATGAGTTTTGACCATCCATTCAATTAAGCGTTCTCTATATTTAAATTTAATTTGCATTTCGTTTGAAAGACCTGGCCAGGACGTCTCTGGTTAGCGCTTATCTCAAATATCCAATTTTACTTGACTCGGACACGTAAATAAAGCTGAATTTGACCGATGGCTTGGTATATGTTGACTTTGAGAACCACTGAACCGTTTACAACTTAAAAAACCCTAAAAGAAAATTCTAAAGGCGTTAAATCGCACGATCTCAATGGCTTGTTCACATCAACTCCACATAAGATGACCTTGCTTTCAAATCACTCGTACAGAATACTCAATTTGGCATGAGCTTCGGCATGGCTGCCTTCCAAAATGTATCAATGCAAAGTGTGTATGCAGTTCTACTACTGTATATAAACTATGTAGTTATGCAAAGTAACCAAACAATACATCAACTATAAATCCAATGCCTGATTGCTTTTTGACTGCGTTAAAAATACACATTGACGACGTTTTGAAATAGAATACATTGCATATATTTTGTACAGCGGCATTATGAAACACGATACTTTGTTCAAACACAAAGTAACTAACATTTTGGAAGGCGGCCTATGTGAAAACAGCATCATCCAATTCAATCCAAAAGATGTTGGTAATTAGCGACCTATAGTGCTAGCAATTCACTTTACATACCACAAAGATATTTTTTCTGCTTACAGTAAACGCTCTTGGATCTTAAGTGGATTGATATTCTTTCGAATTTGACAATTTCGTTTGTTCACCTGCCCATTCATTCAGAAATGGGCCTCATTACTGATAATAATTGGAATAATTATTCGGTGTAAATTAGCGTGAATTTCTAAATGTTCCAGAGTCCATTCAGTCCATAACACTTTATCTTATTCTTGGGTCAGTTGAATTTTGTATGGACATAAAATTCGCGACGTTCTGATCTTCTGAAGGCCAAGTTCTTGTGAGCGACGCAAAGTCGACTGCCTCGGATTCTTCTGCACACTCTCACGGACATCGGCGATGTTTTCCGCAGATCATACTTTTCGTTGTCGTTCGGTAGATCATTTACTCCACCAGTGGACTTTATTTTTTCCACTACATTGTGATTAATCGTCTCGGACGATAATGGTGAACGTAAAATAGGCGAAGCGCGAGATAAGTTGCCTGAGCAGAGCGCCTATTTAAAAAAAAAACAATTTTATTATTTGAACGTATTGTTGAATAATACATCCGTTAACGGCGATTTATCACAACAGGCTAAATAGTTGGATTAAGAAAAAAAAACTTCATCACTTATGAAATATTTGGACGGCCTTGATGCTACACCGGTGCCAAAATAATTAGTATGACACGGCTTAAATATTTTAAATATATCTCGAAATATTTGTATTTCATCTATTTTAACGAAGCTATGCAAAAAGAGATAATCTGTTCGCTAATCATCTTCGAACCGATTGAATCTAGAATTTGTGCAATCTACAATTGACTCGCTGCCTATCTGACCAAGGTTTCAGGTTTCTAGAGATGTAGACGTCGCACTATGTGGCATTTACCCTGAAAAGCTGACCAAAAAGGCAAAAATGAATTTAAAGAAATTTAAGAAACTGAGTATGCAGTTCGATAGACAATTCTGCATTATATAGTGAATTTTCACGATTTTAAGTTGAGATTTGTAGATTTGAGACGCTGTCAAAATCAGGAAAGTGAAGAAAATTAAATGCATTTTTGGTGTTTTTTGAAATTTTAATAGGTTTATATGATATTTTTTTGTGGCTAAACGAATACATGTTTTATATTGATTTTTTTTATTTGAAAGGTGTATGCAAAGGTATGAGCAACTGCTACTTTCAGTTTTTTTTATATACATATATATCTCATATATTAATGTTAAAATTATTCGTTCAAAATTTAAAAAAAAAAATTATCAAAAAAAAGATAACGATTTTAAAGGTGAAAGTAGTTTTTAGTAGTTTAATGTTACATACCACAAGAAAATATGAACTCTCTACATTCAGGAACAAATTGCGCAAATTTGCGCAATTATTTTTGGCGATTTTTTGAAAATTTTACCTTTTTTTGAAAAATTAAAAAATTAAACGCAGTGTAATAAAGCCATAGGCAATAAAGCCATATGGCGTACGAATTATGAGAGGAAATTCAGTAGAAGCGATACCAATCGAGATGTCCTGAATAGGTTATTACTCCTTCCTGACATTGATGATGAAAATGATAACGGTTTTAACGATTGTAAGTATTAAATAATGTAAAATAAATATTATAAATAAATATTAATTATCATAGAACTTTAAAAACTTTATTACATATATCGACTATTATAACAGTATGAGATGTGTTTGATTTTCTGAATGGACCGTGTGTTGTACCTAGGGGCACTTATAATCCGATCATAATAAAATGTGGTCATTCATATTAAACATGTGCATGTCGAATTTCATTGAGGTAATAAAATTTTTAAGTCAATTATATTGGTGAACCAAGGGGCATTTATGGACCGACCATAACAAAATATGGTAATATGATTTAGATTTACAAAATACACGTTACCGATGTTTTTAAGCCATTTATAAACGCAAACATAAATTTCTAAAGGGGCTCTGTATTGGGACCAGGGCCAAATGTGATCCGATTTTCACTAAATTTTACATCATTATTTCCTAGTACACAGAACTAATCCATGCTAAATTTTATCATGATTGTTGCATAATTACCATAATTATGTGCAATTTCGGGGGGAATTTGTCTGGGGGCTAGGCGAAATCACTGACCGATTTGAACCTCATGTCGTGGGGATGGTTTTCTCTTCAGGAGGTGGTAGACTCGCTAAAATTGATTCCAAAATGACTGGGTAGCACTATGTAAATATTTTGAGCCGATGAACATTTCTAAGTTGGTATGACCAATTTCCGACAGGCGGCGCCACTGAAATTTACTCAAAATGAATTAAATCGTAAACTATGCATTTGATCATGTGTTGATAGGACAAATACCAGACATTTTAGGATTCATCATTTATGATTTTAATAACATTTGCTATAACTCATTCCCGTAAAAGATCAATCACAAATTTGAAACCTTTTTATTCTGGAAAATTTTTAAAAATGATGTTGTTTATATCTCAGACATTTAAAGACATTTAATTTTTAAAAATATATAGTATAGTCTAAAATCAAATCAAAATATTTCAAAATACATGATATCGTTTTGATTTTTCTTCTTCTTACGTTGAGTGGAAGAGATATAATGTAAACAGGTAGCACAAAAATATATGCTTAAATTTCGTCTACAAAATTTTTAACATCAATTTTAACAATTCTGGAATGCTACTTTTTGCCACTTCTTATTTTCCTCAACGAATTGGTGATCACCGTTAATATTAACATTTCTATCCATATCTGAACATCCGATTGATTTGGATTGGGTACATTGTGAGATTCTAATAAATTTAAACGCATTTTTCACGTCGTTCCCGTACAATCATGCCTCCAAAGCGATAAGCAATTGGTCGACCTACAACTCAAGCACGGAAGAAAAGACAATTTCGAGCCTCAGAATCAGACGAGCAACGAACATTGAGACATGCCGCTGAATCTCTTGAACACGTTCGCATGAATCACTTGAACAACGAGAAGTGAGATTAGAAACTGATAGAATGAATGTCTGAATCATCTGGACAACGGGAAACAAAATCAATAAAATGATTCAAAATCAATTGGATACTTGTGTAATGTCTTTCCTTCAAATTTATTTCAGTTAGTGGCTCAGAAATAGGTACAGCTAGTACAGTAATAAAATTTAGTAATAAAAAAATCATTTGACCAACAGACAAACCATAGGTTTCTGCAAAAATTGTTGACAATAATAATAAAATGTTATCATTAATAATAAATACATCACTTAAAAAGAAATGAAGAATTTTGTCGCAATAAATTGATTTTATTGTACTCTTTGACACATTCCTTACACGCGATAGCACAGATACAGCCGTTCAGTAAGACAAGCGCAAGAAAGTTCTTTCACAAATATGTACATATTCTATGAGAACTTATTTCAAGTAGTAAAAACAGTTTCTTCTGACAGTTTTTTTCTCACAATATATTTTATTCAGACGTACATACCTTAATACACGACCCATTGCCGTGAACTGTAGATAAAGGAACGGCGCGAGAGCGTGATGAAGACCACTTGTGGAGATGTAGGAATGATGTTTGAGCATTTTATCAAAGGGTTAAACGTCTAATGAACCAGATCTTCACATTACATCAAATCCTAGAGAAGAACCATGAAAAACATGTCATCGGATACCATACTATAAGGTAGCCTTCGATAGCCCTATAAGAAATTGTGCTTTTGCCCGAATGTTTGAGATCAGTATAATGGGTGATTTTTTAAGAGCTATAGGAAAATTTTTCAAAAAAACACATAAAATTCAGAAAAATGCATGAAATCTTTATTTGAATCGATAGTACGGTACATATAATTTAATGTTTGAAGATTATTTCATGCAAATGTTGACCGCGACTGCGCCTCAAATGGTCCATCCGTTTAGCCCAATTTTGGCATACTCTTTCCACCATTTCGGCCGGTATCTCACGAATAAATGCTTCAATGTTGTCTTCCAATGCGTCAATTGAAGCGGGCTTGTCTGTATAGACATGAGCTTTAACATAGCCCCACAGAAAATAGTCTAGAGGCGTTAAATCGCACGATCTAAATTGACCGGTCCCGAACGTGAAATAAAATGTTCACCGAACTCGCCTCCCAATAAGTCCATTGTTACGCGTGCTGTGTGGCATGTGGCACCGTCTTGTTGAAACCGGCCACACTTCGGCCAACTTTCCAAGAGCCCATTCGATAATTGATGGTCATCATTAACACTGGCCGATACAGCTGCGATATTTTCTTCAGTGCGCACTCAACGTAAGCGTGTTGGTGGTTTAATGACCAACAATGTAAATTTGGAGCGAAATTTAGTCACAATAGCCTGAATAGCCGCTTTAGTTGGTCGATTAAACCGACCATAAAATGGAAGAAGCGCGCGATGAACTTTCTTAACAGAGCACTCATTTTGATAATGAAATTCAATGATTTGCAAGCGTTGTTCGTTTGTAAGAAGATTCATCGTTAAATTATAGACCAAACTGAAGATGTTTGACAGTGAAACAAAACACGAAACGTGCGTGACCTGTTTAAACCAGTGTTGCCAAAAAGATAATAGCTAAAAAATCACCCGTTACCTGCGATGCTGATAATGCTATGCATAACGACGTTCAGAACCTGCTGTAACTCCGATAAGGTAGGAATCAACCTCAATCTCTTCACAAGACAATGTTCTTTAAGAATTTCACCACTTTCTCTATATTGTTAAGTTTTCACCTTTTTAAAAACTGTTAAAATCTTAGTTCGTTAATTGCAAACAAAATAAAAATAAACTTGTGTTTAGTTTTAATTAAAATTCTTTATTATTTGCACAATTCTGTGTGCCACTGTTCACAGCTTGATTACGTTATTCTAATTTACACTTCTTCTTACGTAAGCACTAACAACTGTTCTGGTAGAACTTTACAACGGGGATCTTCAAACCACGACTGTACTCTTTACACGCAACGCGTCTTTACACAAGACTGACTGAATTCTTTCTACTACTCGTTGCCTGCTTTATATTGCCTTTTTATATGCCCACGTAATCAGTCTGACGAAGGTTCTTGAAGTCGAATGGTCGGGGTTTCGCCTTCTCGAGAACTCTATTGGGACTTCATTGTTGTTTCTGTATTTTGTCCACATGGCTTGTTGTTGCGTGCTCGCTTACTTGCCTATACCCTTTTCTTTCATACTGATGTTGTTGGTTTACTTGTAACAAGTTCGTTGTATTTGTTTGTGTAGCTTTTGCTCATTTTAATGTTAAACGATGTTACACCGTTTCCACTTTCGTAACAAAATTTTTTAATTAAATTTTGTAATCAAGGATGGCTAAACTAGAAAAAATAAAAATAGACTTTTTTTAAATTTTACCCAATCAAAACTCAATATTTAAATTTAAACAACACGTTTATGTAGATTGAGATTTTGTTTAGAGGGTTCGAGAAACTTCGAGATATACTTGTGTGTATTTAAGTTTCTGTTTTGTCGCATAGTGTTATGAGTGAAGTTTTGAATTTACTCGTTTACAACATTCAACTGACTCAAGGACTAAAGCCTACTGACCATTTTAAGCGTCTTCAACACGACGAATCGTTGATTGAACACACATAAGTGAATGGTGAATTTACTTCCACTTACTCACCATTTGTACAAATGAGAATCTACAAGTGATTGTTGAAAAGCCAATACATCTACAAAGAGGCACCGTTTGGTGCGGTGTATGCGGCGTCGTCGGACCGTACTCCTTCCAAAATGAGGTCTGCCAAGTAGTTACCGTCAATAGCGTTCGCTATCGCGAGGTGATAGTAGACTTCTTGTGGCCATAAATTGAAAATATGGACAACAAAGCAATGGCTCTTTGTGTTTGAAGTAAAAGTTTAGGACAATAAGTCAACAACAGTTCAAGAGGTAACGGTTAAGATCATTCGGCAAATTAACGACATTGAATCTCAATTATGTCTCAGAGTCATAGAAAACATGGACCATCGGATAAAGGTATGCCACCGAAGACGTAGCAAGCATTTAGCCAATATTTTATTTCACACATAATTACCAGGGATCCTCCTATCATAAATAAATTCTAAATAATAAAATATCATTAAAATAATTCTGTGAAAACTATTGGGTTGTTCGGAAAGTAATTTCTATTTTTTTTTTTGTGGAAATGAAAGACTTTTTAGTATAATATCAATCAAGTCGTCATAAACTGTTGAATTTGATGTTTCGATGGATTCAACTAATGCCTTTTTTCGTGTCATTATCAGCTTCAATCGGCCTTCCCGACCGTGGTGTATCTTCAACATCAAAATTGCCGGATCGAAGTTTAGCGAACCAGTTCTGGCACTGGCGTACTGTCAACACACCCTCTACATACACATCGGCCAATTTCTTTCTGGCTTGAACAGAATTTTACCCATTCTGAAACAGTAAGATATGTCGAAAATGCTGCTTATTGCTCTCCATATTTAAAAGGACAGCAATTAATTGAATTTTTCACATACAAGCCTTGCTAAGTATATGAGCTCTCAAAGCAAAAAAAAATTATACGGCTTAAGTGTGAAGTTCGGTGCAAGAAAATACCATTAAATCCTCTGTCGGGGAAAAACGAAATTACTTTCCGAACAACCCAATATTTTGATTTATTTACAATAAACATCGTGTGTTTTGGTTGGACCACCCTCTATTTTAGAACAACAGTGACCTACATTAAGATACTACACTTTATGACATGTAACTGAGAGAAATAAAATTGTACTTATTATTGCTTTCAACAGTGTGCATGAACCATATGCGCAATTGCTAGGCTTAAAAGGGTGTCATAATCAAAGATTAATATTCGAAAAAGTATAACCTCCCTCTTGCTATTCTAAATGGATGTGTGTGTGTGTTAAAAATTTACTGGAAATAGAAAGAGTCTCTCAATCTATGAGTTCTAGGGTTTCTTGTGTTCAATTTAATCTCTGCACTCACTGGCAATGAAAAAGGCAAAGAATAAAAATAAAAAAACTTCTTATTCCCAAGATTTGTTAATTGTTGTTGTTTTCAATATATTTTTCTAGGTAAATGTTAACTTAAAATCAATGCAACACTATTCGACAAAACAGAAAAAAATTAAATACAGTGGCTTAAACGTACATATAATTCGACATTAGGTATGAGATTCTTCAAATGCCGATTTTTAGCTTTTAATGGAAATATTTAAAAAAAATTTGATGAGGATTTATAGATAATTAAGAAAAGCTTTTAAAATATGTGTAATACTTAGCACTTTTTATCTAAAAATATTTTTAAAACAGAAAAAGGAAAACAACATTAACAAATTTTATTTCAAATGCATAACTGGCCAGTCAAATGAAAGGCTTGGAATCAAAACCTTTTGCTTTTATTACTGCTTCCAAACGTCGAAGCATCGACTGCACGATATTGCTGTAAAGTTCCGCTGTTAATTGGCTATAAAAACCCTTCAGGATTACGTCCTAGCTTCTCACACCACTCATGTCGTGTGTTTGTTAATTTTATACATGTGTGGCGGTACCTACAGTTTAAAGTCGACTCCGAATGACAGATTTTTGAGAAACTTTTCATGGCAATTTTAATTACTCGCAGAGTTTTTGCCAGAATTTTGCTGAGAGGAAGTTGCCGAAGAAATATTTTTTAATTTTTTGTTTTGATGTCTGACCTGGGGTTTGAACCGTGGCCTTACGTATAATAAGGCAACACACTACCTACTAGACTACGGCGTTCCGATGTTACGTTGTTCAATTCTCCATTAATTTCTTCTTTCAACTACTCCACTGTACTGATACTGGATCTATAACTTACGAGTTAATCTTAACAGTTTTTTCCCAAACATGCTCAGTACTGTTGAGTTCTGAAGCATGTGCCACTGTTTGGAGTAAGTTTGAACAATTATGGATAAGCCGCAGCTTTACAAAGTGCGACGTGTGCTTCGGATCGTTGTTCTTATATAAACAACTGTGTCCAATATATTTTACATGTAGCCAGTTTGCTTTACATTTTGTTTCAAAATGCCCAAATATTGGAAAGGATCCATTTTACTGTCTACATAATGAACATACCCCACTCCTGCTCTTGGAACACATCCCCACAATAGTACAAACTCTCCTCCATGCTTGAAAATAACCTCAGTATTGTTAAGCAAAAACGCAAAAACAAAAGAACGGTGCCCACATAGGTAGTTCAAATCCAATATGCAAAGTTTTTTAGAACATGCGCATATTTAAAGTAATTATTTTTGAATTTTGATCGAGTAAACTAGCAAAGTAAACTTTTTTATTCAAGATGTTTGCTGGATATTCGGTGTTTAAAGGAAAATTCGACCAATTTCGTGTTTGAGCCACTGGGAATAGTCGGCTTAAATTTACGTTTTTTTTCATGAAAGAGCCTTTCAAATGAAGCCGTCTCTTAATGAAATTCTTCATTGAAAATTTGTGTGAAAAGTTTTTATGAAATAAATCAAGTTTTAAGGTTTCGAGAAATATACACAAAATATTTTTAAGATCTACTCAAGTCCATATACAATTTAAACCATGTAGTTAGTCGTGTATATTTTCACTGTCGCACCGTGTAATTATTGAAATCATTTCATATTATTGGTTTGTATGTGGCAAAAAATCTGTTCCATGAAAGACAATTCAATCCTGTTACTACGATGTACGATGCAAGGGTTAATGTTAACTAACCCCTCAAAACTTATTTTTGCTATTTCTATTAAAATGAAGTACTTGCATATGTACATATGTATGTCATGGTTCTTTGTATGTTTTTCTAACTAAACTACCCTCTAGAGATGCTGAAAGATATTTGCTTACGCCCACAGACATTTACGTTTACAGACATTTTATAAGCGATTATAAATACTTAACTTAAATGACGTTTTTATTAAGTTCATTTATTTAAATATTTTGTTTAGCTTTTAATGTAAATGTTTAAACAAAAAATGTTAATAAATGTCTAGAAACTGTAAAAGTTTCATACATTAAATATGAATTCATTATATACATACAAACATCCACAATTGGTCATTACAACCCTTCAGTCAGGATTACAAACAAGCTTGTCACACCACTTTTTATTGTGTGTGTTTATTTTATTCATAAGTCGACTTCAGACGACAGATTGTCTTGAGAAGCTTTTCATGGCAATTATTTATTTACTCTCTGAGTTTATGTGAGAAATCTGTTAAGAGTAAGCCGCCGAGAAATATTTTATTCATATTTCGTTGGATTGAGATGACTGACCTAGAGTTTGAAGTGGGCCTCATGTCTAATAAGCATAACTGTCAGATTTGACGATTTTGAGCTCCAAAAATATCATATTGGCGACATAATGATTTATGCCCTTATTTTAACTAGTTTTACACATTGAAAATTTACATCATATTCTTTACTTTAATGCATTAAAGCCACTTTAAGCTTTGTATTTGCTTTGCAATTGTTACTTTTGCAAATTTAGGTTAGTAATGACAAGCAGTAAAGTAAAGGGTGTTTTTTATAGAGGTATAGATTGCAATAAAACAACGATGGATTATTCGATTGACATGAATTTTATTTATCCGAAAGATAATCTTGTGGCATTACATTTTAAATATGATTTCTGGCATAAGACCACCAAGGCTGGCGCGGATGTAGTCCAATCTGGACGTCCAATTTTCGATGACTTTTTCCAACATTTGTGGCCGTATATCGGCAATAATACGGCGAATGTTGTCTTCCAAATGGTCAAGCGTTTGTGGCTTTACCGCATAGACCAATGACTTTACATAGCCCCACAGAAAGTAGTCTAGCGGTGTTAAATCACAAGATCTTGGAGGCCAATTCACAGGTCCAAAACGTGAAATTAGGCGGTCACCAAACGTGTCTTTCAATAAATCTATTGTGGCACGAGCTGTGTGACATGTTGCGCCATATTGTTGAAACCACATCTCCTGGACATCATAGTTATTCAATTCAGGAATGAAAAAGTTAGTAATCATGGCTCTATACCGATCACCATTGACTGTAACGTTCTGGCCACCATCGTTTTTGAAAAAGTACGGACCAATGATTCCACCAGCCCATAAAGCGCACCAAACAGTCGGTAATCTCGTTTTAGGCCCATTCGTCGAATCTACGCCTTACTTGATGATCGTTTGGCTTCAAATCTTGCACGAGTTGGATTTTGTAAGCACGCAAACCAAGATCCTTCCGCAAAATATTCCATAAAGTGGATGGACACAGATCCAATTCCTGTGCTCGATGGCGGATGGACTCATTCGGGTCTTCCTCAATGCTACGCTCTACAGCAGCAATAGCTTCTTCTGTACGCACCGTACAGCGTCTCTGGGGATGCGAGCTATCAATAAGAGTAAACGTGGTGCGAAAACGTTCCATGAATCAATGGAGTTGGATACCCTACCGTCATTAACGAGAACTTTCTCCCTCTCCTGTACCCGGTGAAGAAATCTCAAAATAGACGTTGAGGCACCGGTCCATACATTGTTCGGGTATAAATCGTGTAAATAGGAAGAAGTTCAGAAGCCAAGGAACTAAAAAAGTGTCAGTTTTAGCGAACATCACACTGAATTTTCATGCCCATACTGTCAAGATCATCTGACTCCCTATTATGTATTTACACCACCCACAGAGTTAAATGATACACTATTATTGCTGCGCGTATGTGTCAATAAACAACACTGGGATAGATTGTTTAAACCTTAAACAATTTTTTGCTAAAAATTATATAAAACTTCTTGATTTTTGGAAAAAAATATCAGAAATGAAAATAAGAGATGGCAGCTTTTAATTTCCAGTCTTGTTTTACTGCAATAAAATAATTTTTCTAAAATACCTTTCAATTTATTTACTTATTTATTCTGACGACTTTTTTACGGTTTCAGTGAATATCTTTGACGATTATTTTTTCTAATATTTGACGATTTTATGCTTTATTTATCTGGCAGCTTTGCTAATAACCCAACAAACCACCTACTGTATTAGGGCGACTTCACTCTTTCACAAGCAGAATTTATGAGGGTTCCAATTATTAGTTGCATACGTTTTCACTCTTTGCAAATTTATTTTATTTTAAAAGAAAACACTCAAAAACCATTCGGAACATTAAATTATATTCGAAGGCTTTTGCAGGAGTTACTTGTGAAAAAAGAAATTGTCCATATTGTTACGAAAATGGAAACGGTGTACATCTTTTAACATTAAAATGAGCAAAAGCTACACTAACAAATACAACGAACTTGTTACAAGTAAACCAACAACATCAGTATGAAAGAAAAGGAGATAGACAATGTGAACACAATACACAAACAACAATGAAGTCGCGATAGAGTTCTCGAAAAGGTGAAGCTCCGAATGTTCGACTTCAAGATCCTTCAACAGACTGATTACGTGGGCATATAAAAAGGCAAAACAAAGCAGGCAACGAGCAGTAAGAATTCAGTCAGTCTTGTCTGAAGACGTGTTGCGTGTGAAGAGAACAGTCACACATGTTGCGTTTGAGGATCGCCGTTGAAAAGATCTGCATTGTAAGCAAAGCAGAATAGCGAACAAGCAATTATTGTTGCATTCGTCAAGTTGTAAACGGTGGCAAACAAGTAGTGCGAAAAATAAAGAATTTAATTGAAACTTAACACCAATTTATTTTTATTTTGTTTGCAATCAACGAACTCATATTTTAAACGTTTTTAAAAAGGTAAAAACGTAACAATATTATTTTATCCAACACTGTAGTTATGTGTGCCGTGTACAGTATATGCATGTACTTGACTAGTATTAACACAAGCGATATCAAGTTTGTTATTAAAGCACACAAATAGAAAAACATCCTTCCATTCTAGCCTTCCTCACATGTTCACTGTATATGTATCTACACGTATGTATATATGTGGGTATAAATACATTCTATGTAAGTAATTCACTTTTAGCCAAGTAAGTTCATATTGCTTGGGTTCGTTGAACGGAAGTCTATATAAACAGGGGATGGTTGGTTGGTGTAATTTTATTATTAACATTGCAAGTGTAAATTGTTTCTAACATTTATTGATACCCGTAGTAAACTATTGCCTTGATAACAAATATGGCAGAGTAATGGCAAAAGGATACATTTATTCAAAGTAATAATTGAAAATATTTATTTACAGTGAACCGTATATATATAACTACACTATAAAATTTAAAAAAAGCAATTTTTAATTCATTTTTTTCGACGACTTCTTTTTTTATAGTAAAAAAATTGGTATGTTTCATAAGTTTCGTATCAACGTTTCAATTTCTTAATACATTCACTCTGATTTACTGTATGTGTTGTGCTATAATTTATATTTTTTTCTTTTTATGGATAACATAAACTGTCATAAACTGATTAGTGAAGCACTTTAAACAAAATAATTCAGAAACTATTTTTCATGCAAATTTAAGAGGCTTCTGTTATTTGCATTGAGCAAATATTCAATAATAACACTGAGAATGGGGATGCAAACTATCCATCGTTTTTACTCATAAACTTTCGAAGTTAACATCGACGTTTTGACGGAGGATATATTGGCGATGCATCAGCGTTTGATGGACAATATACCGGCGTTCAAATAGAGAAACTTCTAAATGGTTCACCATAAAACGTATGTTTATGTGCTTTAGGGCTTGTGTTTATTTGAATTGTTTAAGTTACACTTTACTTACAGTGTTACAATCAAAGAAACCATAGACACCGTTTAACTTAATGATTTCCTGTATACATATTGTTACGAAAATGGAAACGGTGTAACATCGTTTAACATTAAACAAAAGCTACACTAACAAATACAACGAACTTGTTACAAGTAAACCAACAACATCAGTATGAAAAAAAGGGGTTAGACTAGTAAGCGAGAACACAACAACAAGCAACGTGAACAAAATACACAAACAACAATGAAGTCACGATAGATTTCTCGAGAAAGCGAAACCACGAACGTTCAACTTCAAGAACCTTCAGCAGACTATTTACGTGGGTATATAAAAAGGCAAGACAAAGCAGGCAACGAGCAGTAAGAATTCAGTCAGTGTTGTGTGAAGACGTGTTGCGTGTGAAGAGAACAGTCGTGGTTCTTCATCCAATATGGTACTTTCAGCCGGAAATGTTAAAAGTTTCACAAAAAACAATTTCAGAACGTTTAAAAACTAGGGAAAAGATCGAAAAGCTTTGAGAATGTGTCAATCCGGGACAACCATCAATTTCGATTTCAAAACCAGATCAATTCAGAAGGGAGGCAATTCTGATATGGTGTCCCTCCACCAGCACACAAACCAAAACCGGTTAAGGATACAATCAAAGTTTTAGGCTGGGAGTTGCAACCCCACCAGCCGTATTCATAGTCTTGGGTCCTTCGACTTTTGTTTGTTTTCATCACGCATTACCTGAGCAATTCTATCCCTACAAGGAATTCGAAAATAGGGTGACTAATTGGTTTGTTTTAAAAGACGAACAGTTTTATGAGCGTGGAATCCGCAAGCCCTGATTGCCTATGGCCAATGCTCTGAAGAAAATATCTTTTACTTCCCTATTAAAAATTATTATTTTATTTTCATAAAAAATCGCTCATTTCATTCCAGTACACATGGTATGTTTATACCTCACGTTTTTACCTAGATGAGGAAGCGTAGTGGTTAAAGTAGTTAACTAAAATCCGATTAATCCTAGCTCAAACACCGGTGAAGCTAAACTAATTTTTATCACAATTTATATATTTTTGACAGACTTGTTTTCTGTCATTCGGAGTCGACTTTAAACTGTAGGTCCCACCACTCATGTATAAAATTAACACACACAACATAAGTGGTGTGAGAAACTAGGACGTTGTACAATGGGTCAACTCGACCTCCGGGTAATGTACTTGTCTTAATTGACAAGTACACGTCCTCTAACCTAACCTAACCTCTATATTTTTGAAATAAAAAAGTTCCAATCCGAAATAATTCCTATAGAAAGTGGAAGCTTTCATCAATTTTGGCCAGTTGTAGTTTGCCTTAATTTCAATTGTGATCATTTGAAAACGACTTACTCGTTATACTCTGCCATTGCATTTGCTTATTTGCTCTGAACCTGCATCTAAAAAACGAAGAAATTTAAATACAGAAAACATTTCTGAGTTGAAGCTGATTTAACTTCTCGTAAGATTCACCTCCCTCCAATTGGTAGTCTTGTGTTGGAACTGGACTATGTTTCGACTTCGATAATGATTTGCCAAATTTTAAACAAAATTTTCTATTTCCATGAGAAGCTGATGTATTTTAATTTGTTTTTACTTCATACCATCTAGATGAGTCACGAACATGAATTTATTTTCAATAACAAATTTGTATTGTGATTCACCCTTTTTTCTGGAATGATTTATTAACGGTAAGATTTTTCTGATTTCATTGAAGAAGGTTGCGACAACCGCTCAAATATTTCATCTAATAACTAAAGATTTAAAAAATCTTATACATATTCTTTTAGAGGGTCTATCAAAAGAGGCTTACAAACTTTAACAGTTGATAACAGCCATCTTGTTGAAGCAACATCTGTCAAATTTGTTATTTATTCTGTCTGTTTTGCCAAATCACCACGGACGACCATAGACAATGACGTGTTCGATGAATGGCCTCTGTAGCAATTGGAAACTGATCTCAATTTTTATTGAAAAATTAGTTTCAGCGAAGAGGCTCTTTTCCGGGTGAATGAGTACGTGAACAAATACACCGTTTGGTGTGAATTTTAGGCTGGCGGCTATCAACGGCGAATAGTATAGGTCGATGCTTACCAACTTCTTTTATTCTAAGTTGGATCACCAGGGCACCAACGACATGAGTTTTCAATAGATTGGCGCTGCTTTCCAATCACCTTATTTCACATTGGATATTCTGAACAGGCGTTTTCACGGCGTAATCATTTCACATGGGGAGTAAATAAAGTTGCCGCCAAGATCGTGTGATTTAACCCTGTTAAACTTTTTTTTGTGAGGATTTTATGAGACGTAACCAACATAATCCATGACATTGGTCAAATTCCGCCTGATTTATGTGGCACAATCACAGAAAATTGAGTATTTGGAATGCGTTTCACCCAGAAAACCGTCAAGGATATTGAACAATGTTTTCCAAATGAAATAAAAATTTCGATGGCATCTCACACTCACTTTGTATTTTTTTTTTTAATTTTAATGATAGGAAGCGCTTATATATTACAATTAAAAGGTGATGATTGCGAAAGTAATTTGCAGAGATTAGGTTAGGTTAGATTGGAGTGGTAGCTTTCATACCAAAAGCTCACTTGAGCACGCACAGCGGCCCTTTGTGACGCCACAGGTGAACACAGTTTCTGTACTGACCAAGTTCCTCCAAACCAGGGAAGAAGAAGTTGGTCAAGGCAAGGGTTGCACATTTAAAGCACGAACACCCCACGCTGGAAAACCAGTCCGAAAGTTTAATAAACGAAGCTATATCCTTGACATCAATGGACGATAGCTCCGTCAAACTGACAAGGATTGGAGAGCCAAATAACCTATATCTGCATATCGCAAGAGATGGGCATTGACAAATAAAGTGGATAACAGTCTCTTCTTCCTCAGCGGATCTGCACGGCAGAAGTCGTTAGATGGGAGCTGCATTCTTTCCGCGTGGCTTCCCATAACACAACGACCTGTAAGAATGTCCACTGGGATTGAGATGATGCCACGACCAAATTCAAGTAACTGGTTTGTGCGTCTTCTATCCATCGAAGGCCAAGTGAGCCTAGCATTGTCCCAGGACAGGTTGACGTCTCGAAAAAATTTCTGCGCGAAGGCTAGCTTGACCGAGGTAAGTGGCATCCCCAAGTCGATTGAAGAGGATTGCGGAAGTAGTGCACCAGCTCGCCAGGGCAAAATGCAGATATAACAAAAAATAAAAAAAATTTAAACTACAAGCAATAAGCTGATCTGCCTAGTACATATGGTACACAATGAAAATATCGAAATATTATTGCAAGAGGAATCTTATCACATAATACTAAAGACTTGAATACAGCACATATGTATATGGTTGATATATTTCTATTAGCTTTTAAATACAAATGTTATAAGGAATGAACAAAGGTATGTTATACATAATTGTCCAAAACAAAGTTAACATGACTATAATGTACTTAGCATACATATGCAATTATTCAAATTACCATTAAAACAGAAAATCGAACATAAAATAGACAAACAAGAGTGGAGGAAGGATATCATAACAATTCTAAAAATATTCAGAAGCCAATATTTCTTTGTAATGAATATTACGATAAATAAGCATCTGGGAGAATTAAAAAAAACAATATACAGTAATGGGAAAAATAATAAGGACACCAATGCGGCACCTAGAGATTTGATGAGAAAGTAAGTAAAATGTGGAAATTATTGATAAGTAACTGCATTTATTCTTAACTAAGATCAGAGAAACAAATTTCAATTGTAGTTTTATAAATTTTATTTCTTTATTTTAAAATTTTTATAAAATTAAAATAGAAATTTAAAATAAGGACACCCTTAATAATAATACATACATACATAATACTATGCGACAAAATAAAAAAAATTAAATACACCCAGCTAGTGAAATAGTCTAGGTTGTGAGTTTTATTGAGTAGAACTCAAAAACATTTTTTTATATTTCTTGAACCCTCCAAACTTGTTTTATTTGACAAAAACTGTTATGCACAAATTTATTGATTACACAAACATTTTTGAACCGATGTTTATACCCTATTAGAAAGGAGGGAGATGATTTAAGACGATATACATATATATATTATTTGAGTTAATATGCTATGGGATTTGATGAGGTAAACTTGACAAATGCGAATTTTTTCATATTTTTTCAAGTTTGTCCACTCATAGTAGTAAACTTAATCAAAAAATATAAAATAAGTGGTAACATTCTTAAAGTGAATTTTGTTTTGAAAAGAATGACACTTCGTTTGATAAAATAGAACAAAAATTACCGTAGTTATTATTTAAAGACTCGTGTTATATTTTTCATATAAATATTTTTTTCAAATGAACTTTCAATTCTACAATTTTCAGAACTTTTGATGCATCTTGATTTTTTATTTGAAAATGTGCCAGTTTCACGTTTGAGCGACTATAGCGACTAGATAATGCAATTTTAGAATGTCAACACTTATTTTACATTTTTTAATTAAATTTTGCAATTAAGAATAGCTAAACTTGAAAAAATGAAAAAAAATATATATTTTCCAAGTTTACTCGATCAAAACTCATAACATGTAAGTTTGAAACATATGTTCATGTATACCATTTTAAAGGCTCATCTCTCCCCTTTTCAAAAAACTTTGGATTTTGAAGATAGGTTAAAAAATATTTGGGTAATCAATAATTTTGTGTGAAAAGATCAAAAATACAGTTTTTGTCAAATAAAAAAAGTTTGGAGGGTTCGAGAAATATAAAAAAAGTATTTTTAAGTTCTACTCAACAAAACTCACAACTTACACTCTGGGTGTATTTCATTTATTTTATTTTGTCGCATAGCGTAATTAGTGATTACAACCCTTTAGTCAGGATTACGACCTAGCTTCTCACACCACTTATGTTGTGTGAGTTAATTTGATCCATGGGTAGCGTGGCCTAAAGTTTAAATTCGACTCCGAACTACACATTTTTAAGAAACTTTTCATAGCAATTTTATTTACTATTAGAGTTTTTGACAGGTATCTGCTGAGAGGAACTTGCCGAAGAAATATTTTTTGTATTTCGTTTTATTCAAGATGTCTGATCTCTCATCTAATAAGACAACAATCTACCTACTAGATAACAACAACTTCAACATAATAAAACATTTCCATTAATTTAAGTACTAATATTTTTGTAGAGTGGTTAATATTTTGATCAGCCTCTGGTGTTGCTTAAAACTGGTAGTAATCGTCTAAGCAAATTGCAACAAAAGTTTGTCACACCGAAACCGGTACAGTAAGAATCCGCTGAACGTGTCGGATACATTCCAATAAGTTCCACCGCTAAACGAAACATCGTTAAACGAGGCAACTAATAGATCAACTGTGACGCAGAAAAAATTCGTTCGTACTGTGTTTACGACTTCGGAAAATACAGTTGGAATCTTTATTCTGGACAGAATAAAAAAGGAGCGTTGAAAAAGATACATAGTATACACCGTCGCTGTACTATATAGTGCACCGCCTTAGGTTGGTGCATGGCCGTTACATTTGCATACATATACAACAAGTATGAATACAGTGTGCGATTTATGGGAATCCCAATACTACCACGTAATACTGAAACAGCGTTAAACCGGGCAGCGTTAAGCGGGGTCTTACTGTATTTCATACCACGCAGCCTGAGTTAATTGAAAAAGTTCATCACAATTTGTGTGACACTTTCTTCTGGTTGGATCGGAAGATAATGTGGGTCAATATATTAATTGGAGTATATTATCATACTGCTGAAAGACGCTTCGAAGTCGCATGTTTTAATCCGTCATCATTTAGTACAACAACATGCTATTGAATTTACCTAGCATAGCAGTAAAAGTTATTTTATTCATTATGAATGCTGTTATTCGACTAAGATATTACCCTACACAATGGAAAATTTCACTCATTTCCATGATACCGAAGCCAGGTAAGGATCATACCAAGGTTGATGCATATAGACCGATAAGTCTCTTGCCTAACCTATCTAAATTATTTGAGAAGGTACTGATATGTAAGCTAGCACCTTTGTTGAATGAATGCGGTTGTATCCCTAATCACCAATTTGGGTTTAGAAGAAAACATAGTACCATTCAGCAAACCCATAGACTCGTTAATGTAATAAGAAATGCATTCGAGGAAAAAAAGTATTGTTCTGCACTCTTCATTGATGTCTCTCAAGCTTTCGATAAGGTGTGGCATGAAGGTCTTGTACTCAAATTGAAGCAAATATTCCCTGAAAATATATATGAAATATTGAAGAGCTATTTAAGTGATAGAAAATTTGTAATTAAACAAGGTAATTTTTTAAGTTCCCCTCAAAAAATTAACTCCGGTGTTCCTCAGGGTAGCATACTAGGTCCTGTTTTATACCTGATATTTACAGCTGACATGCCGATAAGTGAAAACATACATAGTTCCGCATTTGCTGACGACACTGCATTTTTAAGCGTTCATATGAACCCACAGATTGCATCGCAGTTCTTACAGGAACAAGTATCCCTACTGGAAGAATGGTTGAAGAAGTGGAGGATAAAGGTTAACGAACAAAAATGCTCCCACGTAACCTTTACATTGCGAAGAGAGACCTGCCCTGCTATATGCATTAATAATCAGACAATACCACAAAGCACTCATGTAAAGTACTTGGGCATGCACCTTGATCGTCGTTTAACGTGGAAATTGCATATTGAGTCAAAACTGGCACAAATAAATATGAAAACTGCTCAAATAAATTGGTTAATTGGTCGAAATTCATCACTTAAATTAGATTGTAAACTCCTTATATACAAATCAATATTAAAACCCATTTGGTGTTATGGAGTACAGCTATGGGGTACTGCCTCAGCTTCAAACGTGGAGAAAATTCAGAGGCGCCAAAATAAAATTTTACGAATGATCACTGCCGCCCCTTGGTATATCAAAAACTCAAATATTCACAAAGATCTGGACGTCCCGCTGGTTAAAATGGAAATTACAAGATGTGCTGAAAAGTATTTAGATAACCTAGATGGCCACATAAACCCGTTAGTCCGTGGTATTTTACGTCACGCTGGCCATATTCGTTTGAAGAGAAAGGATACTCTTGCGCTCGGCCGAAGATGAGGGACATGATACTTTCTTTTTGAATTTTTTATTTATTATTATTATTATTGAATTATTATTTTTGAATACTTTATTTTATTTGGCAATGGCTAAATAAATATATAATTTTTGTTTTGGTTTTAAGATTTTCATTTAGTTTTAAGATTTTCTTTGTAGTTTTAAGATTTGAATAATTATTGTTAGTTCATTATTAATGAAGATTCAATAAAAAAAAAATAAATGAAAAAAAAAAAAAAAATCATTTAGTATGAAATTTCGAAGGATTGCAACATAATTCGCTGCATTCTAAATGCATTGTACTTGATATTATAACCTAAAATCACCTCCAAACATCAACATTACTTTGCCGCATTGGTGGTGTCCTTATTATTTCTCACATCGCTGTATATCTTCACTATGCATCAATGTTAACAACTTTTATGAACGTATTTATATAGTTTGGGTGGTTTACTTACATCTTTCGTTCAGGTATGGCAGGTGGTATCTGAAAACAAATCATAAAAAAGGATACCAAAATAAAACGACAACAAAAACCATGTGGCAAGCAACAGCTCATAACACAAAAACCAATAACAAGAACATAAAAATACCGAGGGAAGGAATAAGTGAATGAATAAATGAAAACAAAGAAAAGAAAATAGAAAACAATATCAGTCTCAGCAACGAAGGCAAAAGAAATACTGTAGGGTGTTTCCTTATGTGCTTTCCATCTTTAAACAAACAAATTGTTTGTGAGATAATGGTGAACATTTTTATTCTTTTTTAAGGACATATTGATTATATTATGCCACAGCTTCTATGGGTAGAAAGTATCGGAAATATAAAATTTTTCATTACTCTGGCGCATAAATCAGACTGAATTTTATCATCGGCATGGGTTAAGTTGGCTGTGCTTTGTGGTTTATTTGTGTACAAATGAGAAATGAGGTTAGCAAGTTTAAATTTCACGATTTTAGTGGCCAGTTTAGATCAATGTCACATGAAATGGCCTTCCCTAAAATCGATCATGCAGAATATATATTGTGATATGAGGTATATGGCACGCAGTTGGAACCCCATGTCGTTGAAGTCCAGAACATCTAATTTACGCTAAAAGAAGTTGGTAATCATCGTGCTATAGTGCTCGCTGTTGTCAGCCACCAGACAAAAATCCACACTAAACACTGACTTTTTCGCAATGCATTTCACGCTCTTGGATGGCATTTGGATTGGTATCATTCCAAATTCGACAATATTTGTTTGTTCACGTTCTCATTCAGCCCGAAAAAGGCCTCATCTTTGAAGATGATTTTTTGATGAAAATTAGAGTCAGTTGCCACCTCCTCAGTAGTATGTTTATGTATGTTCGGGCGCAGTTTCTCCATACAAATTTAGGAGCATGCATAGCTGTAAAAGAGTAAGAACATTGCAGAATTGTGAAATGAATTGTGTGCGATCGGTCTTTAGGTTTGTAACATGTATTATGAAAAGGTAATGCTTTTTAATGTGTATGTGTGTTTGTGTGTGTTAAAATTTGGGAGAATGCATATCTGGAAAAGAATTAAATCATTTTTATTTCCAATTTTTCCCTACAAATTTGGGATCATACATGCTTATTCTTGTTCATTTTATTTGTATTGCTTTTCAAACGAATGGTTGGACGGACAGAATGAGTGTGTGCACGTTTCCTCATCTACATCCCAGAGTACAAGTAGACTGTAATGTGAAAATGTATGTACGTATGTACGAATGTTTGGACGGACAGAATGAGTGTGTGCGTAACATGTAATGTGGATCTACACCTATATAGTTGTTGTGTGTTTTTTATTTTTTTTTTTTGTATATTTAATTAGAAGGATCTTTAATTTTAAATGTGATAAGAAAGAGTAGGTTGGTTGTGCGGTTGTTTTTATTTTTTGTGTGATTTAATTAGAAGGATCTGTAATTTTAAGATGATAACAAATTCTTGACACGCACTGCTCATGATCACAGGTAGAAGAAATAGAAATATAAACTAATAAGAAAGGGTAGGTTGGTTGTGCGGTTGTTTTTAATTTGATGAGAAAGAAATGTATAGTTTTTTTTTCACGTATAAGTATAAGTAATATCTGTTTTCACTAATTGAATTTACTGATTGATCTACAACACCCCAGAGTATAAATAGACTTGTTTTAAGGATTTAGATTTTTTTTTTTTAGTTTTACTGTTTTGAATGAATAAAATTATAGAATAAAGGGATTAATTAAAACAAATTAGTTTTTTATTTTTTGAAAATTTTATTAATTTCTTTTTTCAGATTTTTACAGATTCGAATTTAAAAATACGTTTATAAAGATTAAATAGCTTAAGTGTTAACAAATATTGTGTATAGAATGTTTGTCATCGACAAATGTTGAAAGATTGTGAATAAGTATTTTCACAGTTAGATCTATGTATAATATTATTAACACATATAAATGGATAATTTACATAATTACAAGTTCTTAATTCATTTATAAGTTTCATAAATAAATCTATATGCTCTTTATCAATCTGATTACTATGCTTTGTTAATAGTTCTTCCAATACAGCTGATGTTACCATTTTTGTTCCCCTTCTTTAAAAATTTAATATTAGGTTGTGTTAGTGCGGGACGATGTACTCTGAATTATTTCATTTTAATTTATATTTATTGAATAAAAATTTTAAACACAAGTGTCCACAATTAAATGTATTAAATTTTTGTTTTCGTTCATAATTATATTCAATAGGAAATTTTAAGTAGTTGACAATCTCAAGTGGTGGTTGTAAGTTTCCAAAGCTATCAAAGTATTCCTTATAGTTGTGGTTTTTATAATATGCTACCCAATGTGTTCCCATACCATTTGAATCATCTAAATTAACAATGCCGCATTCTTGTTTGAATGGTTTTTCAGGTAAAGAATCACGCATGAAAACACCCCTAAAATGTTTGAGATGTCTTCCATATTTATTCAAATCCAAATCTGTTAATGGGCGATTGGGAAGGTTATCTAATAGTTTTTTGGAGCTGGACTATAATAGAGACCATATCCAGTTTTATATGGTTTGAGGTACAACCCTTTACCCATTGCAATTGATTCCATATATCTATTATGACGGTTAGCTTCAGCCAATTGTTCTTTTCCATTTTTGATAGCATTTACTGCTTTGACAATAGCGGATCCTCCACTTGCCAAACCACCAAGCGCTGACAATGCTGTTAGTACGGGAATAAGTGGAAGAAATCCTCCAATTTTCGGTACAGATATAACTCTCGGTATTATAATGTCTGCTCGCTTTTTCCCTTTAAAATTTGAATGAATAGCCTTTTGAGCTATTTTAACAGCATCATTTATATCAAGGGGTTTCTGTTCTTTCAATTGTTTTAAAGTTTTTCTCACAGTAGCTGTGAATAATTTCTTATTACACTTATTCATTTTTCCTTTTCTTTTCTTATGTCTCTGCTCCTTCAAACCTAATCCAAATTTCACTTTAGTTTTCATAGCGTTTGTCACAAACAACGCGTTAGCACGTTCTTTAATATCACTATCTTTAGATTTAACTCCTTGCCAGGCTTTTTCAGCTAATATTTGATCTGCTTGATGTCTTGTGTCTATATCTTTTGATTGTGAATATGCAATATCGTGCTCTCTACAAGCTGCGTCTAATAAATTTATACCCTTATCTCCTCTTGCTAAACGTTTTTCAAGTTTTGTACCAGGTCCACAAAACTGATAACCAGGTAGATGTAATTCAACAGGTACTTTATTTATTAAGCTGTTTACAAATCCTCTTCTCATCTTACACTGGCTGGGGTTTTGTTTTGACTGTAGATTATAACAAATTTTTTCGTTACTTTTATACCTCTTCGCAAAAATAGCTGAAATCAAGACGATCTCCTATATATACAGCAATTTATATGATTTCAGTATGTTAATTTTTTGATATTGATTTTGATCTGCTTTGTATCTGATCACGATCTACTTTACATCTGATCACGATCTGCTTTGTATCTGCTCACGATCTACTTTATATCTGATAACGATCTACTTTTTTTGGTTTTTGGTTTTGTCTATTTTATTTTAATTTTTTTTATTATTTTTTTTTTTTTTTTTTTTTTTGACATTACCATGTTTTAGATAAACATGTTCTACCTCAATGTTGAAATTGTTTATTTGATCAGCTAGATCATCATATATTTGTCTTATATATTTTTCGATTACAATATTTTTGTTTTTATGGTTATATTTATTAAAACTTTCTCCAAATTTATTAATATAAGACATCTCTTTCACTCTTCTACTAAATTATGTTAGATTCTTTAAGTTCTTCAATAATAGAGGTTATTTCGTTTTGATGATTGTTGTGACCAGCACCTTCCGATGAGAGAAGTAAACGTAGTCTGTCAACTAATTCATTAGGATCATCCCAATGTATGTAATTTGATTTCAGATTATTTTGTAATTTTAGCATTAAACCACTGCCTTTTGTTAAAATGTTTGTTGTTGTTTCGAATAAACGTTTAATTATTCGTATATATTTGAAGGCTCGTGTTCCTTTCACTTGTTCATTAGATTCATAGCGACGTTTATGTGCATTGGTATTAATTAAAATCTCTTTATATTTTTTCAAATCATTTTTAGAATAATGTAGAGGTTTTTTATGAAATACTAGTTCAAATAATCCAGGCGTCATTTTCAATTTCATATTCCCTATCTGCATAGTATTATCTCTATTAAATATTAATTTTTCCTTGCCATATCTCCAACTACCGTCTACATCTTGATTAAAACCATAAATTTTATACAATTGCTTATTATTAATAAGTGTTTGTATATTTTCAAATAATGGAGAGCTTTTCGTCAGCTTTAAACATTGTTTTCTTTCCAAGTTTTTGATACATGTACTTGATACAGGTCTATTATGATCATAGTTTTTTTCATCATGATTGTCATCAGTTGTCATATTTTCATACTGAAAATCGTTATTGTCACCATTTACATCATCATAATCATCGTCGTTATCGATAGTGTTGTCTATATCCTTATGCTTATCTTCAAGTTTTCCGATGATTTCATTATCAGCATTTACGTCATAATAATCGTCATCATCATCAATAGTGTTGTCTGTATCCTTATGCTTATCTTCGAGTTTTCCAATGATTTCATTATCACCATTTACGTCATAATAATCTTCCTCATCATCTATAGTGTTGTCTACATCCTTATGCTAATGTTCAAGTTTTGGGATGTTTTCATTATCATCATTTACATCATCATAATCATCGTCATCATTAATAGTGTTGTCTATATTCTTATATTTATCTTTAAGTTTTCCAATGATTTTTTTAAGTGGTTTTGTTATTGGTTGAAAGGTATCTTCTAATAAATTAACTCCATCTATTTGATTCAGTTTAATATTTTTTAACTTTTTCTTTAGAACAGCCCTTGTCTTTACAAGATCTTCCAACACTTTATTATGGTAATTTTTAGACATTATAATAATTTTTTTATTGAATTTGATCTGGTTATGATCTGCTCGCTATCTGATTATGATCTGCTTTGTATCTGATTACGATCTGCTTTATATCTGATCACGAACTGCTTGCTATCTGGTCACGATCTGATTTATACCTGATCACGATCTGCTTGATGGCTTGTGTCTATATCCATTGATTTTGAGTACGCTATATCGTGCTTTCTACAATCTGCATCCAATAAATTATTCCTTTATTTCCTTTATTCTTGCTATTCGTTTTGAAGTTTTGTATCAGGTCCACAAAACTGATAACCAGGTGGATGTAATTCAACATATAATTTGTTTATTAAGTTGTCTACAAATCTTCTTCCAATCTTACACTGATTAGGTGTTTTTCTTTTGACTGTAGTTTATAACCATTTTTTTCATTACTTTCATACCTCTTCGCATGAAACACTACACCAGTTATACTAGCAAGCTATACCAGCTATACCAGCTATACCTGCTATACCAGCTATAGCAGCTATATCAGCTATACCAGCTATACTAGCAAGCTGTACTAGCTATACTAGCAAGCTATACAATCTGTACTAGCTATACTAGCAAGCTGTACTAGCTATACTAGCTATACTAGCAAGCTGTACTAGCTATACTAGCAAGCTATACAATCTGTACTAGCTATACTAGCAAGCTGTACTAGCTATACTAGCTATACTAGCAAGCTGTACAATCTGTACTAGCAAGCTATACAATCTGTACTAGCTATACTAGCAAGCTATACAATCTGTACTAGCTATACTAGCAAGCTATACAATCTGTACTAGCTATACTAGCAAGCTGTACCAGCTTTAGCAAGCTGTACCAGCTATAGCAGCTACATCAGCTATATCAGCTATATCAGCTATACCAGGTATACCAGCTATACCAGCTGTACTAGCTATACTAGCAAGCTGTAGTAGCTATACAATCTTTACTAGCAAGCTATACCTGCTATACCAGCTACATCAGCTATAGCTGATATAGCTGTATACAGCTGGTATAGCTGGTATAGCTGGTATAGCAGGTATAGCTGGTATAGCTGGTATAGCTGGTATAGCTGATATAGCTGATATAGCTGATGTAGCTGGTATAGCTGGTACAGCTTGCTAAAGCTGGTACAGCTTGCTAGTATAGCTAGAACAGATTGTATAGCTTGCTAGTAAAGATTGTATAGCTACTACAGCTTGCTAGTATAGCTAGTACAGCTGGTATAGCTGGTATAGCTGGTATAGCTGGTATAGCTGATATAGCTGATATAGCTGGTATTGCTGATATAGCTGGTATAGCAGGTATAGCAGGTATAGCTGGTATAGCTGGTATAGCAGGTATAGCTTGCTAGTAAAGATTGTATAGCTACTACAGCTTGCTAGTATAGCTAGTACAGCTGGTATAGCTGGTATAGCTGGTATAGCTGGTATAGCTGGTATAGCTGGTATAGCTGGTATAGCTGATATAGCTGATATAGCTGATATAGCTGATGTAGCTGCTATAGCTGGTACAGCTTGCTAAAGCTGGTACAGCTTGCTAGTATAGCTAGTACAGATTGTATAGCTTGCTAGTATAGCTAGTACAGATTGTATAGCTTGCTAGTACAGATTGTACAGCTTGCTAGTATAGCTAGTATAGCTAGTACAGCTTGCTAGTATAGCTAGTACAGCTGGTATAGCTGGTATACCTGGTATAGCTGGTATAGCTGGTATAGCTGATATAGCTGATATAGCTGATATAGCTGATATAGCTGGTATAGCTTGCTAGTATAACTGGTGTAGTGTTTCATGCGAAGAGGTATGAAAGTAATGAAAAAAATGGTTATAAACTACAGGCAAAAGAAAAACACCTAATCAGTGTAAGATTGGAAGAAGGTTTGTAGACAACTTAATAAACAAATTATATGTTGAATTACATCCACCTGTTTATCAGTTTTGTGGACCTGATACAAAACTTCAAAACGAATAGCAAGAATAAAGGAAATAAAGGAATAATTTATTGGATGTAGATTGTAGAAAGCACGATATAGCGTACTCAAAATCAATGGATATAGACAAAAGCCATCAAGCAGATCGTGATCAGGTATAAATCAGATCGTGACCAGATAGCAAGCAGTTCGTGATCAGATATAAAGCAGATCGTAATCAGATACAAAGCAGATCATAATCAGATACAAAGCAGATCGTGATCAGATGTAAAGTAGATCGTGATCAGATACAAAGCAGATCAAAATCAATATCAAAAAATTAACATACTGAAATCATATAAATTGCTGTATATATAGGAGATCGTCTTGATTTCAGCTATTTTTGCGAAGAGGTATAAAAGTAACGAAAAAAAAATTTGTTATAATCTAGGGTCAAAAAAAAACCTCAGCCAGTGTAAGATGAGAAGAGGATTTGTAAACAACTTAATAAATAAAGTACCTGTTGAATTACATCTACCTGGTTATCAGTTTTGTGGACCTGGTACAAAACTTGAAAAACGTTTAGCAAGAGGAGATAAGGGTATAAATTTGTTAGACGCAGCTTGTAGAGAGCACGATATTGCATATTCACAATCAAAAGATATAGACACAAGACATCAAGCAGATCAAATATTAGCTGAAAAAGCCTGGCAACGAGTTAAATCTAAAGATAGTGATATTAAAGAACGTGCTAACGCGTGGTTTGTGACAAACGCTATGAAAGCTAAAGTGAAATTTGGATTAGGTTTGAAGGAGCAGAGACATAAGAAAAGAAAAGGAAAAATGAATAAGTGTAATAAGAAATTATTCACAGCTACTGTGAGAAAAACTTTAAAACAATTGAAAGAACAGAAACCCCTTGATATAAATGATGCTGTTAAAATAGCTCAAAAGGCTATTCATTCAAATTTTAAAGGGAAAAAGCGAGCAGACATTATAATACCGAGAGTTATACCTGTACCGAAAATTGGAGGATTTCTTCCACTTATTCCCGTACTAACAGCATTGTCAGCGCTTGGTGGTTTGGCAAGTGGAGGATCCGCTATTGTCAAAGCAGTAAATGCTATCAAAAATGGAAAAGAACAATTGGCTGAAGCTAACCGTCATAATAGATATATGGAATCAATTGCAATGGGTAAAGGGTTGTACCTCAAACCATATAAAACTGGATATGGTCTCTACTATAGTCCAGCTCCAAAAAACTATTAGATAACCTTCCCAATCGCCCATTAACAGATTTGGATTTGAATAAATATGGAAGACATCTCAAACATTTTAGGGGTGTTTTCATGCGTGATTCTTTACCTGAAAAACCATTCAAACAAGAATGCGGCATTGTTAATTTAGATGATTCAAATGGTATGGGAACACATTGGGTAGCATATTATAAAAACCACAACTATAAGGAATACTTTGATAGCTTTGGAAACTTACAACCACCACTTGAGATTGTCAACTACTTAAAATTTCCTATTGAATATAATTATGAACGAAAACAAACATTTAATACATTTAATTGTGGGCACTTGTGTTTAAAATTTTTATTCAATAAATATAAATTAAAATGAAATAATTCAGAGTACATCGTCCCGCACTAACACAACCTACTATTAAATTTTTAAAGAAGGGGAACAAAAATGGTAACATCAGCTGAACTGGAAGAATTATTAATAAAACATATAGATCTATTTATGAAACTTATAAATGAACTAAGAATATGTAACATTAGTAAAATAAGTAATCCATTTTTATTTATTAATATGTCATACGTTTGTATTATTGTGAAAATACTTATTCACAATCTCTCAACATTTGTTGATGTCAAACATTCTATACACAATATTTGTTAACACTTAAGTTATTTAATCTGTATAAACGTATTTTTAAATTCGAATCTGTAAAAATCTGAAAAAAAGAAATATGTAATAAAATTTTCAAAAAATAAAAAACTAATTTGTTTTAATTAATCCCTTTATTCTATAATTTCATTTATTTAAAACAGTAAAACTAAAAAATTCTAAATCCTTAAAAACAAGTCTATTTATACTCTGGGGTGTTGTAGATCAATCAGTAAATTCAATTATGTGAAAACAGATATTACTTATACTTATGCGTGAAAAAAAAACTATACATTTCTTTCTCATCAAATTAAAAACAACCGCACAACCAACCTACCCTTTCTTATTAGTTTATATTTCTATTTCTTCTACCTGTGATCATGAGCAGTGCGTGTCAAGAATTTACTATTAAAAAAAAAAACGATCATAAACATTACATGTTACGCGCACACTCATTCTGTCCGTCCAAATATTCGTACATACGTACATTTTCACATTACAGTCTACTTGTACTCTGGGATGTAGATGACGAAACGTGCACACACTCATTCTGTCCGTCCAACCATTCGTTTGAAAAGCAATACAAATAAAATGAACAAGAAAAAGCAGGTATGATCCCAAATTTGTAGGGAAAAATTGAAAATAAAAATGATTTAATTCTTTTCCAGATATGCATTCTCCCAAATTTTAACACACACACACACACACATACACATTAAAAAGCATTACCTTTTCATAATACATGTTACAAACCTAAAGACCGATCGCACACAATTCATTTCACAACTCTGCAATGTTCTTACTCTTTTACAGCTATGCATGCTCCTAAATTTGTATGGAGAAACTGCGCCCGAACATACATAAACATACTACTAATGTTGTTGTGCATTCCGAAACAGTTCGAAGTGTTTTGATTTTTGGGCGAATGTAGTATTTAGTGATGAGAACAAATATAATTTGTTCGGCTGTGAGGGATAACAAAAAAATTGGCTCAAAAATTAGTTATTATTTATAATTATTTTAATTTATTATAATTTAAAAAAAATCATTTTTAGGGGGGGTACGTATAATTATCTGTGTGGCTGTATATTAGATCCTAAAATTTGCTGCCCTTCAGTTCGACCAGCCCTCATGAATCTAACTTTTCTTCAATAATTCCAAAGAATTCTACAAATCCAGGGCATTTAAGAGGGATATAGGGGGACCTTTTACGACAGATTTCTATTGTCAAGGTTACACTAATACAAGCCCGTCTTTTATCAAATTCTACTTGTGCTATTTTCAAAAATGTATATATGGGCCATATATCGGTTGAAATGTGAACCATCGGTTATTTCGAATCTGTCAAATACTTATGTATGTTATTCTGAATCGATGAAGAATCGTTTTACGCTTGAGCAACGTTGGGATTTATTGGGCCTACGAGAAACTGCACAACGATGTAAATTTTTCCAGAAAACCCACTCTATAAGAACACATAGAGGGAGGCATCATTAGTTGTATTTCTTTGAAAATGATGGCGGTCAAGAATGACACCTATTGCACCATGATAACCCGTTTTTCTATACCCGCTATTCATAGTATTGACGTGAACGATGTTTCAACAGGATGATGGAACTTACCGCACATCTAATGCCGCAATCGATTCATTGCGTCAAACGTTAGATGGCACTACTATCTTTGGAGCGCCGTTAAAGAAAAATGTTATGCCAACAAACCAGAGACAATTGAGCTTTTGGAAGCCAACATTCGTGATGCCGTTTCCGAGATACGATCCCATACGCTCGAAAAAGTGCACGAAAATTGGTCCAATCGAATGAGGTACTGTGAGTTCAGCCGCGGCAGCAATATGAATGAAATAGTAATCCATTTCAAACCGGAGCAATTTGGCAAAATATTAAACCGTTTTTGTTTTATTTCATTTTTAAATTTAATACTATGTTCAGATATGCGCTTCCATTGAGCCAATATTCGATTTATTGAGTACAAAATTTTAAGTGTTCAGGCACAATAATATACGCAGTTCAGCTGCTTATGCAATATTCATTTGACAGCTAGTAAACAAAACAGCTGGTTATTTAAAAAAAATTTTTTTTGTTCGTCTTTGTTGACATCTGAGTTGTCAAATATCAACAGAGAGTGTTCGGTTAATTGTAATATGCTCACTGAACATACTTATGACAGTGCTGCATTTTAAGTTTTATTCAATATAATAACAATTTGCGTATTTATTGCGCAATTATTAATTGAAACTTTATATGAAATATTGAGCTCAATAATGGCGTTTTGAAGTCGTCATAGTCTAGTAGGTAGTGTGTTGGCTTATTAGACGTAAAGCCAGAGTTCGAGCCCCAGGCCAGACATCAAGACAAAATACAAAAAGTATTTCTTCGGCGAGTTCCTTTCAGCAGATTTCTGGCAAAAACTGTGAGAGTAAATAAAAATTGCCATGAAAAGTTTCACAAAAATCTGTCGTTCGGAGTCGCCTTTAAACTGTAGGTCCCGCCACTCATGTATAATATTAACACACACAACATAAGTGGTGTGAGAAACTATGTCGTAATCCTGACTGAATGGTTGTAATGACCAATTATGTATGTATGTAATGGCGTTTAGTGCGATTTAAGCAATAAAGGTGCATATCTGAACGCCGCACTATGTGGCATTTACTATGAAAAGCTGGCCAAAAAGGCAAAAATGAATTTAAAGAAATTTAAGAAACTGAGAATGCAGTTCGATAGACAACAAAATTCTGCATTATATAGTGAATTTTCACGATATTAGGTTGAGATTTGTAGATTTGAGACAATGTCAAAGTCAGGAAAGTGAAGAAAATTAAATGCGTTTTTGGTGTTTTTTTGAAATTTTAATGGGCTTATATGATATTTTTTTTGTGGCTAAACGAATAGAGGTTTTATATTGAATTTTTTTATTTGAAAGATATGAGCAACTGCTACTTTCAGTTTTTTTTTATGTATATATCTCATATATTAATGTTAAACTTATTCGTTCAAAATTTAAAAATAATAAAAATTTCACATTTTCTTACCCTCCCTAAAAAAAAGATAAGGATTTTAAAGGTGAAAGTAGTTTTTAGTAGTTTAATGTTATATACCACAAGAAAATATGAACTCTCTACATTCAGGAACAAAAAAAAAAGTTTGCGCAAGTTTGCGCAATTATTTTTGGCGATTTTTTGAAAACTTATTTTTTTTTTTGAAAAATTAAAAAAATTAGACGGAGTGTAATAAAGCCATAGGCAATGAAGCCATATGGCGTACGAATTATGCGAGGAAATTCAGTAGAAGCGATACCAATCGAGATGTCCTGAATAGTTTACTTTTAAGCAGTGACCCTTTTATAAGCTGAAGTACACAAAAATCGCGAAGGAATAGAGAAGCTTTTTCATCAGACACTATTAAATTACTCCTTCCTGATATTGATGATGAAAATGACAACGATTTTAACGATTTTAGTTAGTTTCACTTTTTAAGTATTTTTAAGTTAAGTCTTAAATAATGTAAAATAAATATTATGAATAAATATTAATTATCATAGAAGTTTAAAAACATAATTACATATGTATATCGACTATTACAACAATATGAGATGTATGTTTGATTTTCTTAATGGACCGTATGTGGTACCTAGGGGCACTTATGATCCGATCATAATAAAATGTGATCATAAATGATTCACATTCATATTAAACATGTTCATGTCGAATTTCATCGAGGTAATAAAATTTTTAAGCCAATTATAATTGCTAAACATATTTTTTAAGGGGCCCTATTTTGGACCAAGGGCAATTATGGACCGATCATAACAAAATTTGGTAATATGATTTAGAATTACAAAAGACACGTTCATACCGAATTTCATCACGATACCGATGTTTTTAAGCCATTTATTAGTGCAAATGTGAATTTCTAAAGGGGACTTTATACGGGGACCAGGGTCAAATGTGATCCGATTTTCACCAAACTTTACACCATGATTTCTTAGTACACAGAACTGATCCATGCTAAATTTTATCATGATTCTTGCATAATTACCATAATTATGTGTAAATAAGTGCAATTTTGAGGGGAATTTGTATTGGGGCTAGGCGAAATCACGGGCCGATTTGAACCAAAATCAGTTGGGTTCATCCTTGGGCCTAATTATCACTAAAACTATCACAAAATTCCAGCCATTAACTCATAAAACACTTCTATTAATTTTGGCCAGGTTTTCAGGCAAAATGCCACATAGTGCGCCGTATAAAGTTTTAAATCGCCCACCCTTTATTTACAAAACGTTCTACTACTATAGTATATTATGTTTGTATACGTATTTGTATTAAGTTCCTAACGTCAATTAATGGAATAAATAGAGTGTAAATCGGTGTATATCGTCCAATACTATTCATTACGGCGACCTCCCTAATTTATATTGGAAAAATAAAAAAGTCAAGTGATACGAAACATACCTCATTTTATTTTAATTAAATTGTTAGCAAATGTTTCTGCATACAACATCCTTAAAATTCCTACTCATTCATTCCAAAGATAATAAAAATTCATTTTCGTACTGACAGTCTGATATCTAAAATAAATAAAAAAAAACAAAAAGTTCAATGTCAGTAACAGTAACAAAGCCTACAACAAAACCAAGTATATTGAACGCAAAGTTCATTATCGGTCAAACATGTCATTGTTGCGAAATTATTTTTATCATCGTGTTATTGACGCTGCTGTGTTACTAAAAACAAAAACAAAAAAAAAGGAAATGTCAATGGTCGTATAATATACCACCAGAATGTTAATAAAATTTAGACGAATTTCTTGTTTCATTGGAAATTTTTGTTTCAACCTCAAACAGATTGTAAACATAACAGTAATAAAAAGTCCACCGACCTACTTACTCTCAATTTACGCGCCGAATTAAGGGAAATTAAAAGTGCACAGAAAAATCTTTGCTCTGCTACTAGTTCAACGAAAGCAAAGTTGAATTATAATGGAGATAAAATCTCAGTGACTGTTATTTTATAACAAAAGTAACTATTCAAGGCCGTTGCGTCAAACTTTTCTTGGGTAGCATTATCAAGTAAATAAAATTTAAGTGGCTTAAAATATTGTTACATTTTTCCGATTTTATTTAGCGTTTTTTATTGTGGGTTCGAACACTGCAATTAATTTTAGTAACGCCTTCGATCATAAACTCCTGTTAACTAAATTGGATTTAATGGGTGTAAATCATTGGAGTTTAAGATGGTTAGAGTTGTATTTGACTGGTAGAAAGCAGACTATATGTGTGAACAATAACTTATCTAAGTACATTTATGTGCTATCTGGTGTTCCTCAAGGCAGCCATCTTGGTCCACTTCTTTTTTCGCTGTTTATAAATGATCTTCCCAACATGATTAATTTTGCCAATATCTTGATGTATGCTGATGATGTAAAAGTTTTTATCTTCTTTAATAATTTCATCGAGCTTATTTATCTTCAAAGTGATCTCAATAATTTCTTTTTATGGTGCGAGTACAACATTATGGAGCTGAATATTAAAAAATGCAAATGTACAGTGGGGTGCACGAATGAGTACATGTTTGTACTCTGAGAAATTTTAAATAAAACTAATAAAGCAACTCCAAAATTTTTTTTCGTTTTTTATTTAGTATTTAGTACTTAACAAAATAATATAAAATTCAAAACTAAAATGATCAAATTCTAAGAAAAAAACAATCAAAAGGAAAATAACTCGGATGTACTCAATTCCAAAATTTTAGGGAATACGAGTATTTTTAATATTTAGTCCAAAGACCCTTGTTATGTAAAACCTCATTTACGCGACTTGGCATGCTCTCCACCAAATTCTCTATAATTTCTTTCGGAATATTGGTCCATTATTGATGAATCCGTTGCCAAAGCTCATCTAAATTGGTTGGGACCGATCGGTACTGTCCAAATCGTCTCTTCACGATTGATGACAAATTCTCAATCGGATTGAGGTCGGGAATTTGTGCTGGCCACTGCACTAATTGAAAATTTTGTTCAATAAGCCACTCTTTAACGATTTTGGTGGTGTGTTTGGGGTCACAATCCTGCTGAAAAGTACTTCTTCCGCTGGATAGGTGCTCTTGTCGACAAAATCGGGAAGATGGGTCTGCAAAATTCTTAAATAATTTTCCTTTTTTCTAATATTATTGATTCTTTGCAGTGGTCCGAGGAACCACCATGTTAAGCAACCCCATACCATGACATTTCCTCCACCGCGTTTCACCGTTTCCTAAACATGGTGTCTTTGAATTCTTTCCACATGGCGGCGCAAGCAATATTGCTTACCATCGGACTGAAAGCGGTTGAATTTTGATTCGTATGTCCAGATCACATGTTTCCAGTCATCCACTGTCCAATTTCTGTGTTCTCTGATAAACTTTAACCGTGCCGTTACATTTTTAGCCGAAAGTGCAGATTTTTTCTTGTTGACTGCTGAGGTATAGCCAATATCTTTAAGAGCTCTACCTGCCGTCCATCCACTAACGGTTTTCTCGATTGGCAAAGTAGCTCCTTTTGGTGTTAAAAATTTTTCCCTTTTAATTTTTTTACCATTAGACGAGCATCTGCATTAGTTAGTAGATTTTTACGACCTCTGACTTGAGGCTTGGGAACAACACAACGACGTATTTGGACTCTGATGACTACTGACTGACTAACTCCACGTTTTTTAGAAATCTCCCCGGTAGAATAGCCACTTCCTGTCAAAGCTACAATACTATCTTAAGTTGATTTCGAGAGTTTCTTCATTTTTTAATAGAAATTGATTTTTGTTCTATAAGTTGCAAAAAATATTCGCCCAACAATATTAAGTAATTAATATTAAATTAATATTTTCTTTCTTCTTTTGTTTTTGCAAACATATCATAAAAAGCAGACGTGCAAAATTGAGTACATGCGAGTTGTTTTCGCTTTGTTTGTTTTATTCTTAGAGCTTGATGCTTTCTATTTTAAATTTTATTTCATTTTGTTAATAACTAAATGCTAAATAAGTGACAAAAAACTTTGAAGTTTTCTTTATTACTTTTAGTTTTATTCAATAAAAAGCGTCCAAAATATAAACATGTACTCATTTGTGCTTCCCACTGTATGCGGTTCTCAAGAAATAATTTTATAGCGGTTAATTACTTGCTTGGAGGTCATCAACTGGAAATAGTGGACTCTTTTATTGATCTTGGGATCCTATTAGACACAAAATTAAACTTTAAGGATCGTATCGCTTTGACTGTAAATAAGGCAAGAGTACTCTTGGCTTCGTAAAACGTTGGGCAAAAGAATTCTGATATATTTATTACTAAACAGTTATACGTGTCGCTTGTCAGACCAATTTTGGAGTATGGATCCATAATATGGGATCCTCACTATAATGTTTACAGCGAACATATCGAATCTGCTTGATTCTGCTTGGGTGGCTTTGGATGGAATTACATGGATATGTCTTCATATACTATCAGACTGGCTTTAATAAAATTGCCTGCCCTTAAGAGTCGTCGAACAATGTTAAATATATCCTTCATGGTTAACCTGATCAATGGTAATATTTGCTGTGAATTTCTGTTAAGATCTGTTAAATTCAATGTTCCTTGTCGTAACTTCCGCTGTTATAATCTTATTTATATTCAAATCTGCAGAACTAATTATGCTGTTGCTGATCCGTTAACTAGAATTTGCCGTCCATTTAAATATTTGTCAGACTTTGTTGATTTTTCTTTAAATTCTTGCGTTATAAAACGGAACATTATTGTTTTTCTCAATTCGTTACTTTTCATATTTTTATTGTAACAATTACTTGTATTTTTGAAGAAACTGATTGTAATCGTATTTAATTTTATTCGATTTGTGTTATTAGTTAGTAAGGAATTTGTCCATTGACTGAAATAAATAAATAAAATTAAAATTATTATGGATCATTAATCGAATAGTTTATTCCTTAAATAACAACACATTTCAACTGATAATACCGCGCTATTAATTTAATACACGATAATTTTTGATAAGGTCCGAAGTTTTCGATATTCAATACCACTGTCCTTAACACATAATCATTGATATAACTCTTGATTACAGACTCCGCTGATAACACTGACTGTATATATACAACTACTTGACACCATAATTGCTTTCCTTACATTCCTTTTTGATTTCAATGTATGGTGACGGATCCTGATCTTTCTTTAAGAGTAGTGATTGTATTTTTGATCTTTGTTTTATTCCCTTCTCGTAATTCGTAAGTCTTTATTTGTATAATTTTTGTTTACATTACATACATACATAATTGACTATTACAACCCTTCAGTCGAGATTACGACCTAGCTTCTCACACCACTTATGTTGTGTGCGTTAATTTTATACATGAGTGGCGGGACCTACAGTTTAAAGTCGACTCCGAACGACAGATTTTTTGAGAAACTTTTCATTGAAATTTTTTACTCTCAGAGTTTTTGCCAGAAATCTGCTGAGAGGAAGTCCCCGAAGAAATACTTTTTGTATTTTATTTTCATGTCTGGTCTGGGGCTCGAACCGTGGCTTTTCGTCTAATAAGCCAACACACTACCTACTAGACCACGGCGACTTCATTGTTTACATTATTACATGTAAATTTACGTAAGGAGCATATGGTTTCCACAAATTATTTTCCATCTTAGACGGTTGGCTGGTGTTGTCGTCACAAGTTCCGGATGGTTGTTATTCCGCCTTATTTCTATTTCGATGCTATGCAGGTGATTGCTCTGCTGTTGCAAGTCCTAGGGTAATGGTGCTGCCATCGAAAACGGAAAAGCAAAACGTGCAGAACTGGATAAACGAACAAATTTCATTTTAAAGTTTTCTTGAGAACAGTATTTTACATCGTTGCTTGACAGTTAGTCAGTCAGTAGTGTGGGAAGATATTTCTATTCTAGTAAATATTATTTTTTCACTTCTGCTTGACACTGTATATGGTTTTGGGGGCTATCTATCCCCTTTATAAAACAAAACTGAGTAATCGATTCAAAAATATTGCAGTAATCAATAATTTTGTGTGAAAAGTTCAATATGCAATTCAATGTTTTTGCTTTGTTTCAAATAAAACAAATTTGAATGATTCGAAAAATATAAAAAAGTACTTTTGAGTTCTACTTAACTAAATGTATAACTTACACCATTAACTATACGTGGTGTAAGTTATACATTTCGGTTGTATTTTCATCGTCGCATCGTGTTATTGTTGTGTTGCGGCAATCATGTGATACTACAAAATTAACGATCTAACATACATAATTGATCATTTCAACCCTTCAGTCAGGATTACAACCTAGTTTCTCATACCACTTATGTTGTGTGTGTTAAATTTATCCATGAGTGTCAGGACCTATAGCTTACAATCGACTCCGAACAACAACTGTTTTGAGAAACTTTACACGGCAATTTTATTTACTATCAGAGTCTTTAAAATCTATTGAGAGGAAGTCGCGAAAACATATTTTCTTCATATTTCGTTTTGGAGGAGATGTCTAACTTGGGGTTTGGCTTCACGTCTAATAAGCCAACACACTACCTACTAGACTACGGCGATTTCAAAGAAACAATTTAAAAAATACCAAATTCTCCAACAATGCAAAGTAATTTGCAACGACATTTTGTGGGAAATATTTGAAGAAAGCCACTAGTAGTACTCTCCATACACACAAACCTAATCCACATACCAATATTGTGCCAACCCCCTAGCGGTGGTTATATCCATTTCTTAATAAATATAGGTTAGGTTAGGGTAGAGGACGTGTACTTGCCAATTAAGACGAGTACAGTACCCGGAGGTCGAATTGACCCATTGTACAACGTCCTAGTTTTTCACACCACTTATGCTGTGTGTGTTAATTTTTAAAAGTCGACTCCGAACGACAGATTTTTTAGAAACTTTTTCATGGCAATTTTATTTACTCTGGGAGTTTTTGCCAGAAATCTGCTGAGAAGAAGTCGCCGAAGAAATACTTTAATAAATTTAAATGATTTATAATTTTTAAGAAAAATAAAATAAAAAAATTAAATACACCCAGCTAATCACATAATGTAGGTTGTGAGTTTTGTTGAGTAGAACTAAAAAATTTTTTTTATATTTTTCTTGAACCCTCCAAACTTGTTTTATTTGACAGAAAAAACTGTTTTTTTGGACATTACTGAAGTGAAAAATTTAAACCTTGTTAGAAAGGAGAGGGATGGGCCTTTAAAACGATATACATACATATATGTATATATTATACGACTTAATATGCTATGAGTTTTGATGAGGTAAACTTGACAAATGCAAATTTTTTTCATATGTTTTCAAGTTTGTCCGTTGATAGTTGTAAACTTTAAATAAAAAATATGAAATAGCCTTACTATCGATCCAAGTACTGGTTCAGTAATGCAAAGATGTCCAGAAAGATGTGTACATATGTTTCATATATTATGAAAAAGCACTCGATACCGTCCAACACGATAAATTGATTGCAATATTGAGGGATATTAGAATAAAAGAAAAAGAAATTAGACGCATCCGAAATCTATACTGGAATCAAACTGCAAGAATTCAACTAAATGGTGAACTGACCGACGAAATTCCAATATCGAAAGGAGTCAGGCAAGGATGCATACTATCACCGCTCCTCTTTAACATATACTTACAACAAATATTTAATGAATCAATAGAAAGAGAAAGAATTGGCATAACGGTACAAGAATGAATGTATGAGTATGTATAACATACATACATACATACATAACATACGCTATGCAGAAGATACCACCATTATTGCTAGCAGTATATCGGGAGTACAACAACTTCTAGACAAACTCACGTACACAAGTGAATCATATGACCTCAAAATAAATATAAAAAAGACAAAATACATGATTGTAAGTCGAAAACATGGCATAAATGAAACACTATTAAAAATGAAATAGTCTAACGAGTGAAAAACTTTAAATACCTTGAGCGTTTTAACAAACGACCAATGGAACGCATCTAACGAAATTAAGCATATTGTGGAGATTGCCGGAGACGCATTTTTTAAATACAAAAACACACTTACAAACCACGAACAAAGTCTCGCAACGAAAATAAGATTTGTCAAATGCTATATATAGTCTATATTATTATATGCAGTAGAGACCTGGACCATCAAAAGTGCAGACGAGACAAAAATTGAGGAATTTGAAATGTGGATATATCGACGAATTTTGAATATACCCTATACTTCCCACATTACAAACCAAGAAGTTCTGAGACGAATGAATATCGACAGACAACTACTGAAAACGATCAAAAGAAGGAAATTCGCATATTTGGGACATCTGATGAGGAATGACAAATACAAATTTATACAATCCATAATAAAAAGTACAGTTGAAGGATGCCGAAGCAGAGGCAGAAAAGAGATATACTGGCTTAGAAACGTTCAGGATTGGACAGGATACAGGGATGAAACAAACATACTACATGCTGCTAAATATTGAGAGCTGTCACAGTTACTATAAAATATAATGAGATTCAAAACATTTACTATTGTATGATCGCTTTATATCCGAATAACGGATCAGCAAATAAAGAAGAAAATAAGTGATGACATTCTGAAAGTGCATTATCTTGTGAAGAGACTGACACTTCGTTTGATCAAAGCGGACAAAAATTATCGTAGTTATTATTTAAAGAATCTAACAGTCGAGTTATATTTTTCATATACGAGTATGTATATATTTTTTCAAATGAACTTTTAGTTCAAAAATTTGCAGAATTTTTAATGGATCTTGATTGTTTATTGGAAAATGTGTCAATTGCGCGTTTACGCGACCATCAGAAGTTGGCCAATGTTTGCGCAAAGAGAAATAAAATTTGCAAAAAACACAAATATTAGCCGATTTCTGGTAATCGTGCAAACGTGAAAAATTTTGAAAATTTTTGAACTGAAAGTTCATTTGATAAGATGACATATATATAAAAAATATAATACGATTGTTATACTGTTTAAAAAATAACTACAATCTCTTCGCAAGAAAATGCATTTTCAGAACCTCATCATTTGTTTAATTTTTTTTAAATAAAATTTGCAATTAAGAATAGCTAAACTTGAAAAAAAGAAAAAAATAATATTTTGTAAGTTTATCCGATCAAAACTCATAACATGTAAGTGTGAACCATATGCTTATGTATACCATTTTAAAGGGTCAGCTCTCCCGTTTTTTGAAAACTTTGAATTTTGAAAATAGGTTAACAATAACTTTGTAAGAATTTTGTAAGAAGAGATCAAAAATATTGTTTTTTTTTTTCAAATAAAACAAGTTTGGAGGGTTCGAGAAATATAAAAAAAAAATATTTTTGACTTCTGCTCAACAAAACTCACAAACTACACAATGTCATTAGATGGATGTGACTGTAGCACCCTGTGTCTATAAAATGTCTATAAAATGTTTTGATTTTACGCCATTTAAAATCATTTAATTCATATCTATTTTCGGCATACATTTCATTGCATGTAACGACTCTTTATTTATAATGGAAATATTGGTTTTCTCAATATATTCCTGTCCCATCATCGCATGTGTTCTCTCAGTCTGTTTTAATTCTTCAAAAAGTACGTTTGAAAGTATTTCAAAGCAACATGTTGTGTATTCCGTAGTACTCAAACGTTGTTAGCTACTGCGCATTGATTTCATTGTTATGCTCTCTTAGGAAGACTTTATAGCATATACGAAAATTTAAGAGTACATATCTCAGATGTACTCTGTAATATTGTGTCATTTTGAATACTGAGTTTGAATTTGGGAACACTACCATGCAATGGGTTGCCGAAAGTATTGCCAAACAGTATCCAAGTAGGTGAGCATGCAGTCAATTATTAAGTCAACAAACTAGAAAGTAACTGAACTGAACGTTATTTCAACAACCTTAGGCGGGTTGGTTGGTTGGTTCGATAGGAGGTTCGTTATGACTTGCTACGTGTTTTCTCAAACCCAACAAATGCACGTGAATTAATATTTAAAATCTGTATCTGGAAACTCTTAAATAGCAAACGGAATGTTTGTTGTTGTTATTTGAAACTGAGAATCTTTAATTTACTTCATACGTTTTGTTTTGAAATTTTAGATGGAAATTTTACAGCTTCTCCTACATACACTGAGCGCCATAAGTGAGTTAACACTTTCGTTCTTAAGTATAAAAAAAGTTCCCTTATCATGAATTACTGTTTTTGTTTTAACATTTTTTATAAGTAGTAAATAAAGTTTTTATTTTTGGAAATTTATTCGGTTATTATCATTTACTTTTCTCGCTATCTTAAGAAAATGAATTATTTTAGTGGTGTTTACTCACTTTTGGCGCTCAGTGTATTTGATGGGTTATGTTAGTTTTGAATACCGCTGTGGTAGAATACCCAATGTAGCTTGAGCCATGTGGAACGTAGCGGCGTCCACATGTCGTTAGAATCCAGATCACCCTATTCAGGACAAAAGAAGCTGTCTCAGTGATGGCCTGGCCAACGTCATTCTCAAAGAATTATGGACCTATGACCTCTCTAGCTCTAAATTCACACTAAACATTCATTTCCTCGGTTTGCAATGGACGCTCCTGGATCTTATGTGGTATCGTACTAAATTCGATAATTTTGTTTGTTCATGTACCTATTCATCCAGAAATGGATCAAACCATTGAAGATGATTTCGAGCTGAAAATTAAGAAAAGTAGTCAACTGCTTCAGAGTCCATTTAGTGAAAACTTGTCGCTGTTTATGGTAGTTTACCTTCAGTACCTGGGTCAGTTGAATTTTGTTCGGGTATAGACACAAGTCACTGCGAAAGTCCGAGGCCTTTGTGGACGATGGAAAATCGACTGTCTCACATTCTCCTGTTTACAGTACCAATAATTTACTGAACCAGTGGACTCGAATTGTGAATAGTCCCCTCGATAAGATGATTAAGGCGATCATAAAATGGGCGAAGACCTCGCTACGAGATGGGTGGGCAACACCCTTGTACATAAAACAATTTTATTATTTGTACGTATTATTGAGTGTTATATCTGTCAATGATGGTTTGGTAAAACATATTGAATAAATGACCAACAACTAAGAATGTGGTAGGTAACCATCCTTTGTGGCAATGGGCATTGTCGTGCTGTAAAATCCATTCACTGGTTGGAAAAAGGTTGTTTGCGAACTCAAAGGCATGGTTGTTTATAATTTCGAGATAACCAGACTGCTTTAAAGTCTGTTTTGTTTTGGTCTATCGGTACCAAATTGTCAAAACCGTGTCGCATTTGCCTTGGAGTGTATTAAGAAGCCTACAGAGTTTTGATACAGTGTATTGTGGACGGATGAGGCTGCATTTGAATTCCTGGCCTCGTTTTGTAAGCGCTTTATGCATCTACCACGAAACAAATAAAAAAGTGCTGTACAACCACTTAACAGACTTGGTGGCGGCACGGTGGTGTTTTGGGGATGTCTATCATATTACGGATTTTGGCAAAAGACGGGACTTTAAAGCAGTCTGGTTATCTCGAAATTATAAACAACCATGCCTTTGAGTCCGCAAACAACCTTTTTCCAACCAGCGAATGGATTTTACAGCACGACAATGCCCATTGCCACAGTGTTTGTTGTTATATTACACAATGCGATAATTTGTAAACAAGTTCATTGTTTTGTTTTTGTAGCTTTTGTTTATAATTTTAATGTTAAACGTAGTAAAAGCAAAACACTAATATCTAGATTTTTCATTTTGGTAACATTATGATATTGTTGAGAAAGTATTGACATTTTGTGTAAAAATGATGCTTTATTTGCCTAACAACACATGCTTTTGTAACCGGCTTAAATTCATTATTTGTGGACGCTTTAAAACTTCACTTCAATTACAGTAATAAAGTACTAAACATGCCGTATAACAGATTGACTAACAGACTTGCAAGATTTATAATTAAAAGACAGACATATTGGGCAAACGAGTAGTACAACCTGAGTTTAAAAATAAAATTTTTACCAACAAACTAATTCAAATTTTACATACATAGTTGGTCATTACAACCCTTCAGTCAGGATTACGACCTAGTTTCTCACACATGAGTGTGACCTACAGTTTAAAGTCGACTCAGAACGACAGATTTTTGAGAAACTTTTTCATGGCAATTTTTATTTACTCCCAGAGTTTTTGCCAGAAATCTGCTGAGAGGAAGTCGCCGAAGAAATATTTTTTGTATTTTTATTTTGATGTCTGGCCTGGGGCTCGAACCCTGGCTTTACACCTAATAAGCCAACACATTACCTACTAGACAACGGCGAAGGGTGTTCAAATTTTACCTCTAATAAAAGCAAGGAACTTCCAATTTCATGACATATACTAGCAACTAAGCTATTCTACATTAAATATAACCACCTTTAACTTGTCGTCTTATTCTACAAGTCTGATTATAAGAGCCAGAGTTGGCCGTTTCAATCTAAATGATTGATATGTTTGTGCATAATCAAAAACTTAGATGCAAAGGAAAACACTTTTCATATTTCTAGTTGCAGCCATATTCTCAATGGACAAAATATTTTAATACAAGCCAAGTAAATTTAGGTGAAGTTATAAATATTCTTAATTTATAATATTAAGATAGAAACTATGCTCAAGCCACATTGGATATTCTATACTAACGATTTGAGCGAATGGCCACCGAGATGGAACGATTTCATCCAGTTTGTTGCAGGTGTATACGAAAAAGCCACAAACCACTGCGGTCCTCAAGGCCAACATAACCCATGCCATTATTCAATTTGACATTTTATAAGCACTTCATATAGAGAATATTATATCATAATCCACGCATAATAGGATCAATATAATTTTTAATGGTGATATCCTATACACACTTTGTTTTATTTAAATCTCATGGAATGCGCCTATTGAAAGACCCGATATTTAACTTCGTATACTTTGTATTGTATAATACAATGATAAACTCAATTCAAGGGCAAATGGGTGTATGTATGTGAAATATAAAACACCAGTTTACCAACAGAATGGTTTCTCTTTTAGATAATAACTAGCTGTAACCTGCGCGTGTTGCTGCGCTACCAACTAAAATAAATTAGAAGGAAAGACATTACACAAATGTCCAATTCATTTTGAATCATTTTATTGATTTTGTTTCCCGTTGTCCTGATGATTCAGATGAACTGGCCTGAGTAGTACGCATTCGATCAGTGTCTAATTTCACTTCTCGTTGTTCAAGTGGTTCAAGCGAACGGATCTCAGTCTCAATGCTCGTCTGATTTTATGGCTCGTAATGCTCTTTTCTTCCGTGCCTGAGGTGTAGGTCGATCAATTACTTGTAATTCATTTTGAATAATTTCAAAATTTGAAAATAATCGCATCAACCTCCATCGACTCATGCGCTACAGCTTTGTTAAAGAATGCATAGTTTTCGATTTAATTCATTTTGAGTAATTTTAAGTAGCACCACCTGTCGGAACTAACTTACTAACATACTTAACTGTCATACTAACTTAGAAACCTTCGTCTGCTCATGCGCAACAATTTTGCTAAAGATCATAACATGATCAAATGCACAGTTTATGATTTTATTCATTTTATGTAATTTTCAGTGGCGCCACTTATCGGATATTGGTCATACCAACTTAGAAACCTTCGTCAGCTCATGCGCAACAACTTTGCTAAAGATCATAACATGATCGAATGCATAGTTTACGATTCTATAAAGTACATACAAACAAACATTCATTTTTATATGGGTATGTGGGCGTGGCACCTCGCCTACTTGAAATTTTAAAATAAAAAGTAGCCTATAGTTCCTTCAGCCGTTTAGCCGTCTATAGACTTCAAACAAACAAACAAACAAACAAACCCACAAACAAATAAACACGCATTCATTTTTATATAGAAGAAGAAGATGCCTTGATGATAATATTAACATCAGTCGGTATGAGAGCATAGTGTAGCCGAAAGTATGCATTTGATGTTAGTATATATTGTAAAATTTTGAAAACATGAATACACAAATGTTCCCTATGGAGACATTTGTATCTTGACGCTTACTTCATACCAGTACACCTGGTATTAGGAGGTTTCAAAACTAATTCAATTTCTTCAAGAAAAGGCTTGAAAATATAAAAATGAAAATATGAAAATGAAAAAACATCTTGTAATACATTTTCTAAGAATATCGACACTAAAGCCACAATATACCAACATCACCGACAAATGCAACGACTTCACACTAAACCTGGATTGCACTCACAGTTGTGTAAACAACATATGTAGGTAGTGTTGCCAGTTTAAATTGAAGCAAACGAACTTATTTAAATAAATTAAAATTTTAAGTATCAGCACTAAGAATGTGTTTTGGTTTTTAGCCAAAAGAATCTTGCATTCGTTTTATGCTAACATGCTGGCAAAGAATTGCGCTAATGCGAAACAAATATTCAAATATTACCTGAACTAACTAAGAATTCATTTAGTCATACACTTTAGATATATCTTTAAAGTTCGCTGAGTCTGTCGGTTGCGCATATTAGTTTTAAGCGTAACTTTATGAGTATCACAGTAACTTTAGAGGAGTCCACATTGAAATACACACGAAATAGATTATATACAAGCAACTCCAAAACAATGTAATAATCTTTGCTCGTAATGTCGAATTTAGCATTGAAGTTTTTTACTACTCCCCTATTACTCTTACACTTACATATGTATTTGCAGAACTCATAGCAAAAACTTTTTTATACTTCAACAATACGCTGTACAGAAATTTAACATTAGCACGTGTGTTTTAGCGCCTTTTTGCTGGTGATTAAATTCAATATATGCACACATCCATATGCTTTTGTATCGGGTCCGCCATCTAACATTTTTTTTTTCAACTAGTGCTTATTTCGTGAATGGTAACACTTAGCTCATGTCTGATTTGACAGATAATTAGTTTTACCTTCTGCTGAACGAATATGGACCATCCAATGCGTTTTCGCTTCGCTAAGAGGGCCTGCGATAGACTTACAGAAGATGCCGATTTTGGCAAAAAAAATCATCTTATCAGATTAAGCTCATTTTGATCTTGGCGGGTATGTAAACAAGCAAAATTGTCGCATTTGGCGCACAGAAAACCCGCACGCATACATTGAAAAGCCGACGCACCCAAAACGAGTAACTGTTTGGTGCGGATTTTGGTCCAGAGGCATAATTGGGCCATTTTTCTTCGAAAATGAGCAAGGAGTGGCCGTTAAAGTCAATGGCGATCGTTATCGGGCCATGTTGAACGAATTTTTGTTCACAAAAATTGAAGAGGTGGATATTGGCAACATTTAGTTTAAACAGGACGGCGCTACGTGCCACACAGCTGAAGCTACACCCGATGTTTTGCGCCGTGTTTTTGAAGATCGTATTATCAGCCGCAGAGCTGATGTCGTTTGGCCACCTCGGACCTGCGATTTGATACCGTTGGATTATCATTTGTGGGGTGCCGTGAAAGATAAGTGTTACGCCGACAAGCCAGAGGCAATTGACACTTTAAAGGACAATATTCGTGAAGCCATTGGTGAAATACAGCTGCACACAATCGATAATGTGCTTAAAAATTGGACCGATCGTGTAGGCTACTGCATGGCCAGCCGAGGCAGCCATTTGAATGAAATTATTTTCCATTATTAACCGGAAGGATTGTACTTTCAAATAAAAAAGAAATTTGAGAAAATATTCAGTAGTTTTTTTAAAGCATTTTCCAGAAAAAAGTTATTTGGCGGACCCTTTATATTTCAGTTGCTGAAAAAAAAAACTGTACTTAACATAATAGACGCATAATATATTGGGTCCTTCATAAACCGCATCCTGTCTTTAATCTCATAAATAAGTGTGTGTGTGTTTGTGAGATATCATTGATATCACCGATGCCTAAAAGTTTATTTTGAAGGCACAGCCGTTTGTGGTCGTTAGGCCAGTGGAACACACACTGCACTACAGACAAAATTCGTTCTTTAGCCATACGGACCGTATATAGAACTCCCTATCTACCAAGATCTTTGCTGTCACTTACAATATAAAAAGATTAAAATCTAATGTCCACAAACACTTCTCACTCGGTCTTCCTTCCCATAACCTACATATTTTACTAATTCCTACACAATACACTGCATGAGTAGGGGTCATCCCCTGAGTATTGGTCTTATAAAAAAGTTTTGAATGAAAAATTGGACATTTAATATGCGCTCCAGCCAGAGAAAACCGTAGCTGAACGATGTTATACTCCACACAATGTGGCATTTCTAGGCCTTTCAACATTTCAAAGCCACACTTTTTTATTTAAATTTAATGATAGCAAGCGATTAATGAAAGCTCCATAAGTTATTAGATATTAATATTTTGAACAGTATACACTGTGTAGCCGGTAAAGACATTTGTTTATCGTGAAAGTAGTAACTTAACTTCAATAAAGTGCACTTCGAAGAGCTTAAAATTTTGCTCAAGTACGATAAAATAAAATAATTTAAAAACATTTTTAATTAATTTTTTTATTTATTTACCCCATTGGTTTGATACGGCTTTAAGTGAAAATAGTTGTTGTTAAACAAATTTAATAAAAATATAATATTTTAATATTTTTTGAGGTTTCTCTACTCGCTTTATACTTTAACAAGTTGTTTTTAATTAACTGACAAGCTTTGTTTTCTTACTCGTAATAAAAACCTTTGATGAGGGGAAAACAGTTATATTTTACTTTTTATTTTATCTTCAGTAAATTTTAGCTTTTGTTTAATTATCATAAATATTCAAAGCTTAATGAGTACAGAGTAGTTATGGGGAATTCGATCTGATAAAAATACTTAACATTTAAAAGCATTCTCGTAATATGAATGCCAGAAGCAATATGTCATAAAATTCAGAAGAAATTTAAGTCGAACGCCTAAAAATCTTTAATCGACAGCTTTATGGAAGCCGCCGATATTTATAAATGATGTATTAGTATGTTTGATAGCATTCCCTATAACAGGCGTTAACAATTCATTATGGCAATTACAGAAATCTCTCAGGATGCTTAGCTAGGGAGAGGTCAAAGATATTTTAGCGTCATACACGGATATTCCACTGTTAGTTGTCTTAAGCGCATCTTATGTGTCTATTATGTACGGCAACCCAATTTAAGTTGATGGCAACTGGACAGCTGTCAACTGAGTGTCAAATTTGACAACTATGAATTTGTAATTTCTGCGTAGATTTTTGAATGAATGAGATCATAAATCGTACTTCGTTGGAGGGTAGGGAGACCTATAATTCAACGCGATCATCCGACCTGCCGACACTTGTTGGGGGAAAACACTTTCTTCTCTAACTAGGCTCACAAATTCACAGCACTATATCTCCAGGCCCTACTTATTCCATATCTGTCCTTACCTTAAACTTACTTTTAACCGTTTGCATTCGGCTGTCCCTCTGAGGGGACAACGTAAGTCTAACGTATCACTCGGTTGTCCCCTCTGAGGGGACATGATAGGTTGTTAGCGATTACGGACAATGAAATTATTCCACCGCAATTTTTTAAGAAACACTTGTTCTCCCGTAGCTTTCTGTTAAAATGGCACAAAAAAACTAATCGAAATGTGATAAAATTAACAAGATGCATGATAAATAAATCAACCGTTTTACACGTCGAAAAAGAACGTGCGAAGTGCGTTTACGACGGACTGTACACTTCTCTGATCCGTTGAGTAAATTGTAGATATAGTAGATTAGGCGTCCAAAGCTACAAGGGTGTGGCTCAATGAAGTGTTAAACTTGATACGATAATAAAGAAGTCCGATAACCCAGAGAAGAAATGCACAAGATCAAATTATACTATATAATATCACGTTTCCAGGATCTACGTTTTCTTAAAAACTGGCGTCGAGTTGCTGGTAGATAACATCCGAAACGGTGCCGAGTACAAAGGGTTATCATATTTTACCAAAGTTATTCATTTCTAGGGTGCCCTGGTAGTCTAGTGGGTAGTGTGCTAAACTATTAGCGTGAGAGTCGTGGGTTCGATTCCCACCAGAGACTCTGGTCTGACACTACACCGAGCATATGGTCGAAGTTACTCAGCTCGTATAAAATTAGAATATACTTTGAAATTGTATCGTAATTAATAAATAAATAAATATTCATTTCTACCTTCACTATTGCTATGAAATCCGATTATTTGCTAATCCATACTAATATACCAAAATACAATCAAATTCTATCACAATATCGACAATTAATTTTCATCTCATTTAATAATTTTCTCACATTTTACCCAAATTGTTGCTTTTCTCTGTTATGAATATAATATGAATTTTTATTTTATCCCAACTAAAGTTCGATTGCCATATACATACATGTGGCATTGCCTGCACTTTAAATGCATATGGTTTTGTGCATATTCATACCTTGTGGTTTTTGGCAGATGTTTCAGATAAAATTTGAAATCAGAGACATCTATATAGCCTATGCAACCAGGCATTTCTTCATTAGTTGCTAACAAAATTTCGTACTGTTCGCTTGTGCTAGGTCAGTACACAAATTTGGGCTTTAAATTCAAAATTGCTTTGAAAACACGTTTCGTGACATATCGTATAGTACCGCCATTACCCACACTAGAGATGAGCGATCCAGTGATTTTTGAAGAACGTTGTTCTCAGTGAACGTGATTTGTTAATCACTGTTCTTGAAAACAGTGATTGTGATCACAGTATTCTAAAAGAAAACAATAATGACAATAACGTATTTTATTAAGTCGTAAGAAAGAGACAACTAAATACATACTACGAAAAGCCTACTAAACAAAATCAAAGTGGTGTCATCCATCAATGTTATTATTTTTAATGTAATTTTTTTTATATGAAGTTTGACAATTAAGTTTCACAGAAAGTTCATGTATAAAAGACAAAAGTAAATAATCAGCATCATCTAATAGTAATTCTGCCTCGCTGAAAATAAAATGAAATACATTTGAGTATGTAACAATTTTGAAAGAACGACATTATTAGTAACTGCTATTTGGCAATTTCAATCACTGTAGTTACCAGTGAATTATCAATCACCGTGATTAAATCACAGTTTTGAAAATATCGCTCATCTCTAATATATACTATTCTACCAAATACCACCAATTTCTATCGCAATATTAATAAAAATAATTTATACTCAAATAAAAATTAAACCAAAATTTTGTCTAATGCTGCAATGAAACAATGTGTAATGTTTGATACGCGAATAACAGAACATAGTTCTACTCAAATTGACCTTATGTATTCTAATGACAAAAACCTAAACTGTGATAAACTTGATGAATATCAGATAAGTGACCATGAAACCATTGCCTTTGATGTACCTGTTAATGACGCGTTGAATATGAGAAATATTAAAAACTTAAATATTTGGAATAACTTTAGCTGTGATATTTCAATTTAGTTTTAGTTTCTTCAATAACTGTGATATAAACAATAAGATAAAGTATTTAGATGACATAATAATGGAGATAATGTCTAGTATAACTACTAGGCAAAGAGTCGCAATAAAATTAATGAATAAATGGTATGATAGTGAACTTACAAATATGAATAAAAGTAAATATGATTTGTATAGAATATCGATGCAAATTGGTCACTGGGATGAATATAGTATTATTAAGAAACAATATAAGAAATTAATAAAAATAAAGGAAATAAATTTGTACATGGAAAATAAAATAAACATTAATTCAAATAATAGTAAAGAAATGTTTAAATATTTAAAAGAATTAACTAACTTAAAAGAACAGAAGGGAAAAATAAAAACTGTTAAAATAAATGGTATTGTTTATGATAATGACCAAGAAATCGCAGAGAATCTGAATAAATTTTTTGTAAACAGTGTAAAAGAAATAAATGACTCAATTGAACAATATGAATATAGAGGCTTATCCCCAGATATTAATAGTGAAATGGAATGGTTCAGATTTAAAATGGTTACATCAAATGATGTATACGATATTTCAAGAAAATTAAAGTATAAGATTGGCGGTAAAAAGCTTTTTTCAGAAGGCGTACTGAAAGATTCTCTAAATTATACGGCCCATTTCTACGCTTGTATGATAAATGACAGTTTATCGACGGGTGTAGTGCCAAGGAAGTGGAAATTAATAACTATTATACCTGCAGAAGAACTCAGATCTATTAATACCATTACATGCGATTCTAAACTTGTTGAACTGATCGTGAAAGAACAGCTAACTAAACATATAGAAGAAAATAATATATTTATACAGGAACAGTCTCGTTTCAGAAGAAAACACTTCTGCGAAACAGCGTTAAATTTGGTATTGTCAGAGTGGAAGAATAATCTTAATGACAAGATGAATAGAGTTGGAACCTTCCTTAATCTGAAAAGAGCATTTATGACAGTAGATAGAAATATATTAATGGCCAAATTGCAGAAGATGGGAATTAATGATACTGAGGACAAATGGATGACCAGCTATCTGAGTGATAGACAGCAACAACAGTTTTGACAAGAAATCACGTAAATAAAGATGAGTGTATATTGAAAATAAAGAATGACGCCATTGATAGAGTAAATTTAATTAAATATTTAGGCGTAATGATAGATGAAAATTTAAGTTTTGATGATCATTTAGATCAACTAAATTAGTAAATAAGAAGTATAAGATGAAAGCGTGTAACAGTATAATTTTGTATATTGTCCTACAATACTATTCCTTTTCAATACAACACAGATGGACAGACTTCAAAAGTTACAGAATAGGGCTATGCGTATTATTTTAAACAAAAAATATGACACAAATATAAGAAGTATGCTAAACGAACTAAATTGGTTAAGTGTTAAAAAAATTATTACTTTTCACAAATCGATGTTTATTCATAACATGAGATCCTGAATATTTAAATGAAAAATTACATTGTAATCATGAAATTCATAATTATAATACCAGGAGAAAAGATAATTATAGATTACCGTTCATGAGAACTACAAGGGATATGAATTGTTTAGAATACAAGGGTATTAAAGAATGAACTACCAAATAACATAAAAAATTCTGAAAATATGATTTTATTTAAAAAACTGTTAATCGAATACTGTAAAAATAATTAATGTATCGTATATATATCTAGGTTTATAAAACCGTAAGAAATAAATAAATAAAAATGAATAAAATATCAACAATTAATTTTCCTCATTTCCCATACATAATATGAATTTTTATTTCATTCCAACTAAAGTTCGATTGCCATATACATATGACACTGCCTGCACTTTAAGTCATATGGTTTTGTGCATATGCATACCTTGTGGTCTTTGGCGGATGTTTCAGACAATATTTGAAATCAGAGAAATCTATATAGCCTATGCAACCAGGCATTTCTTCATTAGTTGCTAACAAAATTTTGTACCGTTCGCTTGTATTAGGTCAGTACAAAAATTTGGACTTTAAATTCAAAATTGCTTTGAAAACACTTTTCGTGACATATAGTATAATAGTGGGTAATGGCCCACACCAAAGAGTAAAGCTACTTGGCATATTGAAAGTTCATCATCAGAACGTAACCGATAAAGTACGATTTTAACAGCTCTTGAATTCGTGTTAAACACGTCATCATCTTTAATTAAATCAAGTATATATCCAGCATATATATACAGATAAAAATTCCTCCGGTCTAATCCTAATCATCTGATTGAATCAACTGACTTATTTGTGTCGTGATATGAAAGGATCTGTAGTACTGAATTTTTGTTTCAGAAAATTATTCAGCTTAACATCAACGACACGCGTAATAATCGATTTATTTCAAAATCAATTCGGTGACAAATTTCCAGAAGTAATACTACTTACTGGCTTCTTGTTCGTGGGATTTAATGGCTTGGAATCATTTTTATGTAGCTGTGTCATGTCATTGTTATATGACGACAAATCAAACACTCTTGAAACTTTGAAAGCGTTGGATTTATTAGAAAAAGTACACCCAAACCTTTTTTTACACGGTAGATAAGTTCCAGTGGAAACCGTGTAAAAAACGCCTAAAAAAGACAAATATTATGTATATATGTAAGTGTATAACAAACTGAAAAGATATACATAGGATTGATTATTATTTCATTTTATGATTATAAAAAAATAAAGAAAAAACTTAAAAATTCTCTTCCATTTTTAAAAATAAAATTAGTTATCAAACTCTTAAGACAATCAAGAACGGAATTATTTTCAATAAAAATTTTTTTTTATTTTATTCGGAGTCAGTTTCTGATAACAAGCGCATTCTCTTTTGCTGGGGTGGCTCTATATCAGTCTCGTCAGTAGAAATACTTATTACTTCTACATTTTCAGGAGCTGCTTCTGGCGCTGGTTTATTTCTTTTAACAGCAAATTCTGTTATAGTGCGTTGTGATCCAACTATGGAAAGCTCTTTACAGAGCTCTCTGTAGCTAGCCATACATGTTTGTAGGTCTGATTGTAATTTCACAGCTCTTTCAATTATGTTATCACAATTCAAAAAGTGTTCTGCCAACTTATTTGCTATTTGAAGGCCGTCAAGTATCAACTGGCAGTTATTGGACTTAGAATTTCACTCTCATCAGTTTCGACATTTTGATCTTCATTTCCCAGTGCAACCTCCAATATCTCTTCTTCATTTAGAGCCTTATCAACAATTATTTCGTTTTTATCTTCAATGTTAAGATTATCAAACCCTTCACCTCCAACTTCTCGCGCCAAATTAATTATATCTGCATACACTTCACCACCTGACTTATCATTCACACAAGTGTTTTTGCCTTTGACGCATTCTGGCCAAATGCTCTTCCAACAGGCATTTAAAGTTGATGGTTTTATTTCTGAGAAGGCTAAAGCAGCATGCTTTATGCAATCCATAATCGAAATTTCTTCCATGCGTCGATGACTGTAGTGTTAGCATCACTTTATATTTCATTTAAAATGTAATGAAAAGATCTCTTAATATAATAAGTCTTAAATGTTGAGATAATACCCTGGTCTAACGGCTGAATCAAAGCAGTGTAATATCACAAAATACTATCTTTACATTAGGATGTACCAAAACTGGGTGCCCAGGTGCGTTATCTATTAGCAATAGAACATTAAACGGCAAGCCTTTTTCTGTCATGTAGCGCCTTACTTCAGGAATAAAACAATCATGGAACCATTCACTAAAAACCTGTGAAGTTACCCATGCCTTCTTATTTGCCATCCAATGAACTGGCAGAGTTTTAATATCCACACCTTTCATTGCCCGTGGTCGACTTGATTTATTGATCAGCAAAGGTTTTATCATGCGGTATCCTGACGCATTACTACAAAACAAAAATGTAACCCTGTCTTTCGCCGCCTTAAACCCACCAGTAAATTTTTCATGTTTTGCTATGTAGGTGCGGCTAGGCATTCTTTTCCAGAAAAGGCCAGTCTCATCGGCGTTAAAAACTTGGTCGCTATTGTATCCACCTTCTTCAATTATTTTGGCCAACTGGGTTGGAAACTTTTTAGCAGATGCAGTATCTCTTGAAGCTATTTCAGCTTTTATTTTGATATGAAGTTTATATCTCTCTAGAAAACACTGAAACCATCCATTACTTGCAGAAAATTTATTTTATTTATTTTCAATGGCTTCTGAAGACGTTGATGGTTCCATATTTTTTATCTGTTCATAGAAAGCCTTCTGTTTTATGCAATTTTTATCGAGTGGTATACGGTTTTGAGTGTAATCTTCTATCCATGCTAAAACAACCTTTTCCATTTTTTCTACAAATATATTTCTGATATAGGAAGAAGATTTCGCACTCAATTTAGTACCAGAAATTACAGCTTGTCTAATAGCTTCTTCATTCTTTTTAATTGTCCGAATTGTGTATTCATTTAAATTTAAAGATTTTCCAACTGAACTAGGACGTTCCCCTTTTGCTAGCCTGTCCAGAATTTTTACCTTTTCTATGAAGGAAATAGCGTTTCGTTTTTATTTACTCATGGCTAGGTTAATGATTTTAAATTAATAACAGAAAACCTCCATAGATAGTATAACTATTAACTTACTTTGTTAACATCTAAGATTAACTTTTTTTCACTTTAAATTACCGCTGAATAGCACTGACCTGTCGAATGTCAATAGAAACTGAAGTGTAAAAACAAGTGCACCGACAGCAACATATGCAAATACATTCGTAATTTGTGAATTCCCGAATAATAAACGTAGAGGGAAGCTACCATATCTAGTTTTATTTTTTAAAGCGTAAAAAATGATGCCACATTATTTTTTATGCACAAACGATTATAAAAAGGAGCGAACAAAAAAAAAAGGTAAATTTGTTAAAAAAAAAACCACCGTGTTATTTCAAATTCGCGTAAAAAAACGTGTAAAAGCAGGTTTGGGTGTAATCATAATCAAAAATTGGATTTATAGATTGGCTAATGTGAGAGGTAGTCGCGGCAGATATACATATTAGAGATCAGCAATGAGTATTCAAAAAGATTAGTAGAATCGAGTCATACTCACAATTTTTGATACTTATACGCATTCATACTTATTTTAATATTGCCATCATACTCATACTTAAGAATACTTATGATGTTGTTGATTTCGACTCTACATGACTCAACATTTACGTACGAACACTATAATGCTCACTAGAAGGTAGTGTGTTTGCTTTGCTTGCTGTCTTTGTCTTTTTTCTTTTTTTGTAAATGCCTAACAACAACTAAGACTGTAAATTTTGATGAATGATTCGAGTCACTCGAATCATTTATAAGTATTTTTCTAAATTTATTAATCTGAATGAGTGGGCTTATGATTCAAACATATTTCGAATGGTATGAGTTTGATGTCAACGTTGTACTCATATTCATTGTACTCAATCTCATTGTACTCATACTCATAAATCAACATTGTAGTGAGTACGAATGAAACAGAGTAGTTAAATTTCAATACTGTTGACTCACTTACACTCAGCCACAAAAGTATACATACGGTTAAAAAATTTCAGAAATTTTTAACCAATCCGTTTTCGTTGAAAATCTTTATAATTGTCTGACAACTTTCCTCGATTTTAAGACGGTCCGGGTTAAACAATTTCTGAAATTTGTTAACCGTATGTATACTTTAGAAACTGTGTGTATATTCAAAATTTCATGAGTGCTTATGAGTAGCGAAAAAACGATTCATTGCTGATCTCTGATACATATACATATCGGAAATCATCATTAAAAAATTTAATTAAAATTGTATACCATCCCATAAATTTTTTTTATCAAGTTTCTATTAAATGAAGCTCTAGAAATATCTATTCAAACTCTTTTTGCATTATATCAATGAAAAAATATTCACATATTCAGAATTTGTACACAATTTACTACAAAGTTAGTAAACATGATAAATTCCTATTCAAAATAGCATAACATAATATAACTTCAAATACCCGGTAGGAAAATACCAGCAACAGACAAGTAAATGAAATAACAGAATGAAATGAAAAATATATAATTGCTACTGTTCGTATTGGTGTTTAACCCAAAGACAACAAATATAATATTTTGCCAACTGTTAGTAACTGCCAACTTTACTGTTTAAATGTTTGTCAACCTTTTCAAATGTTTGTGAATAGCAAAATGATAAATTTATTATATCTTCCATATCTTAGGCATATCTTTAAACACATTTTCACTCACATCTGTCTATATGTACTATGTGTATATATATTCTATGTAATATATATTCACGACTATTTCCACATTTTTATGAATAAGGCAAACCTTATGTATTATTTGTAGACATACTTGCTTTGACATAAGTTTAGTTAGAATTCTTCATGGTAGAAATAAGTAAAATACTCGTACATACATTATTGCCATAGAAGAACTGAAGGCAGTCGAAGCAAAAATTTAATGTCTATCTGTGAAAGGATACTGGCTTAAATATTCATTTAAATTCAATAATTTTAATGCAAAATATTCATTAATATTGTAATTTAAGTGGGGTCGGAAGAGCAAATGCTCACATGTTTTTCAATTATAATTTTCCCTTTAAGGGTTGTGGTTTTCTCACAATACTATACAGGCCATCATAATTGTGTGTTAAATTTAGACATACAGTAATCTCTCTAAACAAATGGTGACTGAAAACGAAACGACTTAATTTGAAATTCAAATTGTTCATACATACTAGAAAGTAGAGTCTACTGAAAATTTTTTTCTTGACACCAACACCTAGGAGATGACCCTATTAATACAGTGCATTGTGTTGGAATACTGAAATGACCAGTGTACTGTCACTTCTTTTTTTCGAGAATTGATTTTTTAGTAATAATTCCAGCTAGGTCATCAATTATAAGCAGTTTTTTGTGGCAAATTATTTGTTTTATAATTTCCTGACAAAAGTTAATCTTGTTAAATCGTTAAATAACTAAAATTATTACAAAATTTGCTTTTCGAAATGTTTTTTATAGCCTACTATAAGGCCCCAGGCCAGACATCAAAACAAAATACAAAAAGTATTTCTTCGGTGTCTTCATCTCAGCAGATTTCTGGCAAAAACTCTGAGAGTAAATAAAATTGCCATGAAAAGTTTCTCAAAAGTCTGTCGTTCGGAGTCGACGTTAAACTGTAGGTCCCGCCTTTCATGTATAAAAGTAACGCATACAACATGAGTGGTGTGAGAAGCTAGGCCGTAATCCTGACTGAAGGGTTGTAATGGCCAATTATGTATGTATAAGGACTTAATCCTAAAATCTCATGCAATATGTCCACCCAGCAATATAGTAAATTTATATTTTAAAATCTTTAGTTTCTTCTCTTCCGATATAAATATCCTTTCGGCCACTCGACATTAAAATCATGATGAGTGATATATAGAACTTCACCAATTATTATTTTATTTTTATTTTATTTATTTATTTAAGTCAATGGACAAATTTCTTGCTGACTAATAACAAAATAGGTACGAATAAAATTAAATAGAATTACAAACAGTTTCTTCAAAAAATACAAGTAATTGTTACAGTAAAAATATGAAAAGTTATTAATTGAGAAAAACAATAATGTTCCGTTTTATAACGGAAGAATATAAAGAAAAATCAACAAATAAATAATTAAATTGACGGCAAATTCTAGTTAACGGATTAGCAATAGCATAATTAGTTCTGCAGAATTGAATACAAATGAGATTATAACAGCGGAATTTACGACGAGGAACATTGAATTTAACAGATCTTAACAGAAATTCAAAGCAAATATTACCGTTGATCAGGTTAACCATGAAGGATATATTTAACATTGTTAGACGACTCTTAAGGGTAAACAGTTTTATTAAAGCCAGTCTGCTAGTATATGAAGGCATATCCAAGTAAGTCCATCCAAGGCCACGCAAACAGAAGAGTAGAAATTGTTTCTGCACAGATTCGATGTGTTCGCTGTAAACATTATAGTGAGGATCCCATACGATGAATCCATACTCCAAAATGGGTCTGACAAGCGATATGTATAGCTGCTTCTTAACAAGCCAAGAGTGCTTCTTGCCTTATTTACAGTCAAAGTGATATCATCATTAAAGTTTAATTTTGTGTCTAATAGGATCCAAAGATCAATAAAAGAGTCCATTATTTCCAGTTGATGACCTCCAAGCAAGTAATTAACCGCAATAAAATTATTCCTTGAGAACCGCATACATTAGCGTTTTTTAATATTCAGCTCCATCGTGTTGTACTCGCATCACAAAAAGAAATTATTGAGATCACTTTGAAGATAAATATGCTCGATGAAATTGTTAAAGGAGAGAAAAACTTTTGCATCGTCAGCATACATTAAGATATTGCCAAAATTAATCATGTTAGGAAGATCGTTTACAAACGGCGAAAAAAGAAGTAGACCAAGATGGCTGCCTTGAGGAACACCAGATAGCACATAAATATACTTAGATAAGCTATTGTTCACACATACAGTCTGCTTTCTACCAGTCAAATACGACTCTAGCCATCTTAAACTCCTATAATTTACACCCATTACAATTTAGTTAACAGGAGTTTGTGATTCACTTTATCGAACGCCTTACTAAAATTCGTAAAAATTACATCAGTTTGCTTCCGTTGAGAAAAGACCGCATTTATCATGGATGTTAACTGAAGCACGTTAGTTGTTGTTGAACAGCCCTTTCGGAAACCATGTTAATGAGGTGATAATAACGGTGAAGTATGATGAACAAAAAAATCAGTTTCTCCAACATTTTTGGAATAGCACTCAGTTTTGTAATGCCCCTATAATTTGTAACATCAGACTTATTGCCAGATTTAAAAAGCGGTATAATATACGAGTCTTTTCAAAACACAAGAAAATATCCAAAATTAATCGAAGTATTAAACAATATGACTAATGGTGCGATGAATAACTTTGCACATCGATTTAAAATATAACTTGGAAAACTATCAGGACCAGGACGAAAAGACATTTGTTTTAATATTTTGGGGAACTTAGTGTCTTCACTGTCTGCACTTGCTGATTCTCCTACAACTATTATGTGATGAAGTTATGCTTTGCGTAAAAATCATAAAACCATCGATAATGTTACTTAAAAAATTGTAAATTTACTTGAGAAAATGCATGTCTTCGATAAATTTATTTGAGAAAATGCAAGTAATCGATAAACAGGAATTACTGTAAACATATTACATTTTTCATTGCCTCATTGCAGTATTAAAGTATCAGATTTTTTCTGCCAGTCTGCGATTAATCCATCCTCCTCCACGAATACCAAGGATTTCTCAATTCATTCAAAGGTAAGTCTTATACCCCTTTGACGGACACCAAAATTTTAGGAGGCCTTCCCGTGGGACACTTACTGTATCTCCGATTTTATGAAGGAAACAATTTATGACGTGTATACACGTCATGTCCCCCCAGAAACCCTTGTTATGACGTTTATAGACGTCAGTGTCCGTCAAAGGGATACAGATTCTAAAGCATAGTGACATCATCGGAAATTTCATTGCTGATAACCTCACCAAGTTCGAAATGGAGCTTAAAATCTCCGACTTGTTACAGGATATAGGACTAGGAATAGGAGGATATAGGAATACCTATATGACATCAGTCAAACTAGGTATTATTCTTTTATTTTGCATGGCTGCTCAATCTCGTTTACAAAAGGAAGGTACACGTAATATTGCTAGACTCTATTGGACTCGTTTGTGTAAGAAGAGGATTGGCTCACATCCATTTTAAAATCACATGGTTATCCATCGCACAATAGCGATTCTCACGGCCCACTGCCCCTTTGAAAGGCATGCCGATAGACTGTAGACTTCTCTGTAGGAGATGTGGGTTTGATAATGAGACTATATTTCACTTCATGTGTCAATGCCCTGCTTTTACTATAAACAGGCAGAGGTTTATAACGTCTCATTTTCTGTCTAGACTCTCCAAAATAAACATTGCTGCAATAGGAAGATTTATACTGATTCTCCTAGATAGTATATCAATTTGTGGTATCACAATTGCCCTAAGTGGGATCACGTCCTTTAATTGCTACCTAATCTAACCTAACCTAAGTCTTTATAGAGCATTGTTTAAGCAAGGCAGTTTTAATACATACATACATAATTGGTTATTATTAGCCTTAAATCAGGCTTATGACCTAGCTTCTTACACCATTTTTGTTGTGTGTGTAAATTTAATATATGAGTGGAGACGCCGACAGTTTAAAATAGACTCCAAATGACTGATATTTTGAGAAACTTTTCATGACAATTATTTAGTCTCAGAGTATTTGCCAGAAATCTCCTGAGAGGCAGTCATCGAAGAAATATTTTTTCATTCTGTAGTTTTCGTTTTGTTGGAGTTGATGTCTGACTTGGGCTAGTAAGCCAACAAACTACCTACTAGACTACAACGACTTCATTTTTAATTCATTTTAAGTGTATAGGTAAAGTTTTTATTTTAGAACTTTAAAATAAACTCAGTATCCCGATTTTCTACATTGTCTGTAAACAGTTTTCAAAAAATTTGTGTTCTTCACATCATGGCTGATATCGATAGTTTCGATTACAAAAGAGTATGAGTTCATAATCATCTGCATATTACAGCTGAGCGAAGTGAAATCTGATTAACACGAATAAGAGATGGATTATGGATAAATTCAACCCGATCATAAAGAAATTGATAAACATGGAATCAGTCTAGTTATGAGAATAACTATCGATACTATTTCTCTACTCTTTTTGCAAGACAAAACGGATAATTCAAATTTTAAAAGGGAATAAAACATTTGCAAAATAATTTTTCTAATTTTTTATCTTCCAAAAATATATCGAAATCAAGATAATTGGCCAATTCGCACGACTTCGTATCGAGTATGTTGTATTGAATACACTTTTTGTTTGTGAACGCTCAATTCTATGCTGTATTATATATTTCGTATTCCAAATGTCAAAAAACGATAAGAAGAAGAATAGCAATATTTATAATTTGATTTTCAAGCAACAAAATGAAAAATATTACGGAAAAAATTAAATTAATTAATTATCTGTGCGAACACTTAATTTTGAAATGTTAATTGTTGACTCAAGTTACATAGAAAATATTTTGTATTTTTATTCTTCTTCTTGTTTACTGGCATTTACATAAACTGATAGCACCAAACCAATACAACTTCCAAAAACATATGAAAAAATATGTATAAGTGTATTGGATTTTTATATGAAAATTATCAACAACAAACATACACTGTTGAATATTCGTCCAACAATACAATGAATACAACAATATAAGGGCTTGTGTGAATTGCCCAAATGTTTTATTGACTTTCAAGTACCACAGATTAATGAATATTAAGCAAAACAAGAGATAATGCATGGTGATGTATTTAGCCATATGTACGGTGTTCATGATTTATTTATTTTATGTATTATATAAACACACATGTATATTAGCAAATATATGACATACATATTATACCGCTATGCTGGAAGGAATGTTGTAAATTTTCGCACGTGTGTCCCTTAATAATATACTTATGTTTCTTTGCTTATCAAATCAGAGGAAGAGAAAGTTGCAGATATGTAGTATTGTGTGTATGTTTAGAGATACAAATATTTTAAGTTTTTAAACTAAACGATTTGTTAAAATTATATAAGTTTTATTGTGTATTTAAATCACATTCAAAATAAATCTGAAAGCACTTTCATATTATAACCAGTGATTTTATGGTGTTGGATATATGCTGACTAGCTGTAACTTGCGCGTGTTGCTGCTAAATTTGAAGGAAAGACATTACACAAATGCCCAATTAATTTTGAATCATTTTATTGATTTCGTTTCCCGTTGTTCTGATGATTCAGATGAACGGACCTGAGTAGTACGCATTCGATCAGCTTCTAATCTCACTTCTCGTTATTCAAGTGGTTCATGCAAACGGGTCTCAGCGGCATATGCTCGTAGATTTTCCAGTCTCAATGCTCGTTGCTTGTCTGATTCTGAGGATCGTAATGATCTTTTCTTCCGTGCTTGACGTGTAGGTCGACGAATTGCTTGTCATTCATTTTGAATAATTTTCGTCGGCTCATGCGCAACAACTTTGCTAATGATCATATCATGATCAAATGCACAGTTTACGATTTAATTAATTTTGAGTAATGTGAAGTGGCGCCACCTGTCGGAAATTGATCATACCAACTTAGAAACCTTTGTCGGCTAACGCGCAACAACTTTGCTAAAGATCATATCATGATCAAATGCATATTTTACGATTCTATAAGATACATAAAAACAAACATTCGTTTTTATATATATAGTATGGGAGGTGACACGCCCACTATAGCGAATCCGCCCATTTTGTACATATATACGTCAAAGTCGTCCATACAAAATTTGAGGACTCTAGCTGTTGCATTTTATGAGATATGCGACATTATATACTTTTTGGGTATGTGGGCGTGGCACCACCCAATAAAAAGTAGCCTATAACCCCTTCCAGACATACAGGAAGATACTATGAAAATTTCAAAAAAATCGGTCCAGCCGTTTAGCCGTCTATAGACTTCAAACAAACAAACAAACCCACAAACAAATAAACACACATTCATTTTTGTATATAAGAAGAATAAGAAAGTTGGGACAATCGAGAACCATGGTAATTCTTGTTATGTGATGGGATTTTCCCTGATAATTTCCTAATTTACTCGATCATGCAGTCTGCGATCATGTCCCTAACGAAGGCATTTTCAACGTTCGCCATGAATACCAAGAAATCTGCTGAGAGGAAGTCGCCGATGAAACATATTTTTCATATTTCGTTTTGAGCACCCAAAGCATACCGACAAAATCAATGTTGTAGGGATTTTGGGCTGGCGGCGGCATCGGTATATATTTCTTTGCGGTCGCCATATTTCTTTGCGGTCTGCTAACTGTGAGCACTAAGGTCGATTATAACTAAACGGTTTTGGCCTGACACACACTTAATTTTGGTTAAATTTAAAGAAAGGAAGCGCTTATATGTACAGTGGACAGCAAAGTCTACGTAACCTAATGAATTTTAAGTAATAATTTGTAAAAATAATTGATGTCTTTGTATTTATTTATTTCAATTTTATTTATTTATTTTCTTTTATATTCTCTCTAAAACAAAACTTTGTAAAGTTTCCTTTATTTTTCTTATGGTTTGTAAAAAAAAACATTACAAAGTTTTGTAAAAAAACATTACAAAGTTTTGTTTTACAAACCATAAGCAAAATAAAGGAAACTTTTTGGTGACTCAAATTTTTACCGCAAAAAGAGTAAATTTAAAATTCAAATACCTTCCAGGTCAAGTATTTCATTTAACACATTTGGCATTGAATATACCAATTTTTTTATTGTGTTTTCTGTTGATATTTGCTGCCACGCAAATATCATGAGGAAGTTTTTCAGTTGACTTTTATCTGAGGTTTAGCGGGTACCAAACCGTTCTCCCAAATGATGCCATAAATACTTTCTTGGAGTCATATCGGGACTTTCTGCAAGAGTAAAAAGCTTGTGGGGGCTTTGCTCCCCACATTGGCAGCAATATGTTTAAATTCATAGACTTATTGGAAGTAATAATGATTAGGAACTCTTAATTCTCCCAAACTTTTTATGAACTTGTTCTATAGAATGTTCAAATACTCTGTGCTATTCATTAAATTACAATTTTAAATTGGTCGATAGTATAGACTGATACAAGAATTCAAAATAATAATGGTACAGTCGAAAGCAATGCTCATAGTGAAGGCCAAAGAAAGTTTAGAAACGTCAGATCTATTCTTCAGGAAGTGGGGCAAAATCCAACAAAACCTGTATTATCACCTTTTTGGACAAGTTTTTCAAACTAAATGTAGACGAGATATTGGAGGTATTTACACTTTTGTTTACGTCTGTATTTTAGAAATGAAAAGTAAATTTTTTATTTTCGTTGTTTACATATTCATGAAAATTAATAAAATTGCTGGTTTAACAACGTTTGATGCTTTTTAAAGTCAGTATTTTATGGTACCAAATGTACTCCGACTGTTGCAATGGGGCACCAAATGTACTTCGACTGTTCTAATGGGGCAGAAACTGAGCTTTGTTGTTTAACTGTTTAATATTCAATTCCAACTGCCGGAAAAATGAAAATGAAGGGAAAAAATATATGTATAGAATAAGAAAATGCCTATGAATACAAATTAATATTCATACATACGTACAATTTTCATATTGTTATACACTTTCTTTAAATTAAGATTTGGTCTAAAAAAAACTTCTTTCCGTTCAACAAGTTACAGGCTTTACGTAGAATTAAGTTATAAATATTATATTATGTAGTATACAATTATTTAAAGCAATTGTATGAGAGCATCCATTCGGTTGCTGATTGTATATTTTACGTTATACCAGCACAGTTGAATTTTAAATTGACATACTTATCGTGTGTAATCGGCAAAAAAATTCTATTAATGTTCGCCATTAAAGACTCTTTGTTCTACATCATACACTGTTTCCAACAATGGCTCGTGCACCAACCTAAGAGACGAAGACTATTTTCACAATATTTCAGTAACTACCTTGCCTTAGCAATGTAATTCGATGCTTTGAACCCCATTACAATTTCCTCATAAATTTTTTTTTAAACATATGGTATCACTCTCAACTTTTATGTTGAGAAAGCTAGATTAATTTATAAATGAACAATACAAGTACAGTTTAATATAGTGTTTAAATATGCACCTTTATTGCGTAAATCGCAATAAACGACATTATTGAGCTGAATATTTCATATAAAATTTCAATTAATTATTGCGGAATAAATACGAAAATTGTTATAATATTGATTAAAACTTAAAATGCAGCAGTGTCATAAGTGTGCTTAATGAGCATATTACAATTAACAGAACAGTTTCTGTTGATATTTGACAACTCAAATGTCAACAACGACAAACAAAACAACAAAACAAAATAAAAACAAGGTTGTTGAACCAACCAGCTGTTTTGTTTACCAGCTGTCAAACGAATATTGAATAAGCAACTGAACTGCGTACATTATTATGTCTGAACACTTAAAATATTGTAATCAATTAACCGAATACTGACTCAATAAAAGTGCATATCTGAACATAGTATAATGGAGTAACTTATTTAAGGAGTACATGTACAGTATTCCCTAATATAACATTTACAAATGCTTGTAAGACTGAGTTTATAAGCGCAAATAACCACGTGTCATTCAAGCTGGTAGTATTCTATTTGTCTCATTGACAGCGTGGGCTTCTTTCTCATTCAATAGAATGCCGGTTTGTTAGAAACAGATTCTTCTACAACTCGGTGTGGTGAATAAAGTTGTAATTTGTTGCGCCCCCTTATCCTTTGGGGATCTCTGCGAAGAAATTGCTGACGAAATGGATCCGCAGCAAACTTTATAGCCATCGTCAAGAGTCCTATTGTAGCATTCACTAGTTTCGGCTGCATCAGGCCAAACACTTTGCTTTCAAGTTCAAAATCAATTTTTTTCGGCATTTGTTGAATGAACACCACGACTCATACTCGATCACAATTCGATAAGCAGTAGATCAACTAGAAATATAAATTAAGCTTTCATGTTTGATTGTACTGTATTAAAATGTTACGAGGTTGTTTTCGTATCTTTTAAATATTTTCTAATCACAGTTGCTAATAAGCCAGACATGCCTGCTTGCCGCAAACGTACATTGGTTTTAGAAGGGAATTTGAGTAATCCTTGGATTTATGTCGTCTCGATTTACTCTATTTCTATATATGAGCCGCTCAGTGCACAAATCGATTAACTCCATAAAACATAAAGTTGATAAATGCGATGAAATAATGTAATTGTTTTTTTTTTAAATTCCCTTAACAATATAAATTCAAATATATATTGTAGAATACATAAATACATATATAGCTCTCATCTAATGGCATATAAAATTAATAAGAAAGAATAGCAATAAAAATAATGTCAGTAATGTTATAAATTTCATGTGACTGGTGGAGTTAATCGATTTGGCAACTGAAAAAAGTAAACAAATTAAATTAGGTATTTAAATTTTTCAGTTTTTTATTACAGAAAAAGTTAGTTATTATATATTTTTATTACAAATTTTCCATAAAAATTAGTGTTTACAGTGATGTTATAATATATTGTTACGTTTTCACCTTTTTAAAAACGTTTAAATATGAGTTCGTTAATAGCAAACAAAGTAAAAACAAATGTGTTTAATTTAATTTCGGTTAAACTCTTTATTCTTTACACTACTTTTATGTGCCACCGTATACAACTTAACGAAACAACAATAATAATCTGTTTATTCAATTTACTAGTTCACAAAATTATTCACCGGATCTTTACAACCACGACTTATTTTGTTCGCACGCAACTTCACACAAGGCTGACTAAATTAACTCTGACTGCTGCTTGCTTTGTCCAGCCCGTTTATAGTCCGACACAACCAGTCTAACGAACATTCTTGAAGTGGAAAGTTCGTGATCTCGCCTTCTCGAGAGCTCTATTGCTAATACATTGTTGTTTGTGTACTTTGCTTATGTTGTCTTTCCCTTTTTGTTACACACATGTTGTTGTTGGTACCAGGCGCAACGAGGTTCGTTGTACATATGTGTGTGTGCAGTTTTAGATAATCAACACATTCATTGTATTCCTTGTGTTAGTGTGTATTTGTATCGTGTGGCTTTTGTTTATCGTTTTTAATGTTAAACGATATTAGGTAGTTTAAATTTGCGTAACAATATTATTTGTGAATAATGTATCAGCAGTATAATTAATATCTTCTTAATCAGATGTATGTTAGGACTTATCATTTCGATCTGTTTTCAAGTCTTTAAAGTATCTATGATTAACCGGAGGTATGAATTTGAGCAGATCCATCATGTTTCTACTTTTTTCCCTTGTCACAGTTCTGCGTTTAGGATATAATAAAGGCTGATCTACATTTTTTTGTTAAATTCAAAATCTTCATTATAGTCATAATTGAATTGTATGAGATGAGGTTTTGACCTTCCTATCTTTATGCAACTTATTTTAAGCCAAATAACCTGCATGTAATGGTTGCTCTTCTGTTAATGATTCAGTTTTCTTAAGATTAAATGGTGCTTTCTTTTTGTACCAAGAGCCTTTTCCCACCATCTGGTGAATAAATGTTTTGAATTTTTTTTTGCATGTAACTCAATAATGGCAAAATCTGAGTCACTTAACAAAAATTTCATTTCAATTGACTCAGCCCTTATTTCCGTACTTTGACAAGTTTCAATAAACTTAAGACAGTTTTTTCCGATATTCCGATATATCATTCAATGGTTGCTGGTGGTCATTTGAATTGCGTTATTGAAGCGATTTACATAAGAGTATGGAGTTAATCAAAATGTGTTCTGAAATAAATTAATTATTATTCAATGGCCCAAAAAATGTTGTCGTTTAATGGTGTTAATCTTTACTATTCAGAAAAGTTATAATAAATATAAAAAGTTATGACTATCCCAAGTGCTTTGATACTTAAATTTAAGATTTTTTAAAAGTGGAGTTAATCACTTTGTGCACTGACCGACACATATGTTGGCTCGTTTTTTATGCGCACTAATTTCGTATTACATTTCAATTGGATTTAAGCGTCGTCTTATATGTTCATCCGAGCTTTGCCTTAACACCACAGGAGGATGTTTAGAAAAATCTTACAGAAGTGGCCAACATCTTGACATAATACTTGTAGGAGAACCTGATAGTGCCGCCCATGAGGAACATAAAAGTTTCCAAGGAAATTAAAACAAATAATTGATCAGCAAGGTTTTAATATCGACTTGACTGGGTTATTTATACAACGAACGCCAGGTAGGACATTTATTTCAAAATAGAAAAGCTGCTCCAAAAATTTAGAATATGAAGCTTACGCGGAAAGCTACAGCCATTTCAGATTAAGCAGTTTATTATATGGAGGAAAAAGCTTTAAAGAACAAGAAGTATGAATAACGTTGCGAAAGAAAAACTGTCTGGCATACATATTAGAGTGTCCCAAAAAAAATTTTTTTTTTTAAATTTCCCTAACGCAAGACCTACTAAAATTTGCGTAATTGATCGTAGATTACCAAAATGATTTTAAAAATAAAATGAAACTATATATTCAGGGTTCTACCAATCTTCAAAGTTTTGAAAAGTTGTTATTTTTATGATTATATTTCGCTATCCTTAATTTCGACACCTAAACTAAATATGCCAAGACTATGTATAACAACAACCCTTTACTGGCGACTATGAATTTGCTAGACACAGTGGAGGTAAAGGTTGGAAGGGTGGCGTTATTCAATATTTGGAGGAGTATTTGAAGAGACCGCTACAATGGTGTGTTTGTATGCTCCATGCCAATGAGTTACGCTTTCGTCATTTATTCTTGACTTTAGATGGTTGCACTTCGGGACCTAGAGAATATTGTGGACATATTGGAAAACAATTAGCTACTTGTGATAATGAATCAACGCTGTCTTTGTGATCGATCAACTAAGTACGGATCAAAAATTTCTTTATGAGATATGTAAAGCTGTACAAACTGGTTATTGTAGTCCTGAGCTGGCAAACCGTAAACCTGGGTTGCGCACTCGAGATGGCTCACCTTTGCTAATCGTCTAATCAGAGTTTACGTAAGTACCCTTAATCCATCAAAAAATTTGCAACTGCTTGTCAATTACGTTGTTAAAGTGTACGATCCGATTTGGTTCCTAATCAAACAAAAACCGTCTTTTAAAGAAGGAGCCAAACGTATTTTTCATCTGATTATGCATACTCTCGTTTTTTACCCGAAAATATCAGATCAGTTGTGGATTATGTTATCGTAAGAAATGCTTTCTTTGCTCACCCGGAAAATCTACTTGTCAGTATGCTGTTTGATGATAGAGACCATATTCGGGAGCTGGCATTGCAAAGAATAATTAAAGCTAGAGAAGCTGAAAGTAGCGCTAAATACAGAATATTTAAACCACCAAAAATTAACTTCTCTGCTGGAGATTACACCGAAATTATTATACGGCATGAGTGTAGGGTTACAGCACCGCCGTTTCTTCGGCATATTTCCAATGTGGACCTTCAAATGATGGCAAAAGATAACAGCTTGGATATTGATGACTTTCCTTGTCACACACAAGCTGTCGAAAGATGTGTTAAACTGGTAACAGAAGCCTCTCAATGTGTAACTAAGGCTGCTTCTAGAGATGGCCTTATTAGAACCAGGTTGAAATCACGAGCAGAAATGCCAAATTTTGGTCAAAACAATATTTTTTTGTTTTGGTCATTGATTATAAGTTTTATTTTCTTGTACATTGATTGCAAGTATAAAATATATTAATAAAATAAATTTGTATCTCGTTTTTTTATTTTAAGAATAGGGTTTAGGTTTGTAAAAACTTTTTCAAAAGTAGAGCCCTCAAGATGGCATGTAATTCGATTTTTATTGCTTTTACCGTAATCTGTGTAAAATTACGCAAATTCTGGTACCTCTTGCGAAAGTGTAGCTCAAAAAACTATTTTTGTCATTCAAGGACGGGACATGTCTAGCAGTAAAGCATGAATTACTTCCAAGTTAATTTGCGATTATTTCAAGACACATTTCTGTCAGATAATTTGTCACACAGAACACAGCTTATAATCGATAATACTTTGCAATATGAAGCCACATTTTTATCAACGAATACAACAGCTTTTATATACCCGACGAATTTCGAATAACTTAATGAAAGCAATAGAAAAAAAGGTGGTGGAGTTTGCTTCGACAATGAGAAATATTCGGAAAAATGTGTGGTCTTAACGCACATCTGAAGACAATCTTAATTATATAAACAAGGAATTTGTAGATTTGGCCAAAGCAATGGGATTTTCGGGGAGTTTCTGTAGTTGCTTATCTTGGAGGATAATCAACTTTCAAACTCAGAACTCTTTGAATTGACTTATCCCTAAAAGCAACCCAGGATATAAGTACCACGGATATAATAATTCTCCATTTAGTAGCACTGAAACGTACGCAATCTTGATTTTTGCTTCTAAATGTACTGAAACTATTTCGATATGTGCATCCCGCTTTTGAGATTCTCCGCTTATAAATTCGAAATACTCAATTTACAAAATTTACTTGCAACTGCTTTGTGTCAACTTTCTTTCTAAAACTGATCCTGTTCTATTGCTCTTTTGTTCGTATGATTAAACGTTTCTGGATTTCTTGAGCCATTGGAAGCCAATTAACGCCATCAGCCAACCCAGATTTATTGGAAAAGGTAGTAAAAAAATTAGACGGCGCAATGCAATTCGATGGAATGTTCCTTATGGTTTAATTCTTTATGAGGCAGAGGCTGCACCCTGTGCCATGCAGAATACATAATCAACTGAGTCAACGCAATCTGGAATAATTGATTCCTGATAGAAATCCCACTATCCACCATTGTTGATGTGTTCATACTATGATGACATTAGATGCTTAGATAGTATGGGAATATCCCATACTGGGGCGGGTTGGGATTATAGTAGGGCTTTAGTGGACAGCCGGACCTTAGAGAAGTTGGGCGATTTTGCCCGTGAAGTATTTGTTAGGAGAAATAGGAGGTACAGCGGAGGCAACCCCGAAATGTGATCACCCACCTGCCGCTTTCGTCAGTCCCTGGGCGCAGATAGGCATGCGTTCGTTGACAGTTTTGAATTGTTGCGCCGTTTCTGTTGCTGCTGCTGCTGTTTATGTGCGGGCCCAATTTGCACCTCTCCCTTGCTGTCATCATCCCCGTCATCTCTGTCATTCGCGTCCGTGAGGACGCTGTTCAATGTTAGTACTGTAAATGTTGTCCTTTATGTCAATGTATATTTACTGTGGGCCACCAGTCCCAAACTGTTTGGAGTTCAACTGGTAGTAAACGATTTGATTACGAGGTCTGACCGGAGACTTAATTCTGGTACCACGTGAGCCAGGACCCCTGGAACCTCGGTTCCAGCCTGGCTGTTGGTGTGGCCCCTTTTGGGAGCATCGTGGCGGCTGTGGTTTGGACCCAAATCGCGGGAAGAGTCTAGCCAGTAGGCTCGGTGTGGAGTTGCCGAGACCCAAAGATCGGAAGGCTCCGCTCCTAACCAAGGGGGAAATCATGTCCAAATACATGGTTTCGAATTGGTACTCAGGTGTAGCAGACTGCTACATTTGGGGGCGTTGGTGGACGCATTCTATTTCACCCTGTGCGAAGAGCACCATGGGATTAGGCCCACGAACACTGGTACCCATATTAAAACCCATCGTCGGTATCCACCATTGTTCTCCTTTCTACTAATCTGACCTGGTGCAGGTCTCGGGTGAATCAACGACCTGATTCTCTGCCTAGTTAATGCTACAATAGAACTCTAGACTATGTCTATACAGTCTGCTGCGGATTCATCTCCTTTAGCAATTTCTTCGCAGTGTCCCATGTTGTTCACCACACCAAGCTGCAGAGAATGATCAAAGCCCTCGACCAGCATCGAATACGAAGCCATTGCTGTCAATGAGACAAATAGAATTCTATCAGCTTGAATAACACTTGGTTATTTGTTTTCAGGTGCGGTATTTCTATATAAGAATTATAAGCTTATAAGCACTGTCCTTCAAGCTTTATTGAAAGTTTTTATATCCGGAGAAGACTGTAATTGATAAGCATTAGGAAAGAGTAAAACAGCAACAAAATTGTCCTTATTGCAGAAGCGATTATTATTTCTAATACATTGACGATCCAATTTCAGACATAGGTTTTTACCCATAAAACTAAAACATTTCAAATAATTTCAACTTCATTGTGTACTAACTTTGCTACATCCTGGAAGTTCCAAGTCAAGACCTATGGCAAGATATTTTATATTCGATAGTTTAGTCACTACTTTTCCATACGTTTAGCTACGTTTCTAACTAGAAACATATTTTTACACTCGAATAAAAGCAGTATCATCAGGAAAGATAATTGTGAACGTACGTTATTGTAAGTATAAAGTAAATATATGACAGAACCTAAAATACTTGAGGCGATTTAATCTCAAAATAACATGCATACATACATAACTGGTTATGACAACTCTTCAGTCGGCCTTACGGGGTCCTTTAGTTTAAAGTCGATTCCGAACGACAGATATTTGAGAAACTTTTCATGGCAATTTCATTTGCTCTCACACTTACTCTGCTGAAAGGCAGGTAGGTAGTTAGGTAGAAGTGGCTGTCCCTCGATGGATTCATGAGCGGACACACTTAGGCCGCAAACAGGGCCCATTGTGATACCACAGTTTCACATTCTCTCCTATTCCAGGAACCACTCGGAGCTTCCGATGAAGCGACTCAGACTGCCAATATCCATGCATGACAGTTCACCTAGGTCCTCCATGTAGTAGGCACCCAGGTGTTTCTTTCTCTTCTGACCAAGTGCACAGGTATCAGGTTTAAGTTCGTTGTCCTATTCAGGGATTCCCACCACACCAGGCATCCGTAGGTCAAGATAGGTTTGACCAACGCTGCGTAGATACAGTGAGTTATCCTTGGTCTCAGCCCCATTTCTTCCCCAACACCTTGTTACAGGCGTAGAGGGCGATGGAGGCTTTTCTGTTAGTGATACACCCCATACAATCTCAGTGGACGAAAAGGTGGAGGCTTGTATTTTCTCGTGAAGAGTACGACCTGCGTTTTACTGGGATTAACACCCAAAACACGACTAGGTGCCCACTCACTAACCTTTCCGAGGGCAAGTTGCTTCCTGACTCTGATTGTATCGACAAATCTGCCCGAAATAGTGAGAACAACGTCATCCGCATATGCAATCGCTCCGCATTCCACGTTTTCCAACATCACTAGCAGCTCATTCATCACAAGGTTCCATAGGAAAGGGGAGAGTACTCCACCCTGTGGAGTTCCCTTTCCACTTCTCTGGTAATGAGCGATTGTCGGGTAGATTGTTCTCCCACATAGTAGTCTCGATATCCAGTTCACCAGAGTGTCCTTCATTCAGTCTTGTTAGTGCACCGGGAATAGCAACCAGTTCCACGTTATTGAAGGCTCCTTCTATATTCAGAAAAAAGGCCAAGGTATACGTACACGTTAAGTTATGTAAAGCCGTGTCAACGGACCTTCCCTTATTGTACGCATGCTGTTGCCTAGATAGCAGATTTCCATCTGTTCAACATCAATGAAACTCTCCGAGGTTTTCAGCAGGAAAGAAGAGAGACTTATAGGTCTAAAGTCCTTAGGTGTAGTGTGAGAGTTTCTCCCTGTCTTCGGTATGAAGACCACTTCCACTTTGCACCATTCCGACGGTATGTGGTTGATCCGAATACTGGCGGAAAACATCTCTCTAAGTATCGCGATGTGTTCCAGTTTCAGACGTTGTAGCAGGGCTGCTGAAGGCAGAATTTGTTTCCTTACCAACATACATATACAATATGGGTATCATAAGAATGGTTTTTTAAGGCGCGACCCGTATTTAATTAAATCGATTAAGATTAAAATATGTTAATTTGACATTTTGATTACAAACAACCCCGAACGAAAAATTCAAAAACCGTTCTTTTTTACAGAATATCCTTAAAAAAAGGATATGGATGATCGTCCTTGGACAAATTGTATATGCAGTTGGGCGCACCTTAAAAAAACCTTTCTTATGATACCCGTATTGTATATGTTGGTAAGGAAACAAATTCTCAAATTAACAAAACATACAAAAATATACCCTTTTTCAAAATGGTCCAGCTCACGAGAGTTCAAAGCTGGAGCCGAAATATTATAAATGTTATCTAAAAAAAGTCCAAGGTTCATTTTTAGGAGGGTACATCAAGCACTTTTTTTGATGAGTCGCTCTAATGTATATAACCAGCGAATAGGTGGAGTTGACTTAATCGATAATCGCGTCAACAATTATCGTATTCGAGTCCGTGAAAAAAGTGGTATTGGCCATTATTCACTAACGCTATTGACGCAGCTATGGTAAACGTATGGAAACTACACTGCATGTGCAGTGGATGTGAAGGTTTGCCTCCTATGAGCCAACTCGATTTTCGAATTAGCGTTGTTGAAGCGATGATAAAAATTCGTGAAAATCGACGCCCTGATGGAAAAGCTTTTCACAAATGCGCAGCAAATAGTAAAACGCACTGACAAATTTGACCACATGTTTGATAAAATTGGTAAACGCGGTCGCTATGCGCAATGTGGTGGGAAAACAGAGTACGTCTGTACAAAATACGGTTTGAATGTGCATCCAAGGGATTGTTTTGCACAATTTCATGCTCCCAAAAATATAGAAAAATTAAAGAAAAATAACTGATTTGAAATTTCTATTTCAAATTAATTTTTAAAAGTTTTATAATAAAATGAATTGAAGTCGCCGTAGTTTAGTGGGTAGTGTGTTGGCTTATTAGACGAAAAGCCAGGTTTCAAGCCCCAGGTCAGACATGAAAACGAAATATGAAAAAATATTTCTTTGGCGACTTCTTCTCAGCAGATTTCTGGCAAAAACTCAAAGAGAAAATAAAATTGCCATGAAAAGTTTCTCAAAAAATCTATCGTTCGGAGTCGACTTTAAACTGTAGGTCCCGCCACTCATGTATAAAATTAACACACACGACATGAGTGGTGTGAGAATCTAGGCCGTACTACTGATTGAATGGTTGTAATAGCCAATTATGTATGAATGTATTGTTTTTTAAGATTTCATACCAATGCCTAAGTGGGTATTTTTATACAAATGCCATTTAATCGCACCTGTAGCTTAGGTAAGTAGACCAGTTCAAGTAAAAGTATTTTCATCGGATAGAAGATATGTAATATTACATGTCATCTCAAAGTTTTCCTGAGAATATCATCCACACATATTCCGCAGGAGTTCTTTCTACAAAATTTTGATTTTGAAAAATTCGTGATCTTTGACCTTTCTGCTGCCATTCAAACTATGTGAATATCATGCCTTACTAATTTTTTTAAACCATTCTATGTCTTCTTTATTCATCCTTAAAGAAGCGTTTGGGCTCTCAGTTAGTTGGGTCAAAATAGAATTTTTTAAAAACTTTCTTTTTTTGGTATTTTTCTACCCATTCGGCGTTAATGGGTTAAAACGAGCACAAACTGCACAAAAAATACAACGAAGACGCGTTGCGTGTGAAGCGAACAGTCGTGGTTTGAAGATCGCCATTAAAAAGATCTGCGTTGTAAGCAAAGAAGAATAGCGAACTAGCAATTATTGTTGTATTCGTCAAGTTGTAATCGGTGGCACACTAAAGTGGTGCGAACAATAAATAGTTTAGTTGAAACTAAACACATATTTCTTTTTATTTTGTTTGCAATCAACGAACTCATATTTTAAACGTTTTTAAAAAGGTAAAAACGTAACAATATTGTTATTGGTTATGTCTATAGAAATAGCCTTCGGAATTAGTTTTCTCGGTTTCTCAACAATGGTGGCAAATCATCAATATCGATACACAAGTACAGAATAAAAACGATTTTAAGCCCATAAACCAACAGGCTATCCTTCTCGCCATCATTTGCGAGCACAACCTCTAGTAAGGTTTCGTTAAGGTGACTTATCTCTAGACAACATCCAAGGCCATCCAAACATGTTGTAAGAGATGTAGTTTTTTGTGAATTTAGCAGTTCCTTCTGAAGTTATTCATCGATTTCAATTACCATGGTGGTATGATTCCAAGTTTTAGTATACTGTACCGTGCCGTCTTTGCTATTCCAGGCTCAGAGAGTTATCACAAATAAAAAGACATAATTTTTGGGGATAATAATTCTGCAGATTGAAGTTTAGTAGTGAATTTTTATCGATTATTATCGATTATTAAATAACTGTTGATTGTTGAAATCGTCTCTTAACATCTGTAAAGAGAAAATCATTTGAAAGCGAATTAAACTTGCAAAACTCCTGACTTTATCTACTCAACTGCAAACAACTGCTTATTAACTGGCGTACTATGATGTCAGCATGTCAGTTTAGCAATATTTTTTAACTGGAGCTCTTCTTCTTTGTGTTCAACGTTGCACGCGTGCCAATGTTAAACTTTTCAAAACTTTTTTGCTTCAATTTTCCAGTTTAGTGTGGGGGAAATAAAAGCTGAAACAACAAACACAATCTGGGAGTGTAAGATGCAAGAGAATGATGACTAGGAGAGTTCCACAAAATGTTATATTCATGGCCACAATGACTCTTATGTTTGTGGTTTTCTTTGTTGTGTAAAATATAACCTGTTTGGTATGCAGCTCTTTAAGGTAGCTTGCAGTTTGAGGTTTAAAATACTTAATGTCGCAACGATTGATGCTGCAACTAAGAAAACAGCATTAACGACAGAGGCTAAGAGTATTATGGTTTAGAGTTAGTTAGTTCAGCCAATTTCAAGGCGTTAAAACGTCTTGTGTTTAAATAAACCAACATTTTATTTAGTCGTTCTAAGTAAGTGACACAATCGAACGTTGAGTTTATTTTGAAGCTCAATTGTAAATTTTCTTTGATGCTTTAAGAGTTGACTTATATCCGAATGTATGTATATCCATCAATCTATAATTTGTTTGATGTGTTTGTACAATAAGCCATATTTAAGGTGTAGTCAGTGCTCTAGCATACCACTGTACTACTGTATTGTGTCCAGAATAATAATTCAATTTAGTCTTGTTACTCCTTTTATATTTACCAGGTGCACCGGTATGAAATAAGCGTTTTCTTTAATGAAAAAGTTAAAACTTTGCATTCAAGGTATTAACCATTGCTGGCTATATATTTTTTTCATCTTTTAACAATTTGTGAAGTCGCCGTAGTCTAGTAGGTAGTGTGTTGGCTTATTAGACGTAAAGCCAGGGTTCGAGCCCCAGGCCAGGCATCAAGACAAAATACAAAAAGTTTTTCTTCGGCAAAAACTCTGAGAGTAAATAAAATTGCCATGAAAAAGTTTCTCAAAATCTGTCGTTCGGAGTCGACTTTAAACTGTAGGTCCCACCACTCATGTATAAAATTAACACACACAACATAAGTGGTGTGAGAAACTAGGACGTTGTACAATGGGTCAATTCGACCTTCGGGTACTGTACTTGTCTTAATTGACAAGTACACGTCTTCTAACCTAACCTAACCTAACCTACACAATTTGTAGATTCCACGCCAACAAAACTGTTCGTGTATTGAAGCAAACCGATCGCCCACACAATTTTCGACTTCCTCGTAGAAAAAGAAGTGCTGCTCAGCAAATGCGATGAAAAGAAAGAAACGAAAAATCGAAAAGAGCCATGTTTGGGTAGGATAGTAGTTCCCAGCCTAATGCTTTAATATTATCCTCAACCGGATTTCATTAGTGTTCAGCTGCATCGTCATGTTGCAAAATGTTGCAATGGTTTCTGGCCTATTCTGATCGTTTTTTGATCAATATGTGGTTCGAATTGATAACACCCAGCTAATAACATAGTGCAAGTTGTGAGTTTTGATGAGTAGAACTCAAAAATATTTTTTTTATATTTCTTGAACATTCCTTTTATTTGAGAAAAACTGTTTTCTGGACTTTACGCACAAATTTATTGATTACACAAATGTTTCTGAACCAATGTCCAAAATTTAAACTTTATTACAAAGGCGAGGGATGAGCCTTTAAAACGGTATACATATTTATATTATTTGACTTAATATGCTATGAGGTAAACTTGACAAACTCGAATTTTTTTCATATTTTTTCAAGTTTGTCCGTTCATAGTAGCAAACTTCAATTAAAAAATATGAAATAAATGACGACATTCTGAAAGTGCATTATCTTGTGAAGATATTGACACTTCGATTGATCAAATCGGACAAAAATTACCGTAGTTATTATTTAAAGAGTCTAACAATCGAGTTATAGTTTTTATATAATCGTATATATTTTTTCAAATGAACTTTCAGTTCAAAAATTTTCAGAATTTTTGATGGATCTTGATTGTTTATTCGAAAATGTGTCAATTTCACGTTTGAGCGACCATTATAAAAATATAAAAAAATATTATTGAGTTCTACTCAACAAAACTCACAACGTACATTATGTGATTAGCTGGGTGTATTTTGAATGGTGCACCGTGTCATTTGTTGTTGGTAGCGATCTATGGAGCTTGTTGGTTCCACCAGAATCGATCTGGTTTTGCAGCGGAATGATTTTGGATTAAGCAATGATTTTTTCGTTTGGGTTTCTGAAAATCAATCCATTTTTTTCCGCCAGTAATACTTCGATGCTAAACTGTCTTTCTATCGTGCTTTTGAAGCAAAGTTGCACAAGTGGTCTTCCACGTTATTCATTTACATACATAATTGGTCATTACAACCCTTCAGTCAGGATTACGACCATGTTCCTCTCACAACTTATGTTCTGTGTGTTAATTTTATACATGAGTGGTGGGACCTACAGTTCAAAATCGACTCCGAACGACAGATTTTTGAGAAACTTTTCATGGCAATTTTATTTACTTTCAGAGTTTTTGCCAGAAATCTGCTGAGAGGAAGTCGCCGAAGAAATACTTTTTGTATTTTGTTTTGATGTCTGGCCTGGTGCTGGAACCCTGTCTTTACGTCTAACAAGCCAACACACTACCTACTAGACTACGGCGACCTCACATCAATATCGTTATCCCTGAACCATCGAAACTATCTTCTGTATGTTGTTTCTGAAGGAGCATGATCACCATATGTCAGCACATTTCTTCAAATAAAAACAAAAAATTAATGTTTTCTGGCAAATCATTATTTTTTTTACAAAATCCGCCATCTTTAACACGATAAAAAAATATTGTTTTTTCACTGATTCGATGTCTATAGAATATGTTTGACAGATGCCATCGCCAACAAATAAAATAAAAAATAATACTCGTTTACAATAAATATTCCCTATAGAGACATTAATATCTTGACGCTCACTTCATACCTCGTAATGCTGAAGTTCTACGAAGCTACTGTAATCATGGGTAAAATCTTGTTTTGGAGTGTTTGGGGATTTTCGAGCTGAAGCAGGAGTTGCTGCCAATTAGTCAATATTTTTTGAAACGTTTCAATTTCAATTGAGAAATTCAGGCGTCTATCTAGATGAATACCGAGATTTTTAGTGTGCGATTGTAGAGGCGCAATTTGGATATTTATTCAGCGGGACGAGATCTTTTTACTTCGTAACGTAAAAGTCTCCTGAACACATTCACTTTAAGTCAAAGAAATAACTACTTCTCTGACTGGAAAATGAGTTCCAATAAATACCGAGATGATTCGTGGGAATCTTTATGTGTGCTAAGAAAAGCAGTGTCATCAGCAAAGGTCCGACGTATGAATGTCCGACGTATGTATATATTCGGCCCTGTGGAATGCCGGCTACTATAGACTGAGTATGATTCACAAAGTCGTCCACCTTATTTCCAAATTATCAACCGATTACAAAGCTTTCCAACAGGTTCTCAATATGAGCGTGGAAATTTAGTTTCAGTTTATGTACAACTCTTCGTGCCATATTCTGTCGTATGCTTTACAAACAATTTTTTTGCTGTTGTTAATATACTTAATGGTCTGTATGATTTATATATTATGATTTTTATATTTTATATTTTTTTATCAAACGAACTTTCTTTTCAAAAATTTTCAAAAGTTTGGATGGAACTTGATTGTCGCAAAATGTGTCAATTTCACGTTCTCACGACTACCAGAAGTCGGCTAATATTTGTGTTTTTTGTAAATATTATTACATTGTAAGCCGCCGTAGTCTAGTAGGTAGTATGTTGGCTTATTAGACGTAAAGCCAGGGTTCGAGCCCCACGCCAGACATCAAAACAAAATACAAAAAGTATTTCTTCGGCGACTTCCTTTCAGCAGATTTCTGGCAAAAAAATCTGAGAGTAAATAAAAATTGCCATGAAAAAGATTCTCAAAAAGCTGTCGTTCGGAGTCGACTTTAAACTGTAGGTCCCACCACTCATGTATAAAAATTAACACACACAACATAAACGGTGTGAGAAACTAGGTCGTAATTCTGACTGAAGGGTTATAAAGACCAATTATATATGCATGTACATATGTATTATTACATTCGCCAACTTCTGGTGGTCGCTCAAACGTGAAATTGACACATTTTCCGACAGACAATCAAGATCCATCAGAATTCTGAAAATGTTTGAACTGAAAGTTCATTTGAACAGCTGTCATACATGTATAAAAACTATAACTAGAGTGTTAGACTCTTTAAATAATAACTATGATAATTTTTGTCCGATTTAATCAAACGGAGTGTCAATCTCTTCACAACATAATTCACTTTCAGACTGCCATCACTTATTTCAGATTTTTTAATTAAAGTTTGCTACTATGAACGGACAAACATGGGAAAATATAAAAGAAATTTTCATTTGTCATGTTTACCTCATCAAACCCCACTGCATATTAAATCAAATAATATATACGAGTATATGGATATTTAAACGCCCATCCCTCTCCTCTCTCACAAGTTTTAAATTTTGGGCATCGGTTCAGAAATGTTTGTGTAACCAATAAATTTGTGCGCAAAGTCTAAAAAACAGTTTTTGTCAAACAAAACAAGTTTGTAGGGTTCAAGAAATATAAAAAAAAAATATTTTTCTGTTCTATTCAATAAAACCCACAACCTGCACTATGTCATTAGTTGGATGTATTTCATTTTTTTTTATTTTGTCGCATAGTGTTATTATCAATTGATGTCTTAACAAAAGTCAATATTTTCTTTCCTCTGAATACTAGAGGTGCACAAAATATGCAAAAGTAAACAACGATTACTAAAATCAATAACTTTCGATTTTTATTATTTTTTTGTTCAATAAAATGAATAAGAAACCATCAATAACGAAAATATTAGGCAACATAAAACCGAAGTCTTCATAGATAAAATTATCCACAAAACATAACTTAACTCATTGCATTTCTGACGGCTGTAAGCAACGTGTATTACGACATTACTACGGTTCAAAAGAAATCAAACAACAAACAAACAAAAAACGTTTTAAACATCAGCCTCAGTTTAAAACAAACAAAAAAAAAGTAAAAAAGGTAATATAAGTTCAACTATTTTTTTGGCAAAACAAGTTGCTTGACTACAATCTATGCTTTTATGATGTTGCAAACAAACGCCAAAAAAATGAATTAATTTTCTTACAATTTGCTTTTGCCAACATTGGCAGAAAAGAAAAACTGAAATTAAAGAAAATTTATTCGTGCTTGTCTACTTCAGTTACTCTCGAAATTTTATTATCAAAACCTCATAATTTATTCATGATAATTTAAAAAGTCCCATAAAAGACGACCAGCGAACAATGAAGCTCAACTTCTGATTCGTAATTATTTGTGGAAATCAAAAAAGACACAATGGTGAAACAGACAATGTGACATACTTTCAAATTGTTGTTAAAGGGTTTAATAAAGCTTCGCGAAATATGATGCCACTGGTGCTAAGCGATAAAAGTTTTTATAGCCTTACAAATATAATTTCCAATAATTGGGAAACTGATGGCAATATTTTTAAGTTCTCACTCTTAGGCAATGACATGCATCGCAAATTTTTGAAGATGTTGCTGCCAGTACCTACAGCTGACAAATTAGTGTCACTAATTCAGTCTGTATTGACATACAAACATAATTGGCCATTACAATCCTTCATTCAGGATTACGACCTAGTTTCTCACACCACTTATGTTGTGTGTGTTAATTTTATATATGAGCAGCGGGACCTACAGTTTAAAATCGACTCCGAACGACAGATTTTTGAGAAACTTTTCATGGGCAATTTTATTTACTCTCAGAGTTTTTGCCAGAAATCTTCTGAGAGGAAGTCGCCGAAGAAATATTTTTTCATATTTCGTTTCGATGTCTGGCCTGTGGTTTGAACCGTGGCCTTTCGTCTACACTACCTACTAGACTACGGCGACTTCATTCAGTCTGTATTGAAGTTGTTGTAATTTAGTAGGTAGTGTTTTGACTTATTAGACATGAAGCCTAGGTTCAAACCCCAGGTCAGACATCTCCAACGAAACGAAATTGAAAAGAAAAAACTTTTTATTCGGCGGCTTCTTCTCAGCAGATTTCTGGCAAAAACTCTGAAAGCAAATCAAATTTTATTTTTTTATTTATTCATTTATTAATCACAAAAGACAATTGTTGTAACTAATATAAAGGGGGAATACTGGCAACATAGGCCACCGATTCCGAAAAAAAATTAAAATTATATAAGGTTTTGTAGACTGTTTTCTAAAATGAATTTAAAAATTAAATTTATGTTAGGGTACCCTGGTAGTCTAGTGGGTAGTGTGCTAGACTATTAGCGTGAGGGTCATGGGTTCGATTCCCGCCAGAGACTCTGGTCTGTGACACTATACCGAGCATATGGTCAAAGTTACTCAGCTCGTATATAATTAAAATATTGTATTGTAATTAATAAATAAATAAATTTATGTTATCATCACAGATAGAATTTAATATGCTTGAAGGTATTTTAGTTCCAAAAATATTAATCCGGGAAGAGTTATAAGCTGGACAATCGCCTAAGATGTGAGTTACGGTTATATTCCTATTACTTGTTGTACAGAGAGGAGGAGATGTTTTATTTAGAAGATGTTTCTGAGAGTATTTGTAGTGGCCTAATCTCAGAGATGAAGTCGCCGTAGTTTAGTAGGTAGTGTGTTGGCTTATTAGACGTAAAACCAGGTTTCGAGCCACAGGCCAGACATCGAAACAAAATACAAAAAGTATTCCTTCGGCGACTTCCTCTCAGCAGATTTCTGGCAAAAACTCTGAGAGTAAATAAAAAATTGCCATGAAAAAGTTTCTCAAAAGTCTGTCGTTCAGAGTCGACTTTAAACTGTAGGTCCCGCCACTCATGTATAAAATTTAACACACACAACATGAGTAGTTTGATAAACTAGGTCGTAATCCTGACTGAAGGGGTTGTAATGACCAATTATGTATGTATGTAATCTCAGAGATCAATAGTTGTAGTTACATTTCTTGTGCAAGTTTTCGGATAACTTGGTTTCCTTCCAAGGGGGTTTACATTTACTATAGTGAAAATTATTTAAATATGATGAAATAATATTTCAGACATCTTTATTTTCCCATGTGGAATATTTAAGAAGAGGTCGGTTTTTAGCTACAGAAACAGCCGCATCTTGCCGATTCATTTCCGAGGATACCAACATGCGATGAGACCCATAAAAGATTGATTCTGTTTGAATTTTTTATTAAATAGTTTCTGATCTCGTTTATTAACTGGGAATCATATTTATTTGTATAGAATATATCCAATTGCCATGAGAAGTTTCTAAAAAAATATGTTGTTCGGAGTCGCATCTAAACTGTACGCCCCACCACTCATGTATAAAATTTAACACACATTACATAAGTGGTGTGAGCAGCTAGGTCGTAATTCTGACTGAAGGGTTGTAATGTCATATTATGTATGGAAGTATGTAGTCAGTCTGTTTTGAACTAGTTAGACTTCTTTTATAATTCGCAAGTGTATGCGAATAAGCATTAAACCACAGCGGTTTTTAAAGTCAAGCAATGCCAATCCAAACCAATGCCATTGGCTCCAAATGATGCAAGACTACAAATGCTCTCCACCCAATGAATGCAATTGAATGATGCTCAAATGTTTGTCAAATTAATAAACAATTTCAATAACATCTCGTACGCACTCTGTTTATTTAAATTTAAAGATAGGTAGCGTTAAAAAAAGATATTTTAATAAATATTATTATAATGACCCACACCACAATGCAAAATATTACCCGTAGCTAGAACTGATTCTGATGAACTGAATTTAGATCAACAACGATATTATGTTGCCTGTCCAGAGTACGTGATATATGGCGTTTTCTGATAAACAACCATGCTTTGTCAGTAGTGACAGCTGCATTTCTGTGTTACTGGCTGTGCCTGAATACATAAGACATAAATTGGATGAAGAAAACCTGAACTTCTAAACTTCTTGTTCCTTCTTGATCATTCGAAGATCTTCGACACGTTTGACCACAGCTTACTTTGCATGAACCTAATCATGCTATCTTTTAAATCGTTCGCTTTATGTGAACAACGGCCAATTCACTGCATTAAATTTGTACAGAGGCATAGTTCTTGGACTACTTTTTTTGCATTTCAGTTAATGATTTGCCAAACCAATGTAGTACGCAGGTGATGTACAGGTGTGCTTGAATAGCCCAGTACAATAATTTGCTTCAACTATTGACTGACTATATGATGAACTTGATAGAATTTGTTGTAAGGCACGGAAATTTACCTTTTTTGAACCCACTTAAATCTAAGTGCATAATAATTACTAAAACTGCTAATATTTTAGTAAATGGATCGTAGATTAATATTTTAAATGCTGAAAAAACTTCAGAATAATTATTAATAACAGGCTTTTTTCAGACCAACGCTCAGGTGTGATGACCCCTATTCATTCAGTGCATTGTGTTGGAATACATTAAATATATTTGATAGGAGAAAGGGTTTTCTATGACCAGTGGATATATCTTCGTCCCTTTTTTTTTTAAATGGGTTTTTAGTAATAATTCTCATTTTCTTTTTCTCTTGTGAGTAATCACTTATAATCATACCGGTTAAATTTCGATTACGATTAGTAATCAATTACATTACTTTTTAAAAAGAATCGTAATGATTACATAATTCTATGAAGAAATTTTTTTCGAATTACTAATTGATTACGATTACCAAATAGTCTAAAAATAATCAGAATTACTGGCAAATTACAAAATAATTAAAAAGAATCAAAAGTAAACAAAAAGTAATCAAATTGCTTTCAATGTTTCTTTTGAATTAAAAATTTTTTTAAACATTTTAAAAATTCAGATAAGACAACATGTGCTAAATGTGTATCATGCCATCGCATGATAAGAGGATGCGGTGAAGTGACTTCAAACTTCATTAAACATTTGCAAGTCAAGCATATTGAACTTTTTAAAAAGTATAAAAATTATAAAACAGGTAATCGTAACGGTGATAGAGCGCAATCTGTGTTTAATGAAAAACTGTTACTCGCAATTATCGACTCAGCATTGCCCCTTTCCATCCTTGAAAAGACATCTTTCGTAAATCTGTTTCAACATACGGGTATGAAAGTGATGGCCAGACAAACAGCGTCTGAAAAATTAAGGGCAAAATACAACATCATGGTAAAAATATAAAGGAAAAATATGTCTTATTCCAAATATTTTTGTACTACAGCAGACATTTGGTCTGCAAACCACAGAACTTTTTTAGGGTATACATGTCATTGACTTACTGATAATTTTGAATACAAATCGGTAGCTTTAGCATGTAAAAGAATGTTTGGAGTACATACGGCTGAAAACATTGCACAAATTATAACAGAAATTAACACTAGTTTTGGCCTAAGCAGCTCAAACATTGTTCTAACTGTTACGGATTTCCTAAAAGCGTTCCGAGAATACGGAGTGGAAAATTATCTTTTCGAAGATAACATTGATGATGATCTGCCAGTCTTTCATAATGAGAGGTGGTTGCCTACACGTCAAAGATGTTGCAGCCATACTCTGAATTTGCTTGCTTCAACCGATTTTAACAAAATTTTGAAAACTGAGCAGCCACTGTTCGTCAACAGCCCAAGACGACAATTATTATCTGATTTTTCTGATTTTGATAGATTAGGGTCAATGAAGGCGAATTTTCAATATGTGTAATTGTATGATGTTAATATTTCTTGTGTTTCATCAAATGTCCATTTTCTGTTATTATTTATATCTTTACTATTTGGTTTGTTCAGTTTGTGTTTTAATTATATTGTTTTTATTTTTATTAAAATAAATATACATATTAAACTAAAATTTTACTGTTTCGAATAAATTGTAGAACGCATAAATTTTCAATTATTGAAAATAATAAAAAAAGAATCATTGAAAACAATTTCATTGCTTTCGGATTTCTTTTGATTCTTTTTGATTATTAAACTAATCGCCAGTAATACTGACTATTATTTGATTAGTTTGTAATCGTAATCAATTATTAACTATTTTAACCAAAAATAATCGTAATTGTAATCATTATTTCTCCATTCAAAAAAAAAAAGTAATCTAATTACTAATTACGATTACTAATCATTACTTAACAGGTATGCTTATACTCGTAATGCCAGACAATCAGACACCCAAAGTCTCTGGTGGGAATCGAACCCACGGCATCGGGGTTTGTAATACAATTAGGTGGGTCAACTTAATATTTTACCTCACAACTCGTTAGATCATTTATATACTCTCAGGGTTTTTGCCGAGATGTATGACCTGAGGCTTCATAACTCATAAGGCAACACACTACGTACTAGATTACGGCGACTTCATTTTCTTTTATACAACATTATATTGAGTTGGCAAGTGCCTGACATTCCTTCAAATGAATAACGTTTTATTTCTACTTGAATTTTACTATCAAAGTTTATTGAGTGCATTTTTATTTTTTTTAAGGAAGGCAAAAATATATTAAAAATTATTGCATAAATTGTTTTATTTTTAACGTTTTCATTTTCCTATGTTAGAAAAAACATTAATTTTTTAAAACGTGCCGAATGTTTTAATTTTCATTACATTTTCATTACTTTACTGAGGTTGTAATTCGAAGTGTTACCAATTACCGAAATTCGTTCATAAAACCAAATATAAAAATATACAGTCGAGAACAAAACATAAGTATGATTTCTCATTTGTCCGAGTTTTTCATTGGAAAGATAAGTTTGAACTCTTTTACATTTAATTCCTTCTTGCTGCTAACCACCATCTTAATTACAGATATAGCATTAAAAGAGCAAAGTATGATCGCTAAAATATTTTCGAGTGGGCTTCTTCTACTTGAAGAAGTCGCCGTAGTCTAGTAGGTAGTGTGTTGGCCAGGGTTCGAGCCCCAGGCCAGACATCAAAAAATAAAATACAAAAATTATTTCTTCGGCGACTTCCTTTCAGCAGATTTCTGGCAAAAACTCTGAGAGTAGATAAAAATTGCCATGAAAAGTTTCTCAAAAATCTGTCGTTCGGAGTCGACTTTAAACTGTAGGTCCCGCCACTCATGTATAAAATTAACACACACAACATAAGTGGTGTGAGAAACTATTACGTAATCCTGTCTGGAGGGTTGTAATGACCAATTATGTACGTACTTGGGGTGTGTCTTTCTAACTGAAAATAATACATTTTTATTTTCGCCTTGTTTTTTAATTTTGGAGTTCAGTTTCAATAATAAATTAAGTGATTTTTTATTTTATTTTTTATTGTTTTTGTTTTTTGTAAGTAATTCTTCAATTTTCTTTTTAAAAAGTATCATTTTTGTAACCCTGGAACCTATGTATCTTCGATCTTTACATGGTTTGCTATAGAAAATCATAATTCACCTTGCGTCGTTTCAATTTGTGTTGGGTTTTTTTGGAACGTAACCACGACGCAAAGTGAGGTATGTGTGTAATCTATACTTTTTGACCAAGCTTTCAGACCCTAGCATGGATGTCTTGATGATGTGATGTAGTTTAAAATTCAATGATATGAATATGATTGGACATTCATCTTCTGGGCCAAAATTATAAATATAAAATAATTTTCTTTGGTACTGATTCGTAGAATGAGAAGAAACTGTGCATTTTTCACACACCCTGTAAAAGATCGCAAGCAATTAGAGCTTATACTATAAGCACGGAAACAATAGAAAATGTGTATAAAAATATCTTCAACATCGAATTGGTGGTTAACATAAAGAAATTGTAACGCCCTGGAAACGATGAAATAAATTCATCAAATAAAGCACATGTGAGAGTGTCATGTGCGAGTAGTTGACGATTAAAAGGAGACGTACAAATAAATTCGTCAATCATTATTTGGATTTTAATTTCGTAGTATTTGGTTGTTAAAATGTCTTCTTCGGCTGTCGATTTGTTGCTATTGGCATCATACCTATTGCAACAAGCTTCTAATTATACATTCTATAAAGCTGGTGAACACTGGTATTCCTAAATAGGTTAGGTTAGGTCAGTGTGGTAGCTTCCATACCAAAAGCTCACTTGAGCACGCATAGCGCCCCGTTGTGACGCCGCAGGTAAACGCAGTCTTTGTACTGACCAAGTTTCTCCGAACCAAGGAGGGAGAAGTTGGTCAGCGCAAGTGCTGCACATTTCAAAGCACGATTACCCCATGCTGGAAAACCAGCCAGAAAGCTTGATAAATGAGGCTATAACCTTGACATCAATGGACTATAGCTCCGTCAAGCTGACAAGGGTTGGAGAGCCAAATAACCTATATGTGCACCTCACAAGCGATGAGCACTGACAAAGAAAGAAATAGTTAAATGGGAACCGAATTCTTTCTACCCATAACAAAGTGACCTGTAAGCATGGCCACTGTGATTGAGATGATGTTACGACTGGTTGGTGCTGGTGCGCCTTCTATCCATTGAGGGCCAAGTAAGCCTAGCGGTAGAGCAGGACTCCTCATTGATCCAGCTTGAACGAGGTAATTGGTATTCCCAGATTGACTGAAGAGGATTCCGGAAGTAGTGCGCCAGCTCTGGCTAACTCGTCGGCTCTGCATTTTCCCGGAATATCATAATGTCCGGGGACCCAGACAAGTGTGACACTGAAACGCCCAGAAAGAAAGTTGAGGCAGCGGCGACATTGTCTGACGATCCTGGAATTATTCGCAACGTTCGACAGAGACTTTATGGTAGCCTGGCAAACAGAAAAGATCGAGAAGCGGGTGAAAGGAACACCATATGCGAGGATCCACTGCGCGGCTCGGTAGATGGCCATCACTTCCGCCTGGAACACGCTGCAATAGTCCGGCAGCCGGAGTGAAATGTCCAAGTCCAATTTCCCAGAGTAAACTCCGCTACCCACTCCGCCATCGAGTTTGGAGCCGTCGGTATACACATCCAGGAGTTCTAGAGGGACGGTTGAGTCAGTGGTCCAATCGCTTCTGCTCGGGATCAGGAAGTTGAAACCCCTGTCAAAATAGAATTCCACAAGGAGATAATCGATATCCAGTGGGGCTACAGGATCAGTCTTCAAAATAGAGGAGTGACCAGAGGGTACGACGCGCCAACGAGACGGGGCATTGAGTCTTGTCGCAGTGAACTTAGCCAACTGCTTAGCGAGGAGCTCAGTAGGAAGCCAGTTGAGCATTGCGAACAAGGCTTTTGTGGGGGTGCAGAGCACCAGTGATACGAATAGCTGCGGACCTTCTGCTGCGGCACTTCTTTCTCAATAATTTGTAAAATCATTTGTATTTCAACTTCATTCATTTCTCCAAGACGGAAACAAACTTAATATTTTTTTTATCCGCGTATATGGTTATTACTACAATATCGAAGCAACTAATACAATGCTGTCAAAAACAATTGGAGGCCATCAAATAAAAAGTCATCAAATCAGAATTCTTTTGATTTTCATGAAACCATACAAAATCACTCTTAATAATATTCATTTGTATAGCAATCCTGGACAAAGTATACGAGGTGTGATCGAAAAATAACCGTTATTTTCAAATTTCGTGAGTTACGTATGTTCGATTTTCGCATTTTTTCTGTTATGTTGGTACACATGTCTGTTATATATGTTGACAATATCAGACATTTTGGATTGTCAGTTTGTTTTTAACAGATAAAAAGGTTAGTTAAATGTGCAAGGACATTTGAAATGTTGACTGTGGCGTTTGGCGAGTCTACTATGAGCAGAACACAAGTTCAATTATGGTATAACCGGTTTAAGGAAGGCCGAGAAGATGTCAATGTCGATGCTCGTTCTAGTCGCCCGAGCACGTTAACAACCGATGAAAACATTGAAGCAGTGAAGAAAATGATTTAGAAGTCGCCGTAGTCTAGTAGGTAGTGTGTTGGCTTATTACACGAAAAGCCAGGGTTTGAGCCCCAGGCCAGACATCAAAACAAAATACAAAAAGTATTTCTTCGGCGACTTCCTCTCAGCAGATTTCTGGCAAAAACTCTTAGGGCAAATAAAATTGCCATAACAACGTTTCTCAAAAATCTGTCGTTCGAAGTCGACTTTCAACTGTAGGTCCCACCACTCATGTATAAAATTAACACACACAACATGAGAAACTAGAACGTTGTACAATGGGTCAATTCGACCTCCGGGTATTGTACTTGTCTTAATTGACAAGTACACGTCCTCTAACCTAACCTAAGCAAATGATTTTGGATAATCGTCGAATAACTATTAGAGAGGTTGCCGATGATGTTGGCATATCGTTCGGCTCATGCCAAGCAATTTTTGCGGATGTTTTAGGCATGAAACGTGCGGCAGCGAAATTTGTTCCAAAATTGATAAATTTTGAGTAAAAAAAAACATCGCATGGACAATGCTCAGGAGACGATCCAGATTTGCTCAAAAATGTCATAACTGGTTACGAGTCATGGGTGCATGGCTATGAAAATTAAACCAACGCCCAATCATCCCAATGGAAACGTTCAGAAGAGCCAAGACTGAAAAAAGCATGTAAAGTTCCGTCAAATGTGAAGGTTTTGCTCTCTGCTTTCTTTGATTGTAATGGAAAGGAATACTACTTTGAAGTTATTCCCCGATTGGGCGAATCAATTCGTCAGAAACGCACAGAATTGTGGAAAAACCAATCATGGATTTTGCACCATGATAACGCATCAGCTTACACATCGATGCTTGTGCGAGAGTTTTTGACCAAAAACAAAACCGTAGTTATGCCTCAACCACCAACGGACTTGGCCCCGCTGACTTTTTCCTCTTCGCAAAACTGAAGACACCAATGAAAGGAAAGCGTTTTGCTTCAATTGAGGAGATAAAAGAAAAATCGAAACAGGAGCTGTTGGCGATACTAAAGAGCGCGTTTCAGAAGTGTTTCGAGGATTGAAAAAAATGCTGGCATAAGTGTATTATATCTGAGGTAAAAATAACGGCTATTTTTTGATCACACCTCGTACAAATGCAAATAAATTGTTTAAAAGGCAAATCCTAAAAAGCGGGAAGAAGCTTGCAGTGCAAATAAGCACTGAAAACAAACACTTCAATTAAACTTCTACTGTTCTACTTGTACTCATTCAAACTTATTGTATTACGGAGAAATATCATTACTAAAGGCAATATTAAAGTAGAATTTTTGTGTTTAATTTTTCTTTAAAATTTTTCGTTTTTTTGTTGTTAATATGGTAATGGCTGCCATGCTATTTTCCCCATTTCACAAAGGCAAATAAGATTCTTTTGTCATTTAATACTCTTAGAATTTCCATGCCACTATTTTGTTTCATAAAATTCGCTCTTAAAATATATTTTTTGACATGCGCACTAGTTTATGGTAAATTATAAATCCCACTCTTACCTTTCCTTATTTAATTACAATAATTTATCCTCTACTTGATTTTAACTACGTATAAAGGGCCTGATTATTTTTATTCAATGCTTTTTTTGTAGTTTTTTTGGTCATGTGCACTTTGTTTTTTCATACTACGGATCCAACGTTTTAAAATTTTGTTCCTATTTTGTTACTACGGGTTATCGTACCATTACTTTACGCACGTAAGTGAATACAACCAGTCGCGTACTTTTTGATAACTCTTTATCCAATACGTTCAATGAAAGTCCGGAAGTTAGACAAGAATGTATTCTGAGTTCAATTTTATATGCCTTATATCTGAATAACATTATGGTACAGATGCTCTTCCTGTTACTAAAGTATTCTGATAATATTGTCATTACAGTACTCCGCGGATATAAACACCCCGAAAATAGTAATTCCACGCTTAGTAGCACATTAAACTTATGCAATCCTGATTTTTGCTTAATAATATACCGAAACTATTTCGAGATATTCATCCCACATTTGAGTATTCTTCGTTTATAAACCCGAATAATTGTACTTTACACTTTAAATTTTCCTTAAAAAATTCTTTTACATGCACACGCTTTGTGACAACTACCTTTCCAAAATTGATTCGCTCGTGTAATTAAATATTTCTGGCCATTGGCAGCCAATATTCACCATTAACACCATACGACTGATCGATTGGAAAAAGTTGTAAAAAAATTGGACGGCGCAATGCAATTCGATAGAATGTTCCTTATGGTTTCATTGTTTTCGAGGCAGTGGCTGCACTCTGTCCCATCCAGAAGACGTAACCAACTGAGTCAACGTAATCTCAGATAATTGACTCTTGACAAAAAAACTTACATTACCCCAATGTTCACATTTCGTAATTTCGTAAAATCTCTTCTTCTACTAATCTAATTTGGTTCAGGTCTGGGGTGAGTCAACAACCTTATTCTCTGTATAGTTAATGCTGGAATTGCACTCTTCACTATGTCTATAAAGTCTCCATCTGCTTTACCAATTACTTCGTAGTGATTCCAAAGTGACACGGGGGCCCACCATGTTACAACTTTGCTCACCACATCGAGCTGTAGAAGATGATTGAAGGCTTCTCCGACCAGCCGGCGTTCCATCGAATATGAGACCAACAGAATTCAATCAGCTTGAATACATACATAACATAATTGGTCATTACAACCCTTCAGTCAGGATTACGACCTAGTTTCTCACACCACTTATGTTGTGTGTGTTAATTTTTATACATGAGTGGTGGGACCTACAGTTTAAAGTCGACTCCGAACGACAGATTTTTGAGAAACTTTTCTTGGCAATCTTATTTACTCTCAGAGTTTTTGCAAGAAAACTACTGAGAGGAAGTCGCCGATGAAATATTTTTCATATTTTCGTTTTGATTTCTGACCTGGGGCTCGAGCCCTGCCTTTACGTCTAATAAGCCAACACACTACCTACTAGACTACGGCGACTTCAACATTCAAATTCCTCTACATGAACTGTAATCCAGCAGAGAGTAGCACTATTTTTCCTACTTATCATCTGCTTCAGCTTGGTCAGATAGCCTAATAATCTCCGATTTAACCTCGTAAGGGTCGAGTGATCGATTAGCAGCCTGACTGTCAGATAATATTGCAAAGTTCAGTCTTTTGTACCTTCTATCTTCGTTGAATTGAGCACAGCTTTCAATGGTAGATACCTATGAGTTGTTCCCATATGCCCATGTCATTGTTGTAACAACCCATGCTAGTTTCAGTATTTTGTCCAACTCCATTTGAGGTATATTCAGTTTAGCTCTGTCTGCCTAAAACAAAAGGTCCATTGTCCACTATCAGTGTGACCATCATGGTATACATACAGTGCATATTGTTTGAGTTAAATCCCAAGGATGTCTAGCCTCTGCAGAAATGCTCTTTATATTAGCCAGATATTTTACCCCTAGTTTCTGTAATATCTCACTTGGAAGTGGTATAAATAGTGGGCCATTTAAAAGTTTAAATTTGAAAATGCAAAAACGATTGGAAAATTTGGCAAATTTATTTTCTTGTTCTGAAGTACAATTGCTCCGGTTAAAAATGGAATATTATTTCTTTTATGTGGCTGTCGCGGCTGGCCTCACAGTACCTCATTCGATCGGACCAATTTTCGTGCAATTTTTGGAATGTATGGGGTCGTACCTCAGCATTTCCCCACAGAAAATAGCCAAATAACAGCTTTTTGGCGGCCAATTGACACCAGCATCTCGGCTAATTAAACGACCATCAAACATTTGAAGTAATAAATCGATTGTGGCATGAGATGTGTGAAGAGTTGTACCATTCTGTTGAAACCAAACATCGTTCACATCAATACCGTGAGGAGCGGGCACTAAAAAAATCGGTTATCATGGTGCGATAGGTGTCTCCAGTGACCGTAATGGTTGCGCCGTCCTTATTTTCAAAGTAATATAGGCCAATGATACTGCCGCACCAAACAGTCACTCGTAATGTGTGCATTGACTTCTATAAGACTACGTGCGGGTCTTCTGAGCCCCAAATACGGGAATTTTGCTTATTGACGTACCCACCAAGATGAAAATGAGCTTCATCCGAAAATATGATTTTATTTTGGCAGATAGATGTTCCATCCGATATTTCAATTTCGGAAGTTTTTCTCCTTCTTGTTAAGAATACTATTGTGGTCTTGCATGGGTTTATCCTATAACCCAAAGACAGCATCATCGACTTGAAATTTAAGGCTGCGAACTCAAACGTAACTGGAAGATACATAGTTGCAATTCATTACTTACTTTACGTCAGTCTTCTTTCCGCTTTAACCTTGAGCAGATTTCTGTTGAACATATAAGTTCTGTTGTTAATAATTTGAACTTAAATAAATCTGTGGGGTATGATAATATTTCTGCAAACGTAATGTACAACTGTAATGATATACTAGCTCCCGTGTTAACTTGTATTTTTAATAAAATAATAAATTCGTCTATATATCCTGATTATTTAAAGATAAGCAAAGTTGTTCACATACCAAAAGTTGCGAATGCTTCTGAAGCTAGTGATTTTCGTCCAGTTTCCCTACTGCCAATTATTGATAAAATTTTTGAAAAGATCATCCATGAGAGACTGTTTTCGTATTTGGATAGTAAAAATTTAATGTACAAATATCAATTTGGGTTTAGAAAGGGATGTAATATGGAAGAGGTAGTTTTGAATGCTGTAAACTTATTTTGTGACAAGTTGGATAGGGGTTCTAGTGGGGTTGCAGAGCTATTTTTGGACTTTAGTAGGGCTTTTGATCTCGTTGACCATGATATAATGTTGCGGAAATTGATGTTTTATGGTATTATGGGCAAGGAATTGAGACCGTTTGAGAATTTTCTGAGGAATAGAAGACAATTCGTTTTGAAAACGTATATGGAACGCTTATTCTTGAATATATTCCTCTTAATAGGTTGAAGATGAATGCGGATAAGACTAAATTAATCAGATTTAGACCATGTAGTCTAGTAGGTAGTGTGTTGGCTTATTAGACTTAAAGCCAGGATTCGAGGCCCAGGCCAGACATCAAAACAAAATACAAAAAGTATTTCTTCCGCGACTTCCTCTCAGCCGATTTCTGGCAAAAACCCTGAGAGTAAAGAAAATTGCCATGAAAAGTTTCTTCAAAATGTGTCGTTCGGAGTCGATTTTAAACTGTAGGTCCCCCACCACTCATGTATAAAATTAACACACACAACATAAGTGGTGTGAGAAACTAGGTCGTAATCCTGACTGAAGGGTTGTAATGACCAATTATGTTATGTATGTGCGTAGACCATGTACACGTGTGCAGGATATCTTTGCGATTCAAGTCGGTGAAAATTTGATTTTGGAAGCAGATAAAGTAAAATATTTAGAAATTATATTGCAAAGTAATATGGCATGGAATCTACACAATAATGAGGTAAAATCAAGGATTGCACCAGCCGTTGGGGTTTTATTTAAAATGAAAAATAAACTTAATCTGAAAACAAAATTGATGATTTACCAGTCCTTAATACAAAGTCACATAAACTATATGGCAATAATATATGGGTTTAAATCATTGCAGGTGATGCAAAATAGAGCATTGAAGACAATTTATGATTTACCGCTACGATACCCCACTTTATTACTTTATAGAGTAATGTGTAAACACATTATGCCTTTTTGGTGGATGATGTAAATACCAGTTGTTAATATATATATTTAAATCCTTACGGAACATAAGGTATATGTAGATCAGTTACTTTTTCTCAGAATCAAACAGTTTTCAATACATGGAACCAAGGCAATTGCATACCGCTAGGTGCAGGTTAGAAACAACCAGGCAGAGGATTGAATATATTAAAATCAATAAATAGCTTATCAGTCTTTAAAAAGGAAATAAGAAAATATATATTTGAAAACTTGGAAAGCTTGCTATGTAGGTAATTAACTTTTTTTATACGTTTATTTGAATTACAATCTATCTAATTGAAAGATATTAAGCAATTTTGAGAGAAATTATAAGTTTACAATAGTAGATGTACTCTATTAAGTACAAATATAAGTTTAGATACAATCTTCTTTTTAACAATAATTAAAAACAAACAATATCATAACATTTGAAGCAAATACCTTAATATTCTTAACAATTTATACTATTGCATTTATTTACAATATTGTAAAATATTGTCCTTATTATATCATAACTTTTTAACATAGTTACAACACAAGTACAAAGTTAATTGGGCAATTCATACGACTTTGTATCGTGTATGTTGTATTGAATACATTTGTTTGTTTGTGAACGCTCAATGCTATGCTGTATTGTATATCTCGTGGCATTCAAACAATTTGATAGCCCGAAACCAATACAACTTTTAAAAGCATAAAAAAAATTGTATAAGTGTATCGGATTGTTGTATGTTCTTCCAACAATACAATGAATACAACGATACAACGGCTTGTGTGAATTGACCAAATAATTTAATAGTAGTCGTTATCTACGAAATGGTAATTCTAAGACGTGATGTCTTTTAAGTCTTTTTATTTCTTCTGTGTCATCTAATAAACATATTGCTAATGTATTGACGTGGTTATCCAGTCTTTTTAAATATCTTTCACTATGAGTCCTTATAACCTCTTTAATTGTGGGAATTCGAAGGTCTTTGTGGATAGATTTGTTGGTAATGTACCATGGTGCTTGAGTAATTAACCTGAGAGTTTTCGATTGGTATCTTTGCATTATTTCTAAATTTGAATTACTAGCAGTCCCCCAAAGTTCAATTCCATATGTCCAGACAGGTTTTAGAATTCCTTTGTATAGTTTGAGTTTATTTTCAATGCTAAGTTTTGATTTCTGACATAGTAACCAATAAAGAGTTCCGTTTTTAATGTTTAGTTGTTGTTGTTTCGATTTTATGTGTTGTTTCAATGTAAGCCGGCAGTCTAAATGCATACCAAGATACTTAATGCAGTCTTTATTAGGAATTATAGTGTTATTTAGCATCACGTTTGGACAACTACCTCTTCTTAGGGTAAATAATATGTCGGCCGATTTTTCTGCGTTTACCGTAATTTTACATTTTTGTGACCAAGTATTAATTATATTAAGCTGATTTTGCACTAAATTTGTAGCTGTAATTTGACATTCGTTTGACGCCATTATTGCGGTATCATCAGCATACGTTGACACATGTATTTGATTGATTATAGGCATATCGGCTGTGTAAATTGAAAAAAGAACTGGACTTATCACGCTACCTTGTGGAACTCCGGCTCTGATGTCATGAATATGTGATCTTTCGTCATTGATTTTTACGTAGAATGTTCGATCTTTCAAATATGATTTAATAAAAAGGTAAAAGTTAGATGGAAGGAGAGTTTTTAATTTATATAATAATCCATTGTGCCAAACTCTGTCTAAAGCTTTTTCTATATCTAGAAAAACTGCAGCACAGTATTTTTTCTCTGGTAATTAACTTAAAATATCTAATGCTTTACTTAAGTTTATAATTAGCTATAATTGTTAATATTGTTATTTATGTATGTATATATTATATTAATATATTTTTATTATATCTAACTTTATTTGTTGTTTAATAATTTTGATCAGTATAACTGAAACTGCCAACTTGCGTTAATAATACCCATAGGGCGCAGAGGCCAAATAATCAAATTGTATTTTAGTTGAATTTAATTAAATAAATATAAAAAAATCAAAAGTACTTTTAAATGATGTCTTCGAAATATGATGTCTCTTAAAATTTTCATTTAGCCATCAAGACTATATCATTGCCATACCTTCGTTTGTCTACGCTCTCTCTACACAGAGCTCTAGCTATTAAAATATAAAAATTAATTTCCTATAATTTTTTTACCGCTTTCCACTTTCGATATTTAATACAACAATACTAATTGCTCATGCTCAATATCATACAATAGTTATACTTTTCATTTCACAGTTTTTCATGCAATTGCCGTACAATACAATTCAAGTGGTTATGCACAGTGTTGCAGAATTAATTTTCAATAACAAAATATTCACAATCAAACCAATGTACTTTAAACTAATGTTGGTATTTAATACTCGTGTAATATTCTTGTCAGGAGAATTGTGCCACACAATCTGGTATTTATTGAAGCATTCAATACCAGCATAATTTATTTATTTTAATAGTACCATGCCACCTTTGCAACCACCAGCAATTATATTGTAATGAAAATATGGAAACCTAGGAGTAGTTTATACTTTTGTTGGAGGGAATAGTTAACCTATTATTTAGCAAAATTTCAAACATAAATTTATTAAAATCTACAAATCTAGTACAAAACGAAATGGAATAAAGAGAAGAGGAAACACTATAGAAATGTTTATAAAATCCATTGTAGCAACAGGGGTTGCTTGGGTCGTTAGGAATGGTTAAAGGTTGTCCAGAATCAATATCCAAGTGGAAGCGTATTATAAAGGGTCCGCAAAATAACTTTTTTTTTTGAAAATGCTTTAAAAAAAACTACTGAATATTTTCTCAAATTTATTTTTTTATTTGAAAGTACAATCCTTCCGCTTAATAATGGAAAATAATTTCATGCAAATGGCTGCCTCGGCTGCCATGCAGTAGCCTACACCAGAAGATGCCGATTTTGGCAAAAAAATCATCTTTTCAGATGAAGCTCATTCTGATCTTGGCGGGGGCACAGAAAACCCGCACGCATACATTGAAAAGCCGACGCACCCACAACGAGTCACTGTTTGGTGCGGATTTTGGTCTAGATGCATAATTGGGCCATTTTTCTTCGGAAATGAGCAAGGAGTGGCCGTTACAGTCAATAGCGAACGTTAGCGGGCTATGTTGAACGAATTTTTGTTCACAAAAATTGAATAGGAGGATATTGGCAACATTTGGTTTCAACAACACGGCGCTACGTGCCACTCGATGTTTTGCGCCCTGTTTTTGAAGATCGCATTATCAGCCGCAGAGCTGATGTCGTTTGGCCACCTCGGAGCTGCATTTTGACACTGTTGGACTATTATTTGTGGGGTGCCGTCAAAGATAAGTGTTACGCCGACAAGCCAGAGACAATTGCCGCTTTAAAGGACGATATTCGTGATGCCATTGGTGAAATACAGCTGCACAAAATCGATAATGTGCTTAAACATTGGACCGATCCTGTAGGCTACTGCATGGCCAACCGAGGCAGCCATTTTAATGAAATTATTTTCCATTATTAACCGGAAGGATTGTACTTTCAAATAAAAAAAGAAATTTGAGAAAATATTCAGTAGTTTTTTTTAAAGCATTTTCAAAAAAATGATTTGGCGGACCCTTTACCATAAATTACGCATTTACACGCAATCAAACAATATTAGACATTCATTGTCCTGTGACATGATTTTGACATTAAGGTAAATAAGTATTACAAACGGAAATCAATTATTCAATTTATTTTCGTACCTATCAATTCAAATTGTTGCAACTTTTCATGTCAATTTTATTTACACTCAGAGTTTTTGCCATAAATCTGTTGAGAGGATGTCACAGCAGAAATTTTTCTTATATTTCGTTTAGTTCGAGATGTCTGATCTGGGGTCTAATTCTCGTAGTCGTGATCCAAATTGTGTTCGAATAGAAAATAATTTCGATAGCGAGAAATTTTTTTATGATGTTACTCGATACGAAACGAATCGATTTGTTGCTTAAGTGTTGTGAAACGAGTTAATTATTTCCTTTTACAGCATTATTTCGTGTTTACAAAAATTGTAAACAAAAAACATATCGACGCCTCCATTCTATAACGTTCTAAGTACATTTAGAATGCTTTTAATGTTTTCGCATTTTTAAATTCTACGTTCTTTAACTTAAATACTGTAAAAATTTGGTTAAGATGCGCCGATCCGTTCCGAAGTTATAGGAAAAAATCTCCTTAAAATACACATACAGTCGTATGTCGCGTGAAAACTTTGAGAGCTCATAACTCAAAACACACTTTTTCGACTTAGAATGTTATAGAATAGAGGCGTCGATATGTTTTCTTACAAAAATAAAGGAAATTTAATTAATCCAAGGAAGAAAAGTTTTATTAAAATTGTAATATTTCGTATAATGGATAATATATTATGGTTTTACTTTACATATTATTAGCTGGGGCTGAAGTTTCTTCTGCAGTATCATCTTCAAATTCTATAAAAGAAGACATGGTAGGTTCCATTTTGTCTTCTTCATAATCCGATAAACAGCAGGGAGATACGTCAGGAATACTATTTTTTGGTGAAGTTATTGGGGTTAAAATTTTCTTTGTCGCAATTCTCTTTTGGGCTGCCTTCTGATGTTTTTGAAGACCCAAAAGTTTGGACATTTTTAGACCCTCAACCGAGTTTTAAACTAAACAAGTTTTTGTTAAACTACCCTGCGCCACATTTTTGCATCTTTGATTGGTGGGCCGAAAGCAATAAGCTTAGCTGTGAGCTGTTCCCATAGCTGATTAGTTCTTGCCTTTCCCGGAGAAGTATTTGGAATAATACTCTTTGCCAATTCTGAATGCTTATCCATGAAATTTCAATGAATTTCCTTATGGGTGTAATAAATTTTTGAAAGTTTTGACCTACAAATACTGGAATTAATTTTTTATTTATAAATTATTATAAATTTGGTACTTACATTTTTTTATATTTTTATTTACAGCAGAAAAACATTAATTCGAAAGCTTTAGCGCTTACGAGTAAAAACTCGCAAGGTGGCATTCGAATGATCACACGTTATCGAATGACATCATTAGAAATTTCGATACACTTTACTCGATAACGAATAAGAGAAAAATTCTTTCGTATACGACTGCCAGAATTAGCCCCCTGGTGTTTGAACCGTGACCTCACATCTAATAAGCCAACATACTACTTACTACGCTACGGCAACTTCAAAGTAAACCGATTAGCCAACCAATTTTTGACGTCCTCGTAGAAATCGAAGTGCTGCTCAGCTAATGCGTGGCCCATCGTGTAACAGTTCCCAGCCTTATACTATGTACTTGTATAGTTTATATTTTGAATCAGTTTTGCTTTGAAGGCACGTGCATTTTCATGTTGGTCCGTATCTTGTAGCCCATTCTTGTCGTTTTTTTGTTTTCAATTCATGGTTTAATTTGTTTATTTGTAGATGGTAGCACTGTGTATTAATGGTTTCACTATGTTTTATGAGCTTTCAGTGACCACACATCTTTCTGGTCCTACCAGACATACATAATAAATACGGAGTACCACAATTGGGTATCAAATTGAAAATCTACTTCTCTATTCTGTATATACCATCAGAACAATTAAGTATGACGACAGGAACGATATGGTTTTTTGTGCTCTTTCTTGGCATAGATTAGACCAGTTTCGGGTGTTAGTTCCAGAATGAACATACAATTTTAGAATGTGGATCAGTTATATGGTGTCCGTTCTGCAAGCTGCACATTGATCACATCGAATCCATACAAAAACAGTTCCTTCTTTTTTGTGTTAAAGATGTCTATGGAAACTTTTTTATTGTTCCCTCAACAAGGTGATTTTACCAACCCTGAAAATCCGAATTCATTTCTTATGAATCTGATTAATGGGAAGATGACATCTGAGTTTTGTGAAATAATCTACACTTCAATATTCCTCAACGTGACTTCCACCACGTCACCAATTAAATAACAAACTAAACAATGAATGAATTTATGAGAGAGAATTATGCTGGTGCTTCAATGAAATGGCCCGCTGACGCGTGAGGAAGTAGAGATGTATAGATGTAGAAATGACACTCGAAAATTCGATCAAAAGGTTAAGCGCCTTCCTCCAAAGATGAGATGGAAACTTGGTAATAGATTCACAGGCGAAAATCCCAGAAATGCTGATAAATTTTCAAAATGTGTTTTGCCCTCCAACATTATTTGACAGTTTTTGACAGAAATGCTGATAAATTGTCAAAATGTGTCTTGCCCTCCAACACAATTTATCAGCATTTCTGGGATTTTCGCCTTTCTCCTCTTTTCAACTTCTGTTTACAAATTACTTACTTACTTAATTGGCCATTAACAAGCCGATTAACGGATTTCGGCCAGCCGTAACACAGCCTTCTAGGCGCCTCTGCTTCTTGTGCGCCTACGGCAATTGATGACAGGGCTTCCTCGATTTGGTTCTTCCAACGCAAACAAGGTCGTCCTCTTCGCCGACTTCCGCAGATCCCCGCATCAAATACCCGTCTCGCCGGAGCATTCTCCTCCATTCGCAGCCGCTGGATGTTAATACGCTCCACAACGTCTATATCGTTGAGGAGCTTACAGCTCACTGTTGGATCGGATGCGGAAATCATCGTCAACTCACATTGGACCACAGATCTTATGTAGGACTTTTCTCTCGAATACTCTTAAGGCTGCTGCATCAGTGATTAATAGGGCCCATGCCTCTACGCCATAAAGAAGCACAGGTAGGATGAGCATGTTGTAGAGTATTAGTTTTGTCGTACGACAGATATCTCTGTTACCCAATTGCCTATTGAGACCATATTAGCACCTGTTGGCAAGAGTGATCCTGCTGTTGTTCTCCAGACTGACATCATTTTTGGTGGTAACGGCGGAGTCAATATATATAAATTCCTAGACTATATCGAAACTATAGTTATTGGCCGTAATCTGAGATGCAATATGCCGCACGTCGCTACCTGTCGATAACATATGCTTTGTTTTGCCCTCATTTACTGTCAGACCCATCTTTCTTCGTAGACTCCCGTTCAATAGCACTAAAGGCAGCAGGAGCATCTTGCTTGGTACGCCCTATGATGTCAATGTAGTCAACGTACGCAAGCAACTGGACGCTTTTTTGAAAAATAACGCCATTGCGATGAACTTCCGCCTTCCGCAGAACACTCTCCATGACGAAGTCGAAGAGGTCGCATGATTAAGGATCGCCTTGTCTGAAACCTCGCACGGTATTAAAAGGTTCGGAGAGGTCCATTCAACGTCATTCTGCAAAGCCTTATCAACTTCGCAGGTATACCGAGCACATATATTCCAAGTCCTACGCACAACCCAATTTTAGCGTCCAGGGAATTGGAATTCGCTGCACGCATTAGTTAACATCTAGCGGGCTTAGGAAGCCATCCAGGAGGTGCCACGAGGAGTCTGCATGTTAACTTGAATATAGCAAGACAACGATCATTCTGAAGGTCGCCACGTTGACCACATTTAGAAACTTTACCTTGTTTGCATGTATCCCAACCCTTAATACTTTCCATTAATTGTTCGATTATGATTCTGTAAAGGTGTATTCAAAACAATTAACATTTCTCTGGCTTTGTTTATTCATATTCGTATTGTGATTAATTTAATACAATCTTCTAAACACCTTAGTGGCGCGACATTTGAATTGCAAGTGTAAAAGTATAAAAATTAATATATTCGTGTTGTTTGTAGGAACTCAAAACTGGGAAAAGGCATGCAAGTACAACGTAATGACTAAATAACAAATGGTCATAATATTGATGGCGTTCAGTGAATGTATAATGTTAGGTATTAGTGAAGAAACTACATCACAACATACATAATTATTTTTAACTATAGTGCATGAGGATCTTAATGCAATTACCACAGCATTTAAAAAAGAAAAAAATTTCTTTGAAATGAAAATTTTCTTGGAAAACTTTTAAATGTGCTCAAATTATTCAATGTGTGTGAAGATAAATTCGAATTTAAGAATCCAAGACACAAACCAACAGTTTCAGCAGAGTCACCTAAGGCAGTTACACAGCAATGTTATATTATGTTCAAACATGCAAGTATATTGAGCAAATCGCAATAAACGGCATTATTGTTCTCAATACTTCATATATGTAAAATGTCAATTAATTATTGCTCAATAAATTCATAAATTGTTATAATATTGATTAAAACTTCAAATACAGCACTGTCATAAGTACGTTCAGTGAGCATATTACTATTTTCTGTTGATATTTGACAACTCAAATGTCAACAACAAAAAAACAAAACAACGACAAACGAAAAATGCTATGCAGTATTATCAAATTTTTCTTTCTCATTCTTCTGAGGGAAGGCACTTTGGAGTCAAAAATATTCCCTACTAACCGCAACAGATCGGCGTTTCGTTTGTTATTTTCGCGATTAAATTAAAAGCAGTGTCTGAACACTAAAAATATTGTTATCAATAAACCGGTGGCAGCGAGTAGATTACTCTTCTAAAGGGTCCGCCAAATAACTTTTTTTTTGAGAATACTTTAAAAAAACTACTGAATATTATCTCAAATTTCTTTTTTTATTTGAAATTACAATCCTTCCGGTTAATAATGGAAAATAATTTCATTCAATTGGCTGCCTCGGCTGGCCATGCAGTAGCCTACACGATCGGTCCAATTTTTAAGCGCATTATCGATTGTGTGCAGCTGTATTTCACCAATGGCTTCACGAATATTGTCCTTTAAAGCGTCAATTGTCTCTGGCTTGTCGGCGTAACACTTATCTTTGACGGCACCCCACAAATAATAGTCCAACGGTGTCAAATCGCAGCTCCGAGGTGGCCAAACGACATCAGCTCTGCGGCTGATAATGCGGCAGGACGCAATACATTGAGTGTAGCTTCGGCTGTGTGGCACGTAGCGCCGTCCTGTTGTAACCAAATGTCGACAAAATCCTCCTCTTCAATTTTTGTGAACAAAAATTCGTACAACATGGCCCGATAATGATCTCCATTGACTGTACCGGCCACTCCTTGCTCATTTTCGCAGAAAAATGGCCCAATTATGTCTCTGGACCAAAATCCGCACAAAACTGTGACTCGTTTTGGGTGCGTCGGTTTTTCAATGTATGCTTGCGGGGTTTCTGTGCCCCAAATGCGACAATTTTGCTTGTTTACATACCCGCCAAGATCAAAATGAGATTCATCTGAAAAAATGAAAATTATGAGACTTAGGGCCATTATTACAACTTGCCGTTAACTAAAGAAAGGATTTTAACGAGCAGATAAACTGTTTTTCGTTATTATAAGTACCCATCTTACTGAGAAGTGATCGTTAAGCTAAAGGGAGGAGCATCCTACCTTTAACATTTAAAGGTCACTTTATGTTTGAACTTGCCATATTATATATTATGTTCAATATGGCAACTTCAAAAGTAAAAAAGTGAGCAAATACAACAAAAGAAGAATCTCGTCGTTGCCACTGCGTTTAAAAAAAACTTGTTTAATTCAGCAGTGTTATCAACATTGCTCCGGCACTGCCAAATTTTTGAAAAAGTTACCTTTATTTAATGACCAATAAAGTTGTAATAACGAAGTTAAAGGTGACTTTAAAGCTCACTTTAGCTAAAGTTACCTTTAACTAAACCCAAATTTAAGGGCAATTTGTAATAATGACCCTTAAAAGCACTTCGAATCGCAATGCCAATAAATGATGGTGGAGATGTGTGCTCATCTACTTACATTTGGTGTAGAAAATTTTTAATTTTTTCATTCAAATTGGATTAACGTAATACGATGTTTTTTACTGCTCCTATCAAAGAATTTATCTGTCAATTAATAATTTATCATCTATAATGTCGCCTCCAAGCCCATTGCCCTGACACATGTCAGGATGCTGCTCGATGTTTACAAGAACAATAGCATCTGATATGCACCCAAGTGTTTCCTTCTGTACTCAAATATTCCATGAATGTTGTCCGATAATTCATTTTCATCATCATAGAATCTATGTGTTGGATTCAAGACGATTCCATTACTGAACAAGTGTACTTTGAGTTTGAAGTGCCCTGTTAAAAGACCAGTTATTTCTTTATAGTCTGATGCATGACGCATATCTTTTTTTTCTTTTTTTTTTTGTCATTACATCCCTTTAGTCAGGATTAATAAAGCAGAGATCCAGGTTGAAGTGTATGTAGAATTAGTTCGATTTCTACTGTTGACTAAGCTCAAACCAATGGGTTCTTAACTATTATTCTCTAGAATGTTCGCATTAGAATCACCTGTTAAAATAATATGATCATATTCAAAACTACATATATGCACTAAACATGTTCAACATTTCCATCACATTGATACGTCTGTTAGGCCTACTTTGTAAGTTATTATAAGTTGCCAATAAGATGTACTCAGTATTGCCACCACTTTTCTCTTTTTTGGCAGCGTAGCTTGACGTTCACAGGCTTGTTCAATGGGTGGCCCAGTGTTGCCCAATATAAGGTCATGACACTCTAGTGGTGGGTCTAGCACATTCACCACCATGCCCAGATCGAGTGGATAATTCTGATGTTTGGTAATAAAGTTATCAGATCGACGTTGGGGGAGTGGAAATATATAAAACTGGTGATCCTGAGAACATTACAAGGACTTCTGTTCTTCCGCTCTTATGATTAATTTAAGCCAAAGTTGTGTTGAGGCCATTTGGAAGGATCTAACCTCACAGGCTCGTAATAAGGCTGGGAGATTAACCTGCACAGGACAGAGATGGTCTTATAAGATATTCGGATAAGATAGGTCGGATATTGCCCGCCGGTACTTGACGGAGTGACATTAAGACTGCCATATATGGCAAATACTTAGCGTTGTACTCGACGAAGTTGTCAGGAGAGGATTAAGACGGTTTCAATATATACTTAATGTGCAGAAATTTCATGGTTACGAAATATGGCCTTAGACCGAATGTGTTACACTGGATTTACACTTCGGTTGTGAAACCTGTGCTTTCCTATGGATGTCCGGTATGGTGAAATGTATTGAATATTAGGAGAGATAGGAACATTGTTTCTAAGCTATGCCTCTGTGGGCATATCAAATGCCAGTAAAAAAATGCCTCAGGCTGTCTAAATGCTGTCGATTGAGAACTTTATAAGGAAAGTGGCAGTTGGGCGTACATTTAGACTGAATGACCTTGGTCTAGTGAGTTCCTATAGGGTGGGTGACTCAGCATTGTTGAAAGAACTCACGTGGCAGGTTAAGGTTATTTCGACTGTTGGAATGACGGACAATATGGTTCCAAAATTTACTTCTGAGAAGCACCCTATATGATAATACCTGATAGGTTCGGATAAGCTCTTTAATGGCTGGGCTGTTTTTATAGAGGGGTTCAAGATGGGAACGGCCACGGTTGCAAGCGTTTTTTAGATAAATGTCAGGGATTCGTATGTAGTGTTTTTCAGGCAAAGGTTCTGGAGTCGTTAAGGTCACCGAACTGGTTAGGAAATGCATGCCGAAGACCAAATGAGTTACAATACATATTTAGATATTCAGGCTACATTAAAGGCTTTGAGGAGACATGTTTTTAAGTCAGATCTGGTTAGGAAGTATAGCGGTTTTATGTCAGATTGTCATATTGAATTATACTGAGTATCTGGTCATAGCGGCATTATTACCAACGAAGTTGTGGATGAATTGTAAAGATCGGCCTCAGATTTGGAGGTTACAACTGAGAATAAGTCGGAAAAGTTTAATTCACGACGGAAAGGAATATACATTTGCGAGGACTTTATTGACAACGATCAATCCGATGGAAATGAAATATAGATCATAATGCAACCTAATTTGTATACAGAAACAACTTTTTGCCAGTCATAGGTTTATCGGTTTGAAAATCAACAGAAATAAATCGAACCTTGATTAACCGGTTCTGCACTCTCTGTTTCAAATATGTAATTATTATATATATTATTATTTATTATATTTATTATATAATAATGAGGTCTTATTTTTATAATTGGTAAGACATTTTACTGGAAATTGCTAACTTTACTGGAATACACTCATACCTGACTTTGCGTCGTGGTTATTTTCCAAGAAAACATGACGCAAAGTGAATTATGATTTTCTATAGCAAACCATGTAAAGATCAAAGATAGGTCCCAGGGTTATTGAAATACTACTTTTTAAAAAGAAAATTGAACAAAGTAAACATTTAGGGAGGGATGGAATGCATGCAAACAAGATAAAGTTTTTGACTGTGGTCAACGTGGCGACCACCAGGATGATCCTTGTCTTGCTGTATTCAAGTTGACACGCAGCCTCCTCATGGCCCCTCCTGGATGGCATTCTAGCACCCACTAGATGTTAACTAATGCGTGCAGCGAATTCCAACCCTCTGGACGTTAAATTTGGGTTGTGCGTAGGGCTTGGAACCCACCACGTAAAAATCTCCTCCAACGAAAACAATAGCCTTGAAAAAGATCCCCTCAAAAGTTGACGACCACGGCAGACGTTCAAAGGGCAACCATTTAATAATAGGCACTTGGAACGTCCGCACCATTCACAGGATGATTACGGCGTGGAGATTCAGCCGCCTAGGTATGATGAGGTCAAGATCGCGATCATGAGTCTTAAAAACAATAAAGCGGTAGGTCCTGGTGGTCTCCTTGATGAATTGTTTAAGACCGGATGTAATGAGTTGGTAGAGCGCATGCACCAGATTATTTACAAGATATGGCTAGAGGAAAGTATGCCAAACGATTGGAACCTCAGTGTCCTCTGACCTGTCCCGAAAAAGGGAGACCCTGCTATATGCGCCAACTACAGGGGTAAAAGCCTTCTCCCTATCGTATATAAGGTTCTTACAGGCGTATTGTGTAAACGACTAAAGGCACTCGTTAAAACACTGATTGGACCTTATCAGTGCGGCTTCAGACCTGGCAAGTCCACCATCGACCAGATCTTCACACTACGTCAAATCCGGGAAAAGACCCACGGAAAACAAGTCAACACAAACAATCTTTTTGTTGACTATAAGGCAGCCTTAGATAGCCCCATAAGGGATCGTGTTTTTGTCGCAATGTCTGAGCTCGGTATAACTGCGAAACTGATAATGCCATATAGAATGACGTTGAGCAATTCCTGCAGCTCCGTCAAGGTAGGAATGGACCTCTCTGAACCCTTTGATACCGTGGGAGGTTTCAGAGAAGGCGACCCCTTATCATGCGACCTCTTCAACTTCGTCATGGAGAGTGTTCTGCGAAAGGCGTGCATCGCAATGGGACTATTTTTCAAAAAAGTGTCCAGTTGCTTGCGTACGCTGACGACATTGACATCATAGGGCGTACCAAGCGAGATGTTACTGCTGTCTTTAGTGCTATTGAATGGGAGTCTAGCAAGATGGGTCTGGCAGTAAATGAGGGCAAAACAAAGTATATGTTATCGACAAGTAGGGACGTGCGGCGTATTGATTCCCAGATTACGGCCGATAACTATACTTTTGATACAGTCATGGAATTTATTTATATTGGCTCCGCCATTACCACCAAAAATGATGTCAGTCTGGTGATCAAGTACAGGATCACTCTTGCCAACAGGTGCTACTATGGTCTCAATAGGCAATTAAGTAGCAGAGACTCTCTCGTGCGACAAAACTAATGCTCTACAAGACGCCTATCCTTTCGGTGCTTGGCGCAGAGGCATGGACCCTATTAAGCACGAATGTAGCAGCCTTGAGAGTATTCGATAGAAAAGTACTACGTAAGATCTTCGGTCCTGTACGAGTTGGCGATGATTTCCGCATCCGATACAACAGTGAGCTGTATGAGCTCCTCAATGACATAGGCGTTGTGCAGCGTATTAATATCCAGCGGCTGCGCTGGCTCGGCCATATCGTTCGAATGGAGGAGGATGCTCCGGGGATGATGCGGGGATCTGCAGAAGTCGGCGAAGAGGACGACATTGTATCCGTAGGAAGGATCAAATCGAGGAAGCCCTTTCATCGATTGGTGTGACCAACTGGCGAAGGCGCGCAAGAAGCAGAGGCGCCTGGAAGGATGTGTTGTGGCAGGCCGAAATCCGTTAATCGGGTTGTTATGACCAATTAAAAACAAAAATATATAAAATGTTATTACATACATACAGTGGCGAGTAGAGTGCATGTTCACGATACTGAGTTTTGTCATCCCTAAAAACAAAACCAATCCAACAAAAAAAAAATTATTTTAAATTTATTATTTTATTCTTAACAAATAGCAGTAAAGAAACAATAATTAATTAATTAATTCAATAAGTTTGAAGGAAAAAACGAAAATAACCCACATAAACTCAATTTTGCACGTTTCAAGAAAATTATAAAAACTAACCCAATTTCAATATTTAGTCCATAGAAATAGCTTACGCGGTGTGGCATGCTTTCTACCAAATTTTCGATAACATCTTTTAAAAATCGATTCCATTCCGCATTTATACGATCCCAAAGTTTGTCCATGTTTGTTGGAGCTGCTTCATGCTGCCCGGGCCTGCTTTTCACGATTGACCAAAGATTTTCAATCGCATTGAGGTTGATATTTTGCGCTGGCCATTCCATCAATTGAAAATGTTGTTTCCCAATCCATTCTGAAATCCGATCCTGTTGAATAACAATTTCATTTTCGGGATAAGCACATTTATCAATAAAATTGAGAATATGGGTTTGCAGAATCTGTAGATAGTCGTCTTTTCGCATGTACCATCTATAGATTTAGTATACTAAATGCAGAGAGCCAACATGCCACCATGTAAAGCATACCCAAACCATTATATTTCCGCTGCCATGTTGAACAGTTTGCTTCATATGATGTATTTGAACATGTTCCCCGGGTCTGCGCCAGCGGGACAGCTTTCCATTTAATTGGAAACGTGTTATCTGGTCTGATGGTCCAAATTTAACCGCTTTCAATTAAAATACACACACTAACTGAAACTGAACTCTAAAACTAGAAAAACAAGGTGAAAATAAAACTGTATTATATTCAGTTAGAAAGGGAATCCCCAAGTTTTGACAGCATGGCGCAATTAGAAACCAAAGTCATGCCATCTTTTAGAAAAAGAAAAAGAATTTTCAAAAAATTAAAAAAAAAAACTCGAACCCAAAACAACGTAATTTCGAAAATCCAATGTGAAAATTAGTACTAATTCAGCAGCGACGCAACTTCGAAAGAACGCAAAGTGAGGAATGGATGTACTTTAGTTAATTTAAAAAAATTGTATTACCACCTTATTGTCTCCTTTTATCCCATTGGTACTAAACTTTTTTTACTTTTATAGTACAATGTGGAAGGGAATAGTACATATTTTTATTTTTATCGTCTTGTGCCCTTTTTATGACATTCTGGTTGATATCACTGAAGTAAGTATATTTAAAAAGTTTACTAATTAAATGGCCACCTGCATCTAAAACTTAATTGATATCCCCTACCTCGTCACAAACACTTTTTATGTAAAAATGTTTGTACTCAGTGCAAATAGGTATGTAGGTATAGAAATGTGAAATTTTATGCCGTAATGGTGTCTTTAAATTAAAAGTTTTAATTTTGCTTGCAAATTACGTTTATGTCATTAACTTTAGGAGAAAAGTCATTTAAATGCCATAAAAAGGTTGTGTACAAACATGTACAATAAAACTGTGATATATTTCAACGAATTATAGATAATGTACGGTGTAACATTTTACTGCTAAAGTGGGAATTTTATTCGTAACTACGCCCTAATAACATTAACCTACACAGTGATGTGTTAGAATTTGGAAAAATGAGCAACTATTTACGAAAATGCATGTCAGTAAGAAGTATGTGGTCGCCGTAGTCTAGTAAGTAGTATGTTGGCTTATTAGACGTAATGCCACGGTTCAAACCTCAGGTCAGACATCAAATCGAAAATATGAAAATATATTACTTCGGCGACTTCCTCTCAGCAGATTTCTGGCAAGAACTCTCAGTGTCTCAAAATTTTTTCAGCATTTTTGGGATTGAGCTGGTCACTTTAATATATTTACAGTCAAAGAAAAATTCAAACATACACCGCTGTATGTAGACTTTTTGCTGGTGATTTTTACCAAATTTAAAATGGTGTTGTAGCATTGTTTAAGGCTGTTACTATTTAGAATGGTTGAAGACAAAAACGAATATAAAAAATATATGACCTAGAAATTATTAGAAAGATACAAAAAATCAGGGTGAAAAAGTCTACATACACCGTTGTATGTACACTTTTTTTGATTGTATATTTTCACATGTTGTGGAGCGTGCTTACGGTCATTATCGTGCGTGAAAGTGCCGCATAAGCCATAATTTTTTCTCCGCGTACGATGGCATTGTGATGTTCATAATGATTTTGTAATAATGCAGGTCGATTATTGAATTGACCCCTAAAACTGATTGAATACCATGCAAAGAAGAAGTACCCTACACCACAATGTTCCTGCCATCATACTTAATTATTTTAATGGTATAACTGGAATTAAGATATAGGGTTAACTGTTGGTTAGCTCTATTTTCCATCCGATTGTTTTTCATGTTTTGTGTGGCAATATTCAATCTTGATTTTAAAACTATTTTGGTATACGAAAGGTTTGCATTGTGGTCCATCTGTCGGTTTAAATTTGAACCATCGATTATATTGAATATGGCAATGCTTTTGTCATTCTATTCTTTCGCAAAATTCAGTATATTATCTGCACTGAACGTAATAAATCGATTTACGCTTGAACAACGTTGGGATTTATTGGGTCAACTAAAGACTGCAGGATGATATCGATTTTGCAAAAAAAGAAACACCTTCTTGGGATGAAGCTCATTTTCATCTAGGTGGGTACGTTAATAAGCAAATTGCCATGTTTGGGCCGCAGAAAACCCACTCGTGATCTTACAAAAGCCAATGTACCCAGTACGAGTGACTGTTTGGTTCTTGTGGAGCGGAGGCATCATTGGCCTATATTCCTTTGAAAAGTGTTATGCGGACACACCAGAGACAATTGAGCATTTCAAGGCCAACATATGAGTAGAGATCAGCAATGAGTATTCAAAAAGATGAGTAGATTCGAATCATACTCATAATTTCTGATACTTATACGCATTCATACTTATTTAAATATCATACTCATTCTACTCATAATCAAAGTTTGAATATGCCATCGTACTCATACTTAAGAATACGCATGATGTTGAGATTTCGACTCTCCTGTACTCAAGATTTACAAAAATCACAAAATAAGTATGATTCGCGTATGAACACTGCAATACTCACATCAAACGTTGTACTCATACTTATTGCAACCTGTACTGTATAAATCAATGCTGTAGTGAGTAAAGATGAATCAGAGTATTTGAATTTCAATACTGTTTACTCACTCACAGTCAAAATTGTATAAGTACTTATAAGTAGCGAAAAAACGATTCATTGCTGATCTCTGCATACGATCCAATACACTGTACACGAAAATTGGTCCGATTGAATGAGGTACTATGAGGCCAGCCACGCCAGTCGTATGAATCAAGAAATATTCCATTTCTAACCAGAACAATTATACTTCACAGCAAAACAATAAACTGAGCAAAATTTCAAACCGTTTTTGTTTCATTGCATTTTAAAGTTTAAACTTTTAAATTTCCCACCCTATATTAAAACAGACTTTTAGAACTTTTAACTGATAACTTTAAATGGGACGCTATTACAACTGATGCACCTTCCGTGGTAGTGGTTTCACAGAGTTTGAATGCTCTGGGTAAGTTAACTTAATTTAAAAATGTAGTAAAATATTTCACTACATTTACAAACATTTCCTCTATAGCAACCAACTAAGTGGGAAATTTTAATGACCATTCTGGATTGGGTATAACCTTAGCTTCTTCTTTGGAACAAGTTGCCTCTCTTGCCACACTTAACGATTAATTTTATACATATTTTTTCTGATATTGTTTACACACTTACCAATAAATTTACGAAAAGCAAAATAAAACAAATTTAATACATGGTTAAGTGGCAAAAAGTCGCCGTGGCCTAGTAGGTAGTGTGTTGGCTTATTAGACGTGAGACCTCATTTAAAACCCCAGGTCAGGCATCTCCAACTAAACGAAATTTGACAAAATATTTCTTCGTGACTTCCTCTCAGCAATTTGGCTCTCCAACCCTTGTCAGCTTGACGGAGTTATCGTCAATTGATGTCAAGGATATAGCCTCGTTTATCAAGCCTTTTGGCTGATTTTCCAGCGTGGAGTAGTCGTGCTTTGAAATGTGCAGCCCTTGCGCTGACCAACTTCTACCTCCTTGGTTTGGAGGAACTTGGTCAGTACAAAGACTACGTTCAACTGTGGCATCACAACGGGCCGCTATGCGTGCTCAAGTGAGCTTTTGGTATGAAAGCTACCACACTGAGCTAACCTCACCTATCCTCTCAGCAGATTTCTTGCAAAAACTCTGAGAGTAAATAAAATTGCCATGAAAAGTTTCTCAATAAATAAAAATCTGTCGTTCGGAGTTGACTTTAAACTGTAGGTCCCACCACTTATGCATTAAAATTAACGCTCACAACATAAGTGGTGTAGCCCTGACTAAAGTGTTGTAATGAATGAACAATTATGTCGTAACTAAAAATGTTTTAATTATGTTCACACTAGAAGAACAATACTTTCACTAAATCATGTTTGATTTTGTAAGAAAATTGAATAGAATAAAAAATAAAGAACGAATCAAGTGTGAAAGGCGAAATAAGTCACATAAAAAAGCAAACAGATGAGATATTATACGTATGTTTTAATTATATGTCCACCACTGTATGTAGAATTAATCAACATAATAGAGATGGTATAAATGAAATCATCCTCATTAAATTTGCGAGCAACCCATGTAACTAAGAGCATCCAAATTGAAGTCAATTAAATTCTTTTAACATATTATGGAATTAAATTTAGCAAACCTACCTATAGTATGAAAGAAAATGAAGTGTTAATGTTATGAAATGTACAAAATAATATGTACTCAATAATGTAATCTTATTTGTCAGTATCATGAAGAGCAGCTGAAGGCTGTCAGCGGAAAGCAACAACCCTGTTAAAAACAAAAACGATTAAATTTTGTCTAGACTCTAGACATGGAGTCAGGAATTGTAAGTAGTTTTCTTTTACCATCGTTTGTTCAATTTATTATTCGTGTGTAAGAATTCTTCGATGTGGTAGCAACAGTCATTGTATCTCGTCGATATTACCACACATTTTATAAGAACATTTACATTCACGAAGAGAAAGCCAAAAACCCTGTTGCCTCTTTTACACTTCCATGTGTCAACATTACATGCAATTCACGACGCGGTGTCAATGTCATTTAATGTTAACAGACTTCTACAGTAATAGACAAAATCATGTGTACAAACAAGTGATTGCCTTTTTCCTATGTTTTGTAAAGACCTAGAAACAGTTTGAAATAAATTTTCGCTGAACATTGAAGACAACAATCTAAAAACAAATTTTGAAATATTCTTACAAAATACTAGTCACTGACATAACAGGTTACATTCAATGTATGTATGTACATATAGAACCCTAGGTGACAAAATATATTCTCCTGCAGACAGCCTCCAATAATGCTTGAAATGATTTAATAATCCAAGGATGAACAAATTCACCTCCCATGTGGATCACAACTATTCACAGTCTCTTGAGGATATTAATCGTCGAATGACTTGAACTAGACTGCTACGCGGACGGTGTGTTTGTACTTCTGAAGGGTTATGCTATAAACACAATAAACGCAACGCAGCAAACACAACAATTTTGCACTTGCAGCCTAAGCAAGGCAGAAGCAAAACAAATAAGACATAAACAGTTCATTATTTCTTTTACTTTTTATTTATTTATTTAATGTCAATGGATAATTTATCCTTATTGACTAACTATATACATATATCGGGTCCGCCATCTAACGTTTTTTTTTTCAACTAATGCTGATTTCGTGAATGGTAACACTTAGCTCATGTCTGATTTGACAGATAATTAGTTTTATCCTTCCGCTGAACGAATATGGTTGTGTATACGCTTGAACAACGCTGGGAAATATTGCGACATTACTTTGAAAATCATGGTAATGTTGCAGAATGTGTGCGAAAATAGCGTACGGATTTTGGAAGAAGAGAAGCACTGTCAGCTCCGTATGTTCGTTATCTTGTGAGAAAAGTGAAAGAAATTGGCATCCTCATCGATAAACCAAAGCGTGAAAAGCCAAAAACAGTGCGTACACCCGAGAATATTGCTGCTGTGGCAGAAAGTGTGCGTGAAGCGACATCAACATCAATTCACCGTCGTTCTCAACAATTGAACATTTCGGAGACATCATTGAGACGAATTTTGCATAAAGACCTTGGTATGACGCCATACAAAGTCCAATTGGTTCAGAAGTTGAAGCCAATTGACTATCCAATGCGTTTTCGCTTCGCTAAGTGGGCCTGCGATCGACTTACAGAAGATGACGATTTTGGCAAAACAAAAAATCATCTTTTCAGATGAAGCTCATTTTGATCTTGGCGGGTATGTAAACAAGCAAAATTGTCGCATTTGGGGCACAAAAAACCCTCACGCATACATTGAAAAGCCGACGCACCCAAAACGAGTCACTGTTTGGTGCGGATTTTGGTCCAGAGGCATAATTGGGCCATTTTTCTTCGAAAATGAGCAAGGAGTGGCCGTTACAGTCAATGGCGATCGTTATCGGGCCATGTTGAACGAATTTTTGTTCACAAAAATTGAAGAGGATGATATTGGCGACATTTGGTTTCAACAGGACGGCGCTACGTGCCACACAGCCGAAGCTACACTCGATGTTTTGCGCCCTGTATTTGACGATCGCATTATCAGCCGCAGAGCTGATGTCGTTTGGCCACCTCGGAGCTGCGATTTGACACCGTTGGACTGGTATTTGTGTGGTGCCGTCAAAGATAAGTGTTACGCCGACAAGCCAGAGCCAATTGACGCTTTAAAGGACAATATTCGTGAAGCCATTGGTGAAATGCAGCTGCACACAATCGATAATGTTCTTAAAAATTGGATCGATCGTGTATGAAATTGAATTTATTTTCCATTATTAACCGGAAGGATTGTACTTTCAAATAAAAAACGAAATTTGAGAAAATATTCAGTAGTTTTTTTTAAAGCATTAAAAAAAAAGTTATTTGGCGAACCCTTTACATATACAATAACAGTTTTATACAAATGAATAAAAACAAAACTTTACTTATTAATTTAAAAATATTTTTTTTTTTTTTTTTTTTTTTTTTTTTTTTTATTCGTTTTATTTACAATCTATCCAAGGATATTAAGTAAATTTTGTAAAATAAAGAATAACATTCATTGTTGAACTCCAATGAGAACAACAATATACAAAAACAAAAATTGTTAAAATTATTTCAAAAATTTAAAATTAAAAAAAAAAAATTATATAAAAAATCCTACAGTTTTATCTATATTAATATTTACATATATGTACACAGAATTTAATTCATGTATAATTAATTAGGTACGAAACGGCAAGTCCAATATGTGGTTCCTTTTCAGTCTTCTTACTTCATTTGTGTCGTCTAATAGCATTATTGCCAATGGGTTACAATGATTACTCAGCCTGTCCAAGTAATTTTCGCTATGTTTTCTAGCTTCTTCTTTAACCATCGGAATTGATAAGTCATCATGAATTGTTTTGTTGGATACAAACCATGGAGCATTAACTAAGGACCTCAATATTTTCGACTGAAACCTCTGTAGAATTTCAATGTTAGAGTCACTGGCCGTTCCCCACAGCTGTATACCGTAGGTCCACACTGGTTTTAACATTGCTTTGTACAGAATTACCTTATTATCGAGACTTAGTTTGGATTTGAGACCTAGTAACCAAAATAGGCGCTTGAATTTCAAGTTAAGATGCTGCTTCTTAGCTTTAATGTGATTTTTCCATGTAAGCCTGCGATCGAAGTGTAGGCCTAAATATTTGACTGTGTCAGATTGCGGAATATTATTGTTGTTAATGGATACACGTGAGCAGTTTCCACGACGCAAAGTAAACGTTACGTGTAAAGATTTTTCGGTGTTGACTTTTATCTTCCATTTATTTAGCCAAATTCCTATTTCATCCAGCTCTCTTTGAAGATATAGTGATGCAACGTCTGAATCTGTGTCAGCAGCTAACACCGCTGTATCATCTGCGTAGGTTGCAACTAGTACGTTATTTATTACGGGCATATCCGATGTAAAAATAGTATATAAAATTGGTCCTAACACACTACCCTGAGGGACACCAGCCTTGACACTGTAAATTCCAGAAAAATCTCTGTTGACCTTGACATAGTAATACCTTCCGCTGATATACGATTTTAGTATTAGGTAAAACTGTGTTGGAAGTAGTTTTTTAAGCTTATATAGTAGTCCTGCGTGCCAGACCCTATCAAATGCTTGTTGCACGTCCAAAAATACACCTGAGCAATATTTTTTGTTTTCCAAGGAATCCCGTATAATATTTACTATACGATGGCATTGTTCAGGTGTGCCATGCATATGTCTAAACCCGAATTGGTGCTCTGGTATTATGTTTTCTTTTTCTAGTATAGGCAACATTCTTCTCAGAAATATCCTTTCAAATATTTTGGAGAATGTGACTAGCAAACTTATCGGGCGATATGATGTTACAACATTTTCTGGCTTTCCAGGTTTAGGGATCATTACCACTTCCGCACATTTCCACTGCGAAGGAAAATGATTTAGCCTCAAAATTGAATTAAATATAAGCGTAAGAAAAATTACAGCTTTCTTAGGTAAGGCTTGGACTACTTTTCCATCAACACAGTCGAATCCTGGTGATTTTTTACAATTAATCTTAGCAATCTCCTCCCGTACTTCATTTGGTGAAATATGTTTTATTGGCCAATCTACTGGACATGGACTATCAAGAAATTCATAGATTTCTTTTGTAGAAGTACAATCATTTATTTCATGTGGCTGAAATATTTTTGATAAATGTAATGCATATGCTTCAGCTTTGTTTCGATCTGTTCTGCACCACAAACCGTTTTCGTCTCTTATAGGTGTATTTTTCTTGATTGGACGCTTTAAGTACTTGGTGGCATTCCACAGGTAATGTTCATCATATCTTGTAACGTTGAGATTACTAACAAAATTTTCAATCTGTTTATTTTTTATTTCAGTCAGCCGTAGTTTAAGATCCTTTGTGGCCCTATTAAGGTTTCGCTTGTCATTCGGGTTTCTACTCATTTGCCATATTCTTCTCAGTCTTCTTTTATTTTGGATCATTGTTCTTATTGCAGCAGTTACGTAAACCTGGTTTGGGTTATTATGTGTCTCAGTTGATGGTGTGGATAGAAATCCAGCTTCATGAATTAAATTGTTAAAAGTTTCAACCGCATCATCTAATTCCGATGCAGATTTTACTGAAATGTTGAGGTTGACAGTTCTTTCTAACCACGTGCTAAATGATGATAGATCAGTTTTATTATTTAAAATTTGATATCTTTTCAAGCGACAATGTAAAAATGTATTAAAATTAAGGATAAGTGGCGAATGGTCAGAGTTTAGATCGTAGCTATCAGCTATTTGTAATAAATTATTTGGTATGCCGTAATATACAACAAAATCCAATAAATCTGGCGTTTTATTCAAATCTGTAGGCCAATATGTTGGACTACCCGTAGATAAAACTAGATAGTTGTTATTGCTGATACAATTAAAAAGTTCTCTGCCTTTAGGATTTATTAACCTCGAACCCCACCAATGATGTTTAGCATTGAAATCGCCTCCTACAATAAATCTTGGCCCAAGTTTTCTAAAAAATTCTTGAAATTCCTGACTCTTTACAGAAAATCTTGGAGGAAAGTAGATAGAGCTTATGGTAATGGAAGAGGAATCACAAAATATTTTAATACATGCTGCTTGTAGACTTTGCTGTCTTATTTCATCGGTGAATTCGTAATTTATAGATGATTTTACAAGTATTGCTGCTCCACCATGTGCTCTATTGTCTGGGTGGTTAGCTTTTATTATGTCAAAATCTTTTATTTTAAAAAATGATCTGTCTGTGAAGTGTGTCTCCGAGACTAGGAGTATATCAATAAAATTAGTTTTAAGAAATATTGCTACCTCTTGAGTATGATTGGAAAGCCCATTGGCATTCCATATTGCAATTCTCAAATTCAATTGCATAGTTTTGATATTAAAAGAGACATCATATTTATTAACTTATTGGTCTGTTCTATTTGGTTTTCAATTAATTTTTCGAGTTTTTCAAAAGGATTGTTTAGTTGATTTAGTTGCTCTGGATTCCGTAAAATTTCGGAGTATGAAAATTTATTGTTTTGACTAGTGTTGGTGTTTGCATTTTGTTTAAATTGATTTGGGTAATCTTCACTATTAAATACATATTCGCTGGTTTTATCTCTTCTGTAGAGATTATTATTTTGTAATTTTCTTTTTAATATCTGTCTATACACTATGCAGCCTTTGTAGTTTGCTGGATGGTTTTGTTGACAGTTTACACAGCATGGAGGAGTTTCAATATTTTTATTGCAGTCTATTGTAAGGTGTCCTAAGCCACATTTAACACATCTTTCTTCTTTTCGGCAATAAGTTTTAGTATGGCCGAATTCTTGGCATCTATGACATTGCACAAGATCGTTAGTTTTCCTTGGGGGTTCAATGGTGACAATGGCGTTATTTATGTGCCTAATATCGTATACGTTTTTGTTATTTAGGTCAGGTTCTAAATCAACGAAGAACATTGGAAGGGGATTTTTCGTTATTTTACTGCGAACATTGACAATGTTTCGAACTTTATGACCATTTTTTTCAATGTTGTATTTAATATCACTAGTTGGTGTAGAGTGATGTAAATTTTTTATAACTACTCTATACGATCGGTCTTGCTTCAATTGGTAGGTATGGAATTTAATTTTCTTGTCATTTAAATGAGTAACAATAATTCTGTACGATTTTACATTTTTCATTAGTAATCTTATTTGTCCATCTTTAAGTGACTTGTATTGAAATTCAGAGTAAGGAATAATTTTAGAAAAAGATTTTATCATTGCGCTAATATCAGCAACAAATGGTATGAATATAGGTGGCGGCTTTGGTTCATTGGTATGGCTGTTTTCATTGTATTCTTCATCCTCTGTATCAATGTCTTCATAATCAAGACTAGCAAAACGATTATTATTTTGGGAGTCTGAAATATTTGAACTTACAGTATTTGTTTTTGTTTGTTTTGATGTACTAGCATCGTTGTTGTTTGGAATGTTGTTTACGTTTAAAAGTGCACGCGCCTTTTTTGATGTACTTGCTTTGTTATTGTTAAAATTTTTAATTACAGTTAAGTTATTGTTGTCGAGATTTTGTCTTTTGTTTTCGAATGATTTTGGTGATACACTCTGTCGTCGTTTTTTTGTTATTGGCGAAGTAACTACCTGCCAGCTAATATCATTGTCTTCACTTGAATCACTGATTTCATCCATGATGAAAGCAGTGTATTTTGTTAGTGTTCACAAATATTTTAAGTATTGTTCTTTTACAAGACAATTATTTTAAGTTTTTTGTAGTTTTTTACAAATAATAATATTAAAAATTAAAGTTTTTTTTTTTTTTTTTAATTTTTTAAAATTTTTGGAATTATTTTATTTTTTTTTTTATTTTTTCACACAACCACAATGACACAAAATTCAAAGCGAACTAATTTAAAAATATGATTAGGGTTTTCTTTAATACATCTTTATTCTCCGAGAAGTCAATTACTTGATAACATTCATTAAAGGTTTTACAGGCTAGTCTAAAGGAATCATTATTAGCATAGTCTGATCTGTAGTGTTTTAGCGATAACAGTTAAAAATTACGTGTAGGTCGCGCAGGTACATTGAATTTCAATCGACTGAGCAGGATCTCTGAATCAACATCGCCTCGTATTAAACCCAGAATAAAATGAGTACTCATGATAAAACGACGACTTTTAAGAGTTGACAGTATAATCAAAGATAGTCTACTCCGATACGGCGGTCATTCATAGGTGTTCCAAGTCAAGTTCGGTCAATGCAATAGAAGGTATCAATCTTTGAGTGTCTAAAAAATGTCATGCGTTTACACTTTTTAATATTTAATTCCAACAAATTCAATTAGCATCACTTACAATAACTGCAAAAGTCAGCACAAAGTAAATCAAATCCATTAACATGAATAGTATGTTTATATATGTTTTGGAGCACCCTTTTACATACAAAATTTGGGACCGACCACTACCGACTGTAGCGTAGGCATGCTCCAAAATTTGTATGGAAAAAGTGCTCCAGAACATACATAAACATACTACTAACATCATTAAAAGTGTTAAATATTTTAACGTCGTCATCATACACCAGTACCTTAGAACGCAAAACAGTTGAGGGAAGACCATTGATAAACAAAGTGAATAAGATTGGGCCCAGATTGCACTTTAATATATTTTATACATCTCATTTTTAAAATCTCTATTTCATGCATTTTATTGTATTCACGGCATCAATCCTCGCATTTCCAGCACAAATCCTCTCACTGTGAGCAGTAATTCTCTCATTGCTGCGAATAAAAATGGAAATTGCTGAATTGCGTTTATTATGTTTATAGCATTAGCCTAAACGCAAAGAAGCAGAATCGTTGTTTTTTGTCGCGCTGCCTTTAATATAATAATTCCCATATACACCCATGTACTCTATTTTTGAGAGATTGCTGCGTTGTGTTTTTTGCGTTTATAGCATGAGAATTAAAATGATCAATGCAGTTGAGTGGAACGTTCTATAAACATAATGAACAATTGGGCGCGCCTAAAGGGTCTGAGTGTCAACCTGGATAACCCCAAAATATGTTTTTTCTGAGAAAGGCGAAGATCATTCGTTATGGCAGTACTCGCTTTCTTAACTACGGTATTAGCATATTAAACCAAGTGAAATACTTTTCTGTTATCGTAGATAGGAAACTAAAATGGAGGTAGCATTTGGAAGATACGACAAAAAAGGCCTACAGCTCTATGTGTAGGACAGCTATAGGTTTTAAATGGGATCTCACTCTAAGAATTACACACAGGCTCCACAGGATCGTAAATATACCTAAGCTAACGTACGCTGCAGTAGTGTGGTGGACATGGATGGAGAGCAAGTGCAACATTAAAATAATTCAAAGCACTCAACGATTTTGTTGTAAAGGTATAAGAGGTGCGATGTGAACAAGGGTATTGGAAAAAATGATCTTCATTCAACCAATGATATGAGGCAGCTTTTGCGGCGTATTGCTTTGGGCTTTTGGGGACATGGAACAACAAAAGTTAGAAATCGTATCATTAGAAAATATGGTCTCCCGCTTGATCCGACATAACAACCAGCATATCAATAACAACCAACTGCACCACTCTTTAGAACCTTAAACTTGGTATGACAGATTTTTGAGAAACTTTTCATGGCAATTTTGTTTACTTCCAGTGTTTTTGCCACAAATATTTCCGAAGAAATATTTTTTCATATTTTCGTTTTGATGTTTGACTTGGGGTTTGAACCATGGCCTTACGTCTAATAAGCCAAAACACTACCTACTAGACTACAGCGACTTCAAAAGAAGAGCTGCTAACACCGATAAAGCAACCCACAGCAAAAACAAGAAGAAGATCGCAACCCACAACCAGGCCCTGGAATAACCATGCTCATGCGTTGGTCAGCCTCCAAGTGCCTGTAATGAGGCCTTAATGGCAGCATCGAATGCGACTGCAGGGGCTACAATAGTAATCAACTTCGTTATGGCTCTCTTGTTATTATATTTCACTTCTTATTTTTTTTGTACTGAATTTAATTTTTTTTAGTTTTATTGAGCATATAATGTAAATTAACCTCTATTGAATTTTAGCTGCATATCACCCTGAATTGTTCTGGCCAGGTGACTTCTCTGTCCTCTAGTTGCAAGAGGGGTGGATGTTCACGGTGACTACCCCAATTTTAGGTTTAATTTTAAATAATTTTACAACCGTGTGAATTAATTAATTTCTAATTGTGAATTGTAAAAATATAAAAGAAAAGAGATCCATTACTCTATCCACCCCCGAACACTAAGGTGCGTTTTAATAATATCTTTGTACTTTTTATAATCGCCAAATATTTTATTTTATTCTTTCCCCGCTCACCCTAACTTGTATTATTGCCTAGCCAACCAGACGGTTTTCTTTAGAAGAATCTAAATATACTATGTACGTCATACTCATTTTTCAAAAATATATTTGAAATGTTATGACAGAATTAACTTTTTACCCACACCTCCCACATTAATTTTTAATGCCAACACTGTACACAAATTACACTATGCGACAAAATAAAAAAGTGAAATACACCCTGCTAATGACATAGTGTAGGTTGTGAGTTTTGTTGAGTAGAACTCAAAAATATTTTTTTTAATATTTCTTGAACCCTCCAAACTTGTTTTATTTGATAAAAACTGTTTTTTTGGACTTTACGCACAAATTTATTGATTACACATACATTTCCAAACCAATGTCACAAATTTTAACTTTCTTAGAAAAGCAAGGAATGTACATTTAAAACGATATACATATGTATATTATTTGACTTAATATTCTATGAGGTTTGATGAGGTAAACTTGGCAAATGCGAATTTTTTTCATATTTTTTCAAGTTTGTCCATTCATAGTAGCAAACTTTAATTAAAAAATATCAAATATATGATGACATTCTTAAAGTGCATTCTCTTGTGAAGAGATCGACATTTCGTTTGATAAAACCGAACAAAAATTAACGTAGTTATTAATTAAAGAATATAACACATACATACATAATTGGTTATTACAACCCTTCAGTCAGGATTACGACCTAGTTTCTCACACCACTTATGTTGTGTGTGTTAATTTTATATATGAGTGGTGGGACCTACAGTTTAAAGTCGAATCCGAACGACAGATTTTTGAAAAACTTTTCATGGCAATTTTATTTACTCTCAGAGCTTTTGCCAGAAATCTGCTGAGAGGAAATCGCCGAAGAAATACATTTTGTATTTTGTTTTGATGTCTGGCCTGGGGCTCGAACCCTGGCTTTACATCTAATAAGTATATAAATAAAGTGTCAATCACTTCACAAGATAATGCACTTTCAGAATGCCACCACTTACATTATATTTTTTAAATAAAATTTGGCAATTAAGAATAGCTAAACTGGAAAACATGAGAAAAAATAATATTTTCCAAGTTTACCAGATCAAAACTCATAACATGTAGGTTTGAACCATATGATTATATATACCATTTTAAAGGCTGATCTGTCCCCTTTTCAAAAAACTTTGGGTTTTGAAAATGGGTTAAATACTATTTGCGTAATCAATAATTTTGTGTGAAAAGATCAAAAATACAGTTTTTGCCAAATAAAATAAGTTTGGAGGCTTCGAAAAATATATAAAAAAAACATATTTTTGAGTTCTACACAACAAAACTCACAACCTAGACTATGTCATTAGTTGGGTGTATTTCATTTTTTTATATTTTGTCGCAAAGTGTTATTAGCCAAAATTAGATGTTTCCTTTTACCTTTATCTTCATGTAGGCATTTGCTTGGTATAGGTTCACCTTAAACATTACACGTAGCTTATTTTAATGATGGCGTATTAAAACATTTCCTTAACTAACGCAAAACATTTCTCTTTCAAATACCATTTCGAAAATCTATTTCTGTTTTCATTCTTTACAGTGACCTTCCAAATACCCACTTAGTATGTGTAGGCAAATTGTGTCTGTCTTCAACCCTAAACCCACGGCGTAGGACCAGTAAAAACAAAATTTAAATGGCATGGAGATTGCGAGATTTCGTAGCATGTTATTTGCATTTTTTATGTTTTTTAATACATTTACGGGAAAAATGTCTTCCCTTACGCTTTCAAGAATATTGCGCTCATGCCTGCATGCCGCACATGGAAGTAAATTTATATTTTTAATTCTACTCCCCATTGTCCAGATCATGCCCACATTATTATGATTATTATTTTTTTTCAAGTGAGCATCAAGATACAAAAGTCTCCATCATCCAGGTATCCTTTATTGTGAATGAGCCTCAATTTTATATGTTGGCGATAACACCTGTTTATCATATTCAGTTTGCATCAAACCAGTGAACAAACAACGTCACACACATTTCATTAAAATGTCAAATGTCATGTTAAATTGTCAAATTTTGTACGAGAATAAGATGATTTCCGAAAAGAATTAATTTTTTGTTTTCATTTGAAGAAAAAAGCTGAACAATCCTGTTCTATCAGATGTAAGATGCAGAAGATGGTTTCGTCGGTTCAGAGATAATGATTTTGAATTGAGCTTTGAAGAACATGGAGGACTACCAAAAAATTTATGTTAAATGGTACCCAACAAACAATTACTGACCATTTAAAAAATATGGAAAATTTCCAAAAGTCTGAAAAATCGGTACACATGAAATGAATTACGGACAAATAGAAATTCAAAGAACAACTTTTGCTTCAAAGACCCGATAGAAAGTCAGTGTTACATCAAATTGTTGCGGGCTATGAAAAATGGATTTATTTTCAGAATCCTAAAAGGAAAAAATCATGGGTTAATCCAAAGCAAACATCAACTTCGTAAACATCAAAACCAGATCGATTCGGCACGAAAAAAATGCTGTGTCGGGTAAGACCATAAAGGTGTGGTATACCAAGAGCTATTTGCTGGTACTAACTATTTGTTTTCATTGTTGGGACACGCGTATAGGGCAGGCAGATCTACTGAAAGAGCTCTTGTAGATTTAGTGAGACCAATTCAGTAGTCATTGAAAGTAAATTAAGTATCCATATGGGCATTTCTTGACATAGAAAGCATATTTGATAACGCTCGCCACGAGGTCAAGAATAGAAGATGTAAAAACCTAGTTTATCCAAATGGATGACAGTAATCATTTACACACACTCTGAAGAAATACACGCAGGAAAGGAGATAATAAAGTTCGTTATAACAAGGGGATTCAAATAGGATGGTGTCCTTTTGCCACTAATTTAAAACTCAGTTGAAGCTGAACATACATACCTAATACAGAATTGGTCATTACAACCCTTCACTCAGGATTACGACATAGTTTCTCACACCACTTATGTTGTGTGCGTTAATTTTTATACATGAGTGGCGAGACCTACAGTTTAAAGTCGACTTTGAACGTCAGATTTTTGAGAAACTTTTCATGGCAATTTTTATTTACTCTCAGAGTTTTTGCCAGAAATCTGCTTATAGGAAGTCACCGATATTTTTTCATATTTCGTTTAGTTGGAGATACCTGACCTGTGGTTTGATCCGAGGCCTCACGTCTAGTAAGCCAACACACTACCTACTAGACCATGGCGACTTCAAAGCTGAGGCTGAACTCCTGACAAAACTATCTGAGACTATTATCGATATACAAATGATCGTAAAGGTAAATTTTAAGAAACTCTTTGCGATATCCTTCAAAGATGTCTTGAAATTGTAAGTCTTTGATGTACGACAGTGAGTATAAACGTGGACAAAACCACAATACTATCAAAGAAAGAGCGGCCCTATGCTCTCTAGAGAAGTAAAAGGATCAACGAAAGTGAAGGTAAAACATTTCTTAATATCACTGCAGAAGACTAGCAGAAGAATTCTGGATACTTAACCCAGGAATTATGCACTGATTGTATGCCATGGTGATTAGACCGATAGTAACCTGTGACCTATTACCTGGGTAGACAGAAACAATTTGAAAATAGTTCAAATGGTTTTAGGCGGAGGCTATATGTATGATATTTTGGCATAATAGCGGCAATGAGAACCTGTCTTACATCGGCACTGGAAGCTCTGTTGGATTTTAATCCGCTACACATAATATTGCCAAAGCCTTGTGAACTATGGTTAGGTTGATTAAAGACAAGTCTAACATCAAATTCATTTGGGGATTTCATGGCTTTAGGACTCGATTGATTGAACAGAACCAGTAGACTGTGTGATTTTGAGAAATATCTCATAAAGAGACCTATTAACAAAAATGATTGAAGTAATCTGGAAGCTGAATACTCTCTTTAGAAGTAGGACTATTTTGTTGTATAGAGATGGGTCATTAACGAATCTTGGAACAGGAGCAGGAATGTGTGGTGCTAGAAAGAAATATTCCGCGCACATGGGCAAACTCGCCAGTATCTTCCATGCGGCACCTATGTTGCTACATTCAATTCAAATAAGTAGTACAAATGACAAGACTTAGAAATACTATCTGACAATCAGGCCGCCATCCGAGCAGTTGATTCTTATAAGGTTAAATCAAAGATAAAATGGAACTGACTGGGGAAACAGAATCAGCTGGCTACGGAAAATAATCTCAGCTTCTTGCTGGCAATGAGTAAGAAGACAAGTTTGCGAGGATGGGAACCTCTACGCTGCTGATGGGCTCAGAATCCTTCTGTAGAGTGGAAGCGGTCGTTTGGAAAGTTATTCGCAATGAAAGGAAAGATTATGATACTATCAGACTCTTTTCAAAAAAGTAGGTTTGAGACAATCAAAATGTTTGTTGGGAAATTACAATGATATTAGATCTGGGTCATGCATTATACTATGTTCAGATATGCACTTTCATTGAGTCAATATTCGTTTAATTGAGTACAATATTTTAAGTGTTCAGGCATAAAAATATACACAGTTCAGCTGCTTATTTAATATTCATATGACAGCTGGTTATTTCAACAACATTGTTTTTATTTTGTTTTGTTAATTTTTTTGTCGTTGTTGACATTTGAGTTGTCAAATATCAACAGAAAGTGTTCCGTTAATTGTAATATACTCACTAAACATACTTATGACAGTGCTGGATTTTAAGTTTTACTCAATATTATAACAATTTGCGTTTTTATTCCGCAATTATTAATTGAAACTTTATATGAAATATTGGGCTCAATAATGGCGTTTATTGCGATTTACGCAATAAAGGTGCATATCTAAGCACCGCATTAGACTATCCAATAATAAAGTGCGTTAAGTTATCGGTCTTTTGAAAGTGCAGTATAGACTCAGAGTACACTTTAATTCAACTGTTGAGAGTGGTATTGAATTCAGCTGTTGAATCTGTGACAATGAGAATAAATGATCTGTACGCGTTTTAGAAACTGTTGACACTGAGGAGCATCCTTAACTTTATCAGGGCAATAGGTTAGGAGTGGAGTACAATATATCATATAGTCGCAGTACTAAGACATCTCTTCACGACAGTAGTAAATAATAAAATCCACTAAAAGAAATACAACAAAAAGGGGGATTCGGATCTTTACCAATGAGGGTTTCAAAAGAGAAATACAAAATACCTTTCAATTAACATTTTTGTCATGGCACAGATGTGAAAATCGTTAGATACTTGAGAACATATTTTGGTCGTACAGTGGAAACGTTATCCACTGCTTATAAATATAGGTGTTGTTACTGAAATATTCCATATACATATATTACATTGAAACGAATTTTGCATAAAGACCTTGGTATGACGCCATACAAAGTCCAATTGGTTCAGGAGTTGAAGCCAATTGACCATCCAATGCGTTTTCGCTTCGCGAAGTGGGCCTGCGATCGCCTTACAGAAGATGCCGATATTGGCAAAAAAAAAATCATCTTTTCAGATGAAGCTCATTTTGATCTTGGCGGGTATGAAAACAACCAAATTGTCGCACCCATAACGAGTCACTGTTTGGTGCGGATTTTGGTCCAGAGGCATAATTGGGCCATTTTTCTTCGAAAATGACCAAGAAGTGGCCGTTACAGTCAATGGCGATTGTTATCGGGCCATGTTGAACGAATTTTTGTTCACAAAAATTGAAGAGGAGGATATTGGCAACATTTGGTTTCAACAACACGGCGTTACGTGCCACTCGATGTTTTGCGCCCTGTTTTTGAAGATCGCATTATCAGCCGCAAAGCTGATGTCGTTTGGCCACCTCGGAGCTGCGATTTGACGCCGTTGGACTATTATTTTTGGGGTGCCGCCAAAGATAAATGTTACGCAGACAAGCCAGAGACAATTGACGCTTTAAAGGACAATATTCGTGAAGCCATTGGTGAAATACAGCTGCACACAATCGATAATGTGGACCGATCATGTAGGCTACTGCATGGCCAGCCGAGGCAGCCATTTGAATGAAATTATTTTCCATTATTAACCGGAAGGATTGTACTTTCAAATAAAAAAAGATATTTGAGAAAATATTCAGTAGTTTTTTTTAAAGCATTATCAAAAAAAGTTATTTGGCGGACCCTTTAAGTAAATTGCAACACCTCACTGCCGCAATAAAACCTATACAAAGTTTTAAATTGTGTCACCAATGGTTGTGATGAATGATTGTACAGTTTAGCATGGATACATGGTACCTGTTTTATTTGTATCAAAAATTATACATTTCAATTTTTGAGACAATATAACTTTAATTCAGAAAAAGTTAGGTGTCTGATATTTTTAAATTCGTTAACATTTTTATCGCCATTATTTTTAATTAAATAAAGAAGAAAATTTCATACAGGGCTTAAAAAAATTCAAAAACTTCATAATTCTAGCTTATGTATCATTTTTGATACATACGACTTTCCTATTGATGCTTTGGTGTTGTGTTTGAAAATCTTTAAGTTTTCGAAGATTTTGTGAAGTTTTATACCGTGTTCAGACAGGCACTTTTATTGCGTACATTGCAATAAACGCCATTATTGAGATCTATATATCATATAAAATTTCAATTAATTATTGCTCAATAAAAATGCAAATTGTCAAAATATTGATAAAAAATTTAAATACAACACTGTCATAAGTACGTTCAGTGAGCATATTATAACTTTCCGAACACTTTCTATTGGTATTTGACAACTCAAATATCAACAACGACAAACAAAAAAGAAAAAAAACCAACGAAAAACAAAAACAATGTTGAAACAACCAGCTGTTTTGTTTACCAGCTGTCAAAAAAATATTGATATTCTGTGTCTGAACACATAAAATATTGTTCACAAATATTGACTTAATAAAAATGCCCGTCTGAACACGGTATTATCGTAAATAATACATTATTTATGGTATTTGAGAAGAAATTGGAAGTTAAAAATTGAATGAAAATGAAGAGATTAAATAATCTATTCTTCACATTGGTTGAGTAGTCGTAGTCTAGTATTTGGCGTGTTATCTTATTAAATGTCAGACCAAGGTTCATACCTCAGGTCAAACATTTCTAATTTACAACGAAAGGTTGCAATGTATGTATGTAATATTCCTTCTGCTGAAGACGCTGAAGAAGAAGGAAACAGAAGCTCGCCTTATGAACTGACGAAAGTATCGGCAGCAACAAATATGACAATAGGATGTTTATAGCCAACGATGGTTCTACTTGGGATAAAGAACCATATGCCTTTAGTAGTCTGGAAAGAGAAAATATTATGCTAGCAGCTGCTTATTGAAATGTTGTAAGTCTTTCTTATTGCTTTTCTCATATTTATCTCACGTGACAGACAAACTTTAGAAAAAAAAGTGTTTCGTCCTATGATTTATATCATAGATATTACAGAATATAATATTTGGGTCAACTACGTACGTATGAGGTAACAGAATCATTCGCTAATCCGAAATGATGATAAATTTACACCTATCACGCCTTTTCGAAAAATGAGCTGAAAGCCTTTCAGCCTTTAATAATCCCAATAATTCTATCGCTGTAGATGAGTAACTAATTGAATTTTATGATCCTAATAAATATTGTGGTCCACCGAAATCGAATTGGCAGTTTTAGACTCAAGTATATGCTTCGTCCGTAGCAACTACTTACAGTGGTATTTAGGGAAATCTGTATCCGGAAGACCAGAGATGAATCAAAGAGAGAGCATTGTTATTGACATAAACGGGAAACTTTTTTCCTTACATCACGTTGACAACAAATATTTCTAACGAAATATAACAATGATTGTACAATGGTGGTACAATGAATGTACCATTAGGTTTCAGCCAGTCCTCAACTGAGAGTGTTAGTGATGCGAGTAGCAATAAGCTGACCCATCTAAACAATTTGAAACTTATAAATCGCCACAAAGCAAGGGTGCTAAATGTTAAATTTGATTAAATTTGAATTAAATTAAAAAAAATTAAACCAAGTTGACCTGAAGTGTTTGATTTTTATGTAAAAAAAACCATGCTACAATGTGCGTCATGTCAAAAATTTTGGCGTAAATTTCATAAAAGTTATAATAAAATGTACTAATATAAAATAGTTTTATTAAAATGAATTCAAATAAATCAAAATATTAAAATTTTTTAACAAAATCTATCACTACTTGTGACAATTCTATGTACTACAAGTGTGTATTAGAAGTGATACATAAGCTAATATAATTATGAAGTTTTTTAAGGCTCGATTTACGGTTAAATCAAAAGAGATTACAGTTAAAAAGAGATTCGTTTAATATTGTTTATGTTAATATTTAATTCTAATTTATAAAAAAGTTTATAAATTTAATTTTCTCTGGTATAAAGCCTTGGGGGTTAATTTTTGTGACAGAATGCCTGTGGTTTTTGTATTTATTGTAGGATTATAGTCACCCTATATACATAAATACGCCTTTCTATGTACAATAAACTGCAGTAAATGTGTTCCTATTTCCATTATTGCCACTGGAATTATTCACAAAAACTTCTATGTTGGTTGTATGGCATCATATAGCGGTGAATTAACGAACATAATTTTCTTAATTGGTTTTATTTTATTTGACGTTCTCTAAGCTGGTTCTCACTTCTTGTTTATATTTGTGCTCTTCCACCTCACACTTACACTCTTTGTGTCTGGTTTTACTTTTTATTATAATATTTCCTTCTTTCTGATTCTTTTTATTATTCATTATTATCCTCGAATTGAGGACAAGAATAAAAAGCATCTCTTTGCCAATGTGTGTGCGTCTGTGTGTGTGTAAATGCAATTGTGGTTGTAGAGTGGTTTTCTGTATGAGCAAGAGTACTTTTTTGTTCGTACATTTCTTTGCAATTTACGAAGCCTTTCATATGAATTAAAACAACAACAGAAGCTATGGGGAAAAAAGTCTGCATGTGTATTTGGATGCATACGGTTGTAGTAATACCCTGTAATGATAAGTGTTCGTCAAACAGTCTATGCAGTCACCATGAAGTTGGTTTGTACACATATGGTCAAAATAATAAGTACATCCCTATATTTTTTAAAGGCTGGTAGACGAAACTTTATTTAAATTAAAAGAAAACCGATTACTAATTTGTTTGGTTTTAACATTAGAAATAAAATAAATACTAAAACAATAACAAAAAACAAAAATTAAATTAAATACATTCTTTTTCAAAAAGGAAGAAATTAATCAAAAAAAATTGGACAAAATAATAACTACATCTATTTAAAATAAGCAAAAAAGTAAAAAATCAAGTTTTTTCTGCTAAATTGTGTGCGTTTCGTTAAAGGCCGCAATATCCACGTTTATTTTCAATTATTTTGTTGACACTTTTTGGCATGTTGGGAATAAACATCCTGTAGGTTTCTACTGGTATTTCATACCAAGTTTTTTAAACAAAATTCAATAACTGATCCTTATTTTTAAAAACCTCCTTTCCAATTTACATTATTATTACTTTGGTACCGATAGTTTACCAACTTAGAAGTATGCTTCGGATCATTATCCTGCTGGAATGTCCATCTAAGAGGCATAGTTTCCTCAGAGTAGGTCAACATCGTATTTTCAAAGATATCTTTGTAGTGGAAACTGGTCATAGTGTGGGTAATTCGATGTATCGGAACGACACCATACCTTAGGTCATAATATTGCCGCCCCGTGCTTGTTCGTCTTCTTTGTAAACAGAGCATGGAATTTCTTCCAGTCGTTTGCAGATAAATACATTTTTGTTTCATCATGGTGTTTCATGATTTGCCATTTTTTCCACCGTCTGCCCCGGACCAATTTAAATGACTTCTCGCAAACGCTAGAGTTGGGTTCTTTAGCTCTTTTGAGTGTTCGCTCTTTCTAGTTCAGCTCTCTGTAATGAACTAGTTCGTTTTTTTAGTTCAATAGTTCAGTACTTTTAAACAACTCCGCTCTCTTTCTCAATTTTATTTATATTTAAAATGATGTAAACAATACATATATACATTTAAAGGAATTCATGCATTCCGTGTATTTATATCAACTTATTGAATAAAATAAAAACAGTATATAGTACAGTATTTAACACATTTTCATTTTTATTAATTCATTTATGTGCTTGAAGCGCTTTTTAATCAAAATTACTTAACTAACTAATAATAACAACAAAACTTATCTAAGTATATACATATATTTAAAAGGAAAAAAATAAATTGAAAAATAAAAAATGCAGCTTTTGAAAATCTTAATTTAATTATAGGGACATAAAAAACAAAAATAAAATAAATACAAAAAATAGAAACTAATAGTAATTCAGTCTATTGCAATCACATTTATTAATTTAATTAAAAAAAAAAACATTTATAATATGTTTATATAATAATATAATATACATTGTATTTACATTTTTGATATAAAGTTAATAGTAACTTGGCTCACATGTTATTGTGTAAAAACACAAGAGTGGAAACTTTATTTGGTTTGATGAGGGTCCTTCTTTCGTTTATTATTTGTCCTGTTGCTGAAAAAATACGCTCACATGGTACAGATGTGGCTATTATGCAAAGGCGTTTTAAAGCATACATGTACACCCTTGGATACAAATGCCTGCGTTCATTCCACCACGCAAGAGGGTCTTTCCTTCTTTCCAGGTACTCCTCGTTTAGGTACTTATCGAATTCTCTAATTCCAGCAGCTATGTTATTGTCAGATTTTGTAAGTCGACTGAAGTTCATGTCGAATTTTTTCCAAATATTTTTTTGTGGAACTTCAGCAATACTTCCTTCCGTATCAGGTGTTTCAGTATTTGGTAGTCTAATTTGGCCGATTCTGTTGCGCAATAATTTCACAGCGTTTTCATAGGAGCTGTCATTTTTAAAACCTAATTTTTTTGACATTATTGCTATGACGAGAATAACATTTGTTTTGTGTGACGTTACACTTGTACGGTTAGGTAGCATGACCACATTCAACCCATTTTTCAATTGCGGCCCTTTTAGCACTGTTTTGGTATTATTGCTATGACGGAAATTTCCTACAATTTATTTCTTTGACAATTTACCTACCTGCTCTGAAAAATTTGAATACCCGGCAATAAATGAATGAAATCTAGTGTTTAGCGAGAATTTTGCAAATCCAGATTTTGAAATTGAACCCTTTTCCGATTATTGGCAAGATTTTTTGACCTACCAGTGTCGAAAAATTTGAATTTCTATCAAAAAGTTAAGTCAATGGATTGGCGGAAATTTTGATAATTGAATCGTTAAAAACAATAATATATACATAAAATATAAATATTAAGAAAAACATAAACATAAAAATATAAATTTAAATTTATTTATATACATATATAAATAAATACATTTACAATCTCTTTTGTCTTATTTAAATTTTTTCAATCTTATAGATTTTTAGTTGACACTATTATTTATAAAAATATACTTATTAGCGTAACAGACCAGATTATCTTGTGAGAGTCAAACTCACAATCGTTACGCTATGCACTAACTTTCCATGGAGCCCACTTAGAAATTTTATTAAAAGAAATATATTATAAAATTTTTTTTAGCTATTATGTGCTATTACTTCTAATGTATAAAATTTGAATTATATTCAAGAAATTCAAAAGCAAAAAATTTTAATTTTAATACATCGTCAAAAATTACAAATATGATGTTGTCTGTTAAACAATTACAACATTTCGCACTAATCACAGCTGCATTCTTGCTCCTACTGGATTATTCAAAGGCCGTTGACACGTTTGATCCCAAATTAATTTCTACGAAGCTTCGGTAAATTTTTAACTTCTCTAAAAATATAACATGACTACAGTGGACAGTAAAAGTTTAGGTACCCGAATGTATTATAGCGATTTCATGAGTTTTAAGTAATAGTTTGTAATTGAAGTCGCCGTAGTCTAGTAGATAGTGTGTTGGCTTATTAGACGAGAGGCCAGTGTTCAAACCCCAGGTTAGAAATATCCAACAAAATGAAATACGAAAAAATATTTCAGCGGCGGCTTCCTCTCAGCAGATTTCTGGCAAAAACTCTGAGAGTAAATAAAATTGTCATGAAAAGTTTCTCAAAAAATCTGTCGTTTGGAGTCGACTTTAAACTGTAGGTCCCGCCACTCATATATAAGATTAACGGACACAACATAAGTGGTGTGAGAAGTCGTAATCCTGACTGAAGGGTTGTAATGACCAATTGTGTATGTATGTAAGCATTGGACACTCATGGATCTCATGTGGATCTATTCCACCAATTTGGTTGTTCATATACCTCTTCATATAGGAGTGAGTTCCATTGCTGAAGATGATTTGTCGATGATAATGTGGGCCAGTTGCTAACTCAACCAAGCATTGAACTAAAATCAGAGAAGTTTTCCGTTGTGTTGGTCTGCATTCGTTTTTTTTTCTTTACTTCGAAAATCGCTAGCGTTTTTTTATTTTCTACTAACTCATCTTAATGCTTTCATTAGTTATTGCATTAAGCTCTAATTTTATAAAATTGCAAAAAGCTTCCTTCTCATTAACAGAAATATTATTGGCATTGCATATATTTTGTAAAGCATTTACGGCTGCTTCAAGTACAGCATCTTCTGGCTGCTTACTGCGGCTGGACACGGGCGTATTATTTTCAACTCTAAGTTTCTTACTAGGTTGAGCAAGAGATGCATCACTTTCAAGGAGTTGCGATGAGTCAGTGTTGCAAAATTGAAATTTTAAAATGGTACTGAAAGAGTACTTTTTCGCATCGAATGGTACTTTCGTAAATAAATACATACATTATTGGACATTACAACTGCTCAATCAGGATTATAACCTAGCTTCTCACTTATTTTGTGTGTGTTAATTTCATATATGAGTAGCGGTGGACGTACAGTTTAAAGTCAACTTCGAACGACAGATTTTTGAGAAACTTTTTCATGGCAATTTTATTTACTCTCAGAGTTTTTGACAGAAGGAGGTCGCCAAAGGATTATTTTTTTCATTTTTCGTTTCGTTTCGTTTGAAACGGGGGCTCACATCTGGTAAGCCAGCACAGTATCTACTGGACTATATATTTATTTATATTTAAGACAGGTACTAAACGGAACAGGAAAACTAACGATTTATACGTGTTCCTCACATACAAAAATACTGCTGATTCTGAACGTAACAAAATGTAAAAGTCCCATTTAGTCAAACGTCGACGGAATGTAATTGAACATTGCTAATGCATTAATAGTTGAAAAGCACAAGTCATAAAATATGTAATAATAAAAATGTATTGAAAGCGTCGCAGTGGTACTGCGATATTTTTGAAATGGAAAAGTACTGAAAAAAGTACTATAGTACTGAATTTTTCAATACTGCGATTAGTCATTAGAATCCTCAAACTGTACAGAGTTTTGTCGCTGGAGATAAAAATATTTTATAAATATATTTCAATTAAAATTCATAAATTTTTTAACAAATACATACTAATAAATTACAGTTTCCTTTTCGTATTTTCACAAAATCGTTCAAAAAATTCAACTCATTGAACTGCCAGGCAGTTGGGACATAAACATCATCTGTACTTGTTCCACTTTTTAATTCCTTAGTTTTAGAAATCTCCCGGGTAAACTGTCCCCGGAAATACTGCATTTTATTCTGTATAAAACAATTTTTAAATAATAAAAAGGGAAGAAACAATGTACACATACCTTTATATCGGTTGGTCCAATTGATTCATTGAATACCTTCAACTTTTCAGCAATCGCATTAAATGCAGCATACCTGGAATGTTTGTTGTGGTAAAATTTATCTTTGGGGTTGTAGAGACACTCATAAGTTCGCCACATTCCAATCACTTCAAGAATTGCTTCTTTGGGCCAATCTAACTGCAATAAATGTAATAAATATTATTTAATTCATTAAAATATGGAACAATACTCAATTTTTCATGTTCTTTTCTCATTTTCTTTAAATTTGTTCACAATTATTCTTTTTCGAAAAATTTTCTAAAAACCAAATACCTTTTTTTATTATGTTTGTCACAGAAAAATAGAGCAGGCTCTAATTGATAAAATTACATATGTATTTCCATATGTATTTCACATATGCAATGTTTCATATGTATCAGACGATGTGTACAACTTTTACATATGGAAAATTTGACAGTACATATGTAAAATACATGTCGTGTCATAATAGCTTTATGGTTGGTTACGCCGCATAATTTCAGTTCCTGTGACAATTGAATTTTAAACGGATGTAAGCTTAATTCATGACGCAAAATTCGACAAGTTGTGTTCTGCGAAAGGTCGAGTTCTTGTAAATGAATGCTCTTTCATACTTTTAGGCGATGTTTTTGGCAGATCTTAAGTTTCGTCGGGCCGTTAGACGGTTGTTTACTAAACCGATGAAATGGAGTTTGTACGCCGCTACCTTGTATCCGAATGGCATTTTTTATACATGCGGCCTTTGGATTTGTTTACCACATGCTCAGTAACTCTATTGCAATGCATATAGTTTTAGGAAACTTTTCTTTTATAATTATTTAACAGTTTTAATTTCTAATTTATGGTATAATAGTAATTGTTTAGTTATCTAATGTATAAAAATTTCTAAGATAATGTAAATAATTTTAAAATTAATTTCATTATAAATCAGTCTTTATACATTTTCTTCTTGAACTTTGCTTTCATGATGTGCACAAATTGAGGAAATAATGAAATATTATGTACATACATAAGTGTAACTTCCCTCTGTGTTGAAAACTTTTTAAGCATTTTACGTAATTTATTGAATTTAAACAAAATATAGCAGCGATAACTTTTATCATAGAAAATCGCAAAATATAAAATTTAAATTGCTTTTCTTTTTTCGGTGTTTGTACTAAATTCTTTTTGTTCTTATAATACAGCAAAATGTAACACTTAACCCTTTCACGACCACAATTTTGTGTATTTGGAATTATACATTAGATGACCAAAAGACATATTTTAAAACCAAATCAATAAAAACCAGTACTGGCTTGTCCGTTTCTTTGGGACATATTTGTCCCTATGGTCTTTAAGGGATGTAATTTATAAAAAAAAATCATTTGTGAAAGAGTTTTTTAGGTACTTTTTCAACAAAATGAAATATTTGCTACTGTAAATTATTGAAATTTTAAAATTTTAATGGCGTCCGATGATTTGTTCACCATTCTGAAGCCCTATTTGGCAGGGTTATTTTTTGCGCACTGCTTCATTACATTATTCCTCTAAAATTTTGTCACATGCTTCTCAATATTGTTACGCAAATGCAAATATGTAGTGTTACCTCGTTTAACATTAAAATTATAAACAAAAGCTACAAAAACAAAAACAATGGACTTGTTGACATGATTAGCAAATAAACAAAAATATAATATAAAAAGGATAAATAAGTAAACAAAGAGGCAACAATAATGCAAGGACAAACGTAAACAAAATACACAAACAGCAATAACGTAAACAACATGTTTACACTTATAGAGATTTCGCGAAGGCGAAGTTATTCTCCTTCAAGAGAATTCATCAGACTGTATACCCCGCGATATAAGAGGCAAGACAAAGCAGGCAACGGAGTCAGTAAAAATTCAAACAGTCTTGTGTGAAGACACGTTGCGTGTGAAGAGAATAATTGTGGTTTGAAGATCTCCGTTATAAAGATCTGTCGAACAATTGTTAGTGTTTACACAGAAGAGTTTAATGAAGAATAACAAACAAAGCAAATTGTTGTTGTTTACACCAAGTTGTGAACAGTGGCACACAGAATTGTACAAACAATAAAGAATGTAATTAAAACTGAACATAAATGTATTTTTATTTTTATTTGCAATCTACGAGCTCATATTTTAAACGTTTTTCAAAGGGTAGAAACGTAACACTATATTGTTGTTTGCTGTTTTAAGAGCATCTTGAACCTCTTTATTTTTGAAAACAATGAATATTTCTAAGTGTGTATGTGTATGGAGAAGGGGTGTTGACAGTACGCCAGTGCCAGAACTGGTTCGCTAAATTTCGATTCGGTATTTTTGACGTCGAAGATGCACCACGTTCGGGAAGGCTGGTTGAAGCTGATAAAGACGCAAAAAAGGCATTGGCATAACTATGTTTTCAGATCAGTACTCTGCAAATTATGGCAAAATATCATACCGCATAGAGAACTCGCGACCATTTTTATGAGCTTATCGAATTAATTTTTCTGCAATTCTTGACCCAAACTAACAAATTTTATAGTTAAAAGGATTACTTCAAAGCAATACATCTGAAACAGGAAAAACGTTCGGAATGTATGTCCTCTGGGGCCTTTAAAACAGGTTAATATTGGGTTGTTCGGAAAGTAATTTCGTTTTTCCCCCAGAGGAGGATTGTATTTTTTTGCACCCAACTTCACATTTAAGCCGTATATCTTTTACATGTTTTGAGAGCTAATAGCAAGGCTTGTATGTGAAAAATTCCGATTAATTCTACGCAGTAGTTTTTTGTTGGTTCCCTTTTAAATATGGAGAGCGAAAGCAGCATTTTGGACATATCTTACTTCTTTACCACAGAAAGGGTAAAAATGCTGCTTAAGCCAGAAAGGAATTGGCCGATGTGTATGGAGAAGGGATGTTGACAGTACACTAGTGCCAGAACTGGTTCGCTAAATTTCGATCCGGTAATTTTGATGTCGAATATGCACCATGTTTGGGAAGACTGGTTGAAGCTGATAAAGATGCAAAAAAGGCGTTAGTTGATGCGAACCGGCGAATAACAACACATGAGATCGGATTGAGGTTAAATTTATCATATTCAACAGTTTATGACCACTTGATTGATATTATACGAAAACTGTCTTTCATTTCCACAAAAAAAAAACAAATTACTTTACGAACAACCCAATAGTTTCCGCGGCACAGAGACGAGTTTAATTGCAAATATTAAAGACGCGCAATTTTTGCTGTAAGAAAATCGTATCTTTAATTTCAGCATCAGATGCGTTTCAGCAAAGAAAATAAAGTATAAAGAATGTGCATTTTAACATAATTTGGAATATTTTTCAAAAATATTTCATGACGCGGGGGGAAAGATAGAAGGGAAGGATACAGAAACCAAGAGCGTAACAATGCGTTGTTCTCATCGTGCGTTTTTGTTGTTTGACCACTTTTTATTTATTTTTCTGGTGTTAAAAACAGACGTCGGCACCAATGTCCCTCAGGAGAAGAACATCTTCGGCTTTTTACACACATAGGACACGATAATCAAGAATGTTCGTTAAAAAGAGCGTAAAAATCTTGTCAGGTGTTAAAGAAGTAGGTTCATGTCGCTTTTTTCAGACTTCAATTATACACCCAAAGAAATATCAGAGTAATATTCACTAATATCAATGAGAAATGATTTCGATTTTTGGAAGAATACTTGCCAAGTTAAATACGGTGTCTTTAGGGATTTAATCCAGTAAAATTTTTCTATATTTTCCGATCACATATACATATCATTGGGTTAATAAGTAGACTTGAAATTATTACTAACTATTTTCCTCTAGGTTAACACATGCCTATGGTTATGGATTAGTGAGTGTGAGAGAGAAAATAAGATGAGAGAATTTATTTATTTACAGCCATATAAAAGTGTTAGTAATATACTCTATTTTTATTTTCATTTCATCAACGTACATATGTAAAGCTGTCTATCTTTGGCTTAATAATTTTGGATAAATAAAAATAAAATAAAACATCGATTTTATTATTAAAAGAACATAAAGCTATCCATCTTTGGCCTAAAAATTAGGCCATGTTTTTTATATAAATAAAAATAAAAAGAATAAAAAACCATTTTTTATTAAAAGAAAACAAACGAGCATTCCAAAGCATTTAAAAAAAATATACTATGGGACAAAATAAAAAACGCCCAGCTAATGACATAGAACATTTTTAACACAAAATATTCTTCGAGTGTTGTTCTGAAATAAAATGATAAAGCATCCGCAGCACATGTATTCTTGTCGCAGCCTGATCGACAACTAAATCAAAAAACACAAGAATACATACACATGTACATACGTGCGTTGAGAGCAACACATTGTTACGCTCTTTGTTTGTGCTCATTTTCCTTATGTCTTCCTCCCCCCTCATCATGAAATGCTTTTTAAAAAGATTTTGGTGAGAGCGGGTCGTAATGTTACGACCCGCCATAAGAAATTTTACATCTACATGATGCGTATTCTTTATATCCATATTCTTTGGTTTCAGTCATCGTATTGTTTCAAAAGCATTTGATTTATCTATCTTCGTCGGCACTATTGTTTCCCATCAATATATGCTAAATTTCATTTTCATTGATTCTAATAACTACACGACCTCTGTAAATGATGGTAACAATCAGGAGCCCATACCTCTGTATGTAAGTAGAAAAGTTGCTTTACGAACCAAAAGGACACTGGTGTCCCTGGTGTTCAGACATGCACTTTTATTGAGTCAATTTTCAGTTTATTGAGTACAATATTTTAAGTGTTCAGGCATAATAATATACGAAGTTCAACTGCTTATTCAATATTCATTTGACAACTTGTAAACCAAACAGCTGTTAGTTTCAACAACATTGTTCTTGTTTTTTTGTTGTTGTTGACTTTTGAATTGTCAAATATCAACAAAAAGTGTTCGGTTAATTGTAATATGCTCACTGAACATACTTATGAGAGTGCTGCATTCTAAGTTTTACTCAATATTATAACAATTAGCGTATTTATTACGCAATAATTAAACGAAATTTTATATGCAATATTGAGCTCAATAATGGCTATTATTGCCATTGACGCAATGAAGGTGCATTTCTGAACACCGTATTAGAGTTTACAATAAAATCGTTTACGTTTACAAAACTAATAACTTTTTATATTAAATATCTCAACATAAGAAAAACTACTTTCAAAATAAACGGCTCATTTATTAAAATAAAAACTTTATATGCCGTAGTTTGGGGGATTTCAAAAAATCACTCCTTATATGATCCTATACATTACTATACCATCTTATCATTGCAATTGTAAATTTCTATGTTCACCCCTTTCAGTTGATGTAAGTTGATGAAAATCTGTCAGTAACACTCTGCATTTGCTATACACGGTACACCAGTTTGTTTTTATATACGATTTCATCGTTCTTTATAAGCTATTGCTGTTGCATTGCACACCAACTTGCCTTCCTGTCGTTTTACAATATGTTGAAGGCCCTTTTTATACGCTTTACTACAGCATACAGCAGACACAACCTGCCATAGCATAAGAAAATAATACATAACGAAACAGCAATACATACAGTGAGGTTGCGAAAAGTTTGAGTGCAAATGTTGCAAAATTTAGTTTGAAATTTAGAACGACAGTTCAAATATTATTGAAATTAAATTTGAAATGAAAAAAAGTTTTTAATCAAATTAAGCTGGTGTGGTACAGTTAACTTTAGAATTTTTCTTGTTTTAAAAGTCCTATTTTCGCTTTTAAAATTGTAAAATGCCCACAGTGTGAAAAGAGATGATGACAGAGAGAGAGAAACAACATGTTTAGCCTACTTTTGCTGGAGGAGCATTGAACTCAGGGACAAAGCATGAACTACAACCACAACAATAATAAAAAAATAAAGTACACAAAACAAGTATAGCCTGTGAATGGTTTTCAGATTGAACAATATCCTTTTCCTTATTTTCCTTTTTTTTCGTCCTTCTTTACTTTCTCATTTCTGCCCCTGCCCGCTTATGTGGGTCTCTTCCAGAGTGTGGCCTATTTGTGAATGAGGTATTCATGTTACAATATGAAATGTGTACATAAATATGACAGATTAAAATTTAAAATGATAATAATTTTAGTAATTATATCAACAAATCATTTTTTATACACTTGTTTAAAGAAAAGTTTCACTCAAACACAAATAAATTTTTTAATTTGATTTAGAATGATGTCCTTTGTGTTAATACGATACGAATCTAAAGCCGTTAGAAAACTAATAATCTACACAAGACGCTCATCCTACCCGTGCTCCTTTATGGCGCAGAGGCATGGACCCTATTTAGCACTGATGCAGCAGCCTTGAGAGTATTCGAGAGGAAAGTCCTACGTAAGTTTTCCGGTCCAGTGCGAGTTGTCGATGATATCCGCATCCGATCCAACAGTGAGCTGTATGAGTTCCTCAACGGCATAGACGTTGTGCAGCGTATTAATATTCAACGGCTGCGCTAGCTCGGCCATGTCCTTCGAATAGAGGAGGATGCTCCCGCGAAACGGGTATTTGATGCAAGGATCTGCAGAAGTCGGCGAAGAGGATGACCTTGTATGCGTTGGAAGAACCAAATCCAGGAAGCCCTGTCATCAATTGGCGTAGGCGCACAAGAAGCAGAGGCGCCTGGTAGAATGTGTTGCTACAGACTGGAATCTGTTAATCGGGTTGTTAATGGCCAATTACGTAAGTAAGCAAAGCCGTTACACACAAAAATAATATTTAATCATACGTCTGTAAAGTAGCTCTTAATGATATTCTCCAACCATTTGATGATAGTCCTGGAAGGATACTATTTAATATACATTTTCCAGGGTGTATATGGGCCAACGACTATGCAGAAAGAATGTTGTGGCAAATTGTACCAGATTATGGATATTCACAAAGCTCAGCTACAATCACATTCCATGCAACCCATTCTGTCAAACACAAAATTTGTAAATTTATTTAACATACTAAGATCCTGGATACATTTTTATGTGTACTCGTCATCATTCTCAAGAATTGAACCTTTCACGCATCATTTTACGTCGAACTTGCGCAAACATCTCGGTATGACGCCTTACAAAGTTCAGTTGGTTCAATAGTTGAAACTGCATGACCATCCGCCTCATTTTTAGCTTCGCTAGATGGGCCACCAAGAAATTGCATGATGATGTCGTTTTTGCAAAAAAAAAAAAAACATGTTTTCGGATTAAGCTCATTTTCATCTCGGTGGGTACGTTAATAAGCTAAATTACTGCATTTGAAGCTCAGAAAACCCGCACGTGGTCTTACAGCAGCAATTGTACATATTACGAGTGACTGTTTGGTGCAATTTGTGGAGTGGAAGCATCATTGGCTCAATGAGGACGGAGACACCTATCACACCCTAATAACCTATTTTTTAAGACCACACATTTCATGTCACAATCGATTTATTACGTCGCAACCATAATGGAGACACATATCGCACCATGATAACCAATTCTTTTGTATCCTCTCTTCATGGTATTGATGTGAACGATGATTGGTTTCAACAGGATAATGCAACTGGCCACACATCTTATGCCACGATCGATTTATTGCGTCAGACGTTTGATGGCCATTTAATTAGCCGAAATGGTTATGTCAACTGGCCACCAAGAAGCTGCGATTTCACACCGTTGGACTATTTTCTGTGGGGAGCTGTTAAAGAAAAGCAATTAAGCTCTTGAAGGCCAACATTCGTGATGCCATTGCCGAGGTACAACCCCATTACACTCGAAAAAGTGCACGAAAATTGGTTCCATTGAATGAGGTAGTGTGAGTCTGGCCGCGGCGGCCATATGAATGAAATAATTGCCGCTATTGCCGTTCTCAACTTAACTCATTTTGGTCGTGTGCCAGTCAACCCAACTTTCACTCAAATTATTTTTGGATATTGCGGAACTCAACGTTTTTTAGTTGTAATTGTTATGGTGTTGCCGGTATGAAATTTCAATTTCATGTTGGTAACACCATGAAATTTATTTGCAAATAAAGGGTGTTTTTTATAGAGGTATAGAACTTTAAGTTGCAATAAAACAACGATGGATTATTCGATCGACATGAATTTTATTTATCCGAAAGATAATCTTGTGGCATTACATTTTAAATATGATTTCTGGCATATGACCGCCACGGCTGGCGCGGATGTAGTCCAATCTGGACGTCCAATTTTAGATGACTTTTTCCAACATTTGTGGCCGTATATCGGCAATAATACGGCGAATGTTGTCTTCCAAATGGTCAAGCGTTTGTGGCTTTACCGCATAGACCAATGACTTTACATAGCCCCACAGAAAGTAGTCTAGCGGTGTTAAATCACAAGATCTTGGAGGCCAATTCACAGGTCCAAAACGCGAAATTAGGCGGTCACCAAACGTGTCTTTGAATAAATCTATTGTGGCACGAGCTGTGTGACATGTTGTGCCGTCTTGTTGAAACCACATCTCCTGGACATCATGGTTATTCAATTCAGGAATGAAAAAGTTAGTAATCATGGCTCTATACCGATCACCATTGACTGTAACGTTCTGGCCACCATCGTTTTTGAAAAAGTACGGACCAATGATTCCACCAGCCCATAAAGCGCACCAAACAGTCAGTTTTTCTGGATGTAACGGTGTTTCCACATACACTTGAGGAATACCTAAACTCCAAATGCGGCAGTTTTGTTTGTTGACGTAGCCATTCAACCAGAAGTGCGCTTCAACGCTAAACAAAATTCGCTTATGAAAATCGGGAACAACGGTAATCTCGTTTTGGGCCCATTCGACGAATTTACGCCTTACTTGATGATCGTTTGGCTTCAAATCTTGCACGAGTTGGATTTTGTAAGCACGCAAACCAAGATCCTTCCGCAAAATCTTCCATAAAGTGGATGGACACAGATTCAATTCCTGTGGTCGATGGCGGATGGACTCATTCGGGTCTTCCTCAATGCTACGCACTACAGCAACAATAGCTTCTTCTGTACGCACCGTACAGCGTCTTTGGGGTTGCGAATTATCAATAAGAGTAAACGTGGTGCGAAAACGTTCCATGGTTAATCGAATTAACTGCTCTGATGGACGATTTTGTCGACGATAAAATGGACGTAGTGCGCGATACGTTTTCCGCACAGAACCATTATTTTCGAAATAAAATTGCACTATTTGCAAGCGTTGTTCTATTCATGATGAATTGACAAACCAAACTGAGAATAAATCACTTGACAGCTGTTAAATCGGTCGCTATCTTGAAATGTAATGCCAACTTAAAGTTCTATACCTCTATAAAAAACACCCTTTAGAAGAAAACGAAAATATAAGCTAAAATCAAGTTTTTGTATAAATAAAAGTAAATTAAATATGGATTTAAATGAGGATTTATTTTACGAAGATGAGCATCATGACGCTAATATAAACATTCTTCGGGTACGTAGAAAAATACGCGATGATTCAAATCCTCTTTAACCCAGCGCGAAGTAAGAAATGTCCAAAATTATTAACAAATGTTTATAACAAGTGATTTTTCACAGATTTATTAGCTATTTTCGGCTGAACAAAGAAGCATTTTGATATGTGCTGGATGAAATTAAGGACCACTTAAAGAATATGCATATGGCAGATATACCAACGATATTAAAGCTGTGCGCTGTCCTTCGATTTTTGCATGACGCAAGCTATCAGAAATGCAATGGAAATGACTTCTATGTTGGAGTAGCTCAATCCACAATGTCACTTACTTTAAAGGAAGGATCGCATTTGTTGAAAATGGATAAAACACAAATGAGCGAAGACGAAATAAATGCGTCCAAAGTATGGTTTTTTGAAAAATGTGGATTTCTCGGCCTATTGGGCTGTGTTGGATGTGTTTTTATTCTTAGCAATATTTTTTTAATACTTGCTTTGTAGTGAATCCAAACCTATAAGGAGTAAAAATTCTTACACGTTGCCATTCGGAATCGGTTCTTGTAGGTGGACCCAAGCTATTCCATTCTATAGAAAATCCTTCTCACGCTTCCTTGTACTGAGTTTTGGTCATCCAATTTTTGGATTATTTTCCATCAACTTCATAAGTCGCTCAAATTGGGCTTTGGTTGTTATTTTCAATTACCTGCGTATTAAATATTTAATTATTTATTTTAAGCAGAAAAAACTTACTTACGATTTTTCCATTTTCTATCTTTTTTCTATTACATATTTAAAAAATGTATTAAATATATAAGTGAACTCTACAACTGATAAGACTATACTGCTAATAAGCTGTTGTCTATATTTAACGTTTTTGTCAACCAAACTCATACAGAGTGGTGAACCGCAATACCATAAAACACAACTAAAAAATCCGCCGCACAACCAAAAATTCAACCGCATATTTAAGTTGAGAATGGCAATACCGATTTCTGAAAGATGACCAAACTACTAAAAAAGTTGTCAACCGCAAAAGGGGCAAATATTGCATTTCTAATCGGAACAATTGTACTTCAGAACAAATAAATAAATTTTGCCAAATTTCAAAATGTGTTCGTGTTATTGCTTTTTTTGAATTTAAACTTTTAAATGGCCCACCCTTTATATCCTTGCGAAGACTGAAAACACATTCACCGAAGGATATGCTTGGCTTACTTGTATACGAAGTGTAACTACCTTACCCTGTGATTACAAAATTTCTGAAAAATTTCTAGCGTAAGAAGCTTGTTTAAATACCATTAATAATCAACAGACTACTGAGATTAGTGTTCAGATAAACTTCTTGAAAAGTGACATTGTACGGCAGAATCATGTTCACAACCAGAAATCAAACTGGATAATGCATATTATACGACATGTATGTATATGGTATAGCAAGTTTGCATTTTATTTTCAAATAAAACAATCCCTTATCGATATTCGTTGATTCCAAGAAGCATGTCAATCAAGGGGTAAAAATAAATACATACCTATGTATGGATGTATACATATCTACCCAGTGTATCAATTATCTTGGGTTAAGCATTAAATAATGCTTGAAAGTAAATGAAAGGAAATCACAAAAAAAAAACAAAGAAAAGAAGAGGCTTTAATATTACACTTAAGGGTAACAAATCTTCTCAAACACAAAAGGGGCGTCTGTACACATCATCGAAGAACCGTAATAAAAAATGTTTAAACAATGACTAGAGAATTCAGTTACTTAAGAGGCAACAGAAACAATTAAGGTCGGAGGAAAAACAAATAATAATCAACTCATTGACCCAAACTAAATAAAATAAACAGGACATGGTTATAAACATACACATACACACACAAACTCACATTAAAATATAAGGATATTAATGTCGCATAGACGTTAATAAGTAGAAAAATGAAACTAATTCAGGCAAAAAGGACATTCTGAAAATTCAACAGAAATTAAATTTATTGTGCCAAAGGCAAGAGAAGAGCAGTAGTTTTAAATACGTTTGGAGTTAAATGAGACTTAAATTTACTTTCATCATAGCGCATGTCCATGAACTGCTTTATGTGTACTGTATGCATCGACTTGAATAAGAGAATCCTTTGCAGCCAACAATGGAAAAATATAAATTCTGAGAGAATTCCTGATTTCTCTTTGCTGAACGTCATTTACGCGTCATGACAATCATATTTACGTTGACAAAATTTAAAGGATAAGTGAGTAAATCTTTAAAAAGGAAAAAAACATTATTTGTTTACATTTCAACATGAAAAATATAAAGGCGAATATAATCCATAAAAAAGATTAAGTTATAGTATATTGACACGCTCATAACGAGGTAAAGTAAGAAGAATAGCATGGTGTTTGTAATAGAAAATATTAAAAATATACCAGGCGTACCGGTATGAAATGAGCATTTTGTTTGTGCAAATAAAACACTGCTTTTTAATGGGACAATAAATAAAATTCAAATCAGAGTATTAGACATTGCTGGCTATGTATTTTTTCCTTTCTTCAGACATACAAATAAAACTGTTCGTCTATTGAAGCCTAATTTTTAACTTTCTCGTAGAAATCGCAGTGTCAATGCGTGCCTTGTGGCCCACTATGGTAATTTCATTAACAGTTTCAACAGGTTTTAAGGGCTCGTGGTTCACCACACCTTTCTGGTATTGCAGTCGAAGTTGTTGGTGGTCCCGAATTAATCCATGATTTTTCACTTTAGGATTCTGAAAATAAATCCATTTCTCACCGCCAGTAAAAAATCAATGCAACACTGATTTGCTATTCTATCTTTGAAGAAAAATCTCACAAGTTGTTTTTGGGTTCTCTACCTGACTGTCATTTTATTCATGTGGTCTTAAATGGTCAGCGATTGTTTGGAGGACAACAATTAATGTTTCTATCATTTGTTTTCGTGATATCAGAGCCGTCGAAACCATCTTCCGCCTGTGGCTTCTGATAGAACCTTGATGTGACCCTCAGCATTTCTTTTAACCCTTTCGTTACCGCAGTCAATTCCGCCGAAGTGGTGCTACTGAACCAGGCAGGACGCCGCGAAGTGTGGACATTGCATGATGGCAAATTTTCTAATTTAGGTGTTACATACTTAAAGATACATACATACATAATTGGTCATTACAACCCTTCAGTCAGGATTACGACCTAGTTTCTCACACCACTTATGTTGTATGTGTTAATTTTATACATGAGTGGCTGGACCTACAGTGTAAAGTCGATTCCGAACGACAGATTTTTGAGGTACTTTTTCTTGGCAATTTTATTTACTCTCAGAGTTTTTGCCAGAAATCTGCTTAGAGGAAGTCACCGAAGAAATATTTTTTCGATTTTATTTTGATGTCTGGTCTGGGGCTCGAACCCTGGCTTTTCGTTTAATAAGCCAACATACTGCCTACTAGACCACGATGAGCATACTTAAAGATGTTGCTGGTATATTAACTGCACCCATTGAATTATTATAATACAATACGCATTTAGGTTTTTGAATAATTTTGTTACGTCCTTCTTTAATTACTATCTCGAACTCATTGGTATGCATGGTTGAAGGTATTTAGACTCCTTTTTATCCATTCATTTTATGACATTAAAATTTTTGGATGCTCGAGAGGTTGCTTCTCCTCTTTTTAGTTTTTCATAAATTGTTTACATTCCATTCCTTCTTTTTCTTACAGTCCCGCATGTATTTGTGCAATTATTATGTAGAAAATTAAATGGATAGACTGGAATACCAATTATATACTTATAGGATATGACCTTTTCCTAGATAAGGATCCATAAGTGTTACAACAATTGCTCCCGATTTTCCATATTTCATATTTTCGCTATCTATCATGGTAGAAGATCCAGCATAAACAATTAAATCTTGCACATATCCTGTCTGACAGTCACAAAGGACAAAGGATTTTATTCCAAATCTGTTTTTCTTAGACGGATTAAACTGTTTGAAAGATAGCCGCCCTTTTTATAACAATTTTTGGAAGGATTCAACTGATTCACTTAAATTTTTTCGAAGTATATCAATGACGTTTTGTGTATGCCGGCTAAATCCGGAGCTGGTACACACGGGACACCCAGTGACTGCCGGCTATATCCGGTGCTGGTAACGAAAGTGTTAAAATAAACACAAAAATTAATGGGTTCTGCATATCATAATTTTCTGGTACAAAATTTACTTGAACATACACACATACATACATACATACATACATACATGAATACATAATTGGCCATTACAACCCTTCAGTTAGGATTACGGCCAAGCTTCTCACACCACTCATGTTGTGTGCTTTAATTTTATACATGAGTGTTGGGACATACAGTTTAACGTCGACTCCGTACGACACATTTTTGAGAAACTTGTTCATGGCAGGTTTATTTACTCTCATAGTTTTTGCCCGAAATCTGCTGAGAGGAAGTCGCCGAAGAAATATTTTTTCATATTTCGTTTTGAAGTCTGACCTGGGGTTTGAACCCGGGCTTTTACGTCTAATAAGCGAACACACTTGAAGACGCCGCAGTCTAGTAGGTAGTGTGTTGGCTTATTAGACGCAAAAGCCTGGGTTCGAGCCCCAGGCGAGGCATCGGCGACTTCCTCTCAGTAGATTTCTGGCAAAAACTCAGAGAGTAATTAAAAATTGCCATGAAAAGTTTCTCAATAAAAAAAATCTGTCGTTCGGAGTCGACTTTAAACTGTAGGTCCCACCACTCATGTATAAAATTATCACACACAACATAAGTGGTGTGAGAAACTAGGACGTTGTACAATGGGTCAATTCGACCTCCGGGTACTGTACTTGTCTTAATTGATAAGTACACGTCCTCTAACCTAACCTAACCTAACCTACTAGGCGACAGCTACTTAAACACGATGGAAAAATATGATTTTGTTTGTCCACTGATTTGATGTATACTGAATATATTTGACAGACGTCAACTCCAACACAAAATAAAAAATTAAGGTTCGTTTACAATAAATGTTCTCTTTGGAAACTCTCTTTGGAAGCTCATTTCATACCGGTACTCCTGGTATGTACACAGTTATTTATTATTAAAGGCCTTTTAACTCCAAGTTTTGCTTTCGAATTCTATTTAAAAAATCTTTTGAATAGAAACTCATCATACAACTTAAGGCATTATACATATATACCAGAGGATTTATAATCTGTGAAACATAAATGACAATCTCTTTCCATTGAGAATCGATCTGCGATTAGCAAGGAGCTCGATGGAATCATATAAGTTTCTTGGCTAAGGAAATTAATTATACCGTAAGTAAAATTCTGAAAACAAATTGCCTAATGGCTTGAATACATTTTTTTTGTAAATTTGTAAAGAATAATTTAATAATTATATCGCCTCGTGGAATAGATCTTATCGAAGAAGGTGCATCAAGGAAAAATTATGCAAAATTTGATGAAACCAGAGTACAATATTATTACGAAAATGGAAATGGTGTTAAATTGAAGAAATTCAAATACAGAAACAATAAAAAATAAGAACAGCAACAAGTTGTTACTACACTGTTTAGCAGAGTTCCCATCACTTGATATGGCATGTTAATGAAAATTATTTTACGAACACCAGAGATCAGCAATGAATTGTTTTTTCGCACTCATAAATTCATAACTTTAAAAAAATAAGTATAATACTATATATAAACCATTCGAGTGACTCGAGTCATTCATCAAAATTTACAGTCTTAGTTGTTGTTGCATTTACAAAAAAAAAAGAGAAAAAAGACATAAGCAAAACAGACAGAGGAGCAAGCAGAGCAAACACACAAGCTTCTGGTGAGTATTGTAGTGTACGCGAATCATACTTATTTTGTGATGTTGATTCATGGGGAGTCAAAATCAATAACATCATACGTATTGTTAAGAATGAGTATGATCAGTACTTCAAACTTTGAATATGAGTAGTATGACTATAATAATATAAAATAAATATGAGCGTATAAGTATCAGAAATTATGAGTATGATTCGATTCTACTCATCTTTTTAATACTCATTGCTGATCCCTGACGAACACATCTATTTGATGGACTGGATATTCTGAAAAGTTTTAAAATCATCGAGTGCTTGTCGAGGAATATGGTGATTATATTCTATCAGAAGCAACATGCAGACAATGGTTTCGACGGTTTCCACGATTTTGATGTGGAAGATGTAGAATGTCACAGACCACCAAAAGAATTCAAACAATAGTGGATGTAGACGATACTTTTAGCCGGAAACAAAAGTCGGAAATGTTAAATGTTGCACACAAACAATTGCTGTCCGTTTAAAAGCTATGGGAAGGATCCCAAAGTCTGGAAAATGGATGCCACATGAATTGAATGACCGGCTGATGAAAAACCGAAATACCAATCAAAGATAGGATAGAAAATCAGTGTTGCATCGATTTGCTACTGGCGATGATAAATGGATTTATTATCAGAATCCTAAATATAAAAAAATAATTCGATTTGCAGTAATACACTGCTGAATGCATGGTGGGATTCATTGAGATGTACTGCGATCTTCTAAAACCTAGTAAAACCCTTAGATCGCTACTGACAACTAATTATCAATTAAAACCATGCGTTGAGCGAAAAACTAACAGAATGGGCCACAAGTCATGGTAAGGTAATTTTGTACACAAAGCAAAACCGGTTCAGATACTGTCACAACATTAGGCTGAGAACTACTACTCCACCTACCGTTTTCACCAGTATGGGCCCTTTCCGCCTACTATACGTTTTCATCGCTGGGATACGCATTGACTAAACAACATATCGAAATTGGGTGACTGATTGGTTTGTTTCAAAACATTCGCGAAGAGATATTCTCACTCAAACTTAACTATAAATTGTGTTATTATTTTTTGTGATTTTTTGTAGAATTCACGATTGCTAACCTAACCGAACTTATTTTTGCCCTCACAGCATAATCGATTTTGATTATCTTAATCGGATTTTATTAACATACATATATGAGCTTAAATATCATCACAGATAGTCAAATGTCATACTCCAAGTATGAAAAAGTACTTATCATATGTATGTATACCTCGTCATCAAGTAGTGGTCGGAAATAAAGAAGCGAATATTTTGGGCTAATGGAACCACTGCAGAGTATTGCATATCATAATCTAGGATAAACCAATGTCTTTCATTTCATAGAAGACCAAGTTAAGAAAGTAGGCGGTAACGACACATTACAGATTCTTGGCAATTTTATTCACTCTCAGAGTTTTTGCCAGAAATCTGCTGCGAGAAAGTCGACGAAAAAATGTTTTTCATATCTCGTTTCGTTGGAAATGACTAAGCCAAGGGTTAAAACACGGGTTCTCGTCTAATAAACCAACACACTACCTATTAGACTACGATGACTAGAGAAGAGACTATACCAGACAAAATTCGTCTTAGAGTAATACGATGGAAGAAACTTAGAAAGTGAGTACAAGATACTGGCTTCCTATGGAGAGAATATTTCGTGGTTTGGGTTTAAGCAGATAGGCATGAGGCTCTTGTTAGGTTTCGTTTACTCCAATTGTTACATTTTAACCTTTTTAAAAACGTTTAAAATATGAGTTCGTAGATTGCGTAGATTTGTGTTTAGTTGTATATACATTCTTTATTGTTCGCACAATTCTGTCTGCCACTGTTCACAACTTGATGTAAACAACAACAATTTACTTTGTTTGTTATTCTTCTTTACTCTCTTTTGTGTAAACACTTCAAACCACGATTATTCTCTTTACACAAGACAGACTGAATTCTTAGTCTTGCTCTTTAGGGAATTGTAACTTTATTTAAGAATCTCAAGTTCGGATGTCAACGTTTTTAAAATTTTGCAAGATATGGCCTCGAAAATGCTGAAATTTTCAACAATCCCACTAAGCGGCATTTACCCTGAAAAGCTGGCCAAAAAGGCAAAAATGAATTTCAGAAACTGAGTATGCAGTTCGATAGACAACATTATATAGTGAATTTTCACCACTTTAAGTTGAGATTTGTAGATTTGAGACGATGTCAAAGTCAGGAAAATGAAGAAAATTAAATGCGTTTTGGGTGTTTTTTTGAAATTTTCATAGGTTTATATGATATTTGTTTGTGGCTAAACGAATAGAGGTTTTATATTGAATTTTTGTATTTGAAAGGTATGAGCAACTGCTACTTTCAGTTTTTTTATATGGCCAAAAAAATAGGTGTGAACTACATAGCAAACTATATCCGTATATATTTTCGGTTTTATTTATTTTATTTATCTATCATAGTTTAGTCAATTATTTTTTATTAAATTAATTTATTTTATGTTCTTAAAAGTTAAAAGGAAGCGAAAATAAAGTAAATAATGTTTAAAATAAAGTGAATTCAAAAAAGACCAGATTTTGATGTGGACAAAAAACTCAAAATTTAATGAAAAATGTGTACTTAAAAATTGTTTTTCACTAATTAAAACTAAATGATATCATTAATAGCCCGTGAGCCAAGGCAAAATTTTTCCTCTTCTTTAAATTCTTTGTTAGAAGCAGAGGGACTCTGCGAGCTATCCTACCTTGTAGGCCTGCCTTCTGCAACCGTTTTCGCACAGTTCGTGATGACACTGTATTTCCAATTTCTTCAAAGGGTCCTGTTTGGATAGTATGACTATGCGTTTGTCTGTAGTTAATGAAGTTTTTCTACGTCTACCTCGTGTTTCAACTTTATTTTTTCTTTTAAAGCGTTGGTTACAAAATTCTCAGACCGATTTAAAACATCTGCAATGAATTTGTAGGTTTTACCTTGCTCGCGAAGTTTAAGAACGAGGAGTCTTTCTTCATTACTGCAATGGTGCACACGACCCATCTTAAAAATTAATTATTTCTGATATAATGTTTAATTTATTTTTAATTAATATTATTTCACTTACTTTCTTCCTTTTTTTAAATTTTTTTACAATAAATCAAATTTTAACTAAATTAAATATCACGCACCTATTATTTTGTCCAAGTAAAATTCGCACTTAAAGGAAAAATGCCGCACTATTTATCTGAGACAAGCTATTCGTTCAAAATTTAAAAATAATAAAAATTTCAAATTTTTTTTACCCTCCCCAAAAAAGATAAGGATTTTAAAGGTGAAAGTAGTTTTTAGTAGTTTAATGTTATATACCACAAGAAAATACGAACTCTCTACATTCAGGAACAAAAAAAAGTTTGCGCAATTATTTTTGGCGATTTTTTAAAAATATATGGGCCACTCAAGTGCCCCGTTATTGAAACATATATATTTGTTTCATTGTTTATTACAAGATTTTTTATCATAACTGTTTGGTAACTTCGAGATATAAGATGGGAAATGTTTATACAAGATTACAGTTATTCCAAATTGTGAAGGAATCGAATGCCGGATCCATTGACGAGAAATTGCAGCGTTTAGTCAGAAAATTGTGCGATATTTGATAATGTCAAGGGGATGGCGATATATTAGAAGAAAAGCTATGTTTAACTAATTTCAACCAATATTTTAGAAGATACTGGAGTTTAGCACAACATAAAGACGACCGATTTTTAACAACATATGCTAAATGGCTAGAAGGGCTGTGGCAGTACCAGTATTTGGCAGTTCGTCTTCAGGACGACCATTAATTAAGCAAGTAAAAGGACAAAACGAAGAAAAACGGAAATAATTCGTTAGCAATCAACAAAAGAGGAGATCACATTTGCTGCATCCATGAGTCAAAGGGCAGCGGGAAATAATGATGCGGCTAAATTAATAATGGATATAACCCTATCTCCACGGAAAGCAAGAATTTGCAAGCGATCATTAACAACTTCTGAGGTCAACCCTGTAAAGAAACTTTCTGCGGAAGGAGCTTTAGCATTGTTTGTAAATGCAGATTGCTATTATTATAACAATATGAGATGTATGTTTCATTTTCTTAATGGACCGTGGCACTTATTATTCGATTATAATAAAATCAGGTAAAATGATTCCCATTCATATTAAACATGTTCATGTCGGATTTCATCGAGGTAATAAAATTTTTAAGTCAATTATAATTGCTAAACATATTTTCTTAAGGGGCCTTATTTTGGACCTAGGGGAAATTATGGACCGATCATAACAAAATTTGGTAATATGATTTAGATTTACATAATACACGTTCATAACAAATTATGCAAAATAATCCAAACGATACCGATGCTTTTAAGCCATTTATAAGCGTAAGCGTGAATTTCTAAAGAGGACTTTATATGGGGACTATCAAACTTTACACCATGATTTCTTACACAGAACTGATCCATGCTAAATTTTGTCGTGATTGCTCCGTAATTACCATAATTATGTGTAAATTTGTGCAATTTCGAGGGGAATTTGTATGGGGGCTAGGCGAAATCAAGGACGGATTTGAACCAAAATCAGTTGGGTTCATCCTTGGGCCTAATTAACACTAACACTATCAAAAAATTCTAGTCATTAACTCAAAAAACACTTCTAATAATTTTGGCCAGGTTTTCAGCTAAAATTACTTTTTTAAGAGAGAATTTATAGAAAAAATCAAATAAACAAAGCGCACACATGGAAAACCTTGTTTTTCTATCACAAATTTTTTTTAAAACGAGAAATCTCGTTTCCTGATTTAATAAACGTTTTTTAAAAACGAAATTTTGCCGTTGCCAATGCTTTATTATTGTGTTGATGCTGTTTTCAATTTAATTTCTTTACTCAATTGCTTTAAATTGTTGACAATTTAATACAGCTTAGCAACAACAACAGTTCGAATGAGATGAGATGAAACGAAACGATGCCAGACGGTTATGTTATGACCGATAATGAACTCTGTGTTTAAGGCCTGTTTAAGGTTATTGGTCAAGGTTTTGTTATATTTAGTCTCTGTGATTGTCGCAATCGTATTACATACACAAGCTTTTGTGAATGGTGGGCATCTGCTACAGAATACGAGTGAATATATAGTAAAGTATAGTAAATGAAATTGTTACCCCGTATTTGTTGTAATGAGAAGAGATTTGTATGTTAATATTTTGTATTTTAATAAGATTCAAAACAATATAATGCAAACAGTTTAAAATGTACTTAAGAAAACACGAATTTGTAATTTGATAGGAGCTTGATTCTCTTCAAAAAAAGAAAAAAAAACGAGAGAGGAAAACATCTGTGAAACGCAGACAGAAGACTTGTAAAAACAAAATTCGCATGAGTAATTTTTTTTTTTTTGTTTCATATTGTGAGACCTTCAACATGTTTACTTTCTTTTTGTTTTTGTCTCTTCTCAATTTTTGGTTTTTATTTGGGAATATTTTTATTTGGTAAATGAACTTTGCGTTGAAAGTGCAATGTACTCTTACGAAAGAACATACAAGTGAAGACGTTGTTTATTTCATTGAACTTTGTTACTTGTGTCACCGTCAGTAACAAGCAACAGAGTGAAAATATATCTACTAATCTATATACATATGTATGTATGTATTCTGCTTTCATCAATTGCACTATGACGACCATAGTTTAATAGGTAGCGTGTTGGCTTATTATACGTGAGACCACGGTTCACGGTCAGACATCTCCAGAAAAACGGAATTCGAAAATTATTTCTTTGGCAACTTCCTCTCAGCAGATTTCTGGCAAAAATTCTGAGAAGAAATAAAATTGCTATGAAAAATTTTCCACTAATCTGTCGTTCGGAGACGACTTTCCACTGTAGGTCCCGCCGCTTATAAATATAATTAACACCCGCAACATAAGTGGTCTGAGAAGCTAGGACGTAATTCTGGCTTAAGAGTTGTAATGGCAAACTGTGTATGATGTGAGATCTCCTGCATTTGCCTGATGTCGATTGCAATGTTATATGCGTCTATTAATCGCGATCTGAATTAAATAAATTAATTTTTGCAAATAACCCTTGTGTAGTTATGTTCTTAAGTGTAAGTTATTAAATATCCTTCAGTTCTACCCAATGTTCTCGAGTGATTTTAGGAATTATTTGACAAATTACACTATGACGACATAATAAAAAAATGAAAAAAATGAATGAAAAAAATGACAGTGTAAGTTGTGAGTTTTGTTGAGTAGAATTCAAAAATATTTTTTTTTTTATATTTCTTGAACCCTCCAAGCTTGTTTTATTTGACAAAAACTCGTTTTTTGGACTTTACGCACAAATTTATTGATTACACAAACATTTCTGAATCAATCCCCAAAATTTAAACCTTATTGGAAAGGATAAGTATAGGGCTTTAAAACGATATACATCTATATATTATTTGACTTAATATGCTATGGGGTTTGATGAGGTAAACTTGACAAGTGCGAATTTGTTTATATTTTTTCAAGTTTTTCCGTTCATAGTAGCAAACTTTAATTAAAAAATGTGAAAAAAGTGATGACATTCTGAAAGTGCATTACGTTGTGAAGAGTATAACAGTCATGTTATATTTTTGATATATACATACATATATTTTTTTTTTTTTTGAAGTCGCCGTAGTCTAGTAGGTAGTGTGTTGGCTTATTAGACGTAAAGCCAAGGTTCGAGCCCCAGGCCAGACATTAAGACAAAATACAAAAAGCATTTCTCCGGCGACTTTCTCTCAGCAGATTTCTGGTAAAAACTCTGAGATTAAATAAAATTGGCATGAATAGTTTCTCAAAAATCTGTCGTTCGGAGTCGACTTTAAACTGTAGGTCCCACCACTCATGCATAAAATTAACACACACAACATAAGTGGTGTGAGAAACTACGACGTTGTACAATGGGTCAATTCGACCTCCGGGTACTGTACTTGTCTTAATTGACAAGTACACGTCCTCTAACCTAACCTAACCTACATATATTTTTTTAAATAAACTTTTGTTCAACAATTTTCAGAATTTTTGATAGATCTTGATTGTGTGTTGGAAAATGTGTCAATTTCACGTTTGAGCGACCAGCAGAAGTTGGCCTATATTTGCTCAAAGAGAAATAATAATATTTGCAAAAAAAAACAAATATTAGTCGACTTCTGGTAGTCGTGCAAACCTGTAATTGACACATTTTGCGATAAACCATCAATATCCATCAAAAATTCAGAAAATTTTTGAACTGAAAGTTCATTTGATAAAATGTCATATAATGGGTCCGCCAAATAACTTTTTTTTTTTGAAAATGCTTTAAAAAAAACTACTGAATATTTTCTCAAATTTCTTTTTTTATTTGAAAGTACAATCCTTCCGGTTAATAATGAAAAATAATTTCATTCAAATGGCTGCCTCGGCTGGCCATGCAGTGGCCTACACGATCTGTCCAATTTTTAAGCACATTATCGATTGTGTGCAGCTGTATTTCACCAACGGCTTCACGAATATTGTCATTTAAAGCGTTTAAAAAATAACAACGATATTTTTGTCCGATTTTATCAAACGAAGTGTCAACCTCTTCACAAGATAATACACTTTCAGAATGTCATCACTTATCTTACATTTTTAATTAAATTTTGCAATTAAATTGAAAAAATTAGGAAAAAATCATACATTCCAAGTTTACCCGATCAAAACTCGTGTAAGTTTGAACCATATGTTTATGTGTACCATTTTAAAGGCTCATATCTCCCCTTTTCATGAAGCTTTGGATTTTGAATATAGATTAAAAAATATTTGGCTAATCAATAATTTTGTGTAAAAAGATTAAAAATACCGTTTTTGTCAAATAAAACAAGTTTGGAGGATTCCAGAAACATAAAAAAAATATTTTTGAGTTCTACTCAACAAAACACAAAACCCACACTATGTCATTAGCTGGGTGTATTTTGAATGTCACACCGTGTTTTTGGTTTCTCTTGAATAATTTTGAAATGTTTTGCGAAATTATTTTATTATTATAGAAGCATCCATAGAGCACTGCGGTTGGTATACTAAATCATTATGTTACTTCTCTTAGCTTATTTTAGTGTAAATATTCAATGTGGTATGAGAGCTGTTGAACACACTTGTACATTTCAACTAACTCTAACCAAAATAGGTTGATAATCAACTACTAGTTGTTGGCAGTGATGGCCTTTTTGGATTTCAGTGGTCGCTCTGGAATCTCTGAGAATTGGTATCGTCCAAAATATGACAATTTGGTGTGTTTTGTCCCCTGAGGAATAAACAACAAGATGGCCATTATTAAGTATTAAAAGTAAGAAGTCCCTCTTGGAAGTCTCAATATGTGTTCATGCTTAGAGTAAAAATATAAAAAATTTTTAGCATTTATACTAATGTATAGGTACAGAAGTTGACATTCTGGCTTCAAGATCATCTAGTCTCTACAATCATTGGACATATATCTCCGAAACGTGATTGCTAGAACAGCGCTGACGCTGAAGTTATCAGAGATATTTATACCATGTACGGTGGGCCACGTTCCAGTACTGCATGAAATAGAACCGAATCTCCAAGGTTTTAAATGTGACTACATGGCACCAGAGATTGTTTTCGGATGAACATCCAAAACTCACACTTACACAAGAGAAGAATAGGTTGCTGAAGCTGTCATCAGTGACAGTGATATAACGATCTTCACCGATGGCTCAAAACTGATAAGCTCGGTCTGCCCCACGAGAATTAGTGCAGGAGCAGCCATGATGTGAAGGAAACAGTGCAACACCTTTTATGTGAGTCGTCTGCACTTTAGAACAGACGTCATCGGTTTTTGGGTAACAGAACGTTTGAAGGTCTGGGTATGATGGCGAACGTGCTAATCTGACGGTTTTATCCGGAGCTCAGGATGGCTCAAACCCACCACTAACAGATCATGACAAGCGGACTTACCTCTTTATGTGTAACATAATGGGATACCTAATGAACTTGCATTTGAACGTCAGGATTACGACCTAGTTTCTCACGTGTGCGTTAATTTTTATACAGAGTGGTGGGACCTACAGTTTATAGTCGACTCCGAACTACAGATTTTGTAGAATCTTTTCATGGCAATTTTATTTACTCTCAGAGTTTTTGCCAGAAACCTGCTGAGGCCACGGCGACTTCTCAGAGTATAATAGCTGCACTTATATATCGACTTTCTTGGTCAAATGGAGCCTTGGGGATTAGTTGCTACACGCATATGGTGATAAGACGGGACTGGGCCTCTACATAGAAGAGCTAGAAATCCAACTTTGCCTCCGGCTACCGGACCATAAGTTGAATTTTCAAGCCGACGTTTGCGTGTTCAGGGAATGTATGATCTGGACTGGTAATTATATGTCAAACTTAACGTACAGGGTTTTATATGTATATCATTGTGGAAGCGAAATGACAATTGAAGCAAGGAAAGTCAGGAATCAAAAACCGTTCTGGAGTGTAAAAAGGCGATTAACAATTACTCCGGCCATGGAACGGTATGCATGAGATGGATTCCTAGTCATCATGGAGTGGCTAGAAATGGGGAACCGAAAATCTGGCTAATAAATCCAGAGCATTACTAGTTTGGATAACCCCATGCCTTTCAATACATTAAAGGCCTAGCAGGGAAAGTGGGCGGAAACGTTATACCGACTATTGTGGAATAATGACACAGTAAGAAGGCTTACAAAAATACTTTAAGAAGATCCTTATAAATGTACTCACGGCACACTCTGCCCTGCACGCACGCTTGAACCGTATTGGTGTGGTGGAAAATGATACATGCACTGCATGTAGTTAACGCTTCGAAGCGATAGAAAATATAAGCTGGAGGTCCCAGTGCGTTAGGGATGATAACTGATCTCAGAAGAATGGACTGGCAAAAGTTTGTATAAGATACAGAGTTCGTATAGGAAGTAATGATGAGCGCCCAAGAAGCTTACATGATGAGTTAGCTGTGTATCGATAGGCAAGAGAAATGTAGTTGTTGTTAGGGAATAGCTGAAGTAAATATTGCTGTTGAGGTTATCTAATCATGTTAATTGCACTTGAACTGTTGATTTCTGACATTAAACAATCGGTGGCATATTCGCATGTATATGACCGTACAAAATGTTAGGTTAAGTACAACAAAAAATTGTAATTTCAAAGTAAAGTTGTACATATAAACACATAATCAAAATACACTCAAACGTAAGCAATAACAATAAAAAATAATAATACTTCTGTATTCCTTACGACTAGAACTAATGAGTGTCTGTCTGTATTCTCTATATATATAAAAATGAATGTGTGTTTGTTTGTTTGTATGTTTGAAATGTATAGACGACTAAACGGCTGAACCGATTTTCTTGAAATTTTCACAGTATCTTCCTGTATGCCTAGAAGGAGTTATAGGCTACTTTTTATGTTGAAATTTGAAATGCGCGAGGTGCCACGCCCACATATACTATATTACCTACTATTGTAAGCTAATAACAAAATGGGTATATTGGAAAAACTATAACCGCAACATACCTCAAATTTTGTACAAGTAACTACAGTTTCAATATAAATTTTTTGGCCTAAATTGGACAAACTAGCAATAGTGGATGTGGCACATTCCACTTAAAGTAAATACGAAAATCTGTATATCTGAAAAACTGTAACAGCTAGAGTCCTCAATTTTTGTACAAGTAACCTTAGCTTAAATATAAATATTTTGGATAAAAATAGGCGATCTAGTAAAAGTTGGCGTGACTCCACCCATATAAAGCAAATTATAAAATCTGCATATCTTGAACACCAGAACAGTACTCAAATTTTGAACGAATATCTTTAGGTTCAATATGATTTTTTTTGACAAAAAAATGGGTGACCTATCATTAGGGGGCATGGCACCTTCCATATAAAGTAAATACTAAAATCTGCATAACTGGAAAACTTTTGGACAGTTGGAGTCCCCAAATTTTGTACAAGTAAATTTTGTAAAATAAGGGCATTATTTGCGATAATATTGGTTTGTGCTCACCATCTAATCCAAAAAATATTTGGAATAAATTTAAAACATATATGTGGCTGAGGACATATTACATCGGGAAAGAGTTACCACCAACAATGCAACGCTTGAACTCAGTGAAAGTATGAATAATGAGGCATTAATTCTACTTGAAGACAAATGCTTGGCGATATCGAATGTGACACTCATTGAAGATTGAACGATTGCTCCTATTCGGCCAGGAACTGATGCACACGATCAAGATCTACGACGAGAGATAGAATATAATCAACAAAATTTGGAAATTTTACTGGATGAAAATTTACTAGATTTTCTCCGAGAGCAGAGAATGGTATACAACAGTATACTAGCAGCAATAACAAACAAACATGGAGGACCGTATTCCATTGACGCACCTAGAGGAACCGGAAAAACGTTTTTATTTTCATTGATATTGGCAAAAGTTCGATCGCAAAAAAATATTGCATTAGCTATTACGTTATCCGGCATTGCTGCCACACTCTTAGATGGTGGTAGAACAGCGCATTCTGCACTAAAATTACCCTTGAAGCCTCAATTTCCGAAGATTATACGAGTAACATAAAGAAAAATTCTTCTATGGGCAAAGTTCTTGAGAAGATACTTTATATGCAAATGATGTTACATCTATCTGAACAATCTCCTTTCTAGAATGCAATCTAGCTTTCGATCTGGTCATAGTTGTATTACTGCTCTAGTGGATATTAGTGAGAATGTCAGACAGGCCTTGGAGAATGGCGAAGTGAACTTTTTAGTTCTCCTGTTCGAAAGCTTTCGATACGGTCGATCACAGTATGCTTATTCGGAAACTTAAATTCTTCTTCAGATTTTCTTTTGCATCTGCCAGACTTATAAATTCGTATCTTTCCCAACGCGCACAATCTGTTTTTTTGAATGGCAAATGGTCTGATTCTCTACCTTTGAACAAAGGTGTACCTCAGGGCTCTATCCTTGGACCACTTTTTTCTCCCTGTATGTCAATGATTTACCTGGATATCTTTTGAATTGCAAAATCCACTTGTATGCAGATGTCGTGCAACTTTGCTTAAGTAGCCCGTTGATTGTTTGAATGCGGAACTGGCACGGATCTTCTTATGGGCAACTGCTAATGGTCTCTGTTTGAACCCCGGGAAATTTAAGTATATTTTATTGCATAGAAGAAGTGTTGTACCCACAATTTCTAGGGATATTGTGATGAATGCTGAGAAAATTGAGATATTTCATGCGACGAGGAATTTAGGAATAGTTTTTAACTCCAATTTGACGTGGGATGATCACATCAATTCACTGGTAGGACAGACGTATATTAAGTTACGCGCACTTTGGTCCACGCAACTTTATATACCTTTATATAGCTAGGATTTTAATTGCGAAAAATTATTTGATTCCCTGCTTACTGTATGGTTGCGAGCTGTTTGGTAATTGCGATTCTGGCAGCAAACGTAAGCTGAACGTTCTGTTCAATAATATTGCTAGATATGTCTATAATTTGAGAAGATATGATCATATCTCAGTGGCAGATAAGAGTCTTTACGGTGTGACCTTTGATAATATTCTCAATATTCGTGTACTTTTACTTTTGCATCGAATTGTGAGCAGGTAGATAACGAGTTATTTATTTGACAGGCTACGTTTTGTCCAGTCACCCCGTAGTAGGAATATTATAGCTCCTCGGCATCGCTACTTATTATCCGAATAGCAGTTTTATTGCATGCTATTCGACTCTGGAACATTCTTCCACAACATCAGCAATGCAACACCAACGCTAATAGCTTCAGGATATTTCTGTTTCAATATTTTAGTTAATTTTTATTTTCTTTATATGTATATATTAGCAAATTTGTTTTTTTCTCTGTTTTCCTTTTCTATTATGTTTTTATTCCCCTTATTGCATATATCTACGTATGCATTACTTGTTATTATTAAGTCAGTTATTCATTTAATAAATTTAGTTAATTATTATGTACATATTACGTTCCTGTACTTTAAATATAAGATTATCATCTTGTCGTACAGGATTTGGATTTTATTAATAAATAAATAAATAAATAATAAATAATAAATAAAAAAAAAGTATTGCGACAATGTGAAATCATAAGAAATCTTTTGAAGCCCTTGATCGCATTTTACTGAATTTAAGGAGCAATAATAACATATTTGGAGGTGCATTAGTTTTATTAGCTGGTGATTTTCGTCAAACACTTCCTGTTATACCGGGATCAACGCCAGCTGACGAGCTAAATGCATGTCTAAAATCATCTTACCTTTGGCGACATTTTCACACTCTAAAATTAACTATTAATATGCGTGTTCAGTTGCAACGTGATGCTTCAGCTTCAACTTTTTCTAAATAATTGCTTGATTTGGGTAATGGAAGAATTCCAATGGATCCTATAACAAAGTATATAAAATTTACATCAGACTTTTGCAGAATGACACAATCCAAAGAAGAATTAATAAATTGTGTATTTCCCAATATCGTGTAAAATTTTAAAAATATTTAACGGTTATGTGAACGTACGTTACTGGCATCCAAAAATAATGACGTTAATTCCATCAACAGATCGATGGGATTCTAAGAACTTATAAATCGATCGACACAGTTTCAAATATTGAGGATGTCGTCAATTATCGAGTCGAATTTTTAAATTCGTTAGATTTACCAGGCTTTCCACCATATGACCTACAGTTAAAAAAACGGTGTTCCCATTATTTTACTTAGAAATATTGATCCTCCGCGACTTGGTAATGGCACTCGACTAACAGTAATAAAAATGATTAACAATCTTATCGAGGCGACCATTATAACTGGAAAGTGCAATTTCCTATTAGCCTAGCATTTGCAATGACGATTAACAAAGCTCAAGGTCAGTCCTTACAAGTTTGTGGACTTAATCTTGAAAATCCATGTTTCTCACATGGACAGCTTTACGCCGCATGTTCGCGAGTAGGAAAACCGGCAGATTATATGTATACGCACCAGAGGGAAAAACAAAAAATATTGTGTATCTCAAGGCATTAGAATAATAATTATTTATTTAAGAAAAAAAGTGTATATTAAATTTTAGCAAGAAAGAAATAAATAGCTCATTAATTTATTATTTTAGAATTTAAATGAAATATATTGTCATCAAATGAAATTAGAATAAACCTTTAAGAAAAATTGCATAATTTAATTACTAAATAAATACATTTTTTAATTATTATGTACAATTTAATTTCGATGGGGCGTAGGGAAGCACACCGGGTATTAGCTAGTTTTGTAATAAAAATGCATTTGGTTGCATAATGTTGCAGCAGTTAAAATATCCATCAATTCTGGCAGTTTTACAGATTTTTGTAGTGCGAATGTCAGAACACAAATATTCTTCAGTAGACGCCGAAAACGTCATAGAAGTCATTAAATTGTCATTAATATTATTGGTAGCCTTAATGCTTTAAGCTTTTAAGTACGTTTTTTACTACTTTTTTTGGAGATGATGCGAACGTAAATGGAAAATCAATTTTGTAACGAAGCATGAAGCGAATAAATTTCATACGACTTTTAGAATACTTGATTTTAAAATTGTGAAACAACACAAACCACTGGACATTTAGATTTACTTTTTTATATTCAAATACAAATAAAAACGTAAGATTGTCCTTTAAGTATAGTTTTTCAGAATTTAAATTACAACAAAACTAGAAATTTTCATAAAACACAACTAAATTCAACAAAAGTTCAGATTTTTATTACGTCCAAGCACTTCTAGAGCGATAGCAAATTGTACAACAGGTTGTATTGTACTATTATACGGTGTTCAGATATGCACCTTTATTGAGTAAACAGCAATAATCGCCATTATAGAGCTCAATATTTCATATGAAATCGCCGTAGTCTAATAAGTAGTGTGTTGGCTTATTAGACGTAAAGCCAAGGTTCGAGCTCCAGGCCAGACATTAAAACAAGAAGTATTTCTTCGGCGACTTCCTCTCAGCGGATTTCTGGCAAAAACTCTGAGAGTAAATGAAATTGCCATTAAAAGTTTCTAAAAAATCTGTCGTTCGGAGTCGACTTTAAACTGTAGGATCCACCACTCATGTATAAAATTAACACACACTACATAAGTGGTGTGAGAAACTAGGTCGTAATCCTGACTGAAGGGTTGTAATGACCAATTATGTATGTAGTTCATATAAAGTTTCAAATTGTTATAATATTGAGTAAAACTTAAAATGCAGCACTGTCATAAGTATGTGTTGAGTTGAGTTGAGGTTTGGCACGTAGAGCACGTCTTTAATTGTGAAATTTGCCTCATTCCCTTTTGTAATTTGAACATCGATGTCACCAACGCCTTTTACTGAAAGCGTTTGCCCATCAAAAATTTCCGTAAAATTTTGGAAAAACTCTCTCTGGAATGACATGTGATCTGTCGCAACTGAATCTGCATACCATGAATCTTCACGTTTAATGAACTTTTTATTTTCCAAAGTAAATAAATCTGCAGTTCGAAATTCATCATCATTTCTCTGCGCAACGAAAGAGTGCCGATTGCCAGTGTTTTGTATTTCTTGTAGATCACGTTGCTTTTTGAAACAATCCCTTGCCCAATGACCGGGTTTATGACAATAATTGCATTTACCGATACGCTTTTTGTTGCTTTTCTTCGAATTAGCGTTGTTTGCAGCTGCATTAATTTCTTTATTGTTGTTGTTAACAGTTTGATCATTGCGCTGATTTAACAACGATTCTTCATTTACTAAATGGTCAGCCTTTCAATATTTTGTTCTGCACGCGGCACTGCATACCACGCAGTTCTAACATGATTATATTTCTTTGGTAGGCTACTTAAAATTTTTGCTATAATCTTTTGTTCTCCCTGTTTACACTTCATATCTTTTAAACGCTGAGCGAGCGACACAATTTTGGCTATAAAATCTGGAATGCTTTCATCTTCTTCCATTTTACAATTGATGAATTTTTCAAGATGAATTTGTTTTGACTGATCACTTCTCTCGGGATGTATACCTTTTAATCTTGACCAAATCTCTGCAGCAGTTGCGCACTCGGTTAAATAACGCAACTGATTCAACTCAAGACTCCTAATAATGAATGCCTAGGCTTTGGTGCCTTTTTCATCCCATGTGCCAGAATTTGGAGCCGGTCTTTCTATTTCACCAGTAATATAAGGCTTGAGTTTGTTTTCTTTCATATAAATATCTTTTTGTCTCCTCCATAATTGATAGTTCTGCCCGTTGAATCGGTGAAGCGTATAAATTTTTGACTCAGACATATTTCTTATAAAAAAAATAAAACTTCTTCGCTTCCAAATTACAAGTTTTCTACGCCGTCTAAGCTTATTTATTTCAATATACTTGAATTCGAGTGTTGCAATAGACCTGGGCCCATAACCTGTTGAGTTGAGTTGAGTAATTTTTATTAAACTGAAAAAATGTATACAATATTCCAATATTGAAAACTATATAAAGAGTACTATGATTGAAAATACATTAGAAAAGTCAAGTTCTGAAATACAAAGTAATTTTTAATTCTTTTCAGCAGTACATAATGTATGTATGAATAAATGAGTGTGTTATGTATTTTATATTTGCTTTTCTATTAATTTTTAGTACATCTACAATCTAGCTTCTATAAAGAAAACGCTTTTCTTAACAGTATGTTCGGTGCGAACGTTACAACTTATGCGAGCAAATTTTGTTGATATTTGAAAATACAAATATCAACAACGTCAAATAAAAATGGCGAGTGTGGAGGAAGGTAAGTTTCTTTAAATTAACCTAAAATCTACCGATAGTTATTGTATTTATATTCCTATTCCATTCTCTTTCTACTATATTTAATATTTCTAATGATTTAAAATATTTTGAATGTTTCAAAATTTTGGGGATAAGGACTAAAACAAAACAATGAAATAAGAATTTTTATTAACAAAATAGCACTAGAAATTTTTACTGTAATACTCGCTGGGAGTAGAGTGAATAACCATCTGCCAGAAAACAAACAATATACCTCAATATACCGAATCATACCAGGCAATGCCAAAAATGTTCAAAATAGTGGTTTTATATCACCAAATATACAAATCAAAATACAGAACCTGTATTCAGGGCAAATAACGCAGTAGTTAGGGCAGATTACATGCTAGTTACATTTAGTAACTTACATGCTCAGTAAGAAAAAATACAAGATAGGAGTAAATCTTCAAAAATATATTCGATGTATTCTTTAATAGAAGTCGTAAATGCAAATAGCATTGTTATAATATTATATTCAGGAAATTGTGATAAAAAAATGTTAAATCAGTAATGTTTCCCGTCACGGTAGATTTAGTGTTAAATTTATTAATTGTTATAAAAAAAATCGAAGAAAATATTGTTGTTTTCCAGCTCTCAAATAATTATTGAATAAGTTGATTTGCTTATGCCTGAACACTTAAAATAATTTTGTCAATTAAACGAATATTGACTCAATTAAAATTCATGCCTGAACATAGTATTAGCGGTGTGGACCAAGTGTTTAATGGAAATAAAATTCAAATTAATGGGGAATCAAATGTTTCGTAAGTTTTTAAGCATCCAATATAAAGTTCTACTTTATTTTGAAAACATCACAAAATAGCACGAGTAACAAACAATAACAACACAATAAAGCAATCACCGAAATAGGACCAAAAAAGCTTCAAATTACAACAGGAAAATACATACATAGGCGGACAACGAAAGATAATGAAAGGAAAAAACCTAAAAAGAGAGCAAATTAGGAAGCAGAAGTGTAAATAAAGCAAATATTGTCGTTATTAACTGGTATTTGTAGTTAAACAACCATAAAGGCCTGAATATTTATCTTACTAACAGTAACTATTCTGTTATATTAACTGGGAAATCACCTTAATTACTGATCATCTGATAAGAACAGCATATTTTTTAATTGACAAAAGAAGCATTCCTCCCGTCGCTGTACCGCCACCAGCTATACATCATAGTCAGGATTCATTGCTTTTATACAGAACAAGTTGTTTGACTACAATTTGTAATTTTTTCGTTGCAATTCCAACAATATTTTGAAACTATTTTCCTAATGATTTCCTATTGACAACAATCCAGCGACATAATTTACTACTACTCTAGTCTTGCCGACTTGCAGTTAAAGTTGGGTTTAGTTAAAGGCAATTTTAGCTAAAGTGAACTTTAAAGTCACCTTTAACTACTTTCGTTATAACAACCTAATGATAAGATAAAGTTAGGTTAGGTTAGGTTAGAGGACGTGTACTTGTCAATTAAGACAAGTAAAGTACCCGGAGGTCGAATTGGCCCACTGTACAACGTCCAAGTTTCTCACACCACTTATGATGCGTGTTTTAATTTTATCCATAAGTGATGGAACCCACGATTTAAGGGCGACTCCGAACGACAGATTTTTAAGAAACTTTTCATATCAGACTGATTTTGTCGGCGACACTGCCAGTGTGTTGTTAGAATGCGAATCGTTCTCTTCTTGAACTCAAGTAGTTCCCTGGTCCTCCACTGCTGTCCACTGCAGGCTGTCCACTGGTAAATATTGCAGTTTTGAAATTCATCAACCAGGTACGTTGAACCACCCAAGGTTTGTTGAATTCCGTGATGCTTTTTCTAATTTGGAAAAGTATTCTTGTAGAGGCGTATATATCGCCAATCAGCTCCGCGCCACTTCCTTCGAATTTATGTAGAGGCGGGTGTTGTGTCGAGGTGTACGGTGTAGGGAGTCCATGCAACTGCTAACTCTCTTTTATTTGAAGAGGTGAGATCCCAGCGCTTTGACTGCAACTTGACTTTCCTCACATATGATCAAGTTCGAAGGAGGTAGGTCTTCGGTTTTAACTCGGAATGCGTGCAGCCTGGAATACGTTAGCCTAATGAGCTACTCTGTTTTACCCATTTAGTGCCAGTTTGTCGGAATATACCCCAGATCCAGTCCCCCATTTCATTTTTGAGCCATCGGCGATGATGCTTACAGCTCCTGCCGGGCAGAGGCAAGTCTCTGGGGCTCCCGGCACCCGTGGTACCGGATTAAAAACCTCTGGTCAGGCTTCGCAGCCAAGTAAGACCAGACTGCTATCAGTTGAACCCCAACTAGTTCAAGAGATTAGTGCAGATAGTAAGAAAATCTTTAAACGAAAAGAAATATTGTTCTTCCCTATTTATTGATGTTTCTTAAGCTTTTGACATGGTTTGACACGAGGCCTAATACATTAAGGGCCATTATTACATCTTGCCGTTAACTAAAGGGAGGATTTTAACGATTTTACGGTGTAGGGAGTCCATGCAACTGCTAACTCTCTTTTATTTGAAGAGGTGAGATCCCAGCGCTTTGACTGCAACTTGACTTTCCTCACATATGATCAAGTTCGAAGGAGGTAGGTCTTCGGTTTTAACTCGGAATGCGTGCAGCCTGGAATACGTTAGCCTAATGAGCTACTCTGTTTTACCCATTTAGTGCCAGTTTGTCGGAATATACCCCAGATCCAGTCCCCCATTTCATTTTTGAGCCATCGGCGATGATGCTTACAGCTCCTGCCGGGCAGAGGCAAGTCTCTGGGGCTCCCGGCACCCGTGGTACCGGATTAAAAACCTCTGGTCAGGCTTCGCAGCCAAGTAAGACCAGACTGCTATCAGTTGAACCCCAACTAGTTCAAGAGATTAGTGCAGATAGTAAGAAAATCTTTAAACGAAAAGAAATATTGTTCTTCCCTATTTATTGATGTTTCTTAAGCTTTTGACATGGTTTGACACGAGGCCTAATACATTAAGGGCCATTATTACATCTTGCCGTTAACTAAAGGGAGGATTTTAACGAGCAGATAAATTGTTTTTCATTATTATGAGTGGATAATAAGATAGAAGTGATCGTTAAGCTAAAGAGAGGATCATCCTACCTTTAACATTTAAAGGTCACTTTATGTTTGAACTTGCCGTATTGTATATTATTTTCATAATGGCAACTTCAAATTTAAACAAAATGAGCAAATACGGTTGCCACTGCGTTAAAAAAATTGAGTATAATTGAGCAGTTTTATCGACATTGCTCCGGCACTGCCATATTATTAAAAAATTTTATCTGTAAGTTGTAATAACGAAAATAAGTTAAAGGTAACTTTCCAGTTCCCTTTACCTAAAGGTACCTTTAACTAACCCCAAGTTTAACGACAAGTTGTAATAATAGCCCTAATTGAGATTAAACTTAGTTAGTAATATAGTGCTGATACTGGAATTTTACATAATCAATCTAATCCCCCTAATGGGATGGTGTTTCACAAGGTTTCACCCATCCTGTACTTAGCTGTATATTTCCCACCTGCCTATAAGGACACACATTCACACTTCTACCTTTTATGAGAACAGGAATTGTTTCTGCATTAAGCCTGGGATTTCACAAAATACAAAGAAAAAACCATTCAACGTTAAATCTTGCGATCTTAATGTAATTTTTTCTGGTAATCGTTACTGTAATTAATCGGTAGTAGCATGTGCAGTCTTGCTGAAGTTACATGTCTTCCAGTTAATACGGTTCTGTAATTAATGTCCTCAGTGCAACTTCGAGCTGGTCTTTACGGTGCCTTACGAAAATCATTGTGGGTAGACATACTTCACACATATTGACTCCCAAAATAGAGGTATGAGAATTTGGAATGATATTCAGATAGAATTGCGCTCCATCAGTGAATGTGACTCTATTTTATTAAAATTGGAATTGACTTCATTTTGCTATATTATGAATTTGAGACGCATAGTATGGTCTATCAGTTTGAGCTCCAGACAAAATTCGCTGTGTAGCGTTTTGTAAAATTTTCAGAATTACAACGCTTCATTCTCTCATAAAGCCTTCCATTTTTAATAACCGAAACAATGGGTGAATATGACAGCTGCCAAATTTCAGAGTTGTCACTTGGACAAAAATTGCCACTAAATTCGAAAGTAAACTGTTACTGACGCATCATTTATTGAAAAGGTTAAAAAATTTTAATTGCACCACTGATAAAGAAGTAATCACGTGTTCATTTTGAGATAATTTTATTGCTTTTATCTATTTATTGTATTGTATTATATACCGGGTCTTCTTACAAAAACTTGAGAATATTATCAACTGATAGCTATAACAAACATTGACGATGGACATATACACATGGACTGTAGACAACTACGGTTGTTCGCTAAAGCTGTAGGCAGATGACCCTAATGCTCGTCGTGAAGTCATTTTTAGCGATGAAGAGCTACGTGAACAAAAAAAAATTGTCAAATTTAGAACGATATCCATATGACATTGAAAAGCGTCCAATGCATTCCGAAAAACTTCTGGACCTGCGGCGTCATCCGTCTGTATTCCTTTGAAGAGGAGGATGGATGGATAGGCCAATACTGCCAAAGATGAACACTATGGGTAGATATTTATTGAGTTTCTTTTCATTCGCTATGAAGTCTGACTCGTGCCTCAAACGCACTTCTATGAGTTGCTCTTTTCTTTCACGATTCCATTTTTTATCACTATTTACAAAATCTTAAATGTTAAATCACATTTGTACTTATATACATAAAAAAAATTTTAATTACCACAAACCGGCCATTTCTACCACAAAATTTTTGCCGCCAATAAATGTTTACAAAGAATCACAAATAAAAACCATGCACGAAATTGATAAATAATGCGTACTGAAAAGCCATGCAATAATGAACATGAGGCATTGCCAAAACAAATTATACTGCTTTTATGAACCCCATGCATTGTAAACTGCGTTTATGAATACAGCCTTTGTATGAACTGGAGCTTCGTGTTTGGATATATTCATATTTTCGGATGAAATTTAATAAATTTTAATTTAAGCTAATTAAAAAGAAGGTGTTGCAAGCCTTATATTTATTTGCATAGAACTTAGTATAACTTTTTCTGGTGAAAATCCTATTTCAGTAGAAGTTAATTTAATAAATTGCCTTTATGTTTAATAGCCGCTACAAAACATGCAGATAAAAGGTTCTGTTTTCACTTTGTAATTAAATTTTAAGCATCCTTAGCAAGGCGCTGTTATGCGTTCATTGCATGCAAAATGAGGTTCAGAAGTGTTTCCTCCACAATGAAAGCAAGTTTGTAGCCTTTCATCAGCATATTCATAAAAATTTGCCGTTATTTCATTTCTGAATTCATTAGGATCTTGTAAGTTGATAAGACCTTTTTGTTCTAACATAGCTTTTAAATATATAGGCATACAAAAACTCTACAATTATAGGTATCTTTTGATAAATTTTGCAAATCATGGTTAATTTTTAATATATTATAGTTTTCTGTTTCAGATTTAAATTTAAAAATTTCAATAAAGTTGGTACATTCATCGTCAATAGAATTTAAATAGGAGAACGTTTTATTCCTTGTGTTCATTTACGCTAATGTAAAATGATGCCTATGTAAAATATTCTGCTCATTATAAAAAAGTTTCCCCTTCTCCACATTTCGTAGAGAACGCATTTGACTTATACTTTTAAATTAAGGCTATTGAATTCTATCAGATCAATTTCAGGAATAAATGTTTTGAAGCCCAACTGATTGCACCGATATATCAAGTTTCAAAATTATTTGGGATATACCACTTTTGGGTTTTATTAGGGCCACCTTAGGTCACAATCTGTATATAGTGGAATATCTGCAGAAAGTCCCATTTGTCCACAACATCCATCATCCTACCCAGACACTGTTAAGATAGGGAATATTTGAAGCCCAATATCTCAATCTCCAAAATTATTTGGGATATATTTAATATATGGATCTAGATAAATTGCTGCAGTGAACAATATTTTGGCTTTCCTTCTATTGACGGACTTTATTCGGATTCTCGTAAAATTTAAGGCCAGTTGGAAAATAATATCACTATATAGTGCACAATAACGTGTACTAATTATGTCCATTGATGTAAACTGCATTCTAAGTTCTTAAATTTTTGAGTCAAATCGATTGTCATCACAATGTTCTAGTGTGACTTCCTCTTCATCCGCAAAAGTCAGTAATTCATTATTAAGGTTTTTTAAAGCTTTAATCATATTGTCGCCATTGTCGTCTCCTTGACCGCCAATGTCTTGATATGAGCACATTTGTTTTAAATGTATTGGCCCCTTACTCTTAGAAAAGTTAAGTGGTGTCTTCTTGCTGCCTCAATTTTCATTGTTATTAATTTTTGTTCAAATCCTTAATAATTTTTTCTTATATGGTATTGGAAAATCCGATTATTCTTTCAATAACATTGTGCTCATTCACGCCTAAACCCAAAGCATCGAAAACAGGTTGGACATGCACCTTGAAGTGGGAGTCCATTTTTCATAAATAGCTCTACAATTGCATATATTTCGTTATGCATCTCTTACTCTTACTGTAGTTTTCAATTTTTTTCGAATAAGGTTTCTTAGTTATAGTCAGTATACAATTTAGGATGACATATTTTTCAATGCCTTTCCAGATTTCCCATGTGCTTCGGTATTGTATTATTATGTCAGTTGTAAAATAAAAACTTTTTTAATTGGGCAGTGTTATCGACTTGCTCCAGCACTGCCATATTTTTGAAAAATTTAACTTTATTCTATATGTAGGTTGTAATAACGAAAAGAAGTTAAAGGTGACTTTAAGGTTCACTTTAGCTGAAGTTACCTTCAACTAAACCCAACTTTAACGGCAAGTTGTAATAACGGCCCTTAGTTTAATTTTAGATAGTCATAAAAGAAATTACAAAAAAGTTTTTTAGCAAAGTATATAAATATAGTATTTCCTAAAAGTACTTGAAAAGATAAATAAACCTTTGAAAGGAACCTAATCGATTGAATATTATGCCGATATGTACTTTTGGCGGTTTAAGCTTAAAATTATTAATAAAATTCACTTCAGGTTAAAGGATGACTGTAGCGTGTTTCAGGCAGAGATTTTCGCAATCTTGAGATCTATTGAGGCCATAGCCGGTAGGCCTGCTTCGGATTTGGAATCTTATATGATCTTCGCTGAAAGTCAGGCTGCCCGAACGGCCATTTCGTCGGTCGGGTACAAATTAACACTCATTCGCGAGTGCAAGGAGTCGTTAAGGACTTTTGGATCAGACCGAATTCGTCTACGCTGGGTTGCAGGTCATAGAGGAATACTTGGTAATGAGACGGCAGGTGCTCTCGCTAGATTAGAATGACTTTCTGAGGGCAAGTTGATAGTTGGTCCTGATCCCCCAATCTGCCACCTCTACGGCGTCATCAATGGATCGGTCAGGGGGAAGAGCAGAGGCGTTGGGGAATGGATCTGGTTGTTATGTTTCTAGGTGTCTATAAACCACAATAGAGAGTGTAAGAACAGGTTGGCTGCTGGGCTTGTATAAAGCCAGTTTAAGGTTAGTTATTGGGTTTATTACGCTGCACTTATGCAATTAAGTGTTCCTAATAATTAGGCAACTGACTGTAATCGTCAGTAGTAATTTGTAGATCCTCTGGAATATATATGTTTGGTAAACACGGTTAGGTTTCCACATACAAAACATGCGTTGAATTTGGATTTCAAAAAAACTCAAACATGAAAAAACCTGTATTTGTACTTATGTATTTATAAATAAATAAAATACTTTATTTAACCATTATATTTTCTTCCCATTAACAAAACAAATTTTAAGAGCTAAGCATAGCGATGATAGCCTAACCCTAACGAATAAACTTCTTCCTCATGTGCAAAACAACAACAAAAAAAATTAAATAAAACAATAAAAATCAATTAAAGCGTGTTGTTGGTCTTAATCTAACTTTTACAAAAAAATAAACATAAAAAATTTTAGGGTGAATATTTATGACTTTTCTCCTCCCCAATTTTAAATTTAAATTTTTATTTGCACTTCTTTTGCTGCAATAAAAATACATTTTAAACAGTGAACAAAAATGTGAGTTTTGGATTTCACGCACTTCATTGTGTACAGAAAAATTTATTTCAGAAGGGTTTGTTTTTCTTCATACTAATTTTGTTAGAAGTCGCCGTAGTCTAGTAGATAGTGCGTTACCTTATTAGACATCAGGCCACGGTTCAAGACCCAGGTCAGACATCTCCAACAAAACAAAATTTGAGAAATATTTCCTCGGCAACTTCCTCTCTACAGATTTCTGACAACTATCGCGGAAATCTTATGTTTCATCAAGATAGAATATTTGGTCCATCATTGACAGAAAATTTGAAATAGCGTCGTCGGTCAAAATTAAATGTGAAAAAATATTTCTCAGGTCAACGTAAAATGTGAGAAAATATTTCTTCGGCTATTTCTTCTCAGCAGATGTATGGCAAAAACTCTGTAAGTAAAGATAATTACCGTGAAAAGCTTCTCAAAAATCTGTAGGTCGGAGTCGACTTTTAACTTTAGGGCTCGCCATCATAGCTGCCAGATTTGTCTATTTATCGTCATTTTGACGATTTTATGCTTCAAAAATATCATACTGACGATTTGGCGATTTATGCCCTTATTTAGACGATTTTTGGAAATTAAAAATTTACATCATATTCTTTACTTTAGTACATTAAAAGCCACTTTAAACTTTGTATTTGCTTTGCAATTGTTACTGTTGCAAATTTACGTTAGTAATAACGAGGAGTGAAGTATTATATTCTTAAGTTATTTGCGAACACCTGTAATGATTTTTCTGTATTTTATGCCTTTTTCAAAAAAATTACAACCACTGCACGAAGGGAGTTCCACATGCGAATAGTACGACTGAACAACAAATTTTATCTGTAATGCAGTGTGCGATCCACTGGCCAACCGATCACATACGGATGTGCTCGCCAAGAAAGACGAGTGTTACGTAGGAATACATGATTCTCGGCAATAAGTCACCTTATTTCACACATAAATACATACATACATAATTGGTCATTACAACCCTTCAGTCAGGATTACGGCCTAGCTTCTCACACCACTCATGTTGTGGGTGTTAAATTTATACATGAGTGGCGGGACCTACAGTTTAAAGTCGACTCCGAACGACAGATTTTTGAGGAACTTTTTCATGGCAGGTTTATTTACTCTCAGAGTTGTTGCCAGAAATCTGCTGAGAGGAAGTCGCCGAAGAAATATTTTCGTTTTGATGTCTGAACTGGGGATTTGAACCGTGGCTTCGCGTCTAATAAGCCAACACACTACCTACTAGACTACCTACTATTTCGCTCGAGCAAATTCCGTTGTAATAGCGATAGAACAGCGAAACACAAGCCATATTGCAACAATGCTCTAATGAGTTGGATACCCTAACGTCATTAACAAGCAACTTCGAGAAGTCACAAACTTGACGTTGGGGCACCGGCCTTTACGAGAGTTGCATTCCATTCTCTTTCGGATATAAGTGGTGTAAATAGTAAGAAGATCAGATGAATTGAAATATTTCTTACACAGTCTTAGAAGCCAAGGGACGGAAAAAAGTGTTGGTTCCAGTGAACAACACACTGAATTTTCATGCTCAGAACGTCAAGAGCTTCGGACTCCCTAATATTTACACCCGCCATAGATTTATATGATGCAATATTATTGCTGGACTTATGTATCAATAAACAACCCTGGGATAGACTGTTTAAATCTTAAACAATTTTTTTCTGAAAATGACATAAAATTTCTCGGTTTTTGGAAAAAAATTTAAGAAATGAAAATAGGAGATGGTAGCTTTTAATTTCCAACCTTGACTGAATTTATTAAGAAATATTGATACTTTCACATTCTTCAGCTGATGTAGAGGGTGCATTAAGCTAAATTAATTGAAATTAAATGAAATTCCTTAGAAACAATGTTGTACAAAAAGATTATTTAAAACTTAGCAGCTATGTCCGCCATTCATGTATAAAATTGATACACACATAATAAGTGATGTGAGTAGCTAGATTTTAATCGTGACTGAAAGATGTAATGAACAATTATATGTCTATGTATTCTATGCATGTTGTCGGCTTGATAACAATGGCGTTCATAAAATGGGGAAAGCGCATAGTATGTAACTCTAACAGAATCGATTTGGGAAAGAAGACTGAATAAATGACAAAATCCCTTTTAAATGACCCGATGTACGCAATGCAGAGAAAATAATCTTCTAAAACTTGCGGCTTCAATATATGTCTTGTCTACTGCACAATCCTCTTCTGTTGTATTTCTTGCACTTTTGTTCCATGTAGATCCATGTTCCTGTTCCATGAAGATTTATGACAGAACCGTTCACCTAGATTATTTGTGTCGCCCATGGAACCCATAGTGTTAACAGCACTCATTATGGCAGGTGCATACTGCATTTAACTCAACGATGAGATACAAATTAAACTGAATTAAAACGAAACTTAAGTGGCACTAAAAATTTAATGCACACTGAACGTATTTTCATATTCTCTTGCATTCAATACTTTAAACTGATACAAACCTGTAATTATCCTTTCGAAAAGACTAACATTTCGACAATGACTTGAGTGTTTGTCGGTAATTACAAATCACACTTGCTTTACGCTGACTATATAATTATCATCGAACTTAAAGAGTGTAAATAGATTTCCACCCAATTATTTTTGTACTTTAAGTGCAGAGAGTCATTCATACATTTATTTACATATTGTTTCTCTATTTCACTGGAATAATATATTCAGTCTCGCATTATTAAAACATTGGAAAAATTTTAAAACGTGTTTTTTTTTTTTGTAACGTATGTAAATTACATAATTGCAGCTTATTAAACTTGCTGTAGAGTATGTAAACAATAAATATTGTTTAAATAAAATACTTCATTTCCATGTTACTTAAAAATTTTTAAGTTACGTAATATGATCATATTGTTACGAAAATGGAAAAATCTCGATACTGTTTGTTTACAAATTATCGCACTGCGTAATATAACAACAAACACCAGGGGCCAAATCGCAGCAGTCGTTATCGAATGAAGTTGATCGAAATTTTAGTATTTGAGACCACCGTTAGCGAGTCAGGTGTATCGAAATTTGAGATTTTGTCATTCGATAATGAGTACCCCTTCGAGTGATATCTCTCGAAATCTCATCCGATACTACATGAGCAATCGAAATGGGACACGCTTTGTTTTTTTTAATACGAAATAAACGGAAAATTTTTTTTTTAATAGTATTGCCAAAAATTTAAGTGGCAAATATTTTTTTAACTAAAAGTAAATATAAGCAAATATATTTTAGGTGAAAACAGAAAATATGATAATTCTGAACCTGAAAGTATAGGAAAACAAACTCCTAATCCTAAAAACAAAGAACCATTTCAAATGCCAAAAGAAAATTAGATCTCTTAACGCTAAATATAAATAAAAGTGAAGAATACCACAAAATTTTAAATTCGAAGCTAGATCGCCTTTTGGAATTGAAGGAAAAATCTTTTAAACTAAGAGAAGAGGGACATGCTGCAAACATGGCTATTAAAAATGTAGGGTTACATATTAAACTGAATTGTGTGCCATCTACGCAACCAATAACTACAACCAAATATAAAGCATTTTACAATTTTAATAACGAATATAATATTGTGTATACTGAAATCCAGGAAACATATTTTTTCATGAACGCATCTATTAAAATAATATTATAATTAATATATTTAAATATTTTTTTCTAAATTTACTTGTGTTTTATTTCAAAATAATTTTTTTTTTTTGTTTACAAATGTACCAATCATATGTTTTTGTTCTATTACTAAACAAAAAATCTTTTACATTCTTTCAGCTTAAAAAATGGTAAACAAGTAAACAAAAATACAACAACAAACACTACAAGAATAAATGTAAACAAAATACACAAGCAACAATAGTGAAACAATTAACAAAGATTAATAGAGAAATCGAAAAGGCAAATCCACGAACATTCGCCTTCAAGAACATTCATTAGACTGTTTGCGTTGCCATCAGCGTTGCCATTTGCCAAGTTTTCCCCTTTTTCCCAATTTATTGAGATGCGAAAAAAGTTTTCATTAAATTTGTTTTCTAACAAAACAAGTTTTTTCGACAAAATACAATTTAAATTTTTTTTAAATAAATTCAATAATAATAACATGAAATATTGTGTATTTTATTAGTCCCGGTCAAAAGTAGCAAAGAAATACCAATGGAGGCTACCGGCCTCCGGCGTTTCCTTTAAACATTTTGGTACTTTTGTAGAAAACAAGTTTTTAGTAAAAAAGTTTTTTACAAAAAATTACTGCCAACGCTGGTTGCCATATAAAAGCAAGGCAAAGCAGTCAACTAAGTTAGTAAAAGTTCTGTCAGTTTTGTGTGAAGACGCGGTGCGTTTGAAGAGAGTAATCGTGGTTTGAAGATCTCCGTTACAAAGATCGAACAATTGACTAGTAATTGTTATTGTTTATGCAAAGTGTGTAGACAGAGTGATAACAAACAAAGCAATTGTTGTCGTTTATATCAAGTTTTGAACAGTGGCACACAGAATTGTATGAATAAAAAACAATTTTAATTAAAAATAAACACAACCTTATTTTTATTTTGATTGCAATCTACGAGCTCTTATTTTGAACGTTTTTAAAAGGTAAAAACGTAACAATACGTTTCCTAAGCGGTCAAGAATACTCTTGAATAAAATCTTATGAACTCTGCTGTTCATCAATGGTAAAAAAATCATAGTTGGCCAAGCGCGTCTATATACTACTTTTGACCACACGCTTTTATGAGAATTTTTACTAAATTACCAGGTGCAACGGTGTGAAGTAAGCGTCAAATGCCTACATAGGAAACATTTACTGTGAGCAATGTGACACTTTGAGTCATAAACAAGTGGCGGAAATGTTAAATGTGGACGAGTCCTTTAACATGGTGAAATTGTTAATACAGACCAAAACCGACAATAAATTATCAGTTTGAACAATTTATTTATCGAAAAACTACCAGAATGGACCACTTGAATCGACAAGGTAATTTTGCAACATGTCAAAGCACTTAAAGCATTAAGCATTAAGCTTTACTCCATCAGCCGTTTTCACCAGACTTGCCACCTTTCGACAACTATTTGTTTTCATCGATGGAACAACATACATTGAGTGAGAAGCACTTGGATTGCCATGATTAAGTCAAAAATTGGGTGACTAACTGGATTGTTTCAAAAGAAGAACAGTTTTATTGGCGTGGAATCCAAAAATTGCCTGAAAGATGGAAAAAATGTGTAACCACCAATGACCAATACTTTCAATAAGGTGTTTTTTACTTTACTTTACTTTAGAAGTCACCGTAGTCTAGTAGGTAGTGTGTTGGCTTAATAGACGTGAGGACAGGGTTCAAACCCCAGGTCAAACATTTCCAACAAAACGAAATATGAAAAAATATTTCTTCGGCGACTTCCTCTCAGCTGATTACTGGCAAAAACTCTGGAAGTAAATAAAAAAAAGTAATGAAAAGTTTATCAAAAATCCGTCGTTCGAAGTCGACTTTTCACTGTAGTTCCCTCCACCCATTAACGCACACAACGTAAGTGGTTTGAGAAACTAGATTGTAATCCTGGCTAAAGGGATGTAATGACCAATTATGTATTATGTATGTATGTTCAGCCTCAAACTTATTATCTCCTTTCCTGCGTATATTTCCTCAGAGTATGTGTAAATGATTTCTGTCATCCATTTGAATAAATTAGGTTTTAACATCTTCTATTTCTGACCTTGTGAGGAGCGTTATCAAATATGCTTTCTATGTCAAGAAATGCCCATACGGATAATTAATTTACTGTCAAGAAATACTGAGTGGGTCTCTCTAAATCTACAAGAGCTCATTCAGTAGATCTGCCTACACTATATGCGTGTCCCAACAATGAAAACAAATAGTTAGTCCCATCAAATAGCTCTTGGTATACCACACCTTTATGGTCTTAACTGACAAACAAAAATAGTGGGCATGGTCTGGATAAGGGAGAGTAGAATTAAAAATATAAATTTACTTCTTGAAAACGCATGGGAAGACATTTTTCCCCCGTAAATGTATTAAAAAACATAAAAAATGCTAATAACATCCTACGAAATCTCGCAAACTCCATGCCATATAAATAACTTTAGGATCGTTAGGGAATGTCGCCGCTATCTTGACATTCTTTCTGGGCGCTTCACCAGTGTCTCACTGATGTCGGTCCCCGGGTACAATCACATTCCGGGAAACTGTAGGGGCGATGAACTCGCCAGAGCTGGTGCGCTCCTTCCGGAATCCTCTTTAATTGAACTGGGTATGCCACTTGCCTCGGTCAAGTTGGACATTGCGCGGAAATTCTCTCGGGACGCCAACCTATCCTGGGTCAATGAGGAGTCTTGAGGAAAATCTAATTTTAGCTAATAATTTGTGTGTAGTATTGGCATTAAAAATTAATGTGGGAGGTGTAGTTAAAAAGTTAATTCTGTCATAACATTTCAAATATATTTTTGAAAAATGAGTGTGACGTACATGCATACATATACTTAGATTCTACTGAAGAAAATCGTCTGCATTGCTAGGCGATAATAAAAAGTACAGATATTAGTTTTCAATATAACTTTGTTTATCACGAACCTTAGTGTTCGGGGGTGGATCTCTTTTCTTTTATATTTTTACAATTCACAATTAGAAATTAATTAATGAACACGGTTGTAAAATTACTTAAAATTAAACTTAAAATTATGGTGGTCAGCGTGAACATCCGGCCTCCTTGCAACTATAGGACCGAAAAGTCCTATCAATCAATATTAATAAATTAACAATTCATGGTGATATTCAGTTAAAATTCAGTAGAGGTTAATTTAGGTTATATGCTCATTAAAAAAAAAAGGAAATTCAATACAAAAAATAAGAAGAGGGGAAAAAATAATAACAAGAGAGCCATAACGAAGAAATTATCTGCCCAGCATGTTGGTTACTATTGTAGCCCCTGCAGACGCATTCGATGCCGCCATTAAGGTCTCATTACCGGCACTTGGAGGGTGACCAGCACATGAGCATGGATTTTCCAGGGCCTGGTTGTGGGTTGCGCTCTTCTTGTTTTTGCTGTGGGTTGCTCTGTCGGCGTTAGCAGCTCTTCTATTGAAGTCGCTGTAGTCTAGTAGGTAGTGTGTTGGCTTATTAGACGTAAGACCAAGGTTCAAACCATATGTCAGTCACCAAAAGGAAAATATGAAAAAATATTTCTTCGGCGACTTCCTCTCAGCAGATTACTGGCTGTTCGGAGTTGACTTTAAACTGTAGGTCCCGCCACTTATGTATAAAATAAACACACACAACATAAGTGGTGTAAGGAGTGAGGTCGTAATCCTGACTGAAGGGTTGTAATGACCAATTATGTATGTATGTATGTTTTTTACTTTCCCATTAAAAGTTAGTGTTTTATTTTCACAAAAAAGCTCATTTCTCCGGTATTGCACAAGCGATAACAAAGAAAAGAAACCGAACATATTTCCAATTAAAGAAATTACGCTTAGAACGAATTTCTGGAATGAAAACGATTTCTGTTAAAAAGTTGAATCGTTTCTACTAAATTTTTCGAAAAATTCTCTGTTTAAAATCTCTCTCTAACTTCATGCCCATTATTCCTTTCTGGTCTGCAGAGACCTTTTTTGTGTCATGATTATCCCGCCACTCATGTATAAAATTAACACACACAACATAAGTGGTATGAGAAACTAGGTCTTAATCCTGGCTGAAGGGTTGTAATGACCAATTATGTATGTATTATCTGTCAAATATTTTCCACTTAAATGTAAAACTGCTATCTTTAAAAAATGGTTGTCGATCCAAGGATTTTTCCAACTGATTGCATTGCATTGATATGAGAGACTTATTGTTTTATCTGTATAAAGCTTCTTCCAATAGAAATTTCTAAATTTTGTCAGTTGATAACGGCAGTCTGTCATATTGCTGCATCTGTCATATTGATCGTCATTTATTCATCATTCGTCATTCATGTTCTGCAAAATCTTAATGGACCGCTATGGCATTTAACAACACGTGCAAATAATGAAACTGTTTCATCCAAATGGGTGTTCTGTTTTGACCAGAATTTGGACAATACAAAATCATATTAGATTAATACTATGTTCAGACATGCACTTATATTGAATAAATCGCAATAAACGGCATTATTGATCTCAATATTTCATATAAAATGTCAATTAATTATTGCTCAATAAATTCATAAATTGTTATAATATTGAGTAAAACTTAAAATGCAGCACTGTCAGAAGTATGTTCATATTACAATTTTCCGAACCCTCTCTATTGATATTTGAGTTGTCAGCGACAAACAGAAAAAAAAACAAAAAATAACGAACAAAACAAAAACAATGTTGTTGAAACAACCAGCTGTTTTGTTTACCAGCTGTCAAATGAATATTGAATAAGCAGCTGAATTGCTTATTTTGTTATGTATAAACACTTAAAATATTGGTAATCAATAAACCGAATATTGATTCAATAAAAGTGCATGTCTGAACATAGTATAAGAGAGTCTAATGCGTCCCGAAAAAGCTAGTTTTTGGTGTGTATTTTCGTACCATATTTGGCCAATTCACACGACTTTGTATCGTGTTTGTTGTATTCAATATTCTTTTCATTTGTGAACGCTCAATGCTATGCTGTATTGTGTATTTCGTATTCCAAACGTCAAAAAACCAAAAGAAGAAGAATAGCAATATTTACAATTTGATTTCCAAGCAACAAAATGAAAAATATTACGGAAGAAAGTAAATTAATTAATTCTCTGTACGACAAATATAATTTTGAGGTGTCAATTGTTGCCTCAATTTATATAGAAAATATTTTGTATTTTTATTCTTCTTCTTGATTACTGGCAGCTACATAAACTGATAGCACGAAACCAATATAACTTCCAAAAATATATGAAAAATATGTATATAAGTATATGGGATTTTTGTATGAAAATTATCAACAACAAGCATTTAATGTTGTATATTCGTTCAACAATACACATACATACATACATAATTGGCCATTACAACCCTTCAGTCAGGATTACGCCTAGCTTCTCACACCACTCATGTTGTGTGCGTTAATTTTATACGTGAGTGGCGGGACCTACAGTTTAACGTCGACTCCGAACGACAGATTTTTGAGAAACTTTTCATGGCAATTTTATTTACTCTCAGAGTTTTTGCCAGAAATCTGCTGAGAGGAAGTCGCCGAAGAAATATTTTTTTTTTCATATTTCATTTTTGATGTCTGACCTGGGATACGAACCCGGGCTTTACGAATAGTAAGCCAACACACTACCTACTACACCACGGCGACTTCAACAATACACAAGTTTTTTAAAAACATGTTGGCCAGCATGCATTATAGGTCGATGATTTTTAAATTCTTTAGAGCTGAACTATATGCTGTAGACAGTAACGACATGTGGACAAGAGGACGGCACTATGTGCTACACAGCTTATACCAACGTTAGATAATCTGCACGAGCAATTTCATAGGTCGTTTGACGTGAAGGTGATATATACATAACATACATAATTGGTCATTACAACTCTTCAGTCAGAATTACGACCTAGTTTCTCAAACACACATGCCATATGTGTAGGTGATTTGACACTGTTGGACTTTTTCTTGTGGGGTTTCTTATGTCACACGCTTACTAGGTTTTACTGACAATAACTGCAGTTACTTATCAACAATTTTCTCATTTTACTTAATTTTTCATTGATTCTAAAGGATGTTTTTTACAGAGGTATAGAACTTTAAGTTGGCATTACTTTTAAAGATGGCGACCGATTTAACAGCTGTTAAGTGATTTATTCTCAGTTTGGTTTGGCAATTCATCATGAATAGACTCACGCCTGAACAACGCTTGCAAATAGTGCAATTTTATTTCGAAAATAATGGTTCTGTGCGGAAAACGTATCGCGCACTACGTTCATTTTATCGTCGACAAAATCGTCCATCAGAGCAGTTAATTCGATTAACCATGGAACGTTTTTGCACCACGTTTACTCTTATTGATAACTCGCATCCCCAGAGACACTGTACGGTGCGTACAGAAGAAGCTATTGCTGCTGTAGAGCGTAGCATTGAGGAAGACCCGAATGAGTCCATCCGCCATCGAGCACAGGAATTGGATCTGTGTCCATCCACTTTATGGAAGATTTTGCGGAAGGATCTTGGTTTGCGTGCTTACAAAATCCAACTCGTGCAAGATTTGAAGCCAAACGATCATCAAGTAAGGCGTAGATTCATCGAATGGGCCCAAAACGAGATTACCGTTGTTCCTGATTTTCATAAGCGAATTTTGTTTAGCGATGAAGCGCACTTCTGGTTGAATGGCTACGTCAACAAACAAAACTGCCGCATTTGGAGTGAAGGTAATCCTCAAGTGTATCACCGTTACATCCAGAAAAACTGACTGTTTGGTGCGCTTTATGGGCTAGTGCAATCATTGGTCCGTACTTTTTCAAAAACGATGGTGGCCAGAACGTTACAGTCAATGGTGATCGGTATAGAGCAGTGGTGCTCAAACACATACTATCATAGTTTTGGTTGTGTTGGTAAAGCAGCGGAGAAAAAAATTCAACTTAATTTTTGAGAATCGTACACTGGGAAAATAAAAAAAAAATAAAAAAAATTGGTTTATTGTGTTGCGTGCATGCACATAATGAACTTATGTATGTTTTTTTTTTTTTTTTTTTTTTTTTTTTTTTTTTGTCTTGAGCCGGAGGTGGGAATCTTCGAAAGACACTTTTGTTCCAACAAAAGAGTGCACGATTCACCATCACTGGTGCCTACGTACTAAACCCACCCCCTACACACTTCAACCACTCTCCCTCCGCGGGACTGCCGTAAGGTATTACTTCGCGGAGAGCTGGTTAGCTTGAAAGCTTTATCACGTTAATTCAAATTTCGCCTCCGTTCCTCCAGTCTTCGGAGTACTATCAAAACTTCAGCCATTCTCTGACTATATTGACTCCATAGAATCCTACGATTCAACAGCTCTTCCATTAGCCGGTTTGGTCCTAAACTCGTTTCCCCGGGCCATCTAAATCTGGGACAGCATATTAGAATATGCTCCGCATCTTCCTCCTCATCTACACAGTTTGGGCATATAGGGGAAGTGTCATGACCAAATCTGTGCAGGTACTTCCTTAAGCACCCATGACCAGTTAGGAACTGAGTCACGTAGTAGTTCAGCTCGCAATGTTTGTTATTCATCCAAAGGGTTGCATCAGGGATAAGGCGAAATGTCCATCTTCCCTGTAAACTGCTCTCCCATCGTGACTGCCACTTGTGCATGGAAGTCCTTCGTTCCTCCGCTTTTATAGCTGCTATTCGTCCCGGGTGCTCGAGACGGCGAAGGTATATCCTCCTCATCTCATCCGCCAATATATCTATTGGTATTGTCTTTGCCAACACCAATACCGCTTCATCAGACACTGTCCTGAAGCCACTTATCCGTCTAATCGCGCTTAGACGATACACCGAGGACAGTATCCTCCTTGTCGTCCCCACGGAGAGTGCCTCCGACCATATTGGGCAAGCATACAGCATTATCGACGTTATTACCGCCGAAATTATCCTCCTTTTGAATGGACCTGGTCCTCCAATACTCGGCATCATCCTCGCCAGTGCTCCCTGTGTTACAGATGCTTTTTCGCCGATGTATTTCACGTGATCCTTAAAGTTCAACCTGTCGTCGATAATCACTCCCAGGTATTTTATCGCCCTCTTCGATTCGATCCTTGTGCCTCCAACGGTCACTTCCATCTTCTCCACTATCTTCCGGCCGCTTATCAAGACGGCCTCTGTTTTATGCGCAGCAAGTTCCAAACCTGCTTCATCCAGCCATGCTCCAACCTTTCGAATCGCTGTGTTCGTTTTCTCCTCTATTTCCCTTACCGTCTTAGCTACCGAGACTATGGCTATGTCATCTGCAAAGCCCACAATTGTAGTCCCGTTCGGCAATCGCAATCGAAGTACTCCATCGTACATAATGTTCCATAGCAGTGGCCCAAGTACAGAGCCCTGCGGGACACCCGCCGTCACTACGTATTCCTGCTCTCCTTCATCCGTTAGGTATATTACCTTCCTGTCCTGAAAGTAATTGTTCAGTATCTCCATTAAGTATGGCGGCGTAGCCATGTTAAAGAGGGCTCTCATAATCCGCCCCCAATTCGCTGATTTGAACGCGTTTCTAACGTCAAGTGTGACAACCGCGCAGTATTCCTTGGTGCCAAATCTCCACCTTTCGCCCTCTATTGCATCTCTTGCAATGTCGACCACTCTTCTTATCGCGTCAATAGTGGATCGTCTTTTCCTAAATCCGTATTGCAGGTCCGAGAGAGCTCCTCCCGCCTCGGCACACGTCAGTAATCGATTGTATATAATCCTCTCCAGTATTTTTCCCATCGTGTCAAGTAGACAGATGGGCCGATACGACGATGGTTCCCCTGGTGGTTTGCCAGGTTTTGGAATGAGAACCAATTTCTGCTTCTTCCATCTACGTGGAAAAACACCCTCGACGAAGCACTTGTGGAACACCTTGGCGAACATATCCGGTCTGAGCCGGATAGCCACCTTAAGTGCCCTATTTGGGATTCCGTCTGGCCCCGGTGTCTTCCTATCTCCTATTCCAGTGCATGCTGCGAGTACCTCCTCTCCTGTTACCTCGGGTATGGTATGAATGGCCTCCGGCTCCCTACTTATAAAAGTGTAGGGCTGGCCCCGTGGGAATAATGTACCAATGATCTCCCGTAGCAAAACTGGACAACCTAGTTTAGGCTGTTCTCGAGCACCGATTCTCTTGCAGACGACTCTGTACGCCGTCCCAAAAGGATTGATGTCAGCTTCCTGGCATATCCGCTGAAAGGATAGTTTCTTGCTCCTTTTAATGGCTCTTCTAAGTTGATGCCTTAGATCCTCGTAGGCAGCCCGTTCGGCTTCCCATGTCGGTCTTCCTCTCGTACGCTGGGCCCGTCTTCTCGCCCCAAAGCATGCCGACCGCAGTCTTCGAATTTCGTCATTCCACCAGTAGCAGGGGGAACGTCCCCTACACACAGTTCTCCTAGGCATAGCAGCATCACATGCAGTGTTGAGCATTTGGTATACGCCACTCACTAATTCTTCGTCCGTGCTGCCAGTCGTATGAAAAGACGACAACATCAATCTATACGTCTCCTCGTCAAAGCGGGAGTCCTTCCATTTCGGTCCCGTAAACTTCGGCAATCCGTTTCCTCTCGTGTTGCGCCCAGTAACCGTCATCACGATTGCCTGATGGTCACTATTCGTGAAGCCCTCAGTTAGCCTCCACGCGGTCCGCGAAACAAGGCCATCGCTCACAAACGACAAATCTATTATTGAGCTCGATCCAGCTCTCCTAAATGTGCTTTCTCTTCCGTCATTCATCAGCGCCACAGGAAGGGAAGCGAACGTTTCCAAGAGGCAGCGACCCCTGGCGTTAGTATATCTACTACCCCATTCGGTCGCCCAAGCGTTGAAATCTCCTCCTATAATAACGGGGGTGTTCAAGCGCACGTGTGACGCCAGCCTCTCCAGCATATGTTGGAAGTCATCCATTGACCACCTCGGGGGAGCGTAACAGCTGTAGACGAAAACTCCCTTTATCCTGGCCATAACGAAACCAATGTCCCGCGCATAGGTTTGCTGGAAGGGTAAAGAACCACAAATCCATATAGCCGCAGTACTAGATCCGTCCGTGATCCAAGTACTATTCCTCGGTACCCTATAAGGTTCGCTTATGATTGCGACATCGATATTCTCCTCCTTTACCCTCTGAACCAATAGGTCCTGGGCTGCTTCGCAATGGTTCAGATTAATCTGTATTAACCTCATCTCCTAGAACGTGATTTAAGAGCGCTAAGAAATTGCGGACACTTCCCGCTCCCCGCGATATGGTTGGCGGATTTCGGGTCGTCCACTTTGCAGAACATGCAAAGAGGTTCCCTTTCGCAATTTCTGGCAATATGCCCCTCCTGTCCGCACTTACGGCAAGTTCCAGAGCGGTCAACCTTACTCCTACACTGACGAGCCATGTGCCCAAACTGCAAGCACCGGAAACATTTCGTCGGTATATTTCTCTCGCGAATCCTGCATATGACCCAGCCGATCCTAATTCTTCCTTCCTTCAGGAGAATAGCTGCAGCGTCCGCGTCAAGGCTCACTGTGGCAGTTTGCGTCCCACCATATGCCCTCCTAAGGGCAACTACGTCGGGCTTACCGAAAGTCTCGAGGGCTGGAATCTTCCGTAAAGCCTCATATACATTCTCCTTTTCCGTGATCTCGTCGATGTCCTTGATCTCAATTGTCCTCATATCCTTCAGAGTGCGGACGGACGCGCTATCTCCTAAGAGCTCTCCAATGGCTCCCCTAAAGTTCTCCGTGTGCTCCCCGCTCCTGCTTAGTTGGAGTAGTAAGCCACCCTTGACGGTTCTCCGAATTTTGGTCACATTTTCTCCTAATTCACAAAGCTTAGGGTCCGTTTTAACTCGCCTCAGAATGTCGGCATACGACGTATTATCTTTTGTCGCTATCACGATCGCATCCGGCTTCGTTTTCTTCTCCTGTGGTTTCTTGTTCCTCCTTTTTCTTTTCGTGACTTTCTGCCACCCTGGTTCTTCACTTAATACCTTAGTATCCTCCTGCCGGCTCAAGGTCACATCTGTAGTCTCCCTCGTTGGAGCCCTTGGTGCAGGATTCGGAGTTCTCCTTTTTGGCGCAGGAATTTCAGAAGTCTCCTCATGTTTCCTCTTCGCCTCCTGGTTCCTCAACAAAGGCGATGTTTGTGTAGCAGAACTACTGCGGTCAGTCGCCTTGGTAGTTTGCCCCTGCATCTCGCTTGCGTACAGGTCGTATAGGGTTTTGATAGAGTCAATCGCATCCCTCATCGGCTGATGGATTGACCTCCTTTTCCCATCCTCTAACATTTCAATCAGATTCCTGATTTGGTCGCCGAGTTGACCAAAAACACCACTGGCCGCTGACTTCGTGTCGCCTCGCGACGGTTCCGATCCCAGGACCACTAATTCCGAATCCTTCCCGTTAACTGGGGATCTCGGAGTTCGCGTGCTCTGTCCAAACGGGCTTATTTCCCGATTTCGCACCGGAGACCTCTGTATTTTCGAGCTCTGCCCAAAAGCATTCAGCTCCAAAGCGTTCATCTCACATGAACTCGTAGATTTATTAGTAGTTTTATTCTTATTCATCATTTAATTTGGGCCCCAACTCTCGGCCGCTGTCCTAATCCATCGTTGTAGTCGTCACAAAAGACCCCGTAGTTATCTATGCATAAGCAGGGAGGCCACGCGAGGGTTGACACATAACCTCATGGGAATACGTGTTCAGAGCCAGGTCGACGTAAACCAGGGATTCGCATCTGGTCCTACAACACCAACTTAACGGTGATAAATCAGGAACGTACCGACAGACTTGCCATCATTTTAACGGGGCGGGGGCAATGACAGCATTAGCCCGACAGCCATTTCAGCCAGCTATCACACCGCCTACTAAAGTGCCGGAATACTGCCATCGTCAGCCTATATCATCAATTCAAATCCAATTTCCGGTATACCATAATTAGAACCTTACCGGGTTCGGTTCTAATGCCCTAATCAAGGGCGTCGTAATTCGCCGCTTCGGTGGAACTGAGGGAACCACGGAGTCGTTACTCTCCTATTTTCCCATCTCTTGAGGGAACCCCCTGTGGGATGATGCCTAGTTAATGGCGGCATCGATTCGCCATGTCGCAGATAACGTCTTCGGTCACTTGTACCTTTTTGTAGTACGCCTCCGTATCTGCCGCTCTTGGTCGGGGACTGCTTATTGGTTATTCGCAGCTAACCTACCTGGGATAGGCCGTTCAGTTATCCGCCACCTACTGACCCCCATGGTAGCCCGAAGCTAAGCCCCATGTGAACTTATGTATGTATGTATGCATGTATGTGTGTATGTATTGATGAATATATTGATGTATGTGTGTATGTATTGATGAATATATTGATGTATGTGTGTGTGTGCGTGTATGTATTGATGAATATATTGATGCATATATGTATGTATTCATGAATATATTGATGTATGTATGTATGTATTGATGAATATATTGATGTATGTATGTATTGATGAATATATTGATGTATGTGTGTATGTATGTATGTATTGATGAATATATTGATGTATTGATGAATATATTGATGTATGTATGTATCAATACGTCTGTCGTCAAATTCAAAAAGAAATTTCTGTCATCGAATGGACGGCACTGCTTTGCTAAAGCCAAAGCAACTATATATGATGCCTTTTTAAAAGGCAACGACAATTTATAGTTATTATATGGTAAATTATTGTAATCTGGTACGTCCGTTTAGTCAACCATAAATTTCAAAAAAAATCTGCTTTTAATTGCAATTATTTTAAAGTCCTATCATTTCCTTTCATGTTGTTGAAAAATCCATGGCTAGCCTCGTAATGTCTTTTTATAAAAAAAAGAATTACGACATAAAGAGCGATAACACACAATACAATGTGCATTACCATCCATATTCTCTATAAAAAAGAAATCATATTCCCAATTTTCATCAAAAATTTTGCTGCGTGTATTTGCAAAAAACAAAAAATCATTCAGAAAAGTTGCGTAGCGAGGTCTTGTCTCATCAAGTGTTAAACATCAACTGAATTGATTTTGTTCTCTGAGTTCAACACAAAACAACAAACAAAGCAACAAACACACGATCATTATAAGAAACCACACAAGTAAGCTTATAATGTAGGTGTGTCAACGCAGCGTCAGCAGAATTTTCTTTGCCTATCACATGTGATAGGAAATTTGGATTTTGAGCATCACTGGTATAGAGCCATGATTACTAACTTTTTCATTCCTGAATTGAATAACCATGATGTCGAGGAGATGTGGTTTCAACAAGACGGCACACAGCTTGTACCACAATAGATTTATTGAAAGACACGTTTGACCGCCTATTTTCACGTTTTGGACCTGTGAATTGGCCTCCAAGATCTTGTGATTTAACACCGCTAGACTACTTTCTGTGGGGCTATGTAAAGTCATTGGTCTATGCGGTAAAGCCACAAACGCTTGACCATTTGGAGGACAACATTCGCCGTATTATTGCCGATATACGGCCACAAATGTTGGAAAAAGTCATCGAAAATTGGACGTCCAGATTGCACTACATCCGCGTCAGCCGTGGCGGTCATATGCCAGAAATCATATTTAAAATGTAATGCCACAATATTATCTTTCGGATAAATAAAATTCATGTCAATCGAATAATCCATCGTTGTTTTATTGCAACATAAAGTTCTATACCTCTATAAAAAACACCCTTTAGAAGAGATACTCCAGCGCCTTTATTATTTTTCACATCACTGTATATAAAGAACTATGTATGACTTATGAATTAATACCACTTTAAGCTTGTATTGTGTAATAAATTTGTAACATCGCACGCACTTTAACTAACAAACGCCGCAGAATATGAATTTCAACACATTATGATTCTTTTAACGCTGTAAGCCATTATTAATGCCACAAAATAAAGCACGTTTTCTTCTCTTGTGCTCTTGAATAGCAAATATGTTTTAGAAATTTACTAACGCTTGTGTGTTTAGGATAATGTTACGAGATGAATGCCAATTTTTAATTATTCAAGCATTTCAAATCTTGGTCTAAAGCCAAACAGCTCAACAACAGATCGAAAGGCAACCTAACGCATACGAATCCGCACGTCCGAAAAACATCCATACAACAGTACGATAAAAACAATTCCAAAAAATTCTTTGCCATCAACAGAAAAGTTTAAAGAAGAAATGCTTATAAGAACACATAATTTACTAATCAACATTAATTGTTAAGAATTTAAATGAACATTTCTTTATTAATTAAACGCAGCGGTAACATACAAAATTTGGTCATTACAACCTTTCAGTCCGCATTACGATCTATCTTCACACACCACTTATGTTGTGTGCGTTAATTTTATGCATGAGTGTTGGGACCTCCAGTTTAAAGTCGACTCCGAACGACAGATTGTTGAGAAACAATTTCATGGGAATCTTATCTCTCAGAGTTTTTGCCAGAGATATGGTGAGGGGGAATCGCCGAAATCGCCCTTAGGTAACTTTAGCTAAAGTGAACTTTAAAGTCATCCCTTACAACTTATGCACGGGTCCTTCTAAATTTTTTTTCAATACTTTCATCGATCTTTTTAGAAATGAAATAATCAGTTCGCTTCTGTATTAACCAACATTTAATCAGCTGGGTAGGACCTTTATATGTCATGTCAAATTTTTTGTTGAAAAAATAAAATAAAATAAATAAAAAAAAATGTATTTAATATAACTCAACCATGACGCTTCGAATCATTACAATGGGAAACAGCAACACCAGACCAGACAATGAACGCTACAGAAATCAGTGTTCTGGCAGACTACTGCTTTGATGAAGACTTTGTAATTGTCGTTTATCTGCCATATCACATGAACACATTTTTGTAATGGACATCTTGTCCTTGAGTATAATTTTCAAATTTTATTTACATTTTGGGAATGCATGAGAATAAATTTATGCGATAAATTAACCAGATTGTATGCATGGGAAAAATTAAAAAAAAAAACAAATACAAACGACAGCAGAGTGTGTTGATTCTCACGTATGACAACAACAGCAGTGAATTTCATTGATTCTCAGGTATTTTTTAAGTAGTAACGATTACTTATGTTACGTAGTGATACAAGTGATACAATTTAAACGTAATTAAAAATATAACGACAATAAAATAAACAGCAGACTGGAGCTGTTTAGCATATGTTAGCAAAATTACGGACGTAGTACAGAAGTAGGTATTTAACATTAATGGCTTTCAAAAGCAAGTCATTTAGAAATATCCATACATACATACATAATTGGTCATTACAACCCTTCAGTCAGGATTACGACCTAGTTTCTCACACCACTTATGTTGTGTGTGTTAATTTTATACATGAGTGGCGGGACCTACAGTTTTAAAGTCGACTCCGAACGACAGATTTTTGAGAAACTTTTCATGGCAATTTTATTTACTCTCAGAGTTTTTGCCAGAAATCTGCTGAGAGGAAGTCGCCGAAAAAATACTTTTTGTATTTAATTTTGATGTCTGGCCTGGGGCTCGAACCCTGGCTTTTTGTCTAATAAGCCAACACACTGCCTACTAGACCACGGCGTCTTCAAAATATATCCATGGAATTATAATATTTTCGTAATTTTCCATTCAAATGGGTCTTTCATTAACCGCTTCCCATATTTGAATTTATAGAAAAAACAAAGTGCCTGTGAGATATCTATCATTGCAATTTATTATTCGTTAGATAGACTTATTGATGCCATTATGTGTTGAATATAACATCATTTAATGCCGGTTATGGCTTCACTGAATGGAACGCGTCGGCAGTAACCAATTTTTAATGACTTTGACGGTTTTAGAAGTGGGGGTTTTTACTGATAGTATTAGTTATGTTTAAGTCGCCGTGGTCTAGTAGTAGTGTGTTGGCTTATTATACGTGAGGCCTCGATTCAAACCCCAGGTCAGGGATCTCCAACTGAAGTTGGTTCCATGAACAAATTGCATTAATATAAAAGTGCCTTTCCGACACCTGTTTCTGGAACCTTACAGCGTTTATCCTATAGCCCCTGTTAGTTCTGGAAAATTTTAGTCTGGTAAATAGATAATTCGGTTCCCCTGAATAAAATGTCTTGTGTAGAAAAATTAGCAAACGACATTTCAACAGGCTTTCCAGTGTCATGTTGTAAATTTTGTAGGCAAAATACCATATACTACTATATCTACTGCGTCCAAAAATATATCTTGCTATGTTATTATAAGTCACGTTAAGTGTATTCCTGCTGACAGAGCCCAAACCCGCAAAAAGCTCACATCCATATAAAAGGGTTGGAATCAGGAGCATACGTATATTAACAGGCGTAAAGGACTGAGTCCTGCAAAGACTCCTAAGCATAGCATACGTCTTCTTAAAAATCGTATTAACATGGTCAGTGCAGGAGAGTTGACTATTAAAAGTACGCAGTATGCCAAGTTCTTGGCATATTGTACTAATACTATGGGCGAGTCCCCAACGAATAATGGTGGCAGTAAATTCGGCAAAACGCCAATTTTTCCAATTATGATAGCTTTCGATTTATTAGCGTTCAAGCAAAGACGTCGCCGTAGTCTAGTAGGTAGTGTGTTGGCTTATTAGACGCAAAAGCCTGGGTTCGAGCCCCAGGCCAGGCATCAAAGACAAAATACAAAAAGTATTTTTTAGGCGACTTCCTCTCAGTAGATTTCTGGCAAAAACTCTGAGAGTAAATAAAAATTGCCATGAAAAGTTACGCAATAAATAAAAATCTGTCGTTCGGAGTCGACTTTAAACTGTAGGTCCCACCACTCATGCATAAAATTAACACACACAACATAAGTGGTGTGAGAAACTAGGACGTTGTACAATGGGTCAATTCGACCTCCGGGTACTGTACTTGTCTTAATTGACAAGTACACGTCCTCTAACCTAACCTAAAGACCACTTGCAGTGGCCCATTTAAATATACTGTCAAGGTCCTGGTTCAGTTTCAATATACAATTGTCGATGTCAGTTTTAAAACAGCTAATGTAGAGTTGGACTCATCGGCATACATTTGAATTCCACAGTGAGTTATACGAGAAGTTAGGTCGTAAGAATATATTATGTAAAGCATTGGTCCGAGAATTAAACCCTGTGGTACACCTCTCCGGACCAGGCTGCTAAATGATTTTGCATCGCCATAGTGCACTGTCTGACTTCTCTTATACAGGTATGTACGTAAAAGTTTTACTGCTGATGTTGAAAATTTAATGGTTTTTATCAACTTGTGACAAAGAATGTCATGGTCATCAAAAGCTTTTAAGTGATATAGAAGTACCAGAATAGACACCATGTTCTGATCCATTTTTGACCTCAACTCCTCTACAACATCCACTAAAGCCGTAACGCAGCTGTATTTAGGTCTGAAACCAGACTGTCAGTAAAGAATTGTCGTACAAATGTTTGCTAATTTGCCCATGAAACAAACGTTCGAAAGCCTTAGACAAGTATGGTAGAATCGCAATTGGGTAAAACTCTGAGAGTAAATACAATTGAAAAGTTTCTCAAAAATCTGTCGTTCGGAGTCGCCTTTAAACTGTAGGTCCCGCCACTCATGTATAAAAATTGACACACACAACAAAAGTGGTGTGAGAAACTAGGTCGTGATCTTGACTAAAGGGTTGTAATGGTCAATTATGTATGTATGTATGTATTAGTTATGTTGACTTTGAAGATCGCTGTGACTTGTGGCTTATTCAACTTAAAACAGCTCCGCAAGAAAAAGTCTAACGGGTTCAAATCGCTTGTCGCTCGGTCTGCTCGTAAGTTGAGCATGAGCATGACCACCGTCCTATGAAAACCACGACTATTTTTCAAAAAAGGTGATACGGTCAAGGAATTCATCTATCTTGGCTCCGCCGTTACCACCAGAAATGATGTAAGTCTGGAGATCAAGCACAGGATTACTCTTGCCAACAGGTGCTACTATGGGCTCAATTGGGAATTGAGTAGCAGAGATCTCTCTCGTGCGACAAAACTAACACTTTACAGGACACTCATCCTACCCGTGCTTCTTTATGGCGCAGAGGCATGGACCCTATTAAGTACAGATGCAGCGGCCTTGAGAGTGTCCGAGAGAAAAATCCTACGGAAGATATTCGGTCCAGTGCGAGTTGGCGATGATTTCCGTATCCGATACAACAGTGAGCTGTATGAGGTCCTCAACGACATAGACGTATTAATATCCAGCGTATTAATATCCAGCGGCTGCGCTTGCTCGGCCATGTCGTTCGAATGGAGGAGGATGCTCCGGCGAGACGGGTATTTGATGTAAGTAAGTAAGTACGGGTAATACGCGGGTTTCCGACGCTATACTGTTGGGACAATCTCTAGAACGACTTGTTTACTGTTTGTAGACCGTTTACACCATTTATATCATTTGACGAACTGCCACATAAAATTTCGAATCGTCAGAGTTGATTACGACGATGCGGGAATATGGCTGACAATTTCAGATAAAAGCTGAAGTAAAACAAGGATGATATAGCGGGATAGGAGGAATTGGATTATGTATAAGATATATGTCTACTTTATTGCGGCATCGTCAACATTCTAGCAAAGTTAAAAGACTTAAAAGGGTTAGTGAGCAATGTTGGACTTGCATTCAATATCAAAAAACCAGAGATATGAGAGGTTATAACGTTAGCATCGGTAACATCATGATAAGAGGCCACCCAGTGGAATACCTAAACAACTGCTGCTATCTAGGTAGTGAATTGTAGAGCAGGAACAGCCATAAATGCGTACGTAATTGGTTATTACAACCCTTCAGTCAGGATTACGACCTAGTTTCTCACACCACTTATGTTGTGTGTGTTAATTTTATATATGAGAGGCGGGACCTACAGTTTAAAGGCGGCTCCGAACGACAGATTTTCGAGAAACTTTTCATGGCAATTTCGTTTACTCTCAGACTTTTTGCCAGAAATCTGCTGAGAGGAATATATTAAAATAAAAATACTTTTGTATTTTATTTTGATGTCTGGCCTGGGGCTCGAACCCTGGCTTTTCGTCTAATAAGCCAACACACTACCTACTAGACCACGGCGACTTCACAGACATAAATAACAGGCTCAATAAAGCTAGAGCGCCGTTTGGATCACTTCAGTCATAATGGAGAAACTTATAAATATCCAGATGAACTAAGCTTAGAATATTCAACGCTTGTATAGTATGAAGCCTGGTTAGTTTTGAAAGCTAAAAAGAAAATCTCAGAGTTCAGTAATTACATCAGCATTAACTACGGTTAGGTTATGCCACAAAATATATTAACTATCTAATCTAATGACTTTTTAAGAAATAATTGCATTTAGAGACAAGACAACATTTAACGTTTTTGGATCACATGATAGACGATTTTTGTGGTGGTGCGAGAACACTGAGTTGCACGTAAATAACTCAAAAGAAACCGTGAAATATGGAGGTAGTTTAGTGGTGATGTTATGTGGAATGGCCACTATGAGTGTCTCAAATCTTAAATTTGTGAAAATAATTATGCAAAAATTTCATTATTGGAACACTTTGAAAGAAAATTTCAAACTGAGCGTTTAAAATTTGGGCAAACCAAATGCCAATTCGAATTTCTTCACTACAATGTTTAGAATCGCTTCTCCAAGATTGCAGATAACCAAGTCCACTGATTTAAATGTAATAAAGCATTTTTGGTATAGTTTAGAAAAATTTGATTGCACACAATAATAACACGGTGCGACTGTTAAAATACACCCGAGTAACTACATAGTCTAAGTTATTCACTAGATTGAGTAGAACTAAAAATACTTTTTTTCTCGAACCCTCCAAACTTGTTTTATTTGACAAAAATGGTTTCTTTGATCTTTTTACACAAAATTACTGATTAGTCAAATATGTTTGAACCCATTTTAAAAATCCAAAGTTTTTTTTTGAAAGGGCAGAGATTAGTTTTTAAAACGGTATACATAAACGTTTTCTTCAAAGTTATATGTTATGAGTTTTGATGGAGTAAACTTGGAAAATATTAATTTTTTTTTTTTTTTCAAGTTTAGCTATTCTTAATTACAATATTTAATTCGAAAATATAAAATAAGTGTTGACATTCTGAAATTGCATTATCTTGCGAAGAGATTGACGCTTTGTTTGATGAAATCGAACAAAAATTTCCGTAGTTATAATTTAAATGTATAACAGTCGTCTTATATTTTTGATATACGTAATCTTATCAAATGAACTTTCAGTTCAACAATTTTCAAAAGTTAGATGGACCTTGATTGTTTACCGCAAAATGTGTCAATTTCACGTTTGTACGACTACCAGAAGTCGGCTAATATTTGTATTTTTTGCAAATATTATTATTTCGCTTACCGCAAACATTGTTCAAAATGTGAAATTGACAAAGTTTTCGATAAAAAATCAAGATCCGTCAAAAATTCTGAAAAATTTTGAACTAAAAATTCATTTGAAAAAATAAATATGACAAATATAACTCGACTGTTAGACTCTTTAAATAATAACTACGGTAATTCTTTTCCGATTTGATCAAACGAAGTGCTAATCTCTTCACAAGATAATGCACTGTCAGAATGCTATCACTTATTATATATTTTTTAATTAAAGTTTGCTACTATGAACTGAAAAACTTGAAAAATAATAAAAAAAAATCGCATTTGTCAAGTTTACCTCATCAAATCCCATAGCATATTAAGTCAAATAATATATAGATTTATATCGTTTTAAAGGCCCATCTCTCTGCTTTCTAATAAGGTTTAAATTTGTGAGATTGGTTTACAAATGTTTGTGTAATAAATAAATTTGTGCGTAAAGTCCAAAAAACAGGCAGGCATAAGTGTGGAAAACACAAAATTTTGTTGTTCGTATGAAAAACCTTTAACAGAAATTTTTCCCTCAAATGATATTAAACCCGTTAATAAAAATAGATTTCAAAAAAATCGATCTAAATATCCATCGCTGTACGGATAATTTCTTTAATTAGCATTTTAATTTATTTTTTTGAGTTTTTTTTTAATAAAAAATAAATGGAACTTTAAACACACATTGTCTGTATCATGTTATTATAAGCAAAAATTTAACTTTAAAAACAATTTTACTTAATTCGTATCTGATAAGTAGTTTTTAAAATATTTCGAAAATAGTATTGTGGTGAACGAACAAATTTTGAGGCACTCTAGTTTTATAACCTCTAACAACGCCTGATGCTTTAAAAGGCATTCAAAATCCAATATACATACATTCATAGTAATATAGCGTATATCCGTTTATTTTCCAATGTCGCTGTCATAAATTAAAAAAAAAATAACTTTGGGAGCTGAACGATTTTCTTTAATGCATATAAAATACGTTCACATTTAAATTGGTAATAATGTAAGTTCTGGGAATAGTAAACTCGTGTTTACTTATAGATTTTCATCATGAATCTATAAGGAGCCAATTTATCTCTAATTAAGCTGCAGACACAGGTGGTCTCTTAATTAGTTTACTTTTAAAATTGATTTTAACTACAGATGCTTTATGGTCGTTAAATCTAATGAACACCAAAGTACAATATTCAGTTGGCCATAAGCAACATCATATTGGATGTAGTGCATAAGAAAGTAGTGAAGAGTCATCGTATGAAAATTAATTTTAACTCAAAACAAATATTAAACTCTCATGTAAGGATAATGTAATAGAGAGGACTAAGCAGGCACTTTAAACCTTCACACATACTGATTCTATCGGGTCGTTTTGTATATATTGTTACGAAAATGGAAACGGTGTACGTCGTTGAATATTAAAATGAACTAAAGCTACACAAACAAATACAACGAACTTACAAGTAAACCAACAACATCGGTATGAAAGAAAATAGGATAGACAAGTAAGCGAGAACGCAACAACAAGCAACGTGAACATAATACACAAACAACAATGAAGTCGCGATAGAGCTCTCGTGAAGGCAAACACACGAACATACCATTTCATGAACATTCATCAGACTGATTACGTGGGCATGTAAAAAGGCAAGATAAAGCAGGCAACGACCAGTAAGAATTCAGTCAGTCTTGTGTGAATTGTGTTGTGGTGTGAAGACTCGTAGCGTGTAGAGAAAACTGTCGTGGTTTGAAAATCGTCGTTGTAAAGATCTACCGAACATTTGTTAATGTGTACGCGAACAGAAGTGTAAAGAAAATTAGCGAACAAGCAAATTATTGTTGCATTCATTAAGTTGTAAACGGTGGCACACAAAATTAGTGCGAACAATAAAGAGTTTAATTGAAACTAAACACAAATTAATGTTTATTTTGTTTGCAATCAACGAAATCTTATTTTAAACGTTTTTAAAAAGGTAAAAACGTAACAATATATACATATAGGAGTACGTAAGAGTATGCTTGCAGATGCCCTGATTATCAATGCATTTTGTTCAATTCCAATTAAGGTATTATTTCATATACTCACTTGACTTCCCAGAGTGCTGAGTTGGTCGCAGTAAGATTCAGTACAAATAAATCCTGTCCCAAACTAGACTATAGACATGAGAAGATATAGACATATATGTGTCAATTATATGATTCTTTATAATTTCTTTTGATTAAGGGCTCTGATATTTAACCTTATTATGGACTGCCTAACCAGGGCAGTATTTTCCAAGCAAAACAAAAAAATCTCTTGATTTAGTCAAGCAGCTAGACTGCGATTAAGTATTTTCGATGTACCTCCTTGTACATAAATTCTAAGAGTTGCTCTTCAATTTCGGATTATTGAAAAATAACTCATATACGCGTTCCGAATAAAACTGCTAGACACTGCTGGACTAAGAAGAGGAATGACTTACTTCTTTTCTGAAATTGCTTGGTCACCCAGTAGCCAACAATAGCGATACTCACTGGTCACCGTTTTTTTTTTAATGGAATGTGGACGGACTTGGTATTTCGTTAAATGCCAAGTCGGCCACAAAAATGCGAAACTCTTTCACCTCTCGTTTTCTGACGTCCTTGATTGAGCCCTCCAAAAGATTGCTGCAACAGTATCCTTTATTCTGAGCTGAGGTTAGTTTTCTATAGGAAATTTTTGATTCCTGCGTTGTATAATAACCGCTGGCCTGAATGGGACTTCGTCCTCCAAAGAGAGTTTGCCAAGCATTACTTGACTCGAACCATATATAAATACATGAAACAAACAGTGGAGCAACTCGATACGTCAATAATATTCTTTTTTTATGCCATTTCGGTTTGATGAGTATCGGCTGCCAAAAAAATGCAACAGTTTTATTTTGTATGTAAACTATTGCAGTTGATATGAGTTGAATGTATGAGTCTACAGTCACATTCTTAACGGCTAAAGTCCATACAATGCGTTTAATGCGTTCTTACATTACATACATACATAATTGGTCATTACAACCCTTCAGTCAGGATTGCGACCTAGTTTCTCACACCACTTATGTTGTGTGTGTTAATTTTATACATGATTGGTGGGACCTAAAGTTTAGAGTCGAGACCGAACGACAGAGAAACTTTTCATGGCAATTTTATTTAATCTTATTTTATTTTATTTAATTTTAGAAGTCTGCTGAGAGGAAGTCGCCGAAGAAATACTTTTTGTATTTTATTTAATGTCTGGCCTGGGGCTCGAACCCTGGCTTTACGTCTAATAAGCCAATTCACTACCTACTAGACTAAGGCGACTTCTTGCATTACATGCATGCGCCAAAAAAGTAAAATCAGTGTAGTTGATTGTGCCAAGTTGCAGAGCAAAACGCATAGAATGCACTGAACGCATAAAGTAGATTTATGCGTCGCATACATTGCTCAAAAATATCAGCTGTTTTTTATTACTAGGGATGAAAAATTATATAATATTGTTACGTTTTTACCTTTTTAAGAACGTTTAAAATATGATTGATTGCAAACAAAAATAAAAACAAATATATGTTTAGTCTCAAGTAAACTCTTCATTGTTCACAGAATTTTATGTGCCACTATTTACAACTTGACGTTACAACAACAATAATTTGTTTAGTCCGTTATTCTTCTCTGCCAAAACACTTTGCGTAAGCAATACCACTTGTACGTTAGATCTGTATAGCGGTGATCTTCAAACCACGACGCTTTACTTCCCACGCAACGCGTCTTCACACAAGACTGACTGAATTCTTACTGCTCGTTGTCTTGCCTTTTTATATACGCATGCAATCAGTCTGATGAACGTTCTTGAAGTAGGACGTTCAAGGTTTCGCATTCTCGAGAACTCTGTGGCGACTTCATTGTTGTTTGTGTATTTGGTTCACTTTGCTTGTTGTTGCGTTCTCGCTTATTTGTCTACCCCCTTTTGTTTCATACCAATGTTGATACTTTACATGTTTGTTGTATTTGTTAGTGTAGCGTTTGTTAATCATGTTGTTGTTAAACGATGTTTCCATTTTCGTAACAATATTATTAAGTTTTTACCTTTTTAAAAACGTTTAAATACGAGTTTGTTAATTGCAAACCAAGTAAAAACAAATATGTGTTTATTTTCTCTTAAACTCTCTTTATTCTTTACACTACTTTTGTGTACCACCGTATACAACTTAACGATACAACAATAATTTGCTTGTACACTATTCTATTTCACACTTCTGTCCGCGTTAACACTAACAACTGTTCGTTAGATCTTCTCTGCTTACAACCTTTTTGCGAGCAATACCACTTGTACGTTCAAACCGCAACGCGTCTTCACACAAGGCTGACTGAATTATAAGTGACTCGCTGCTGGCCCTTCTGTCCTTTTATATACGCACGCAATCAGTATGATGAACGTTCTCGATGTGGAAGGTTCTTGCTCTCGCCTTCTCGAGAATTCTATTGCTAGTACATTGTTGTTTGTGTACCTTGCTCACGTTGCCCATCCCTTTTTGTCACATACATGTTGTTGTTGGTACCAGGCGCAACCAGGTTCGTTGTGCATATGTTTGTGTGCAGCTTTAGATAATCAACACCTTCATTGTATTCTTAGTGTTAGTGTGTATTTCTATCGTGTGGCTTTTGTTTATCGTTTTTGTTGTTAAACGATATTAGGTCGTTTTGATTTGCGTAATAATATTATCAATGATATTGACAGTGTATAGTGCGTGAATATCTTCCCGTTTTTTTAATAAAAAATTGTTCATAAAATTTACTACTAATTTTAGAATAAGTATATAATACATTAAATATTAATTACATTAATAAATCTTTCGTGAACAAAATTTGCTTGTCAATTATTATTATGTACTGAGTGTCATCTATTTTAAATTTATTAATTTGTAAACAATAGCAGTGGAGGAGAAATTAATTGAAAACCTTCGTCTTATGTTCTTTTAAAGTTTTTTGGAGACCTTAGCAGCACAAAATATATGTATGTAAATTCATAAACATGTAATTAATGCCATAAATTTTTTTGATTTTCCATTTTTCCCAAAACTGTTTTTGTTTGCTAATTATTTACCACAACAACTGATCAAAATAAAAAACCTGTCGTTTATAACGCATTGTGAGTAACTTGCAATAAAAAGACGGATAGAACGAGAGAAACGCATGTAATGGAAGAACGTATTATATGCAGTTTTTATGCAAAATACTTCTCTGGAATGATGATTTTCAGTTAAAGCATATTTCGCACATATTTTTTAAAATTATGCGGTTTGATATTATTCATAAGTTGTAAAGCCGTTATTTACTACATATATTAATAAATTTGATAAAATTTTCATATAAAAGAACGTTTAATTTGCATATGAAACTCCTCTAAAGTTGGTGAACTCTTTTTTTAAAACAAAATGAAAAAAAATTATATTTTGTAACTGAAATTTCATTATTTTCAGAAATTTCTAATTGTGTACCTGTTTGCAATAACAGCGTATAATAAACCTGAAATACAAATCGATTGGCACTATAAATTATTTAATAACTACTCACACTAAATGTTGTAAAACTAAACTGTAACAAAATGTAATTCTTTCTACTGAGTACAGTTTAAATCAAATTATTGAATACAATTAAATTTTATTGACAAAAAAAATATATCGCAAGAACGCAAATAACAACAAAATGTTATTAGATTGCGTGTTAAATTCATATTTAAATATTAAAATTTTTGATTTTATTAGTTAGTAACAGTTCAATAAATTTTCACGCAAATATTTGTTGAACACAAATACAATCAAACACTGCCTAAATATTACGAACATTTCAAAACTGTTTATGCCCTTTCTCTACAACAGTTTTCATTACCAGTTTTAGGGCCATTATTACAACTTGCCATTAAACTTGGGTTTAATTAAAGGTACCTTTAGCTAAAGGGAACTGGAAAGTTACTTTTTACTTATTTTAGTTATTACAACTTACAGATAAAATAATGTTAATTTTTCAAAAGCATGGCAGTGGCGAAGCGATGTCGATAACACTGCTCAAATTAAACAAGTTTTATTTAAACGCAGTGGCAACGACGGACATCTTTTTTGTTGTATTTTCTCACTTTGCATATGTTTGAAGTTGCCATATTGAAAATAATATGGCAAGTTCAAAAATAAACTTAACTTTAAAAGTTAAAGATAGGATGATCCTCCCTTTAGCTTAACGCTCACTTCTACCTTGTTGTCCACTTATAATAATGAAAAACAATATCTGTTAAAATCCTTCCTTCAGTTAACGTAAGCTGTAATAATGGCCCTTAATAACTTTTAATGGGAACTTGTGTTAATCTTTTTTCCCCCATTGAAAATATCTTTTGCTTTATGCATTGATTCGCATATTTTACAATTTAATTACACGATAGGTGCGTGATTGTTCTTGTTTGTCAAAATCAAAAACACATCTGGAATGCATTAAACTCCAACTGTTACATATTTTCATAGAAATTATTTTTGATTCATGAAGCAAATTTTCATACAAAATCTGTTTTATAAACCACTAGCTGTACCCTACGAGTGTTACTGCGCCACCAACTGAAATAAATTTGAAGGAAAGACATTACATAAATATCCAATTGATTTTGAATCATTTTATTGATTTTGTTTCCCGTTGTCCAGTTGATTCAGATGAACGGGCCTGAGTAGTACGCATTCGATCAGTTTCTAATTTGACTTCTCGTTGTTCAAGTGCTTCAAGCGAACTGGTCTCAGCGGCATATACTCGAAGATTTTCCAGTCTCAATGCTCATCTGATTCTGAGGCTCGTAATGCTATTTTCTTCCGTGCTTGAGGTGTAGGTCGACCAACTGCTTGTCATTCATTTTGAATAATTTTCAGTGACGCCATCCATCGGTAATTAATCGCACCACCCTCCGTCGACTCATGCGCAACAACTTTGTTAAATAATGCCAGTTTACGATTTAATTCATTTTGAGTAATTTTCAGTGGCGTCTGAAATCATCTATCAGAAATTGGTCATACTAACTTAGAAATCTTCGTCGGCTCATGCGCAACAACTTTATTGAAGACCATAACATGATCAAATGCACAGTTTACGATTTAATTCATTTGAAGTAATTTTCAGTGGCGCCACCTATCGGATATTGGTCATACCAACTTAGAAACCTTCGTCGGCTCATGCGCAACAACTTTGCTAAAGATCATAACATAATAAAATGCATAGTTTACAATTCCATAAGGTACATACAAACAAACATTCATTTTAATATATATAGACTATGGGAGGTGACACGCTCATTTTGTTCATATATAAGTCAAAGTCGTCCATACAAAATTTGAGGACTCTAGCTGTTGCAGTTTATGAGATATTCGACATTAAATACTTATTGGGTATGTGGGCGTGGCACCTAGCCTACTTGAAATTTTAAAATAAAAAGTAGCCTATAGTTCCTTAGAGACATACAGGAAGGTACTGTTAAAATTTAAAGAAAGTCGGTCCAGCCGTTTAGCCGTCTATAGACTTCAAACAAACCCACAAACAAATAAACACACATTCATTTTTATATATAAGATTTAATAAATTGAAATTATTTTTATGAATTTACTTCCATATTCATTCATATTCATATTACAGGTCCAATAGGGAGTTCTGACAGCATTAACAGGTTTAACATAGTGACGGACGATATACATCGATGTTTTAAAAATAGTCGATGCATTTGTTAATACAACGATAAAATTTTTATGTTTTTTTCATTCATGGATGCTTTTTTATTCGATGCATCGAAGTAGATACATAATTTAATAATACTTTTTGGAATGAGTCAAATATTATTATAAAATTATATATGTTTATAAATCAGTGGAGACTGCACTACACTCTCTTATCTCTCGTGTGGAAAGGTCTATGCACGTTAGGGAATACACTCTGGCCATTTTTTTGGACATTGAGGGTGCATTTAATAACGTCGACCCGGACGCCATAGTTAGTGCTCTTGGTTCTCTGAACATGGGACAGAATCTGGTCAGGTTCATCGAGCTTCTCCCCAAGTCGAGGATAGTAACCTCCACAGTGGGGGCCACAAATTGTCAGAGAATGGTTCGTAGAGGCGCACCGCAAGGCGGTGTTCTGTCACCACTTCTCTGGAACCTTGTAGTCAACTCGCTCTTGAGTGGGCTGGAACACTCTGGCAATGACGCCATTGCTTACGCTGACGACATTGCCATTGCCGCGTCGGGTATTTGTCCGCAGACACTGTCGGACAAGTTGAACTTGGCGCTGTCAATTTGATTGGACTGGTGTAGGGATTTTGGACCCCCTCTAAGACCGATACGATTCTTTTCACGAGATACAAAATTCCGACCTTCTCTCTAACGTTGAGTACCGAGGTTAAATATCTGGGCCTGATCCTTGATCCCAAGATCAACAGGAAGGCGAATCTGGCTGCTAGTGCACGTAAGGCGGCGTGTGCTGGTTACTGCTGTAGTAGAGGTGGACAGCTCTGGACAGACAATACAACGTCAGACTTCTTGACAAGGTCAGAAGGTCTGCGGCCATTTATATAACTGGCGCTCTGCGCACCACCCCCACGAAAGCTTTGTTCGCAATGCTCAACTGGCTTCCTACTGTGCTTCTCGCTAAGCAGGCGGCTAAGTTTGTTGCGACTAGACTTAATGCCCTGTCTCTTTGGCACATTGTACCTTCTGGTCACTCCACTATTCTGGAGGTTGATCCAGTGGCCCCCGTGAACATCGACTATATCCCTGCTGAATATTGTCTCGATAGGGGTTTCCACTCTCTGATTCCGAGTAGGAACGATTGGAATCATAATACGGTTGTCCCCCCGGAAGTCCTGGATATATACCGACGGCTCTAAACTAGATAATGGGGTTGGAAGCGGTGTCTACTCTGGGAAACTGGACCAAAACCTTTCTCTCCGTCTGCCGGACTACTGCAGCATGTTTCAGGCGGAGGTGACGGCAATTAACCGGGCCGCTCAATGGATCCTCGTCAATGGTGCTCCTTTCACACGCGTCTCGGTCTTGTCTGATAGTCAGGCCGCGATAAGATCTCTATTGTGTTTCGTGAATAACTCTATGATCGTTAGGGAATGTCGCCGCTGTCTCGACCTTCAGATGAATTTGTGAAATCAGGGCTACCACTCAGACCTAACCTAACCTATGTATGTTTATATTTCCTTAATAAAGACAAGGTTGTTTACTCCGCTCCCGCGCATTAAAACTCAAACCATTGCATTACGAAATCCGTGTAATCTTGCGTTTTTTATGACTTTTCCTGTCTACGGTAAATCGGATCCCAGTTTACGCCCAATAACTATGCTTTCGAAGTTGTTAGTTATCTTATTTATCTTAGTTCCGAGCTAGGGATTACTGCTGCAAAAAAGTGTTATTACAGTTTCAATGGGCTATTGAGTAGAAAAGGCTTTTCACGTGCAAGTCGCTCATCCTCACCGAACTTATCTACGGCACAGTGTTGCTCACCGATGCACAGTGGTCGAAATACGCAATCTGACGCAATCAATTTAAAACAGCGTTGAAACATAATTATTTAATTTTGTTTCACTTGGAAAAGTATAAAAATGTGAATTTTAAACACATTTTATTTATTTTAATAATTTAGATATAAAAATATTTGCACAATTGATACATAGTTTTAAGGCAAAAATACATGTTTCCAATCAGAATCAGAATTATAAGAAAAAACAGCGTCTTCTTGTATATTTTGTTCCAAAAGTAAGTTTGTGACGTCATTATCTACTATTATTTGGTTTCGGGAGTATAAAGAAGGGCGTTTAGAGATCGAGGAAATAAGAGGACCAGAAGAGAAGAGAAATGAATACATCAAATTTTCCATTGTGTTTTTTCTTGAATTTTTTCGTGTATGTTGTTCTCTAAAATTCCTTAGATCCACATATCTCGATTCCTGAGCTTCTTCATACATCATCCCTATTGGAAGAGATACGTGGTTTATAATATTGGCACCATTAATTATAATTGTGCGCACGGAAGAGGGCATATAAAACCATGAATATAGCGCAACATATATTTCTGCTGTTTGCATACAATACATTTGAAATGCATGTGTATTAACTTTATGCCCACACGACATAGTTCGTAAAATTACACTAAATTTGCTTATTAATAATTGGATCTTCATTAATATTCACAAAACACTCCTTTTGCAATTCAACTATCCTCCTTACAGTATGGTCAACCCAGATCTGCAAACACTTCTGCAGTAATTTCGACTCTGAGAGGATAACATTTTTTTTTTGCTAAACAACAATGTATCATATGATGGAAATATATTTGCATTTCTTATTTTTGCACCAGTTTGCATAAGTTTGTAGGAATGTTTTGAGAAACCGCCGTCCACGTATAGACCCAAGGCTTTATCGGGCGTATTTGCAATAGGTTTACTAACCTCTGAAGCAATAGTTTTTTTTAATCTTAGCTGCAACTTCTTTTCCCCACTTTGCGTAAGCTAACGCGGGTGACCATTACAAGCTCCTGACAAGGGGTTTCATTCACAATTTGTGAAACTTTGTTTATTTGGGTTTTAGGGGAGCATTCTGCGAACTCTTATGTAGATCGTCCAGCATTATGACTTGTTGTTGGTTGCTCAAACAATAAAATTTCACTGTCCAACCAATCTTGATTGCGTTCTTCAAAATTCAATAAAGTCCTGTTGGAGCTCTTCCACTTTTCTACCAGTCTACTTATAAAGCTTCTCAGTTTTTTTTCATTTCTCGACACTGATGCTCACAAAAATTATTTTTGGGAATGATATTATCAAATACATTTTCGTTATACCAAATTTGAAAAAATGTGCGTTTTGAGACATTCATTGCGCCTAAAAAAAATGCAATAACATGTGAACGGGCAGGAACGGGCAGACCATTTTGGACATTTTACAATAACAAGAAATAAAATTAATACATAAAATATGAATTGGGCTGAATCCCATTGAATCCCGAAAGTTGCACTCCACTTCTAATATATTACCATATACGTCACCTACCACAACCCATTTCTAAAAAACTTGAGGAACACAGGTCACAAACATTCATTTTGTAGTACATAAATGCCTTTTACTTAAAAGAAATAAATATAGTTTCCAAAAAAATTAATCACTTGTGTAAATATCAACAAAAATCACACAATGAGTAATTTGGCGCCAAATTTTTAAATACAAAAAACTACAACAAATAATATGTTTGACAACTCACAGCTGTGCGAATATTAAAGCAAAACAAAAGTAAAAACGTCAATATGATCAATATGCTATCAGTTATCGATAAAGTGCACAAAAATATCGATTTTAACATTTCAAAATTTGAATTTAATGACGCCATATCAATGCGCGATGCACTGAAAAATAAACAAAATCAATCGCAATCTGTGTACAAAAATAACTTCGATTAATTCAAAAATCATGAAATCTATACCTCAAAAGATAAAAAATTACGTAAAAATACCCGAATTTCGAGGAAAGTTTGAAAAATATTTCATTGCGAATGTCTTAATAATCACATTAATGGTTTAAACGCATTGAAGACAAGGAGGAATTAAAACTAAATCAAAATGTAAACAATGAGAGAAATTGATTTCATTGCGCATGTCAAAACACAATGCAATCTCTGTGAATTGATATACAAAATATACCAGCAGCGAATATTTTTTCACATTAAAACAGAACGACATACATACGTACACACATTTTGAAAGAATTGTGGGGGAGAAAAAAAAAAGTTAGGGTGAATTGTGAGCCTCCCTAAAGGAAGAAATGGGACAGAAAAACACACGTTTCCATTTGAATATTAGCTTTAGGCACGATATTTCTATTTAATACAGTAGATTTTAATGGGAATGTAAATGAATAAAATACAGTAAATTGAACTGAAACTTTTTCTTTTTCCGGTTCTTTCAGTTCCTTTTTACATCTTCTCTCGTTTTCACCTACTTAATGTTGAATTTTGAGTTGTTTTTAAAACTCGATGTATGCTTTCGTTTGTTTACCTAATTTTTGGCAGTCTGCAATACATATATATTTAATTAAATTTAAATATTCTACAGAGTATGTGCTTATACGCGTCGTAATATTATTTATAAATGTTTATTTAAAAATAATTAGAATTATGGTAGGATTTTAACGGGCAGATAAATTGTTTTTCATTATTATAAGTGGACAATATGGTAGAAGTGAGTGTTAAGATAAATGGAGCATCATTCTACCTGTAACTTTTAAAGTTAAGTTTATATTTGAACTTGCCATATTAAATATTATTTTCAATATGGCAACTTCAAATATAAACAAAATGAGCATATACAACAAAAAGGAATCCCGTCGTTGAGACTGCATTTAAAAAAAACTTGTTAAATTTAACAGTGTTATCGACATTGCTCTGGCACTGCCGCATTTTTGAAAAAGGGAAGTTAAAGGTGACTTTAAAGTTAACTTTAGCTAAAGTTATCTTTAACTAAACCCAACTTTAACTGGAAGTTGTAATAATGGTCCTTAGAGTTTTTGCCAGAAGACTATTGGGAGCAAGCTGCTGAAGAAATATATTTTCATATTTCATTTTGTTGGAGATGTCTGACCTGAAGTTTAAACCGTGCCCTCATGTCTAAGAAGTCACAGACTCCTATGATAGACATTTAAATTTTTACACGTTTCATTTACCAAACTTGGTTTATGTCACCACTTCTTATACATCACTTAATCTGACAGGAGAGCCGGTATTATATGAGCGTTTTTTTTTCGCGAAAATTATATAAAAATTTTTAATGGAAAAAAAAAGAAAAATATTATTCAATATATTGTCCATTGCTGGCTTCACATTTTTCCCATCAAAACGAAATTTTTGTCATTTTGCTTGCTTACACACAATTTGATGTTAATTTTTATGTTCCATCAAATCGAATAACTATTAACAACGTGTTATTTTTATTTCGGTTGTTAAAATTTTTAATTCATAAGGCTTATATGAACTCTAGTGCATTTACAGTTTATGTTATCGATAAAACATTTACCATAATACCCTGAACAAAAGACTTTAAGCGAATTGTTAACCGGCTTGGCACTTGGTAGTTCACTATGTAATGACGACCAATCTTAAGTTAATACAATAGACCTGGTATAACAGTTTGAAGAGAAAATAAATATTAATTTTTATTGGGAAAGTAAAGAAACATTTCATTCAGAGATCTGGCCATAGCTGGCTACATATTCTTTCTATCTTTCAGGCAATTTGAGGATGCCACGCCAATAAAATAGTTCGTCGTTGGAGCAAAGCAATAAGTCACCCAATTTTCGTTTTCCTAGAAGAAAAGAAAAGTGCTGCTCAACTAATGCGTGTCCCACCGAAGAAAACAAACAGTTGTCGGAAGGAGCCAAGTCTGGTGAATACGGAAGGTGGAGTAGCAGCTCCCATCGAAATGCCTTGATTTTATTCTGTGCCGGTATTGCCTTACCATTACCATTCTGTCTTGTGGCCTATTCTGGTCCTTTTAATTATCGATCATTTGTTGTCACCAACTATCTGTTTTCATGGTTTCAGCAGGTTTTAGGCGTTCGTGGTACCAGACACACCGAAATGTCTTTCTGCCGAGTCGACTTGGTTTTGCAGCCGAAGTTAATTTTTTTTTGTTTCGGATTTTGAAAAAAAATCCTTTTTCACCGTGAGTAACAATTCGATGCAACACTGATTTTCTATCCTGTCTTTAAAGCAAAATTTCTTGAGTTTCCATTTGTCTATCATTTAATTCATGTGGCACCCACTCTCAAAACTCTAGGATCTTTTCCATTGCTTTCAAATGTTCTGGAATTGTTTGTTGTGCAACATTTAAAATTTTAGCCACTTGTTTCTGAATCCAAGTGCCGTATTTATTAAATATTGTTTAAAATTCAAACTGTTTTGGTGGTCTTCGACGTTCTTCTTTTCTTAGGTGAAAATAATTATCTCTGAACTGTCGAAACAATTTTCTGCATGTTGCTTCTGATAGAGCATGATCACCATATGCCTCGGCAAGCAGTCGGTGTGTTACTCCAGTATTTTCTTCCAATGAAAACAAAAAAAAATACTTTCTACAAATCATCATTTTCTAGTACAAAATTCGACATCTTTACCACGATGAAAAAATATGATTTTGTTTGTCTACTGAATATGTTCGACAACATAGAAAGAAAAAAATATGACACCTGTTATTACTCACTGACTTCAACAAATTATTTGGCACATTTAATATGTTGTTACGTTTTTACTCTTTTAAAAACGTTTAAAATATGAGTTCATAGATTGCAAATAAAAAAGAAATAAATTTGTGTTTAGTTTAAGATAAATTCTTTATTGTTCGCACAATTCTGTGTGCCGCTGTCACAACTTGATGTAAACAACAACAATTTATTTTGTTTGTTATTCTCCTTTACACCCTTTTGCGTAAACACTAACAATTGTTAGGCAGATCTTTATAACCGGGATCAAAAACCACGATTATTCTTTTCACACGCAACGTGTCTTTACATAAGACTGACTGAATTTTTACTGACCCCATTGCTTGCTTTGTCTTGCCTTTTATATCGTACGTTAAACAGTCTGATGAATACTCTTGAAGGAGAATGACTTCGCCTTCGCGGAATCTCTATAAATGTAAACATGTTGTTTAAATTATTGTTGTTTGTGTATTTTGTTTACGTTTGTGTTGTTGAATGTCTGTTTACTTGTTTATCCTTTTTATAGTGATGTTGTTGCTATATTTCTGCTTATCTGGTGATCATGTAAACAAGTCCATTGTTTTTGTTTTGTAGCTTTTGTTTATATAATTTATATTAATTTATTTAAACTAATTGTAAATTCACAGCTAAAAAATACATACATATATTTGTATAAGGAGAATTTGAAGTCATAGTCATGCTGGTAAGAGTTTGAATTTAAATAAGTATGAATAGTCACAATAGAGTTGTTGCTATTTTCGGAGAAGTCAATCCTATAATAAAAATTATTTATGTTGTGAGCAAATCGAAGTCGCCTTGTTGGCACATCTGTGCTACCCACCATAAGAGTTATAAAGAAAGCCACATTGGTCATCTTCAATGAATTTTTAGGGCGCATAACTTTTTTACATTAGGATTCCATTTAAGATTTCGAAAACAAGGTAATAGAAACTGTTTTTTAAATCGACTCCAAATTTTTAAATGTAAATTGTATTGTGGATTCCATATTACTGAAGCATTACCGTACTAAAAACGTAAATAGATGTTTAGTCATGGAGCTCAACAAATTCTTTTGCCCAACGCTTTATAAAATACAAGACATCATTAAAGTTTTTAACAGTTAAATATGCACTTGAATTAAATTTTCATCACCATAAGTATAGTATATATGTGAACCACTCACAGAAAGTGTGCACTGTCCTTAATGTTTGAAATACTTTAAGGGACATTATTACATACATACATAATATAATTGGTCATTACAACTCTTCAGTCAGGATTACGACCTAGTTTCTCACCATTATTACAACTTGCCATTAACTAAAGGGAGGATTATAACGGGCAGATAAATTGTTTTTCATTATTATAAGTGGACAATATGGTAGAAGTAAGCGTTAAGCTAAAGGAAGTTTCATCCTACCGGTAACTTTTAAAGTTAAGTTTATTTTTGAACTTGCCATATTATATATTATTTTCAATATGGCAACTTCAAATATAACCAAATGAGTAAATACAACAAAAAAGCCCGTCGTTGCCATTGCGTTTAAAAAAAACTGGATTAATTAAGCAGTGTTATCGACATTGCTCCGAAAGTGCCATCTTTTTGAAAAAGTTAACTTTATTTTATCTGTAGTTTGTAATAACGAAAAGAAATAAAAGGTAACTTTAAAGTTCCCTTTAGCTAAAGTTATATTTAACGGCAAGTTGTAATAACGGCCCTAAAAGGTTTAAGGTAGTTAGCATATAAGAGGCGTCGAATAGCTTTAGGAACGTAGTATTGTTGAAAACAACGCTTTCTTAAAATATATCGAATATGATTTCATTCAAGTTAAAAAGTTTTTATAAAATCCAATTGCGCTTACTGAACTGTATGAGGTCCTCAACTACATGGATGTTGTGCAGTGCATTGACATCCAGCAGCTGTCGAATTCCGTCAGGAATGCGATCTAGTTTCTCGCGCCACTTTATGTTTTGTGGCTTAATTTTATACATGAGTGGCGAGACCTACAGTGTTTTATTTGCTCTCAGGAGGATGTCGCCATTTCAGCATTTTATTGTTTTCTAATTCGTGTGCTTTCACACAATTTCTTTTCTCATGAACGTGCCTTATTTTTCAAATGCTGGCCCTGTACAATGCAATTAGTTGTACAGCACATTTGATTAAACAAGTTGAACGTTTGCTTCACTTTTTTATGAATTATTCTTTTGACACCAACATTCAAAATGTCGTTGGCAAGTGGCATTCAAATAAAAATAATGAAGAAAATAAATAATCTTCCTCACATCCAACGCATTCGCACAATGTCCGTGTCGTCTAGGGGCTCAAACAGCTCTTTTTATTCAAAAAATCAAAGCTGCTGCATCAGTGCTTAAAAGTGTCCATGCTTCTGCGCCATAAATCAGCACAGGGTGGATGGGATCGTAGTAGAATCTATTGGCAAGAGACCCTAGGCTTGGTCTCTAGACAGACGTTATTTTTGGTGGAACGATGGAGTCAAGAATATATCGAAAGGTTAGTTATCAGACGTAATCTGAAATCTAATACTCTGAATGCCCCTATTTGTCGACAAAATATACTTTGATTAGTCCGACCCATCTTAATAGAACGACTTGGTTGAATGAAAATCAAAAAAAATCAATATTTTTTATTCGTTTGAAAACCATTTTGAAGTCATCCCGTGTGGAATATAATATCGTTGGAATGTGCATGACGCATGAAATATGTCCAGTGACTTTGGTACATAAATCAGGCTGAATTTAATCGACAGCATGGTTTATACTGGTTTTGTAAACCGCTGTGATTTGTGGCTTATTCGCATACACCTGCGATTTACGAAAACCCCACAAATAAATTCTAACGGGATCAAATCGTACAACTGTCGCGTGAAATGACCATGCCCTCAAATCGATTGTGCAGAATATCCAATGTGTGATGAAATCTATGTTACGAAGGGTCGTGCGGTTGAAACTATATTATCGTTGTTGGTGTCCGAACTATACAATTCGGGTTGAATGAAGTTGGTTATCATTGACGACTATAGTGCCAGTAGTTGGGAATTATGTTCTCAATGAAGTATAAAAAGAGATCAGCAATGAATCGTTTTTCGCTACTCATAAGTACTCATGAAATTTTGATTATTAGTGAGTCAACAGTATTGAAATTCAAATACTCTGATTCATTTGTACTCACTACAACATTGATTCATAAGTACAGATTGCAATGAGTATGTGTACAACGTTGACAACAAACTCATAACATTTGAAATATGTATGTTTGATTCATACGCCTACACACAAAAAAAATAAATATTGTGACAGCAAATAATTATAGCATTTGATAATTTTGCTATTGGGGTGAATAAAAACTTGTTGGAGAAAATGAAAACCTTTTGTCGCAAGAAATTTTCCAACAATATTTTTTTTACCGCAACAACAAGTTTTTAACAGCAAAATTATTTGTTGCAAATGGAATAACTTTTGTCGTTAAAGGTTTGCTCCTGAAATAACGGTACATTGAAAATTGCTGTTGACGTAAATGATTTGCATTTGCAGGAAATAAAAATTTTTGTTGCCATAAAATATATATTTTTTTAATCAAATAATATTACTGTTGTCGTAAAAAAATGTGCACTTGGCAACTCTAATGATTGGTACTTTATTATCATTGCGATCAGCATTGAGTAGTTTGTCAGTGTGAAACAAGTGAAAAGTGAGCTTTTTAGTTTTAAAATAATTAAAATGAAAATTAAAGTGTTTCAAATAAATAAACAGCAATGTCGGAAGACATTTTTCTGGAAACAGTTTGTACGGTGGATTTATTCAATGAAGTGGTTGCATTGCTTTCAACAATGAATCTTTCAATAGAAATAATTTCTACATTCATAGAATGCGGCATCAACCAAGTCGATATTTTGAAAATAATGCATTCAAAAGACATCGACGAAGTATTTTCAAAATTAGGAAGGGGTTTATCGGAGAAAAAATCATTTTTCGCCCTGAATTGCAAAAGTGGCGGAATCAAAATAAGGTACATAAGGTTAATTTGTTCATTTACTTGTACATTCTTATGAACTTTTTGCACGCTTGTAACAAAAGTTATTATACATAAACTATGTATATTTAAAATCTTTAAACACTTTTTTATTCTTTATTTATTTCTTTTATTTACTACATGCGGTTATAACTCCTCGCTCCACAAGGGAGCGAAACCATCTATATCTGATGCACAAAAGGATATGATTGGCCATCTAATAAATATAAACAATTTGATGCAGTGGGAAGATGATGCCAGATCACTTGCTGCGAAATAAAAGCTTACACTACAGCCTAAAATACTAGTGATTGGTGAATCGTTGGATAAGTTAAGCGAATTTTACGCACTTTTTAGTGACGTACGATATAAGGTCGAAACCTTACTTCGCGCTGTCCATTTGATAATTAAAATATGTTTCGTCATGGATTTAGTATATTCTAAAAAGAGCAAATATTTATGGGTATTTTTATTTAAAATTGGAAATAAATAAACTGAAACTAAAAATAATATTTTCATTTATATTATATGTATATCTTACCAATATTTGCATTTGCGACAAAAGTATATTGAACTGTTGAAGCAACTATTTTTGCAGTTGCGACAACAGCAACTGAACCGTTGTGGCAACAAATATGACATTTAAGGCAACATTTTCAACTTTGCCTCTACAATGAATTAACACTTTCGGACAACAGAAACATACTTGTTGGTACAAATGCAAAATGTTGTTGGGCACAATCCGAATGTAAATTCTTTTTGAATCAAAATCAAATTTTCTTGGCATTACAGTCTTTTTTTGTGTGTACTCATTCAAATTCATAGCTTTAGAAAAATAATTATAATACTCATAAATGATTCGAGTAATTCGAATCATTCATCCAAATTTACAGTCTTAGTTATTGTTAGGCAATTTGTAGTCACCGTAGTCTAGTAGGTAGTGTGTTGGCTTATTAGACGCAAAGCCAGGGTTCCAGCCCCAGGCCAGACATCAAAGACAAAATACAAAAAGTATTTTTTCGGCGACTACCTCTCAGCAGATTTCTGGCAAAAACTCTGAGAGTAAATAAAATTGCCATGAAAAAGTTTCTCTAAAATCTGTCGTTCGGAGTCGACTTTAAACTGTAGGTCCCACCACTCATGTATAAAATTAACACACACACACACACAACATAAGCGATGTGGGAAACTAGCACGTTGCACAATGGGTCAATTAAACCTCCGGGTACTGTACTTGTCTTAATTGACAAGTACACGTCCTCTAACCTAACCTATTGTTAGGCTTTTACAACAAAAGCAAAAAGACACATAAGTGAAAAAGATAGGGCAAGCAGAGCAAACACCCAACCTTCTAGTGAGTATTGTAGTGTTCGTACGAGAATAATACTTATTTTGTGATTCTTGTAAATATTGAGTAAAGGAGAGTCGAAATCAACAACATCATGCGTATTGTTAAGTATGAGTACGATGAGTACTTCCAACTTTGAATATGGACAGTATGAGTAAGATATTAAAATAAGTATGAATGGGTATAAGTATCAGAAATTATGAGTATGATTCGAATCTAATCATCTTTTTGAATGCCCATTTCTGATCTCTCGTGTGGACCGATGAATCAGACAAAAATTCACTTTAAACAAAGTATCCTGCACAAAATTGGAAGAGATAGAGCCACAATACTCCCAACTATCATCGTAAATCACTCTCACTTATGGGTAGGCATGTAAATGGTTGATCCTCCCATAGATAAATAACTGCATATGTATGTATGTACATACATACATACATACATATATTAAATATGTCGTTTTCCTAAAATGCCATTTAATTGGCCTTTGAGAGTTGTTTGCCAACATACAAGATGTGCGATGGAGCATAATTTCACAACAACAACAACACAATTTTGCAACAGTTTTGTGTGAAATTGTTAACAGAAGAAGTCGAAGTCTCTTTCGTTCATTTCGGTAATAAAAAAAAAAACGAAAACTTTTTTCACAGCATGTAGCATGTAAAAGGCAAAATAAAAACTTATTGCTGCGATTATATTGTGATGTTATGTACCATTCAACCTTTTGTAATATGTATCCATCGAGAGGAGTAAGGGGAAAACATTTTACACAACACACACAACATTATTTATTTACTTTTTCCTTTTAGTCTGCTTATGAAAAATAAAAATACTTTGAGTTTATAACTGATTCCCTACTGAGAAAACGTACTGTTAGTGAATAGCAATAATAATAAAACAGGAAAATCGATTTGAAATACGTAATGTCCTCAATATCGTTGAATGGTTTCTAAAATACACAGACGTAAAGGGTGATTACATACAAAAATTGCTTGTATTTAAATATTCTGGAATTATTTAAAGGCATTAAGCCTTGCAAAACTAGGGAAGCATAGTGTTTTATATAAAATTTAACATGATTATTATCGATTTGTAATAGGCTGTCAAATCGGAACTGTTGTTGTTGAAAAGGAGCATCATCAAACGCAGCAACACAGCAAGAAATGAATTCAACCGGTGAAGAACAGAATTCATCGTAATTCCCGATAAACACACATACATAAATTACAACCCTTCAGTCAGGATTACGACCCAGATTCTCACATCATTTATGTTGTGTGTGTTAATTTTTTACATGAGTGGTGGGACCTACAGTTCAAAGTCGACTCCGAATGACAGATTTTTTAAGAAACTTTCCATGGCAATTTTTATTTACTCGAAGAGTTCTTGCCAGAAATCTACTGAGAGGAAGTTGCCAAAGAAATATTTTTTCATATTTTCGTTTTGATGTCTGACCTGGGATTTGAACTCTAGCCTTACGTCTAATAAGCCAACACACTTCCTATACTATAATTCCCGATAAAACTCATTTTAAATTAAAAAACATTAGCTTTTCTCGTAAAGAAGAGAGCTTACGGTTGCTCAATATTTTAACCAAAAAAATGGATTCTCTGTGATTAGGAAACAGCTCTTACAATAATTAATACGCATTCAAAGATTCCTTAGGTTAGGTTAGGTTAGAGGACGTGTACTTGTCAATTTAGACAAATACACTACCCGGAGGTCGATTTGACCCACTGTACATAAAGGCCTTAAGAAGAGAGGATAAAAGAGGTGATACGAAAAACGGGCGGAAGTAGGAAGGGAGAATGGGAAGCTAAGGAATTACACAGACCAAAACAAAACAAGATGGGAGAACGCGACTACACCGATGAAGCCCTAGCACTTCTAAACCAGCTCAAGTTACTAATGAATCTGTGGAGAGCCTTGATGACTGCTCTCGACACAGAATTCAAACCATCAAAGAAGCCCCTGCCAAGGGTCCTCAACCTCAAGCTACCAAGGGCTGGGCAGTTACAGAGGAGGTGTTCAATAGTCTCCAACTCCTCCTCATCGCAACATGCCCTGCTTTAGTCCGGCTGGGACCTGTTCCAGATCCCCGTCAACGACCTAGTCTCGCAGTGCCCTGTGATAAACCCTATAATTAACCTTAAACTGGCCTTATCCAAGTCCAGTAGCCAACCTGCTCTTACACTGGCTATAGCAGGCTATAGACATCGAGAAACATAACAACCCGATCCACTCTCCCAACGGCTCTGCTCTTCCTCCCTGACCCATCAATGGATGAGTCCGTAGATGTGGCAGATTGGAGGGTCAGGACCAACTATTAAATCGCCCTCAGAAAGTGAACGTAAGCGAGAGCATCCGCCGTCTCATTGCCTAGTATTCCGCTGTGACCCGAAACCCAGCATAGACGGATACGGTCTGGTCCAAAAGTCCTTAACGACTCCTTGCATTCGAGAACGAGACGTGGTTTGCACCGGAATGACGCAATGGCCCTTAGGGCAGCCTGACTGTCAACGAATATCATGCAGGATTTCGAATCCGAAGCGGGGGCACCAGCTATGGTACCAACAGCGTACAAGATTGAGAAAAATCTCCGTCTGAAAAGATTTCTTATCTTGTACACGAATTAATTCAGCACAAATAATTGAATTTTTCAAAACTCCATTATCTCACAAAGCCCACAAATCTCAATGGCTTTTGCAGGGAAAGTTTTTCATTTTCTGTTCACAATAATGGACTGCAACTCATAATCTCTGCCTTGGAAGATAGTTTAAAAATTAATTTTTTTTCGATAGTATAATGGAAAACACTATCAGGCTACATTCATACCACGAACAGCTTTCTCGAGCAAAACCCATTGCTGTCAGATTAGGTTACGTCCCAAGGCCTAGATTTTCAGATAGTAGAGGCTTTTGAATAATCCCCGATTTATTGCAGATCGCCTCTCCGACTAGATCAGTATATTCGCGGGGACATTCTGCTAAAAAGCAGCCCTTCAATCGCATCGATTATACCCTGACAGGCATTGCAATTATCCGGAAGTATGTACGAATGTCGCCGTAGTTTAGTAGGTTAGGTAAGGTTAGAGTGGTAGCTTTAATACCAAAAGCTCACTTGAGCACGCATAGCGGCCCGTTGTGACAGTCTAGTAGGTATAGTGTTGGCTTATTAGACGTAAGGCCGTGGATCAAATCCCTGGTCAGACATCTCCAACAAATGAAGCTATGAAAAATTATTTCAACGACTTCCTCTCAGCAGAAGTCGCCGTAGTCTAGTAGGTAGTGTGTTGGCTTATTAGACGTAAAGCCAGGGTTCGAGCCCCAGGCCAGACATCAAGACAAATACAAAAAATATCTTCGGCGACTTTCTCTCAGCAGATTTCTGGCAAAAACTCTGAGAGTAAATAAAATTGCCATGAAAAGTTGCTCAAAAATCTGTCGTTCGGAGTCGACTTTAAACTATAGGTCCCACCACTCATGCATAAAATTAATACACACAGCATAAGTGGTGTGAGAAACTAGGACGTTGTACAATGGGTCAATTCGACCTCCGGGTACTGTACTTGTCTTAATTGACAAGTACACGTCCTCTAACCTAACCTAACCTTCTCTCAGCAGATTTCTGGCAAAAATTCTGGTAGTAATTAAAATTGCTATAAAAAGTTGCTCAAAACAAAATCTGTCGTTCGAATTTGACTTTAAACTGTAGTGTGAGAAGCTAGGTTGTAATCCTGGCTGAAGGATTATATAATAACTTATTATATATGTATGTATGAGTGTCTGCTATCCAAGTGCAAAACATTCTCTATACAATCTGTTTTTCCATACATCTGCAAGACATCTCCTTTCAGTAGCTTCTTTATGATAGTTCAGGTAGTCATATGGGATCACGTATCCCTGCTAAGACATAAAGGAATAAATTGAATATGTGGGAAGGCTTGCTTAAGTTAACAGGTTCACAGACTTTAAAAGCTGCCGATTGCATTTGGAGAACCTTAGTAGGAAGCCAATTTAACATGGCCTTAATGAGTCTTGTTCTTGCGAACTACTTTCCATTAGACGAACGCATCGTAAATCATTACTAGTTCAACTAATGCCTTATAGAGCTGGGATGTAATAAGTGATTTGAGTTTCCATCTTTTACCAATGACCAGTTAATAGACAGAGAGGAATTGTGTGGGTTTTCGGATCGGAATTTGAAATCGAAGAACATTCTATAAGTTTCTTCCGCACAGTCTATGAATGATCTAATAAAAAAGCTTGGATGACTGAAGACTTATTTAAGGATTGGTTTTATAATTGTTTTATCCCGGCAGTGGAAACTTATACGATGGAAAAAAATTTGTATTTCAAAGTTTTATTGGTTCTTGATAACGCTGCTTGCCATAACATAAAACTGGATCACCCAAATGTGAAAATTATCTTCCTTCCTCTTAACTGCATGTCATTAATACAACCTTTGGACCAAGGAGTCATTCAAACTTTAAAAATGTACTACACACGCCAACTTTTCCAAACTATTTTCGACAGATTAGAGAATAGTGAAAATAAAACTCTTGCTCAAGTGTGGAAAGAATATTCTGTTTTAGATTGTATTAGAACGGTGTAATCAGCTTGCGCGGAAATTAAACCATCAACGCTTAATGTGTGTTGGAAACCTCTTTTGCCTCGAATGGTTCAAGCAATACGAGATGATTCTACAATTTTACTCCCAGTTACAGAAATAGTAAACATTGCTTCTCGTTTAAGCGATGAAGAATTTGCAGTAAATCATCAGGATGTAAGAGAACTAGTACTCGGAGAAGAAACCTTAGATGAGAAAGAACTTATGGAATTAATTGATGCACCTCAAATGCATTGGAAAACGAAAATATGGAAAATGAATGGGTGCCAAATCTCGATTTACAAGATGTGAAGAAAGGGCTAAATTCGACTAAAGAATTAGAACTTCATTTCATTTAAACTGATCGTTCAACGGTGCGCAGCGCAAAGTTTAAAAGAGGGTTAAGGAGTTGCTTAGCTCTCAATAGAGAGGTTTTAGTGGAGTTAGAAAAAAAGCTACAAAAAATAAACAATGTGAAGACGAACCAAGTAAGGAATAGATTTTGCCCATCAAAAGAAGACGAGTTAGGCAACTAATATCTGACAGTGAGGATTAATGTTGAAAAATTACATAAATTTACAAGTCTTTGTTATTTTTGTTGGAAAACAGTCTTATAGTTTAGTTTTTATTTCATTTGTTTATCAATCTTTATATGAACTCTTTAATTCAATAAAAATAATTTATAATTTATCTTGTCTTGGTCTCCATATAACGCGGTACGAATGATGTGATTTGTACTAATACTGAGTTTCTTATAGCGCAGTTTCCATACAACGCGGTAGACGGTTTCCATAGAACGCGCTACGAATTAGCCTGGTTTGTACGGTGAAATCAGAGTCTCTTATAGCGCGGTTTCCATATAACGCGGAAGGCACACACCGCGTTATAGGAGGGTTGACTGTATTTAATCGCAGAAAAAATTATTTCATTCCACATGACGTTAAATCCGGTCTTGATATTCTATCAAAAAGTTGACGATCTCTAGAAGTAATAAGCCTGAATCTCCTAAATGTATATTTGTCATTGCGGTCGCTAGCTGTCACAAAAGATGGGCTGACCCCTTTTGTCTGGGTTTCGACCTAGCTTCTCACACCATCCACCCAGTTTATGTGATAATTTTATATATGACTAACTACAGGTTAAAGTCGACGCCGAACAATAAGTTTACGAGTCCATTTTATTTACTCTCCGAGCTTTTGACAGAAAACTGCTGAGAGGAAGCTGCCGGAGATGTATTTTTTTTGTTTCGTTTTGTTCGATATATCTGAGCCGGGATTTTAACCATAGGCGTATAATAAGCCAACACACTATCTTGTAGACTATGACGGCATCACCTCAAGTTAACATATGTTATGAAAATAATTTAAACATTTTGAGCATCTATTTGCTTAATCTAGAAATATATTGTTTTTATTCATAAAATATATGTAAACAAGTATACTCCCATCTCTGCTAATGCTGAATCTGCTAACTTAACTGACTGTGTTTTTCGTTCTATAAAAAAATTAACGAAAAGGAAGAAAAAGGTGACACGTCATTACATTGGGAAGAACAAAAAAACTTTCAAACAAGTTGTCTTAAGTATGCAGCGGTTGAAAAGAGTGTATTTTAAAACAACCGAACTTTTACACAATATATTGGTATACAAATATAGATATTGTTACGTTTTTATCTTTTAAAAACGTCTAAAATATGAGTTCGTAGATTGCACAAAAATAAATTTATGTTTAGTTTTAATTAAAACTCTTTATTATTCGCACAATTCTATGTGCCACTGTACACAACTTGATGTAAACAACAATAATTGCTTTTCTTTGTTTTTCCTCTGTATATAGCCTCTACATAAACAATAACAATTCTATACAATTATTCGACAGATCTTTGTAAAGGAGATCTTCAAAACACGATTTCTGTCTCTTCAAACGCACCACGTCTTCACACAATACTGACTGAACTTCAATAACTTAGTCGCCTGCTTAGCCTTGCCTTTTATATGGCAAAGTAAACAGTCTGTTGAATGGCGACTGTTAGTGGCGTCGCCTTTTCAAGATCTCTATAAATGTAAACATCGTAGTTTACGTTTATTATTGTAGTGTTGTTGGTATATTTTTGTTTACTTTTTTAACAATTGTTTATGCTGGTGTTTGTTGTTATATTAAGCAGTATGAGAATTTGTCAAAAGATTTGTTTACTGCATTGTTTTGTTTTTGTAGCTTTTGTTTATAATTTTAATGTTAAACGATGTAAAAGCAAAACACCAGTATCTAGATTTTTCATTTTCGTAACAATATATTCAAAGCATTGGCCATTGCTGGCTGCACATTCCTTTCATCTTTCAGACAATTTGTGGAATCCACGCCATTAAAACTGTTCGTTTTTTAAAGCAAAGCAATTAGTCGTCTAACAAATAGAACTTGGAAGGAGTCATCTCTAGTGAATAAGGCATGTGGGGTAGCAGCTCCCAACCTAATGCTTTGATTGTATTCTGAACGTGATTTTGCTTCGTGTGCAAGTGCATTGCAAAATTATCATACCATGTCTTGTGGCCTAATCTGGTCACTTTCCGATCAATACTTGGTTCAAATTGACCATTATTGCCGTTAGCGATTTGTATTAATGGTTTACAAGATTTTAGAAGCTTGTGACACCTTACTGGTTACATATATAATACCCAGCATTGTTTTCCTGCCTTTTCAATCTGGTTTTGTAGCCGATGCTGTAAGGTTTTTTGATGATTCTGAACATAAATCAATTTTTAACTGCCAGTAGCAATTAGATGCAACACTCATTTTCTACCCTTTCTTTGAAGCAAAATTGCATAAATGGTTTTTCGATTTTCTATCTTTATTTATGTCAACATTTAACATTCCTGCCATTTGTTTCTGATTCAAAGTGTCATCTTCATCCAATATTGTTGGCAAATCCGCATCTTCAAAGTTTTTTCTTGGTCTACCACGTTCTTCATTTCTCACATTAACATCGTTATCTCTGAATTGTCGAAACTATATTCTGCATGTTATTTGTGATTGAGCATGATCGCCACATTTGGCAACAAGTATTCGATGCAACTTTTCAGCATTTTGCTTCAAATGAAAAGAAAAAATTAATGCTCTCCGCGAATCATTATTTTCAGGTAATCTTTAACATGTTTGAAAAATATGATGGTGTTGGTTCACTGCAGAGATGAGCAATGAATCGTTTTTTCGCTACTCATAAGCACTCATGAAATTGTGAATATAAGTGAGTCAACAATATTGAAATTTAACTACTCTGATTCATTCGTACTCACTACAACGTTGATTTATAAGTATGAGTACAATGAGTATGAGTACAACGTTGACAACGAACAAGAAAAGCACAAACACAACCTTCTAGTGAGTATTGTAGAGTTCGTACGTCAATCATACTTATTTTGTGATTGTTAAGTATGAGTACGATGAGTATTTCAAACTTTGAATATGAGTAGTATAAGTATGATATTAAAATAAGTATGAATGACTATAAGTATCAGAAATTATGAGTATGATTCGATTCTACTCATCTTTTTGAATACTAATTGCTGATCTCTGGTTCACTGATTTAATGTATACTGAAAATGTTTGACAGATGTCATCGCCAACATTTGTATGTGTAGTCAGAGACTCCATACCGGTGCACCTGGTATTACAACATTTGAACTCATCGTTGACCAAGTTATTGTTTTAATACCTTTAACATTCTGATATTTGTGTGCTGGAAGAAATTGTACATGTTTTGTACTTAAAATGGGGTTGTAAGCATATACATACGTATGTACATAAGTAAGAAGTTTATATTGTATTGTGCTCTTTTTAATGTTGAAACGAAAATGGCAAATAACAACAACAATAATAATAATTGTTCTGTTTTCTACAAAATCGATTGAATTTTTCTTTAGATTTTTAATGAAATACAACTTTTTTCATGAATATCTTGCCATATGAAGGGTGCAAAAAGTATACCATGAATATGTATACATGCATATGACAGGAAAACTCATATTTCTATACCCATTAATATTAAAAGGACGCACAGCATAATACAATCATAATATAAGGGCCACACATTTATGCAAAAATATGGATGCTGTAGTAAAAGTGTAAGGACTATTGTATATCAACTGTAATGTTAATAGAATAGAATAACACGGTGCAACAGTCAAAATACACTCAGCTAACGATATAATGTAGGTTGTGAGTTTTGTTGAGTTTTTGTTGTCTCGAACCCTCCAAACTTATTTTATTTAACAAAAACGGTATTTATTATCTATTCACACAAAGTTATTGATTACCTACTACGGTAATTTCTGTCCGGTTTGATCAAACGAAGTGTCAATCTCTTCACAAGATAATGCACTTTCAGAATGTCATCACTTATTTCATATTTTTTAATTAAAGTTAGCTATTATGTTCATATATGTTTGGAACATATGAAAAAATTCGCATTTGTCAAGTTTAAGTAATCAAACCTCATAGCATATTACGCCGAATAATAGATATATAGATATCGTTTTAGAGGCCCATCCCTCTCCATTTTAATAAGGTTTAAATTTTGGACATCGCTTCAGAAATGTCCGAAAATCAGTTTTTTTCAAATAAAACAAGTCTGGAGGGTTCAATAAATTTAAAAAAAAATATTTTTGAGTTCTACTCAACAAAACTCACAATCTACACTATGTCATTAGCTGCGTGTATTAAATTTTTATTATTTTGCCGCATTGCCACATTGGGTAGAACTGAAGTTCACATAGAGCAGGATATTTAATAACTTGCACTTAAGCGTATAACTACATAAGGGTTATTGGCGAAAATTAATTTATTTAATTCAGATCTCAATTAATCAAGCAAATGCAAGACATCCCACATACATACATAATTTAACATTACAACTCTTCAGTCAGGATTATTTGTATTTTATTTATTTATTTCATAGCATATCACATACAACAAGAAATCAATCTTTTAAATTACAGTATGTGATTATATAATGATTACAAAAAATAGAAAAGATATTATAAAACAAAATAAAAGTAAAAAACCAATATCAAAATATTAATAAGTACGAACAAAAATAAAAATATTGCATGTACATATCGTCACCTAAAACGCAAACGGCCCTAACTAACAAAAAATTCAAAATTGACTTTTTCATTGATTCTGATGTATTTCATCAAAACACATGTTCACTGCTGCGGACAATAATGTCATTTTTATTAACAAAAAACAAACGGCCCTATCTACAAACTCAATTATGTAATAAACGCAAAAAGACCAAACTAACCGTTTGTATGTAAAACATTGTCAATTGTCAAAACAATTCATAAAACAATTTTATATTGAAGAAAAACTAATTACAAACATTTTAAGGCAATTTACTAAATAAAATAATTTTATATTAAAAGTGTTGTGATTGATATGTACATAATATGTATTATATTATATAGGGAGTTCTAAAATAAATAACAATAAAAAGTTGTAAAATTAAAAACAATGTCTGAATTGAATATTGTTGCAATGCAAATTCCAATTTTAAAAAACTAAATAAAAATGGAGGCATTGCAGTCAAAAAAACCGAATGGAAGGTAAAAAATATCAAGGCATCTCTAGAGGAAACGTATTGGAGCGTAAGCCTAGAGAAATGAAGGAAGCATGTAATTCAACGTTTTGTGAAAAAAGTCATTATTTTTATGACAACATACAATTGAAAACTCTCTAGAATAAATAGGTAGTTAGGGCCTTTGGTTTCATAAAATTACAAAACCAAAAGACTTAACTAACATAGATCTTTAAAAATTCTAAAAGTTAATTTTATTTTACCGGAAATCAAATAGTTTGTGTATTTTGAATAATATTGGTGAAAATTTCGATTATCGGAACTATACTTTTCATTTTAAACAGATTTTTCTTCTCCTGTAAAATTTTTAAAATGTTAGATAGTGCTGTTTGCGTTTTAGGTGACGATATGTAACAATTTTACATTAAAATTTTGAAATAAAATGTTTTTAATTTGCAATGCGTTGCCATTGATTTGTAGTGGGTTTGTTAACCACTACAGCCGTATAGTATTCATAAAGAACTGCCACTCGGATATTAAAGTTTGATATCTTAACTGAATGATATGTTTTCCTCTGTTTGATCTTGTAAATTGAATACGATTAAATAAATAAGATGGTTCTTAAGTGTGGATAACTTTGTGTAGTAAAATTAATGCTTTGATCTTAAGTAAATCCATTAATTCAACACCATATAATGATTTGGAATACTGAGAAGTACCATCATATTTTCTTATGCCGTAGACATATCTAAGAATCGCGTTATAAACTACTGTTAATCTAGTTTTACTAGCCGAATCGCAATAAGTAAGAATTTCGCAGCCATATAACAACTTGGGGACTAAGTAGGTTTTCGCAAGAAGCACTCGAATATTAAGAGGTGTAATGTGTTGTAGAGGATATAGCGTTCCAAGTATAAAAAAATTGTTCCGGGGACAGAATTGGGTACTCCATTGAAGAGATTTGTAAAAAATTGTACCAAGGTTTTTTGCTGACCCTACTATTGAAATGTTTTGATTTCGGGATATCAACGACAATATTTTGATTTCGTTTGGCTATAATTAAGCTTTTTGACTTTGTAGGATTCAGGTATAAGCCATTTGACGATGCCCAGTAATGTCTTTTGTCGAGGTCATCATTAAGTTTTGCACATCAGTCATCAATTGAGTCCTTTTTACAGTTTATATATATTTGTACATCATCTGCGTAAATGTGGATGTCACTATGCAAGAGACAATTAGGTAAATCATTTATGTACAAAGTAAACAATAGTGGTCCAAGAATACAGCCCTGCGGTACTCCTTTAGACACGGGCATGGGAGAAGATACGGTTTCGCCAGCAGAGGCAGTCTGGTATCTATCAGCGAGATAGGTGCTTATTAGCGATGATGCACTCGAAGAAAAATAAAAATTGTTGTATATCTTTTTACAAAGTATATCATGGTTTACAGAGTCGAACGCTTTTGAATGGTCCAGGAGTACTAAAAGTGTGATACCACCATTATCGATATTAGATACTATATCTTCAGATACACTTAACAGCGAAGAAACATAGCTATGAACTGTTCTAAATCCATTTTGTTTGCTAAACAGCAGCTGATGGTCATTTACGTTCTAGCTTCTACACCACTTATGTTACGTGTGTTAATTATATTTATAAGCGGCGGGACTACATTGTAAAGTCGTCTCCGAACGACAGATTTGTGAAAAAGATTTTTATAGCAATTTTATTTACTCTCAGAGTTTTTGGCAGAAATCTCCTGAGGGGAATTTGCCAAAGACATAATTTTGTATTTCGTTTTGCTAGATATGTCTGACCTGTAGTTTGAACCGTGGTAACACGTCTAATAAGCCAACACGCTACCGACTAAACGCTGGCGGCTTCAATTATTTCTTAAGTACAGAAGAAAAATTAAATATTTGATTCAAAACGTTTTTAAATTGAATGCCACATACTATCCTTTCGATAAATTGCTTTGTACGAAACTAAACGTTAACAACACTGAAATCCATACATTCTTAAGAAAACACGTGGCTAAATGAAATGTTCTCTGTTAGCAGGATATTACAACCAACCCTAGAAGTATAGAGCAGTACACTTAAACATAACCAATAATGCTATAAACAGAATACGTGATTTTGTGGAAATATTCTTATTAAGGGACAAATACATATGAATGTACGTACGTAAGTATATATACTTTTGTTTCTGTATAATAGATGAAGTCAATAAATAATAAATCCGAATCACTTTTTCAATTTTGTTTATGATAAAAAAGGGGTGAAGTCAAACAGTCAAGTTATAAAGCGAGACGAGAAATACAAAAATGCACCCTTAAGGTAAGCGTTCGTTAATTAAAGTTCAATAGAATTGTTGACTTTAAATGTGTTATAATAAGTATGACAACACCAAATAACGCAAAAAATTTAACCCAACATCATTGTTATCATGTTCGGGTTAGTAGTAATATTAATCGACTTTTAAATATAATTACAGTGTCTCTATTAACCCTTTGTTACCAGAATGTGCCTGTCAGTCTCATTTTCGTATTAAAAATAACGTCGTAAAAGAAATGTCTAACATACCATAACTAAATTTCAATGATTTTTATTTTATAATACATATGATTTGAAAAATTTTGTGAAAAATATTAAATATTTCCATCCGTTGCACGGTGCAACAACCCAACTAATAACATAGTGTAGGCTGTGAGTTTTGTTGAGTAGAACTCAAAAATATTTTTTTTTTACTTTTCAAACCCTCCAAACTTGTTTTATTTGACAAAAACTGTATTTTTGATATTTTTACACAAAATTATTGATTGCCCAAATATTTTTCAACCTATTTTCAAATTCCAAAGTTCAAACGTGAAATAGAAACATTTTCAAATAAACAATCAAGATCCATCAAAAGTTCTGAAAATTTTTGAGTTTAAAGTTCATTTGAAAAAAATATCAAATATGCCAATCTCTTCACGAGAGAATGCACTTTAAGTATCTCCCCTCTTATTTTATATTTTTTAATTAAAGTTTGCTACTATAAATGGACAAACTTGAAAAATATGAAAAAAAATCCTTTTTGCCAAGTTTACCTCATCAAACCTCATAGAATATTAAGTCGAATAATATGTATACTGAGCGCCAAAATTGAGTAAACATCACTGAAATATTTCATTTTCAAAGGATAGCGAGAAAAGTAATAAATAAAAGAATAGTCGAATAAATTTCCAAAAGTAAAAACGTTTATTTATTACTTATAAAATGTTAAAACAAAAACAACAATTCATGATAAAGGAACAAAACTGTTTTATACTTAAGAACAAAAGTGTTGACTCACTTATGGCGCTCAGTGTATATGTATACCGCTTTTAAGGCCAATCCCTTCCTTTTCTAAGAAAGTTAAAATTTGTAACATTGGTTCATAAATGTTTGTGTCAAAAAAGAAATCAGTTTTTGTTAAACAAATGAAGTTTGGAGGGTTCAGGAAATATAAAAAAATATTTTTGAGTTCTACTCAACAAATTTTTCATTTTTTTATTTTGTCGCATAGTGTTATTGATTGAAATACAAATTTGCCTTCAGTAATATTATTTTCTTTTCCCTTTGACAATTCATGAAAGTCATTGCAACTTGAAAAACAAAAATTTCCAAAATTCAATTCTTAGATGATTTGGAAACAAGAACAATTATACCCTGTAAGTAAGACCCGAGTATAAATCCATGGTTTTTGGAATACTTTTTATATATTTTTTTTATGTATTTTCTGGTACACAAATAAAACAATTATGTCTCTTGAAATTTGTGGAAACTAGACATCATGTAGAAGACAAAAAACACCCACTATTGATCCCAAAGTGACAGAACTCGTTAAAAATTTACGTAAAATAAGGTGAACATATGTATATGTATCTGGGGTCTCAAGAGGTTAAGTACTCAACATAATTTTCAAAAGTTTACTCGTAAATCAAAACCTATTTCAAAGGATATACTACGGTTATCCTATACGTCATGTTAAAATAGATGAAACAGTTTGTATTCAAATTTATGTGCAGTAGTATGCATACTTGCATAAAACCTGAAATTCCTAACTATTCTCGTTTTCTAAAATCCTGTTAAAATCCTAGATATTCACTCGTTATGGCACATGCCACGTTCATCGCGTAAGTTATTTAATTTTTAGTGGACTTTCTTGTTGCATCTGTACAAAAATACTCAATATTTACTCTGGCATTCACGCTGTATACTTTAATTAATCATTAATAACCCGTTTATCGGATTTCACATTCCTCTAGGTGTCTTTGGTTCTTGCCCCCCTTTCCTCACAATCTGGTCCTTCCACCGTAATCTCCGCAGCAAATACCAGCGTCTTTCCATTCGAACGACATGGCTAAACTACGTCCATGTCGTTAAAAACTTTTTTCTCGACTGCTCTCAAGGCTGCTGGATCAGTGCGTAATTGTGTTCATGCTTCTTCGCTTTAAAAAATTAAGGGAAGGATGAGCAACTTTTCGAGTATAAGTTTCGTCTTGCGAGAGAGGTCTCTCCTATTTAATTGCCTTTTGAGACCATAATAGCAGTTGTTGGCAAGAGTGATCATCATGAGATGATCATTCAACGTCAGAACCGAACTAAACAAATTCACTTTCAACGTCGTAAGTACACTTATCGGCCTTGATCCGGGTTTTTAATACTCCGCGTGTACCTACTTGTCATTGCAAGTAAAATTATTGCTTTAATCTCTTTTGCTGCCAAACTCATCTTCAGAGATTCCCGTTCCATAGCGCTGAAGGCTGTTATGTGGAATAGATAAATAAAGCTGTGTTTTATTTTACTATTGATTCTTTATTTATTTATAGACCGAGATAAAAGTCCAGCTCAGTTGTTAAGATTTTTCTTTTGTCTGATTTGTAGATGAAAATATTCCTCTTTAACCTAATTTGTTTACAAGATATACCTGACATTACTTTATTAAATATTCTTATGCTAAACTAAGGCAACCTATTGTTGATATGTAATATAAAGCCTGGCAAAGAAATATATGCATTCGGTTGTGTATAATTTAGAGTAACAAGTAGGTGGTCATTACTAGTGTGAAATATTTTGGGTGACACCTCAGTAAACAACTTAACTAAGAATAGCATAAGCAATTACAACAATCAACTCACACTACACTGTGTCAGTATTAGCGACTATGTGTGTTTGCCACAAGCCAGTAGTAACATCTGGCTCGATACACCCTATGAAGTCAATGTCGTTAGAGTACACAAGCAACTAGACACTTTTGTGGAAAATAGTGTCAATACTATACACTCCCGCCTTTCACAATAAAATTTCCATGACGAAGTTGAAGTGGTCGCATGATAATAGATCGCCTTGTCTGAAACCTCTCACGATATCAAAAGGTTAGTTGAGATCCATTCCTACCGCTACAGGAGTTGCTCAATTTCATTCTGCATAGCATTATCAACTTATATAATGTCGACAAAGTCGACAAAGGGTTTAGACTTGTTGTTCCTCATTGCACGTTTGGCGACCTTTGACTATTTCCGCTGTAGTGCGCAAGGAGTGGGATATGTTGGTTCCCAGTCCGCCAATGTTGTTAAGGTTAGTAGGGAAACGACGGCTTATCCGAGAGTTGAGCGGATAACACTTCAGCTACCCTTTGTTTCGCAGCTGCTTACTGCTTTCGTGCTGAGATGTCAGTCAGGCTGCGCTGAACGTATTAGTTAATTTCCAGCAAGTGATAGTGTGCCATCTAGGAGAATCCACGAGGAGGCTGCGAGTGCAACAAGACTACGATAATTATGGATGTCGCCATGTTAACAATAATCAGAAACTTTATCTTGTTTCCATTTATCCTAATCTATCCCGTGTAGAGTTCTAGATCAGGACTAATAAATAAAGTGCTATTATAGTAAAACATTTGATCTAAGAGATTAAGGGGGCGAAGTTGGCAAGACGGATGACTCAATGGTTCTAGAATGGCAGCTCAAAGTGTAACACTGCCTTTGGGTCCACTACTTATAGACTTTCATAACTACTTTCATGATTTAGCAGTAAAAAGATACAATATTAAAGAATACACTGCCCTTGATGTTAACTATGTGCAAAATCTCCGTGATATACAGCTGTTGTAAAGAGTTTGGCTTTGAGGACACTAAGAACAGCAGAAAAATAGGGTTTTTGATGTCAAAAAACATCGCCAAATCTGTCCGAACAAAATTTTCGTCAGGATTAAATGTTTTTATACGTAGTTTAAAAGCTCTCTTTTTGAGGATAAATCTCTACTCGACTTGGTTCAATTTTATATTCTATCCGGCCAAACTTGAACAGAGCTGCCAATAGATTATATTTTTCATATTTAAAATTTGAATTTGCAATTTGGCAACTTTCCCGACAAATTTTTTGAAGTGACTAAATTGTGCTGCAGAAAACCCTCAATAAGAAATTATTTTCTCCGGACGAAAACACAAAAATTGTGTTCGAACAACATATATTCGATGAAACACGTGAACTTTTTATCAGAGCTATTTCTGTTTGAGTTATTAATTTAATTAACTTAATTAGGTAATTTTAGAAGACTAACAGGTAATGTGTTGGCTTATCAGATGAGAGCTCGTGATTCAAAAGATTGAAAAAGATATTTCTTTAGGCGACTTCCTCTCTGAGAGCAAATAAAAAAAATACTTTTAGGAAAATGGAATGATATTATCGTTTAACACTAAAATAATAAATAAAAGCTACAAAAACAAAAACAAAAATATAGCAACAACATTAGTATAAAAAATAAAGGGATAAGCAAGTGAACGCAAGTAATTATCTCAAGGACGGCATCTTTTTATTGAAATCATTTTTTATACTAAGGTCTTTGGAGATTTAAAACTTAATTTAATACTCAGAAAATGATTTATTATATTTAATATTTATCTTTTATTGTGTATTAAATTTAACCTTGAAATAAGAATAAGAGGTCGAATGTTAATAAAAATAACGATTTTTTATTTGCAAGTGTAAGCTTAGGTATATACCAGGTGTACCAGTATGCATATATACATAATTTGTCATTACAACACTTCAGTCAGGATTACAGCCTAGCGAGGTATCAGATCCCAGTCTAATAGTGCATTGTCGTATTGCAAAATTATCTTGCAGTGCCTTTTAGCCCACTTTGAATGTTTTTCTACATATACATTGTCAAAATTGATCATCTGTTGTCGACAGGGATCTGTATTATCGGTTTCACTATGTTTTTAGCAGCTTGTGGTACACCTTACCTTTCTGGTCCCACCAGCCGATTGTTGTCCCGGATTAAATCATGATGTTTTCCGTTTACAGACATACATAATTGGTCATTAAAAACCTTTAGTTAGAATAACAACCTAGCTTCTTACACCACTTATGATATTCGTGTTTATTTTAAACATGAGTGGCGGCACTTACAGTTTAAAGTCGATTCCGAACGACAGAGAGAATTTTGAGAAATTTTTCATGGCAATTTTATTTACTCTCAGAGTTTTTGCCAGTAATCTGCTGAGACTTCCTCTCTTTAAGAAATATTTTTCAAACTTCGTTTTGTTGGAGATGTCTGACCTGGGGATTGAACTCAGGCTTCACGTCTAATAACCCAACATACATACTACCTTCTACACTGCGCTGACTCTGAAAATAAATGCATTCTTATCACCAATAACAATTCGATACGACACTGATTTTCTTTCGTATATTTGAAGCAAAATTTGACAAGTAGTTTTTCGATTTTCCATCTATTCATGTGGTACCTATTTTGCAGGCTTATGGATCTTTCCCATAGCTTTCAAACGGTCAGAAATTGTTTTTGGTACAACATTCAACATTTATGCCTTTTGTATCAGTGGCTTCTTCCCCGAGATTTTTCCTTCCGTTTTTCAAAATCGTTATCTCTAAACGTTCTTCTGATAGAGCATTATCACCAGATGTCCCGACAAGCATACGATGTGGCTCTTCTGCAGTTTGTTTTAAATGGAAACAAAAAAGTAATGTTTTCCGCAAACTATCATTTTTCGACACAAAAATTCGCCACCTTTAACACGATTAAAAATTCGGTATTCTTTGTTCACTGGATATGTTTGACAATTGTCGTTCGGAATCGACTTTAAACTGTAGGTCCCGTCACTCATGTATAAAATATGTATAGATCAGAGATCAGCAATGAATCGTTTTTTCACTACTCATAAGTACTCATGAAATTTCGAGTATAAGTGAGTCAACAGTATTGAAATTCAACTACTCTGATTCATTCATACTCACTACAACATTGATTTATAAGTACAGGTTGCAATGAGTATTAGTACAACCATAACATTAAACTCATAACATTCGAAATACATATGTTTGATTCATGCACCTACTCATTCGGATTCATAAATTTTGAAAAATACTTATAATACTCATAAATGATTTACAGTCTTAGTTGTTGTTTCATTTACAAAAACAGAAGAAGAAAAACAAAGGCAGCAAGCAAATAAAACACAGCCCTCTATTGTGATTCTATTAAATGTTAAGTAAAGGAGAGTCGCAATCAACAACATCATGCGTATTGTTAAGTATGAGTACGATGAGTACTTCAAACTTTGAATATGAGTAGTATGACTACGATATTAAAATAAGTATGAATGCGTATAATCTACTCATCTTTTTGAATACTCATTATTGATCTCTGGTACTCATTGCTGGATATGTTTGACAGGTGTCATTGCCAACACAAGAAAAAAATAAACGCTCGTTTATAATAAATCTTCTCTATGGAGACATTTGTATTTTGACGCTCACTTCATACCGGTAAACCTGTATGTAAAAATATTTGTAATGTCACCCAATTCATGTAATATTTGTGTATTACAATGATTTTTATCGCTTCCAACTTTTGCTCGTACAGATTCCATTTTAAGGGCCATTATTACAACTTGTCGTTAAACTTGGGGTTGGGTAAAGGTACCTTTAGCTAAAGGGAACTGGAAAGTTAGGTATTACAACTTAAGCCAACTTTACACGGTCCCACAAGTAATATGATCTGTCAAAATTTTGAGTAGAAGAGTACGGATGTGATCGTCTAAACGTACTATGTAATGAAACCATCACACATTGAGAGAAAATACGGATGAAAAGTTTGACAGTCGTATGGCTCTCTTTATTTTTTGAAATGATTCAAAAAACAAGCAAGTCGCATTAGATCAGGGATGTATTTTTATGTAAACACATAGAAAAAAAGTGTAACAGCTGTTTTCATTTTACTTTGTTATTGTCTTATACCGATCATGTAAACGCAAAAAATATAAATCATACGACTTTTATTCTCTTTTTTGTCATACGGATGGAATTTCATTTTACTTTTTCATTAGACTTTACGTACGTAAAGTATTACCGTGTGAAGTGGGCTTTACAGATAAAAATTTTCAAAAATATGGCAGTGCCGGAGCAATGTCGATAAAGCTGCTCAATTATACAAGGTTCTTTTTAACGCAGTGCCAATGACGGGCTTCGTTTTTTTTTTTTTTTGTTGTATATGCTCACTTTGTTTAAATTTTAAGTTGCCATAATGAAAATAATATATAATATTGCAACTTCAAACATAAAGTGACCTTTAAATATTAATGGTAGGATGATCCTCCCTTTAGCTTAATGATCACTGCTACCTCATTGTCCACTTATAATAATGAAAAACAATTTATCTGCCCGTTAAAATCCTCCCTTTAGTTAACGGCAAGTTGTAATAATGGCCCTAAATTGTACATAATTATGGCCTATCACTAGCACTGCCATTCCTGCCTATTTCCTTGTATTTTAATCTTCCTTTTTTTCGCCCCTTCAATATGTTTTTTTTATTATATTTCCGTTTCACTTTTAGAATTTTTCACTCTTTTGAATTATTATTCCTTATTATTCAAGAAATGTTTATGTGGGTAAATATTGTGGTGGCTGAAGTGAATGGTTTTTTTTCTATTTTCGTTTTGTTGTTTTCCCTAATTTTTTATAATGAGCGAAAGCTGCACACAAGCTACATGGTACGTTAGGCTTTATGTGTTTTACAGCTTTACGTACACAGTTGTAATGACTCAAGCATGTGCATGTGTGCATGATAATCCGACATTCAAGAGAATTTTTTTTCTTTTTTCAACAAATCGAGTGTTTTGTTTTCGAATAGTATAATACTGGATGACAATACAAAATACGTATATGTATGTATGTATGTATTAAAAATACGAGCAATTACATACAGTCTGTCAAGAAAATGTTTTGAAATATGTAGTAAAAATCGATTCGGTTTGGCGTTCCTTTGGTTTACATATTAAGAACTACAGCATAATGTAGAACAATTAAAAGTGGTAATCAAAAAATTGAAGTCACCGTAGTCTAATAGGTTTATTAGACGCGAAACCATGGTTCAAATATTTTTTCGATGACATCCCCTTCTAGCAAAAACTCTGAGAGTAAATAAAATTGTCGCGAAAAGTTACTAAAAAATATGTCATTCGGAGTCGACTTTAAACTGTATCTACACTGTAGCCTTGACTGACAGAGACTACAGTCCTAAGACACACAATGTGGGCGGTGCGAGAAGATAGGTCGTAATCCTGACTCAATAGTTGTAATGAGAACTAAAAAAAAATCAAATTTAATTGTTAAGAAATTGTGTACCACAACATAGAATAGGAAAGACGTTGCTAACAGCTTGCAGAAGTATTTTCGTGGAATATATTAACCTGGAGCATATAATGCACTTGAATTTTAACGCATACACTCGTATGTCTGCTTTTGTCTTTTTGCTGTACTACTCGGCAGTGTTGAAAAATTCAGTACTTTTGTACTTTTTTCATTTCAAAAATACCGCAGTGCCCCCGCGACGCTTTCTCTACATTTTTATTGCTACATGTTTTATGTTTTACGTTTTTCAACTATTATTGCTTTAGCAACATGTTCCACATAATGCTAAATGTAGAATTAGGCTTTAGCTCCGGTTATCCAAACTTCCACGGAACGTACACTCGTTTTTAGAACACGAAAATCAATGAAAACGCTTGCCGACCCGTAATGTAATTTCGGTAAGCATTTGCATTGCTTTTAATATGCTAAAAACGAACGTATGTTACATTATTTTTCATCGAAGTTTGACTAAATGGGGCTTTTACGTTTTGTTACGTTCCGAATCAGCTGTTCTTGTCTTGTATGTGAGGAACATAAATAAGTCGTTAGTTTTTCTGTTTGACTTCCTTTTGGCAAAAACACTGAGAGTAAATAAAATTGCCATGATAAACTTTTCCAAAAATCTGTCGTTCGGAGTCGACTTTAAACTGTAGGTCCCACCACTCATGTATAAAAATTAACACACACAACATAAGTGATGTGAGAAACTAGGTCGTAATCCTGACTGAAGGGTTGTAATGACCAATTATGGTATCTTCATCTTATATTGTTTGAAATGTGGTGTCTTCAAAATATTTTGCTGGTCGTTCTCGTTCTTTATTACTCCGTCGAAACCATCTTCTGCATGCTGCTTCTGATGGTGTATAATCACCAATATGCCTCAACAAGCATTTGATGCGAATCTCTAAGTAACATTTTCTGGCACAAAATTCCCAATCTTTTACACGATGTTAACCGATTTGCGATATATTGCATATGTTTGATAAATTAACAATTACGACTTTGCCCCTTTAAATCGTTTACGTACTACACAATAATTGCTGTGAAACCAATTTAAGAAATCGAGGCTAAGCATAAAAATTGTCGAGCTACAAATTAAGTTAAATCATTCGTGGCGTCAGTCTGAACAACTGTCGATTAGTGACATGCTTTTCTTTAAATTGATATGTTATTTCGATAAAATACATACGAAGTTGAAGTCGCCCTAGTCTAGTAGGTAGTATGTTGGCTTATTAGACGTAAAGCCAGGGTTCGAGCCCCAGGCCAGACATCAAAACAAAATTTAAAAAGTATCTCTTCGACGACTTTCTTTCAGCAGATTTCTGGCAAAAACTCTGAGAGTAAATAAAATTGTCATGAAAAGTTTCTCAAAAATCTGTCGTTCGGAGTCGACTTAAAACTGTAGGTGCCACCACTCATGTATAAAATTAACAAACACAACATAAATGGTATGAGAAACTAGGTCGTAATCCTGACTAAAGGATTGTAATGACTAATTATGTATGTACATACGAACTACCAAAGTTTACATCAAAAAAAGTGTTGTTAAAAAGGTGTTTAACTCCAGAGTCAATTTAGAACTGATCTGAAAGGAAGTTGGTACAATGTCCTTATTCTGCCTTTCCTGGGATCGAATTCTATTTTCAGGCTAGGTTTATAGAAATAAACTTGATCTTTGTTCGAATCATGGATACAAGTTATCATTCCATGAACGTATCTTTTTAAAAACAAAAAAAAAAGCTTAAAAGTATTTCAAAATCCGAAATGTGCAAAATTTACGATCAAGACTACCAATAATTTAGTTCCATCGTAAAAGCTAAATTACAATTTAACAACTTTGCTTAGGTGTTTTTGTTTTTAACTTGTGAGTGCCTCGTTGTTCTGGATATTCTTACTTTAAAAATTTTATTTTCAAATTGCCTTGGCTTCGATAAAGCAGCAGACAATGACTACGAGTGAGTATTAGATTTCTAAAGATACGAGTACTAAAATACTTTGATTGCCGAACGTCATACAACAGATTTAATTATTTTTTTTTTGTTTCAAAACATTAGAAATACAAAATACATGCTACTGCTTACATGCTTTTTACATTCGTCGATCTAAGATACTCGTATTACTGGCATAACTATTATTCACTTTACTTACTCGCACTTTGATTTCTTGTCTGTGCATGTTTTTATTGTTTGTTGCAACCACACTTTATGTTTGAAGCCAAAAGTATTAATTTTTATAGACTTCATGCCACATTTACTGTAAAAACAAAGTATTATGAGCGTATAAGCAATACCTAGACGTTAACTTTTGAATGCTTGGAATCAGTAGTTACATTGCAATTATTATGATTGGATATGCTTATCCATGTATTGGTTGGTATATATGTATACTTTACAAATACAATTGCAATGCCACTTAACACTTTCAATAACATTTTTATAATTAAACTTACAAGCAGTAGCAAAAGCAACTTGCTAGTTGGGTTGACCTCAACGATTTTTATAAACATTTTTCCCCCAAAGAAAATGTAACATAACTTTAAACTGTAGCTCTCGACACTTATGGATAAAATTAGAACACATAACGCAAGTGGTGCGAGAAAGTAGGTCGTTATTCTGACTGAACGTTTATAATGACCAATTATGTATGTATGTATGACAGTCTTTCGACCACGAGCAATAGTTGATTGCTTTCCGCTATTTCAGTTAAAAGCTAAGCTTTATCAACCGAACTAGTGAATGGACGGTCATTATCACACATACCCCCATAGTTATAATGCTAATTTGCTTCAATACATTTCAAACAGGATCAACTGCGCACAACTAATATGCGCCTGAAATCATTCGTATTACAAAAACAGCAGATTAATCAACACTAGAAATACTTACTCCATAACGAGAGACAGAATTCCAAAAGTAAGAGAAATTCACCACTTGGTGTAAATGTCACATGCCGACTCCTCCATTCTATAACGTTCTAAGTGTACTTAGAACGTTTATAATGTTCTTGCATTTTTAAATTCTACGTTCTCTAACTTAAATACTGGCAAAATTTGGTTAAGATGCGCCGATCTGTTCCGAAGTTATGGGGAAAAATTTACTTAAAATACACACATAGTCGTATGTCGCGTGAAAACTTTGAGAGCTCATAACTCAAAACACACTTTTTCGACTTAGAATGTTATTGAACGGAGGCGTCAATGTGATATACTGCATTAACCCACATAAAATCACTTGACTTTTAGAATGCAATCAAATACGAAAACTTTACTTTGTCCTTGAGTTGACCGGGTCTATAAGGGTTAATTTTTTTATGTTTTTAAGATTTGTAAATTTATTGTAATAATTAATTAAAAATTAAAACGTAAAATATCGTGCATAAAAAGAAGTAAGTTTTTATTGAGACCTCAGCTGGATTACCTACAGTCCTAAATAATTGATCATTACAACCCTTCAGTCGGGATTACGACCTAGCTTCTCACACCACTTATGTTTAATGTGTTAATTTTATACATGAGTGGCTCTGACAATACATTTTTGAATCTTTTCATGGCAATTTTATTTACTCTCAGAGTTTTTGCCAGAGATCTGCTGAGAGGAAGTCGCCGAAGAAATATTTTTTCATATTTCGTTTTGTTTGAGATGTCCGAATTGGAGTTTGAACCGTCGCCTTACGTCCAAAAAGCCAACACACCACCAACTGGACTACGGCTGGCGAATTTCAACCATTTAAATACTATCAATAGTAAATGGTTTTAATATTCAGCAAGCTATTTGGGAGTGTTATAGTATAGTATATAGTATAATTGCTAAATACTAGATATCCGTAGAAATTTATGAACATTTTTTAGTTGTTCGTAAATATAGTGTTTACAGATTACACGATGCGACAGTGAATATACGCCCGAGTAACTACATAGTCTAAGTTATTCACTAGCTTGAATGGAACCCAAAAATAATTTTTTTTAATTTTCTCGAACACTCCAAACTTGTTTTATTTGACAAAAATAAATCTTTTCTCAAAAAATTATTGATTAGCTAAATATGTTTGAACCTATTTTAAAAATTTAAAATTTTTTGGAAAGGGAAGAGATTAGCCTTTAAAACGGTAGACATAAACATATGGTTCAAACTTACATGTTATGAGTTTTGATGGGGTAAACTTGGAAAATATTATTTTTTCTCGTGTTTACAAGTTTAGTTATTCTTAATTGCAAAATTTAACTAAAAAAAATATGAAATAAGTTGTGACATTCTGAAAGTTATATTGTGAAGAGATTGACACTCCATTTGATAAAATTGAACAAAAATTATCGTAGTTAGTATTTAAAGAATATAACTATATGATTAACCACCTTATCCAATGTTTTGTAAACACGTCTCTAGCGGGATTCTGTATTTCTTAATATTTCTGCGCTTTCTTTAAAAATATTTGTAATATCTTTTAAGCTTTTTTCTATTTCAGAATTTTTATTTTTTTCGCTCCACATAAAACTCTTAAGATTTTCCTCAAGAGAGGAGCCATCGGGTCGTTTTTTTATGTGATTGTTTTGAACTACACGGCTGTAATATCTTGCGTAATTTCAGACAACGTGCTGTTCTCTTGTTGACCTCCATATGAAAAGCATCCTTCTATTCCATCAACATAATCATAGAGATCACATATTTTTCGCATGGTTTGCCTAAGTTTTTCAGCATCGACTCTATCACCTTTAAAATGATTTTTTGCTATTTGTGGATATTTTTCCATAAAACTTACCATAAACTCTTCTTGTGCGCTGTTAAAAATACCATTTTAGTGTTTATTCAATTTTATATGTTCATATACATATATAATTACATTTTCGCTTTAATATTTTAATCACACAATTTTTTAATTATTAAAACAGAAAAATTTAAGCAAATCGTATACAAATGGCTGCTCGATTTAAAAACGACAATCAAACTAAATTTTCGTTTTCTATCACATTCTTATTTTTTGAAATTTTTATAGAACAAAATGAAATCGAATTCGGCTTAAGAACAAAACCAAAATGAAACAGAAATAAGTGGTGCCATCACAACTATTTCCGATTTTATAGCGTTTTTGATCGAAATCGTTTTCACAAATCACATACCTGACTGTCTCATCAAATGAACTTTAAATTAAAAATTTTCAAAATTTGTGAAGGATCTTAAGTGTTTATTGAAAAATGTGTGCTTGTTGGACATCCACCGGAAGTTGGCTAATGTTTGCGCAAAGCGAAATAATAGCATTTGAGAATAACGGAAATATTAGACTACTTTTGGTAGTCGTTCAAACGTGCAGAGAGCAAACTCTCAGGTAAACAATCAAGATCCATCAAAAAGTTTGAACAATTTTTTAAGGCAATTTTGGTTTTGTTTCAGAGTTTTTGCCAGAAATCTGCTGAGAGTCAGTCGACAAAGAAATATTTTTTCATATTTCGTTCGAGTATCTGAAAGAGAGATTGAATCACGGGCTTTCGTCTAATAAGCCAAAACACTATCATATCATATATAAATGGAACCGTCAATAAAAATTGTCACGAAGTTAGCTGCTTAATTATTTTAAAGACAGCAGCGACAATGTAAACAGCTGTTTTGTTAATTTGACATTTGAAAATATAATACAATTACTTCCTTACCAAAGATGCCACAAACATTTTTTTCTTCTCTTTAAAGTTATGTTTCATGCATCTCGTTTTTAAGGCCTATATTACATGTACATATCTTACGGTATAGAGAGTACTAAACTGTCCATTTATTTCCAAAAATGAACAAAAAAATAAAATACCAATTAACCGGTGTTTGTCATGTTAACGTTAAAATAATAATTTTCATATGCACGCTTGTGTTTTCGTTTTGACAGGTTGGTAGCCTGAAGCCTTGAATGTGTTTATAGTCGTACTCTTCTATGATACTTCGCTCATGATGACTGACTTTTGTCATATGAAAGTTATTAGCAGAATATATACTCGTATGAACATCGAGTTGCTTAATTACATTTTATGTTGGTATTGTGTCGGATACAATAACCCAATTATCCATCACCTAAACAGTTGTTTCCTTCTAGGTTTTAATATTCTGCTGCTGGTTTAGATATGGGTCAGCAAAAATTTTCTTTCCACAGCGTAGTGTATTGTTGTAGTCTGTAGGGTATTTTAACATAATTAACTGTTTTTTCTCTCATCTTGGTTAGGATTCTGAAAAGCATATCTTTTTATTCTTTTCTGTTTTTGGATTTTCTTTTATGAGGAAATAGCAACAACAGCAATAATTATATGACACATAAGTATACAAGACTTCACCTTGTATTGCAAAGAGTTACATACATACATATGTAGCAATGATGACTGTTAAAATTCGAAGTTTGTTTTAACATTTAGTTATACAATCTATTGTGTGTGCACCTACGTAAAATAGTGACTTAATTTTTGGGTATGGCATGACTAAGACAGCTCTATAGATGAATAAAAGTAAGAAGGCAGAGGAAGACATTCTCAGTTAGTACAGAAAATGGGTAAGTATTCAATTATTATTATATTGTATGTATTAATTAAGATTTCATTTTTTATTTATTAATTTTACACTGACAGACCAGCACTCTGCATACTACCAGAGCACGCCCAGATTTTATTATTTCCCGATAAGTAAGTGGTATACCATGTGAAACGGTATGAAATGAATTTTTCTTAGGAAGATAAGAAATAAATTTTTAATAGGAAAGTAAAACACATTTCATTCAAAATATTGTCCATTGCTGGCTGTACAATTTATCCAAGTTTTAGGCAACTTGTATTGGAAGTCGGAAGAAGGGTGGTAGAACCTTGGCGTGAAATTAATGTCGGATACTAAAACTACGTTAATATGTTTCTCTGCAAGAAAATATTCGATTTCATGTTTATGCTGGCGAATTCTGTTTGTATTTCAGAAGCAGATCCTCAGACAATTCATCGCTTCGCAATAATCTCTTGCAACTTCATTCTCAGAATATCCTGTATCAAACGGTTTATATTAATCATTAATCATCGTCTATACCAACTTTAAGGCGACTAAAAGTGTTGAAATCTTTGTAGTGTAATAGGCAGTGCATTTGCAAATTAGACGAGATCTCGTTTCTCAACCCCTGAATATCTCGAATAAAATGAAATATGGAAAAATATTTCCTTTGGCAACTTCCTCTCAAGAGTCTTCTGGCAAAAACTCTGAGAGTAAAAAAAAATGCAAATAAAATACTTTCCAAGAATCTGTCGTTCGGTGTAGACTTAAACTGTAGGTCCCGCAACTCACGGATAAAATTAATACATATAACATGAATGGTGCATAAAGCTAGGTTGTAATCCTGACTAATCCTAAAATTGTTAACAGGTATCTCAGTCGATGTTTCTTGGAGTGTCTGTTGGTACTTCTTATCAACTTCGATAAGTGCAATTGGACGAAAATTATTAAAAGTCTGTTACTAACAGAAGCACCAGAGTTCTGTATCATGGTGCGTTTACCGATTTAGACAAACCTTTACCAGTTCAAGATTTACAATAAGTTTTTGTTTGACCAAACTCCGGGCAGTTAATACATTAAACAGATTCTGTTCTTTTATGAGGTTCTTTAATAGTGATTTTGCAATGTAATACGGCACCGTGATCTATTGGTATAATGTGCTGGCTTATACAACAACAATCCGTGGTTCAAACCCTAGCTCAGACAACAAACAAAAAACCGAAATTTGAAAAAATACTGTTACAAAAATGGAATTGGTGTTATCGTTTAACGTTAAAATGATAAACAAAAACAACAAAAACGAAAACAATGGACTTGTTTACATGATTCACGAATAAACAAAAATACAGCAACAACATCAGTATAAAAAAGGGATAAACCAAAAGCAACAACAAACATTACCAGAATAAATGTAAACCAAATACACAAACAACAATGAAAAAACGATGTTTACATTTACAGAGATTTCGAGAATGTGAAATCATTCTCCTTCAAGAGCATCCATCAGACTGTTTAACCTGCGATATAAAAGGCAAGAGAAAGCAGGCAACCGAGTCGGTAAAAATTCAGTCAGTCTTATGTGAAGACGCGTTGCGTGTGAAGAGAATAATTGTGGTTTGAAGATCTCCGCTATAAAGATCGGTCTAACAATTGTTATTGTTTACGTAAACGAGTGTAAATCAAAATAAAAAATAAATCAACTGTTGTTGTTTACATCAAGTTGTGAACAGTGGCACACAGAATTGTGCCAATAATAGAGAAATTAATTAAAACTGAACATAAATTTACTTTTATACTTATTGCAATATACGAGTTTATATTTTAAACGTTTTTAAAAGGTAAAACTTACCAATACTTTCTTCACCTCGTTCTTATCAGCAGTTTTCTGACAAAAATTGTGAAAGTAAATTAAATTTGTCATGAAAATTTCGCAAATTTGTGGTTCGGAGTCGACGTTAAACTATAAGTTTCGCCACTCAAGGTTTAAATTAGGCGCATTTACTCAACGTGAATGGTATGAGACGCTACGTTGTCACAGTCTATAAAAGGTGAATTAGGAACCTTAAGTACCTTAGGTTAAATATGGAATGAATTTAATTTTGTAACCTGATATTAGCGGGTTGCAGTACGCCTTACCTAGACTGTGAAATTAATTTAAATCACTTGCCTGTTATACTAACTATACTAAACCTCTACCGAATTATCAATGCCTTAACTACGAATTGTTGGCCTTTGTAGTCGATATAGAAATTTTTTTCACCTTATTTTTATATTTTTGAAATAATTGTTTGGTATTCTTGCGGGTTGTTTACTTTAATTTTTTTTTCATAAATATTACCAAAATACAATAGCTGGAATTAATTTTTTTTAATGGTGAATTGGAATTTTTCTCACTTTAAGTTTATTTATATAAAGACTTCTGGTATTATTTCCTGCAAAGAATTATTAATGAATTCAAATGAAAAACATACGAATACATTTTCTATTAACTGTAACGAAAAACTATTAAATTTTATTGACTTTTATTTGTAAGTCAACATATTTTATTGAAATGTTTAAATCATGTCAGAGAGCTTAAAATACCAAACCAATAATAAAAAGGGGAGATTACTTGATTGCGTGTAAATATGAAATCAATGTTTGCATCGGAAGGGGTAAATTAAATAAAATATTTCAATTGTTGTTAATGGTTTCATAGGCTTTCAAGCTAAAATATCTACCCCGTATAATCTAATCTTGAATATTTTTCGATACTATCACCAACGCCAGTAGTATGTTTATGTATGTTCTCGACCAATCCCTCCATACGAATTTGGGATCATGCCTACGCTACAGTCGGTAGTTTAAGTTAGTTGATAGGTTTGTAACATGTAGATTGGACGGACAGAATGAGTGTGTGTGTGTGTGTGTATGTCATTTTTAAGGTGTGTAGGTTCGTCTCGAGTCTGAGTTCATGATGCCGATGATCCGCGAGTGCGTGATGTAGGATACCGTAAACTCATGTTGTTGACTTGTGCAATGTTATGCTTTTGTTTATTTTATTTTTTAATGTAAACAAATTTTAAAACGCTTGACTCATATTACAGTTTTTAATGTAAACAACTAAAGAGTTTTGGATGGGGTTTCGCTTAATTAATTTTTTTTTTGTATGATTTAACGTTAAAGAAACAGAAATATAGTTGTACGTGTTCTTGTTGTTGTGCTATAAGTATATGTGCATAAGATCAATAAGAATATTTTGTATGATTTAATGCGATATATTTCCGTTATGTGTGTGTGTGTGTGTGTGTGTGTTTCTTTTTTCTTATGGACCCATTTTATGATAATCGAATATAGGAGAATACATTTTTGTTACAAAAATAACAGTGCTTTGTTATAAACAATAACATCGCGAATCCTTATCATTTTTTTGGTATTCCTAAGCATAAGTTCAATAAGAATATTTTTTAATGTAAACAAATTTTAAAATTTTTGACTCATATTACAGTTTTTAATATTAAGTTTAAAGAATTTTGAATGTGGTTTCGTTTAATTAATTTTTTTGTATGATTTAACGTTAAAGAAACAGAAATATAGTTGTACGTGTTGTTGTTGTTGTGTTTATAACAGCGCTTTGTTTTGAGCAGGATTTCTTTTTTTTCAGTTTTTTTTTTTGTCAGGTTTTAAATAAATAAAATTATATAATAAAGAGATTAATTAAAACAAATTAGATTTTTTTCCTAAGATATGTATATTTTATTTTCAGATTTTGTTACAGTTCACATATTTCTATTTCTCCTTTAAGCAAATCTATTAATCACTTAATTTTATCATTTCCTTTAACATATATGACAGAGTTGTTCCCTTTTAAATTTTATATATTTAGTTTTTACTGTTTAAAATAAATAAAATTATATATATAATAAAGAGATTGATTAAAACAAATTAGTTTTTTTATTTCAATAGATTTTTCCCTATGATTTTTTAAGATGATTTTGTTATTGGTTGAAAGGTATCTTCTAATAAATAACTTCAACTATTTGACTGTTTAATAATTTTTCACTTTTCCTTTAGAGCAGCCCTTGTCTTTACAAGATCTTCTAACATTTTATTATGATAATTTTTAGACATTATAATAATTTTTGTATTGATTTTGATCTGCTTTATATCTGGTTACGATCTGCTTTGTATCTCGTAACGATCTGATTTGTATCTGCTTACATCTGATTTATACCTTATCATGATCTGCTTCATGTCTTATGTCTGTGTATTCTGAATTTGAGTACGCTATATCGTGCTTTCTACAATCTGTATCCACTAAATGTATTCCTGTGTCTCCTTTTGCTAATCGATTTTGAAGTTTTGCATCAGGTACACAAAACTGTTAACCAGGTAGATGTAATTCAACATTTTGAATTTTCAACAATTTGTTTATTATGTTGTTTACAAAACCTTTTCCAATCTTACGCTAATTAGGTTAATTTTTTTTTTGTTTTGATTGTAAATTATAACCATTTTGTTATTCATTAATTTCATACCCCTTCGTCTGAAACACTGAAACAGTGGCTAGCTAGTTATACCAGCTATACTAGCTATATCAGCTATACAAGCTGTACCAGCTATACATGCTATACCTCTATACCAGCTATATCAGCTGTACTAGCTATACCAGCTATATCAGCTGTACTAGCTATACCAGCTATACCAGCTGTATCAGCTATACTAGCTATATAAGCTTTACTAGCTATACCTCTATACCAGCTATACTAGCTATACTAGATATATCAGCTATACTAGCTATATAAGCTATGCAAGCTGAACTAGCTATATCAGCTATACTAGCTATACCAGCTATACTAGCTATACCAGCAATACTAGCTATACCAGCTATACTAGCTGTACCAGCTATACTAGCTATATAAGCTATGCAAGCTATACTAGCTATATAAGCTATGCAAGCTGAACAAGCTATATCAGCTATACTAGCTATACCAGCTTTACTAGCTATATCAGCTATACTAGCTATACCAGCTCTATCAACTGTACTAGTTATACCAGCTATACTAGCTATACCTCTATACCAGCTATATCAGCTGTACTAGCTATACCAGCTATATCAGCTGTACTAGCTATACCAGCTATACCAGCTGTATCAGCTATACTAGCTATATAAGCTTTACTAGCTATACCTCTATACCAGCTATACTAGCTATACTAGATATATCAGCTATACTAGCTATATAAGCTATGCAAGCTGAACTAGCTATATCAGCTATACTAGCTATATTAGCTATACTAGCTATACCAGCAATACTAGCTATACCAGCTATACTAGCTATATAAGCTATGCAAGCTGAACTAACTATATCAGCTATACTAGCTATACCAGCTATACTAGCTATACCAGCAATACTAGCTATACCAGCTATACTAGCTATACCTCTGTACCAGCCACAGTGATGTGAAAAATAACTTACATTATATTTAAAACCGAATAAAAACTCGAAAATTCTTTATTGTTTAAACGGCTTATTTTTTTTTCTTAAACGGTAGAAAAAAGATTAAAAACAAAATTATTGCTATTTCTATAATGTATTTTGATTTTTTTTTTTTGTGATTTTGTATGAGTGTATGTATTTATTTCTTAATTACGATATTTTTGTTTTTATAATTATATCTATTAAAACTTTATCCAAATTTATTAATATGAGACATTTCTTTCACTCTTCTAATAAATTGTGTTAGATTCTTTAAGTTCTTCAACAATAGAGATTATTTCGTTTTGATGATTGTTGTAACCAACACCTTCCGATGAAAGAAGTAAACGTAGTCTGTCAACTAATTCATTAGGATCATCCCAATGTATATAATTTGATTTCAGATTATTTTGTAATTTTAGCATTAAACCACTGCCTTTTGTTAAAATGTTTGTTGTTGTTTCGAATAAATGTTTAATTATTCGTACATATTTGAAGGCTCGTGTTCCTTTCACTTGTTCATTAGGTTCATAGCGACGTTTATGTGCATTGGTTTGAATTAAAATCTCTTTATATTTTTTCAAATCATTTTTAGAATAATAGAGGGGTTTTTTATGAAATACTAGTTCAAATAATCCAGGCGTCATTTTCAATTTCATATTTCCTATCCGCATAGTATTATCTCTATTAAATATTAATTTTTCCTTGCCATATCTCCAACTTCCGTCTACATCTTGATTAAAACCATAAATTTGATCTATTTGCTTATTATTAATAAGTGATTGAATATTTTCAAATAATGGAGAGTTTTTCGTCAGCTTTAAACTTTGTTTTCTTTTCAAGTTTTTCAGACGTGTACTTGATACAGGTCTATTATGATCATAGTTTTTTTCATCATGATTGTCATCAGTTGTCATATTTTCATACTGAAAATCGTTATTATCACCATTTACATCATCATAATCAGCGTCGTCATCGATAGTGTTGTCTATGTCCTTATGCTTATCTTCAAGTTTTCCGATGATTTCATTATCACCATCTACATCATAATAATCATCATCATCATCATCATCATCAATAGTGTTGTCTATGTCCTTATGCTTATTTTCAATTTTTCTAATGATTTCATTATCACCATTTACGTCATAATAATCATCATCATCATCAATAGTGTTGTCTATATCCTTATGCTTATGTTCAAGTTTTCCGATGATTTTATTGTCACCGTTTACATCATCATAATCATCGCCATCATCAATAGCGTTGTCTATATCCTTATGTTTATCTTTAAGTTTTTCGATGATTTTTTTAAGTGGTTTTGTTATTGGTTGAAAGGTATCTTCTAAAAAATTAACTCTATCTATTTGATTCAGTTTAATATTTTTTAACTTTTCCTTTAAAACAGCCTTTGTCTTTACAAGATCTTCTAATATTTTATTATGATAATTATTGGACATTATAATAATTTTTTATATTGATTTTGATCCGCTTTGTATCTGGTTACGATCTGCTTTATATCTGGTCACAAACTGCTTGATATCTGATCACGATCTGCTTTATATCTGCTTACGATCTAATTTATACCTGTTCACGATCTGCTTGATGACTCGTGTCTATATCCTTTGATTTTGAGTACACTTTATCGTGCTTTCTACAAGCTGCATCCAATAAATTTATTCCTTTATCTCCTCTTGCTATTCGTTTTTGAAGTTTTATATCAGGTCCACAAAACTGATAACCAGGTGGATGTAAATCAACATATAATTTGTTTATTAAGTTGTTTACAAATCTTCTTCCAATCTTATACTAAATAGGTTTAATTTTTTTTGGTTTTGACTGTAGTTTATAACCATTTTTTTTTCGTTACTTTCGTACCTCTTCGTATGAAACAGTCGCTGGCTAGTTATACCAGCTATACCACCTATATCAGCTATATAAGCTATACCAGCTATACCAGCTATACTAGCTATACCATCTATACTAGCTATATAAGCTATACAAGCTGAACTAGCTATATCAGCTATATTAGCTACACCAGCTATACTAGCTATACCAGCTAGCCTAGCAATATCAGCTGTACTAGCTATACTAGCTATATCAGTTATACTAGCTACACCAGCTATACGAGCTGTACCAGCTATACTAGCTATACCATCTATACTAGCTATATAAGCTATACAAGCTGAACTAGCTATATCAGCTATATTAGCTACACCAGCTATACTAGCTATACCAGCTAGCCTAGCTATATCAGCTGTACTAGCTATATCTGTTATACAAGCTGAACTAGCTATATCAGCTATACAAGCTGTACCAGCTATACCAGCAATACTAGCTATACCAGCTATACTAGCTATATAACCTATACAAGCTGAACTAGCTATATCAGCTATACCTGCTATATCTCTGTATCAGCCACAGTGATGTGAAAAATAATTAAGACAAACTTACATTATATTTAAGTTTTTTTCTTTTGACTGTAGTTTATTACCATTTTTTTTTTTCATTACTTACATACCTCTTCACATGAAACACTACACTAGTAAGCTATACAATCTGTACCAGCTATACTAGCAAGCTGTAGTAGCTATACTAGCTATAATAGCAAGCTGTACTAGCTATACCAGCAAGCTATACAATCTGTACTAGCTATACTAGCAAGCTGTACTAGCTACACTAGCAAGCTGTACTAGATATACCAGCTACACCTGCTATACCAGCTATATCAGCTATACCAGCTATATCGGCTATACCAGGTACAGCTATACCAGCTAACCTAGCTATATCAGCTATACCAGCTATATCAGCTATACCAGGTATATATCAGGTATATACCAGCTATTACCAGGTATAGCTATACCAGGTATAACCGATATAGCTGGTATAGCTGATATAACTGGTATAGATGTACCTGGTATAGCCGATATAGCTGATATAGCTGATATAACTGGTATAGATGTACCTGGTATAGCCGATATAGCTGATATAGCTGATATAGCTGGTATAGCAGGTGTAGCTGGTATATCTAGTACAGCTTGCTAGTGTAGCTAGTACAGCTTGCTAGTATAGCTAGTACAGATTGTATAGCTTGCTGGTATAGCTAGTACAGCTTGCTATTATAGCTAGTACAGATTGTATAGCTTGCTAGTATTGCTAGTACAGATTGTATAGCTTGCTAGTATAGCTACTACAGCTTGCTAGTATAGCTGGTACAGATTGTATAGCTTACTAGTGTAGTGTTTCATGTGAAGAGGTATGTAAGTAATGAAAAAAAAAATGGTAATAAACTACAGTCAAAAGAAAAAAAACTTAAATATAATGTAAGTTTGTCTTAATTATTTTTCACATCACTGTGGCTGATACAGAGATATAGCAGGTATAGCTGGTATAGCTAGTTCAGCTTGTATAGCAGGTATAGCTGGTATAGCTGGTACAGCTTGTATAGCTGGTATAGCTCGTATAGCTGGTGTAGCTAGTATAACTGATATAGCTAGTATAGCTAGTACAGCTGATATAGCTAGGCTAGCTGGTATAGCTGGTGTAGCTAATATAGCTGATATAGCTAGTTCAGCTTGTATAGCAGATATAGCTAGTACAGCTGATATAGCTAGTATAGCTGGTGTAGCTAATATAGCTGATATAGCTAGTTCAGCTTGTATAGCTGATATAGCTAGTATAGCTGGTATAGCTAGTATAGCTGGTATAGCTCGTATAGCTGGTGTAGCTAGTATAACTGATATAGCTAGTATAGCTAGTACAGCTGATATAGCTAGGCAAGCTGGTATAGCTGGTGTAGCTAATATAGCTGATATAGCTAGTTCAGCTTGTATAGCTTATATAGCTAGTATAGATGGTATAGCTAGTATAGCTGGTATAGCTGGTATAGCTGGTGTAGCTAGTATAACTGATATAGCTTATATAGCTAGTATAGATGGTATAGCTAGTATAGCTGATATAGGTGGTATAGCTGGTATAACTAGCCAGCGACTGTTTCATACGAAGAGGTACGAAAGTAACGAAAAAAAAATGGTTATAAACTACAGTCAAAACCAAAAAAAATTAAACCTATTTAGTATAAGATTGGAAGAAGATTTGTAAACAACTTAATAAACAAATTATATGTTGATTTACATCCACCTGGTTATCAGTTTTGTGGACCTGATATAAAACTTCAAAAACGAATAGCAAGAGGAGATAAAGGAATAAATTTATTGGATGCAGCTTGTAGAAAGCACGATAAAGTGTACTCAAAATCAAAGGATATAGACACGAGTCATCAAGCAGATCGTGAACAGGTATAAATTAGATCGTAAGCAGATATAAAGCAGATCGTGATCAGATATCAAGCAGTTTGTGACCAGATATAAAGCAGATCGTAACCAGATACAAAGCGGATCAAAATCAATATAAAAAATTATTATAATGTCCAATAATTATCATAATAAAATATTAGAAGATCTTGTAAAGACAAAGGCTGTTTTAAAGGAAAAGTTAAAAAATATTAAACTGAATCAAATAGATAGAGTTAATTTTTTAGAAGATACCTTTCAACCAATAACAAAACCACTTAAAAAAATCATCGAAAAACTTAAAGATAAACATAAGGATATAGACAACGCTATTGATGATGGCGATGATTATGATGATGTAAACGGTGACAATAAAATCATCGGAAAACTTGAACATAAGCATAAGGATATAGACAACACTATTGATGATGATGATGATTATTATGACGTAAATGGTGATAATGAAATCATTAGAAAAATTGAAAATAAGCATAAGGACATAGACAACACTATTGATGATGATGATGATGATGATGATTATTATGATGTAGATGGTGATAATGAAATCATCGGAAAACTTGAAGATAAGCATAAGGACATAGACAACACTATCGATGACGACGATGATTATGATGATGTAAATGGTGATAATAACGATTTTCAGTATGAAAATATGACAACTGATGACAATCATGATGAAAAAAACTATGATCATAATAGACCTGTATCAAGTACACGTCTGAAAAACTTGAAAAGAAAACAAAGTTTAAAGCTGACGAAAAACTCTCCATTATTTGAAAATATTCAATCACTTATTAATAATAAGCAAATAGATCAAATTTATGGTTTTAATCAAGATGTAGACGGAAGTTGGAGATATGGCAAGGAAAAATTAATATTTAATAGAGATAATACTATGCGGATAGGAAATATGAAATTGAAAATGACGCCTGGATTATTTGAACTAGTATTTCATAAAAAACCCCTCTATTATTCTAAAAATGATTTGAAAAAATATAAAGAGATTTTAATTCAAACCAATGCACATAAACGTCGCTATGAACCTAATGAACAAGTGAAAGGAACACGAGCCTTCAAATATGTACGAATAATTAAACATTTATTCGAAACAACAACAAACATTTTAACAAAAGGCAGTGGTTTAATGCTAAAATTACAAAATAATCTGAAATCAAATTATATACATTGGGATGATCCTAATGAATTAGTTGACAGACTACGTTTACTTCTTTCATCGGAAGGTGTTGGTTACAACAATCATCAAAACGAAATAATCTCTATTGTTGAAGAACTTAAAGAATCTAACACAATTTATTAGAAGAGTGAAAGAAATGTCTCATATTAATAAATTTGGATAAAGTTTTAATAGATATAATTATAAAAACAAAAATATCGTAATTAAGAAATAAATACATACACTCATACAAAATCACAAAAAAAAAAAATCAAAATACATTATAGAAATAGCAATAATTTTGTTTTTAATCTTTTTTCTACCGTTTAAGAAAAAAAAATAAGCCGTTTAAACAATAAAGAATTTTCGAGTTTTTATTCGGTTTTAAATATAATGTAAGTTATTTTTCACATCACTGTGGCTGGTACAGAGGTATAGCTAGTATAGCTGGTATAGCTAGTATTGCTGGTATAGCTAGTATAGCTGGTATAGCTAGTATAGCTGATATAGTTAGTTCAGCTTGCATAGCTTATATAGCTAGTATAGCTGGTATAGCTAGTATTGCTGGTATAGCTAGTATAGCTAATATAGCTAGTATAGCTGATATAGCTAGTTCAGCTTGCATAGCTTATATAGCTAGTATAGCTGATATATCTAGTATAGCTAGTATAGCTGGTATAGAGGTATAGCTAGTAAAGCTTATATAGCTAGTATAGCTGATACAGCTGGTATAGCTGGTATAGCTAGTACAGCTGATATAGCTGGTATAGCTAGTACAGCTGATATAGCTGGTATAGAGGTATAGCTAGTATAGCTGGTATAACTAGTACAGTTGATAGAGCTGGTATAGCTAGTATAGCTGATATAGCTAGTAAAGCTGGTATAGCTAGTATAGCTGATATAGCTTGTTCAGCTTGCATAGCTTATATAGCTAGTATAGCTTGCATAGCTTATATAGCTAGTATAGCTGGTACAGCTAGTATAGCTGGTATAGCTAGTATTGCTGGTATAGCTAGTATAGCTGGTATAGCTAGTATAGCTGATATAGCTAGTTCAGCTTGCATAGCTTATATAGCTAGTATAGCTGATATATCTAGTATAGCTAGTATAGCTGGTATAGAGGTATAGCTAGTAAAGCTTATATAGCTAGTATAGCTGATACAGCTGGTATAGCTGGTATAGCTAGTACAGCTGATATAGCTGGTATAGCTAGTACAGCTGATATAGCTGGTATAGAGGTATAGCATGTATAGCTGGTACAGCTTGTATAGCTGATATAGCTAGTATAGCTGGTATAACTAGCTAGCCACTGTTTCAGTGTTTCAGACGAAGGGGTATGAAATTAATGAATAACAAAATGGTTATAATTTACAATCAAAACAAAAAAAAAATGAACCTAATTAGCGTAAGATTGGAAAAGGTTTTGTAAACAACATAATAAACAAATTGTTGAAAATTCAAAATGTTGAATTACATCTACCTGGTTAACAGTTTTGTGTACCTGATGCAAAACTTCAAAATCGATTAGCAAAAGGAGACACAGGAATACATTTAGTGGATACAGATTGTAGAAAGCACGATATAGCGTACTCAAATTCAGAATACACAGACATAAGACATGAAGCAGATCTTGATAAGGTATAAATCAGATGTAAGCAGATACAAATCAGATCGTTACGAGATACAAAGCAGATCGTAACCAGATATAAAGCAGATCAAAATCAATACAAAAATTATTATAATGTCTAAAAATTATCATAATAAAATGTTAGAAGATCTTGTAAAGACAAGGGCTGCTCTAAAGGAAAAGTGAAAAATTATTAAACAGTCAAATAGTTGAAGTTATTTATTAGAAGATACCTTTCAACCAATAACAAAATCATCTTAAAAAATCATAGGGAAAAATCTATTGAAATAAAAAAACTAATTTGTTTTAATCAATCTCTTTATTATATATATAATTTTATTTATTTTAAACAGTAAAAACTAAATATATAAAATTTAAAAGGGAACAACTCTGTCATATATGTTAAAGGAAATGATAAAATTAAGTGATTAATAGATTTGCTTAAAGGAGAAATAGAAATATGTGAACTGTAACAAAATCTGAAAATAAAATATACATATCTTAGGAAAAAAAACTAATTTGTTTTAATTAATCTCTTTATTATATAATTTTATTTATTTAAAACCTGACAAAAAAAAAACTGAAAAAAAAGAAATCCTGCTCAAAACAAAGCGCTGTTATAAACACAACAACAACAACACGTACAACTATATTTCTGTTTCTTTAACGTTAAATCATACAAAAAAATTAATTAAACGAAACCACATTCAAAATTCTTTAAACTTAATATTAAAAACTGTAATATGAGTCAAAAATTTTAAAATTTGTTTACATTAAAAAATATTCTTATTGAACTTATGCTTAGGAATACCAAAAAAAATGATAAGGATTCGCGATGTTATTGTTTATAACAAAGCACTGTTATTTTTGTAACAAAAATGTATTCTCCTATATTCGATTATCATAAAATGGGTCCATAAGAAAAAAGAAACACACACACACACACACACACATAACGGAAATATATCGCATTAAATCATACAAAATATTCTTATTGATCTTATGCACATATACTTATAGCACAACAACAAGAACACGTACAACTATATTTCTGTTTCTTTAACGTTAAATCATACAAAAAAAAATTAATTAAGCGAAACCCCATCCAAAACTCTTTAGTTGTTTACATTAAAAACTGTAATATGAGTCAAGCGTTTTAAAATTTGTTTACATTAAAAAATAAAATAAACAAAAGCATAACATTGCACAAGTCAACAACATGAGTTTACGGTATCCTACATCACGCACTCGCGGATCATCGGCATCATGAACTCAGACTCGAGACGAACCTACACACTTTAAAAATGACATACACACACACACACACACTCATTCTGTCCGTCCAATCTACATGTTACAAACCTATCAACTAACTTAAACTACCGACTGTAGCGTAGGCATGATCCCAAATTCGTATGGAGGGATTGGTCGAGAACATACATAAACATACTACTAACGCCCCTTTTGTAATTTGAAATTGATTTGCATTTCATTTAATATCTTCGACAACTTCTGGTTATTACATCGCCTAAATCATGTACCGAATTATTTACAATATTTTCATTACAACAAATTTTCACTCAGTATAGTTGCCTGCCAATGGTTGTAGAAATTAAAAACTCATTTAAATGTCATGCAACTAGAAACGAATAAAAAATGTTTAATATTAAATGACAATGGGGATTATTTTCCAATAAACATTCTTTTTGTAGTGGTAGTGAAATACAAAATTGTTGAATTAACTTTGAACACATTGTGGACATATTGAAATAAATTTGATACAAATTTGTTTCATTATTATTTCAAAAACATTGTTTAAACATAAATTTGGAAATGCATGCAGTAAGCACTCTAAAAACAATACAATCATGGTCATATAATTGGTCATTACAATCCCTCAGTCAGGATTACGACCTACATCCACTACACACCACTTATGTTGCGTGTATTAATTTTATCCACGACTCCGAAAGACAGATTTTTGAGAAATCACCATTTCCATGGTAATTTTTATTTACTTTTTGAGTTTTTGCCAGAAATCTGCTGAGAGACGGTCTTCGAAGAAATATTATTTCATATTTCGTATTGTTGGAGATGTGACCTGTGGTTAGCCTCACGTCTAATAAAGGGTTCGCCAAATAACTTTTTTTTTTGAAAATGCTTTAAAACAAAAAGTACTGAATATTTTCTCAAATTTCTTTTTTTATTTAAAAGTACAATCCTTCCGGTTAATAATGGAAAATAATTTCATTCAAATGGCTGCCTCGGCTGGCCATGTCTTGTATTAATTCCTGATGTTTTTCGTTCAGTGCATAGTTCAAATTGGTCATTAATTGTCGGTGGCGATCTGCATTAAAGGTTTTACCAGGTTTTAGAAGCCCGTAGTACACGACACCTATCTGGTGCCACCAGCACACAGCATTGTCTTCATGCCGAATCGATTTGATTTTGCAGACGTTTAAAATTCTATAAATAAATCCCTTTTTCATCGCCGGTGGTTTAATGGTTTGCCATCTGTCTGTCATGTCAGAAATTGTTTGTTTTATAACATTTAATATTTCTGATATTTGTTTCAGACTCATAGTGTCAAAATTTTTTGATAGTCCTCTCGTTTTTGATTTCTCCCATCAAAATTGTTACCGTCGAAATCATCTTCTGTATGTTGCTTTTGATAGAGCATTATCACCATATTCTTCGACAAGCATTCGCTGCGACTCTTCAGCACTTTTCTTCAAATGAAGTCACCATAGTCTAGTAGGTAGTGAGTTGGCTTATTAGACGTGAGTTTAAGGTTCAAATCCCAGGTCAGATATATATATCAAAACGAAGTATAAAAAATATCTTATATATAAAAATTAATGTGTGTTTATTTGTTTGTGAGTTTGTTTGAAGTCTATAGACGGCTAAACGGCTGGACCGACTTTCTTTAAATTTTAACAGTACCTTCCTGTATGTCTCTAAGGAACTATAGGCTACTTTTTATTTTAAAATTTCAAGTAGGCGAGGTGCCACGCCCACATAACCAGTAAGTATTTAATGTCGCATATCTCATAAACCGCAACAGCTAGAGTCCTCAAACTTTGTATGGACGACTTTGACGTATATATGAACAAAATGGGCGGATTGGCTATAGTGGGCGTGTCACCTCCCATAGTCTATACATATATTTATGAATGAATGTTTGTTTGTATGTACCTTGTAAACTGTGTATTTGATCATGTTATGATCTTTAGCAAAATTGTTGCGCATGAGCAAATGAAGGTTTCTAAGTTGGTATAACCAATATCCGATAGGTGGTGCCACTGAAAATAACTTAAAATCAATTAAATCCTAAACTGTTCATTTGATCATGCTATGATCTTTAGTAAGGTTGTTGCGCATGAGCCAATGAAGGTTTCTAAGTTGGTATGACCAATTTCCGTCAGAGAGTGCCACTGAAAATTACGTAAAATGAATTAAATTGTAAACTGTGCATTCTTTAAGAAAGTTGTTGCGCATGAGTCGACGGAGGTTGGTGCGATTAATTTCCGATTGATGGCGTCACTGAAAATTATTCAAAATGAATGACAAGCAATTGGTCGACAAACACCTCAAGCACGGAAGAAAAGAGCATTACGAACCTCAGAATCAGACGAGCATTGAGAGTGGAAAATCTTCGAGTATATGCCGCTGAGACCCGTTCGCTTGAACCAATTGAACAACGAGAAGTGAGATTAGAAGCTGATCGAATGCGTACTAATCAGGCCCGTTCATCTGAATCATCAGAACAACGGGAAACAAAACCAAAATGTTTCAAAATTAATTGGACATTTGTGTAATGGCTTTCCTTCAAATTTATTTTAGTTGGTGGCACAGCAACACGCGCAGGTTACAGCTAGTTATATATAATATGATATATATAATATATAAATATTCCTCTTAGCAGATTTCTGTTAAAAACTCTGAGAAGAAATAAAAATTACCATGAAAAGTCTCTGAAAAACCTTTCCTTCAAAATCGGCATTAAACTGTAGGTCTCACCAATCATGTATCAAATCAACGTACACAACATAAGTAGTGTGAGAAGCTATGTAGGTCGTAATTCTGACTGAAAAGTTATAATGATCAATTAATTATGTATGTATGTATATGTGGGGATGTGTGCCGGTACCAAATGTATTCGGTTTATGATATATTGAGGACATAATAATTAAAAATTAATAAAAAACAAATTCACGAGAAGTTCGGCAGAATTACAAGTGCGTGATGGTTATTACTTCCAACATGTTATTGAACCCGATCATGCTTTGCCTACCAAAGTCCCCACAGATTTAATACTCTTCCACAAAGTCCTGATATGACTTCAAGGGAGTATTTAGGCAGTTAGTTAGAAAAACGGTTACGCTAGTCGCTAAACTCTAATTAAAAGTAAACTGTAAAACTTGTTCATGAATGAATGGCGCCAAATACCAATAAAAAATACACCAGAAAAAACTAGTACCTTCAATGGCAAATGAGTTAAACAGTGTGATTGACCTTAAGGGACAACCTACTGAATATAAGGAATAACATTTTAATATATTGGGACTTTTGAATTTTAAATTTACTCTGAGTTCTCCTTGGGGATTCCTACACTTTTGCGGTGCAAAAATATGGAGTCAATAGAAACTTTTCCTTGTTTTTCTTTTTGGTGTATGAAAAACATTCAATATCCTTTTACTTTATAATAATGTAATGTTTTCACCCATTTAAAAACGTTTAAAATATGAGTTCGTAGATTGCAAATAAAATAAAAATAAATTTGTGTTTAGTTTTCGATTCCTTATTTTTCGCACAATTCTGTGTGTTACTGTTCACAACCTGATGTAAAAAACAACAATTGCTTTGTTTGTTATTCTACTTTACACTCTTTTGCGTAAGCACTAACAATTGTTCTGCAGATCTTTATAACGGAGATCTTCAAATCACGATTATTCACTTCACACGCAACGCATCTTTACACATGACTGATTAAATTTTTACTGACTCGTTGCCTGCTTTGCGTTGCCTTTTATATCGCAGGGTAAACATACTGATGAATTTTCTTGAAGTCGAATTTTCGTGGCCTTGTCTTCTCCAGATCACTGTAAATGTAAACATCGTTGTTTCATTGTTGTTTGTGTAAATTGTTTGCTGTTGAATTTTTGTGTACTTGTTTATCCCCTTTTTTATACTGATGTTGTTGGTATATTTTTGTTTACTTATTTATCACGTAAACAAGTTCATTGTTTTTGTTTTTGTAGCTTTTGCATAAAAAATTTGTATAAATAAATAAAATAAATAAATAAAAATATATTGGGGTTAGGCTTTTGCTGTCTATTGTATGTATGTATCTGACATTAATAATAAGATCTGATACATGCTTTAATGTTTAAGACGAAGCCAGCAAATATTTATTAACACTAGATTTACGGATGTTGATTATCTACCTATTTTTACTGAAGTGAGCCAATTTGACTCATACAAGAAAATTGATGTTTTTCCGAAAAATATAGTTCCAAATCAATTCAAATGAAATGTTTATTATCGAAAAATTCATGGAAAGCATTTGTTACATATAGACTCCCTTTTTGAAACACATTTTCCGCAAACATTTCTATTACATTTAGTACAATAGTTTGAAGATCTGATTGTTGAACTTGACAATTCTTCCTTGCGTCAGTAGCATGGATTTCTGTCATTGGAATGGAGGTGTCCTCGACTTCTTCTTTAAACTTACGTCTTAGCTCTTCAGCCAAATAGAAAATAAAATCTTTTCGTGAAATATTTACTTGAGTCGTCTCTTTATACAGAATACTAGCATGGATAGCAGCTAAAACTAAAATGTTGTAGAAAACTTGTAGAGGTCATCTGCGTGAACTTGCTTTAACGCTATACTTTCGGGCCATTTGGTACATGATTTGATATATGCCATCATACCTTCGTCAATTATCAAATTGAATACGCTACTTGGCGAACCAAGCATAATATACCTTTTAGCATAGGCAGTTAGCGTCTAAATCATTTTCGGTTTCAGAATCAGAAAAAACCCTGGCTCTTTTTTTGTTAGAAGCTACATATATAACAAAGATCTTCATCTTCACTGCTTGAAGATTCAATATTATTGGCTTCCTCTTCTAATTCAATTTCGTTATGCCGTTGGTCTACATCAGTTGTATCCGATACATTATCTGATTGATCTTTATTTATTTTTAGTTTTTTCAACAGAAGACAATTTTTCTAATTTTTTTCCCATAAATAAACGGCTCACACGTGATGAATATTACGAAATGATGACAGAAGTGGGTAATAATGTATCGAAAACAAGTAACAATCAGAGAAACAAAATCACAGGCATCTTGACTGTTGCCCAGGCTGTTAAACTATTAAACCATTCTATGAGTCAAATTGGCTCACAGCCTTGAAAGTAGGTATACCACAATCGATAATGCGTAATGAAGGGGTGTATGGGGAAGAGGAATTAACGTTTACGCAACTTTCATTACTTAACTAAAAACCAACGTATGATTTTAAAAAGAAATATTAAAGTTTTCTATACATATAGTGATCAAATTTTTAATGAGTCAAATTGGCTCGGTCCGTAAATCTAGTGTTAAGAAAGCTTTTAATTCCTACGTAACTTGCATATTTGCATGTACATACAGTGAGCGCCATAAGTGAGTCAACACTTTTGTTCTTAAATATAAAAAAAATTCCTGTATCATGAATTATTGTTTTTGTTTTAACAGTTTATAAGTAATAAATAAACGTTTTTATTTTTTGAAATTTATTCGACTATTTTCATTTACTTTTCTCGCTATCCTAAGAAAATGAATTATTTCTGTGGTGTTTACTCACTTTTGGCGCTCAGTGTACATACGGATGAATGTAGGTACCCAGGTACCCTGACATACATTATAACGTGTTTTTCTACCGCCTAAATGAGGGTTAAAAAATTAAAATCTTTCGAGAGCATTTTTACAATTTTATTAGACTGTAAATGGACATTAATAAGCAAAATATATGTGTACATACTTATACAGAAATAAAAATAATTTTTCAAATGTCTGAAATGCAAAAAAATTCACACGAATACACATAAATACCAAAGGATTTCAGAACAAACAAAAAATGGCCATAAAATAAAATGAATACGAAATTGTTTTTATAAAGAAAACAGCACACGACGGATTAAAAGTATAAACAGAAAAAAAAACGGAAAAAAAACGGTGCAAAAGCAATATAATCAACACATTGACTTCATTTAAACGGGGTTATTGCAATAGAAGAGAATTTCAAAATTTCTAAAGTAAGCACATTAATGTCATAGACACGCTAAGGTAAACACAATGAAACAAAAGGACACAAATCGACAAAACAATGGATTCGATAGGCATAAAAGGATTCTTTTGTTGTACCAGAGGTGGGAAAGGCAAAACAGCTCAATGAGTACAAATTAAAACTCGCTTCACACACAGCGCATGTCAAACAACCACAGTACCTCTCCTACCAACAGCGCACAAACTAAGAGAATATTTGCGCCACAATAATAGAGAAGTTGGAATACGAAGAGAATTACAGGACCAAAAAAGGACAGACAGACAAACATGTTTGCCTGTGTTGCAAACCGGCAGACAGTTTGACAGTGTGGCAGTCGTTACAGTAACAACAATACCATAAAATAACAAGAGAAAGAGAGAGAGTGAGAGAGTGATAGTGAGTAAACCAAGCGGCTTTAAAGGAAAATATAAAACGAAGAAAAAAAATAGACGTTTCCGTTTAGAATATTGCTTTAAGGTACGATATTTCTCTTTAACATGGTGAATTAAAGGTAAAGCTATTGAATAAAACACAGTCACAGTCAATTCAATAGAAATTTTTGTTCTTCAGTTTCTCAACGTTCTCTTCTTGTCCTTTATGTTCCAGTTTACATACAGAAACCTTCATACGTACATGCATAATACATACCATTTTAGCTTTAAAACATGTCGTATCCTTTGGTTTGTTTACCTTGTAATAATGTAAATATTTATGGTATATGTATATATATATGCCTGAGTGTATATCACTGCGAATATGTTTGAATGTATTGTAAATGCTTCATGAATACTATACAAATTGATATTGTGTAAGTGTAGCTGGGGGTGATTCAGAGTATTTTGTAATATTAAATTTAAAGTTAAACAGAAGTTAAGAAAAAAAAATTGAAAAAAAATGTTATTCTGTGAAATGCTTACATAGTTACCGTACGTGCAAATATATACAGTGTGTCACAGTGATATTGGTCCACTTCCAAGTAAGCGCTTAAATATACAGAAAAAATAAACAGAAATCGCTTTAATCGCTTAAATCGTTTTATTTAAACCTTAAATAAACAAAAACATGTAACGTCTGTTTAACATTAAACAAATGGTTAGAAATTCAGATCACAATAATAATAATAAATAATTGTGAACTACTATGAAAAATAAGGGAACTCTTATGCTATAAACACAATAAACGCTACGTGGCAATAACAACAATTTTTCAATTGTAGCCTAATACGATGTTCAGATATGCACCTTTTTGTATTTCTTTTTATCGGGATATGTTAAGTTGTCATGTTTTATTAGTATGCTGATAAAATAGCAACTTTTTAGCTATTAGAAGTCATTAACGTCATACAGCAGATTTATTGGAAAAAAGTAGTAAGCAATTGGACTTCTTCTTCGTCTTTATTTACTCATCCGTTATTCGGATATTAGTGATAGTATATAAATATATTGTTACGCAAATCGAAACGACCTAATATCGTTTAACAACACAAACGATAAACAAAAGCCACACGATACAAATACACACTAACACTAAGAATACAATGAACGTGTTGATTATCTAAAGCTGCACACACACATATGTACGACGAACCTGGTTGCGCGTGGTACCAACAACAACATGTATGTGACAAAAGGGGATAGACAACATAAGCAAAGTACACAAACAACAATGTATTAGCAATAGAGCTCTCGAGCAGGTGAGATCACGAACCTTCCACTTCAAGAATGTTCGTTAGACTGGTTGTGTCGGACTTTAAAAAGGCTGGACAAAGCAGGCAGCAGTCAGTGTTAATTCAGTCAGCCTTGTGTGAAATTGCGTGTGAACAAAATAAGTCGTGGTTGTAAAGATCCAGTGAATACTTGTGTGAACTAGTAAAGTGAATAAGCAGATTATTATTGTTGTATCGTTAAGTTCTATACGGTGGCACACAAAAGTAGTGTAAATAATAAAGAGAGTTAACTGAAATTAAACCCATACTTGTTTTTTTTTTACTTTGGTTGCAATTAACGAACTCATATTTAAACGTTTTTAAAAAGGTAAAAACGTAACAATATGTATACATTTTATATTAAAATGGTCAGCTCTCTGTTCTTAGCAGCGTAAAGGAGGGTATTTTCATTACAATACCCTGTCCAGTCCTGGATGTTTTTCAGCCATGATGTTTCCCTTTTGCTTCTACCACGTCTTCCTTCAGTTTTCCATTTAAGGATTCGTTGTAAAATTTTGTATTTGTTGTTTCTCAATACATGTCCTAGGTATGAAGTTTTCCGATTTTTTATCGTTAATATTAATTGTCGGTTCACATTCATCCTTCTTAATACTTCATCACTGGAGACTCTGGCAGTCCATGGTATTTTCAGAACTCGACGGTATATCCACATTTCGAAGGCCTCCAATTTTCTTTCATCAGAGTTTTTGATTGTCCAAACTTCTACTCCTTATAATAGGACAGACCAAATGTAGCATTTTATGAAGCCTGTTTTTGTTGCTATGTTGAGGTCGTGACTGGTCAACACTTTGTTGTATATAAAAAGGCATCTCTCGCCATCTCTATGCGGCATTTAATTTCCTTTGATGGGTCCCGCTGGTCGTTATTAAGACTTCTAGATATTTAAAACTTCGCACTCGTTCGATTTCTATATTTTGTATATTTAAAGCTGCGTTCTGATGGGAATTTTTTTTACTAATGACAATGCATTTCGTCTTTTTCATATTGATTTTAATTCCATACATCTCACTTATACGTGCAAGCTTTTCCATCAATTTTTGTAGGTCGGATATACTACCAGCTCATCAGCATATTGTTACGTTTTTACCTTTTTAAAAACGTTTGAGTTCGTTAATTACAAACAAAGTAAAAACAAATATGTGTTTAATTTCAGTTATACTCTCTTTATTCTTTACACTACTTTTGTGTGCCACCGTATACAACTTAACGATACAACAATAATAATCTCTTTTCTAGTTCCTATCACACAACTATTCGCTTTACAACCACGACTTGTTTTGTTCACGCGCAACTTCACACAAGGCTGACTGAATTCTTACTGACTGACTGCTGGCCTTGTTGCCCCTTTTATATACGCACGCAATCAATATGACGAACGTTCTCGACATGGAAGGTTCATGTTCTCGTCTTCTCGAGAATTCTATAGCGACCGCATTGTTGCTTGTGTATTTTGCACACTTGTCCATCCCTTTTTGTCACATACATGTTGTAGATGGTTTACTTTCATTTCATGTTGTTGTTGGTATGAGGTGCAATCAGGTTCATTGTACATGTGTGTGTGCAGCTTTAGATAATCAACATATTCATTAATGTGTTTTGTGTCGTGTGTATTGTGTTGGTGTAGCTGGTGACTTTTGTTTATCGTTTTTATTGTTAACAATATTAGGTCGTTTCGATTTATGTAACAATATCTTATATTGTGGATAAATTTCCCATTTACTCTTATCCCTATATTTTCTCCTTCAGGTGTTTCTTGGAATATTTTTTTAATATATGTTAAATAATAATGGGGATTGTATGCACCCCTTTCTGATTCCTCTTGATAAGTCAATTTCGTCAGTTTCTTCTCCACAGACATCAATTCGTGCCGTCTGATTCCAATATAGGTTTTTAATACAGCTAAGTTCTTATCTTGTATTCTGATAGAGGTTAGAATTTCAATTAGTTTGTCATGTTTGACCATATCGAAATCCTTCTCATAATCGACAAAACACATGAAGACATCTTTTTTGGGCGTCACGACAGTTCTGAACTCATATTGCAATTGGATAACGCAATGCAATTCCATAGAATGTTCCTTATGGTTTCATTCTCCTCGAGGCAAAGGCTACACTCTGTCCCATCTACTAATGCAATCTCAGATAATTGATTCCTGAAAGAAAACCTACAATTCATTAATGTTCGCCTTTATTAATTTGGAAAGATCTCCTTCTAATATACACTACTATAAGCACTTTCAAAAATATAATATAGGTTATAAGCAGGGAATTCTTATATCGAAGCTCCGTACTTGAGATCTTAAAGTACATACATAATTGGCCATTACAATCCTTCAGTCAGGCCATTACAATCCTTCAGTCAGTCGGCCTAGCTTATTATTTACTCCCAGAGTTTTTGCCACAAATCAGCTGAGATGAAGTCGCCGAAGAAATATTTTTTATATTTCGTTTTGATGTCTGACCGAGAATTTGAACCGTGGCTTCGCGTATACGGCGACTTCATATTAGATAAAGCACACATTTGATTTTTACCAATGCAATGATTCTGAGCATACGGCCGTAGTTCTTAAGATAATTCTGTTGAACAATTGTCTTCGAGATATTAAAACTCAACTGGAAATTTAAATAAGAACCAAGCTGAACTGAAAAATACTCTTTTAGAGCAGCGCAATAAATTAAGCCCACCATATACAAAAAGGCTTGCTGAACCTGTACCAGAGCATATTAAAAATATCATTCACCAAGACTGTTATCGAAATAAATATTGAAAACATTTTTTCATGAAAGATTTAATTTTTCTCTAAAGTTTGTCGGTAAGTTTGATGACTTGTAATGTACTTGGCAAATTGCTTTATTCTTCGTAACTCGTTCGTCGTTTGTATACACAACAAGAAAACATAAAAATGTTCAAAGCAAACGTTGAGTGTGCAAAAGTGAAACAAAGTTATAACAAATGTAACAGAGTTTGTCAAACTAAACTTTGAAAATACAAAAGGATCCTTGGATTTGAACATAACACTTTGAATATATATTGGTGTTTGGCGGGAATTGTAAGTAGAAATTTGCAATTCACCTTAAGGCATGAGTTTCTATGAATGTTCATCCCCTCTTATGATGGATATTTTGTTCCTACAAGTATCCAGAAGACAGTTGGGGGTTTTAAAATCAGTGCACGTAGAATCCGACATACGTTGCAGTTTGAGTTTTTCATTTGAGAGCAAAGTCACATCACATAAAATAAACACACTGAGTGCAATTAGATAGGCACAGTGAATTTGCCTCTACGCAATAAAAAGCCAGTCTGAAATTGTATAGGGTATACCTATAATGCCTCCTCCAAACGTATTGCCCCAAACAAATTTCAGGATGCTGGCAAGTGTCAACAATGACAATTCCCTGTTTAGCATTTAATAGGCACCCACGTGTTTCTTCACTAATGCTTCACGGGTTGCAAGAATGTGTTGCTTTGATTCTTTCTCGTCATCACAAAATCTACGTGCTTGGCTCGACACAACCCCCATTCTAAATAAGAATATCCTGAGCCTACAGTGTCCCGTCAAAATACCGGTTACAAACCTCAGGTTATTCCTGAATAGTGTGATGCAACTCCTATTATTGTAGTTTTCCCAACAAAAGTTTCGATTGCATGCAACTCACATGGTTTGAGAAGAGTCTTTGCCTTTCGATTGCATTCAACTCAAATGGTTTGACGAGAGTCTTTGCCTCTCTTTATCTTTAAAAAACCCGCGCGTCCACTAAACAGAAAAGTTCTAATCCTACTACCGGTAAGGGAACTACCCTCCACGCAAGCTTGTTTGCTTGCCTATAGCTGGTAATTCCTACCCACCAGAGAGTAACCCAATTTTTCCTACCTAGACTTTTTCAACTTCTCCAGACAGTCCCATAACGTCTTCTATTATGAGGTTAAATCGAGTGAGAGAGCCAAGTGTTGGTGGCCTGAATCAGAGATCAGCAACGAGTATTCAAAACGATGAGTAGATTCGAATCATACTCGTAATTTCTGATACTTATACGCATTCATACTTATTTTAGCATCATACTCATTCTACTCGTATTCAAAGTTTGAAGTACTCATCGTACTCATACTCAACAGTACGCATGATTTTGTTGATTTCGACTCTCCATGACTCGACATGTGAGTCGTGTACAAAATAAGTATGATTCGAGTACGAACACGAAGTACTCAGTAGAAGATTGTTTGTGTGTGTTTGCTCTGCTTGCTGTGTTATTATGAAAGCTAAAAAAGTAATAAATAAGAGGCAATAAAAACGCATATTTAAGAAACAATATGAACGCTAGGAAATTTTGGAAGACTCTTTTAAAGAAAATTAAATAAAGTCGGTCAAAATGTGAACTGTGAAAGAAAATTTTTTTATTGTTATTTCATATTTCAGCACTGCTGGCTGGAATTGATAGAATGCGCATCGCTAGTTTTGATAGTCGTGGATATTTTACGGAGTTGTCTTTCCACCATTGTATAACATCAAAATATTCGTCTATCAATATGTTTTCCATACAGTAGCGTGATACCTCTTCCCTTGCACTTTCTGGTGTTGACGTCATAGAGCGCCTTAATAAATTTGGGAAAAAAATCGCAGTTCTTTATTGACTGAAGTACTTGCATTCAATGAACAGTTTGTAGGATTTTCACTTGAGCTATTACTATGGGATATTTGTAAAATTGTAGAGCATAAATTCGGTGACAAAGGACTTAATAAAGGCGTTAAGTTGGTTGGAGAATCCGGCGTTGTACTTGGTAATATAGGAGAATTATTAATATTAACAATTAATTGAGAACTACTCTGTTCAGAATTTTCAATTTCATTTATGCAGAACTCTTTCATTTCTTCCAAATCATTGCCTTGCTCAGAAATAGCTGGTGGATACAAAAAAAGCCGTTTTGTGCCGAATATTCAAATTTGAAACCCAGGTCTCATCTACCTTTTTTAAAATATTTGCTTTCAAGGCGGAAATTGCTTGAAAATCATTTTCTTTAACTTCACAAATTTGTTTAAGACGGTTAATTGATGGTATAATAAAACAAATCGAAGGGAAACTACATCCTTGGAGTTTGTTGAAAATAATATCGAAACAGGCGCACAGTTCAACCAAGCACTGCAGGATTAAAATGTCTATGTTTGACAGTCTGTTTGTTTCCGAGTTACCTGCTAGAATTTCATTTACTTGTATCCAGTTATCTGAAATAGATTTAAACATGGCATAATGGGAATTCCAACGTGTAGGGCAATGAGTTTTCAAGGAGGTTTCCAGAAGATGTTGCAGACTTGCTTTTTTAAAATATTTTACAATTTTTTTACAAGAAGTAATAATTTCTGTTAGCTCTCCTGTACATTCAATAGCAGAGTCCAAAATATTGGAAAATAAATGGCTTGAACAATTAAGCCTTGTGTAGTTCTCCAGAGCTTTCTTAACATTGCTTCCCCTGTCTGTTACGAAAACAATTTTTTTTAAATCCTCTACACCAAATTCACTAAGTAAATTTTGCAATTTACTACGCAAATTTTGTCCACTACTACGCATAAAATCCATGGATTTCATACCTAGGACAATATTAAGCAACTCAAAGTTCTCTTGAAAATGTAGAGTGGCGCATAAAAAATTTCTCTTTACGTAGTTGTCTTGCCAGAGATCAATGGTTACAGATGCTTCACCATTTTTTACTAATTTTGCGACCTTTGATTTTAGTTCGTTCTTCTTTTCTAGTGCAGTTTTCGTTATTCGACGTGAAAGTGTGGATGGATTAGGAAGCAAATCAATAACTTCGATGTTTGTGCCATAACGTACCCCAATTTTAAAAAAAAAAATAACCATTTTCCGAAATCCTGTTCCTTCAACAGCAGTGAAGGGGTGACAATCCTCAATTACCCATGTTGTACAGGCATCAATAGCTTCCTGTCTATCATCCTCGCTCACCTTTTTGATAGATGCACTTGGTATGGTTAAATTAAATTAAAACTTGAACTTTTTTGCTTATTTATATTTTTATATTGTTATTTCTTTGTTAATGTCTAACAACTAATGCCCTTTTCCTATAAGACTAATGGTTTTAAGCCCTTTGTCTATTTATATGAAATACAAAAACACTATTTTTTCTTTTTGTTTTCCATGCAAACGAACATGTGTTACAGATACAGAACATAAAACTGTAAATTTTGATGAATGATTCGAATCACTCGAATCATTTATGAGTATTATAAGTATTTTTCTAAATTTATGAATCTGAATGAGTAGGCGTATGAATCAAACATATTTCGAATGTTATGAGTTTGATGTCAACGTTGTACTCATACTCATTGCAACTTGTACTTATAAATCAATGTTGCACTGAGTACGAATGAATCAGAGTAGTTAAATTTCAATACTGTTGACTCACTCATATTCAAAATGTCATGAGTACTTACGAGTAGCGAAAAAGCGATTCATTGCTGATCTCTGGCCTGAATGTCAGATAGTATTGTTATGCCTAGTTGCACAACGCATGTAATTTTTTATGGTTATGGAGATCATTGCAACATTCGACAAAACCGTCGTAACTTATCCAAAAGAATTAAAAACTCTAGAAGCAGAGTAACCTAAACGACATCGCACTTTATCATCCCATTATAGATAACTGATGAACAAAACAAGAAATAAAAATTTCGAAACGAAACCACATTTCAGTCAACTCCTTGGAATAAAATTCTACGGGTAAAAATATCAAAAATATTCTAAACACTGCGACAGCGGACTAATACTACTTCTAATAACTCGGCTATGGGTCAAACCCCATGCCAAAGATTTTGAACAAAACGAAATATGAAAAAATGTTTCTTTCGGCGACTTCCACTCAACAAATAATCTGGGAGTGCATAAAATATTGACGTGAAAATTTTCTTAAAATTGCGAGTCGATTTTAAGCTGTAGGTTCCTCCACTTATGGATAAAAATGGAACACACAACATAAGTTATGTGAGAAGAGTAGTATGTTTATGGGGCTTCTGGCTCAATTATTTCATACGAATTTGGGATTATGCATATCTGGAAAAGAGTAAAAACATTGCAGAATTGTGAAATGAATTGTGTGCGTTCGGTCTTTAGGTTTGTAACATGTATTAAGAAAAGGTAATGATTTTTAATGTATTTGTATATGTGTTAAAATTTGAGAGCATGCATATCTGGAAAAGAATTAAATCATTTTCATTTTCAATTTTTCCATACAAATTTGGGATCATGCCTGCTTCTTCTTTTTCCTTTTATTTGTATTGCTTCGCAAACGAATGATTGGACGGACAGAATGAGTGTATAAGATCAATAAGAATGAGTGTGTGCATGTGCATAATATCAATAAGAATATTTTTAATGTAAACAAATCATGAATTTTCGATGTGGTTTTAGTGCGACGCATTTGCATATGGTCAAATGTGGGATAACAGCACATTGGTGTTGTAAACAAAACAGTGCGAGTCCCTATGTTTTTTTTGATATTCTTAAAGATAAGATCAATAAGAATATTTTTTAATGTAAACAAATTTTAAAACGCTTGTCTCATATTACAGTTTTTAATGTTAAGTATAAAAAATTTTGGATGTGGGTTCGTTTAATTAATTTTTTTTGTATGATTTAATGCGATATACTTCCGTTATGTGTGTGTGTGTGTTTTTTTTCTTATGGAACCATTTTATGATAGTCGAATGTAGAAGAATAAATTTTTGTTACAACAATAACAGTGCGTTGTTATAAACAATAACATCGCGCGTCATTATGATTTCTTATAAATAGAAACATGATTGTGCATGTTCATTTTATTTGTATTACTTTGCAAACGAATGATTGGACGTACAGAATGAGTGTGTGCACGTGTATATCAATAAGAATATTTTTTTTAATATAAACAAATAAAGAATTTTGGATGTGGTTTTGTTTAATTAATTTTTTTTGTATGATTTATTGTGATATATTTCCGTTATGTGCGTTTTCTTTCTTGTAGACAAATGTGGGATAACAACATATTGTTGTTGTAAACAATAGCAGCGCTTTGTTATAAATAGTAGCAGTGCAATTCCTTATCATTTCTTACTCTTAAGCATAAGATCAATAATAATATATTTTTTTTAATGTAAACAAATTTTAAAACGCTGACTCAAGAATTGTGCAGCTGTGCGCACTTTTACATCGTATACCTAAATAGAAACATGATTATCCATGTTCATTTTATTTGTATTAATATGAGTATATATGAGTGTTTGCACGTTTCCTCTTCTACATTCCAGAGTATAAATAGACTTGTTTTAAGGATTTAGAAGTCATTCTAGTGCTAGAACTCGTTACAGTTGTATTTACAAATTTAATATTAAAAAAAAAAATGGCTGGATTTATTTGTGAAGTTTGTCAAAAAGTGTTCACTCTGAACATTAATTTAAGAAGACATCATAGATTGTATCATGGTGGACCATCCACATCATTTAAATGCATACCTTGCAATAGGTATTTCTCAAACCAACTGAATTATCAAAAACACATCTTACAACATTCAAAGATTGGAGATGGAGGAGAAACATTTGATACTGTTAATTGTACGGACTGTAATCAACATATTCCAAAGACAAATTGGCGCTTTCATATTCGAACAAATGTTCATAAACTTAATTGTGCTAATAAAATCCTGAATGATGTTAATGGTGTTGATATTGATGACGATGAAGTTAAATGCGTTAGATCAGTGTTTAATAATCGAATCATTACATATTTGATTGAAAATAATGTGGAAACGAATTTAATACCTGAGGACTTTTTATCGGGAATTAAATTCAAAGTGGTTAAGCTGTTAAGTGATGTGATTCAGAAACATGATAATATAAAATTCAATCTGGAGATTTTTTGTGAATACATGCTGGTAAAAGAAGAGGAGGATTTATGTTACATCGAAGTGAAATCACATCAAACTAAAATGGTTATAATTAATCTCTCATCATCAACTGCAGACGATCTCCTCAATATTTACAAAACACAATGTGATATCATTGTTAAAAAAATGAGTGAATTCCAGGAACGTGATAGCGGATGGACATTAATACAAATATTACGGATAGAAATTAATATAAATAAATATCAGTGTCTAAAAGGTTCGCAGTATATCCCTCTACCAACCCCAATACAAACGAAGCATGCATGCATCAATGTTCAAAATAACGATGAGTATTGTTTCAAGTGGGCAATAATATCAGCATTGTATCCTGTTAATAAAAATTCTAACAGAACCACATTATATAAAATTAATAACATTAGTGATGATATTATCACGTTGGAAAATGGTATTGCTTTAAATTTTGAATATATGACTTTTCCGCTGCCAACAAATAGAATTAAAGATTTTGAACTGAAAAATCCTGATATTAGAGTGAACGTGTTTGGGTTAAATGATAACAATGATATAGTCGGACCCTACTATTCCACTATAAATGAAAAGGCTAAGCACGTTAATTTGTTATTACTAGAAGATGGTGAGAGATTCCATTACGTATGGATTAAAAATATTTCAAGGTAAATCAATAATAATTTTATGTTAAAAAAATGATATTAATATAAAATTGTTTCACTTTCAATTTAATTACAGATTAATAAAAAGTCAACAAACAAAACATAAATGTAAGATGCATGTATGTAATACATGTTTAATACATTTTCAGAGTGAAACGGCGCTGATCAAACACAAAGATGAGTGCAACAAAATTGTAACCAGACTACCCTCTATAGATAATAATATCGTAAGTTTTAAAAATTTCAAAAAGCAAATGGATGTACCTTTTGTAGTCTACGCTGATTTTGAGTGTATTCTAGAGACAATTAATATTCAAAATTCAGCTAATGTTAATTCAATACAAAAACATATTCCATTTGCTTATAGTTATTACATCAAATGTTCATTTAATAGTAGTTTAGATAAATTTAACATATACAGTGGTGATGATGCACCAAAACATTTCTTCGTAAATTTAGTTAAAGATTGTAAAGATTTATATGTGAATTATTTAAGTATCGTAAAACCAATGAATACCTTAACACCTTCTCAACAGATTAGACAGAAAGAGGATACAATTTGTCACATTTGCAAAAAAAAATTATCTCCTGTAGATCGAGTAGCCGATCATTGTCACTTAACAGGTGAATATAGAGGACCGACACATAACAAATGTAATTTAGAGTATCAAATAGCAAATTTTATTCCTATATTCTTTCATAATCTTTCATCATATGATTGTCATTTGTTCGTAAGAGAACTCTCTTCTATTGAAGGTGATATAAATGTAATTCCCTTAAACAAAGAACTATATATATCTATATCGAAAAAGATTAATGTAGATGAAAAAAATACTATAGAACTACGTTTTCTAGATTCTTGTCGGTTTATGCCATCAAGTTTGGAAAAACTAGCGGGGTATTTGTCAGATAATGATCTGTTAACAGTAAAATCAATCTATCAAACTCCCAATGAATTTAGTTTAATGAAACGTAAAGGTGTCTTTCCATATGACTATCTAGATTCAGTCAACCGTCTTGAAGAAACAGGACTACCACCCCGATCATGTTTCTTTAATAAACTTACTAATGAGTCGTGTAGCGTAGATGATTATGAACACGCTGAAAAAGTTTGGAATACATTCAAATGTAAGAAACTTTTAGATTATCTTCTATTATATTTAAAAGTTGATGTCCTATTGCTTTGTGATGTATTTGAAAATTTCCGAAAGGTTTGTAAAAACATTTACAATTTAGACCCCTGTCAATATTATACTACACCAGGTTTATCCTGGGATGCAATGTTGAAAACAACTGAAATTGAGTTGAAATTATTGACAGATATCAATATGTACAATTTCGTTATGAAGGGTATTAGGGGAGGTATTGTTCAATGCAGTAAGCGACATGTGACAGCTAATAATAAATACGTTAGTGACTATGATTCAACAAAAGAATCAAATTATTTAATGTATTTAGATGTAAATAATTTATATGGTTATGCAATGTCTCAATATCTCCCCTATAAAAATTTTAAATGGCTTGACAACTGTAACGACTTCAATGTAACTACTATAGAAGAAGATTCACAATTTGGTTATATTTTAGAAGTGGATTTGGAATATCCAACTGTATTGCACGATCACCATAGTGATTTTCCATTCTGTGCTGAAAATAAGAAAATTGAGAATATGAAACATAGAAAATTAATAACAGACTTAAATGACAAAAAGAATTACATAATACATTACCGCAATCTTCAGCAATGCATTCAACATGGTTTAATTTTGAAGAAAATTCATAGAATTCTGCAATTTAATCAATCGAATTGGTTAAAAAAATATATTGATGTAAATAACCATCATAGAACATTGGCTAAAAACACATTTGAACAAAATTTTTTCAAATTACTCAATAATGCTGTCTATGGTAAGACTATGGAAAATGTCGATAAGAGAAAAGACATCAAAATAGTAATTGGATGGGAAAATAGAAGAAAACGATTAGGAGCCAGATCACTAATTGCGAAACCAAATTTTCATAGTTGTATTGAAATTACTGAAGAAATGGTTGCCGTTGAAATGAGTAGAGTGAAAACGGAATATAATAAACCCATTTATATTGGTTTTTCAGTTCTAGAATTATCAAAATGGAAAATGTATAATTTTCATTACGATTATATGAAGACAAAATATCTTAATAATATTAATCTCTGTTATATGGATACCGATTCATTTATATATGATGTGAAAACAAATGATATGTATGATGATATTAGAAATGATATTCCAACACATTTCGATACATCTGCTTATTCAAGAGAAAATGCATATAATTTCCCCTTGATGAATAAAAAAGTATTAGGTATGATGAAAGATGAATGTAATGGAAAAGTTATTAGGGAATTCATTGGTTTACGTTCTAAAATGTATTCCGTCAAAATAGATAGAGTAGACAAAGAAATTAAAAAAATTAAAGGCGTTAAAAATAGTGTAACATCTAGACTAAGTATTAATGATTTTAGAAAATGTCTACTAGAGAAAAAGCTGTATCATGATTCTATGTATGTGTTTAGATCTAAGATTCATCAAGTATATACACAATATATAAGTAAATTAACTTTAAGTTATTTAGACGATAAGAGATTTATATGTGAAAATAATGTTGACACTTACGCCTGGGGACATTATAAAATAAAAAAACCTCAGACTTAACAGTTTATAAGAAATTAAGTGTAAAAAATAAGAAAAAATGTAAACCTACCTATTTATCTACATAATAAAAATAAGAAAAAATGTAAACCTACCTATTTATCTACATAATAAAAATAGAAAATAAAAAAATCGTTTATCTGTTGTTTCATTTAAAATTTTATTTCAGTTTAATATCTTTTAACATTTCCTCTGGAACAGCTCTTGTCTTTACAAGATCTTCTAACATTTTAGTATGGTAATTTTTAGACATTGTGCTAATTTTTTCATATTAATTTTGATCTGCTTTGTATCTGGACACGATCTGCTATGTATCTGGTCACGATCTGTTTCGTATCTGCTCACGATCTACTTGGTATCTGGTCACGATCTGCTTCGTATCTGCTCACGATCTGCTTTGTATCTGCTCACGATCTGATTTATACCTGATCATGATGTCTTATGTCTATATCTTTTTTGTCTATATCTTTTGAATTTGGGTACGCTGTATCGTGCTTTCTACAAGCAACATCCAATAAATTTATTCCTTTGTCTCCTCTTCTTAATCGTTTTTGAACTTTTGTATCAGGTCCACAAAACTGATAACCAGATAGATGTAATTCAACAAGTAATTTGTTTAAGTTGTTTACAAAACCTCTTACAATCTTACACTAATTAGGTTTATTTTTTTTTTTTTTGGTTTTGACTGTAGTTTATAACCATTGCTTTCGTTACTTTCATACCTCTTCGTATGAAACACTATTCTAGCAAGCTATACAATCTGTACTAGCTATACTAGCAAGCTATACTAGCAAGCTGTACTAGCTATACCAGCAAGCTATACAATCTATACTAGCTATACTAGCAAGCTACACTAGCAAGCTATACTAGCAAGCTATACTAGCAAGCTATACTAGCAAGCTATGCTAGCAAGCTATACTAGCAAGCTATACTAGCAAGCTATACTAGCAAGCTGTACTAGCTATACTAGCAAGCTATACAATCTATACTAGCTATACTAGAAAGCTGTACTAGCTGTACTAGCAAGCTGTACTAGCTATACTAGCAACTATACTAGCTATATCAGCTATACCAGCTAGACTACTATACCCGCTAGACTACTAGCTATATCAATTAGACTACATATACCTGATGTACCAGCTGTACCACCCTGGTATATACCTGGTATGTATCTGGTATATACCTTGTATGCATCTGGTATATATCTGGTATAGCTGGTATGTACCTGATATATAGCTGGTATGTACCTGGTATATACCAGGTATGGTATGTATGGTATGAATGGTATATACCAGGTATGGTATGTACCAGGTCTATACCAGGGTGGTATAGCTGGTACAGCAGGTATAGCTGATATAGCTGGTATAGATGTTATAGCTGGTATAGCTGGTATAGCTGTTATAGCTGATATAGCTAGTATAGTTGCTAGTATAGCTAGTACAGCTTGCTAGTATAGCTAGTACAGGTTGCTAGTATAGCTAGTATAGATTGTATAGCTTGCTAGTATAGCTAGTACAGTTTCCTAGTACAGATTGTATAGCTTGCTAGTATAGCTAGTACAGCTTGCTAGTACAGCTTGCTAGTATAGCTAGTATAGCTAGTACAGCTTGCTAGTATAGCTAGTATAGCTAGTACAGCTTGCTAGTATAGCTAGTATAGCTAGTACAGATTGCTAGTATCGCTAGTACAGATTGCTAGTATAGCTAGTACAGCTTGCTAGTACAGCTAGTACAGCTTGCTAGTATAGCTATACAATCTATACTAGCTATACTAGCAAGCTATACAATCTGTACTAGGAAACTGTACTAGCTATACTAGCAAGCTATACAATCTATACTAGCTATACTAGCAACCTGTACTAGCTATACTAGCAAGCTGTACTAGCTATACTAGCAACTATACTAGCTATATCAGCTA